>OY728142.1:1798730916-1801230916 GCA_963277665.1 Viscum album
TCTGTTAGTATTGCATGAGGGACAGCAAATATTGTAATGATGTTTTATTTAATGAAGATGATAATGTTTTTGTCACTATCTTTTTTTAAGGGTATTGCTTCATCCCATTTGAGGAAGAATTCAGCAGTAGTTATGATGTATTTGAACCTCTTGTCCATGGATGGAGGATAAAACCATACAAAAACTATTCCTTATATATAAAATAGCCTTGAATATTTTGTTGTTTGTAGAAACTCTAGGGGTTAATAGATGAAGTTGGAATGCACCTAGTTAGAATGCCATTTTTGGGTAATTTTTTGCAATCATGTAATATTTATAACTAGAAATATCCAAGACTTTCTAGTTCTATAGAAATCTTGAACCCTGTCTAGTGGCCACCATAGTCTATTAAATGTACTTTTTTCATGACGGAAGTGGTATCTTCTATGTCCATGAATCTGAGAAGGATTCTATTGAATACTTATTTCTAGTGAAAATTCTATCGATTCAGACCATCATGAAGAGTATAGTTGTTCACTAGTTGTTATATTTTCTCTATTATTGATTTATATAAAGAGAGAAATCGATTTTAAAGGTAGTCTACAATTGGTATCATCCAATCGGTCATGGGACCATCTTGTTTTGGGATGGGACTAACTTCATTGATTTATTATATGATGACAAGAAAAAATGGTGAGACCAATCAGTAGTGCACAATAATGATGACTATTTTATCTTAGATTGGATTTTCAAAAGATTTGGATACATTCTCAAATGCATCGGCCTAGGAATTATATGATTGTAATAATTGAGTCAATTTCAAATCTATGGGGAACTCTTCCATTTGTCCTCGAACATAGTCACGATGGGGGAGTAACTCCTCCTTTCTAATATAATAATAGTCATTGATATATTTTATTACTTACTATGAATCACCTTTCACATTAATGTGGACCACGGTCATTTGAATCACTAGATAATTCTATGAAATGAGGGTTTGATATTATTCATCATTTTTTGAACATAATTCTAAAAACATGAAGGAGCTAGGCATGACTGTCTTTTCTCGAGAGATGAGCATGACTCTCAACCTAACTTTGTTGAGATTCAGGTATTCCAATCTCTTCCATGTTAGGATGATGGATGCATTTTCAAAATTCATTTCCCATGTCTAGGGACATTTTGAATAGAGAGGTTTTTTCTTATAATTTAGTATTTAATTACATTACTTTTTCATATGGATGTACTGTAAAGAAATCAACCAAAGTCTGACCATTTTTCATATTCCAAGGTACAAATTAAATGTTAAAAATCTACAAGATAACCACGTAACATGCCAAATTTTCATTCATCATAAGATGGATATGGATATATTTTAGGAGTTTGTTATGATATACCAAATAGAACTCATGATTCTATCGGTAGTTCTTCAGTTTCTAAACCAAAAATGATTAATTTCAAACATCTATTCTCCATATCTAAATAACGATTCTTAGTTTCAAGAATGGTTCAATTGAGACAATAAAAGTTGAATTCATTCCTGAAGTCATTTTTTGTGGAAATAACCCAATGTTTTTTTTCATATCATTCAAATAATTAATGGTTAATTTCCCTCAATAGGTGTCATTAACATTAGTGGAATGAATATGTTTTTAAGGGATTTCAAATGATTATTGACTATCATTGGACCCATGATATGTGACCCCATATTCATCAACTGAGTGAATGGATAAAAATTACCTAAAAGGTTTCTATAAATCACTAAATATAGGCTAGGTGTCCATGTATACCCCTCATGTATCTGTGGTTTCACGGAGGTGACAATCCTAAACTTTCTTTAGTCTTCTCAGGATCAACTTTGATGCCATGATGGTGTATGAGGAAGTTGAGAAATGTACCAATGGTAACATTGAAGGTAAACATCAAGGGGTTCATCTTCAGACTGTGTTTTCACAACATAGATAAGATGATCTCAAGATCATCCATGTGGTTATAACCTTTTCAATATTTAACCCCAATATCATTAACATAGAATTTGACAAACCATCATAGTAAGGGTTAAAAAATGTGATGTATGGTCTGTTGATATGTAGTGCTAGTATTATTCATTCTAAAGGAAATTAACCAATATAAAAGTACTCACTAGGGGCCTAAAACATGGTGGATTTTTAATAATATTGGTCCATTCATATATTATTTTACCCCTAATGTCAACCCATTGTATCAATTAGTAGCGATGTGATCAGGACTATGAAAGTATCTTTCAAATAGTACCGGTTGAGATCTATGAAGTAGATATAGATCCTAATTTTTCCCATTCTTCCACTTTATTGGGACAATATTAGCTATCCAATTTGATTACTAGAATTCTTGAATGATAATGGATCTGATAATCTTGTCAAAATCTACATCAATTTTGGTGGTGTGAGTCGAGTGTCTCCTTTTTGCATACTATTTGTATCCCAAATGGTTTTCTATAAATCCCATGTGGTGAGTTGCCACTTTAAGATCAAGGCCTATAATTTTTGTATAATTACATGAAAAATTACCTAATTATTATTAAAAAATGGTTTATACATCTATTTATCTACAGAATACAGGGTTATATTGATCATTGTCAGTTATGATTCCTCTTATATACAAAGGTTTATATTTCTTTGTTCATCAATTCTTGTAGATACAACTTCCTCAAGTACTACAGGGGAAATCCTAACGTATTACTCTTCCTGCTACTCCTCTTCCTCTTCCTCTTATGACTTACTACTAGTGGAAGTAGGTAATGAATAAATCTCTTGGTAATTAATAGATGATTCAACCTTTTGACATTCAAAATGTGAAGTAGATTCCTATAACCCAACCAATGGCATGGGGTATCTTTATTTCTCTATATATGAGATTGGGGAAAAATATTAATTATATTTAATATCTCTTGGTTTCATGAAAACCTCTTCCAACTTGGATGATGAGGCATGGAACTTTTGAAGATTAGGGAATGGAATGATAGAATTTTCATTTGAGATTTTACCACTATATAGGGTGTTAGTGTCCTTTTCAACATTTTTGGACACAGTTTTCAGGACCAATATCGTGACGGTTATTGAATATGTACATGCTTCTGGGAACATTCATTCGATATAATGGATGGGAAATACATATTATTCCCCAAGCTATTTGAAGGGATTGGATGAGGTCATTTATAGACCATATGGGGACATGAACGGATCAACACCATCAACCATGGGTTTCTTCCCTTATCTCTAGTAGAATCATAAATTAATATAATGAGTTTTCTAGAATTGGAATGGGGAACTTTCACCATAAAACGTCCCAATTTGACCAGTAATTCAATATTTCTGGAATTTGAGGTATTATGAGGTGATTTTTAGATGCTGATGTAGCCATGACCTTTCTATAAGGATTTTTAAAGTCATATCATTCCATATAACAATAAATTATGAGTTAGATATAAGGTCCTAAAACAAGGCATTGAGATTAATCCTTCCGAAAACTTTTGTTCTCTTTTTTTGTAACCCTGAAGAATTATAATAGAAGGGGATACATGGGCTTTATTTTAACCAACATGATTAAGTGTTCAAAATGGAATGAGGTTAACCAGAGTGACATTTTCAATGAAATCTAATTAAATATCAAAATCATTTATTCTTCTATATACTTATAAGGTCCTGATGTGTCCTTATATAATTGAATCTTTGTCCTGCTTTGTGAAAGAGATTATCAGGTGGATGTTGGCATGATCAATCTCTTCATGTTATGTTTAAACAGTGAAAACCTCATCTTCAAATTTCTAATGTCTTAAAAAATATTCTATGAGTATTTCTAAAAGGTACTTTGATAGACTTAGAGCATCCAGGATTGAAAAATTAGCCATAACTAGTTCCAGTTTCTTTAGAATTTCATAATATATGGCTAGAGGTATACACTTCCAAGTGCTAAGATTCTCACTCACTGGTGGTTTAGTAATAGAAGTACATGATGTAGGTAGATCATCCCTTGGAACATGTGTTAAAGGTTTCCATGTCCATGGTGGGTTAGGCCGACTAGGTCTACCTCTACACCGAGGCATGTTTGGAAATTTCATCCCCTCTATTAAATCATTTAGTATGACCAGGTCAAGGAAAGACCTTTTACATGTGGTGGAACTTTCCTACTCCGACAAGACTCATTAGAGGTTTGTCCCATGATTTTGGGCCATACAAATGGTCTAAGTGGGTATATGGTCGGTGTATTGATTTATGTATTGACCATGTATTCCGCTATATCCTAGGACTATGCAACCGCTTACCCTAAGTAACCAGTCAGGTTCAGGGAACATAGGTTAATGTACACATTCATCATTAGAGAAGGCATCCATCATGTGAATTTTATTAATGGACATGAAGGTCTATTCTTTATCTGATGTGGGTTTTGTCTGGCGGGTCAACTCCCATGGCACCATTTGGAAGGGTGGTGCTTGTGCTTCTGGTAAAGAAGGTATGATGTTTGAGAGAGTAATAGAAATTTTTTCCATGGTATAGGTTCATATTCAAGTGTTTATTTCCTTCTCTTATAACCTATTCATTTATCAGAAGAATGGATTTTGGAGGGTTTCAGTGCGTATAAAGTCATCTCTTCTATATCAGATGTAGATGGGGCCTAAATGGATATTTCAATTGTTCTTAGAGGATAACATGAGGTTTGTTGATTTTATTTATGACCATAAAGTCATTTAAGTTCTATGTATCTTTTTTATTTACCCCTGACATTCACCCTCTTACCCTAGGGTGTTAGTAGAAACACACACCACTTATGATGGTGTTATTCCCAACTTAACTTATCAAAAATAAACCATTTTTTTACTAGATTTCATTGAAAATGAAGCATTCATTGATGGTGTGACCCAATTTCTGATGGAAGGGGAAATAATTTTAGAGATCTAAAGACCATCCGAATAATTCCTCTTAGGATTTGGAAATATGATCATGTTTTTATCCAAATCCACATGATGTATCTATGAATTTGGCCATCTCAGAAAGAATACAATATTATCTTTATTTCATAAAAGTGATTTTTCCAATGATCCCTTCACTTATCCTTTTAAGGTGGGAATTATTTTTGGTGCTCAAGAGGGGGTACCTCATTATATGGAATATAATTGGGATTTGGATAAGGTTTAGGGTTTATCTTAAGCAAGACTTTTTCATCCTCCTCCTTCCCTATTCAATTCCCTTTAGAAAATGGAATTACTCAAGACTTAAGTTGGTTAGAAATATGGAATCTTAAATCCTTAATTTTTTTAGCAATAACCCAAAACCCTCCTATATATTTCACTATGATTTGTGGTTTTCACCACCTGTTGTAGATATTCTCTATATATATGGACAAAAAATCCTTTTAGGGGAGATGTAAGTTTAGGTAGTAGGTCAACCCCTTCCACTGAGAATTGAAATTTTGTACCCTCTAATTCACCTAATATTTTAATTTCGAGAGGTTTAGGAATCCCGTCTTCTAAAATGATGAGAAGAGTTGAAATAGAAACGTTTCACAGAGATCTTTCCATCCCAAAATTTACCAAGCCACCAAACCAGTATAGCATATTAAGGATGGTGCTTGAAGTGTTATCATGAATCACCTTTTTTTTACTACTTCTTGTTGTAATGGGTTTCCCATCATGTTTTCAAAGAGGGAAAAATGAATAAAATTTAGCTCCAGGTTCCCTAGGCTATTAAAAATGAAAATTTAGGATTCTCAATGTTTGGTGGGTAAGGGGTTAGATCAACCCATTCAGGGTAAGGCCTATTTTTTTCTATACTATATTATTGTACGCCACTCTTCCATGCCTTTCGATAAATTTTTTAATTAATCAATAGTGTAGATAATCAATTGAGGGATTACTATTTTATTAGATCTTGATTGTGGGAAGAATTAGGTAGGGCCATCTATGGTGGATCTACCTATACTTATGGTGGGTAGCAGATATGGGATGGTCCATGAGGTTGTGTCTGACCTAGAAATGGTTGTGTACACAAAAAAGGTAACTCCTAATATCATTCTATCTCGGGGACAAAGTATATTGGTTTTCAGTGCCCCAATAATGAGATGATGTTATGGGTATATTTCAACCACTGGGAGGAACCCCCTTTGTTGTGGTGCATCGTCTAGGATCATGAGTTGAGGCTCTATTTATAGAACATATCAGGTATGGATGTTACATCAAAGTGGTTTTGCGTTGAGTTTTCAAAAATCTTTCATCTCTTCCTCATGATGAGGAAATATTTTTTCATGTATGAGGAGTTGATCATCTATAGTATATGGTTTATATATAGCCTTTCCTTTAACCTTTTTCTTGGTTGAAGCTCATCGGGGAAGTAGTAGTGGAATCGATGAGGAAATCCCCATATTCATATCAAGTCTCTAATTTTGGGTATGCACACCTTCATTAATAAATTCGATGTGGACCATATAATGAATATAAAATTCCTCTTCTTATTCCACTATATCAGTATCATGTTTTGAAGCATAATTTGGGGTGGAGTAAATGAATTTCATCCATTAATATTTCATTGAAGGTATTTAATAATCCCCATTAAGAGACTAACTTTTTTGTTCCTTCCACGAGGCCTCTTCCACTACTCCATTGGTCCTCTTGGAATATTTTTTAAAATATTAATCTGAATGGAATCATCAGATATTTTTTCATGTATGTTTTGAGAAATAAAAATGGGTCCCATGATACGACAAATGAGGTGGTTCCTTTTTGCAACCCTTCCCATAATTGGGAGAAGACAAATTTTGGTTGAATAGGAGGAGATTGGGGTAAAAAATCCCACATACCTATGGGATATGGCTGCTCCTATTATATTTAAACAACCATTCAAGCTTTTTTCCTAACCTCAAATGCTGAGACAATAATCTCCCAGCCCAATAGTTTAGGGTTTCCCCTAGATTTTCAGAGCTGGTGCTGTTATAGATGCTTTTTTGATTTTATGGATCCATGCTAAAATATGGGTTGGGTTCATCACATGGTTTAAAACCATTCCAGATACTAATAAATATAGTGGTGATGTCTAAATATTGGCCTCCCTTAAGAGGGAGGATTTCTCAATATTATCAGATACATGACGCATGAGTTTTTGGATGGCTTTCTCTCTTCTTGCCTAATTCTTTTTTGGAGTCGGTCTGGGTTGGTTTTTTATAGTGTGCAATCTACTGAGAAAAGGGACCGTTTCTTACTGCTATGATGAATCTATAACATTTTATGATGTCATATTTGGAAGGATTTTCTAATTGGGGTGAACGGTGAGATGAAATAGTCCATGTTTTTCTTATCCCATGATATGAATAGTGGATGAGGAATCTATAATTAAATGATGCAATTATTTTAGTGAATTGAGGCATCAATGTTGAAGGGTTCATTGTTGTTTTCCAAATTACAGGTTTTTCACATCTAATAGATCATTCAATTCATCATGGTGGTGAATACCTTCTATAAACATGGTGTGGATTGGATATTCATATTAATTTAATGCATTCATTTTTAATTGATAAAGACTGTTCCATACATTTATGATGATTTTGTGCACATAATCTTCCAAAAAATTTCTAGAATATTGTATTAGATAGTGGGTAATGGTTATAAAATGACTGGTAAATTTTTTTTGGACAACTATTTCCTCATGTTTAATATTTATGCTTCATCTTTCACCAATGTCTGGTCAATCTGGACCAACCAATGTGGACAATTCCCCCATTGATTTATCGTAATTAGTGTGATTGGAAGGGATTTCATCTATCATTTTAGAATGAAATAGATGCAAGGGTGGTTTAGAGAATGATCATCACATTGGGATGTCTTCTAGTTGAGAAATAATTTCACTTGTCAATGATGAGGCATCAAGCATTATTGACCTTATTTTCCTAGGTGTCTAGTAATAGGAATTCCTTTCAAAAATTATGTCTTCAATGGGAGGACCTTCTTGTTGAAGTGAAATTTCACTATAGGGGGCCTTCATAGTTAATTCCATTATAGGTAATAACACCATCATATATTCATGAATTATTTCTAGTATAATTTAATTGGTGTATACATTTTAGAAAAAATTCTAGGTGTATGATGGAAATGGTAGGGGATCATTCTTATTTGATATTCTAGTGATATAGACGGTTATTATGGATCTTATTAAGAGATGGGATCTCTAGATCGGTCATATTTTAGACATGAAGTAATCTTTCATGGTATAATTCTCGAGGATTCCCCTATAACTGCTATAATTATTTCCGTAATTTGGTCATATATGATCAAGATCCAGAGATATTATAAATAAAAATTTGAGGGATTTGTGAACTTTTTCATTAAGATGAGCAAGATCATAGATCATCTCTTCATTTTTTAATTTCCTTTGGCAAGAATTGTTTTTTGGATGGAGTCATGTGGGTGACTAGGGACTCTGGTTGTGAGTAATAGCTATCATATATGGAATTTTATTTTATTAGCTCATGTGTCACTCCAAAAATTTTCCAATTTATTTTTGGAAGTTTTTCAGATGTTTGTGACTTCCATTGAATACCCATCAGGGTAGACCGATGAACACTATTTGTAATAGTGTTATGGACATGATCCAGTTCTCTATATATTATTGGATAATTTTTCCCATGAACTTCCTAGATGGGAGTAGTAGTGGCTGCCAGTTCCATAGTGGCCCTCTCTTTATGTTGGAAAATCACAACTATTATAGGGATTGAGTTATGTGTCCACCCATCCACCATTTTCTCTACCATTATTATATCTTGACTGGTTTTTAGGATATGGGTAGTAATTTCCATAATCCCTTTTACAATTTTCAGGATGTATTAGTATCTTAAGAAGTTAGATTCAATATATATGCATATTATGTTCCTATAGAAGGGGTGTGTTCATGATCATGTTTCTGATTTCTTCTCAGTGTATAAGGAAGTAACATTGGTGGGGGGGAATAGATATGGGTCTACCCTCTATTTTCTATTAGGACAATTCGGTTAGTTTCTATGAATGATACGATATTGGGATGAAATTCTTGATATATGTGGGAAGGTGTGTGTGCCTTCTCATTTAGTTTTATCATATTTGATGGGAGATCACTATTTTATGGGGTAAGGTGATTGTCTATGAATGTGATTTTCCAAAAAATATTATTAGCAGGATTCTCTGGTTAGTACCAAACTTTGCTGAAGTGATTTTCTTGAGTGGTAAGGTGTTTGAACCTACAACATATTTCACTAAATTAGTTTCTCGGAATTCTTTAGATGGAAAATAGGTTCCGTCCTGCTCATTTTTATTTGGCCACAACCCTTGGTGGTTCTTATTACATGCCAAGATCAATATGAATTAGTCTAAACACCTGGGTAAAACACTCCAATCATGCTGAGGGTTCATCGTCATGCGGTGTTAGTGGTGATTGATTCTTGAATGATCCCTTTAGAGGGACCACTACGTCATTTGGATGGGGCTATTGGTGATATTTTGATCTACTTACATAAGACAAGGGAGAACAAAACTGTTCCATTCTGAGGATAGGTTTCCAAATTGTTTTGAGACCGAAATTAGTGTAGTCTTCTTCTGGGTCACCAACATTCTTTGAGTAAATGGTTGGTGGGTCTTAAGATGCTAGAGGGATATTCAAGATGACTCTAGGGTTGGGAAAATACAATTTAGGTGGTACACCCAAACCAGTGCATTTGAGAACTAGTTTTGAAAATTTCTCAAAAGGTGATGTTGTCCTCTATTTGGTTGAGGACCCATCTTACAGAGTGGATGAGGAATATGTTTGCAAGAATCAATATGATTCCATTTGGATTGATTATATATTTGGTTCAAAGTGAATAAAATATATGTGACAAACAAAAAAAGAAATCCATTCAAAGTATCATACCAATAAATGAACACAGGCACAATTGATTATTTTGGATCCATGTTTGGACCTCTTTCATTTCATGTGTTAAGGGGCCTGACATGTGGGTGGAATAGTTATCCTAGATAAGGATTCATTTTAGGTTCACTATTTTTTCTGATGAAAATCATGGTATTATGTTGTTGGAGGTTTGATTGTGGGTGTTTCAATGGTGGCACAACCATTCATGATGGGTTCACCAATTTTAAATGGTTTCTAATGGGTTGTGTTCATGGAGCTGAAAACATCCAATAGTTCCATTATTTGATATGTTTTATGAACCATCTTTCCAAAGGTAGGTGTTCATTTTGAAAGAGATCCAATGATGATTTTGGAATCTCATTGTTCAAGAGGATGGAAGTTCAGACTCATCACACACTTTTTGGTGGAATTACTATAAACTCTAGTACACTCATTAAGAGTTAGGACATATTAATGAATCCTTCATTAATTCTAAAGTATGACCTGAGTTATTCTTGAGTTAATAATTCATTATTAGTATGTTTGAACTTTTCAATAATCTGTATGTACCTAAGGTTCTTTATTGACAGAGACATCTATATATATCTGAGGTAATCAATCAATGGTTAACTTTTGTAAATAGATTAGATGTTTTTTGTTTTTCTTATCATCAGGATGCTAGTTTTAATCCACACTCTTAGGAAATATATAATTTAACTTCATCCAATGAGTATAATGTTTTTTTATATCATTATTGGTCCGATGAGATAAGATTATTACACATTCATGGGAAAAAATTCTGAACCACATAGTTTTAATCCACTTAATGGGACACATCATGTCTTTTAAAGTCGTGTGATGTGGACCAAACCATGTAGTTTAACATCATGTGCCTAGGATATTTAGTAAACATGTTCCTAATTATGTTTTGGTGTAGGATTTAGGTTTTATTGGACCATAGTAACTAGGGTTTTATCCTTTTGAGATTAATTTTCCTAGAGATGGTTTTTAAAATTTTTAAAAAGATTGTTTTTTAAGTATGTTTTATTTTATTTTAAAATAATAAAAATTACCATACATTGGTGATCAGACTCACAATTGTATTCCTGAAATCAATCTCACAAATAATAAGAAATTAAATCATAATGGAAAGTTATTTTCAGGAATAAAAGGTTTTTTGGAATCACTTTGGGTCCTGAATGAACGAATTTTTTTAATAAGGTGATGCTTCAGAGTCTACCTGGCTCCGATATGAATCTGAGGATGCTTTTTTTTATTTTTATTTTTATTTTGTAAATATAAAAAGCTATTTGGATAACATGTCATGTAACCCTTATTAAATAAAGGGGGATAAAATGTGATGCTCATAATATTCAGGTTTGATTGGAACAAAATATATTGCTGGAAGACATGGAAGTTATATTACTTTCCTTAGTAAGTCAGATTATGTCTCATATGATCTTAAATGTTTTCAATGTCATGTGGAATCATGATAAAATTATGATTTTATAGAATAATAAATTTTGGTGAATGAAAAAAATTAGTCTCAATTTCATCAGTATGAGATCACCGTATTCAGAATTTTTTGATGTTTGGATGACTTAGAGTATCATATTCAGAAGAAGAATGAATCATCTATAATGTATCCAAATAATTCAGTGTTTTATCAACGATTATATTTACTCTAACACTGATTATTCATTTAATTTTCTTGTAATCAATATGATATCAGAGGCATAATGATAAGAAAAAAATTTTGATAAATAATTTTTTTATAAATAATTATCTTGGGAGATGTTATGAAAATTTAATAAGAAATGATTTGGAGACCAATATCAACCACAATATAGTTAATAATTTCTGATCAAGATGATTTGTGATTGAATAATGGGATAAGTAAATTTTTCAATATCTCTTAAAATTGTATCAAAATAAAATAAGAAGAAGAAGAGTTTTGTTTGAACACTTTTGGATAGTGTTTTCAAAGGAGGAAAAGAATATTTCTTGAAGTTATATGAATTTTTTTTATCTTAGTTTTATCAGCTATTATAGATCATCCTAATGGTAATATATATGTTTTAAAATTTTCACAATTGATATAAATCAAGGACTTCAAGAATCTATTTTCTTCATCATAATGAAGAAATCAGAATGAGAGTTGGTTATAATAATCATAATTGGAATACATTTGTTTTCCTTCTTAAATTTGGTGTAAAACAATGCAATGAAGAAAATGTTTTTGAACATAGGATTCTATCATAATGAGGAAATTAGAATGGGAAGATATTATTTTAGTTGGTGTAGAGAAACCATATTATATATCTTAATTTATAATTTGTTTTCAAGTGGGTAATGAAATTTAGATTTTTTAAATACTATTATAATAATGAATAAATCATATTAGGGAATTGGAATTAGGAATCAGACTCAAAATGTATATTTGATAGAAAGTATAAATTGTTGAAGAAGTCAAAGAGATATTTAAAAATCATGGAGATTTGAATATTTGAGAAGGTGTTGAATAAGTCAAAGATATATCTATGATTTAAGGAGGGTTAAAGATTCAATAAATTTTTTGCAGTGGGAAAACCATTCCATATTCCTACTTAAACTATTTCACTGTGTTTATAAAAATAGAATAGTACTTTTTTTATTATATTAATTTTATTAGTTGAAAATGAGGAGAGAGAAGACCCACAATTTAAGAAATAAAGAGTTTTAAGTTTGTGTTCTCTTGAAGAGGATTTCTAGAAAGAAGAAAAAAAGAAAAGTGAAAAGATATTAATAAGGGTTATCATATTTAAAAATAGGACTATTATTTCTATATAGAAGAATAATTATGTTCATAATTTTTTAGTGGTATTCAGAAAAATTTATATTTCCTTATTGAGAAATAAGACTTGAGAATCATGTTGGGAAATCAGACTGAGTATCAGTATGATGTCTAATTAATTCTTCCTTCTATTGGGTAAGTATATAAAGAATTTTTTTGAATGTTTTTGTATTTTTGAAATTTTATTAGGAAGAAGAAAAACTGAATGACATAATTTCATGCTACTTGAAGAACATTGACTATTGTATTGAACATAGTGTTACACAAGTGAAAAGGAATAGCTCACTCATTGTAATCCATAAAAAACAATTATTTTCTAGTGGATTGTCCAATATTTGAATATTTATAAACCATACAAAGGACTAGATACTCTTCTTGAGTAGTGAACCTTTTATATTCTTATGCTCCTACAATTGTGTATTTTTTCAGTAAATAAATAAATCTTTAACATGAGGTTAAGGTTGTTTCTAAATTAATTAAAATTGAAATAAAAGGATATCACAAATTCACCCTCCACCTCTTAGTGATACGTGAATCCTAGATGGGTGATCTCAATTGGTATAAGAGCCTATGGTTCCATTTGTTTATTCTTTCATGATGTTTTGAAGAGAAGTTATGATTGTGAATCTAAATTGTGTTAATAGTTAAAGTATTGTGATATTCTATTTCAAGAACTATCATATCAGGAAAGATATACGATTCCTTAACTTATGTCACTTGGGTATGATGTTCTTGAAGCTACAACACATGCATTTCCTCTTACTGATGAAACGGCTACTCTAACACCTGTAAGGAATAATAATCTTATTAATAATTGAAGATCAAAAAATTATTTACTATCATCACATTCTAAAAGGACATTTTTAAGAGTTAAATGTGTTTTCACTACTAAATTTATATAGGAAAAGTTTAAAAACATTTAGGAATGTAATATAAATGTAAATATGTAAAATTTGAATATATAGAGATTGATGTATGAATGTTTCAATATATATGAATATCAATCTATTGGTGAATTCCTTAGCCATGTGAATTACATAGTTAGCATTATCACATGTCTTAGTGAAAATTTGAAAGATTATATTGTTTTTGAAAAGATCTTAAGAATCCTTCCTAACATGTTTGATTCCAAAGTCCCCTCATTGGGAGATAGAGATCCTAAAACTCTATATTGGGATCATATTAAAAGTATTCTCATTACTTATTAAATGAAAAGGGAGAAATTTATGAAGGGAGAAAAAACGGATAGAGAAATTTCTTTCAAATGCACCATAAAAATAAAAGTTTAATAATATTCTTGAGGAATAAGATATTACTGAATTTAACATAAAAAATGTGTTATGTAAAAATAATAATGAAATTTTATCCTTCTTTCTAAAAAAATGTGAGAATAAGAATAACTAAATATAAAGGGACACAAACCTTAAAGTTTTCTGAATGTGGAGCCGTGGGGAACATTGTGATGAATTATACTTGAAGAAAGAAAGAAGAGGATAGTAATGAATAATAAAGAATTCCAAGAAAATCATGGAAGAAACATGGTGATAATAATTAATCCTTTTCCAAAGGAATATGTAAAAAGTTATTCAAAACCAAAATTAGAAGTTTCTTATCCAATGATGATGAAGAATAATTATGTAAAGATGAAACCAAACAATATTTCAAAAAGGATAGAGATAATAATTGTATTATAATAAGGAATGGTTAAGAGTTTAGATGTATATTATATGAAGAATAATACCAATAAATTCAATTATAATTTCATCATAACAAATAATTGATAGAGTGTCTTGGGATGATTGGAAGGGAAGAGAATGAAATCAGAAAAGTGAAAAATGAATACTCATCAGAAAATAATTAAAAAAATTACTGATGAGAAAGTTAAGATGATAAATGATTTTGATTATTTGAATAAATATATTTATAAATAAAAAAATTATAATGAGCATCTAGAATTAAAACTTAAGTCCAAAAAAAGAAGAGTTGGAACTTGTCCAATAAAAAATTTCTAATGGTGAGTAGAGAGGTATAAGTTTTAAAAAGTATATACATGAATTAAGTGATAGCTCTCATAAGGACAAACCTATGAAGAATAAAAAAACCCACCTTCAAATTTTGAAAATATAGTAGAAATATTTCCTGAGAAGAAGAAAATTGAGAATGTTATGTATGTGGCCAATGTTAACAAAGAAGGAAAATCAGATGTTTTTAAATGCTCTGAGTCCAAAAAATATTCTAAGATTTCTAAATATGAAAATTTTATTAAAACTTATAGTTCCAATAAGGGTGAAAAGAAATCTTAGATGAAATATAAAACTGTAGTTGAAAGGAGAAATATTGGAGGTCAATAAAGATCATAATATAAGGTTTATGGGAAATATAATCACAATTAAGGTTAGTAGGGAGGATATAAAGAAAAATATTCTTTATATGGATACTGTTGGTATTTTAGTAGATTAGGGAATATGGAAAGTATATGTTGGTTTAATAAACAACATTATCACTATTACAAAATTACATAAGGAAATTTTTGAGGGGGATTCAATATCCTCAAAGTAATAATTCTTAGAAAGAATTTCATATGAAACCTCAGAAGGATGGTATCTACATTTAAAATAGATTCCAAACTATGGAATCTATTTTCGAATTATATGAGCAACATAGATACCTTGAATTTTTGTTTTTTTTTTTAACATCACATAAATTTTTTGTTTATAATTCTCAGATTTTGTATGTAAAGAAATATAAAGGGAATGAAAAAACCATAACACCATGAAATTCTAAAGTAAGAAAATTGTATTCGATAGTGTGTGTGACACACAACACCAAGAACATAAGGAAATATAATATCCCCATAATATATAATATATTTAATATTTAAAATAAATTCAATAAATTTTATATATTTTATGCACGAGAAACTGATTTAGCATACGTCCCATGCTACAATGAGTTTCTACAATGGATTGTATTATATGCAAGACCAAGTTTTAAGAAACAATAATATATTGTTAAAATATTATTCTAAAAAGATATAATATATAATATAAATTATCAGTTATGAATAGTATTAAAAAATTATAAAAAAATCACAAAATATAAAAGGAATTCATTGGTTACAAATTAATTATAAATTAATATAATAACACATTTAAAATATAGGGAATATTTTATAAAAAACAATTTTTATGATCAAAAGGGTTTTAAGATAATAAATTAAAATAATTACAATTAATAAGTTATTTTATTATAATATAAATATTATATATTCAATAAGATATTTTTGATATTAAAGAAATTGAAACTATTGAACCTGATTCAAAATATAATGATAGATGCTGATCAACAATTCTTTCAACCATTAATCATGTGTGACATACATGGAAATGATATAGACTGTAATTTGAAGTAGAATCAAACTTGATATTGGTATGAGTATGAGGAGATGGTTGGATGTGTTGTTAAAGAGGGATCTTGAAATTTGAAAGTTGGGAAGGCTCTTATAACATTTGTGAAACCAAAGGTACTGGTTTTTAGTGTGACCAAAATCCAAAAGATATAAATCTTCTTAGAATTAATATGATGGGTATCATATTTAGAAAATAACAAAGAACCCAGATTTGATTTTAAATTATTTTAAAAATTGGGTCAAAAGACATTTTATTAGAGTTGATATCGGTTCATCATTCAAATTGTAATGAAAAATTTGGAATGAAAAGATATAAATAATATCATATTAGTAATTAGTATTTATAATCTGAATCAGAATAAGTGTTTTTTATGAAATTATAAAGAATATTTGACGTTTTTAAAGATTTAAGAAGGATACAGAAGAGTTGAGAATAGTTTAAAAGGTCAAGGTGCACACGAAATTCAAGGAAGCATTCACATTCATGTAATTTGGTTGAGGGTGGAAATTTTAGGAATCCCTCTCAAACTATATTTGGGGAGAGTATAAAAAAAGAAAAGTAAATTTTACTTTCCATTATGATGTATTGTTCATGAGGAGTATTGAGAAGGTAGAGAACTAATGAATTTTAGAGATTGAGGAAGAAGATTTTATATTGTTCTTTTTTGAAGATGTTTCATCCGAAAAAAGTGAAAAGAAAAGAGACAAGATTGCAATACATTCAGCTAACCATAAGATTCAATGGATCATTGTATTTAACTAACTATCATATCTTCTTATCATTGTATTCAACTAATTATCTTATCAGGATGGATAATCATATTGGGAATATCAGGTTTGGTTTTCCAGATTGAGGAAAAAGTTATTCATAATTGTCTCAATTATATTATGAAAGTGTTATATTTTCTGTATTGGGTAATTGGACTGGGAAAATCATATTGGTTCATCATACTATGTTTTATATCAATGTCCTTGAAGTTCTTATCATCTTATAGGTATGAAAGTGAAGTATTTTTTTAATTGAATAAATTTTTGGAAGATGATAAAGAATAATAGGTAACATGTTTTGTTACAAAAACATTGTATTATATCATTTGTGCTAGATGGAGAATACACATTATTGGATTTCTTACATAGTGCTACTCGAGTGAAAGATAATATATTACTTTTTGTACTCCATGCAAAAGGATTGTCTTCTAGATGATTGTGTGGTAGGGGATTATTTCTAAATCATATCAGGAATGTATTTATTCATGTTTAATATTGAACCTTGTAAATTCTTCTGTTTCTATGGATGTGTGTTTTATTTTTTTAGAAGGAAAATAAATACTAAAAAAGAGGTTAAGGTTTTATCTTAAGAATTAATCTTATAAGAAAAAGGTACCACTAATTTACCCCCTCCCCTAATCAGTGACAAAACTATCCTGAATGGGAACTTACAAGTCGTATCAAAGTGATGGTCCCCTAAATTTATTCATTGTAGATGTTTTGAAGGGGAATTTGTGATGGATAATATAAGTTGTGTGAACATTAATTTGATTTAGATCTTATATGATAAGAATTATCATATCTTTAAAAGAAGAATGTTTCTATATCTTATGTCACTTTGGCACGACGTTTCAAAAGTTTTTACAGCTGGTTTCCCTCGTCGTATTGGTAATTCTTCCCTCAATAATTATGATAAGAAAAACCTTGAGAATGATTGAATATATAAGTATTATTTTCTATCATCACTTTTTTAAAGTGGGTTTTCGAGGGTAAAAGGAATTTCAAGTGCCAAAGGTATCCAAGATAAAAAGAACAACAATTATAAAGGCAGTACAAAATTGAATAATGAAATGTTACAAATATTGATATTGAAGTATTAAGACCTCATTATGGGTGAGGATGAATATGTTGATTCCTTATTTACAAGGTTAAATGATATTATTATCACTATTATATGTGTTTAAGAAATTTTATAATATTATTTTATTATTGAAACGATCTTGAGAATTCTTCCTGACATGTTTGATGCCAAAGTTTCTTCATTAAAATATAGAAATCATAATACATTATCTATGGATGATTTAACTAGTAATCTCATCACATATAGGATTAGGAAGGAAAATATTTTGATGCAAAAAAATGGGATAAACAAATGTCTTCCAAATCCTCTAAGAAGGAAAAGGATAATAAGGTTCCTAAAGAAGATATCGGTGCTGACACTGAGATTAAAAATGAAGTATATAAAAATCATGATGAAATTTTATCCTTGATTTATAAAAATTTGAAAAGTGGTATAGAATGGTATGAAGGTAAACATCCCTTAAAAAATTTGGTGTGGGGTCATTATAAATTTCATTGTAAATTTTCCTCGAAGAGGTGCTGAAGAAAAAAGTGAAGAAAAAGAAGAAATAAGTCCGTAAATATCATAGAAGAAAAATGGTGAGAAAGAAAACTATTATTCCAAGAGGGAAGATAAGTGGTTATCCAAATCAAAAAGGAAATTTTTTTTCAAAGGTTGATGATAGTGAGGAGTATATGAATGGTGTTTAAAAGAAAACTTTTATTGAAATAGTTAATCATGACTATTTTTCTTGTAGTGAAAGTAATTTTTTCTGAATAATAAGAATAAAGTAATGATGAATCAAAAATATATATTGAGAATTGTTGAGGGAATAAATTAATTTAAATAATTAACAATGAATAATTCTGAAAAAGTATCATTGAAGAAGAAGAAACAAAATTAGAATATCATCTAAAATAATAATTGCAATAATACATGATGAGGATTGGGAGACTTTAAAATGATATTAGAGAGTTGAAAAGTAAAAACCCTTCAACAAAAAATAACGAATGTATTCCTGATGAGAAAGTTATGATGATGGAAGAGATTTATTATTTTAATAAACATATTGAGGAATAATGTAATGGAAATGAACATATGAAAGTGAAGATGAAGGAAAAATAGGAAGGGTTGGAACTTTTCCAACCAAAACATTATAAACCTGAATAGAATTGTAAATATTTCATAAAATATATCTCTGAAGTTGGTGAATGATCTTCAAATATGAAACCAGAGGATGATCAACAAAATCTACCTTAAAGGGTAGAGAATAAAGATTAAATTGTTTCTAAAAGGAAAAAAGTTGGTAAATTATGTACATATCCAAGACTAACAAACTGGATATTTCAAAAGTTACTAAAAAACTTGAGATTGAATATATTTCTAAAACTTATTAATATAGAAATTTTTCTAATACATATGGTTTCATTATTTATTATAAGAGAATGAATATTTTGATTTATAATTGAAAGGTATGTGGTTCATATAAGAAAGATAAGATAGTTACTAGGAATAATGATCATAAATTCACTCAGTATGGAATTTTCAAAGGCAAGTACCCTTTATATGCATACTTCTCATACTATGGTAGATTTGGATACATAAAAAATATGTTTTGGTTCAACTAAAAAAATTACTATTATTACCCATGTTATGGAATACCAAGTTTGAGGCGGAGTTGATCACCTCAGGGGAAGAAGTCTGAGAAGGATTTTTAGAAGAAACCTCATAATGTTGATATGATTATTAAAATTTGGTTCCAAAATCTTGAAACTATTTCTTAAATGTTTGAAAAACCTGGAAATCTTGAAAAATGATATCTTTTTTTGTTACAGGTAGAAAAAATGTTTCTAAAAAATACAAAGAAGATAAATGTTTCAAAAGCTAATTAAAATAGTCCTCTTGAGTCTAAAAAGAATGGTTGATGACTAATTTAGATAGAACACGTTTACTTGGATCGGAAGGTATAGGAAGAAAAAAAATTAGTGAAGGAAGAGGGGAAGAAACAGACTACTGAATATATAAGAAAATTTGACAAAGAGGTATCAACATTTTATGGATATGAGCAAGAAGGGCATGATATCAAAAGTTAAACTGTATTACCAGAACAAAAGACAACATGGAAAAAATGTTATAAACATATTGTAAAAAATATGTTACTAAATATGAATAAAAGATGACATCCTGATTAGAATATTCAACAAATAATTAAAAAGCTGTTACAAAACCTAAGAAGGATGATTAGTCAAAAGAAAAAACATCCAATGAAAAATACAATAAAAAGAATACAATTTCAATAATAAGAAAGGAATCTTAATCTAATTTTTGTTTCTAATAAATGATCTAGTATTTTCCTTACTCTCAAAATTTTTGTATATCTGTGCTAACATGCATGAAATTAAAGGAGACTGAATAAGAAATCTAGAATTGATTATTCTATTACTATTCTTTCAAAATAAAGTGATGAGGTTATGAAAAATATGAGTTCTTGAAATGTCTTTTTTTTATACACATTAAATTTTGGATATTTTTGTTGAGATGTGTGTTGGTTACTTTTATCTAAAACAAATTCTTTCAAGGATGTCCCTATCATGAGAATGTTGAAAGAAACATGAAAAGGGTATTACATGAAATTTATTCAATGGAAAACATTGAAAAACTTGATTATTCACTTTTTTTATCCTCAGGTTCATCCATGTAGACATAGAATTTTTTAGTTAAAGGATATTTGTAAAGAAACTCATGTGATACCTATATTGATGAAAATGATTGATATTCCTAGAAAAAAGTTCCAACCCATGGAAATGAGATCATTTGTCAATAAGGGAGGAACTTTTCATGATGGCCCCTTTGAATTTTATTATCAATAAGGGGGATAGATAAGATAATGTGGGAGAGAAAATAAATATAGGAAAAAAAATGAATGTAGAGAAGAAAAGGTGAGAATAAAATATAGAACTTACTATTTTAAAGTGGTTTATGTGGGTATTGACATAAAACACAATAGGGGAGATTATTGGTCCCAATATGTATTTTTATTGAATTTGTTTTCAATAGATAAGTATGTCGGTTATGTTGAATAAATAAGGTATATTAAGTAGATGATGGATGGAAATAAATATTATAGAATGTACTCATTCATATCAAGAACATATGGATGAGTCAATACGATCTATCATATTAAGATGTTGATAAAAATTCATAAGCCGGTGGTAGAAATTGGATTCATCGTCATAATCAGTCAGATGTTTTTTGGTGATTAGTTTTTTTTACCAAAGATATCATAATTTGGAAGAAATTGTTTACTGATCAGTTTTGGTACCAAATAAGAAAATTAATTCATCATATTCATGAATTCTGACTAAATATTATGAAAATTAGACTCACCGTTCTTAAGAAAGTCCAATATATTGAGGAGATGTTTTCTTGAAAGAATGGTTCATGGGGAATACCTTGGGAGCAGTAGGAAAGGAATTAGAAGTTATAATACTTTCCATTAAAATGTAAAAAAGATTTTATAATCTTGGAGTTCTCATAAATCATAACAATATTGTAAAAATTATGATGAATCGTAATGAATGGAAGGTGGAGTAAAATAGATTATGTCAATTGTATTCAGACTGATCATAATCATGCCAATTGAATTCAGGTTGATTATTTTCATAATAATCATATTCAGTCATAAATGAAATAAAGATGGTGCTGGATGAATAGGATGTTATAATACTTCTTAATGAAAGTAAGATGATACTGAAAAGGATGAAAAGTTACAGTAATTTTCTTCTAATGTCTGACAATGTTAAAGTGGATCTTTAACGTATTTAATGTCATGAAAGTATTCATGACCCATGATTAAGAGTGTGAAAGATAAAAGTTGGCGATGAAAATGTTTTCCAGCCTCAAGGTCATTTTAATGAGTTTTCCAAATGTATATCTGTTTAAAGGTTGAGAAGGATGATCATAATGAAGAAATGAAACACTACCAGAAAACTGCCATGTAGCATCATTTTTTGGCATTTAGCGGCAGTTTAAACTGCCGCTACATGGTTCGGTGGCGGTTTATAGAAACCACTGCTAAATTTGGCGTCGGAAAACTATTATCAGTGGTTTTTTCCTTTTAGTGGCATTTTAAAGGAAGAATCGTAGCTGCCTCATTTTGTGACAGTTCTCGCCACTTTAACGGTGGTTGTTACGAACCTAGGATTTTATGTTATTAGCGGCAGTTATAACCGCAGCTAATAAAATTAAATTCAACGGCTGTAAAACCGCCGCTAAAGTCCTAATAATAGCCGCAGAATGAAGGTGAGGGATGCGACTGTATAGCGGCGGTTAAAATCGCCACTAAACGTGAGTATTTTGACATTTAGTGACAGTTTTAACTACCGCTATAGTTTTACCTGTATTCTATTTGCGGCGGTTAAAACCGCCGCGATAACATGACCAGAAAAAAACTGCTGCTTCCACTACACCACTACCCTAAAAAGAAAATCAAACCAGACAAACTCGACACAATCTCATAAAATAACATCAACTCAATGATGTGTTGGACCTTTCAAGGATGTCAAAATTAAATAAGTGGTTTTTTATAAAAACTTTTATGGTTAAATGGGATGTGAGATTACTAAGGGGATAAATAATAAATGGAAAATGTGGGAATATCCATGCTATAATATGTAATTGAAAATACGTACAATGGTTTTTATTATGAATGAATAATAAAATAGAATATATATGGAATTACATTGAGTGCAGTAACAGTGATAAACTATGTGAATATTGGTGAAATGAAATAGGTTCACCCTTGATATTGTAACTTGTTAAAAAGGTCAAGTGTATTTCACCTTGTGGAAAGTGTATTGATGGATTAGTAAATGACGAGGGACATAGTAGATCCCACCCATGGGTAAGAATTTTTTACAAGGAATTCCGTATCATTGATGTGGGATGGATAGACATAAAATTTGACATAATGGACTTGATATGATGTATATGGAGTTTCCTATGCTTGGATAGTGTATTGACATGGCTTTCTAGGCACTAAAGCCTACGTGTATGATATGAGTGACCTGATTAGTGCACCACAATATATGAATTTGAAATGATTAATGAATTACCATTATTGTTAATGAAAATGTAAAACCCATTTATAATAATGGAATACAATTTTGACATGTTTGAAGAAGTTTTGGTTGGATTTTATGTCATCATAAAACCGAAGGATATACAGGGTTAAATGCTTGATATTTAATTATGGAACTTGATTAACTTTTCTTCCTTTTCCATTATTTAATTGTACTTATGTATATATAATTATTTTTATTATAATATTTATTTGTTTAGACACTATTGTTGGTGTCCTATTATCCTATACTCACTCCCTTTTTAGGATTCCATTGATACCTGAGTATATCTCATGGTTGTAGGGAAGTATAAGGGAAAAATACTTTTGATATATGGTCGATTTGGGATATGGTATGGAGAATGTATGAGGGAACTAGATGGACATCAAGAACCATTTTAGGATTTCTATGCGGTTTTTTATTTTGTTTTTTCCTTAACACATGACACTTGTATGAACTGACATGTTTACTATATTGTTTGCGAGGATTTACCCAATTTTTGGAATTGAATACATCATACATGATTATTCTTATAACATACTTGGTTATCATTTAAGTTGATTTATACTATTGTTTTACACTGGTAATGATGGTATATTATCCCCACATACCTCATTGGACCCTCAATACTAGTAGGAAGCCTCTTGTATATGAGGAGGTATTCCTATGGTCATGTGGCACATTGGTTTGGGGAACTAGTTTAGTGGAACCTAGGTAATGGCGTCAAAATGTTTTATCAAAGCCATTTTATTTTATATGGAATAATTATTTTGAAAGTTTTATATGATATTAAGGTGTTTCAGTCCTTGTTAATGTGTTTTTATGGGATTATTTATCCCATATATGGGGGAAAACCCAGGTTCCCAGTGTGGGATTGTTGTTCTTATTGTTTGATGTTATTGTTGGATGTTATTTCACCTTGGTTGATATGCTAGTTGTGACATATTATTGTTTTCTAAGGTTTTATTCATGGAACGACATGTAATTTTTTAATAATTTTAGGAAATCAGGATTTATATAACATGACTCATATTAGGATCAAATTGAAAACAAGGTTATGTTTGTGTTATGGATAATGAAAATCATTTTCTTCTGGTTTCATAGAAAATAGTTCCAAATAAAGAGTTATCAGTCCACATGTTTTTGTGATTCACGGTGTCGTAGGATACCAACTCCAGAAGGGTTTACCTTCTTGGATGATGATATTGAATAATTACATATTATAATATTAAGCACCGAGAATTTATTCAACACATTGACAATGGATTTAACACATAGTCATCCAAAATCTCGACTACTAATTCAAACACAGGCCAACTGGAATGATGTATACCACACTCGAGAAATCAATACATTAAAGGAAACATTAGAAATCAATAAAATTTATAAAATGAAACATGAGAAATCAATAAAATGTTAGGACATGAAATGTTTTTGTGTAAACTATCTGCCACACATGGTACATATACAAACCAACTATTCCCATATTTATTCAACACATAATCAATACGACTCTACTCACGGTCCGATGATGTATCGTCACCCTCTCCTCCTCTATCTCCACTTTCTACTATCACCTGTAAGAACATTATATTGAAAATTAAATATTGTTTCATATTTATATTAAAAGATAAAACCAATGAAAATTTTCAAACTAAATGATTTTGAATTTTTGTGATTTAACTGATGACCACCAGCCCATGCACTACCACTGGGGGCATATCTTCTCATCTGCTGATGTATAGCAGTCATCGCTTGTTGCAAAGCCGATATCTGAGCCCCCTGATCTTGAACTGTTCTTCGTAGAGAAGAAATATCCCTTTATGAATCTTCAGGTATGGACTGACTATAACCAATAGTAGATTCAGTCGGAATCCCTAGTGGCATGCCAAAGACATCAGATGGTACAGGTCTGAAACCCATCCCGTGCACTCTACTAGGATGCTCCTTCCCAAGGACTCTAACAACTAGGTCATCCTAAGAGACTGAGTAGGATTTCCCGAGATTGGCATCCCATAGTTCTTTAATTTTTACCTATAAATAAAATAACAATATATATTAACACAGTAAAAACTGATAATAAGTTATTATAATAAAAAATTGACTTCATGCCCTAACTTCATTAGCAGGCTCATTAACAAAACTTCTATCTTATTTTTTGTGAACATCCAATTATAGTTCAGTTCAGGATGCTTCGTGCCCTAAACTCTGTGACTGCATTAAGAAAAGATAAATCAACAATTCAATATATTAAACAGATAATATTTTCCTATAAATATTTAAAATAATTAAATGATTACCAATGTAGTTCGACTTCTAGAAAATCTTTTTGTGCCTGTAGTGTGACGGATGACTTGCTTATCCCGGTTTGATGCATTCTGTCTTGAGAGATCCTAAAATAAATAAAATTAAATTTAACAGAAATGTATTCAATTTCATCTCCTCTTCATATACATGTATAAATGTAAAATGAAGATAATATAATAATATATATTTCAATACCATCTACTTCTCATCACGATATCTGTCAACAAAAACATTCCACTGTTCTTTCGGTTCCCCACTGGGTTGCTTCTCATACATTTGTTTCACGGTCAAATAAGTATCATTAACATCACACCAAAATCTTCATTTGAAATCTTCCCATTACTTACCATGATTTTTCAACGTCCACTTCCGTGCTATCACATCAGCAACCATAAAGTTGAAGAACATCTATATACAGAAATTCATTTAGAACATATTAGAAACATGAAATTAAATTAAACCATAATTTAGTAAAATTACCTTTATTTGGGAATCAAAAACTTCATTTTTCTAGCTTAGAGGCATATGTCTCCAATCATCATAAGAAATAGGAAGGGAAATGGGCTCCGTTTCCAGCTGTCCTAGAATCTGGCCAAGTAACCCCACGACATCGTCCATAGGGACCCCATAAGAATCAAATGGCACAAATATATTTTCACCATTCATATTAAAAACATCTAAACTTTTAATGTTTTTATTCATAGTTTAATTTTTATCATCTTCAATGAGGAAACAATTAGTATAAACAAAATGCAATAAATTTATTTAAATAAAATTTATACCTATGATAGTGACACTCCAATATGTCTGTGATGAACTGGAATGGGTGTCTCCCTGCCCCACTACTGAGGCTTTTAAAGGGGGATTCGACAACTCAGCCTCTAATGGGACACCCACAGATGGTGTGAGAGATGGTGCAGAGGGAGATAGTGTAGGGTTGTAGGCAGTTGGTACCTCAGATGCCATGGGGAGGGATCCAGATAGATCGTCATCTGGCGCAGAACTAGATTAAATAGTGTACCTCTTTTTCCTTGGAATTTCCATCATTTAATCATATAAAATTTTGTTCAGAATATATATTTCAGAAAAAAATTTGTAGAAAAAAAATTAAAAATGATAATAGATGACCAGTACTAACAGACAAAATATATATAACAATGATAATGAATGACTGTATAAATGAAACAAGTGGTTGCTGAATGAATACATAATTGTACATATATTCATTTTCCCCTTCAATCATGTCGGTTTCCTGCTCCATTTATTCATCCACTTCATTCATCCTTGCTAGACTAATATTTTCAATATCACGATGGACAAATAATTCTGCTTCCTGTTGTTGATGAAATTCAATTTTAGAGGTCAAATATTCTACGTTATCACCAATATCATACAAATTACTTTGTATTATGTGAAAAAATAAACTCCACCCTTCATCCACAACATCATTCACATGATATACTATTTTTTCTTGCAATGCTAAGATATATGGATCATGCAGTTCACGATCACCAACACCCATCAATAGAGAGATGTTCATAGAAGTAAATTGCAAGGAATATCGTTTAACACCTATGATAATATGGACCCATTTTCATTTGAATAAAACAATAGAAAAATGTTTGTGGTAGTTTAATTCAATAATATCATGAAGCTTTCTATAGTATCCCACTTCAGAAAATGTAAATATACCACTATTTTGTGTTTTCAAACACACTTCTCAATCAACTGTACAAAATCTAAAGCCATTCACATTATAAGCATTGAACTTTCTAACTTGTTTTATAGGACCTCTAGCAAGAAACGTAAAATATTCTAACTATTCTGATCGAGTATCAGTATTAATGATCTAAAAAAAGAAATATAATTTAATAGGTTTAAAAAATGTATGTGTCAAACTAATATTCGTATTTATTTCAATATTTATGAACTTACACGTCGTTCAAACCATTCTACCAGATCTTTATTCACAGCTTTTGTAATATATTTTTCATTTCGTGTTCGGCCTCTCATTCATCTCATTATTTGTATCCTAAACTCTTCAATAAGTGGATCTATAATTTCACTATGCAGCAACACATATCGATGTGCCTGTAAAAATTCCAATTCTATTAGTATCACATTTGAGGTCCTCCCAACTGATCGGCCAATAGTAGGAAATATTTTTTATTTCTTATGAATTTGAGATTGATATGATGTGTCGTCAACACATCCAACTCGACTAAATCTTGTATCAATATCATCCAAATATCTGGAACAAAAGGTAAGACACTTTTCACCCAAATTTCCTTCAGCAATAGAGCCTTCTGGTTGATGTTTATTTCTCACGTATGATATCAAATTCCCAAGATATCTGTGAAATAAAATAATAATATTTTGAATTTATTTAAATACCAAAAATTGATTTCATAAATGAAAAACTTATAAATAAAATACATCTCAAATGGATACATCCATCGATAATGAACGAGACCTTCTAATTTATCTTCCTTAAACAAATGCACAGTTAAATGCATCATGACAGTAAAAAACGATAGAGGAAAGATCATATCCATTGCATAAAGGGTCAATAAAAATCTCTCCTCAAGGATTTCAAGATAAAATATATGTAGAGGTTTCTCACATAATTTCCTTAAAAATGTGCAGAATTGGAGTACAACAGCAGTATATTTTTTAGGTAATAATGTACGCAATGTCAATGGTAGTAACTGTTGTAACAAAATATGTGAATCGTGACTTTTAAATCCATGTAACTTATGATTAATCAAGTCTATACACATCAAGATGTTACTCGAATACCCATCAGATACCTTCACATTATATATAATTTGAATCAATATATCATTATCCCCATTTTTCATTGAAAAAATGGTCATAGCATACTTTTCATTCTCATCTGGACAGAGATCACGTTTAATGTCCATTACTTGTAAGTCTTTACGAGCATTGATATGATCCTTCGAATTTACATTCTCCTTAAGTAATATAAAAATCAAATTATCACAGACATTATTCTCAATATGCATCACATAAAGATTGTGCTAAAACAAATTAAATTCCCAATACGGGAGTTTGATGAATATACTTTTTTTCTTCCATTGTTGCGTTCTGATTTCACCTGACGAGGCACTTAAGACCTGTTTTCCGCTATCATTCAAATGATTAACCTTCCCAAATTCTATTTCATCATTTTAAAGCTGTGTCAATATTTCAAAACTAGTTAACAACTTTGGAGGTGGTATACGATCAATGAAACCGTTAAATTTTGATATGTTCAGCCAAAATCTATGAAATGCCTCGAGAAATATTCGATGGCACAAGAAGCACCATTTCTACTATGAGGTATCCGTTTGGGCTCAAAATCAAAGTTACAAATGTGGAAATCCAAACCCGTGTAAGTGTTCCAGGAAGATAAATTCCCAAGCCTAGGGAAGTCACTAATGGTCCACATTAAATCAGCATGCATTTTGAACATTGTTTTAGAAGAAGCATCAAATGTATCAACACCATTGCTCTATAACTCCTATAATTCGTCAATAAAAGGATGAAAGTATACATCAATATCATTTCCAGGAATTTTATTTCCAAGAATAATCATTGAAATGATAAAAGATGATTCTTGCATTCACATCCTTGAATGCAGATTATAAGGGATCAAAACAACTGGCCAAATGATTTAACTGGTACTCAAAGAAACAAATTGGTTAACCCATCATTGTTTCTATCTACAAAATTCTTATTCATGTGTTTGGTGGTTTTTGATGACATGAATAATCTTTTTAATTGAGGTTTCAAGAGAATGTAACGCAAAACCTTTGCAGGTGTCTTCTTTTTCTTCTTCTCTATGAAATTATGTTCATTCAGACTTTCGACATCACCCTTTGACTGCCATCTAGAAGAAGAAAATTTCTTGAAATTCTGTCTACATGAATCCTCTCCCCAATAAAGCATAGAATCATTGGGAAACACATGTATTTTTGTATAATTCAGACCAATCTTGTTAACAACTTTTTCCATATCATAAAAAGATTCTGGGATTTTTGCTTCATTAAATGCATCATGAATCAATTCCAATATCATGGACATTGCCTTATTTTTAATTCCTCATAGAAATTTTATATGGTACAACTTAAGTAGAAATTAAAGCATTTATTATTTAAAATAATCACTATAAAACTCTTTATTTCCATCATCAACTAAATCATGAAACACATTTTTTTCTTAGTGAGGTTTTCTCTTACATTTGGCTCCATATAATCAATAGGAGGATCCAATGATATGTTACAATCTTGATCTGCTTTTGTTACAGTCTCAAAAACATCACTTGTCATGTTGCAATTTGTAGCACCCTATTCGGGTTATTCTGATATGTTTTGATGCTGATAGTGGTGTCTTGCAGTGCTGAATGCATCATTTATGAGGTTTTGAATTTAATTTTCCATTGTTGATAAAATTTGGACCTCATTCTATGGATTAACATCAGTACTCACTCATTCTGTAACGTTCGATTCTCCATGCCAAACCCAAGAAAAATATTGACCAGGGAATTTCTTCAGTACTAAATGTTCATAAACTTCATCTCTCTTCAACCATGTTCTAAATTTATATTTAGGACATGGACATCTTATTCTCCCTTCAACAGATCGATTAAAAATTGAAAAATCTAAAAAATCATTCAAACCCTTAAGACACATAGGTGTGTTCCTCAGTAATGTGATCCAGATTTTACCCATGTATATCATAATGTTCCTACATAATAAGAAAAAAATTAAAACACATAGTTACTACTAAATAGAGAAATAGATTCATATATATGATAATGTAAGATTACAAAAACATAATATAATAAAGATGATCCACTGAGATAGATACGAACCCTCTAGTGTTTAGGATAGGGGATGTTTCTTTGGTAAAGAGAAACAGTGTGCTAACAATACCATATTAATCAATTACTACATTGTCAATACTAAAAGTTATGCTAAACAATATTCCTATCATGTTTTTCGAAAATCTCCAAATTTTCAACCATTGACTTTTGAAATCATTTATAGCATCAAAATATTATATTAGATAACAAAAAGTAACATAAGCATAACTTGGTTTGAATCATAGTTCATGAGGAAAAAAATAATGTTTCCAATATTGATTAAGAAGTATAGAAATAGCAGGATTTAACCCTTAATTGGTCCTGATTATGTGACTCTAAATCACAAAGAAAATGGTATGGTCTTTATGGACATAAACTAAATGACTCATGTTCCAAGAACGTATCTACACCTTCATTTTTTGGAATTATTGGGTAATTTGAACTATTTTTCTTTTTTTTATAAATATGATTTAATGATTATCATAGAATTATTAAATTTAATTGAGAATACTACTATTATTATACAGAGACATATTCTAGAACACCTAGGAGAGATCCTATTTATTCTACTATCTAGCACCTTATTCCCCTCTTATGTTGTAATTATGATTAGTTATATTGAGTTATAATTAATTATGAGAACATCCATATTGATGATACCATATTTTACCAATTCATATCAGGTTAACTTGAATCATCTCTTCATATAGGCTACTCCAGCTTATGGTCCACACATCATAAACATAAACAATGTTCACCAATTGTAAAAAGAAACCTTAAAAATCATCTATATCAGTACAACTTGCATGAACTAAAAATATATAAGTAAATAGACACACAAATCATCATGGTGAACAATTGTAAAGAGAAACCTAGGTAAAAATTGAGTCTCCACTAACTGAATATGATGCTAACCTAATCCAAGTTAATCATTTGGAATTGAAAAATGGATGAAATCCTATTATGTTGAAAATACATAAAGGGAAACCCAATAAGAAGACAATTCCTAGTGAACTAGGCCTCCCCAATATAAGGACTAAGAAAAATTTAAGGTGATAAAATAAATAAATTAAAGCTTGTGGGGTTCATAATATTAATCGAGAATAAGTCAGGCTGTACTCACTGGGCCCTTTTGGCTATGAAATTTTTTAAGCATTCACTTATTCTCTCATCCCCAGTTTATCAGTCCAGAGGTACATTGAATAAGAGAAGGCTATATTCTTGGAATACCTATTCCTCTTATGAAGTGAGAAAATGATGGATAAGAGCATATAAGTTCCATTAATTGAACCGAATTGTGCCCAATCCATTAAAGAGTTGGAGAAGAAACTCCACTTTACAAATATTCTCCTCTATCCCAATGATGATAGAAAAAAATTGGCACCAAACACATTTCATCATGGCTTAGTTTTTTATAGTGATGTTGGGATCCATATACTATTTACTTGATTCTATAAGTAGTAAACTAACGATATGGTAGAAGCCTCCCTGTTTTATCCCCCCATGAAGCCACTATAACCAAAAGATATAAAAACTAAGAATGTAGATGCACTAGGACATCAAGTAAACTAGAATATTGTTTAGAGTGTAGAACATGATTTTGTGGAAGTTGTTAAGGGAACTATAAATGTGGAATTTCATTAGGTAAATCATTTAATAGAACTTCTAAAATATAATCCACTAACATTTTAAAGAGATTTTGGACCCAATAAATCATATGTGTTTTCGTATAGGAGGTCTAGTTTTTTTAACATTAATGGGAAACCAGAAGAGATAAACATAAATGTTGGAATGAATATTCATGGGTACCCGATGCAAGAATGATTAGACATAGTTATTTCGGATATGTTGTTTCAATACACCACTTGAAAAGGATTTGAATACTTGTAATGTAAAATAATTATTCTTGAAAACCATTGGGGTAATAAATGTAGAATAATTTGTTAAATTTGAACGTGTATGTGTATAAGAGATTAAATATACTTCAAAATTCACTCACCTTGTTCACTATTCATGAGAGGAAACACTGAGAAAAGGAATGAATGAATATATCATTATTTAATGTATACAAACTAAGGATCTATCAATATTTTTAATGTTCTATATTACATGCCACCTAGAAATTGATAATAAGAAGTTGGTTGGAGGAATAGAATTTGGATGGAATATTAGTGTAGGAGACACCATTGTTCAGCTATGTGAAACTAGGAGCATCAACATGGGATTTAAACACAATATATAGAGGCAGTCCAATGATAGTAATGTAAGAGAAAATGAATCAATGGGATGAGTTTCTTATAATCAATATCACATCAATTGACCAGTTTTTTTATAATGCTTCTTGAATTTACAGACGAATAATTAATTCATATCACAACTATAGAATTTACAGCATTTTTCCCTGAATGGGAATCTTAAAAATTATTTTCATAAAATTCTATGACTAGTTGGTGAAACAAGATCAACTCTACCACTTGTTTTGTATGCTCATATGGAATAGACCTATTAGACTAGTTCTTAACAAAAGACTTAGGAAAACTAAGAGGCATCTAGGAAAAATTAATTTTATTACGATGGGCCTCATTAGAGAATAAATAACTATCTTGTGTCATTTGAGAAGTATTTCTATACATAATTGAAGGATATCATGAACAAGAAACATAATTCCTATATGGTTTGGGGTACGGTTTGTCTAAATATGGAAATTATGGATATTATATATGATATTTTTGTATTGGATACATCCATCATTCTTCTATTATTAATCAACATGTGGAAACTATTACTCATAATATCAGTTTCAGCACACCTCATAGATATTGGTAGTGAGGAGAATTGAAATGTATAGAATTCTTCATGACTATTATTGTAGTATAATTTATCTAGTTTATTCAGATCATATACATGTATTTCATTGATTTATTATTTTGTATGAACTACATGGTGGGATTTAAAGCTAGTATATTCCACCAATATTATTATGTAGTGTTCACATATCTATACAGAGATCTTCATGAATTCACTTGGGATTTAGTACTAAATACAGTTAGAATTAAAGATATAATAATTGTGTTTAGAAAAATCAAGGACTAGTTACTGTTAAAAAAATTGATTGCTGCTAATGAAACTTGAAATGTATCTCTTCCTATCATAGTAGATTGACACACCAAAATCTTTCGAAATGATTTCCCTAGGTTACCAACCAAGATTTAAATAATATATTATATCAATCTACATCAATGATCATTCCCATAACTAACTATTTATACCCCATTTATAATGAATAACCCATTAACATATATTCCATTTACAATCGCAACTCAGTTATCACATATATAAATTCCATATCTTAATCCATTAAACACAATCACATTATACCAAATTCCCCCTTATGTTATGTCATCAACAAAACACATTTATCACATCTTTCATTTAATAAAACAGGTTAGCATGCCAAACTAATTGTTGGGGGGTTCTATCTCACTAACCCATATATCATTTAAATTATTATATTCACAACATATCTTTAAAATCAAATCATGGAATAAAACACAATTCAAGATAATCAATTGAAATAATCTGGAATCCACCCTTCAAAAAACGAGTCTTCCTCTTTTAAAAACACAACATGTCCCAAGAATTCCATTTCTATTTACAACCATAAAAGGTGATTTTAAATCATTTTCAAAAAAGGGAAAGCACAAGCTCATTTCTAATCACCATTTGAAATATATTAAGATAATCCCTTTATTCTTATAACATTGAGGTCAACACCTCATTTTCAAAACAATACCCACTTTCAAAACATTTTTGTCCTTCATGGAAAACCATAACCAAAGAAATGTGAAAAATGCTTATTTTAATCCATTTTAGAATCCAACTATCCATTTCAAAAAAATACCAATTACATATTTCAAATATCCCATTAACCTTGACTACATTCCAACTTACAATTCTCTACCAATTCACTTTCAAAATTATATTATTTCACCATTTTAAAAAATATTTCACAAACCTTAAAGGATTTTCATAACCCAAGGGTAGACCTAGGTATGCTCTGAAACATTAGTGGACCCAACAAAGTCCTTAGAGTGTATCATACATCAATCTAAGTCTTAATTTCACTTTTCATACTCAGGAACACAAAAAAATAGTAAATAATTAAATTGTAAAAACCACATACGCATATAATACATAAATTTTATGAGAAAAATCTTCAATACCACCTGGGGTGGTGGGGTCATCGAGGTCAGGGGGGGCCGGGGTCGCTGGGGCCGCTAGGGTCACAAGGTCGTGGGGTCGCCGGTGTCGCTGGGTCGTGGGGGTAATGGGGGGTCGGGGTCATGGGGGAAGTGGGGACATCGGGGAGAAGTGGGGCCAGGGTGGGGGGGGGGGGAGGGTCGGCTGCGTTAAAAAAATGTTTAGTGGCGGTTTCGAGAACCGCTGCTAATAAACCACCGCTAAAACCAATTTCTGTTGTAGTGAAAGAATCTTATAATCTCAGAGCTACTGAAACGGAATCATAATATTTGGCATACCATTGTTTTCAAAAAAAAATTAATTATTCTCATGGAGATATATGGTAAAGGAATTGAAACTGTTGAAGCTAATTCAAAACATAAAGATAGAGACTAATCAAAAATAGAGTCATCCATTGATCAGGTTTGACATACATCAGAATGAGACTGATTATTTTCCTAAATGGAATAAATCTTGATTTTGGTAAGAGTGTGAAGGATGTGGTTGGGTGTGTTGTTAAATAGGGATATTGAAATTTGAAAATTGAGAAGACTTTCTATAATTGTGATAAACCGAATGTACTCATTCTCACTTAGACCAAAAGAAAAAATATATAAATCATTAGATAATGAAACTGATGGGTGTCATATTTAGAAGATAAATAAGAACCCTATTTTATTAAATTATTTTATCAATTGGGTCACGAGACATTGTATCGGAGTTGGTACCAGTTCATCTTATTGATCATAATGAAAAACATGGAATATGAATATAGCAACATAATCATATTGAAAATCGTAATAGAGAATCAGAATAAGACGGGTTTTTGTAAATAAATTATGAAGAAGAGATGTAGTTTTTAAAAGATTCTAGAAGGATCTAGAATAGTTGAGAAGAGTTGAAAAATTCAAGATGCACCCAAAATTCAAAAAAACATTCAATGTCAGGTAATTTACTTGAGTGGGAAAATTTCAAGAATATCACCCAAACCATATTTGGGGCTAGTATAAAACATGAAAAATACATTTTAATTTCACAACTAAAGTACGATTAATGAAAGGTAGAGAGAAAGTTGAGCACTGATGAATTCTAAAGAGAGACAAAGATGTTTCTATATTGAGATTTTTCTAACAAGTTTCATCAGATAGAAGTTAAAGAAGAAGAGATGGGATTGAAGCGTATTCAACTAACCATCATATTGAGTGGATCATCGTATTCATCTTACTATCTTATTCTACTTATCATTGTATTTTTCTAGACAATCAGACTTGGAATATCTAACTTGGTTTTCCAAACTAAGGAAGAAGGTGTTCAGAATATTCGCAATCGTATTCGGATAGATTTAAATTTTCTATATTGTGAAATCATATTGGGAAAATTGGACTAGATAATCAAATTGTGTTTTATATCAACGTCCTCAAAGTTATTACCAGCTTCTAGGTAAGAAAGTGAATAATGGGTGTAAAGGAATACATTTATGGAAGTTGATAAAGATGTACATGAAATATGTTTTTTACACAAACATTATATTACATCATTTGTGCCATAGGGAGCACACACAATATAGGATTGTTTATATAGTGCCACATGAGTGAATGGTATACCAAACTCATTATATTCCACAAAAATTTATTTTTTTGTGTATTTTGTGGTACTATATTATTTCATAACCATAACAAGGATGTATCTATTCTTGTTGAAAAGTGATCCTTGTAAATTTATATCTTCATATGGATATAAGTTTGATTTTTTTTCTAAAGGGAAAGAAGTTTTTATCATTAGGAGAATGTTTTATCTTGAAAAAGAATCTTAAAATAAAAATTTATCACTAATTTACCCCCTACACTATCAATGATATAAAAAATTCTGACTGGGAACTTACAAGAAATCCATCAATGGAAGCCCTTTGGTGGAAATAAAAAAGAGTGACCCAAAGAAGAGGTAACATCTCTGTTCAAGATCTTTAGTTTTATTCCCTTTCATAACCACCTCAACTCTCTTTATACTATGCTTATATAAAAAAACTAGAATCCTAAATATACTGATATATTTTTAGGTTAATTATTTGACATTCACTTACACACAGTTCTATCTAAAGGGTAACTAATATACAGTTTATGTGTACGGTAAATTATCGCCTAACGAAACGAAGTTATTTTTTTTTCTTTTACCACTTTTCATGGTTAGGAATTATGATATAAATTATATTTATATTATATCAATAAATGATAATTATTATGTATTTATTCTTATTTGATTAATTTATAGAATATACCATTATAATTTCCATTATGTGTAATTATGATAACATCATTTGTGGAAATGTGGACTACCTCCTCCTAAAAGAAATGAAATTAAATCACATGATACATGTAATGTAAAAAGTATGGTTTTAATTAAATATATGTGACATAAAAATAAAATATTATAGTCATGAAATATTTAACTTTTTTTTTAATATAATATATATCATCTTCTTTATTAACCTTTCACACACTGAAAGGTGAAAACATCAGTCATGGGTGTGTGCTCTACAACCTCCTTGACACGATGTGATTTATTTTACATCCTAATAAACCTATATCTAAGTATATATTATTATGTAATATGTTATTTATGATATAATTATCCTTATTTAATGATATAGTGTTACTAATCTTCTATTCATGACAATCATTGAAAAATGGGAATGTTACTCATGCGTACGTATGACCTACCATCTCCATGATTTTAATGTCGATACATTTTTCATTACCAAAATTAATGATTGGTTTTAAAATTCAAATTTAGGTAAATTTTTTATAATTATGTCATGATTATTATTGTGAAGATGTTATATAATGACCCCAGTTACTATAGTATACCTAGAAAAGTTGTTTTGGACACATAAACTAGATTTGGTCAAAACACCCGAAGTAATATTAATTAATTAAGTAGTTGTAAACAAGATGTTAATAGGTTAAATAAAACTTTTTTTAAACATTAAAAAATTTATAAATGAATTAAATAATTAAATTATGTTTTTATTCATGAATATAAAGACACATGAGGCGAATCTGATATTTGGTATGGGATTCAATCCCATTTCATTTCTTTGAGACATTTTGTAAGGTTATGGACAAATTTTATTTAATATGGTGTATATAATAACATTTTTCATGTTGAATCATAAATTTATTCAACCTCATGATATTATAATATTATTTAATTTTATTACAACATGATAATTATGATTCAAATGCTCTAAAGTGGTATGGGACACTTTGGATTGTTTAAAGATTATTTCCATCCACAATGTTTTTTTCAAGGGTATTTCCATTCACCAAAGTCAAAAATCTATATTCATATTTATCCTCCATTGGGGAATAATTTATAATTCCATATTATTCATTCAATGTGGTTATTTGATATGAAATATAATTTATTTTTATGATTCGATATGATGAATTCTTTGGACTGAAAATATTTCCCCCTGATGCATCAATAGGTTATCATGAGGAAAATTAGATTAGAAAATTAAACATTTTTTTATCCATAGTTTTAAAATATCGGTTGAATGGTCTTTATTGTAATGGTATTCATGTTCCTCATCCATGATGTCAAAAAATTAAGAATTTCTTTCATTTAGTTTCAGTGATTATTAATCTTTGAGATTTTACAGCGATATATCTATGAATACATTTTATTTTTAATTAATTGATTAAATGAAATGTGTTTCAGTTTATTACATTTCCATATTTATTTTTCCTTATATATATATTTTAATGGAATGTTTTTACATTTATTAACTTACCATATTGAATATTCTCATTTGTTCATTATTACATCCACTATATTTTTCTCTTACTGGGCATTTGAGGTTACCCTTATTATGTTTTTTTCTTCAAGAATCCAATAAGTAAGAAATATATGCAATGATATTCTAGATGTACTAAAGTTATTATCCTAAATTTTATTTAGGAAAAATTTATTTCTTAATTATAGTATAATTTTCTCATGTATGTATCAATTTTACTAAGAATACTAAATTGTTTGGTCCTTTGGGTCAGGATTTATTAGTATCTTATTCTAATTTAAATGAATGAAGAGACTGGATCTAGGATTTCTAGGTTCGTTTCACTATAGATGGTATTAGAAAAAGTTTAGTATAAACCTCGGGTACTAGATTTAATAAAAGATATATTAGAGAACATAACATTGAGTTGCACGTTAGGGATAGGTGTATAAGGGAATCATAAAGTTGTAGTATAGTAGAGATTATGTAGGGCTTCCAAAAAATATATCCCTGTCTGGATACTATAAGTGGACGTGGATTTGGCATAGATGTAACTAGGGGTAATAAATTTGAGATTTTGAGTCAAGCATGACACAACATAACCTGCTACACAACAACAGACCTTATTATGCTCTTGATTTGACACTCTAGGGGGATACACATGGGATAATTCACATTCTATTTACAAAACATTATGAATAAGTTTTATAATAAATATCCTAGGTTAAATCTATGTTTTTTTAGATAAAAGATAATTTTTCATTATTTAGATAACCAATAAATGAGTATATATTTTCTTATAACTATTATTGCTCACACTATTATTTTCGGTTATATTCAATGGCTTGTCCATGAAGAAGTCAAGTTAACATTGAACATGAAGGAAAAGGTGGTTACACTGAGAAACCCAACAAGGTATTGATAGGGGTGAGAGATATCATGTTTATGTATAATCATTTTTCCTGAAATATTATTAACTACCTTAACCAACTCCCGAACTCTCAAAATAAGAGAACGATAGTTCTTTATAAGAGCTAAAGTGGAGGATACCATGGATTTAAGAAGTATCAATTTCCCTCATAAAATGATTTTGGAAGGAGAAACCAAGGAAATAATATTATTGGAATTTTTAAATGATTTATGATTGGAAATAAGGACATAATTAAAATAATTCTTCTAAAAAAATGAAGTGTGTGATTGAAGGAAATGAAACTCATCCTGAGGGTTCATTTATTATTATTTTTCATAAATGTGGGGAACCTAGACATTACTTGCTTAAATTCCCTTTTCTAGAGGATAAACTCTTGACCAAGGGAGTATATATATGGAAATTAGTGGATGGAGTATATTTTTATTAGAAACCTAAGTTAAAATACTCTCTAGTGATTAACTGTATTTCAAAAAATATCCATCACATTTATTTTTTTTAAATATATTATTATGGTTTTATAAATGGAAAACCTATATGCATGGTGAAAACCAATCATTCCTAGAAGGTTTGTGGATCTTGAACCCAATACTGAAGGACAATAAGGTTTTCACACCAACCACTGACCTACGCAATGTCTTGGTTAATATGTAATTGTTTATAGTTAATATTTTTATGAATAATCATTAATGATGAACTAGTAGTGTAACTTTTTAGGTTTAGTGACTAATTTCATAACCATATTAGTATTGGAAAATATTTTGGTAAAAATGTAACAAATTATATTTTATGGGCTTTAAGATCCATTAAAATTATTTATTATTGCTTTAGGTAATCAGAGTTAATTTATGGATACCTCTTTCTTGAAGTAAGGTATGGATTATAATTTTATTCAAACAAAACCAAAAGATGAAATTGTTCATGGGAAATTGAAATCTGTCAGTAAATTATATTTCCTTATATTCTTAGGTAGTAAAATAATTACCCATCATTAGTAATATGAAAAAAAAAACAATGTGTTGTCATGACACCTTAATTTTTTTTAACAGATGGTCTTATAATTCATTGCATAATTATTATTTTGAGGTCCTCAAGATTATATTAATCATTTACATGTATTTGACCGATTAATTCAATAAATACCAATAAATATTTACACTTTTACTCTAATTATGTGTCTCTACTTTTTAGAAATGTTCACCTACTTAGAGACCGAGTTATATGTTAGTTCTTGTGACCTTTATACTTACCCTTATCTCTTTTATATAGGATTTTTAACAAACACTTCACATTTTTTTGGATTTAAAAAATAGAAAATATAAAATAATCTATCACCAATACCAACTTTAAATTTCATGGATTAATTTTTTTTTAAGGTTTGGAGAATATAACATCCTTAAATTCTAATGCAAGAACATTTTTTCACTCGATTTTATGACACGCTACACCAAGAATGAAAGGGAATATAATATCATGAGAATTTATAATATATTTATTATTTTAAATAAATTTAATATATTTTATATTTTTCAATTCACATGACACTAAGTTAGCATATGTCACATGAAGCAATGAGTTTCTTCAATGCCATGCATAACACGCAAGATCTAGTTTTACCGAACAATAATATATTAATATAATATTTTTTTAATGAGATATAACCTAGCCATTAAATTAGTTGTTATGAATAGTGTTAAATAAATTATGAAAATATATTTTTTACATAATATATAAAATGAATTCATTGGTTTCAAATTAATTAGATATAAATATAATAACTATTTGAAAATATATGGAATATTTTATTGAAAACCATTTTTATGCTCATGAAGGTGTTTTATCCAAGAAATTAAATTAATTACAATTATTTAATGATATTAATTTAATATATATATATATATATTCAATAAAATACTTTTTATATTCATCCAATTGACTGAATAGACATAAGATTAGAACAAATCCAATTTTACGCATAAAATATTATATTTTTATTACGTCACTTTTACACCTTTTAATGATGAACCTATTTGAACTAAATTTTTTAGCACATTTATAAATTTCATTTGAAAAAATAAACATCATATTTTAAATATGAACAAAAAAAAGTTAGGATGGAGTTTTAGTATTTTTCTATGAAGTTTCATTTTTTAATGAATAGTGAAAAAATGCTGAATTTTAATTCAAAACAGCTTTTTCATATAATTGATTTTTGATGATAAATCATATTTTAAGTAGATTTATTGTTTAATTATATTAATTTTTTATTAATTAATATGATTTAGGTCATTGGAATCAATTTCAATTTGAAATTGGATATAAAAACCTATAAAACTTTTGAATGTTTTTACTTTAAAAACTCACATTGCCGTTTCGTCTGTGTGACTAAATTTAAATTAATTTCTGAAACTTATGTGGTTGGAATTTTGAAAAATCTATTCAACATTTGGAATAAAAATAAATTATACTTTATAATATGGTGAACTTTATTTTTTTTACAAAAAATTATTGAATGTGATTAAAATTAATTACAATGATTAAAGTGAAATTAACCTTAAAAGGGACTAAACCTTAAACTAAAGGGTCAAAATGACCTAGAGACTTATAATAAATACATTTAATGGTCATATATAGACCATAAACGAAATTTCATTTAATTTTTTCCATTATTGGATCCACATTAAATGGTAAATATTTTGTTGGAATTCCCTTTTCCAAAATTTACAAGATTTCCACTCCTCCACTATAAAAAGGCCTCCTCTCCTCCCACTTTATCACACCACTAAAGAAAGTTTGTATCAAAGAATATATAACCAAATAAATACTAAAAATCTATAAAATCATCTAATAATCCACCCATTTGGAATAATTCCATCCATTGAAGCCCTTTGGCGGAAACCAAAAGGAGTTACCCAAAGAACATGTAACATCTTCCCTCAAGATCTTAAGTTTTATTCCCGTTCTTCACAACCTAAACTCTCTGTACTCTATGATAATATAAAAAAACTAATATAATAAACATACTTATATGTTTTATGTTATTTTTTCAATCTAAAGTTATACACACTTCAATCTAATGGGTAACGAACATACTTTTTGTGTGTACAACGAATTACCACCTCACGAAACGAAGTTAAATTTTTTTCCTTTACCACATTTCATGGTTGGGTATTATGAGAGAAAAGATATTTATATATTACATATAATATAATTATTATTTATATATGCTTATATATTTATTTAATAACACATACCCTTATACTTTCAATTATTGGTAAATACGATAACATCGTTTGTGGAGGTGTGGACTTCAACCTCCTAAAAGAGAAGTGATTGAATCACACGATTCATGAAAAATTTAAATTATGGTTTTAATTAACAATATGTGAAATAAAAATATATATATTATATTCATGATATAATTTAATTTTGGTAAATATAATATATATCATTTTATTTGTTACCCTTTCACACACTAAAAAGTGAAAACGTCGGTCGCGGAGTAGCACTAAAAACTCCTCGACACAATGTGATTTGTTTTACGTCAAAATAATTCTATATATAAGTATATATGATTATGAAAAATGGTATTTATTATATAATTACAATTCTGGAGTGATAGAGTGTTACTTACCATCTTTCTATAATGATCTATGTAAAATGGGAACATTACTTGTTCGTATATATGATATACCATCTCTATGATTGTAACATCAGTTCATTTTTCTTAACCGCATTTATTTATTCATTTAAAAATTATAATTTATGTACAAATATTATAATTATTTCATGATTATTATTTTTAATTTTTTATATAATGACCCCTTTTACGATAATTGACCTTGAAAAGTTTTTTTTGACACATAAACCAAATTTTTTCAAAACACCCGATGTAAAAATAATCGATTAAGTAGTTGTATACAAAAAGGTGATGAGTTAAAAAATTTAAAATAAACATGAAAGCGTTATCCAGAAGATGGATAATTAATATAAGTTTTTTATTCTAGAATATAAATAAACACAAGACAAATCATATGCCAAGTGAGGGATTTCATCTCAATTTCATTTCATTAAGACATTTTGTAAGGTTATGCATCATGTTTATTTTATATATTGTATATAATACCATTTGGAATGATTTATAATGAATTTATTCAATCAAATAATATTATCATATTATTTAATGTTATTAATTCATTATAATTATGATTCAAATGTTTCAATGTGGTATGGGATACTTTTGAATGTTTAAAGATTATTTCCCTCAACAATGTTTTTTCATAGCTATTTCCATTAATAAATTTTAAAAAATTCTTTTTGTTATTTATTCTACACTAGGGAATAATTGAAAAATCTATATTCAAAATTTAATAAAGTAATATGATTAGTTATATTATTTAAATTCATTATTCTATGTGAGGAATTCTTTGGAATATAAATGACAGGTGGGGCCTAAAATTTATATAGCCCCTAAATACATTGATTTGTTCTGATGAGAAAAATAAGTTGAGAAAATTAATTAGGGTATCTATCAGTAGTTTTAAACCATCTTTTTAAAGTTCATTTTAGTGTTTTTTTTCATTTTCTTCATACATGAAAGCCAATAATTAATCATTTCCCTCATTTATTTCCAGTTATTTTTTATCCATGAGATCTTGTGCCGACATGCATATGGATACAATTAATTTTCAGTCTATTGATTAAAAAGAATGTGTTTCTATTTCATACCTTTCCATATTTATTTTTCCCTATCAAGATATTTTAATTTCATGTGTGTCCATTCATTAACCTTCTATATTGACTATTATCATTGATCAATTTTTCCTTCCACTATATTTTATCCTTACTGAGAATTTGATTTCATTGTTATTATGTATCTTTTGCATAGGAATCCTAGATGTAAGAAAGACACGAACAAATATTCTTGATGGAATAAATTTATTATCCTTGTTGTTATTCATAAAAAAATGAATGTTTTAATTAGAGTATTTTTTTTCTCAGGAATGTATTTGGTTTAACGTGAATACTAAATTTTTTGGTTTTTTGGAATGTGATTTATTAGTATCTTATGCTAATAAAATTGATAGCAGACACTAGCTCAAGGATTTTTAGTGTTGGGTCACTACAAAATCTTTTATTGGTGAAATAATTTTTAAATCTATAAGAGGAGAACAACCTTGCATTGTTGATATTATGTTTTATTCTCATATGACAAGAGACTTAATATTATTGAATACTTTATAATAATTAAAATAATTAATGGTGAAATTATTCAATTATGAATCACTATGCATTAAAGGTACTGGATCATCCATCACTTGGATAGAAAATATGAAATACATGAAATCATTATATGTTGATTTGATAAAATATAACCTAATGAGTGATTCACAACTTTATAATGGGGTTAAAATAGTTATCTTCGAAAAATATGGGTTTTTGTGAAAATTGAGGATATTGAAATATAGTTACAAGAGCCCAACGTAAAAAAGAATCTTGTTCGAAGTTGGTGAAATAAAAAACTATCTTTACCTGGGTATGGTAGAATAAAATTTGTTGTGGAATAAAAGGTTGGGACACATGTTTCAAACAAAAATTATAAAATCTATTAATGTGAGACAACGTCTATGAAACTCATGATATGTTAAGAATAAGAGATTGTATGTTTCACTCTTTTCAAGAAATGAGTAATTCCAATCTCAGTGCATAAGAAACTTGAGATTTATTTAAAAAAACCTATAGAACTTATTCATTCCAATATATGTGTTCCAATGAGAAAACAATAAACTAGTGGATATAAGTACTTAATCACTTTCATTAATGACTTTACATGCATTAGATGTGTCATGTATATAAAGTATAAGTCAAATACTCTAAAAATGTTGAAATGTTTTAGGAGGAAAGATGAGTAGGAATGTGAGTATTCAGTGAAGAAGTTGGGAACATATTATGGTGGTGAGTTCCAAAATGAATAATTTGAATGTTATCTTAAGAATAATGGAATTCATCTTGAGTTCATTTCACCAAACACTCATCAACAAAATCGAGTTGGTAAATGAAATAATATAAGTTTAGTATAAATGGGGAGAACTATGTCACCTAAACAAAGTATTTATCATTACTTTTCGAGAAAAACCAAGAGTACTAATTTGTATATTGAAACCCAATGTTTGTATATAAACAATTCCGATATGACTCTATATGAAGTTTTTTTATGGAAAAACTCCATGTTTGAATCACATAAGAGTTTTTGGGAGTCCATTCATAATAATGAATAAAGGTGGAAACCTTGTAAAGTTTCTGGAGAGTGGTGATGATTTATTTTTTCATAGTTATTCTATGGAATGAAGATGATAAACATGTTTTAGAAAAGGGATAGTAAGAATTTCCGATTATAAAAAAATAAACGTTATTGAAATTTATATGGAAGAAAAATATAGTCATGTTGATAAGGAAGACGAGAAGGATAAATAAATTTTTGTTAACAATTATTATAAGGATGCTGATAGTGATAATACTATTGAAGAATTATAATTGGAATCAGCAATTTCATGTGATGGGGATGAATTTCAAATAACTCATCATAGACTGAGGAAGCTAGTGGAGGCTCATAACATTATTGTTGATCAACATCGTAAGGTTAAAATAATAACAACTTCCAAAAAAATTAAACATACTTTTTTTATTCAAAACATAAGACGAAAGATGTGAATGAAGCAGTTTAGCATCTACACTGGGTTCAGGATATGAATGAAGATATTTATCAGATATAAAGGAATGATACATGGGAACTCATACCCAATCCAAACAAAATTCTGTGATTGGTACAAAGTGGTCTTTTCAGAAAAATTTGTATGAAGAAGGTGATGTGATAATGATCAAGGAAAGATTATTGAACAAAGGCTACTACCAAATTTCTAATGTCGAGTTTGATGACACTTTTTCTCTAGTAGGAATTTTAGAAACTATCAGAATCTCTCGTGTAATTATTTCCCAAAAAAGGTAAGCAATTTTTCAAATGGATTTGAAGTCCACATTTCTGAATGGGGATACAATGATTATGTTTACATTGAACAACCCTGTATATTTTTTTGGAAAATTTATAAGCTAATGAAATCCTTGTGTGGGATAAAATAATATTTTAGAGCATCAAATTACAAATTATATACTTTATTGAGGAATATGAGATTAAATAAATGAAGAGTTGATGGAAATATTTACATCAAGGAATGTTATGATTTTTTCATCATCATAATTATTTTTTTTGATGACATTATCATTTAAAGTAATGATTAAATATCCAGGGAAATATATTATAAAGAAATAGAAATTTTGTTTGAGATTTCCAAGATGGGAGAAATTAAGTACATTCATGTGCTAGAAGTCATACAAAAGAAGAAAAGTATTTTACATTTTCAAGAATAGTTTGCTAATATAATTCTTATGAAGTACGACATGGAAAATGAAGGACAATTTTCCATACTAATTTTTATGGGAAACAATTTGAGTAAATGTGGAGAAGGTAAGTAATTTTATCAGAATGTGTTTCAGAAGCATATTGGATGTTTTTTATATTTGACTGCCTTAAGAACTGAATTTTTTTATGCTGTTACATTGTCTGAAATATTTCAGAGTGATCCTAAAGAATAAAATTTTATTATTTAAAAAATAATTCTTAGATATATCGAAGGCACAATTTTGTTTTGAATCAGGAATGATAGCTCAAAAATTATTGATTATTTAGGGTATTTAGATACTTATTTGGTAGATAATATTGATGATATAAGATCTATATCTAGTGGAGTTTTCATTATGGGGAAAATTTGGGTTATTTAGAATATAAATAAAAAACATTTAGTAAATATTACAATGGATAAATATTAATATGTTTCAAAAACTCAATATTCTATCCAATTTATGTAGATGAAAACATAATTGGAAGACTTTCTTATTGAAGTAAAGTAACCCTTTCTCTTCGGATGTGATGATCAGCGTACAATCAACCTTATAATGAATCCGCTAAAAAATTATCATTAATAACATATTGAAATATTGTTCCCCTCTATTAATGAGCATATAGAGAATAGTAAATTGATGATGTAGTATATTCTTATATCAGAAGAAGTTTCTAACATATTAATAAATCCTTTTTCCAAATGAACCTTTTTATAAATTGAGTTTGAAAATGGGTTTTGATCCTCTTTCTCATAAAGGGTTAGGTATATGTTTTCCCCTCTCTTATATTATCATTGGATAGTGTTTCCAAGGTTGAGAATTATTTTATATGTCTATCCTTATGGAATCATGGATAAAGATGTAGTTTTTGGTATCCTCTTAATCTAGCATGTAAATGTGTGACCTATTCTAGATGTTTGTTAGAGTACATATAGGAAACTAAATTATTATATTCTAGGATAGTTAATGAATTAGATAAAATATAATTAAGAAAGGTTGATGAATAAAGCTGGGAAGAAAGATAATAAATATGAGGATGAATGGATAAGGAAGAAAGATGGGGAAGTTTCTCATGAGTCACTACATTTGGGAAGCATGGATTTTATATCAATTATTCTTATTCACACCAATGAGTTAGGTCACGTTTTTTTAAAATAATTAAAATTAATCCATGGTTTGAGGTTAAAAATTTCAATGATTTATGAAACTTGGTTGAAAATAAAATCCAAAGTGGGAGATTATAGAGACCATGTTGGTTGGATATTTTTTTTGAATGTTAGAAGAATATTTCATTACAGTTATGTTGCCTTTTGTTGACAAATAAGAAAAATAGCCTTACTTATTAAATCATTCTGATTAGACTCATAATCATATTCAAGAAATTGGAATCATAAATCTTAAGAAAGATCATCAGAATGGGAATACTGTTTCTGGAAAAAAGTTTATTCAGACTCACTTTGGGTCCAAAATGGAAGGAAAATCACAATGATGTTCATTTTTTATTCAACCTAGGTCCAATATGAATATGATTACTCGTTGCTGATTTTTATTCAACAAATATCATAAGTTGAATGGAGAACATGTGATTCAATCATTATAAAGGAAAGGGGGATAAAAGGTGATTCTAACCAAATTTAGGTTGGATTGGAATGAAAGTTGTTGTAAGAAGATAGGGAAGTTAAACTAATTTCTTTTTTCATATAGATGACATTGAAGCTGATATTTAATGTTTTTATAGTCATGAAGAAGTCATGATACAAGCAATATTTTTTGGAAGAATAATGTTTGTTGAATGAAAAACATGTTGGTCTCATGATTATCAGTATGAGATCACCATATTCAAAATTGATTGAACACTAGACGACTTGGTGTATCATATATTGAAGAATAACGAAGCTGTTGGAACTGGTACACTAGAATCTGCATTCCTTCAATAATTAGAGTTACTCAAACATATATTAGTCATTAAATTTATCTATTATACTTATGAGATCACCAAATTCAAAATTATTTGACGTTTGGAAGACTTTGAGTATCACATTTAGAAGAATAACAATGCTGATAGAATAGGTCCATCGGACTTGGTGTGATGCCTTAATTAGAGTTACTATGACACAAATTATTCATTAAATTTTTTTTTATCCTTATGAAATTGGAGGAATATTGATAATAAAATTTTGGTAAAGAATAAATTTATTTATGAATAATTTTTTTGGTGATGTTGCGACAATTGGATAAGAAAATTATTTTGAGACTGATATCAATAAAAAATATAGAAAACCATTTTTCATCAAGATGATTTTTTTATTGAATCAAGTGGCATGGAATGTTTTGAATATATCTAACAATTGGTTCGATATAAAAAAAGAATAGGAGTTATGTTTGAAGAATTTTTTAAAGTTTTTTCAAAGGGGGATATGAAGCTGGCTTAAATATTGAATATTTTTTTGCCTTTTTTTATCAGCTAGAACGAAGCATCATAATGGGAAGACATATGTTTAATTTTTCACAATTAATTTAGAGAAATTTATTCAATAATCTTTTATATTGATCATAATTAATAAATTGAAAATATTTTTGGTTATAATAATCATAATGAGATGACATTAGTTTCCCTTCTTTCATTTGGTGCAGAACAACATAAGGAAGAAATTGATTTTAAATATATTCTTCCATCATAATGAGGAAATTAAATTGCAAATATACTCTTCCGGTTGGTGTATATAAACATAATGAAATATTTTTAGTATTAATTTGTTTGTAAGTGGGTCTATAAAATCATAGTGACCAAATGCTTTTTTATAATGAAGAAATCGTATTGGGTAATCAGAATCCATAATCCTATTTGAACTATTGATTTTTTAAAAATTCTAAGGTCATGAATAATTCAAAGAGAGATATGAAAATCAAAGAGATATTAAGATTCAATAATGCGTTGAATAAGTAAAAGAGATTTCTTAGCTTTATGGAAGATTAAAATTTTGAGAAATTTGTTGAAGCATGAACACCTTTTTAAAATATATCTTAAATAATTTTTTCATGCCTATAAATGTATTAGAATACTATTTGTATTATGTGATATTCAGTATTCGTGAATTTATAGATAGAATATTTCAAATTTATGAAAAAATATGTTTTTGGTTTGTGTGTTCTTGAATAGGTTTTCCAGATGGAATAATGAAACGAAATGAGAGAATATCATAACTAGAGTTTCCATATTGGGAAACCAGACAAGGATTTCCAGACTGAAGAAGAAGTATGTTCATATTTGTTTTAGATGTACTAAAAATAATTTATATTTCTTTATTTTGCAATCGGAATTGGGAATCAGACTACGAAATTGTACTAAGTATCATTATGATATCCAAAAAGTTCTTACCTTCTCTTTTGTAAGAAAATGAATTTTTTTAATGTTTTTGTTTTTGTGAAAGTTAATCAGAAAGTACTAGAATTTAATTACATAATTCATGCTACTTAATGAATAATCACTATTGTATTGAACATAATGATGTGTGAGTGTAAGAAAATATCCAACTTATTTTCATCCACACAAAAGGATTGTTTTTTATGGATTGTGTGATATTGGATTATTTTTTAACAATATGAAGGACTTGATACTCTTGTGGAGTAGTAAAAATTATAAATTCTTGTGTTCCTAGGGTTGTGTGTTTTATTTATTTTTAATAGGTATAGGAATATTGAATAGGAGGAAAAGGTTGTTCAAATGTAAGGAAATAAAAAAAATGATATTATTGATTCACCCCACCCCCTCTCACTGATACCTGAATCCTAGATGAGAAATCTCAGAACCATTGGTATGCTTCCAAAATATCCCGATTTGATGGGAATCAAAGGCAATTTAGTTCAGTTAGGTTGAGGAACCGTGCCTATGGAGGTCCTCAGAAGGTTTATCTCATAGGGTATTTGGCCCTTATGAGATGTTAATAATAGGGTTGGTGCTTATACCATATTGGAGTCCCATATGTTGAATTAAAAAGAATATATCACTCTGAATATTGAGGTCATGTTTTGAGGATTTCACTATATAAGATGATTCCTGGTTGGTTGGATACATGGATTTGAGGACCCATGCTTATGGTTGTCCTTTGAATGAAGGCAAGAGGAATATCCAAAAAATGACTCTCTGTCGATAAATTAATCTGGTCGTGCATATGTCACGATCATAACTAGCTTCTAAGAACATGTGAGTCATTTTCAATATGAGAAACAAGAAGAATTGTAATATCTATCAAACCATGTAATCATTCATCCACTGTTTGAAGAGTGTGGGGCTATAGAAGAATAAGAAATGGATTTGAATATTCCCTTATCCTCTCTTATTTTCATAACAAGGAAAGGTACATATGGATATACACCTAGCCACAACACATAAGAAAGGATAGGGGATTACTAAATGAGGGATTACCTTCTCCTAATTTTAGATATGATAAGAGGATAATCCACTAACCCTCATCAAATGTAAAATTAAGCATGATCTCCCCCTACTATCTAAAATGATAGTTCCCTAGTATTAATGATGATAAGTGGAGTACAAATCCCAATCCCATTTTTCTAAGAGAATTTAAGGGGAGAAAAAAAACTAGTACTCATGTATGAGACTAGAAGGTCCTTTAAAATACCTTAAAGGTTGGGTTCCTCTTTATTAATGGGATTCATAACTGCACACACCCCAATGACCATACCCATTGGATAGGACAAGTGTGGGACACCTGTTACCGAAGGAATGTATAACCGAATTGGATACTTGTTGGTGTTTATTTTATCATTTTATTTAAAATATGGAGGATTTAATGGTAGATTTTATTTGTTCTCCCTTGAATAGGATTCCCTATAAGGAGGTTCCCTACCACTGGTGGCATGAATATAGGGCTCCAGAGAGGCACATATAGGTGAAATCTGGGTGAGATGGAGGGGTATCACATTGGCTAAGGACTAGAAAAACTAGAGGTTCTTCATGATAGGTAGGCCTACATAGTCTATAGATTACCTTTGGATTATATAAAACCTCATAAACAACACTTTGATGAGGCCTTGCCCTAGAATCTAAGGGTTTCTTCAGGTGTCCTTATAGGTGTCTCATATAGGTCTTAGGTCTGGGAGGGGACCTTCGTGCTAGTTCCAGTCGACTATAGGAGAGTTTTTTCTCTTCTAATTGTTTTTTTATTTCCCAGTCTAAAGGGAAATCAATCCAAATAGCCCCAATAATTTGATCTTATATTAGTTTTTGGAGAGATACCAGAATGGATTTAAGGGCCTTGTTGAAGGACTAGGGTGAGAAGAGCTTGGAGTCTTCTGTAGTTTTTTTATCATGTGAAATGAAGAGCCCCAAGGTCCTATTTATATGAAAATATATGACCTTGTATGTAAGAGGTTATACACATAGTCCCACTTTGAATGTTTTACATGATGGTCTTCTGCATAAGTGTGTATTGTTTTTCTAGTCTATGAAGGATATGTATGGCATCTCGACTTTTAATACGTAACTTTTCATTACATGGTATAAATAGAGATACTTTAATGTTTCATTTCTTTTAAATAAGTTACATAAAACATGAAAACCTAAAATGTTATTCAAAAATCCACATGAAATGCATCTTTATGGTTTCAATTAAAGTTACTTTTACTATATCTCATATTATGGGGACATACATCAAAGGAAATGGGTGAGCATGAATTCTAGTAAGTGAATAGGAAAGGGAGACATATAACATGTGATCAGAAACGTATCAATAAAAACATGATTCATAATGATAAGGAATGAGCAAGGGGAATATCCCAGCAATAATAAAATGAATCATAACATAGAAATATGGCTACCATATTTAAATGATACATTCAAAAACATATCTCTACTATTTATCACCAAGGTGTCATAAGTGAAAATTACCATGGTTATTCACCAAGGTATCATAATACACGTCATCTCTAGAGATTAAATTCATTACCAAAGGAATGGGATTACTATTAGGGTGCTCCCTTCATCTTTATTCATTTCATTTTATTCTCATAGATAATAATAAATCATTTTATTAATAACACTTGTAAAAAAAATAACAGGTATCTTATCAAAATATTGGTATATAAAAGCGTTTAAATACATGATCATTATGTCATTTTTAGCCTGTGAAAACTAAATGTGGGTTTCTTATGAAAAAATACCTGAATAGAATAAATTATTTTTACATCTGGGTGAATTCCCCTATAAAAATAATATTTTTTATTCATAAACAATAAAATAAAAGGAACATTCTTAATTAGATAGGGAAATTTGAGAATTTAATTTTGGAAGCATGATGGGTATAAAATGTGGTGTTTGAAAAAGGTTAATTGAGTGTGGAATGAGGTATCCCTTTGATAAAATAAATTTTTGATGTAAGGTTATGATAATAATGGTAATGAAATAGAGTAACCATCACATTTAGAATACATATAAAAAAACGTCTTAAATTGAAGAGAAAGAAGGGATAATGACATTAGATTGAAGAGTTACTCCTAAGTCTTGAGTATTGAGACCTTGGGGAATGAGGGAACCATGGGGGATCCTTGGGAAGAAAATCACTATAAAATTATGTAGTATGATTTGGGAGTGAATGGGATAGGATAAATGGTTGGGTATTTATATCAAATGTGGAGGATTTTTATAATAATTTCGAAATATAATCCTAGGAAATATAGGTTGTGGAAAATGAAAAAAACATTAGTTTACCATTGGGGATTCCTCATGTTTTTTGTAAATTAGGGTAAAATTTTATGTTAATTTAATACAACATAAATTTTAAAAAATAATACTTTTTTTGTCATGGAAGAGTAAATATTCCACAAACTAAGGTTTTCAAAAGTAAAATTCAACTTTTTAGACTTCGTAAAGTCATGTATAGTTTTGAAAATTGATTAAAATTTATTAATTCCTAAATATAAATAAAATAATTTTTTTTATTTAATTATTTTTTTAATTAATTATTACATAATTATGAAATAAATATGATGTCATAAAATATACGAAAAACCCAAAACTGTATTTTCTTCTATTCATGTAGAAATAATTTTTTTTAGAAAATTCTCATAAATTCTCCATAACCTAATTTCAACATGATGATTTCAAATAAAATTTTTATTTTTCCATAATAATTATCTAAATAAGATAAATTTATATTTTGATTATGAAAATAATAACTTATATAGAAATAAGAGATCTTAAGGCACAATCAAATTTCTAATAGTAATAAAAAATTTCCTAGGCCATCATAAAATTATTTTATCATTTATAATTTGGTGATGGTGTTATAAAAGAATATTTTTTTAACAAAAATTATCATTCATAATACCAAATTTTATTATATAATTTTATACATTTTCAATAAAAAAACAATTATATTTTTTTAGCATCAAAAAATCAAATTATCAAATTCATATCAATTAAGCATATGTATGTTTTAAGAAAACAATTCTTAAGAGTAATTGATATAATCATAATTTTATTTACAAAAATAAATTTACCCTTTATGTAACTATTATTTGGACATGTACCCCCTTATTAAACTTGCATACACCCTATGGGTATGGTATGCGATGGTGGAAGTTTCATGGGGTTCCTTGAATAACATCAATCGAGTCATAATCTCCACTAGCATGAAATTATCCCATAGAAAATATCAGTCACGATTCAATTTCTGAAGCTCAGATTAGGATTTATCAAGAGAAACCCCAAATGATGATACCTCCCTCCCATGTTTTTCTAAATGGGATTCAAATATCACGACTCTATTAGTTAAGGTCATCGATTTAACTTTTGATAGAAATTATATATTGTCATATATTCTTATAAGAACAAATTATAATGGTAAAATTAACACCAATGTGTATATTTTCAAATGGTAAAATTTTCTAATGGTTATATTGATCAACAATCATATAATGGTCGAATCCAAACTATAACATTTCCCATTATCCCATATAAACACCACTTCATTCTTTCAATCAAAATTCATTTCAATTCCTCATAAGGTTATATTTTAATTTTATAAGTTGTTTATTTGTTTAATAATGTTTTTTTATATTGAGTTGTATGTGAGGATGGTGATTTTATTCGATTGGGGTGATCCTTAATTTCACATTTTTTATTTACATTTTTTAATATATTTTTTCTTGTTATAGTTTTTGGAATTTTAATTAGTTTCATTCGTGACTAATGTAATGATCATTATAATGAGATGAAATTTTGTTAGTTTCTCTTTATATTGTATGTGTATAATAATACGTTATATGTAACAAACAATTATTTATGAAAAAAAATCATTTAAAAGGTCTGGCCAATTATTTTCTTCCCCCTTTATGAAATTTCATACACAAAATTTAAACTCATTCTCTCAGTTGGGAAAAGGTGAGGATATTGATGTATCTTAATCTCTTCTAGTTCCCATATTTCATATTAATATTTATGTCTCCTTAAAAACAGTTTCACAAGGTGGCTAGTCTTGTTGCATACAAACTTGTCTCTACGACCCAAGATCCACACTTGATGTTTCACATAAGAGAGGACATTTTCTAATTGAACAACCTCCAGATTCAATACATGTAAGGGATGAGATTTTTATTTTCTCATGATATAAACCTGGACTACATCTTGAACTTGAGAAATATTTACTAAAATTCCTAGATGATATTTCGTTAATCATATACAATAAAATATTTTAAATGTTCCAATGTACCTAGGGAAACAAATCTCTTTCTTTACAAATAACATGACTCTATTCCATTGGAATATTAGAAGTAATTTTTTCCCCAACATCAAACTCCAAGCCCCTTTGACTGTTGTCGACATACATTCTCTTCCATCTCTGAGTATCCTTTATATGTTTTTTGGATGAAATGAACCTTTTAAGTAATCTCTTTCACAATATTAGGGCCATGTAGATTTCTCTCACTAACTTCAACCCAAAAAGTATGAGTTATACGTATCTTAACATATATATCTTCATATGGTTCCATTTTAATACTTTACTAGAAGTTTATGTTGTATGAAAACTCAAATAATGTGAGGTTTTATTCTATCTACCTTTAAATTCCATTGATCATGTTCTCATCATGTCCTCGAGTGTGTAAATGGTTCTTTTAGATTGTTAATCAGTTTGGGGGTGACAATACAGAAGGAAATTAAATTAATAATTCTGATAATTTTAAAGAATTATCTAGAATATTGATGTTAAACTTGGATAACAATCATAAGTGATAGAAGGTTGAACCCCGTGATATGTCACCACTTCATTTATGTATATATTGGAAGATTTATCAAGAGATGAATCTTCTAGAATAGTGATAAAATGGACATTATTGGTGATTCAATCCTTTAAAAACCGTATCTTAATGTTTCTTTTGGATATTATTGGGATGGTAGTGACGATGTACATAGTAATATTTTCCCACTTCCTTGTTGGTATGTGTGGTGGTTATAATAACCATTTAGGAAGTTTATTTATCTACCTTCACATGATGACATACCAAGAACCATGTAGTGTAGTCAGCAATCTCCCTTTTTCATATTATCCCACCAATAAGGATCCCTAAGGACATTATAAATTTTAGTGCTTCTAGGATATATAAATAATGTAGAGCTATGAGATTTATCCATCAGATCCTTATTTATCTCCAAGATAGATGGTAGAAATATAATTTTATGAAATTTTAATACTCTTTCTTGATAAATATTAAACTGGAAAAACTTCCTATACTTCACATCCACTATCTTATTTTTTTACTAAGGATAATATCTTTGATATTTCTTAATATAATCTTGTAATGATCGTCGAGAAATCATTTGGGATAGGGTTGATGGCCTAACATACCTTACGATTCTGATATCTAATTTTACTAGGTCCAAGATCAAAGGATCTCTATTAGTCCTAATTATTTTTAGAAAAACATAATATTTCCTACATAATGCATTAGTGAATTTATTTTCTCTTTTAGGGTGATAAAGAATTGAATAGTCATAGTGTTTAATATGTTTCAACCATCTCCTTTGTCTCATGTTAAATTCCTTTAGAGTTAAAATATATTTCAAACTATGGAGGACTATGTATATAACACATTTCTCTATATTAGGTTAGTTCCTCCATGTTTTCATATAAAAAATGACATTAGAAAACTCCAGGTCATGTGTACGATAATTTTTTTCCTAAAGCATTAACTATCACGATACATAATAAATCAACTTTTTATTTTTCCTGAGGATTTACCTAATACCTTCCAAAGATGCATATCCATAAATAATGAATCTTTATCTAAAATAGGGTACTGTTAACATGGGTGTCGTAACCAATCTCTTCTGATGTTATTGGAAACATTATTAACACTCCTTTTTCCAGATAAACATAGATCCTTTTTGAGTTAGCATGGTTAGTGGAATATAAATTCATGAAACGTTTTTCACAAAACTCCAATAATATCCTACTAAAAAAATTAAAATACAAATATTTGTTATTATTGTGGGATAAGACCACTCATATACATCCTTTGGCTTTATAGTGTAAAATAAGATTTTCTTATAGGTTACAATGTTCCCCAAGAATGAATCTTATTGTAACCATAATTAACATTTTTTAAATTTTCCAAAAAGATTCTCATTCCTTATAGTTTTAAATATAAACATTAGATGATCCTAATTATTCTCATGAATTTTTTAGTATATATGAATGTATTCAATAAAAAATAAAAAATATTTATCAAGGTATCTCGTAAATAATTTATTCATCAATTCCAAAAATATGGAAGGAGTATTAGTCAAGATGAATGTAATAACAGAAAAATTATAATAAAAATATCTCGTTCATAAGGTATTCATTGGGATATCTTCTTTCATCCCCCTAAATTGGTGACACACATATCAGAGGTAAATCATGGTGAATAATTGATCCCCACAAAGCTGGTCAAATAAATAATCCATCCTTGGGATAGGGTACTTGTTCTTCCTAGTGATATCATTATATTCTCTATAATCAATGCATAACTGCATTGATCCATCCTTATTCTTAAAAACAAAATAGATTCTACCCAAGGATACACACATGGTTGGATAAAACCATTCTCCAGAAGATCATGAAGTTGTTTCTATAATTACTATAAATCTATATTTTCCATTCTATATGGGGTGTTCGATATCGTCTTCGATACAAGTTTGTGTTCAATGGGTAACTCTACCTATCTTTATAGGGGAGGTCCAAGTAACTCTACAAGAAATACATAAATTTATTATGTACTGATGAGGAAATTTTCTATCATTATTAATTCATTTACTTCCTCTTCTTCACTAATCATCTCCATAAATAATTCTATGGAATTATTCTAAACAAATCTCAGGTTGGGATGTCTCTCTTTTAAAAGTAAATATAGGTTGTTCATTCAATACTACTAAAATATCCATTCTAATTTAGTTAATATTAGAATGATACTTTGAGAGATATTATATCCAAATTATAGTGTCAAATTCGACCATGGGAATGACTACTATATTTTCGATGAGATTTTACTCACCAATGTTAATAATGGAGTTTCTATACACTTTTTAATAATCCCTCAAGGATTTTTGACTAATAACACTTATTCTACAAGTTTAGAGATTGAATCTATATTATTTTCAAAATTGGATAAAGTAAAGGAATGTGTAGAACTATAATCAATGTACTTTCTAGATTTGATAGAATAATGAGAGTACCTTTCAACACATAATTTGGAACCTCCACTTCTGTCATCGTGATATAAAATGGGTGATATTTCTCTCTTGTCCTATGTTGAGGATGATGGTGGGTCGCCTTTATTATCTACTGATTTGGACATTGATTGGAAAGGTTCCCATGTTTTATACACTTAATGGATTGAACTTCCAGTGGGTCATGCACTATCTTCACTTTATCATTAATGTTGACAAGTCGAGGATTCGCCTCACCATGATAGTTTCAACATATGTGGACATCTATTACACACATGTATCACTTCCCACACCCATGTATGTACTTCCATGAATGCTTCTTCTCGAATTTAATTCATGTGGGATGGTGCACTTTATTTTCCCTTCTTCCTTGATCAAAGATCCTCCATATTTTTGTATTTATTGGTCTCATATTTTTATTTGATCTATGTGACCATATCGTATCTCTAAACTCCAATTCAACCTTCATTGCACTCTGCACTATCTCCTTATATCTTTTATAATATCAATTTTATATACTCCTCTATATATGGGTTCATAGTCCACCAGAGAACCTATCAACCTTTCTCATAGAATTTATAAAAACGATATAGGTGTAATGAGGAAGTATTGTATAGTTCATCTCACAACTTCCCATCGATAAATTTTCCTTCTACTTCAATTTAAGGAATTCCTTCTCGATTTTTGTTTTCATCTAATGATGGAAATATTTATTGAAAATGATTCATATGTACTCTTCCCACTATTTGGAATCATTATCCCTTCATGGATTCATGTTTTTAATCTTTTTCCACCACTAATCATCTTCTCTTTATAAGAGGTATACTTCCATGTTTACTTTCTCTTACTCTAAAGAATATAGTATAGAAAAAATAATATATATATATATATATATAATAAATTATTCATAAACCAATGAGAGGGTAGATCCATTAGTAACGTGGTCATTGACACATGAAGGAATCAATGGAAATTTTTTCCCTTCGAGGTTAATTTAGTTTCTCAACTTAATTCACGTTATTATTCATAAATCGAGTTAGTTGATTCATCATCGTTATGGAGACTTTCCTTACATCTTCAATCATAATGTTGTTAGTGCTTCATATTTTTCAATCATAATTTACGAAGTTATTCCTTTTTCAACGATTTTTAAAAAATAATAATTCTTTTTTGAGAAACATGTTACTTTTATGAATAATATAATATTTAATTGATTTTATGTCATAAAACATCATTCTTAAATATGAAATTAATCTCATCAGATAACAATTATATTTCTTATATATCCTTCATAATGTTTCATAAAACGCTTTTGATTAACCAAATATATCCCTTGAGAGTGTTGAAGTAGTTGTGTTGTAAGTATAATTGTCATGCACCAATTCCTGATTGAGTCTATGTGAAACTGGTATATTTGGGTGTTACCCCTAGGAACATCTATGGTACAGCAACTTCAACTTTTAGTATCCTGGAAAGGGTGTATTTTTTTGGAAACATGTTAATTAATACATACCAAAATACCACAATATTTTACTATATTTAGACATATCCATAGGGTTCTTCTAAAGGGTTTCATGTCCTAATTTCCACCAGTAATTAAACCATCCTTTAATGCCAACTATGGAATCCTTCCTTTTTATTATATAACTTTTCATTACATGTAAAAGAATATATTATTTTAAAGTTTAGTTTCTTGAAATAAGGTATATAATATAATAAAACATATAACATTCTTCTAAAATCCACTTTAAATAAATCATCATGGGTTCATCCTAAGTTACTTTTACTTCATCTCATATTTTGGGGACATAAATCAATGGAAATGGTTGAGTATGAATCCTAGTAAGGGAATAATCAAAAGAGACATATAGTATGTGATCTTGAGGTGTATCAACAAAAACATTACGCATAATGGTAAGTCATGAGCAAGAGAAATATCATAATAACAAGAACATGAATCATAAAATGTAAATGTTGCTACAAAATAAAAAAGATACAATCATAAGCCTATCAACAAAGATTATCACCAAAATTTTATGAATGAAAATTACCATGTTTCACTACTATAATATAATCTTATTCCAATGGTTACAAACCATTGGTTAAAGCCCCAAAACTGTTTGGTTTTGGGGCATGGGAATAGCCATATCCCAACGGTTCAACTTGAATTGTTGGGATAGGTTGTCCGGATTTTCACAATACCATCGGTTTATTGTTAACTGTTGGTAAATATCTATCCCGGCAGTTAATAAACATTGGTTTATACAACTAGACAAATGGGTTTTAACTGTTGGTATATAATAATTGCAAAGGATCACCATGAACTATTTACCTAAGTATGGCGGTATGGTTATATAATAATGATTTAACAATCGTTGGTATACCACCTATAACACACTGCTCCTAATGGTTTCATTGAAAACTTTGGGATATATGTTTACTGATTGTTTTAGAACCGTTGGTATGCACTGCTCATATGTATACCAATGGTTCATATAACTATTGGTTTTTTTTTCATATATGCAAAAAAACAGTCATCACCTCTTCCAGCCAGCCCCTATTCTAGGCAACCTTCCACCCTGCCCAATCTATCATACATAGGCCTCACCTCTGTAGAAAGGATCGTACAGCAGACTCCCCTCATATTCAATTCCAATGGCCTCCCCTCTCAACTTATAGTACTGCTATTCTGCCTCCACTCTGGAATTACGGTACAAACCTACAGAATAATGATGAATACAAAAAAACAACTCATGCAAACAATACAACGTACAGAAATAACAAAACACACATGAAATGGATTTTATAGTTGTGTGGTGGTTTATATGACTTCTCATTTCATAAAAAACACCCCCATAACCCCCCATGAATAAACCATCACCCTCATGACGCCCTGGATAGCCCCTTTCTCCCCCCTTGATACCCCTAGATTGCCCCCTTGCACGCCCTCAACAGCCCCTTACACCCCCACTAGACACCCCTCACCCTAGACACCCCTAGACACCCCACACCCCTATAACCCCACCCTAACAGCCCCCCTGTACAACCCTCCCCCCTATACACCCCTGGACAACCCTTAGACACCCCCCTGGACAACCCCTTACACCCCCACTGGACACCCCCTCTACACCTAGACACCCCCTCCCCCTAGACACCCCCTCAAAAACCCCTCCTACCTCCACCTTAGAGAACCCATACCCCAAGACACCCCCTAGACACCTCCACCCACTAGACACCACCCCACCCCACACCCTGGACACCCCCCGGATAGACCCTGGACACCCCCTCCTAGATAACCCAATTGCACCCCTGCCCAACAGACCCCCCCAGACAACCCTTGGACACCCCCTGGAAAGCCCCTCCTAGACACCCCTCCACTACCCTATAGCCCCCCTGGACACCCCATGGACAGCCCCAGGCTTCCATACAGTACATATTATACTTCTTTTTTTCCAAGTAAATCCAAAAAATTTATTCTGGATAGTTAAGATAATATCCTATATATCAAAACAAATATAAATCACCTCATTGGATTCAATATTCCAAGTACTCCATCTGGTAGTCTAAATTGATTCTTTTATCCCAATATATTCACATTTTTTAGACTTCATCTGGTATTATAACAAAAAATTCCTCTGGTAATCCTAACAACACTGTTTCTTAGGTCCCGCTTTTTTGGCACTGATATAACACCAATTATTTTATCCTAGAAGAAACCGATGAGGAAAAAAATATAGTTTTTGAACCACCACTTATAGGGTCTTACATAGCACTTCCTTTTTCCCTTATTGAAGATTCCTCTACCACACCCAGGAATATAAGAAACCAGAAGAGAAGAAACATGAAATACATCTGGTGATCATAATGATATTTCATCAAAATTGATAGCTTATCTCACAACCACTCTATAGAAATAGAGTCTATTGGATGAAACAGCTAGAGATAAGTCGTCGAAGACTATACTCAAACCACCAATCCATTAAGGAATCCTCCATGTCAAGATTAGGAATGTATGGAACCAAATGGATAAAATGATTTATGTACTCGAACACTATTTCATCTCTTTAATAGGACCTACAAACTTCAATATCCATTAGTAACTTCACATAAATATAAAAGAATGATAAATGAACCATGTCTTGATACATTTCCATGAATATTCCTTGTTTTGATTAGTCTAAATAATAGACTTTCACCACTTATAACTTGAACCCTCTGGTAGGATGGTTACAATGATTACCTTAAGAGACTCATAAACCTATATATGGATATAAATATCCTCAACCTTTAGTACCAAAACAAATTCATCCTAAGAATATTCTTACCTAGAGAAATGAGGAGGATTCATGTTTTGCAACTCTCATAAAAAATTTTCAGATTATGAAAAAGAGGATGAACAACAAGCTCTAAGACAGATGCTAACAAAACAACCATCAAAATACGATCTTGATCATCCAATGAATCAATTAAATCCAAATGGGGGTATAATCTAAAACAAGAAACAAAAACAACATCAAAATGGATTTCAAAACTCAAGCTCCATGAGACATAAAATACATCGATGAGTAATCTCAAGACATAATTTGAATAAAACTAAAATCCAATACATTATTAATTCAAAAAAATACAAAAATATGTACTTTTACTTCATTTAATAACTAATAAAAATTCACCTATTTTTCCCATCATGGTTTTATCAAAACATATTTCACAAATAACTTCAATTCATTAAAACATCATTTTTACCCTTGAGGTTTTGAAAAACTCATCTAATAAAGAGAAACGTTAATTGTTTATGAAACCATTTAAACACAATTATTTATTTTGTTAAAACATTTCTAACATTTAAATAGTTCAAAATAAACTATTTTAAAATTACATTAGACTTAAATCCTTTAAAATATTCTTATTATGATTTATTAATATCACTTTGAAACCTTGAAAATAATTAACACTACCACTTTTTCTAACAGAATTGAAATTTTTTCCAAAAATTGGTTATTATTTTAAATACAAAACATTTTAGATAGTTTTACACAAACAAATATCATTATAAAAGTACTCCCAAGTTTTATTATTGTCCAGAATGTACTATGATGTCCCTCCTGCACTTAGGTTGTCCTTGTAGAATATAAGTATCAAACATCACCCTCATCTCCAATATTGTCTACATGGGACTAAATATTTTCTTGAGAGACTCAGTCAAAACATTTTCTACCTGAGGGCCTCCCTCCCCATTAAATATGGGTGGGTAATGTATCTAAAAAACTATATAGGTAACATAAATCAAAGATAAATGGTGATTCTTCAGTCTTAAAATTGATCATAAGACTCATTGAATACTATCACAGAGGTGATCATCCATCAGATTCCCCATTATTATAGAAAGCTCCAACTACACTATTTGAGGTGTGTGTTATTTATTGTTCTCACACTAAAAAAAGATAATGAAGAAGAATTTTCTCTACAATGGTCAAAACACTCATTAGATCATCATTATCATAAAAATATTAAACTATTAAGGATGAGTAAGAAACATAAAAAAATAGGTAAATGTTTTCATCAACTCCTTTTGGAGAAAGTTAATTGATCATATTTTAGTAGAAAATATTTTTTTTCTTATTTTTATTAATCATGTTATATAATTTCATATGAAATTAATGAATCCCTATATTTGAAAAATTAGGATAAGACTCCACTCTTATATAACATGGAACCTATTCGTTTTAGCCTCAATCCTTTGATTACTGAGAATGGGAAAGATGATGATTGATGGAACTTCATGACCTATAGTTTCTTAGGAGGATAGGGATTCTGATTCGGATTCCCCTATTGAGCCTAGGAAATAGGAACTTACAGTGTATTATATCATAGTCTCTTCAAAGAAAGTAAAGAACACTATCATTGACTTAGAGGGGTTCATCAAGCACTCTCGGAGGCCGCAGAAGAAAAAAGACTACTCCTTCGTGCCTAGCCCTCATATCACTATATTTTCATGAAAATAGAAGATCCCTCATAAGGTTCCCAAGTAGGTGGTGACAAATTATACAAAATACCTTAATCCACTTGCAGGAAAAACATTTTTCACCGTCCCGACGAATGCTGGAAAGGAGATGATTGTATCAGATATCCACCAGAGTGGGAAAGAATTAATGGAATGTGATGAGTGGGAAAACATCCTCGAGTGCAATTAAGAATTCTTAGACAAGGGATTAGAGGTCATCACTAAACAAGATATGGTTGAAAGGCTGGTAGCGATGTGTTTTCTAGGCCATCCATTCTAAGGAGTAGGGGGCATGGGCCTAAAAACAACTTGGCATTCTGGCACGTGGATTCAACAGGAAGAAGATTATGGTGAAAGAGCTCATATACACTTGGGAGAAGATGGTTTACAATTTTTACAACCATCTCAATGATGATTTGGATGAGAAGGCTAATATTCTTGTAGCAACTCGGGTTTCTTGCCTTGTCAGACTTTGGAATATTTCTACGAAAAATTCCAGAGCTAGGCGTGAAGACGGTGTGTGATTCTGAAGGCCGGTGTGCCCATAATTAATTTTATAAAAAATATTAAGTATTTTTATACTATGCAAATGGAGGGGGTCTGATATCACCCAAAATGTAGCTCAGATCCGAAATCTGAGGGCACGGTTGCGTCCGGAACGTGCCTTTTACCCTATAAAAGGTGTAAACATAGTGGGTGCGGGCCTGCTGTGGAAAGTGCCACCAGGGTCATTTTTGTAAATAAGTGGAAAAGTTGGTTTACGAGCGTCGGATCAAATAACTTCTGAACAGAGTCTCGGATTGCAAATCTGAGTCTGCCGTTTCGTTCAGAACGGTGTGTTTACCCTAGGAGTGACCTTAACATTGTCTGCATCGGGGGTGGAGTCGGCGCGTGGTTTTAAATGATGGTTTTTAAATATATATATAAAAAAGAAAACCTATCTCATTCCACCTCCCCCATATCCTCCTACGCACAGCGAACCACACCCCTCCCTCCTCTGGTTCTTCGCCGATTTGAGCTTCAGACATCCGTTTTCAGCGCTGATCGTCAGCAGATCGAGCTCCAGCGTGTCGCAGGCGTCATTATGCACGCGAAGCTTCGTTGATCCTCCAACAGGTAGGGGGTTTGAGTTTTAAAATCCCGAACCCATTTTATGTGTTTTTTCTTCAAATCGCCATAAGGGTTGTATAGTTCGGGTCTTGAGGTTTCCGAAACATGTTTCAGATCTGTTTTTGGAGCACCGGGGTGCTCCCGGGGGTCCCCAGAAGTTTTCCAGCGGAAATCCCAGATTCTGGAGGCATCCATGGCGTAATCCGGCGAGGCAGGGAAGTGGTGCGGTGGCGGCATGGCGGTTTCCGGCAACGGCGGTGGTGGCATGGAAGAATCCGGCGGCAGTGCGGTGGTTTCCGACGAGGCTGGCGGTGGTCCGACCAGGATTTTCTGGGGGTTATTTAAACCCCTGTAACTCGCAAACCGAAACTCCGATTTGAAAGACGTTTTCGGCGACATGTTCCTTGAGTCGAGACAGAACTTTTGAACTCACTTTGAGAATTTTATGGTTCGGGTTCGTGGCCCGGGAGATAGAAACGTTGTAGAAAATAATAATATTTTATTATTTTACGAATACGAGCCTTTGTAAATTCTACCCGGAGCGTCCGATTGATGTGTCGTCAGTGGTGTTGAGACCCTGATGGTATGACAGACATTTTGAGATAGTTTTTGGGTGTGGGTACTGTGAAAGGGGTGCAGGCCCCACATGCCGGGTTTTGGTGTTTGCGGAGAAACGCAACTTTCGCACCAGGAGTTCGATTTTGGCGGATGAATAGTCGATCCTGTGTGTTTTTTTGAGAGGATAGCAATGGTGTGATCTGTTCGATATGTTTCGGGATCGAGGCATGGGCCCCACCCGGGCTGGCATTTGGTGAATAGTGCCTTTTTCACCGAGTCTCCGTTTTGGACGAACGAGTAGTCGATTCCGCTTGTTTTTCCGAGGGGATCGCAGTGGTATGATCCGATCAATGGGTTTCCGGATCGTTGTTTGGGCCCCACACGAGCTAGCTATGGTGAATAGTTCCTTTTTCACCGGTGCTCCGTTTCGGGCAAGTAAGTAGCCTATCCTGTGTGTTTATTCGCGTAAAACGTGATGGTGGCCTTGGTTTTGGCCTTGGAGATGCGCAGTGTGGCGTTGTTGTGGGTCGCTCAAGTTAGCGTTGTTTTGGACCAGCAGTGGTTGAGGGTACCCCCTTGGTACGTTCCTATTAGGGTTCGTACGAAATCACAACCCTATTATAGTCTTGTGATCCTATCGATGGGATGTAAAATCTGTTAGAGTTATGGCATCCCTCCGGTGGGCCCGAAGTGGGATCCTCTAGCATCATTTCCCTAGATCGGGTTCTTGGTATCGCTGTGACCGCTTATTCACGGGCGGTGATCCCCTATCTTGCTGGTTAACCCTGTAGGGTTTATGGCATCATTAGGATTATGATCCCCTATGCGGTGGGCCGTGGTCAGTAGGGTTGTGGCATCGTCGGGTATAAGATCCCCTACACAGCATGAGGTGTATAGTATGGTTGCGGTATTGTTGGTTATATGATCCCCTACTCAGCGCATGATTTTGGTAGGGTTGCAGCATCATTGGTTCGATCCCCTACATCACGAGTTATACCAGATAGGGTTTCGGTATCGTCGTAGCCACCTTTATATGGGCGATGATCCTCTATCTGAGTGATGTGCTTATGTCGAGCGCCAGATCGGGTTGTAGTATCCCCCATCAGATCATGGGTGTGATCCCCTATCTGTGAGAACTATGTATGCTAGATCGGGTTGTGGCATCCCCCAACGGATCCTGGGTGTGATCCCCTATCTGTGAGAACATCGTATGCCAGATCGGGTCGTGGTATCCCTTAGCGGACCCTGGGAGTGATCCCCTATCTGTGAGCTTCGTATACCGGAGTGGGTTCTCGTATCCCATAGCGGACCCTAAGAGAGATCCCCTATCTGAGGAGTTTGGTGGTTATGTTGTTTCAGCAAGGTTTCCTCTGTGATGTTATCTGACGAGCATATCTCTAGAGTGAGCATCTGAGAGGGTTGTGAGAAACCCGATGGAGTGTTTCTCTCGGATGAGTGTCATCTGGTATGACAGTGTTCATGTGGTGTACTCTTCTAGTTATGGATAGTTGCTGGTGATGAAGTCGGTACCTCTTGTGGCTTTGTGGCGTGAGCTATGTATATCTGTATTGTTCAAGGTGTATGTATGGGAATACACCTGAGCTGAGATGACAAGTTTTGCTTAGCCGAGGATGGTCACGAGATGGAGTTTCTATCTCGTCTGGGTTCCCTCTGGCTAGGATGAGCAGACTGTTGCCTTTCAGTTTCTCTTTTTGGTTTTGGGTTTTTGGGGTGCCTACTGAGTATGTTTATACTCACCCCTGCACGGGCTTTGCCCTCACATGTTTGTGTCTTGTGCAGACCACAAGCCTTTTGATAGAGTCCCTGGAGGACCCGGAGCAGGAAGAGCTGAGTGAGCGAGACTGACCGGGGTGTTTGCTGGTGCGAATGCCGAGGGAGCATTCCAGCGGGTGTTTGTGGAAGCGTTACCCTACTTCAGAGCACGTTGTACGTGATTTGTATTTTTCTTTTGGTGGGCCATGTTTTTCCCTTTTGTACTTTTGCTGTTGCACTCTGGTTGAGATAGTTGTATGCATGCTTTTTCTTTTCAGTTTTAAATATCTATGCACTGTTTCATGGAGTTGTTTGTGGGTGCGTGTGTAAAGGTACCTTAGGCTAATGCCTTCCATGTGTGTGATAGACTACTCGGCTCCAGTCGCCAGCCCCTGGCCTATTAGAGGCTATCTTGGGGAGTCGCGGTTTGAGCCCCGTTTGGTCGGGTCGTGACAGAGTGGTATCAGAGGAGGTTCCACCTTTGGGATCTCAGAGCATAGATAGTCTAGCTGTGATTTTGGTTTGGGTTGCATAGCGGTAGTGATAGGATGTTTCGAGTTCAGATTCCAGGATAGGGACTTCAGTGTTGGTGCGGCGGCCGGCGTATCCATACCCCAGGACTCTGATAACCTGCCTTTCGACTCAGGACATTCGTACATTGGTCGCCAGGACATAACTGTACATGCATCATATAGGACTGGGTTTTTGGTTTTTCCTTGTCCTTCTTAAGTCAGCTCTCCAGATAAACTATTTGACTGTGATGTGTCTTGAATGTATTTCAGGATGCCTCCACGACGACTGCCAGTGAGGGTTCCGCAGTAGGATTGTGCTGACGACCCGCCCCGTGTGGAGGCTGTGGAGCAGGGGGCAGGTTCTCAGGTTGCACCTCCAGGTGGTCTGCCAGTTAAGCCACCACCTGTTGAGCAGCTGGTTTTGCCGGTAGTGCAGGATGAGGTTGTGCGCAGGCTTAGTGCACTGCACGAGTTCCAGAGGCAGCGACCACTGAGGTTCCGGGGTGATCCAGACCCCCAGGCAGCTGATGATTGGCTTGAGGCAGTCACCCAAGTATTCTGCCTAGTGAGGAAACCTCCAGATCAGATGGTGGTCCTAGCGGCGAGCCTTCTACTTGGTTCAGCTAGGCGATGGTGGAGTTTGGTGAGGCAGTCCCATGATGAGGAGACGCTCACGTGGGCAGAGTTTGAGCGGCTCTTTAGGGAGGAGTTCTATCCCGTGACGTTGAGGTCAGTGCGGATTCAGGATCTTCTACAGCTTTGGAAGGACTGCCTGACCGTGTCAGAGTACTTGGTGAGGTCTACAGACCTATCGCGATTCTCCCTGGACATGGTTCAAGACCCTTTCTTTAGGGCTCGGACCATCGAGCAGGGCTTACACAGGGACATCCGAGCAGGTGTGGTTTCCTTGTGCCTGCCCACCTATGATGGAGTTCTAGAGAGATATTTGGTGGTGGAGATCTTTCTGGTTGAGCATATTCCCCCTATTAGTGATGGGCATGTAAGGGCTGAGACGTTAGCATCTGGTAGCCGACGACAGAATCAGGGGTCTGGATGTGGCCAACGTTTCAAGAGGCGTCCCCAGAAATGGGGATCTGAGGCTTAGGGATCACAGGGTTAGCAGGCCAGTTTTGGACAGCCACAGGAGAGGCAGTGTTATGCTTGCGATGGTTGGGGACATATTGATAGAGATTTTATGACTCGTCAAGCTACTGGGAGGGAGCCGATCGAGGGACCGCCTTGGCAGAGGCTGCGTCTCGAGCAAAGAGGTACACAGGGCGGTGGACGTGGTGGCGGAGCGAGTGCAGTAGGAGGAGGTGGTAGGCGGTATCAGTTGCCACCGCCCCCACCCCTAGTTGGTCCATGGCAAGTTCAGGGAGTTGGATGTCGAGGGAGGGGACAACTGCATGCCCTGGAGGCTGTTGACCTTGAGGCTCCGCGGATGGATAGAGGTACGCCTTGTGTCTTTTATACTTACTGCAGTAGTTTTTTAGACACTGTTTTGCGGTACTCTTTCCTTTTGTCGCTTGCTCGAGTTTTGTTCAGGGTGTCGGTAAGACCTTATGTGGGAGTTGTTCGGTATGCTTAGAATGCGTGAGAAAGAGGGATCCATCCCCCACCGAGATGTGTTTTTGTGACGCGATTAAATCCGTGCAGGCGAGTAAGCGCCGCCCAAAACGGATAGTATCGAGGTGTGGTGGATGAGTCCCTATGACTTATGTGTTCGGGCGTGGGTGTTTGTTGGTGAACTCGCTGGTGTGGGAGACCTAGTTGAGAGTACAGTCGCTTCCCTTGAGATTAGAGATTTTCGGGGACAAAAAGTTCTAAGGGGGGGGGGGAGGATGTAGCGACTCAGGTTTCTAGCCTTTTCAGAATATGGAATATTTCTACAAAGAATTCCAGAGCTAGGCGTGAAGACGACGTGCGATTCCGAGGCCCGGTGTGCCTAGAATTAATTTTATAAAAAATATTAAGTATTTGTATACTATGCACGTGTCGGGGGGTGTGATATCTCATAAACAGTAGCTCAGATCAGGAATCTAAGTGCACGGTTGCATCCATAACATGTCATTTACCCTAGATAATGGGTAAACTTTGCGGGTGCGGGCCTGCTGTGGAAAGCGCCACTAGGGGAATTTTTGTAAATAAGTGGAAAAGTTGGTTTACAATCGTCGGCTCAAATAAATTCTGAAAGGAGTCTCAGATTGAAAATCTGAGTCCGTCGTTGTGTTCAGAACAGCGCATTTACCCTAGGGGTGACCTTAACTTTGTCTGCATCGGGGTTGGAGTCGGGGGCGTGGTTTTAAATGATGGTTTTTAAATATATATATAAAAAAGAAAACCTATCTCATTCCCCCTCCCCATATACTCCTACGCACGGAAAACCACACCCCTCCCTCTTCCGGTTCTTCGTCGATTTGAGCTTCAGGCATCCGTTTTCAGCGCTGATCGTCAGCAGATCGAGCTCCAACGCGTCGCAGGCGTCGTTCTGCACCTGAAGCTTCGGGGATCCGCCAACAGGTAGGTGGTTTGAGTTTTAAAATACTGGACCACGTTTATTTGTTTTTTTTTTCTTCAAATCTTCATAAGGGTTGTATAGATCAGGTCCCGAGGTTTCCGAAAAATGTTTCAGATCTGTTTTTGGAGCACTGGGGTGCTCCCGGGGGTCCCCGGAAGTTTTCCGGCGAAAATCCCAGATTCCGGCGGTAGCCATGGCGGAATCCGACGAGGGAGGGCGGCGGCGCGGCGACGACGTGGTGGTTTCCGGCAACGGCGGCGGCGGCGCGGCAGAATCCAGCGGCGACGCGGTGGTTTCCGGCGAGGCTGGCGGTGGTTCGACCAGGATTTTCCGGGGGTTATTTAAACCCCCGTAACTCGCAAACCAAAACTCCGATTTGCAAGCTGTTTGGGGAAACACATTCCTTGTGTCGAGACATACCTTTTGAACTCACTTTTAGAATTTTATGGTTCGGGGTCGTGGCTCGGTGGTTAGAAACGTCGTAGAAAATTATGATATTTTATTATTTTACAACTTCGAGCCTTTGTAAATTCTACCCAGAGCGTCTGATTGACGTTCCGTCAGTGGCGTTGAGACCCAGATGGTATGACAGACTTTTAAAGATAGTTTCTGAGTGTTGGGATTGTGAACAGGGTGCGGGCCCCATAGGCCTGGATTTGGCGTTTGCGGAGTAATGCAGCTTTCGCACCAGGAGTCCGATTTTGGCAGATGAATAGTCGATCCTGTGTGTTTTTTTGAGAGGATTGCAATGGTGTGATCCGTTCAATATGTTTCAGGATCACGGCGTGGGCCCCACCTAGGCAGGCCTTCAGTGAATAGTGCCTTTTTCACTGAGTGTCCGTTTTGGACGAACGAGTAGTCGATTCCGCTTTTTTTCCGAGGGGATCGTTGTGGTATGATCCGCTCGATGGCTTTTAGGATCGTTGTGTCGGCCCCACGCGAGCTAGCTACGGTGAATAGTTCCTTTTTCACTGGTGCACCATTTCAGGAACGTAAGCAGCCTATCCTACGTGTTTTTCCGCGTAAATCGCGATGGTGGCCTTGGTTTTGGCCTTGGAGGTGCGCAGTGTGGCGTTGTTGTGGGTCACTCGGGTTAGCGACGTTTTGGACCAGCAGTGGTTGAGGGTACCCCCTTGGTTCATTCCTATGAGGGTTTGTACGACATCAAAACGCTAGTATAGCCTTGTGATCCTCTCAATGGGATGTTTATTCTGTTAGAGTTGTGGCATTCCTCCGGTGGGCCCGGAGCGGGATCCTCTAGCATCTTTTCCCTAGATCTGGTTCTTGGTAACCCTGTGACCACTTATTCACGGGTGGCGATCCCCTATCTAGCAGGTTAACCCTGTTGGGTTTGTGGCATCATCAGGATTATGATCCCCTATGCGGTGGGCCGTGCTCAGTAGGGTTGTGGCATCATCAGGTATATGTTCCCCTACTCAGCATGAGGTGTATAGTAAGGTTGTAGGATCGTTGGTTATGCGATCCCCTGCTTAACGCCTGATTTTGGTAGGGTTGCGGCATCATTAGTTTCATCTCCTAAATCATGAGTTATACCAGATAGGGTTCCGGTATCTTCGTGACCACCTTTATATGGGCGATGATCCTCTATCTGAGTGATTTTCTTCGGTCAAGCGCCAGATCGGGTTGTGGTATCCTCCAGTGGATCCTGGGTGTGATCCCATATCCGTGAGAACTAAGTATGCCAGATCGGGTTGTGGTATCCCCCAGCGGATCCTGGGTGTGATCCCCTATCCCTGAGAACTACGTATGCCAGATCGGGACGTGGTATCCCCCAGCGGACCCTGGGAGTGATCCCCTATCTGTGAGCTTCGTATACCTGAGTGGGTTGTGGTATGCCCTAGCGGACCCTAGGAGCAATCCACTATCCGAGGAGTTTGGTGGTTATGTTGTTTCAACGAGGTTTCCTCAGTGATGTTATCTGATGAGCATATCTCTCATGTGAGCGTTTGAGATGTTTGTGAGAAACTCGATGGAGTGTATCTCTCGGATGAGTGTCATCTAGGATGACAGTGTTCGTGTGGTATACTCTTCTAGTTGTGGATAGTTACTGGTGACGTGGTCGGTACCTCTAGTGACTTTGTGGCGTGAGCTAAGTATATCTGGATTTTTCAAGATGTATATATGGTCATACACCTAAGCTGAGCTGAAAAGTTGTGTTTAGCCGAGGATGGTCACGAGATGGAGTTTCTATCTCGTCTGGGTTCCCTCTGGATGGGATGAGAAGACTATTGCCTTTCAGTTGCTCTCTTTGGTTTTGGGTTTTTTGGGGTGCCTACTGAGTTTATTTATACTCACCCCTGCACGGGCTTTACCCACACATGTTTGTGTCTTGTGCAGACAACATTCCTTTTGACGGAGTCCTGAGGACCCGGAGCAGGCGGTTCTGAGTGAGCGAGATTGACCGGGGTGTTTGCCGGTGCGGTGCTGAGGGAGCTTTCCAGTGGGTGTTTGTGGTAGTGTTTCCCTTCATCATGGCAGGTTGGACGCGCTTTGTAGTTTTCTTTTGGTGGGCCATGTTTTTTCCTTTTGTACTTTTTCTGTTGCACTTTGGTTGGGATAATTTTATGCATGTTTTTTCTTTTCAGTTTTAAATATCTATGCACTGTTGCATGGAGGTGTTTCCGGGTGCGTGTGTACAGGTAACTTAGGCTAATGCCTCCCATGTGTGTGATAGCCTACTCGTCGCTAGTCGCCAGCCCCTGGCCAATTGGGGGCAGGCATGGGGAGTCGCGGCTCGAGCCCTGTTGGGTCGGGTCGTGACAATTCTTCAATGGAGTCTCCTTAGAGGTAAGGACTCTAAAAGGCTCAAATTACAACTCATTGATTCAGATAAACATTGAAATTTCATTTATAATATTCAAAGGTTGAAAAGGAATGTGTCATGGTCAAGGTATACTCCTACTCAAGAAATTTCATTTGAGCTAAATGAGTATGATAAACAAATTTATATTATTCCATTAAAATGAAAAATTAACTAGCATAAAACAAATACCAACAAGAGGCATATAGAAAACTCAAACCAAATCTAAACATGATACAAATAACCATCACTAATATTTGGTTTAGAAGATATCACACCTCCATTGGTGGGGTTTTATTATAAAATCATTGAATTTATTTATGACAAAATTCATTTAATTATATTTAAAATTTATTCAAAAACTCATTCATCCCAAATCAAATTCAATAAGTTAAGAAACTAGGTCAACATAACTATAACTGTGAGTTTTCGCAGATAGCACCCCATCGTTGGAGGGGTTTTATTATAAAACAAGATTTTATTTATCAAATGAAAATATTATATTCAAGAACAGTTATTCAAGATATGCAATTTAATATAATTATGTATAATTAAGAAAGAACCTAAAGTCAATTTAATGAATTCTTGAATTAAAGAGGCTATAAGAGGGAATCTACCTCAAGGTGGAACCACGCAGATTTCTAAATAAAAGTTGGTGCTCCCGTACTGGGTTTATCCACCTTCACAAACATGCAAGGACACCTATCCCCATGAACACACCCTCATGGCCATGAGCATGTGCATGGGGATCCTTGCATATATGCTTATATGCGTATACCAGTCTCCACAAACTTAAGTTGGAATTTATATATATATATATATACATGGTTACACCTAGCCTTATACATTCCTAATAACTTCCATGGATGACTATACACGTAATGGGGGAACCCACATACATATACTGACATACATATGCATATACAGGGGAGTCACCCTTAACATGTCAAATTTAAACCAATCATAAGGGATCAAAACAATAAATATAACATACCACCTTTTTATCACATAAACTTTCATTACATTATACAAAACCGATGATCTTTAAGGTTTAGTGTCTTGGAAAAATGGAACATAATACATGACAACATAAAACTTTATAATTAAATACTTGAAAGGCTTATTTATTTGTTCATCCTAAGTTCATTACAACATCTCATAACCTGGTAGCATACATTAATGGAAAGGGTGAGCAAAAGGCCCAGTAAGGGAAACAAGGGAATCATTTTACATGCAAACATGAGGTACATCAAAAGTCATGAAAAATAACTTTAAGGCATGAGAAATATATCATGAGGCATATAATAATAAAAATAATGTTTTTCATAACTTGAAGATGTGGCTGAAACATTTAACATAGAAAATCATTTCTATTTCACCAAGGTACATCCGCAAGGTGTCATTAAAAATTACCAAGGTTATTCACCAAGGTGTCATTAAAAATGGTCATCTCTAGAGATTAAGTCTTTACCCAATACATTAGAGCATTATCAGGGCGCACCCTTAACTTTTCATTTATTATCATGTGAGCCACATATATAATCATAAAAATTTCATAAATAACCCATAATCCATAAAATAAATGAGTTTCATTTCATAATCATAACATTTTAAAACTACTTTAAAGACGCGATCTTTATGTCACTTTAAACATACAGAAAAAGGAAAGAGGGTTTGATGTATGTAATTCCTAGAATTAAAGTAGAAAATTTTGAAATATATGTGAATACCAATATATAAGAAAGATCTTTTAGTATTCACTTAATAAAATAATTCTAGAAAAAGAGAGACATTTTGGGACGAAAATTCTGCAGCATAATGACTGTGTTATAGGGTTTTAGAAAATATTGAAAAGAAAGGGGACATGGGTCACCCACTCATAAATGATCCATAAAACATTATAGGGAAAGAATCAAAAGGATATTAGAATGTGGTAATTAAATTTTAAAGACATATCATATGAAATTAAAAACATGGGAGGAAGACAAAAAATAAGATTTCTCTTCTGAAAATTCTGCAGCCTAACGGCGTCACTTAAAACATAGAAAAATGAATTGACGAGATCAAATAAGGTCTCTCATCATATGAAAAATATCATTATTATATATATATAGATCATACCCCAACATAATAAAAATCAACATGAAATACTTGACATGAAAATAGATTTTGAAAACGAGAAGGGTGAAATAATCCCTTAAAAATTCAGCAGCCAAACGACGCCACATAAACATTATTAAAATGAATTGATGAGAGAAAGAGGGGGTATCTCATCATATGAAAATTAAAATTACTGTAGGATTAATATAAAATAACATCCTACAACATAAGAACATGGAGTATAAATGAAATGACATAAAAGAGAGTACTTGGAAAGAAAGAAAGAGGTAGGATCCCTTACCTTGAAGAGTAACTTCGAAATCCTAAAGTTTGGGACCTTGGGAGGCTTGGGGGAACCTTGGGAGGACTCCTTGGGAGGTAATGAGACAAAATATTAGTTTAGGTGGATTTTGGAATGGAAAGGATGAGATAATGGCTTGGTATTTATAAGGAAAGTGAGGGGACAAGGCATTAATGGCCAAGGGACACCTCATTGGTGGTATTGGCAAAAAAGGTGGTATTTCCTCATGATTTTGGCCACTTGGGACACCTAATACCTTATCTTACTATTCAAAAGTAGACCATACCTTAAAATATCTCATGACATCATCCTGATGCAGTTATGATGTCATTAAACATACCTAAACCCTAAAACTGTATTTTCACTATTCACTGAAAATTCATTTTTTCGAAAAATCCCCAAAATTAACCTTAACATAATATTGATGATCTAAATTTAAATATTAATTCCATTTTATACAAATAATTTTCTAAATAATTTTAATTTAATTTTTAAATAAAAAAACTATTCACCTAAAAAAACAAATTCTTAACTAATAATATAAGAAACCGTTATTTACCTATTTTATTGAATCACATTACTTAATCAAGATGCATAGATTATATTAATACTTTCTTTAAGTGAGATTACTAATCCATTTGGTCACATTACTAATCCTAAGCATAATATCACTATTCATAATTTACTATTCATCAAAAATTATGTTGATCTTATTAGACTCTAAATTTCGTACTGAACATAATTGCAGAAGACAATTTTTTAAAATTCATTACACATCATTAATTATTTAAAGTTTACAAAAATATTATAAAATATTCTTTTTTTCAAATTCATCAATATTATACATCCTACATTTATCCGGAAATTTGAAAATTTACAAAATTCACCATAAGAAGAAAACACAATTTTATTTATCTAAAAGGATTACACAAAGAAGTTATGGTCTCCCTACATAACCCCTTATAACCCCAGCATAAGTCCAAAGTGTAAGGCATGCTAAGGTGAGATAATCTAAGGGTGGCTCGGCTAACGTCACACGAGTAGTAATTTCTATCAGTTTGAACTTCTCGCGAAGGCGATTCTGTTCTAGCTTACCACAATGAAGTTCAGCATGGGTTTGGTCTAGAGCAAAGCCTAGTGGTGCTACCTCCTTCCAAAGTTCTGTTAGATGGGCTTCTATTGGCTCGAGACTACTGGATGAGGCCATCAAATCTTCTTTCTATATTAATTAACCAAGATCACATTTATTTAGAGACAATAATCGAAAAATTTAGTTTCCAACGGTCATATTGACCAATGGTCATATAATAGTCGAAACCCAACGGTCTCATTTAAATTATACTCATGTTATCGAATGAAACAGTTTTGTTGAGTATAATATAAAATAACAAACAAAATTAGAAAACAAGATTTATTCAAAATTTTGTGTTGTTACAATAAAAAAAGGATATTAGGAACCTTAAAACACAGAAAGGACACTACATAACCAGTGATAAACCAAACAATGATATTAAAGCCTTACCTCGATTGGAAGCATAGAACGAAATGCAACTGAACCAACATGAAATGATCCAACGCCCTACCGAAATCATTATATGGAGTAAAAAACACCAAAATCCCTAAATACCTGAGGTGTGAGAGAAGAAATAACCATATAATCTTACCACGGATCAATTCCAGTGGACTAAAAAAGTATTAACCCCTTTTGGCCCCTTTTGCAGAATAAAACATTGCTCCTTCCATGGAACATAGTAGAAGACATAAGTTCCCAATGGAAAAAATAAAATCAAATAAAAACTAAACATACATGTCTCCCGTGACTATACATATCACCACCGAACATATAAGAACCACAAAGCCCCATGGGTCAAATCATGTTCCTTCAAGAAAGGAGGAAACAGATCCATGTTTCAAAATGATACTATCAAATAGCACATTCTTATTAATTTACAATTACTCTTCCTATTAATGGTATATAATCAGTATGGCTCATGTTTCATCTTAGTTAGGTTTTGATCAATACAAGGGATGAGGGATTATTATTCTCTGTTTTTATGTTTACAGTTGAGATATTTATTTAAAGATGAATAATGTATTTTCAATTATTATTTATGGTTTTAGTTCCTCGCCTGTTGGCATGGGGCATGTCCACATGAATAATTCATTGAATGTAGGGTTTAGTTGAAATTGTTTCACTTTAATGTGATTTATGTCACTAAAGATGAGGGCTCAACTATTTAAATTAATAAAACCATATATACTATTTTCCAATATAACTTATTGGAAGTATTCTACCAAGTTGAACCACATTATTACTTCTAATTAATGGTATTTTGGATCATATGGTGAGATTTTCCATGATGACGACTACATAGTATCTCCATGAAAGAGATGTATATTTACCCTTGGTGGGTCAGTATAGGAATTGGTTATGTTGGTAATTAATCCCTTTTTGTTAGCTATAATAGCGTCTAATTAATCTCTTTATGAATAGCTTGTTCTTTCCATGAAGCTGCTTTTTGCTGGGATTTTTGCTTCATGCTGTGAATCTATTTTGCATGCGTGTGAATCTGTTTTAGTGGTGTTTTTTCTGTATGTCTTCGATTTGTGGATAGAGGGTTTTTAATTCCATGAATTATTTAGAGACATCATCAGAAGAGGTTTAGATTTTAGAGTTTTCTACTAGACATTACTATCTGAAATTGGATGTTTGAGAGGGTATGAATTTTTTCATCCGTACCAGGCCTATGCATTTTTTTATAGGACAGCTATCTGAGAAGTGATGAGTAGTTGGAAGCAAGACATAATGTTTTTTGGGGGGGAGTGGAATTACATTGATTAAATTGATCTATTTTTTGGATTTTGGACTGCGGGGGCATGGTTTAATGTCTTATGTCCTAAATTTCATGTTGGTCCCCTGACATACCTTAAAAGGGATTATGATAATAATAAAAAATTAATATTCAGTTAGTCACCAATAACATATATGATGTTTTCCTATATCACTTATTGGTGTAATTCTACTTAACAAAATCATATATCTATTATTGTATGTGATACAGATAATTATATAATTATTTCATCATATATTCCTTGAAGTGACCAAATATTTGAGTTGGGAGGTCTTGTATACTGATTCTAAATAAGTATGGGTGCTTGAAAGTGGGTGATCTACCCATGGAATTATAAATATTGTATGTATGGAAATTTAGATGATCTACTGATGAATTCTAGTAATTAGACACCCTGATCGAGAGATATGATATCACGTTGGTGGGTGGGAATGAGTATTTCTGGGTTAATTTAGCTAAAATATAAAAGACCAATGTTTTTATATATGACTAGTTGTGGTAAGGGGGGAACATTATTGATATAGCAAATAGACCATTGTGGATACATTATCGATCGGCTATTCCTATGATGCAGACCGCCATTTGTTGGAATTGATTTGTGTGATCCTTGTGTTATGGTATAGATCACTATATGATTGCGGATGAGTGGTTTATGATACAATGTTTTCATGGTAACGATGGATGCAGTTTCATGATGTATCATTATTAACTATGGTGACGAGTAGATATTTTGAAGTTTGATGAATACTGGGCATTGGTGTTTGTAGTTACAGAGCCAAAAATCAATTGATATTACAAGATAAGATACAATGAGGTATCAATAAATTAACGATCTGTGTAGTTCAAGATTGATGGCTAGATTATCACTATATAATATAAGAAAAACTTGAACATCTCTCTATGGTTTATTCATGATTTTTATATAAATCTGATATGTAGTGTCACCAAGGAAGGGATGTATACCTCTCCTGGTACCACCTCCAACACATCCAATGCCATCCGCTTCTGAAGGACTGCCCTTAATGAATACATACATGAGGAAATGTGTGAGGTATTCAGCTAAAAAACCACACCCATAGTCATTAAGTAGTGTGTTTTCTAACATTAATAATAAAATTTCTTAATCATCTCTTCTAGTATAAAGAAAGTATTAAGAGCCTCTATAGACCCTTAAACACTAAAATAATTATTCGTTCATATATTCCAAAGGGGTTGATTATAACAATGTTACATGGGAGTTATGGACTCTAAGGAAGATAAATGAAAGGATATAGATTAACATTGTAGAACTATAGATATGGTATTCACAAGTTGCTTAGGTTTAGAGAATGTTCTTTAGTGATTTTATGGAAAAGAATTCACCCTATCACTTGGTCTTCAAGTGGATAAGATATCGATTGGTATATGAGTGGTGTAACATGTGTATTTCAATTAGGATGAATTGTGTATGGAAATGATGAGGATTTAGATCAAGTTAAATATTCCTAAGAGGATTGTTCCTTGTAGTGATAGGTGTGGAAATTGTACATAAAACATTTGACGAGGAAATACTTATGATGATAGATTGGAATCTTGCTGGGTTCTTTGAGTGGTATGGTCACTCTGAGTCTATAAAATGTTTTATGAAAAGTTTTACTCCAATAAATGATACAAGAGTTCAAATAAAGCGATGAAGGATGAGATGATATTGTGGGTATTGGGTATTGTCGGACAGATTGGCATTATAGTTCCAAGAGGCTTGGTGTGATTTAGCTTATGATGGAACATGGTTAGTGGGACTGGGTATTAATACATGATTTTGATGAGGTTATTGACTGGATTATTGAGAATATAATTAAGGAATGGTGGACATGCCGAGAGAAGACTATAGTGTGTGGGGTGAGGATTATGGTCAGTGGGTAGCGACTAAAATGAGTCTGAGGGACCCTAGAGGATTCCTATGTAGATGATATAAGAATGTAGATGGGTTCAACATGGTTTCTATTTTTGAATAGGACAATCATGAGGTGAATAGTCCTTTTTTTCTAGTTGGATGGAAAGATATGAGTTGTGGCATGGGATAATTTTCAATTGATTAGTCTTGAATACGTGACTGAGAGGATAGACTTGGATATGTTTGATAGGATTAGGTGAGTGGCCAACCCATGTGAGGATGATATGATGTATAGAGACAGTTGGAGACACTTGGGGTTATTAATGCTATCTGATAGAGACATATGAGGTTATTTCATGACTCCAAAATACTCAATAAATGTTCCCATACTAGGTTTTAGGAAATCAATTCCATCTCATGGAGGCCCCAAGGCTACTCTAGCATCCAATGTTTTCTCAGACTCACACCTCAAGGTATTACAATGTACAAGTGATCTACGTCAACTAGTCAACATAGAATCACTACCCTCCGTGTGTAGAATGCAGTAAAAGTCTTAAGTGGCCAATGTGATAAAGAAAATAAATTAAAAACTAAACAAAAACATACCTATATCCTATGACAATACTTGTCACCACCCAATATATAAGAACCACAACTCCCCATGGGTCAAATCATGTTCATGAAAGAAAGGGAGAAACAATTCCATTTTATAATCACATTATTTTTATATGGAAATTTTTTGGAATCACCATAATAGTACACTTATCCAATGAATATCAACCTATGAAACATTAGTTTTGATGAATATTGTGCACATAAACCTCTTTTCTATAGAAGAAACCTCATAGGTATGATAATCAATGTTTAGTAGTTGATCCTGATCTTGAACCTGGCTGGGCACGAGTCCATGAACCAGATGTACTACTTGGTCATGAGGGTGTAAACCATTTCATTTTACTTTACTAATAATAAAAGTGTTTGTATCTTTTCTACCAGTAGTGATACTTTCTCAAGTATTGAGTTCCAATCGACTTCAGTTCCTAAGTTAATGTCCCCTTAACTCTCAATAGATGTCCAGGGGTGTCTCCCATGGGTGTCTTGTGGTGTTTAGTGTCTATAGATGATTTATTGGGATCTTTTGTATTATGGAAAATGCGTATTGCATGGTCAATTTAATAAATGCATTGGTTAATTTGAAAATACACCAATATTCAGTAGAGACATACCCACTTCTGATAGAGAATACCGTCCAAAAAACCAACTCGGAAATCCAGGACAAAAATTTTAATTTATCAATTCCAATTACTTTATCTATGAAACACCATCTTATGTTATATGAACCAATCAATTAAAGGTAAATAAAATCCTTAAAATAACCCATAAAATCTCATAAACCATCACTCACCTCTAATTAACCCACATCATTTCATATATTAATGACGATACAACATCATCACATATATATCATGATTAACAAAAAAAATCCAACACAATATTAGGTCTAATAGGGGTCTATAAGAGAAAATATGAGGTTTTTAAAAAATTAGAAACTTTTTATTGAATGCATTGTTATAATGAATGGTTTAAAACCTGTGAATCTAACCCTACATTTCTGGAAGACTCTTTATTGATAAAAGTTACAATTTACCCAATAATTCATCACACCATGAGTTTGTTACTACTAAAAACTCTAGAAAATGATGTTATACTAACTATGAACATAATAGTGCATTCTATGTTTCCAAAATTTTTAAAAAATAAGAATAATTGTTACATAGAAGTACCAACCGTGAACCCTAAAATTATTTGAATGAAATTGCAGGAGGAGAGGGAGACGAGAGAGGTGGACGTCGTGCGGGGTGTTTGGCCATGGGGGGTCTCATGCGTGACAGGATAGGGGGATGGACGATGTCGTCGGGGGAGAGGGAAATGAGAGGGTAGGGGGGATGTCACCATGAATAGGGAGCTGAGATGGGATGGGGGAACATCACTGGGAGCTGATAGGGGAGGGGGAAGTCATCATAGGAGAGGGATCTGAGAGGGGAAGGGGAGACGTCTCTAGAGGAGAGGGAGCAGAGAGGGGATGGGTCCGAGAGGCAGTGGTGGAGGCCGAGAGGTTGAGGTGGTTGAGGTTAGGGAGGGGAGGAGAGGTTATAGAGGTGGAGGTCTGGAAGGTTTATGAGGGGGATGAAAAATCTGGAGGGAGCCCTAAAACATTGAAATCAGTTGGATTTTTTCCCAACGGTTATTAGAAACCATGGGTAATATTTTCCTTTCCCAACGATTTTGTTAAACATTGGGAAAACCCAACTTATAATTCCTTATACCAATGGTTTTCCAGAACCAATGATATAAACTATTTACCCCAATGGGTTTTTCAAACCATTGGGAAACAAGTGATGGTATATTATAAATTTCCACGAGTGTTTATTCACCAAGGTATCATAAAAAATGTCATATTTAGATATTAAATTATTTAACTAATTCATTAGATCATTATCATGGTGCACCCGTCATATGTATTAATTTCATGTGATCTATATAGATAATAATATATTATTTCATTAATAACTCAAGGAGAAAAAATGAATCGGTTTCCTATTAAAATATTGGCATACAAAAGATCTTATAGACATGATTATTATATCATTTTTATCCCAAAAAATAGAATGTGAGTTTATGATGTGTGAATTATAGAATAATATAATCAATTTTTATATATAGATGAATAACCTATGAAAATAAATAGATTTATGTATTAACCAAAAGAAAATAAATGAGAATTTCTTATGTAGGGAGAGAAATTTGAGAAGTAAATTCAACAGCATGACAGGTGTAAAATGTGGTTTTTGAAAAGGGTAAATTGATATAGAATAATGTTATATCATTGATAAAACATAATTTCTAAGTAAGGGTATGATAAAAAGGATACTAAAATTGAATAATCAGTATATTTAGAATACATATACAAAAACAGGTTTTTGTATTGAAGGGAAAGGAAGGATAATTTCCTTACCTTGAAGAGTTACTCCTAAATCTTGAGGATTGGGACCTTGGGGGCTTGATAAAATCTTGGGGGACTCCATGGAATAAAAATACAAAATAAATTCATGGAAGATGGATTTGGAGTTAAGGAAAGTGGTGAAATGAGTGTGTATTTATTGTAAAATTTGGGGATTTGTTTAATAATTTCCAAATATAGGCCTTGAAAATCAATGTTATGGAAAATGGAAAACCAAGGGAATACCGATGGTTTTTTCTCAAGATTTTGGGAATTTGGGTCATATTTTAAGTTATTTTAATACACGAGAACCAAATTTTTTAATGCATCTTTTTAATGGAATAGTAATGATTCCACAAAGTGAACTTTAAAAAAATTATTTTTAGACTTCAGAAAGTCACTTATATTTTTTTAGATTAATTAAAATATATAAAAATTAAAACTATTAATAAAATAACAGGATTTTGGTCTGGTATTGTTTTTAATTAATTATTAAATCATTATGACATAAATATAAATTCATAATATATACTAAAAACACAAAATTGTATTTATTTCTATTCATGATGAAAAATGTATTTTAGTAAATTCGCATAAATTCCCCATAACCTATGTTTGATATGATGATTAAAAATATAATCTTTATTTTTCTCGAATAATTATCTAAATATGAAAATTTTAACTTTTAATAATGAAATTCCATATTTATTTAATAATAATAAATTTTAAGGAAAAATCAAATTTCTAAAAGTTATAAAAAAATTCATAGGCTATTTAAAAAAAATTTTATCACATATATTTTTTATGAGTGTTTTAAAAAACATTTCACTAAAAAAAATTATTCAGAAAACCATATTTTATTATAAAAGTGTATATATTTTCTATAAACATACAATTATATTTTATATGCATCCAAAAATAAAATCATCAAAAATCATCTCTATTAAACATATATTTTTTTAGTAAAAAAATTCTTAAGAAGAATTGATGGAATGAAATTTTCATTGATAAAAATGAATTTAAACATTATGTAACTATGTTTTGGACATGTAAACTCTTATTAAACCCCTATAATCCTTAAGGTAAAGTTTTGTGATGTTGGTAGTTTTGTGGGGTGCCTCGAATAACATCGAATAACTTGTAATCTATACTAGCATAAACTTATCTCGTAGGTTCTTTTGTTCAAGATTCACTTGTCGAATCTTGGATTAGACTTGGTCAGGTGAAAATCCTAGTGACGATACCTCCCTCTCATGTTCTCCTAAATGGTCTTTGAATAAAAAAACTCTACTTATTGATTCTATATATTCTACTTTCTGTATAAATTATCCTTTCTCATTACTACTTATAAAAACTAATTATAATGGTAAAATTATCACTCATGGGTATATTTTCCAACTACCAAATTGACCAATTTTAATTAAAAGAGGTCATATTTGACCAAAATTCATATAAAGGTCAAATCTCACCGATCACATTTCCCTTTATACCCTAAAAATTCAACTTCATTCTTTCAATCAAAACTCACTTCAATTCCCCTTAAGGGTTGATTTTCATTTTCATAAGATGTGGATTGGTTTACTAATATGTTGATTAATTTCTAACGTTTTTGTTGTGGGGGAAATGATTATATCATATTTGGGTGATACATATTTTCTCATTTAGCTATTATTTTTTATATTTTTGTCCAGTTGTAATGTTTTTATTTTTTATTAGTTTCATAGGTGACTAATGTAATGATCATTATTGTTGAGATAATATTTTTTTGGTTTACATTTATTTTAAATGTGTATAATATTATATAATATGTAAAAAACATTCACTCAGGAAACAAATATCATTTAAAAAGTCAAGGTTGTCACAATAGTCATGTAGGTAGGCTGGGCATGTGCAGGTTGATCAGGGTGAACTCCTTGATTGTCATTGGTTCTCTTCACTTCTGTATTTATTAATGAAATTTATATTAAATATTTTCATCCTAATATGATAAAATAGGAATTTCAATAGATATCATTTTCAAAATGGTTATATCAATCATGAATTCATTGTCTGAGAACATTAGAATACTGATATTTTTATACATCCTTTAATTATATAGAGATTAATCAATATAATACATTAATTATTAATGATACATTATTACTAATTATTTACTATTTTAAGTGTTTATTTGATTAATGTAATAATATATTGGATATAGTTTTAATAAGTTTTGGTGATTTATTCTTTTATTGGTTAATTATATGTTAATCATTATCTTATATTAGAGATTATTCTTATCTTTATGGTTTAAACGTGATCCAAAAATTATTCCATTCTAATTGTAGGAAGTTATCATAAGTGTTAATTTACATGGTTTGTTATTTGAAAATAAGTTTTATTCTATAAGGTAAGTTAAGTTACTATGTAAGAATGATCATGTCGTATATCATCCTACAGTATTACATTCAATTGAACATGCTCATTTCTCAAGTGTTATGTTAGCCTACCATGACTTCAATGTTATTTAATTTCCACAAAGACAATATACCTACCCTATTTAACTAAACTTGAAAAGTTTTTATTATATTTTGGAAAATCATTTTTATTTTACATCATTTTTCCAGTTTTGATTAAATTCACTAAATTATCATTTATAAATGTCCAAATTATAATTTTATTTCCTCTAATAGAACCTCAAATAAATTTTTTTCCAAATAGTTTCCTTCACATCATAACTAAAAACTAAACCATGGCCATCTTCTTTTGGTACTTGCTAAAATATGGTGTGAAAAAAGAGGGCACTAATCCCTATATCTCCAGATGTGAATAATCAATTGACAAAGATAAAATATATCTCTAATATTAATTTGAAACATCACAACCCATATTTTATGGATTTAATATGGGTGTTAGAAAAAATAAATTGATACTGAGTTGTTATGGTTGAAGAGAAATTTATTTTTGAAATGGATTTACGAACAAGTATAGATTGTGTGGTTTAAATAAAATGGTTTTCCATTATATCCCAATTTATTCATGGATTTCTATTTTAATGTGATGGTTATAATAGGTGGATGAAATTATTTCATTTATAAATCTCTAAATGGGGATAATTTTATCGTTTTATCAAAACATTGGGGTATGAGTTTGAAAGTTCCACATGAGGGGGAATATGAATACTGCCAATGTTTTTGTACCATTAATCATAACCATTTTAAAATTTAGAAATATATAGAGGATATAACAGGAATTAAAGTACCTCAAAGAAAAAATGTTTTTAAAACAAATAGTGAGTGAGGGCTGTTGTAAAAGTTCATCCAGTACTTAATTTGTCCTGGTAAAGGGAACATCATCATATTGAGGCTTCCTTATTTATTATTCCTATATTTGATGAGAAATAGAATACATATAATATTTTAAGATATATTATAATATATATAGAGAGATTATGTAATCTCTCTTTAAGGTTAACCTCTTTACCATAACTTTATTTTATTTCTTCCATGCAAGAGTTCAAAGGACCTATTTTTTTAGGGAAGGAAAATTCAGTTTCCCCTAATATTTTTTATTCCACTCGGAAGATTTGTATGAAAACAAATATCAGTTTGAATTCCTAGAGAAAAAATGGGTAACTAACAATGAACATATCTGTGTGATATTTTATATATTTAAAGACCCAATAAGTCCTAATGATGTATTTGATCTGGTTTTAGAACCCAATGAATCAGTTATATACTAATCTGGGGATGGGGAAGAAAATATGGCTATTGATTTAGATGAAGAATACATAAGTTCTTTTGGAGATGATAAGAGTATTTATTATCCTACTCTTATGATATTATATTTATCTTAAAATGTTTCATTTTTAGCTCTATAATCACAAAAGTATTTTCTATCTCTTAAGGGTGATTTATTTTCAGATGAGTTGGTAGATACCAATATTTCCCTTACTGATTCTTATGATGAACCATATGTTGATTCTAATAATGATTAATCCAAGTAATAAATTAAACAATCAATTTATATAATATAATGAGACACTAAGGGCTTATCTATGATTTTTGAAATTAGAATTACCCGAAAGCATAATGAGATAGGAGCACCATATTAGGGGATCAGTCTCACAGTTCCAAATAAATGTGAATTCAATATTCTTATTTTTAGATTCATGGTTATTATAGTGATCATATTATTGGAAATACTTATATTCATGGTGGACTTACCATCCCAATCATTCAAAAAAATCATTAATTCTCTTTGGTTGATCAAATTGACTGGGAAAAATAATTTTGGTCTCTCCATATAGATCTTTATTAAACTATGGTAATATCAAATTATCAATTGAATAAGAGTTTTATAAGGTGTTTTCTTCTACACTTATATATTATTTTATGGACTTATTTAATGATGTTAATCTAGAACCTATTTAATCCACCAACACTAAACCTATTGAATATTTTGAGCAAGAAACCTGTATGAGATATGATGCAGAATCTATTATCAGAGAACTTTTTAAAGACCCGTAAATATAAAGGAAAACTTTTTCATAAATGATTTGGGATTTTATGAGTACGCAATCTCTGACGGCACCTAATTCCGAGGCCCGGTGTGTCTGGAATAAATTTCTTACGTTTAGCTCGGGTACGATCAGTGAACGAACGAGCGGGTTTTTCTAACTTTTGAACTGGTGCTCGGAATCGAAATCTGAGGGCACCGATGAAACCACAACACCAATAATTGCTTAAGAAGACATTTAATGGAGTTTCATTTACTCGATAAGTGTTGTTTAAAAATGTGGTTTAAGTGTAAAGTGAAATAAAATTGTGTTAAAAATTTTATTTCTCTTTCCTAGGTGTTAGATCCTAGGTGTGGGAGTAGGAGTGGGACCCACATGTTTTTAGCTTCCCATGAGAGGATTAAAAGGTGAGGTGGGGCCCACACAAGCCCCCACCTTTTCAAATTCCCTAACTCATCTAAAACCCTTTTTAATTAAGTAAATCCTCCCCTCCTCACCTCCCACATTAATTCATGCCAACTAAACACTTAATTAATTTGAAAAATCAATATTAATTAATTAGGTGTGTTTGGTTTTGAATTTTGGATTTTTTTGAAATGCATGTATTTAGTAATGAAATATGATTTTTTTTATTTTATTTGGGTTTAGCTTGTTGTGTTGAGTTTTTGGGGAGAGTTCTAGTTTTTGAAGAGCTTCATCCTCCTGCGAAGAACTCCATCCTCTTCATTGAAGTACATGAAGAACGCCGGTGCCAACCCCCACTTCCTTTTTCTCGATGATTGACGAAGCAACACCGTCATCCCACGACAACATCTACAGAACAGTGGAACTTTCCCTTTCTTCGCCAAGTGATCAACCATTGTGAATTGAGGTAGGGAATGTTTCATCATTCAAGTATTATTATTTTGATGTTCTTCGTTATTTATTGGCCACTTGTTATCAAAATAATCGGAGGAGGTCGGACCGCACAAACACGGCCGACCCTCCTCCCCTTTGATTGTTGGTCATAGTTGTGGTTTGGAACGAAGTTGATGCAGTTCCATTTCACCACACGGGAACGAGAGAACCGCGGCTGGAGCGGGCCATGGCGAAGGAGTGCAGCGCCGTCGCGCCGTGACAGTGAAGCTGAAGGTGGCTACGGCCATGAGCGGGCCGCAGCAGAGGAGCACGACACCTTTGATCCTCACCGGAGCACCAAGGAGGGCCGCGGCCTGGGTAGGCTGTGGCGAAGGGCCATGAAACTGCCTCACTCTGCCGGACAGGAGGAAGCAACAACCATTGGCTGCGGTGTTTCAGCAAGGGGGTGGTCGGACATCCGGCCGCCTGTGCTCCAGGAGGGGGGACCGGTAGGTCCTGCGGCGTCTCTCCGACCGGCCATTACGGAAGGCCAATTCGGGATGTCTGGGGATTGTAACCCCCAGCCAGAAGACAAGTGTGGGCCCCCACCATGAGGGGGTCACTGTTACGAGACAAGGGGAGGCGGCGCCTTCCCCCCTTTTGTGTCCGCTCAACGCACAGGCGCCCGTGCCAGGCCGCCCGCACGGGGCCGGACCCCTGCGCTGGGCCAGGCTGCCCCGGCGGGGCTGGACCGCGCTAGCCGGGCTGGGCCGCGCCTAACCGGGCTGGACCTGAACCCAGTTCGGGCCTACCCAGGGGGTACTGGGCCGGGTCGGACCGGGCCCAAACCTCCTGTTTTCGGGCAGATCCGTTCAAACGCCCATTACATGGTCTACAGAACTTAGAATGACGCACCGTCAGTTGCATTGGGATCCTTGTATGAAGATGGTCGTTTTGTTATATTAAAATCTAGGTTTCGGAGAACTTTGTTTATGGCCATATTGGTTCGAACAGGAAACCAACCGGGCCCTCTGAGTGGAAATGCTTATAACTTGAGCTCTGGACGTCCGATTGTCGTGCCGTCGACTTTGTTGGATTCCTCTTAGTGAGATGGGTCTTTTGGCTTACTTATCTCTAGGTTTTGATGCAACTGGTGTACGTTATGGTTGGTTTTAGCTAAAAACCCAACCGAGCCCCTAGGACGAAACAACCAATAACTCTCAGACCGAAAATCCGATTGACGGACCATCTGTCACGTTGAGTTTCTTCTGAAGAAATGGAACATTGTGATACATCAACCCTGGACTTCGTGACAGTTGATGTATCGACACTTGGCTTGTGGAGTGGACCCTCCTGGAATCGAGCGTGCTGTGTTCCGGAACCCTAGAGCTGGCTACGACGAAGATGACGACTTTCGTACAAGGATCCTCTGTGGGTTTGACGAGGATGACAATAGTACTAGGATCCTCAGTGGGTTCGATGAGGATGACTACCATACTAGGATCCTTAGTGGGTTCGATGAGGATGACTACCGTACTATGATCCCCTGTGGGTACGATGGCGACATCTACCATACTGGGATCCTCCGTGGGTTCGACGACAACGTCTACCGTGCTGGGATCCTCCGTGGGTTCGACAACGATGAATTCTGTACTAGGATACTTTGTGTGTTCAGCAATGTTGTCGACTGTACTTGGATCCTCCACAGGTTCGGCAGTGATTACTACTATACTTGGATCCTCTGTGGATTCGGCAGCGATGACTACTATACATGGATCCTCTATGGATTCAGCAGTGACGACTTCTGTACTAGAATCCTATGTGGGATCAAAAGAGGAAATGATTTAGAGGCTTCATCTAATCATCTCCACCTCTCTTAATAAGTAGTATACCTATGTGAGCTGAGTCTTGACTTTCAATACTTATCTTCGATAAGATTTAATTTCTTCCCTGTGTGGATTGGGACGTACTTTCTTGTGTGGAGTGGGTTATGCATTCTTGTGTGGACTGGGTTGTACTTGAGCTCGTGAGTTGGAGAAAAATAGGAATTGATGACTTAGGTATACGTATGGGAATATAATTAAGTGGTGTTGGTTGATACTTGTATTAGTATCATTCCTTTGTGGTTTATCCATTGTGGATTCTGGAGACCTTCAAGAGTCTCGGGGTCCCTACTGAGTCTCTTATACTCACCCCTGCATAGGCTACACCCGCACCTCATTGTGTTGGTTGAAGATGACGAATAGTGCTGATCATGGTTGAGGCGTGAGGAGCGGGACAGTACCCAGAGGTGGACTAACAGGTGGGACGTACTCGGAGAGGACAACCGGACTCGAGGAGCCAACGAGACTAATTTTACTCACCCTTCAGGTGGGAGTTCTGGAGGACGACCTAGTGTTTGATGATTTGTCTTTTAGTTGTTGTACTTTACTTTGCAGTTGTACTGTACTTTCATATGGGTTTGTATATTGGCCCACTTACTTTCCAGCACTTACTTGTATTTTCATTTTACATAGTGTTTACTTCAGTTTCCATACTCTGTGGTGTTTGTTTTCTTTTATAAAGACAATGCCTTCCCATTTATCGGGATTTACACCTTAGGTGATAGTCCCTAGCCCTTGGCCTATGGGAGGCGGGCTTGGGGTAGTCAAGGCACGGGCCCCGAGGAAGGGTCGTGACAAACTTATTCTGGTTGATGGTGAATTTCGAGGCAGTCAACCTACACCTGAACCATCTATAGTAGTACTTACTCCTTTTTTAATACAAACATGGAATAAATTTTTTTTAATTAATATATAATTGATCTACTAAAGGAAATATTATTGGGCTTAGGATTTTATGGTGTTCCTATAAAATATGGAGAGATAGTTATGACTATAGATCATCTGGTTTATCATATCCAACCAAAAATGTTCCTAAAAAATTATCATAAGAACAAGTAAATTGAGGGTTTAAGAGTAAAAGATGGAGTATTATAGTTTTATCTTTATACTATGTTTCTTAAAAATGATATAATCTATCAAAATTCAATTATCCAAGAATCCTCTTTTGGATAATAACCACCTCTAGTCAGTTCAACTTTTGATGAAAATTTATTGGGACTAGTTCATGAGGAATTACCAGCTGTTACAGATGGTTTTAAAGAAAATCAAAATATGATGATAATTTATATATACACTCAAGGTGAGAAAGTGTATTAATTTGAAAATTTTTATTTTTAATATACTCTAAATGATATATTGGTTATTAATAATTCCATTCATTATTTTTTTCTCAGATCTTCACTAAAAGTGACTTGATGTCACTTATTAAATATTTATTAGATGGTCTTTGAATGAATCAATTAACTCAAATATTCAATAATAAACTAAAACACCTCAATATATATCTCTTATGATTGATATCTTTCTTAGGGAAAATAAATTGATTTTTAACATCATGAAATATGGATTAGATTCTCTGAAGTGTTTTACTATACTTTTGGAACCATTTCTCTACTTATCTAAAATTAAAATTATAGTATCTCTATTAGTTACTCTTTCTTATAGAGTTCCTTACTATAGTTCCACTGTTCATACATCTACAAATACTTCCACACAACATTTTGGCCTTAACAAATTCCATATAGTCCAACACCTCCAACTTTCACTAAATGAATTATGATTCCTAGCTATATTTTTTCTCAACTAACACCTATATCTCAACCCCTATATGAACTCCCTCTTAGAAAATTAAAATTTCTTGTTGAACCAATATCATTAAGTAATGATAATTTAGATTTATGTGAATGATAGTGAAATGAAAATTATGATGTGTTTGATCACTAATAGGGTGAGGGGGTTAATCAATGGTCTTTTATTTTTATGTTTTATTACTTAATAAAAAAACATCAACTCCTATCATAGGGATTTGAATCTAATTGAAAATAAAAAAGAAATAAAAACTATACTAATTTTGGTATTTTCAAGGTTCTTTACTTAGTAAGAGTATTTAATCATTGTCATGGTTTGGAAGTAACCAGAGACCACAAAATACCACTATAAAATAATCATTTGTCTAGTTTCAAAAATATGGTAATGTCTTTTAACATGGGTTAAACTATAGTCAATTGGTAGGGAATGTTCTACTAACATAGAAAATGATATAACAATTTTTTTATAACTATATGAACCTCCACTAATAGGATTCAATATTTTGCACTATATGGATTGTACTTTCATCACACTTTCAATTATTTCAAGTTATTCTTTTCTTTATAAGATATTAATGAGAAATACCCTTTTCATAGACTTATATACGAAACCATTCATCTGATATTATATTCATATGATATACAATGTCCGATGAAACCTCATATAACACCATGTTTGTCCAACCAACTTCATATGTCCAGTCACCACTATTTGACTGACCAACTCTTCCTACTATTCATCTGCTGCCACTTTAACATATTCATCTGATCACTTATACACATCTCCTATATAAAAATAATTGATGTGAAGACTCTATATGGTATATATAAAATAGATTCCACTTCAATATGTTCATCTACTACACTCTCCCCTCATACAACACTTTTTTAGCTCTGAAAAATTCATGGTAACATTCACTATAACTTCAACGATTTATATAAGAGACATTCCTATTATATTTAAAGATGAGGTGCCAAAAAAATTAAACATCACACTAAAAACATTATATGACATGGTCTAGAACTTCCTTACATTGACCACATTAAAACCAACTAAAATCAATGACCCTTTAATTTTTACTCAACATAAATATTATTCATCAATCTTCCTTATGACTCGGTGAGAATCATGAACTTTCTCCATGATTTTTGAAATGTTGAAAAATTAGTTATGCATCATCACATTATTATTATTTTGAATATTTCATAAATCTTTTTATTCTTCCATCTGGTATATCTCCACAAAATTCATCTAAAAGATGATACATAGACTCGTGTCCCTGTACTTCTTCCATGGAACCTCTCAGAAGTCATCATTCATACAATTTAACCATATTATGACTTGAATTAGAATCCTATAATCCTTCCCTTCACATGGAAACCTATGACCAATGAACCTCACATGGTAACTTATGTCCAATAACATGAAACACAATTTTCTCTCCAATGACTTAGAGACACTTTTTTTCACATCTTCAACATTGTACAATAACTTCTAATAGACATCATACATAAGAAAAAAACATTTCACTTGATTACATTGAAAAAAGGTTTTTCTAATTAACTATATCTAATGATATTGAACTTTCCCATCCTTTTATACTTCATAAAACATTTTATCCAAAGATATTAAAACCAACCTCAAACTGCTGAAAAATTTGGATGAAAATGTAAATGTACGTCTAATGTTCTTCGTATGATGACATTACACAAAGCCTAGTATGTTACACATCTTATCCCAACCTCAAGTTGATATAATTTATAAACATCTGAATGATGATACTTAATACCACTATGGAATAAAATATTTATATCACTAAAAATTTTAATCATGAAATTTTATTACTTTAAAATTTTTACTTTTCATAGCCACACCTTTGAAAAATAACAACAATAAGTTAAAAATTCACAACCTTATAAAAAAATATTTCTACATCCATAAATTTGTTCGATAACATTAATTAATTAAACCCCACATATCATCATAGACTGACCTTTATATACATGAGCCATGTTATACCCCTTTATACTCTAGAAAGAGTCATGATATCATTTAGTACTCATGATCATTAGGACTTAGAAATACAAAATAATAATTTCCGATCAAATTTAATTAAAATTCTTTCTAATACACTCAGTAATGAACATGGATAAGTACTTAATGCTAAAACCTTGGATGATAAAATGGTACTAGTAATTTTTATAAAATAATTTCAATTTGGTGGACTCTGTCAGATAAAATCGAGTTTATAAACATATCTCAATCATCTTTTGGATAAATTTCAATAATTTAATGTGATTTATGTAAAAAAATAGATAACAAAAATTTGATAAACTCTTTCTCCTCCAATGTAACGACCCCAACCCCAGTAGCCCAAAGTCAGTGTCTTACTTTATTACATCACAATAATAAACAAGGAATCACATCCTAAAGGACTAAATAGTTAATTATTATCGGTAAAATAGTTATATAATTGAAATTAAAATTAAATTTTAGGCATAAAATACAAAAAAATATTTCTTGACAACACCATTATTCTCCTATCTTGACCCTACATATCAGTCTTAATAGACTTCATGGAATCCTGAAATAAATCATTAGGGGTGAGCTCAAATGATCAATAAGGGTAAAGTATAACGATGTTTTAATATAATTAATAAAGAATAATAAATATGGAAAGAATAAAATATGATTTAATAATTCCATATAAATAATCACAAGAGATTAAAACATAACCATTGATATTCAAACTAATCAAATAATCACATGGAATAATAATAATGACAGAATTAATAAGTTTTTATGTCTTTACTATCAAGATATATCCTCAATATAATCATGTTAATGATATATCCTCAACATAGTAAAAGTATATAGGTTAAACCTATCTAATTAGTGTCAAGATATTTCCTCTTGACAATTTAAACCCACTTGGAAACAAACGTTGAGGGTTTATCAGCTACCAATTTCATCTCAAGATACTAAAAATTCATCAATGGGATTTTATATATATGGTACCCACACATTATTTCATTTTTAATTCATTACACACATGATAAAATAACATAGTTAAATTAATACTTCTAAACAAAATCAATAACTAGTCATAAGGTATATCGATTTATCCCGAGTAAAAACAACTATAAACCCTTCAATAAAATAGGTTATATGGTATCACAACATATAAAAATAAAAAAAGTACATAATTCAACAAATTATGTTGGTAAATATGAAAATAATTTTAATGAGATCACAGAAAAATTATTGTGGGAAAACTCTTATTACAACCAAATGAAAACACATTCGTAAAAAATACCCTCTTCCTTTAAGAATATATTTTTAGTACCAATTTTTTTAAAACAACCTTTTTCAATAATCAAATACTCAAAAATATAAATATGCTTATTAATTTCAGTATACATGAAATATTGAAAATGCATATGAAACTAAAATAATGGCCACTATGGAGGAAAATTCATTGTTTAAGTACATTTTAGGAATATAAAATTCCTTTGGTCACTTGAAAAATCATTATTTATAAAATATGTAAAAAGATTCATTTTTGAAAACTTTTGAATTAAATTAAAAATAGTCATATGATTTCCTTTATAATACATTTATATAAATAAATATATAATATAATATCACGAATATTGACATGGAGAAAAATATTTGATAATTAAATATATAAAAATTCAATGTGTCCTGTAGAACATTAAATATTAAAATCATATACCCTATGAAAGAAATAAATTTAGAAAACATTAAATAATATGATAATAAATAAAATAATTACATGATGAGTCAAATGGTCTATATATACACCTCATAAAATAATGTGGGTGTATAACATCAAATTATGCTTCAACAAAATGAGAGTGGGATCTGACTTGAATTTATAAAAGATAATAAATATAGAAAGAATAAAATATGATCTAATAATTCTATATAAACAATCACATGATCATAAAACATGACTATAGATATTCTAACTAATCAAATAATCACATGGAATAATAATGATAATGAAATGAATAATATAATATATCTTAAATATCAATATATATCTTTAATATAGTAACAATAAAGATATATCATTAAGGTAGTGTATGTTTGTGGGTAGAAACCCGTCTATTTTTTGTCAAGATCTATCCACCAGAAAATTTAATTCATCTTTGAAACAAACACAAAGGGTTTGTCTCCTACTAATTTCATATCAAGATAATACAATTGCATAAAAGTTATTTTCCATATATGGTCCTCACCCATTCATTTAGTTCCAATTCATTCATCATATTAACAAATAGCAAAAGTGAATAAATACATATTAACAAAATCAATAACTTGTTATATGGTATATCGATACAACCCTAGTAAAGCTTTCCAGAAACCCTTCAATAAAATATGGTAGATATCATCATAAGAGATAAAACTAAATGAAGTAAATTTTTAAACAAATTATGTTTAAATATATGAAAATACATTAAATGAGATCATTAGAAAATTCTTGAGGAAAAAATCTTATTAAACTCATATTAAAAACATTGTCATATAAAAATACCATTTTATTTTAAGATCCCATTTTCAATACCAAAAAAACCTTTTACGTGGAAATAAATTTAAAATAGAAAATTAACCAAAAATATAAATATAATTTTACATTTAATGAATCATGAAATCTATAAGTTGATTTTGAAAATAATATAATGGACATATTGTGCGAAAAGTAATTATCGTCGTATATATTAAGAATAGAACATTACTTTTTCCATTTGTCAAAATGTTACATATAAAACATGAAAAATATTCATTTTTAAAAACCATTGAATGAAATTAAAAATAGAAACCAAAATTTCCTTTTAATACATTTATAGAAATAAATATAAAAAAATATTAAGAATACAGATATGGAGAAAAAGATTTGATAACTAAATAATTAAACATTCAAGGTGTCCCATACCTATTTGAACATTTAAATGATAATCCCCATGAAATAAATACATTTAAAAAACCATTAAATACCATTATAAACAAAGGATTAATGAACTTATAATTCAAAGGGTTTGTATATACACATCGTAAAATAAGGTTGGTTTATAACATCAAATTATGCCTCCATGAAAGGATATTGAGATGAAGTCCCTTACTTTACACTTAATTTAGTAGAATGTTCTTTAACCTAATGTATAATGATTTTAATCATGTTATTAACTTATATATTAACCTTATTCATATTTATAATATCATATAAGATCTTCTTATATTATTTTATCGCCCATTTATTGATAATATTTTGTTATTACCCTTGTTTCGGGTGTTAACTGCTTCATTTTCCTATCCTTGTTTTGTTATGAATGTCTCAGTTATTTTAAATATGATATAAATCCAACATCTCCATAATTTAAAAAATTATTTAATTCATTATATTATTTTTTATAATAATTATTGAATGGTGAACATGTAAAATGAATCACATCCCATTGTGTAGATGGTATGTCGTACGTAGGACGAATAAATTTATTTTTATAATTATCATATATATCCATTATTTTTATTATTATACCTATACATGTAATGTGGTGATAAAAAATAGAATACACTGTGGAATGGAGATGGTATGTCATACGTACAGACATGTGATACTTTTGTTTTTTATAGGATGTATATAAGGTGGAATATGGTTGTCCCATAATCATAATAATACCTCATAATATATATTATATTTTATTTATTACATTATAATAGAAATAAAACATGAATAGGAAGTTGAATAAGAAACAAACTTGAAAGAGTCGATAAAGATGATTACCTCTTCTTCAGTAGACATCCTCTACTCGCTTCTGAAGTGATCTATGGTAGGCCTTTTAGAAGGAACAGAACCTCAAAAATATAACTAAGGATGTTTGGAAGTGAAATTATATGGGTTTTGTTTATATAGATAATTCAAATTTGTTTGAGTATGTGAGGGAGGAAGTTCCCTTTTATAATTGGGGTGAGGGGCACTTTCAGAAATCATCAAAATATTTAAATATAATAAGGTTATTCTAGAGAAAAGACTTCCAAATGTGTTATAAATGAATATGAGAAGATTTTTTATACCAAATATTATCCCATTTATGATTATTTAATTTTTTTTATTTTAAATAATTTAATAAATTATTTAATCTATATAATATAATTATTGTCAATTTTGATACTACTCATTTAATTTGACTTCCAATACATCACGGAAAAGTGTTAATTCGAATATAATTATTTTAAAAATATCTAATATATGAAATATATGTTTAAATTTTATTATAAACATTATATAATCTCCAATATATGAAAATTATTTATTTTATAATAAAATATTTTATTTTTCTGTTAATTAAATAAATAAATTGTTAGCATTGAAGTAGTTAAGGTAAGTTTATAATTTATAGAAACTAAAAATAAATTTATATAATGAGAATAATTCAATTAATATCAAAATATATTTTTAGGTTTGTTCATATCTTGATTTTTCCCTATTTGGGACACATGAATGATATTAACTACAAAGAGAGTGACCTTTAGTAACTGTCATTGATTTAAATAATATATAAGTTATTATCATGGAAAAGTGCCCATTGAACAACCAAAATTAGATATTATGGTTTTAAAGGTAGAATAATATTCATCCAATAATGATTATATATGTTTAGGTCACATTTTTACCCTTATATTTTGGATTTAACACCTTTTTAATCCCTTTAGATCTTACCGTGACAACATGTGTTTTTACGTCATAAGGGTTAATATAGTTACTATAAATTACAAAAGAACCATAAATGGATCATAAATTTTATTTTAAACCATATCCTATTAATTTTTCTTAATATTATAATTTTATGAATTTTTATCATTTAATAAAATATTGTTTATTTTAAAAATATCATTAATGTCAATTTTGAAACTATTCATTAGTTTGGCTTTTGAAAAATATCAATACATAAGATATATTTGTAGAAAAAACTTTAATTCATCTATAATATGTATTGATAATTTAAAAAAAAAATTGGATGACATTAATTATATCAGATTAAATTTAGTTTAATATTTTTAATAACATTTCTTTAATATGTCTATTAATTAAAAAATTATGACATCGTCATTGTGAAAGCATTTAGTTTAATTATTTCACCCCAAAAAATTATAATTAAATTATTATAATGAATATAAACATTTTATATTTAAAATTAATCTTTATAATTGAATATAACTTCTGAATAACTATTTATAAAAAATATAATACTTATTAAAAACATGACTATGACATATTTGACTTTCTTTAGATTAAAATACAATAAAACCAATAAAGTGATCCAAGTGGATCTAATTGGAAATAAAATTGGTAAATTTAGGATTTTTTACAACACTCACTCATCGAATAAAATTAGAAAAATTGTTATGTTAATTTTTGAATATTTATAATATTATTTTTACCCTTAATTACATGATTCTCCCATAAACGATATATTAAAAATTACTAAAGATATTATTAGTAATGTTCAAAAATAAAAGGGATATATTTAAAAACAATATAACTTAGGATAAAACATATTTAATCAATTTTTCAAATTTAAACATATATAAATTTTAGAAATTAATTTGAAATTAATCTCATTGACAGAATGAAGAAACATATTTTTAATGTAAAAACCTTCAAAATATTGCATTGTTTTTATATTATAATTATGAAATTGATTAAAATTAACTAAATTATATTAAATGAAAAAATTCATCTAAATATAAATTAATACCAATCAACAATATAATTTAACACAATATGTTTTTTTATGAAAAAACTATTTTCAAATATTTTTCATTATTTATCACTATTCATCAAAACATGAAACTTATTAGAAAAACTGGAAAAATTAATCCAATGTATATTTTGATATTTCAATTTAAAATAAAAATTTTATTTTGAAAAATATATTTTATAAAAAATACAAAAAATATATTTAGTACAATTATGCCATTAAAAGGTTGTAATTTCATTTTAGATAATTGTTAACTTTTAATACATAAAATATGATTAATTCATACGTTATGCCTATAAAATCATTCATATTAATGTAAAAAATATCATATTTATAATATATAAATATCATAATTTGGTTAATACTATTCATTCCCTCCAATTTAATGGTAGATGTAATGTCCCGAGTCTGGAGCCCCTCCAATGGTGCCCCGTACCCGGTTCGCCACATGACCTCAAGCGCATTTCCCCGAATGCCTGAGGCTGCCGACTAGTAGCGAGGGCCTTGGTGAATCAGTGGGGAAGCTATTCCCTCATTCGGTAAGGTATACAAGGTAAGAAAACAAAAATAAACAGCGGAAGCAGTAAGCAACATGCATACCAACATAAACCAACAGCGGAAGCAATGTAAATATATAGCTATGATGACAATGATGCAGCAGGTACAAGTAACTAAAGAAAACAACAAACACAACAACATGTTGAAATACAAATGAAACCAAGTGCCAAAGAAAACAAAGTAAGCTCCTCAGCATCGCGAGCCACAGCTCGGTCCCATGCTCCCCAGCTCCTGATGCAGTCAAGATCCCGAATTAGAAGGGCGCTTGCCCTTATCTATACCTGCAGCAATATAACATGCTTGGGCCCAAAAGCATCGCCCAAACTGGGTGTGAGATACAATCCCAGTAGGAAACCACCCAAAGATCTGTGCCTAACATTCAATGAATACATTGGTGTACTAAAACAAAAGTAGTAAATAGAAAAGTACAGACAACTACAATCCATTGTTCTAACAATCATAGTACATAAGTAAGCAGTCAACAACAAGAAGAAAATAGGTAACCCTCTGGGAATCTCTCACAGTCCAACCCCTACGGTTCAACCTCTAAGCACTAGCAACCCTCTAGAAGGCACACACAGTCTCACCTCTCTGGTTCAGTTACGCAATTAAGCAGACTCTCTGGGGAAGCACTCATCGTCAATTCCCCCTAGAGTCTCGTATCGTCCTAAAGGCTCTCTGGGGTAGCACTCAACGTAAATTCCCCCTATGGCCCCCATCATAGTTAAAGAAACTCTGGATAAGCCATTCCGTCAATTCTCGCTTTGGTCTCGCATCGTGATTAAAAAGACACTCTGGATAAGCCCTTCCGTCAATTCTCTCTTTGGTCTACTACTCCAGGTTCTCACAGTCATGAGTATAACTAAACATTCTCAATGCATGCATATCATCCATGTAAAACTCAAGAACTACTTGGTTATCAACTAAGGCTCAACATCAATACTAAAACAACAGTCCACAATCCTTCAACTAGGCATGGAAAGCAAACTGAGCACAAACAAATTTACTTTAATCACAAGAAATAACCTCTACTAAAGCAATCAAGCAAAGCATGCAAGCAGAAATGGCCAAACAAGAAACACTCAATACCCCGTTCAAGGGTATTGGTGGAATTTGAACATAACATTCATCAACTTTCTACGGAAAGGCACAAACCACCTACCACAATCCGAGGAGATCGATATACGTGTACCTTGATGATGGATTCCTCATAGAACAACATAGATCTGATAAAATCTACAAAACATTCATCCCATGATAACATGGAAATAAGGATGAATTAGGTAACAAGTATAAAGCAGAAGGAAGAACTCACCGCTGCGATTCCAACGCAACTGACTGTGCTCGAATCAGAGAACGGACAGTGAGTCGGTCGTTTGTCGAAGATCCGGTCGTACAGTCACTTCCGGATGGTTGAAAACTAAAAGAAGAAGATGAATATAGGGGTTAGATGTGACACCTATCCTTTTAATGAGAAAAAAAGAAAGTACACAACATGTACTTTGGGAGTGCACGACATGTACTTCAAATTTTCCGTACTCCAAAATAACTGGCCTCCACCTCAGCCTTACACACCATGTGTGTGGCCTGGACACGGCCAGCACAATGCTTCAAGTTGGGGAAAGAGTACACGCCGTGTTCTAAGAAAGTACACGACGTGTACTTATGAAATTTACAAAAAATTCATTTTTCCCAAAAACTCTATAAAAAAGGAAAAGCATACCTGAAAAGGGATCCGGGTTCATACAAACTTCCCCCTTAAAAAATTTGTCCCCGAATTTCCCTAACGAGGTGGGGAAGGAGAAACCTCGAACAGGTCTGGCCACTGTGATCATACATCGGCCTCCCTCTCCCAGGTCTCGACCTATACTCGCTCGTGCTTCTATAGCACTCGTACCAGAGGAATAGACTACCAACGGAGAACCATCGTACTACGATCGAAAATCTGGATAGGATGCTTCTCGAACGACGCATCTGCTTGAATCTCGACTTCCTTGGGATGAATGACGTGAGATGGGTCCGAAAAGTAACGTCGGAGCTGAGAGACGTGGAAGACGTCGTGCATGGCCCGATACATCTGAGGTAGCTGCAACCGATAGGCAACCGGCCCCACTCTCTCCCAGACCTCAAACGACCCGACGTACCCCGATGAAATCTTACTCTATCTCCAAATCCTCTTGTTTCCCAACCTCGGTGCGACATGTAGGAAAACCTGATCACCTACCTCGAACTCCAGAGGTCATCTCCGTTGATAAGTATAAGACTTCTGTCGAGACTGCTCTATAGCCATCCTCTTCCGAATCAGCTCTATCTTCTCTGAAGTATCCTGAACAAGACGAGGTCCCAGCAATGCTTCCTCTCCTGCCTCTAGCCAGCATAAGGGTGGTTGGCATGGCCTACCGTACAAAGCCTCGTATGGCGCCATCTGAATTGTCACCTAAATACTGTTATTGTAGGAAAACTCCACCAAAGGAATATGCTTCTCCCAAGAACTTCCAAAGTCTAGGATGCAAGCTCGGAGCATATCCTCAAGAACCTGGATCATGAGATCGGACTGGCCATCAGTCTATAGATGTTATGCTATACTCAAATGTACCTGTGTACCCAAGGCCTTCTGAAGTCCCTACCAGAACCGAGAGGTAATGCATGCATCACTGTATAAAACAATAGAGCACATAACTCCATGCAGACGAACGATCTCTTTGATGTAATGTCATACCAGATCATCGACACTGAAGGTATCCTTGATCAGTAAGAAGTGAGAAACCTTCCTAAGTCTATCAAGGAAAACCCAAACAACATCATTCCCTCGGGGTGATCTCGGCAACCCGGTCACGATGTCCATCTCAACATCATTCCACTTCCACTCCGTAATGGGTAACTGCTGTAAAAGGCCTGCTGGTCACTGATGCTCTACTTTCACCTACTGACAAGTAGAACATCTCAAGACAAAACCAGCAACATCCTTCTTCATACCTGGCCACCAGTATTGGCAATGAAGGTCCTGATACATCTTGGTGATGCCAGGATGAACTGCCTAAACAGATGAATGGAAATCCCGCATCAGCTCCTCATGTATGTCTGCAGGCACCCATACGTGTCCCTGGAAACTCAAGATCTCATCCTCTCCCACTGTCCGACCAGGAAGAGGGTCTCCTCCTGATACACTCTCCCATAGAACTATGCCTTTGGAGTCTGATAAGTTCCTCATCTGTACCCGATCAAGTAGCGTGGACGTAATAGCTACAGAATATAGAAAAGTATGTCCCCGTCTATCGTGAACCTCCAGATGCATCTCAGAGAACTGATCCATCAGATACCACTCACTTCTGGACTCGTGAACTTCCTGAATCTATGTTCTCCTGCTCAACGCATCTTCCACAGTGTTTCCCTTTCCCATATTATAGGCGAGTTCGAAGTCAAAATACTGAAGGTACTCGACCCACATGCACTGCCTCAGATTTAGATCACGTTGTGTGAAGATATACTTGAGACTCATGTGGTCAGTGAAAACCACAAAGTGCTCTCCCAGAAGATAGTGTCTCCAATAGTGCAAGGCATGAACAACCGCTGCAAACTCCAGATCGTGAGTAGGGTAGTTCCTCTCATGTGTCCTCAACTACCGAGACCCATACGCAACGACTCAATCTCCCTGCATAAGTACAACTCCCAGCCCGATACCCGAAGCATCACAGTAAACAGTGTAGCTCTTGCCTGGCTCTAGTAATACTAGTATAGGTGCTGGCGTCAACCTCCCTTTCAACTCCTGAAAGGCTGACTCACAAGAATCTGACCATAAAAACTTTACCACCTTCTTGGTCAGACCTGTCAAAGGTGATGCTAGACGAGAAAAGTTTTGAATGAAGCGTCGGTAGTATCCAGCCATCCCTAGGAAGCTCCGTACCTCAAAAAGGTTCTTCGGCTGCTCCTAGGAAACTACAACTCTAACTTTCTCTGGTTCCACTGATATTCCTGCCTCTGAGATGACGTGACCCATGAAGTGAATCTAATCCATCCAGAAGTGGCACTTTGAGAGTTTAGCATAAAGTCGATGCACTCTCAGCGTACTCAGAACAATCTCAAGTTGTGTGGCATGGTCATGTCGAGTGTGAGAGTTCACCAAGATATTTTCCATGTAGAACACGATGAAAGAGTCCAAGTTAGGATGGAACACTCGGTTCATCGGTGTCATGAAAACTGCAGGCGCGTTCGTGAGACCAAACGACATGACTGTATACTCGTATAGACCATACCTACTCCTGAAGTCTGTCAGAGGTATATCTGATGGTCTAAAGCATAACGGATGATAGCCGAACCTCAATTCGATCTTTGAGAACACCTGGGCTCTTCGAAGCTGATCGAAAAGGTCATCAGTCCACGACAAAGGATATCGGTTCTTGACCGTCAACTGGTTCAGCTTCTGATAATCCACACAAAGCCGAAGGGTACCGTCTGCCTTCTTCGTATACAGAACAGGCAAACCCCAAGGAGAAGTACTGGGTCGAATGAAACACTTAGCCTATAGCTCCTCCAACTTCTTCTTGAGCTCCTGCAAATAAGTTGTGGCCATCCAATAGGGAGAAATGGACACTGGTGTAGCTCCTGGCATGATCTCAATAGAGCAGTCTACCTCAAACTCAAGAGGAAAACCCAAAAATTCCTCTGGAAAGGCATCCTTGAAGCAATCCACCACTGGAGGAAAGTCCAACTGTGGAGTCCCCTGATAATCCAGAGAACCTTGATTGTATCCCATGATTCAATTCACAATTTTTAGGTGGTAAAAATTTTAATTAAATTGATATATTGATAAAAAACATGTCACATAAAAAATAACTGTTCTCTTCACCATAAAGTACAAATACCATCATCGTTCAGTCAATTTTAACTTTCTTTCAATTTTGAGGAAATCCATGGTTACTACTTGTAGTAGAATCATGTGTTACCCGACACTCAAGTTCTATTGAATTCCTACAAGTGTTCAATATTTATTTTTTTTCACCTTTGGTTGAGGGATTATTAAAATTACCCAAAGTAGAGTTTTGAATGATTTTAAAGGGTTAGGAAGACCTATTGGAAGGAGTAAATTGAAACCTAATCCTATAACCTAACACTGGCTAATTATTTTGTTCGATGAAATTTTTTAATCTCATGTTGATATTTTTTATTTTATAGGTGTTTTATTTAGGTGACTAGAACATTTATTAAAAAAGGGGAGTTTTCCTCTTATTAAAAATCCAAATATTAAAGCTTCTACATTAATGGAAATTTAGTTTAATTTTTTTTCTTTCACTTATGCTTAATATTTATATAATTTTAAATTATCTTCCTATATTTTTTAGATTTAAATTCATAATAATTATTTCTATATGTGTTCTGTTGTATATTTAATCCTCTATTAAATCTTTTTGGTAACTCTGTGATAGTTAATTCCATTATATATATAATTTTTTGTATATAAATAAATTTTTTTGAACCTTCTATGTTTGAGTATACCAATTTTTTAATTTCTAATTTTTAATTAGAAGAGTGAAGGGGTAAACCTTTCAAAAATTTCATTCATGATATAAATTGATTCTCTTTTTTATTGTTCCATATCATTCTTTATGAATTTAATATGATACTTTATACATAATTTAAACATAAAAAACATAAAATCTATTTTTAATCAATATATCTTAAATATTTTTTCCACCATAGTATTGTAGGGGAACATTGTGTGTCCTTACTAGTTTATAGAGTCTATATTAGGACCCCCAATATTGGTTAGCTCATATGACCCCTTGTAAGGGCTATATATTCTAATAGATTTTTTATATGAAAAAGGTGGTTGAATAATTTATTTAACTTTAATGAAAATAACAATCTTATATTGGGTGTCAAAACCCTTTCCAAAGTTCTAGGAAGCCATAAGATCCCCACCAGCACTAGTCTGAATCTCGATTGATACTGCTTTATGCACAGGGGTTCACCTTAATTTACTCGGGATTTAGTAGATTAAACTCTTGAAGACACATGACATTAATTTGATTCATTTAACACCAGATGATTATGCACCACATACTCTATAGATGCATCATTTATAACATCATCTTGGTAGATAGTGTTAATAAGTTCTTCAAACACCTACAAAAAAAATTTATCCACCAGAGTAAAATTGGGATTTGGTGTTATACATATGAAATCATGACTATCAAATGAAAAATTCTCATCATAATCTGGATCCATAGTATTCTCCAATAGAACAAGAGAGAACTAAATAACATCATGCACATATGTGTGCACCATCTCATGTGAGGTGTCCATAGCTGTATAAATGCTCACAGTTGACCAAGAATCATTGAAAATAATCAATGCTAATAGACTAGACATCCTCATAAATCCTGAATTTTGGAAAGTAGTGAAACCAAACTTCCTATTATCCTTTTTAGTGGTAGAAGAGATATTTTATTGACTACAGTTCTCTTCTTGTAATCATGTCATGGATTTTATGGATTGTGGTTTCTAACATCGAGAAAATGAAACTATTACCACCTTAAGAAATTTTTCCCTTTATGAAATATGAATGAATATATATATCTGCCTAACTATGTTAGTGATCAGAATAAAATAGGTTATATTCCCCTTCATGGTTTGAATCATTTTGATCATCCATATTGATTCCCTTATAAGTACCAATTGCAGAAGAACCCAATTCATGGATATTTGAGTGTCTTTAGATCTAGCTTCCGTAAGTATATTTTCTTTTAAATCCTCTTAATTTTCTAGTTGTATGTTTAGGTCATCCTTCATGGGAATCATTATCTCATCACCCTTCATCTGATCATATTTAAGGCCTCAAGACGGAGGGTCCATGATCTTGCTGCAACACACTATTAGAGGATATATTTTCTATCAGATTCTTATTCATAGATGTGTACAATGACCTCATTAACTTTTTAGTGGTGTAACCCTTCAACCCAAAATCACTATAAAAAAATTACTTCATTTATCTATTGAGTGTCTAATAATGTTTTATTTCATGAAAAAATCAGTCATTTTTTATTAATCAATAAAAATATCAAACCAACATTCATCAACAGTGAGAACACATATTTTAATCAAAATAGAGGAATGATTATACTATACTAACAAACAAAAAATAATAATCACATTTTTTCATTTCAGATTACTTTTACATCATTATATTATATTCATTGGAAAATTATGTCTCCCATAAAAAGTTTGTTTTCATATGGAACGAGCTAAGACCGTGAATTTAAATCCATATCCATATAAAAGAATTATTAACATTCAAAGGATTAAAATTAGTGTCCTAGTATTTAATACTAACAAGACTTGGAATCAAATTCACAAATTCATGTACCTAAGATTAATATTACATTTCTTCATTATCGAAAAAATGTGTAATAATCCATTCCATAATTAGGTAATTCTCTGGTAATCAAATTTCTAAACATTCGTTAAATGTTTTATAAGATAAAAAAGATCCATCATGATTATTTGGCATGAAAAGATAGATGTAAAATGATATATTTCTTTCTAAACTTAATATTATATCATATAAAGAAATTAATTTTTTCAATAAAGTTTGCATACCCATTCTTTAATATTTTAAATGAGTTTAGATTAACCTCATTATAAATCATATCAAATGATGTCAATTACATCAGGAACCACATGACACAGGGGACCTAAAAATGGATTAGTAAAACCACTAACTGGAGAAACTCTAATGTTACCTAGTGTCGGAATGCCATGTGTATTGTTTTTTTCCCTTATTGGACCATTAATTTTCTAGTTTTGGAGTTAGAGTAGTTCATAGGAGTCTTGAGGAGGGTTTGGTGGAGTTTTAAGCTACAATTCTACAATAGCATTGGATCATGACACAAACATGTGTTCACAATGTGATATGTTGTTCATTGATTTTGGGTCAATGATCCATGAATTGAATTCTAAGTAAGGGTGTTGTGTAAAAATTTCCCGTGGCCTTAATGATCAATTCACAAAATTAAATAATTCACGGTTGAGTTGTAATGAATGTTAATGGATGTTCATTTAGTTTTATGTTTAGAGAGTTCAAAACCAGAACTAGATTCATGTATTGAATGGGAGGGCCTCACCAAAATTCATGATGTTAATATTAATTTCATGCCATAAATGGGTCGAGGTACAACATTCCTATAAAATCTTAGTCTCTACTAAATTCTTTCATTCCCCGTTTTTTCTCCTCAAACCCTAGGATAACCCTATGTTATTCTTGAGTATCTTTCACCCTCCATCCTCCTAATTTTATCCTTTGATTATATAGGTAATTCCTTGTAAATATAAAGTGATTAAATCACCTTATATCCCTTATTTAATTAGGTTACTCTTTAGATTATTCTCATAAGTTGTGTTTTCCTAGTATAGGGAGTTCTAGGGATCCATTTTTTATGAACCCTGGTGTAGTTTATATTGATATTAGGTTTCATTGTGTGGTTTTTTCATTTTTATTGTTCATACTTATCTATTTTCTACATGGTATTTTAGAAATTTTCATTACATAGAAGATCCTTCATATTTCTTCCATTAGTTGTTAACGTGGTTATATTATAATGTTTCTACTTTTGGAAGATGGTGTAAACTTGCTTAATGGAGACAATAAAATTGGTAATTGAAATTTAAGGGCATGGAGAATAAGTCAATTTTTTATTGATTTTTATGTTACTCTTATTGAGATTATTTTCTTGATGCCATTTCTTAAAAGCACAATAGTTGCGATCCTTATTTGTGTTGTATTTCATATGATTATAGAACCATATTGTGTGAATGGTTGATATCATCTTTAATGAAATGGTTGGTCTCTTATATATGGATAAGCAATAATATTCCAAAATAAATACTATTTTTTGTGATAATTCCCCCAAATGTAAAGAGGTGAAGGTAATGAGAGTCTATTGTTTAAAAGTAAAATAAACATTGTGAAAGTGTTTGGGCTTTGTGTTGGTTGTGTTGTGTAGTGATGATAATGGAAAGTAGTTATGATGTGTAATTTTGATGATATGTTATTATGTCATGGGCCCTTATTTACAAGAGAATGATTAGTTTTTTATTTTTTTCATATGTTATTATAGTTTCCCAATAGTGATGGAAGAAAATTATAATAATAAAATAGAAATAGAATAGGTTAGAATGGATAAAGAACTCATAAATTAAAATGACAAGTGTGTTTAAAGTAGTTTGTCAAATTTATAAAATATTTGACTAAATAGATGATAATGGTTGGTAATTCAAAAAAAAATATAGGATTAGATTAACATTAATGGAAAATATAGAATGTGTCATGTGTTTGTGTCTTTCGTATGTGATGAAATTAATATAAAGGTTGTAGTGAAAGTGGAATAGGTCATGATGTTTTATGGTAATTTTGTGAGTTGAGATGATACTCTTGATGTGAACCATAGGATTGGTTTATGTTCAAGACTATGATATTTTATTTTCAATGTGATTTCCATATGTACATGAATATCATTGAGAACTATGTTCAAACACCCAAATATCATGGATTGCGTTTTTCCAACTTCCATGATAGTGAGGATGGATATCTGACTACTCCCTCTTCTACACTCTGTCTTTCTGGTGAGTTTGTTATGCATGGAATATGATGTCCTAGAGTCAAAAGTTCACATATGGTTCAATTTGATTAGGATGATTATGTTATTATTATTGAGGGTTAGGAAATGTTGGAGGAGGACATGAGGTTTATTTACTCTATATTCATGATACCCTACTATTATGGATATATGTAAGTGGTTATAAGATGATGTGGTTATGATGACTAGTTTCATGGGTGGTGTTTAGTAGAATATAGTTTCCTAGGTCTCTTTAGGTGGGATGAGATGTCCAGTTTCATATGGATGCATGACATGATACAGTTTCCCAAGTTTCTTTGGGAAAGATTACACAGAAGAGGCGGGGGTTCTGGGACATACGACATTGGGGGTGAGAGCATAAAACCAATTAGGATTAATTTCAGGGTACCATTGTTATAGATTTTATTTATATTATGATACTATAAATGGGTGTGTTATATGTTGAGTCAGTCATGGTGAGGATAAGATTGGTCAGTTGAACTTCCTAGGATCATGTTGGTTCTATTGTTTTCTCATAGGTGTTTCAGTATGATCCTCTCACATGTTCATGAGAGACTTTGGATATGATCCTATCAGGTATACATGTTATGCTCACCCAATATATATAAACTATTTTTTAGGTTTCAAAGAGAATATTTGATACCATGATTGATACTAGTATCCTTAGTTTTGGAGATTCTATTAATTGATTTCCATAGGACTGTACTATTTTATTTTCTTAAAGACTTTTATTTCTATTTTTTGTGTTTTGTGTATTTTGGGACGTTTTGGTTTTTTATTTATATTATTTTATAGAGTTTACTTATTTTTAATTAATCTTGTCCCCCAATAATATATTATATAGAAGGAAATGCCTCCCATATGTGATAATTTTATACCCTCTTCACTAGTCACCACTCTTGGGACTACTGAAGGTGGGAATTGAGTGGAATTTTCTCTCTTCTTCATTATGAGCACATGAGAGGTACCTTTGGAGGGATGGGTTTGTAAAAGATTAGGTTTAAAGGTTTTTTTGAGAGATAAGACAATGTTTGGAGTTAGGAATAATGAGGATTTATTGGGTTGATAGGTAAAGGACATCTGTTAATATTGTTGTGTGATATGGGCTAGAGAAAAATAGCTAGTAAATAGGATTTTAGGGCCCCATGTAATCCAATTGTAGGAATATTATCCAACCAAATGAACAAGTGTGGTATAATTTCATTCATGGTACCGACCTAGGAAATGTATATATGTCATGATTGTTTGTGATATTATTTTAATTACGGGGTCTTAAGAATTTAAAATGAATTAATTGATATTATTATTAATAAAAAATGCATACTACCATGGTTAGGAAATTTTTTTTCCCTTCGTGCAATGGATCATAGATGTCCTCTGCACATGGTTCAGGTAGATGAGGTACATGAGGTTGACCCAGTTTTCTGCTAAATGATTGATCTAGTCATGGATGATGATCGATGGTAGAAAATGTTTTGGTCCTTTAAGTGGAAGTATTTGGTGAAGTATGTGGGTATAATATTTGATCTATAGATAAATTGTTGGTTGGGGGAACTTGAAATCACCTTTAGTCTGATCTACTCCCAGTTTGAGTATTGGGTCCCACTAAAAGCTAATCAGATTAGTGTTTCACCTTATCAGTGGTGGGACTTGTATCTCAGTGAAACGATAGAGCATGATCTTTTGTGGTAAAAATTCTAGAATAAATTCTATGAAAATATTATATCATTGACCATGAAGGTAGTGAGGATGTAGGAGTGTATAACTCTTCAATAGGGAAGTATGTCAATGCGTGATCTTGGGATCAAGTTCAATGATCTTGTGCATTTAATCCCCGATCATTTACAGGATAAGGAGTATCATATGTAGAATATTGAGGAGGAACTCTTCCCCTATATATAGTAATAATTTACTCCAATTATTATTCCAACATGTGATATTTTACCACTAACCCATTGTATTGGGATGTAGTGGAGGTGATACTACTAATATGTTACTTCACCAAGACACAAAAGGTTGTAAATAAATTTCAATGGATTAATGAAATATTGGGGGATGATTTTCCATGAAGAAAAAAAGTAACCATAAAGACATAGTAAAAACAATATATCCAATTATATTTAAAATTATTCGAAACAATAAACCACAATGAACCCACATAAATAAAAACATCATAGTATTAGCGACAAGTAATAAAAAATACCTCCATGAATCCAAAGGATATGCAACATAGTAACACTAATGGGGTATCACTCTAAAGAAACCAATTAAAATATCCAAGCCCTGAAAGCCAAATGTCTAGAAAAACATCAATACACAAGAAAAATATGATTCCTTTCATTTACATGTATCATAATATATGATATCTAAAAATGTACCAATGTACCCAAGAAAGGGGTGAGTATAAAGCTAGTAGGTTTACCCAAAATACTTCCTAGCACATTATAGTTGGATAAGAAAATTTTATTGAATTTCATAAAATTTATATTTATAAATAGAGAGAGGAATATATAAATAATAGGTGAGTCACAAAATAGTTTGTCATACGAAAACTAATTTAGGTAAAATAAATAAACTAAAATAATTTATCATTTCTTAAACAAAAATTGGGCTAAATTAGTTTATAATTTATTTCATTCATCAAGGAATATGACACACTGATAATTTATTATATATATATATATATTTCAAAATATATTACTTTTCGATTATTTTAAATGAGTAAATCCCAATATTTTAATGTCTTAAAAAAATATAGTAAATTTCATGTTATAATTTAAAATTAATGTGAATGTTGGGTTTTAATGATTCATTTTATGAAATTTTAATTTATTAAATTATTGTTGATATTTTTTTAATTGTTTTAAAATTTAACTAATTGTTCAATTATTTTTTGGTTATTACCAAAAAATATGTTTACTTGTCCATCCATCAACCTAAGGGATTGTATTTAAGGAAGTCTTGAATAGCCTAAAGGTATTTAATTTTTATAAATTTTTGATATTCCCTCTTTTAAGGGTTGAAGGGGAACCCTTGCATGGCATGTAGGATTTCGTGACATTATATGACTCAAAAGTCTTAGAGGAATCATCCCAGACTATGACTACTTGGAACTACCTGTCCCCTGTATCTACATTATGATCAGCTCTCCACCTCGCATGACTATTTGGCTAGATTCCCGGTGTAGAGATTCATATGATGGTACCAATGGCAATGCCATACTATCTCATTATTCCCAATATGATAGCACTACTATGGTGGATGCACATTTCTATGGACCTCCTATGGAGCTAGTTACTTATATTAACTTCATGGTATGTACCTGCACATCATGTGTTCTGAAGGCCTTTACGTATCCTGAAATCCTTGAGGTGGCCTGAATGCCCCAGTAACAAGAAGTTCAGGGTGGTCCTGAATTACTCTAAAACAAAACCGACAACCTGAAGGTGACTAGTTTAGGCTGATATAGTACCGAATAGTCCCTGCTTCAGTATTGTTATAGTAACCCAAAAATATGCATCTTCTCAGATTAGAACCTGGGTCTCTTGGATTCACTTAATGATTCAACAAAAACGGGGCTGAGGCTGATGTAATGTATTCCACATAGTCATCCTATAAGGGTTCATTGATCCATGATATCCTTGGGTATGGTCACCAAATGTGGTAGGGATGCATGGGGGATTTGGTCCATGAAGAGGACCATGAGGAGAAACCCATGGATGTGTAGGTTGGCTGAGGCCTTGGTGTGAAATAATGTGGTGGTCAAGCTGACATAGCTATAAGAGGAGTCATGGAAGGATGGGGTGGTCCACATTGGTGGTGGGTTTCCTCCAACCCTAGTTTGATACCATTATTTAGTGAATATCATGGATTTGATTTTAATAAAGTGACTCTGCATGTATTTTTTTCAATGTGTAACATAAAAAATGTATGCACTATTCAAATTTATCCAGAACCAAGATGTTTCGCATCAATCACACGTGCCTCCACTCTAATATAACCCACTTCTTGACACCACCACTCACTATATTCCTATTCATCAAACAATCACATGTTATTTTCATAGAACTAAATTTCATCAACATAGAATCTCAGGTGCAAGATGAAGAACCACTGCCAACACATGTAGTCAAAATGAATCACCTATTGAAACATGTGGAACCACCACGATATTCATATGTAGAAGGATGAAGTCTTTCATGAAGTGGAGATCTCCCTATAGTCACTATGAAGGATGAAGGGTTTGATGATAAATAACTGACAAGTCACAATGCATGAACCATGCACCAAATTCATGTAGAAGAGGATTATTATCTCAAAACTATTGTTGTAAAATGAGGATTTTTTAAATACCTTTACCGCACCCACCAAGGTGGTGAAATGCTATTGCTGACATGTGAACTGTGCAACAGTTTGTGTGATATATTATTAAAGGAATTGTAGGTGTGATCTAGCATTAGTTATTTGGTATTTGTGATCTACCTTGGTTTTAATGGTATATGTGATCTACCATTGGTTAAATTGTAGACGTGATCTACCATTTTTAAACAGTAGATCTAGAAGAGCTCATCACCACTATCATCACTCTTTACTTCCTTTTTCCACTCATCAATACCTTATTATCATCCGGAACCTCCATAGAAGCTCTACATGATCTCGTTTTCACTTAAAAATACTACTAATTAATTGTAATTAAACACCTCAACCACTTTTAATTCTAGAGGGTTTTATGGGGGATGAATACCACCACTCTCAACCATATTTGTTTCCCTCAACACTACCGAGCACCACCAAGGTGAATTCCATGATACGACATCCCCTAATAATGTCATGAACACCTTTCAAGAAGTTGATGCATTTCTTGATCCACATTTGATATTCCATGGAGGTGGTCAAGTCCATGTATGTATCAACTATTAGGTTAGATTAAGGAGGAAGAAGGCATAATAATGGATGATGAAATGTTTGATGCTGGTTTATACCAATAGTAAATGAGATTTACTGTTGGGCCAACTATATATGGGATATACCATCGACCCAATGGTAGACTTGATCTACCGCTGAAGCAATAGTTGATATAGAGGAAGAACACCATATAATACCCACCGTCTGATGAACCACATTGGAGAAATATGATGTAGTAAACACTTTGAACCATCAAAAAATGATGCAATGATATATATTTTTGCAATGGTATATGTGAAAAAGTATATGAGTAATGTTAGATGCTGCTACCGTCACTATGGAATTGTACCTCAGCACTAGAATTTGGAAACACCTGGGAATTTAGAAAATTAAATGTAGAATACTTTTAAAAAGATATATCCATCATTTTCAGTGATATAAAATGATTCTAATGAGTGAGATAAATAGGTTACCTCCCATTATGAAAAATATGATTCTATTACAAAGGAAATGGATCAGAGGATTGGGAGCAGACTACTGTTTGATACTATATTTTTCCACTTTTAATTTTTATTCAATAAATTAGTTTATTTTAAGTAACTCATTATATTTTTTTAATTAAAGTGGTCCAATATTCATCTTATTTACACTAATTCATTCTCATAATCATCATTCTTTGTTTATATCATTCTCTTTTCATATCTCTTCAACTGTGTAAACTTTTACCCATCAATGAGTGACAATCCCAAGGCTTAGCCTCAAGGGAGGATTGGGTATACCTATATTAGGTTCTTCAATTCATATGTTTTTATTTAAATTTTAGGGGTTCAATAGTGATGTGTATTAGTGTGATGAATTCCCACAACTACATAGAAACTGAACTCACTTTTATTCATTTATTTAAATCTTTTCCCTTACTTCCTTCAAAAAAAATCTCTATATATAATGAAGTTGATATGTTCAAGGAATGAAACAAAATATGTTGGAGTTGGGTCCTCAATAGTTTCATAATTTTTATTGAGGTGTTCCAAAAAAACATGATTATAGGAGGAGGAAGAATTTAGTTTTATTACAAATCAATTATTTCACAATCACTAAATAAAAGAGTGGTAATCCAAGAGTAAAATTTCGTAATTGATTTATCAAACTAAATTATATTAATCTACATGAATAGTGAATGGAACCCATATCCAAACCATAGAAGTCAATGTCCTTTCTCCATTATATTTTTAGTTGTATATCAATCTATATTTTTATTGATATATCTATTTTAAAATATAAATAGTTTTCATAAAATAATAAAAATAATAAAAATTAATATTTTAAGTGAATTAGATTGAGTAAAAAATAGTGAATCCCCTTAAAGGAGATGACTTGGCCAGCCTATGTGATGCACTAGGAAACATTTTTAAATTTTCATTCCCTATGATATGTGAATAGTGTGCATAAACAATAGTGCTATTTGTAGTTATCTAATCATATTTTACTTATGATTCCTATCCACTATGTAGTTAATTTTTATTTCTTGAAGAAAAACTGTAAATATTTAATTTTTCCCATGTTGTTTTCAAATATTAATTTTTTCAAGTCATGGAATAGTTTCTCAATGGTGTAGGACCAATAATGAGTGTTTCATGATTCTAAGGATTTCATAAATAAAATATATGAAAACCTTAAGGACATGATAAACTAATTGAAAAATGGATAATGTATTGAATTATTAGTTCATGAATTGATGGACAAAGAAAATGAAGTAAAACATTATAATCAATGTGTGAAATCCCAAAGGAAGGTACCAGTATAGATCTACACCTTTTAAAAAGATATAAAATAAATTCAGGCCAAACTCAATGAATATCAATACACTAAACCTTGGAATAGAGAAATAAAAATTGAATATGACTATCAAGAGTGGATTCAGGATGTAGAATACTTTCCTACTAAGTTATGTGTTGGATATCATCAAGATCTTGATGAATTATGGAATAAATATGAGGAACAACATGTTCTCCCCATTCCTTAAAAGGTATAAGATCCAAAACTATTTAATAAATCTCTAGTATTGGATGATGAATAAACCACCCATGTGGTGTAATTGGAAGAAATGATGGAGTATCCTAACTACCTGCCTCTATCCACTGATATCAAAAATCAAGAGGCAGTTACCACTAAATAATTTATTGATCCGAAAACAATTCAAGGATATGATCTTCTTTTGAACTCATTATTTTCTAATTTTATTCAATATAACTTCAGTATCATTCCAAACATCATTTAATTTTTAGATTTTTTAACACATGATATTTCTTAGAAGAAGATAATGAAACAGAACCTACAGCTACTGAGGAAGACATGGAGCTCCACAATTTTGATGAAAATAAATTTGAGGAAGCACAATGGGAGGTCTATGTGGCCAATCCTGAGGATAAAGAAATAGATGATACTCACTTTTGAATGGATAAATTAAATTTAAAATAATTTTTTTTTCATGTAAAATTACCTTCTTTGTTTTTCGTTGATCATTCAATCCATGTAGTCCAAATTGGGAAAGCAATAGATAAGAAATAGGAGGTTTCACAATTAGAAACAAAGAATGATTATGATCCATGCTTCATTTTATTCTCTCATTGAAAACAATACCTAATTTTGAATGGTATGGATTTGTTATACACTATCGATGGATTACTCTTCACTAACAATGATGTGGCATAAGCTGGGAAAAACCACATGTGTTGCATTAAATATAGAAAGATACACCGAGTATCATATTATAAATATTAGCTAGTACTTCCCTCTAGAGGAGGAAACAATTAGGGGCCACTTGGGGGATCTTAACAAGATTTATCTTTCTACATTATTTCTTTGATTTCAATTTTATTCTTAGAAATATTCTAGCATGAAACCCATTACCACTATTCATTTTCAGCTTAAATGACATTATCCATATGCTTAATTAAATAGGTTAATTTTGTGCGACGGTAATGTAAAAAGGCATCCCAAAATAGATAAGGATGAAATAAGAATAAGATTCATGAGAAAGGTAGTTTAAATTTAATATTTATCTTTTAAACTCCTTGAATTTTTATGATATTGTTGATTTGATAATAAAAATGGGAAATTTCAGGCCCATTCATAGGATTTATGCTTCTATTGAATTATCTATGAGATATGATTTTCTTAGGAATATTATGATTCCATGTTTTTTATCTCATTAATAAAGTGAATGAATGAGTAATGTGTAATATTTGGTTACTTAATTGATTATTGGATATTAAAATAAGGACTCGTGATTTGATGGAATTAGTTGATTCTTGTAAATGAAATTTTTGTTCCACTTTTCATACATTGAATATAAATTTTTTTGTGTATTTATTTTTTATTATTATTCATTCTGTGAGTGATTCTCCTATATCATATGTTCCACTCTTGAGAGGGTTTAGAGGAAAAATATTTAGTATTTTATCTTGATCATATTTCTTGAGTGATCATGGGACATGCAACCATCAAAAACATTCATTTGATCTTGTCAAATCTATGAATGTGAAAAAAAAAATTCTAAAATTTTGGATCTATATCTCAAAAGAACCTTATCTTTAAGGTCAAATATTAAATTAATCCTTATTTATCCCATAGATACCATTAATTACCTTGTTTGGAATGATCAACATTTCATTCCATTTTTTCAATTCATAACATACTTTTTGTATTTTCATGATATTTTTAAGATGAAGTTTGAAGCTGAAGGAGGTCATGGTGGAAAGGGTTATTTAAATTGTAAGGGAAAATCCTGGTGTATTATCTTAGGTATTGGTAAATTTTTAATTATTCATTAACTATTCTTTATAGTTTTTCCTTATTTAAAAAAATGAAATAGAAAAAAATAAAAAAATGTTGGTTGTGAATTAAGAGTACCAAAAATCACTATCACCAGACTGATTTTTTTTTATCAAAGGTGGTTAGGTGGTGGATATGAGATACATTATAAGAATAAATTTTAAAAATTTAATAAATTTAATTTAAAAAAGAAAAAAATAATAAAGAGAAAAATCATGAAACATAAAATCATTCATTATGCTTTATTTGATCACAACATTTACACTGAGCTTGGAAAGTGGGAGTTGTTAGTTTGAATGGAATAATTTCATTACACATTTAATTTTGGATATCATGATTTATACATTAGAGAAAAAACTCCTCCTTGAGCTTAAATTATGTCTAATCATAACCGTAAGCCATAGTGTCATCAGAACCTTGATTTAATTTACCTCATTATTTTATATGACTTTTATCATTACAAGGTGGGGAAGGTAATTACTTTACAAACATATGAACACCAATCATTTTCACATGATATGAGCATATATCTACTTGAGTTATTTTATGAGTGATGAGGGAAAAGATAAATGAAATGTATATCATGATTTGTAATATTTAATAATAAAAATTTTAGGATCATGAATTAATGAAAAAGTAATTCCATCATTTTTATAAGGGAACAATTAGAATATTCATATTGGTTGTTTCTTTTAAATGTTTTTCCTTACTATGTTAAATACCCTTAGAGGGAGGTAAATCCTAGTTTGATAAATTAAAACAACTACCCCATTTGATCTTGTTTTGTTTAAAAAAACACATTCCCCACTTTTTCCCATATCAATGTATGACCAGAAATGAAATCATGCACGAGACATTGAAATTTTACATGGTTCTCCCTCAATAGGATATTTAAAAAGAGTATACAATAGAAATATACTGATATACCAAATCCAATAAATATCAATTACAAAATACAAGGTTTAGGATTCAAAAATTTTATGAACAGTCTCACTACCTTTATAATGTTTAGGGTCAGCTCCCAACTTTCAAAAGGGTCACTCCATAACTTTTTTTTGACGGATCACTTCTGGTGGAAAGGATCGCCTTCTTTCCCTTACTTTTATCACTTATCTAGAAAATATCCACACACAGTTTATGGAAATGTAGGTACTTTAGTTATTAATAATGAATGCATTATCAACTATATGTAGATTATATATTGAAGTACCACTTTCCCACATATTTTTAGCTTGTGAAAATTGTTTTTGTGAACTATTATTGTCCTTCTATGAACTGTCTGGTATTCATCATAAGCTATCTTGATTCCTCCATGAACTATGTTACACATTGTGGAGTTAGTGCTTTATGGTTTCATTTTTCTTCACAGACCACCCTCCACATTTTGGATGGATAATGGCTCAAGGACCTCTTTTTATATGATTCATTTTTTCCATTGTTGGATATAAAGTGTGTAATATCGTCATGAAATACTTCCTCCTTCACGAACTTATTATGACTTACCCAAATTATTATCAGAGTGATGATTTTATCTAATTTAATTATCTCTAATTAAATATCTAATTATGTTTATTTATATAAGAAAATAGATCTACAAAACATGATAATATGAATTATCCAAAACATTAATGTGGTATCGTCTTCACCACAAACTATTTTACATTGTCCACATAGAACCTTTTTTCATTGCGGTGTACGATGTATTCTATAAATGAAAACTCCATATATCTCTTTAAATCACAACTTATTAACACAAAATTATGAGATTATGATGAACGATGACACTCCCATGAAATATGGACTTTCTAAAAACTGATTTTTCTACACAGTCCATGTAACACACTTCACAATCCACATAAAATTTATATATGGAAGTCTTCATTTTCTGATTTTTCTTCATTATTATTCATACCTCCTTTGTGGTCTGAAAATGTTTCTTTGTTACCCACAAAATGTGCATCACAAAATCCTTTGTAGAAAAATTTTATTTTACATAAAAGAAACACCCAATTTTGAGACCAGAAAATTTGGAAAACACTAGGAAACTAAAGCACCATAAAAATATACTTTGAAAAAACCACATATACTAATTCATGGTCATAAATCATTTTTAACTAACGAAATCACCACAAAAACATAGATATAGCACCTTGATGGAATTTTCCCAATAGAATTTTTTTAATTGAATTAGAATTTTATGTTGATTTTGAAAGTTTAATTTAACATTGATAATCAATATATTTTATTTCATTGAGATTTGAAAAATAGTAACACGTGTTCCCTCTGAATTCAATGCTGAGATTTAATGCTTGATGATAATCATATTATTAATGTGGGGTTATTTGATACAATAATATTTCCATGCATATTTGTAAAAATATTATATAATTTTTAAATGATTTTAAAGTAATAAATCAATTTATTTAAATGTTTTAATAATATATAGTAATTTTAAATAAATATTTAAAATGATTATGTTTGTTTTTTAATGATTTTTTTTAGTAAATATTATTTTATAAAATTTTGGTTTATATTTTTTTTGATGTGTTTGGAAATTGAACTAATTGTTCAATAACATTTAGGTGTTTTTCAAAAAAATAAGAAAAATTGGACAACCCTCAACATAAGGGCCATTATACCGCATAGGCAACTCACAAGGGGCCATTGGGACATGAAATACTAAATGCACATGAGCACAGTAGTAAATCCCACATGGATATGGGATGAGAGTCTCAATAGGATAGGGAATTATACGATGGCGGTTGGAGTCCTCTGAACCCTTTTTGACTTCACTACTGAGTGAAGGTTTTAGATTTCATTTTAAATGAGAAACTCTTTATGTCTCCGTTTTATGTGCGACACAAAAATGTGGTCACTATTCAAATTTAACCAATATAGAACCACTACGCATTAATAAACCACACCTCTACCCAGATACAACCAATTTCTTGAAACTACCACTTTCATCCTTTGTATTCAGCCCACCACAACTTATTTTTGCTGAAGAACTAAATTTACACAAATTGGATGCCTTGGTGCGAGTTGAAGAACAAATTTCAATACCTAGGGTCACCATGAATGACCTTATGGACCTAAAACAACCACCATGGTATTATTATAAAGAATAATGATGCCTCTCATGAAGTAAATAGCTCCCTCTAGCCACTTTGATGTCCAAAGGGATTGATAAAAAATCATTGCTACATTATAGTGCATGAAACCCGCACGCTAATCATGTAATGACCCATGTATTTTTAGAAAAATAATTTTTTATTTTTATTAATACTTATGAATAAGTTAATAATTTTACCTTAAGGGGGGAACATTTTTTATTGCTTAATCGACACAAAATAAGGGGTTTCTCCGAAATTTTTCATTAGAAACAACATTAAAATATATCAAAAAAGTAATACAATAACAATATTATTTTTTAAAATGGATGTTAATTCCAGGATGTTGGAGTGGCAGGAATGAATAATATCAATTGAATTTGGAAATATGGTTTTCACATTTTTAAATAATGATTCATTGGTTACCAAATTTATTATAAATGGAAATAAAAAACCAATTTAATATAAAGGATGTTTTTTTATGAAATCCTATTTAAAAGAGAATAATTGTGTTTTCATATCACTATTTATGAATTTTTATTTAATTAAAAAAATATTTGATATAAATTCAATATAATGTTTTAAATTAATATTATATATTTTCAAGATATGATTTATGAAAAAATTCAATTTTTTGGATAAAAGAAGTATTTTTCTAAAAATGCAGTTTTACCGACTTTTGATGGTAAAACCTTTTTAAATGTATTTTTTTCACATTGATATGTTTTATTTGATAAAATAAACTATTTCTATAGAGCTGGGACATCAAATTTAATTTTGGATAAAATGTTGGTATTTTTTTGATAATGATCATTTTTAATGAATAGTTAAAAAATATTACATATTGATTCAAAACTATATTTTCATTTAATTTATTTATATAGTAAGATTGTCCTTTTAATTAGGTTTAAAGTATAATTGGAATATATGTTTATCATTTAAACCAATATTGGTCATTTTATGTAATTTCATGTAAAAATTGGACATAAACACATGTCAATCTTTTAGTGGTTTTAACTTCAAAAAACACGTTTGTTTGGTTTTGACAATGGGAATTAATTTTAAATTTATTTCCGAAACATCTATGTTTTTAATTTGAAAAAATGGATTCCATATTTTTGAATCCGAAGGTCCAAATTTGTAAATCAGTACCTTTTATTTTTAGAAATCATGAATAGAAACTTCAATATTTATTTTATTTACCATGGTAAAAGGGTAAATCAGGTAAATAAGGGTAAAAAATAATATTATAATAATATTAAACTATCGTAACACTTGTCCTAATACTATTGGATTAGACATATCTAACCATATAAATTTTTGAGTTAAAATTGGGACCCAGGGATCCACTAGGGAGTGATAATGACATTATATATGAATGAATTTAAAGTAAAAAAATGTAACACAAACATGTATCTTTTAGTAAAACAATTTTTATATGAGGTTATATAAATGATCCTTTCAATTATAAAAAAAATAATTATAAAGCTAAAAATATTTAACAAATTTTAGTATTTTATTTATAATTTTAATACATAATATAAATGAATTTATTTATGACCCAATGATGATGTAGTGATTACCTTATTAATGTATGATTTAAATAAATGAGTAAAAAATATTAAAATAAATTTATTTTGAAACTTTTTATGCCACACACTAATTTTATTGATGATTTTGATTTTTTATCTTTGAATTAATGAAGTTTTTTTGATGGAATCAAGTTGTTAAGTATTTATAAATACTCATGATATGAATAGTATAAAAATTGTCATAAATGAGTTTTTTTAAAAATACGATTTTATTAAATGATATAATAGTCCTAAAAATATAAGATTCAACCAGACGACTTTAATAATGCTTAAAATTTCATTAATGTACCACTTTAGGTTCTATTGTCATTTTATAGTAACTATATTAACCATTTATTATAAATATACGAGAAGACATGGTAAGAGTTAAATTAGTTAACTAAGGGTTATAGTTAAAAGATAAGGTTAAATGTGTGGCCTAGACTTGTCTAAAACCTATTAGTTGTGAGCTTTTCGACCCAAAAAATCATATATTTGAAATGAATGACTTCCGGACCATTTCAATCTGATATTAAATTTATAATAAAATAATACTTTCAAACATTCCTAAAGTGCCCCTCCTCCCTCTTATAAAAGGAAATCACATCTACCCATTTAATCACACCTGTTATGCACCTTGTATAGTTAAAAATCTTCCCAAATAAGCTCCCAATATCCCTATCTTAGTCATATAAGTATTACCTAATGAAGAAGTAAATTTAAAAAATCCTTTTGACTCAAATCAATGGGAGTTACACGTTTTAAGAGGGAGATAAAGAACGAACAAGATAAGTGGGACACAAGGTAAGGGATTTCGCCTCAATCTTATTTCATTGAGGAATATCTTGATTTTATGCACCAATATTATCCAATAATGCATATATGCAACCCTTTTGACTATTTATATCACAAATTAGTATATTCTCATGATATTTAATGTTCTGTTTAATTTTATTCATTAATGATTTTTATTCAAGTGTTACTCAAGTGGTAGGGGACTTGATCTCAATCTCCTTTCATTGAGGCATGTTTTGAAAATATAAACCTTCTTATTTTACACCATGTATAATAAAACCCTTTTATTTTTACCTTCATTTAATGAGAATCTTTTTATGCAAATTGTTTCACTCAATGACCAAATGAATGTTTTTAAAAAATGCTACGACAATGAACTCTCCACCGCTGAGACCGTTATTTGATATTTGGCTTCCATAACAAGCCCTGTTGTTTTTTTAAAAGGAAAATAAATACCATTTACCATTTTTACTTATTTTTTTATTGAAAAGTCTTTTTGAAAAAAAATTGAGTATTTCAATATCTTTAAATGATTTCTTATGATTACAAATGAAATGTTTTTAGTGAAATGTTTATATTTGAAATATTTTATGTTTTATGATTATATAATGGTGTATAAACATTTGACAGGCGGTTACATGATAATCTAATGACACGTTGTTATGTGTTAAAACAAATGATGAGTGGTTATGTGATAAAACAAGTATGGATGGTTATGTTATAACCTCCAATAAATTGGTTATGGGTGTCGACAGTATGGTTATTACATTTAGTGATATGTGTGAAAGTCGACTGTATTGTTTTTTCATTGATGTATATTTATGTCCCAAGTTACATTTATATTCTATATACTACATTCTATGGGATTTATGGTAGTATTTTGGTTACAAAAATAGTATGCAATGAGATTATTTTTAGTGAAGTATATTTACAACTTGTTATAGGTGAAAAGTACTACATTATGATAAAGTATTCATGGTTTTCATGTTATGCCAAGACTAACAGTTTACTTTCATCATGTATCCCTTACTGAGATTTTTATTCTCATCCCATATTGTTAATTATTTTTACACTGGGCATAAAGACGAACAGGGTCACAGATGGGATCAAGTCAAATTTATGCTGTTAAAACATGAAACGATGCCATATTTTTAAAGAGTTTTTGTTTTATAAAGAAGTGTGAAGCGAGTATAAGTGTCTAATAGTAATATTAAATATGTTATATATAAGTTATGAACTAATTCTATAAATATATAATCCTAAAAAGTTCCTCAATGTAAATTAAGGTCAAATTGTTAACTTATCTCAATATTAAGTAATGTTTAAGGCTGGGTCCTTATAGTTGGTATCAAAAGTCGGTTTAGATAACATCAAAGGTTATGGTGTTATTTAATCATAAGTTAAATAACCATAATGGTTATAATATTAGAAAGTGTCATAGTAATTTTATATAAATTGAATGAGTTTAAGATAACATGTACAAGTATATCTTAGTTTTCACCCTCCTTATAAGATATTATATGATGATTTCACTGATATACTCACACTGATTTTTTTTGGTTTTAGAGTAAATGAATAGATCTATTAGGCACCAATGTAAAAAATTGATATGGGGAAAACTTTGGTGGACTTCTGAATGAGAAACTAAAAGAAATGAGAGCTACATTGAGAACTCTTGTGGTTATTTTAAACCAACTATTTGGAGTCCTGATTTCCCACATGAACCTTGGTGAATTCTTGAAGTCATCATATATGTGAGAAACTAATCCCTATAGATGTTCAAGTAATAATCATAATTGTATTTATATTAAAAAACCAATGTGTCAAGAATGTGGAAAGAAACACCTTGGAAAATGATTCAATGTGATGATAATATGTTATAAATGTGGTAATGAATGACATAAATCAATAACCATCCATGGAAAAAGGAAGAATCATGTTGACTCTAGGAAAGGGAATGAAGTTCTCTCTAAGGGATAAATTTAATGTTTTAAATGTGGTGTTCATGGTCTTTACGCAAAGGAATTTTTTACAAAGAAGTTTCAGGAATGGGATCAGCAGGACCGTAGAAATATATGTTTACTAATACCTAATTCCACTCCAATTGTAGGCGAGGAAACTGAAAATGACCTATAAAAGGTATGGATTATTTCTTTTCTAATGTGTTGAAATTATTGAAATATTTTGACATTATTCATGATATTTTTTTAGGAATGATGTATAAAAGAATATTATTGAAAAATATGTATAATGTATCATATTTTTTTCATTATTAAGATGTCTACATTTTGGAATAAAAGAGCTTCATCAGATCTATAGATGATTATATGTTTTAATGTATTAATGACGGGATTAATTTGGAAGAATTATAGTATTTGTAACCCTTATGTTTTTATATAAAAATGTTAATTGAGGAACAATTATCTTTTCTCTTGTGAATATAGTTATTAAGAACCATTATGGTTTATATAATCTTTGAATTTGAGGCAATTATTGGTTATTAGTTTTTGGGGTGAAAAATGTGATATATGGAATAACATTTGAGGTTAAAACTTGGTATGGATATTTTGAAGGATTTTATCTCTTTTTGTTAATGTTATTAGAATTATTCGTTTTTGAAAAAGGACAACATGGAGATCGTGTGACAACATGTCACGTCGAAAAAAGCTACAATAATCGAAATCACAACAAAAGTGCGAATAAGATTTATCACCTAACAGTGGACTACATGAAGTCCCTGGTTAGTATGACATATTTTCTTTAGTTAAATGATTTTATGGATAAATAATAATTTTATTTTGGGAACTTATGTTTTACTAAATGGATACCCTTAGTATAGGAAAATTATTTTGTGATTAAGTGATAAATGTTATTTTGGAAGACGTTCACACTTTTTGGAACACTATATGCCTAAGGAAAATATAATAATATGGGATTTAATTTGAGGATTAACGGTAGAATTTTATTTTGGAATAATCTATGTTTTTATTGTGGACATACAATTATTTGGGTTATTTATGGAAATAATTAACCTATCATAGAGAATATATGATTAGGATAATTACATTTATATATGATACATTTATTGTATTCCATGTTATTTGGAGATAAACGTTAAGATTTATTTTGATAGTCTTCGTGATAAAATCCTTCTGAATTTTTTGGTTTCAGTATTAGTTTGGATTACAATGATGAATTTTTAGGAAAATTGTTTTCTTGAATTGTCTTTTTTGAACTTTTGTATTGTTTATTGAATTTTAGAGATTGAAGGATTATTATTTTTGGGAGATTAACTGATCTTGTACTAACATTTTTAGATTCGGTTAATGTATAAAGTTATGGGAAATATATAATTCATCTTTTTCAGATTATACGATCCTCTAGAATTAGATTCTAGCACTTAAGGTATGAACAAGTCATATTGAGTTCTCATTGTTTGGAGAAAATATGAGTTTGTGGTAGAAATTTATTAAAGGGTGAAACTCTACTTGAAAAGTATGTTTGTTTATTATTTTCTTAGTCAAGATCATTAATAAATTCCTATACATTAGGAAAATGATATTAAAACCCAAAAAAAATTCATTTAGTTCCTACTATGTAATCAAGATAGTTTAACCCGTCATAAGTTTTTGGTTTTCTGGTGGTTAACATTCTCTTGATTATGTTTTCTATCACTCTCCAACAAAACATAATGGTTATTTTTTCTTCCATATCCCTATATTCCAACATGGAACCCTTGTATGTTTTATCTCGGGTGACCTTTTTACTTATCTTTCCTTCATTAAAAGTGATAGTTTTATTGACTCTTTTTCTGATGTAGTATTTTCAATGAAATATTTGAGCCCATTTTTAAAATTGCGGGGACACGATTTTCTAAAGGGGGGGAAGGATGTAATGACCAATGTATTTATAGAATAATAATTTTTAATTTTTATTAATAATTATAAATAATATATTAATGTTTTTTAGGTGGATGCTTTTTCTGATAGCGTGATCAACACACAACAAGGGGATTCTCCGAAATCTTACGTTTCAGACAACATTGAGATATACCGAAAAATAAAATAGTAATAATATTATTATATTAAATGGTAGTTAAAACCTAGCCATTGGAATATAAAGAATTAATAATATCAACTAAAATTTTAAATATCGTTTACACATGTTTAAATAATAATTCATTTGTTACCAAATTTTATTATAAATGGAAATAATAACCAATTGAATAAAAAAGATGTGTTTTTATAAAAACCTATTTAAAATAGAATAATTGTGTTTTCATATCACTCTTTATGTATTTTTATTTAATGAAAAAATATATTATATATATATATTCAATTTTATGTTTTAAATTCATCTTATATGATTTCTAGATCTGATATAAGAACAAATTCAATTTTTTGGACAAAAGAAGTATTTTTCTAAAAATGCAGTTTTATAGATTTTTGATGGTAAACCATTTTTAAATCAAGTTTTTTTTCACTCTTATATGCTCTGTTTGACAAAATAAACGTCTTATATATAATAAGGACATAAAATTTTACATTGGAAGAAATTTTGGTTTTTTTTGATAAATATTATTTTAATGAACAATGAAAAATACTGAATTATAATTCAAAACTACATTTTCATCTAATTTATTTTTATTGGTATATTGTCATTTTAAATGAATCTTAAGTGTAATTTTATTATAATTATTATCATTTAATTTAATGCTGCTCATTTTATGTAATTTCATATTGAAATTGGACATAAACACATGTCAATCGTTTTTTAGTTTTTACTTCTTAACTACTTGCTTTTAGGTTTTGACAACGAGAATTAATTTTAAATTAATTACTGAAAATTATATGTTTTGAATTTGTAAATTGGATTCATATTTGGAATCATGTGGTCCAAATTGTGTAAGTATGTACCTTATATATTTATAAATTATGAATAGTAGCTTCAGTAATTATTTTATTACCATGTTTAAAGGGAAATTTGGGTAAATAAGGGTAAAAAATAATATTATACTAATATTAAACTACCCTGACATGTGTCCTAATCCTCTTGGATTATATATTTCCGACCATGGGCATCCATGGGTGGATTTTTGGACCCCATGGATCTACATGGGAGTGATAATGACATTATATAAGAATTAATTTACAGTGAAGAAAAATATAACACAAACATGTGTCTTTTGCGTAAAACTATTTTAATATGGGGTTCTATAAGTGAACTTTTTGAATAAAAATAGTTATTAGAAAGATAAAATAATTTTCAACATCTTTGTACATTATTTATATTTTTTAGACATCAAATAAAAAAATTTATTATGCCACAATGATGACGTAGTGATTACCTTGATAATGAATGATTAAAATAAATTAGATTATAAATATTAAAACAAATTTATTTTGAAACTTTTTATCAAATAAAATAATTTTAAGGATGAGTATGAATTTTTATCTTTGAATTAATTATTTTTTTTCAAAATAATAATGTTTTTGTGGATTTTTTAAAAATTCAGGATATGAATAGTCTAAAAATATACATAAATGAGTTTTTAAAACAAATAATATTTTATTAAATGATATAATAGTCCTAAAAATACAATATTCGGAAAAATGAATTATATAATGTCAAATATTTAATTAATGAACAACTTTAGGTTCTATTGTCATTTTATAGTAACTATATTAACTAAATAGTATGAATATACCAGAATACATGGTAAGAGTTAAATTAGTTAACTTAGGTTGAATGCTAAATGATAGGGTTAAATTTGTGACCTAGATTTGTATAAAACCTATTGGTTGAGTTTTTTTTACCAAAAATAATCATGTATTTGGAATAAATGACTTTTGGACCATTTGAAACTAAAAATCATATTATAATAATATAATACTTTCAAGCTTTCTTAAAGTAACCCTCCTACCTATTATTAAAGGGAAAAACCTCTACCTATTTAATCACACCTCTCATGCCCCTTGGATCATCCATACTCTTCCAAATAATCTCACATCATCAATCTATTCCTCTTATGGAGTTAAATGTTTTAAGAGGAAGATAAAGAACGAACAAGACAAGTCAAACACAAGGTAAGGGATTTCTTCTCAATATCCTTTCATTGAGGCATATCTTTTTGTTATGCACATATAGTTTCTTATAATGTGTACATACACTTATTTTGATTATTTATATCATGAAATAGTCTATTATCATGATATTTAACGTTCTTTTCAATTTTATTCCTTAATGATTTTTATTCAAGTGTTTCTCATGTGGTAAGGAACATTGTCTCAATATCCTTTCATTGAGGCATGATTTTATAATATAAACCTACTTATTTTACATGGTTTATAATAAAACCCTTTGACTTTTACCTCCATTCAAGGGGAATATTTTTTCTATGAAGCATTGTACTAAACAAGAAAAGGAATGTTTTTAACTTATGGGACGACAACGACTTTTCCGTCGTAGCGAGCATTATTTGATATTTGGATTCCTTAACAAGACATATTTTCTTTTTAAAGGAAAATAAATACCATATAACCTTTTTATATAAATTGGTATTAAAAGTTTTTTTTAAAGGATTGTGCATTTCTATATATTGAAATGATTTATTGTGATTGATAAAAATATGTTATTTGTGAAATGTTAATATTTGCAATATTTTATGTGTTACGATTATATAATGGTACATGGAAATATGATGGGTGGTTACGTCATAAACCAATGATGGGTGGTTAAATGATAAAACAAATGATGGGTGGTTCCATGATAAACCATGGATGGGTGGTTATGTTATAACTTGCAACACATTGGGTATGGAAGCAGACCATATGGCTATTCCATGTAGTGATATGTGTGGAACTCGACCATATGGTTATTCCATTGAAGTATGTTTATGTACCAAGTTACATTTACATGACATATATTTATTTATATTTGATTTATTGTAATCCTTTGGTTACAAAAAGGGTAAGAAAAGTTCTTCTATTCAGTTAAGTATATTTACTACTTCTTAGAGGTACAAAGTATTAGTTTATGATAAAGTATACATGGATTTCATGTTATCCCAAGACCAATAGTTGTCTTTCTTCATGTATCCCTTACAAATATTTTTATTCTAATCCCATGTTTGGAATTGTTTTGGAGTAAATAAACTAGAATAGAGTCAATTATTGGTTTATGGAAATGTTTTGATGTTAAAACATGAAATGATGCCATGTTTCTTTTATAAAGTGTTTTTGTTTTATGAAAAAATGGATAGTGAGTAGAAGTGTCCACTTGTAATATTCATGATGTTATGTATAAGTTATGACATAATTCTATAATTCTATAAACCTAAAAAGACCATCTATGTGGATTAAAGTCAAATTATTTACTTCTCTCAAGATTAATTAATGTTTAAGGCTAGGGCCTTAAAATTCATGTAGAAGAGGGTTATTATCTCACCAATGCTATCACTGAAGGAGGATTAGAGAAAGGCCATTGCCACACCCACCGAGAAGGTGCAATGAATATGATTCTATGTTCACTTTACAATGGTATATGTGATCTTCCATTCATGTAAAAATATATTTGTTATACCATTGGTGTAATAATAGATGTGATATACCATTGGTGAAATGGTAGATATGATCTACTATAATTTCATTGGTAGATCAGGAGGATCTCATTACCACTATCACTGCTCTCTACCACCAAATACCGCTCATTTCCACCTAATTATCAATATGAAACACTATGGAGGCCCTGATCGAGCTATTTTTACCTAGAAAATTACACTTATTAAGTGGAATGACATGACCTTTCCACTATAATGGTACGAGTGTTTGATGGAGCATGCCTGATACCACTCTCTAGCACCTCAACTACCCTTCCCTCTATCGAGTATTTCCAAGGTGAATTCAACCCTACCACGGTACCTTAAGACCCATGAACACCATGGGGATGTGGTTTCATTACTTGATCCTTGTTCGATCTTCCAATGGGTTTGAGTTCATGGGAATTCCACTATCATGATAGATGAAGGATGAAGAAGATGATGGGATGGATGATGAAACATTTGATAATGTTTGATTCCAACGGTAGATGAGATCTACCATTGGGCTAGTGGTAGATGGGATCTACCATTGAGCCAGTGGTAGATGCGATCTACCATTGAAGCACTCGTATATATTATCTACTATTGAAGCAATGTTAGATCTAAAGGATACACCCCATACATGAACCACACTATGATGAACCACTGTAGAGAAGTCCAAGGTAGTGGACTCTTTGCACCATACAAAATTGATGTAATGGTAGATTTATTACAATGGTTGATGTGTAATGGTATATTTGTAATGGTATATTCTACTATTGTCGCAATGGAATTGTATCTCAGTGCTGGAATTTGGAAACACATGATGTTTTAGAAGACACAATGAAGGATATCCTTAAAAACATATATTAAATGTTTTAAAAGATATAAAAATATTAAAATGAGTGAGATTAAGAGGTTTCATAACTCAAAAAATATTAGGATATTGTGCCACTAGAATGGGACTAGAGGATCAAGAGCAGAAAGATATTGGATGCTATGTTTTCTATTTTTTATTTTTCTTATATAATTTAATTTTATTTATGAAACTCATTCTATTTTTGTTAATTAACATGATTCATCTATAATATTCATTACTCTATTTAATTTTCTCAATATTTTTCCCTTCATTATCTCATTTCCTTATTCTCATATCTTCTATAGTGACCTCTTGCACTCGAAAATGAGTTACTAACATGAGGATTGGCCTCAGGGGAGGATTGGGTATAACTAAATTATCTTTTTCAATTCATATGTTTTATTTGTGTTTTTGGGGAGAAAGAGTGAAGTGTAAAAGTGTGGATATGTCCCACTAATAAACGGAACTGGAATTAAATTCTATTCATTTATTTAAATTTCATCCCTTCCTTCCATTGAACACAATCTCTTCACATGATGGAGTTAAGATGTTCAATGGTAGAAATGATTGATAGTGGAGACAGGTACTATAAGGTCTTGCAATCTCGATTGTGGTGATTTTTTTACCTTGACTATTGGAGGAGGTAGAATTTATTTTTCTTTGGAATTCAAGGTTTCACAATAACTATATAAAATAGTAGTAATCCAAGAGTGAGATGTCATAATTGATTTATCAAATTAAATTTTATCAATCTGTATAAATAATGTAAGTAATCAATATCGAAACCCTAAATCCCATGTAATATTTCCATTTTATTTTGTATTTCATGTTAATATTGATTTATACAAGATCAATAATACATGGTTTTCATAAAATAATAGAAAAATAAAAAAAAATAGTTTAGTTCAATTAGAATAATTATGTAAATGAAATTTAAAATTTCCTAAAGTGAGACAACCCTGATCTGTCTCTATGTTGCACTAGGAAACATTTAGAAATTTTCTTTCTCCACACCCCAAAATAAGTTTTTTTCTTAAAAATACCTATCCATGTTTCTCACCCACACACACATAAAATTAATACAACCTTAGAACATCCAATAATTGTGAGTGGTGAGTCATCCTTTTACCAATTCATCATTTTGTGGACCATTTTATGGTTTTACTTTCACTCCACGACTCAATACGATTTTTGATGGTGGTAATTTCATAAAATTATTCCATCCCATTTAATATAAACACAAACTAACATGTATTTAAGTTTTCATGATAAAATATTTCACATACAATAATTTCTTTTGAAAACAACTTTTTATCACACATTTTATCAAACACCTTATGATCATGATTTGAAAACAATCGATTTTGATACTAAATCCAAAAGAGTTTTCTAATGATATAAAAAATAATTTAATTTAAACTCCAATATTTAAATTTCTAGAATAAATTTAATAAAATATAATCCACCTACCTCTCAATGGATGATGAAACTAAATAGTGGTACAAAAAACTCATATATATAGGATCAAAACACCTTCCCTTCAATAGATCCAATGAACTATCCTCAGGATTCACATCATTACATGTAGATCTATCTATAATAGATTAGATATATCGATCATAGAGATATTATAAGTTTATCTCTAGAGATAAAAATGAATAAGGAGGGCTTAATGTTGATTACAGATCACCAACACACTTAGATTCGTCAAAATATTCTTTTGGATCAAAGAGAATCACTAAAGAAGACTATGATAGAAGAGTAGTTTGATACTATTGATGAATATGAAAAAAATGAGTGTTTCAAGGAAATAAACGGAATTAAAAATTAATTTACAGAGTATTAACTATACATCACCCAATTTCATTGCATGATTTTTCAAATTGTGTGCCAACCATTTGTGTGATTCCAGAAAATATCTAGGGAGCCACATGGTTTGTGATTCACAATTTGGAAAACTAAGCCCCAACCATGTAGAGATAATGTATCAAGTCCACACCCTAACATGGTTGGATCACACATTTTAAAAAAACTTGTTAATATAGTTCTTTTCCCTAATTTCTATATTCATATAGTTTCTCCTAGTACACACATGGTTTAGAGAAATTATGCTCCAATTGTACACATGCCCAATGACTCCTAGCATAACCCATCATAATTTTCTAGAGATAGTCCACGGTTTATACTAATAATAATCAAATTGTGCACCTCTATAAATTCTTATAAAACAATCTAAAACCTTATAAAACTCATAAATATGGTTTTATAAATTATATGATATAAATGTACATAATGAAAGGGTAATGTACCTGAAACCAAGGGTGTATTTCCATCCTCAGAAAGTGTGAGATCAATTATTCTTTAGAATAGCTTATGACACTATTCTATTATCTCATTCTCATTCTCCCATGTCTTTTCTTTAATCTATATATGTTGTCATAAAACTTATACCAAATATATTTTTTCCCATGCAATAGATACTCTTTCTTATCCATAAGTCGTAATAGAGCATGAATCGGTATAGAATCTGCTTCAACAACAATATGGTCCCATTGAATCACATGGTCAAGATTAGTTTGGTGTTTCTTTAATTGAGAGACCTCAAACACATTATGCATAGAACATAACCCTGGAAGCAATTTCAATCGATAATCCACATCGCCAATACATTAGTGTATCTCAAAAGGATTAATGTACCAATGAGACAACTTGTATTATTTATCAAAAATTAAATACCATTCCCTTAGAGAGATTATCTAGAATACACGATCACTCAATTAAATTATGATGTCTTATGATGGTGAACCCCATATTATTTATAATAACTCTTAGACTTATCTATTATTTTCACGATAATTTGAATCTTAATCATTGTTGCACAAACAAGGTCTGTACTGGTAAGTGAAGTGTCACTAGTTTCCACCCAAAACGTGGAGAGGAAAAAGCATGAATAGACAAGTCTTTAAAAGAAGACTTATAGATCGAGGTCTAATAAATGTTATTTTATAATAAATATATTAATAAAACATTATCCTCCCATTAGCCTCCAAAATTCATTACATATTCTATAAGAATGTCTTCCAACATATGGATTATCTATTCAAATTTTCCATCCTTTTTAAGGATGATAAGGTGTGTCATGGTCAATTGGTATCCAAGGGATTTTTTAAAGACATATACAATAAAGATTTAAATCTAGAGTCCCATTCAGTTATAATTGAATCTACTGTGTCATGAAACTTTTCAACTTCTTGATGTATATTTTTGACAATTTTTACACTCAATTGGATTCTATAATATTTATAAAGTGATCTAATCTACACTAACCCATATTTCATTGAGTTTTTGAACAGTTATTAGTATAACTATGACAAAATACATAGTTATTTGTTCCCATTTTGATATGGTAATAGTTAAAAAATGAAATATACATGATGGTCGTTTATCCTTTGCCTTGACCTATAGACTGGTGAGGCATCATGAGACAAACTATACTACTTTACTCTTCATGAAAAACAATCAATACTTTTCTCTCAATGCCTTATATTACATGGATGAATAAACCATTTAGAATAGCAGTAGGACATAAGAAATTGTTTAGCATAAGTTGAAGTAACCCAAATTTTATTTCTAAAACATGGCCTAGATCTCCCATTTAGCATTCATCCCTTAATGGTCTCCCCGCCATTGATTTTTGACCTCGTTGTTATAAATTTAGGATTGAATGTCTAATAATCATTAAACTAATCAACCAAATTAGAATCAAGGGAAGCATGAAAGAAAATTGTAGTATCACCTTGCCCAATAAAATTCATGTACATATCTATTATGGATGAAATTAGCTTCCATTGATCTGAAGCCTCTTATTCCTATAGATTATATGACATCCTACTTAATGCATCAGATATGTACTTCCATTTACCTTATTTATACATCAATTCTATGTCAAACATTAATATATATTCCATCCATATTTGTTTCCTTATATTCAAATTTCTCTATGGGAAAAAGTGTTTTAATCTCGTATGATCGTTGTACACCATAAATTTCTCACCAAAAAGATAATGGTAGTAAGTCATTAAATCATGGACTACATCATATAAATCCAAACAGTGTGTTGGGTAGTTATTCTCATGAACCCATAACATTCATGATCCATAAGATACAATTTTCCACCCTATATAAGAACACATCCTATTCTATAACCAATTGTGTCGCAATAGACTACATTATATTATCTTGACTCTGGAAGTGTAAGGATTGGTTCTAATGGAAGATGAACCTAATGATCATGTAATGATTTATGGAAGTCATTTATCTATTATAATGGAATAGTTTTCTATGTTAATTTAATCATCGATGAGAAATGTAGTGAATAAATATGAACAAACCATTGGTAATATCCTACTATGGTATAGAAACTACATATCTTAAAAACATTCCTTGTTGGTTACAAAAAGATAACAGATTCAATATTTTCAAGATCTAAAACAAGACTTATTTTTTAGAAAACCTGACCAAGTAAAAATATCTATTATTTCTAAAAAACACAATTTTAATGTTTATCATAAAGGTGATGTTCTCTTAAGGTACCCAACACTATAGCCATGTATTTCTCATGATCAACATTTTTCCTAAAATAAACTAGAATGTCATTGATGAAAACTGCTAAAAAGGAGTCATGATACCCTATAGAGTATAATTAATCAATTCTATAAACACGTTGAGTGCATTCATAAGAGCAAGGGGCATAAACACATATTCATAATGACCATATTGTATCTTGAATGTTTTCTTTGAAATGTCCTCTTTTTTAACTCAAAGTTGGTGATACTCTAATCATAATTAAATTTAAAGGAACCACTCGTCTCCCATAAATTTATCAAATAGATCATAAATTCATATAATAGAATATCAATTCGTTATCATAAAATATTAGGGATTATGATAATTCACACAAAGCTGAAGATTTTTATCATCTTTTATGACAAAAATAATACGTTCTTCACATTGATATATACAAGGTTGAATGATCCCATTCATTTCCAACTCTTAAAGTAGTAATTTTAATTCCATAAATTATTTTGGTTCAATAGTATAATACATATGATAAATAAAAATATTGCCTTTTTGGATTCTAATCATAAATTCCACTTCTCTTTGAGCTGTAAACTTAGAAACATTTCTAATAAATGTATCTGAAAAATGGCCAATAATGGTTGGAAAATCTCTATGTTTAATTTAATCAACGTATTTGAATTTAATAATTTCTAATTAATAAAATATAGTCCCAACCATTTGTATTAAGGGTCTTGTGAAACTTGAAATCACATCCCAATCTACTTCACAGATATGATTACTGTCATAAGAAGATGTGTAAATAACCTTATTGGGAAAATAGTATAAGTGGTCCATAAAGGATATCATCTAAAAAATTTCCAAAATCAGATCAAACATTTCATCTCAAGGATAGATAAATTTTAAAAAACGTGGCCTCATATATTATTATAGAACACACTATACACTTAATGTATTAACACTCTCATTTTTCAGTAGGAGTTTCATGTTTGAATACAAAAAGAATAACCTCTATATGTTAACACATATGATCGATAACACAATAAGAAATCAAATAGTAGGACACACATAATTAAAAAAGGCTTTCATAAGGGTAGAATTCAACAGAATATTACCTTACACTGTTGAGGGAAGAGATTGATCCTCTTGAACCATATACTCATCCCCATAAAATTTCATACTGGTGATCCCCTGATCCTTACTTATCAAGATTTCATGACCTAAGGAGTTGTGATGTTCATGGGATCCCCCTCTCTTACTCAGGTATATTGAAAAGTTTCACTCTAAAATAGTTATCCCATAAATTCATAAGATGAATAAGACAGATGATATGCATCTATAGTACAATAATTTGCAGCATTATGACAGCAACCTTGGATGTGTCCTTATTATAGTTGTGATAAGCTCAAGGTGGTATTCTATAATATAGATTTATATGAGTGAAAGAAACCCGCTTGGAAAACTAATATTGTTATTAGGTCTAGGATACAATTTTACCAATTCAGTGGTTTGTTACTGAGGTGTTCCTCCTCCTTGATAATAAGTGTCCCTCTTCTTCTTATTCCCATCATTAGAGTTTCCACACGTTCCTATAAAAATGAACATACTTCCTCCTATTGGAATCCTATAAAGATATATTGGTTAGACACTAAATAAGGCTAATATTCATTGTTAAAATATATAATATTTATGTTATTTTTTATTCATAAACACCATTTTAGTTCATTTTACACATTGAACATCATTTCAAATTATGATTGTAATACCTTGTTAAAATGAACTATTATGTGGTACATTTTTTAACATCATTTAAAGTACCCAATTATTCAACTGATTTTAAGGAATGTAGTTACACATATTTTAATTTAATATTTTTGGAACTGTATCTACACTTAAATATAATAATTTTTCATTCAGGGATCAATGGATGATTCATAAAGGATGATGGAGATATTTGGAGATGAATGGAAGCAATTCTAGAGAAGGCAGATTGGACACTATCCCACTGATGAGACTGTGGGACCCACATTCCAAACCCAATGAATCCCAAATTTGGTTGGAGGATAGAATAAATATAGAGGAACAAATAATTCTTCAGTTTCCAGTTCTAATTAGGCCTACATTGTGGTCATTTAGGCGGGCCAATTTAGAGATAAAATTATGTGCAAGATTCTGCGGCCCAGAAAAACAGCACACTAATATATTTATATCTCCTAATCCACATATCTATATAGGCCCAAAATTTACATGCGGTTAGGAGACATCCGGGGATCCATTGTCTTATTCTATGCCCCACTCTAATTCGGCCATCTAGAAGGTCTTCCAAGCATGTCTGTTCTGTGGATGAAAACTGGATGCCACATCGGGTCAAAGTGGAAAAATAAACTCTCCCTCAAAATTCCACCCACCTAGGCCTACGATACTCAAGTGAGATCTTTTTTACTATTTGTGGATTGAAAAAAGGCTCCCAAAATGGCTATTTAAAGAAGTGTTGGTGGAGTAGTTTATCATTTTTGGTGATTTGTTCAATTGTAATGTAATGCTGCGATTTTGTTGTCTCAAGTTTTTCTTCCACATTTAAGTTGTTCAATTCACATTAGTTTCTTAATAAAATCTCTTCTTTTCCTATTATTATGTTGTTCTTCATATCACTTTAATACTATTGGTTCATGGTGAGAATTTATTTTAATGAAACATTGTAAAATTATTCACACAATGGTGGAGTGATCATTTTCGTTTTATTGTTTTATTTACTTCTTCAATTCCTCCCTCATGAGTCTACTTCCCACTTCAATTAAATCCATAGTATAAATGGAGGGATAACCCAATTATGGGTTGATACAATGGAGATTAAAGGGTCTGGATTGGATTGTATTTATCACTCCATTAAGTTATAATCACTTATTTAATTTAGATTTTTATTTGATGATTTTTAAACTCCATCATCCTTGTTGAATTTATGGCCACACACTTCATGTGCTAATACGAACCTTTACCTTGAAATGCTCAAAACTTTGATCCTTCAAGTGTATAGGTGATTAGTATTAATGGGTGTAGATATTAAACCGGTAAGTGATGATGTTTTTTTATCTTCATAAATGAACCCATCTCAAATATAATAAATTGAAATCGTTGAAAAGGAAATACGTCCAATCCACCCCAAGTGATAACATGGGATCAACTTACTCTTTGAAATTGAATTCACTTAAATATTTTAGTTATCCTTTAAACTCATATAAAATCAACCCAAGTTTTACACTTCATAGCCAAAAATAGTTCATAGAATGAACATGTCTGTAGGTACTTCTTTGGTCTCTGAGGATTCGACAACCCAAGCTAGACCACAAGGACCGTCCTACCTTCTTCTTTGGGGTAAATTTGAGCGTGAATCAAATTTTTGTACTGTTTCCAGGGACCCAAATAAGTAATATAAACACCCTTTCTATTCTCCCCTATTTATTCTTTTCTCATACAAATTCTCTTATCTTGTCCCTTTCTTTTTTTTCTTTTGGCGCATGTCCGCCTACACTCGAGATCAATCAAACCACCTAGTAAGGGTGGATAGTCCTGGGGTTGGGGAGTCAAGTACACCAAAGGAACTCCTTCCATTATATCCGAATCTTCATAATACTCCAGAGTCCAAAATTGATCTCATTTCAATGTATGGTCTTCAAAGAAACCATCTCATAAACACGGGTGGAAACTAAAATGGAAACCCAAATGAGGTAGCCCCAAACTTGGTGAATGTAGTTGATCAAACCATGAATGACTACCTCACACATTCCTGGACCAATTCCCCCTCATGAATTAGGCACAACTCCCTATGAGATGCAAACTACATCTTTAATACCCATGTCCTAAACCATCTTCCCACCTTCCATGGAATGGAGTCAGAGATGCCCTACCTTCACATTAAGGAGTTCAATGACATTTTAGAAACCATGTATCCCCCACATCAACTAGAATCAGCTAAGATGAGGCTATTTCCTTTTTCTTTAAAGGATAGATCTATAAAATGGCTAATCAATTTGATACCATAATCCATAAACTCTAGGGACCAACTACAAAGATAATTCTACAAGAAATACTTTCCCCACCACAAATCAATTTCACTTAAAAAGAGTATCCAAAACGTTTTTGAAAAAGAGGGAGAGTCATTATATGAAACATGGGAGAGGTTCAAAGACACTATAATCATGGTTCCACACTATGGTTTTTCTATTCCTAAATAAGTGAGAATTTTCTATGAATGGTTGGGTCCGGGAAAAACAATTAATTGACATGATGTGTAATGGAACTATTAAAAACAATTCCCCAAATGATGCATACGAGTATCTAGAAAGCCTTTCTGAACAAAACCAAACATGGGGAAATTAACCTTATTCGGAAAATCCTCAAAAAACTTATGGTATTCATACAATTATAGAAGAGGAATGCCATAGGGATAAACTAGTATCACTCTCTAGGAAGGTTGAAGAGATAGACCATAGGAAAGTCCAGGAAATCCAAACTGTTGACCCTATTTGCACAATTTATGACAAACATGACAATAAGACAGAAAATTGCCCAACCATTCCATCCATAAAGGATGATTATTTAGGAGGAACCCCAGCGGAAGTAAATTTATTATACATTCAAAAGCCTCATTACCAAAACACCATCAACCCAAGGTATAATGACCACCCAGGATTTCTCTAGAAAGATAACTAACAACCTAGCCATCCACAGGGACAAAATACTTACCCCCATTAGAACTACCCAACCCATATCTAGTTCCAAGCCCAACCTATCCAATACCAAGAGACATCGGTCCATTTTCAACAAACCATCCCACCTCCAAAATATCCCCATGGGATAAACCAATCTTCTCAACCACCAACCAAATATGTTTCACAAAGCCTACTAGAAAACGGTGCAAATAAATGGAAAGGATGTACTCGGATGTATCTTCCCTTAAACAATAACATCAAACCATCAAAAATGGAAAGGCACCCATGCCTACTCAGGAAGTGCCATCCTCAAATTCAATGGGAGAGTCATGTTGTACTCAAACAAATCATCAACAACTAAAGGCTGTGACTATTTTATGAGGTGGGAAATCAATTGAAAAAACTGAACAACTAATTCAGAACCCATTCGAAGATTAAAACTTAGATGAAAATTCAAATGAACCACAAGATCAAACTAAGGAAACTGATAAAATTGTCAAAGAAACAACTCTACAACAAAAAACCCCCCAACATGCACCATTTCTTCAACAAGTGAGGGGGAAAACCAAGCATGAATTAAGTGAGACATTAAGAAAAATATTCTCACAAGTCAAGATGAACATTCCCCTTCTCAATGCAATCCAAACCATACCTGCCTACTCAAAGTACCTTAAGGACTTGTGCACTTTTAAAAGAAAAATTTCACATAAAAACCAAGTCCTTTTTGGATTCTAATGTGAGTACCACCATTAAAGGTACCATTCCTCCAATGTTAAAAGACCCAAGTTGCCCTTACATCAATGTTGAACTAGGAGAGAGAAAAGTTGTCAAGGCCTTGTGTGACCATGGTGCTAGTGTCAATATCATCCCTTATGTTGTGTACTTCCAGTTAGGACTAGAAGAACTCCAACCCACATCTGCCACACATAAACATGCTAATCGTAGCATTAGGATTCCAAAAGGTATTTTAAAGGATGTTATGGTAAAGGTTGAAAACGTCATCTACCCTGCTGACTTCATTGTCCTTGACAACCATCCAAACTTAGGAAATAAGGAACAAACCACAATCATCATTGGTTATCCCTTCCTTGCAACAATCAAATCTATTATCTGACTCCAAAATGGGAACATGACCATCAACTTTGGGAACATGAGTCTATACTTGAACATCAATAACGAAATATCACAAATAGGGGATGATGAGGACATTAATGAAGTAAACATGATAGGAAGCATCGATAATGAATCCATAGAACATCAAGGAATATTTGATGAATGCTTAAGTAAGGATGATATTCATTTCCTTTGTTCATATGAAGGAAGTTTATCTCCTTGGATTGAATCATTTTCAAATTTAACTTATGTTGAAGTCTTAGGTCCAGCAATCAGTGAAACCTTTCAAGAAACCACTTTCATGGAGACTACTTGAATATCCTTCCCTAAATCGGATCAATCCAATCTAGTAGCTGAAACATCTACATGTGGGGAATCAATCCTATCTGAAAATATAAAATAAAATTGAACTTGATCCAATGTACCAATCTTCTGCTGAAATTCTGAACCAACCTGATCTTGAATTGAAGGAACTTCTCGCTGCACTCAAGTATGCTTTCATAGGGGATAATCAAACATGTCATATTTTCATTTCATCTTCTCATGAATCCAATCATGAGAGGATGCTTCTAGATGTCCTTAGGAATCATAAGAACGACATTGGCTGGACCCTGTTTGATATTCCCAGGATTATCCCACTTATTGGCACTCATAGGATTGTTCTGGAATCTGATTCAAATCCATGTCATCAACCTCAACAGCGACTCAATCCTAATATCATGGAGGTTGTATGGAAAGAACTTCTGAAATTGTTAAAATCTGGTATCATATATTCCATAGCTGAGAGTGAATGGGTGAGCCAAATCTATGTGGTTCTAAAAAATCCAGGAATCACAGTGATAACCAATGATTATGGAGAGATTCTTCCAACAAGGGTGAGTAGTGGTGGAGGGTCTGCATTGACTATAGGAAGCTAAACTCAATCACCAAGAAGGACTATTTCCCCTTACCATTCATTGATCATGTCCTTGAGAGAGTGGAAGGTCATGACTTCTACTATTTCTTAGATGGGTACTCAGGGTATAATCAAATTGAGATCTCAATAGAGGATCAAGGTATGACTACATTAACCTATCTGTTCGACACCTTTGCCTTCAAATGCTTGCCCTTTGGTTTATGCAATGCCCCTGGAACCTTCCAGCGGTGCTGGATGGGAATATTCTCAGACATGGTAGAGGATTTTCTAGTGGTCTTCATGGATGACTTCTCTATGTCTGGGGATACATTTGAGGGATGTATGCAGAATGTGGAGAGAGTCTTGTCAAGATGTGAAGAAAAAAATCTGGTCCTAAACTGGAAAAAATGTCATTTCATGGTTAAATAGGGACTAGTTCTAGGCCATCTGGTCTCAGGTAGGGGGGTTGATGTTGATAAAGCCAAGGTTGACATCATTCATCACCTTCCATCACCCAAAAATATCAAGAAAGTGAGGTCTTTATTAGGACATTCTAGTTTCTATAGAAGATTCATCGTGGACTTTAGTTCAATCTCCCATCCCCTTTGTGCTCTCTTAGTAAAGGATGCTCCATTTGTTTGGACAGAAAGCTGCGAGGGATCATTCTCAACCGTCAAATCCTCTCTCACCTCTCCTCCCATTATGAAATCTCCAAATTGGAACCTTCCTTTCGAACTTATGTGTGATGCCAGTGACTTTTCTGTAGGAGCTGTGTTAGGACAACATTGCGGTAAAAATCATTATGTCATTTCTTATGCAATAAAATCCTTAAATGATGCCCAAATAAACTACACCACTACAGAATAGGAGTTACTTTATGTTATGTTTGCTTTAGATAATTTTAGGTCCTACCTCTTAGGATCCCCCATCACTGTGTTCACTAACCATTCTATACTAAAATACCTCTTCCAAAAACAAGATTCTAAGGCTAGACTGATTAGGTGGGTCCTTCTCTTACAAGAATTTGACCTCAAAATCAAGGATAAAAAGGGTGTTGAAAATGTTGTACCTGATCACCTCTCTATAATGGAATTCTAAGATAACTTCAATCACCTTTCTATGTCTGATTCATTTCTTCATGAACACCTATACTCTGTGAGTGACTACCCTTGGTATGCCGACATAGCCAATTTCTTAGTTACAGGAGTCATTCAAAAATTCTTTGGGACTCAAGCTAAAAGGAAATTACTTTAAAATGTTAGACACTATGTTTTTGATGATCCATACCTCTATAAGTTCTGCCCTAACCATGTCATTAGGAGTTGTGTCTGAGAATTTGAACAAGAGTCCATCCTTAAATTCGGTCATAGTGAGGTAGGTGGATGTCACTTTCCCTCTAAGAAAACTACTGCTAAGATTCTTCAGTGTGGTCTGTTCTGGCCCACCCTCTCAAGGGACTCCTACACATTTTTTCAAAGTTGTCCTAGGTGTCAACAAGTTGGGTCCATCCCAAAAAGGAATCAAATGACACTCACTCCCATATTTGTCGTTTAAATATTTCACTATTGCGGAATTGATTTCATGGGTCCATTCCCAAACACTAAGGGATATCCTTACATTATCCTATCTGTCGATTATGTCTCCAAATGGGTTGAGGCCATTGTAACAAAATATAACGATCATAAAACTGTGATTAGATTTCTCAAGGAAGACATCTTCTTTAGATTTGGAATTCCTAGGGCTATCATTAGTGATCGTGGAACTCATTGTTTCAATCATCCATTCTCATCACTCATGGAAAAATATGGAATTTCTCACAAAGTTTCCACTTCTTACCACCCATAGACCAAAGGTCAAGCTCAGTTAGCCAATCGAGAAATCAAACAAATTCTTGAGAAAACTGTCAATCCTTCTATGAAAGATTGGTCTGAGAAACTCTTGGATGCTCTTTGGTTATATCGTATAGCATTCAAAAACATCCTAGGAATGTCACGATATCGGTTGGTTTATGGAAAATCATTCCATTTACCTGTTGAAATTGAGCTTAAGGCCTTTTGGGAAATTAATTAAATCAATTATGACCTCTCATTGGCTGGAACGAAAATGAAATTACATCTCAATGAACTGGAGGAACTAAGGATGGATGCTTATGAAAATTCAAGGATCAATAAAGCTAGAGTTCAAGCCTACCAATCTAGGAATATCAAGGTCAAACATTTTGAACTGGGAAAGCTTGTGCTCTTGTATAGTTCAAAACAATATTTACACCCAGGAAAGCTAAGGTCTTGATGGCCAGGTCCTTTCATAGTGCATCATGTGTACCCCCATGGGGCAGTAGAGATTCACGATCCCACAAGTGGTTACATTTTCTAGGTAAATGGTCAAAGGTTAAAACCATTCATTAAATCATTCAATAAATAGGAAATAGAGGTTGAGTTAACTGAGAAAACCTATGAACCGGGAAAAAATTGATAGATTTAGGATCCATGTCAGGCTAACGACGTTAAACAAAGCGCTGCATGGGAGGAAACCCATGGTTTTCCAGTTTCCAATCATTTTGTTGTTTTAATCAACATTATATTTTAAATAGGATTAATGAGTCATTTTCATATTTATAAATAAAAAATAAAAATAAATTTTTGACTTGTTCTTCTATAATGAGTGTCGATGGGTATGAAAGGGGAGCGCCATATTCATCTGTGTCACATGTTGTGATCCTTGAGTAATACCTTAACCAGAAATTTAAAAAGAATACAATGTATCATCAGTTTGATTTATTTTATTTTTATTATTTTTTAGGTTAAAATAAAAATACCAAAATCTAAATAAAATGTAATAATAAAAAAAGGACACATCGTAGGACATGGGGAAAACAATGTCACAACCGGCTAAACCGCGGGGATTTGAACCCGGGACTGAAGGGAGACAAGGTCGCACACATACCACTGACCTACGGCTTTTTTGTGATTCCTTATTCTGTAACTTTTATATATATACTTATATTTTACTTTATTTATTATATATATATATATATATATATATATATTTGTTTTTCTTTTTTGGGTTTTTTCCTTTTTCTACTAGGGAACTCTACAAGTGACATGGATACAAATGACTAAATTGGAGCGGCAAGAACTTCAACTTCAACCACCATGTGACTTCATTCCATGATCCTTATATTTCAATTTCCTTTTTGAAGTTCCCTTATCTGCCTCTACTCCTTCAAAATTTTCATTTTCTTCAAACACTGGGGATAGTGTTATTTTAATTTGGGGGGGGGGGGGAGGTAAAATAAAAATGATTTTGGGTCAAAATGTGTGTAAATAGAAGGAAACATTCCTTTAAATTTGACCATGATAATACACATTGCATACTTTAAAACTGATTATCAAATAATTTAGCATGCCCCAACTCTGATTTTAATCCCTGTATAATTTCAGGAGCATAGATTTTGAAAAGTGTGGCTGTCCAATGTGATATTTCATCATTTATATTTTCATCCAAATAAAAAAATATCACAATGCACGTCCTTTGGATAGTGGGGTATTAGTTTGAGTTCATGAGGTCCCCCAAATAAATATCATAGGTTTTGTGATCATTTTTGTTTTAATATTAGTATTCAATAAAAAAATTATAATAACAATAAATATGCACATAGTGAAATGAAATAACCTAATGCGTGGCTTTCGCCACTTTGGGATCGTGACTCCATAGTTTTCTGGCCCAGAGTGAGTAATTTTATCTCTATTTTTTGTAATTTGAATTTGTTTTTGATTGAGTTAACTCGATATGATGCCCGAGTATGTGGGCTTAATTTGGTGCCCTAAGGTCTTTGAGCCTGGGAGTCATCGGCAAAGTCTCGCTATAGGGGTTGACTCTTTTGAGTGCAATTTCAATTACCATGGAAAAATTGCAAAAAAAAATAATAAAATAATACAATAAAATAATTGAATAATAATCTTAATATTGAAATGTGATTCCACATAGCACTTCCGTCATTTCCACCTTTAATAAATATGAACCCTAATGTCTATTGTGATGCACAACACATCCAGATACTTAATTGATATTGGATGAAATATGGAAATGAATATGAAAGAAGGAATAGTCTTGGGATTGGGATCTGCTTATGAAACTATCATGTATTAAAATATTTTGATCGGTTTCATGATATTTTTGGTATAAGAGTTTTTGGTGATCATTGTGTAATAACATGTTTTTGTAAAAGGAAATTAGAATTTCATATTGTTGAGATATATTTTGCTCGAGACTAGAAAAACATAAGTTGGGAGTGTGGTTAGCCACTAAATGAGGATAATATTTATTGTTAATATATGTAATATTCATGTTCTTTTTTATTCATAAACAACATTTTGGTGCATTTTACACTTTGAACATCATTTCACATTATGATTGTAATACCTTGTTAAAATGAACTATTATGTGGTACATTTTTTAACATCATTTAAAGTACCCAATTATTCATATGATTTTAAGGAATGTAATTATACATATTTTAATTTGATATTTTTATAACATTATCTACACTTGAATATGAAAATTTTCATTCAGGGTTCAATGGATAATTCATAAAGGATGATGGAGATATTTGGAGATTCATGAAATCAATTCTAGAGAAGAAATATTGGACACCATCCCACTGATGAGACTGTGGAACCAACATTACAAACTCAATGAATAAAAAATTTGGTGGGAGGCTAGAAGCCCTATATAGGAACAAATAATTCTTCAAGTGAAAGTGCTAATTCAGCCTCCATTACAGCCATTTAGGTGGCCCAATTTAGAGATAAAATTCTGGGCTAGATTCTGCGGCCCAGAAAAATAGCACACAAATATAATTATATCTCTGAATATACAAATCCAAATAGGACCACAATTTACAGTAGATTAGGAGACATCCAGGGCTCCATTTTCTTATTCTATTCCCCAATATAATTCGTCCATCTATAAGGCCTTCCAAGCACATCAGTTATGCGTATGAAAGCTGGATGCCACCTCGGGTCAAAGTGGAAAAATCAACTCTCCCTCAACATTCCACCCACCTAGGCCTACCATACTCAAGTGAGATATTTTGTACATTTGGTGGATAGACCAAAGGCTCCAAAAATGCCTATTTGTGGAAGTGGTGGTGGAGTAGTTTATCATCTTTTGGGGCTTTGTTCAATTGTAATGTTATGCTGCGATTTTGTTTTCTCATGTTTGTCTTTCACATGTATGTTGTTCAATTAACTTTATTTTCTTAATAAATTATCTTATTTTTCTATTATTCTGTTGTTATTCATATCACATTGATACCAATGGTTCATGGTGTGAATTTATTCACAATAAACCTTGTGCAATTATTCACAGAATGGTGGAGTGATCATTTTCTTTTTATTGTTTTCTTTACTTCATCAATTACTCCCTCACGAGTCTACTTCCCGCTTCCATTGAAACCATAGAATCAATGGAGGGCTAACCCACTTATGGGTTTATCCAAGGGAGTATAAAGGGGATGGATTGGATGTTATTTATCACCCCATTAATCTATATTCAAATCTTTAATTGAGATTTTTATTTGATGATTTTTAAACTCCATCGTCCTTGTTGAATTTATGGCCACACACATCATGTGCTAATACAAACCTTTACCTTGAAGTGCTCAAAACTTTGATCCTTCAAGTGTATAGGTGATTAGTATTAAAGGGTGTAGATATTAAACCGGTAAGTGATGATGTTTTTTTATCTTCATAAATGAACCCATCTCAAATATAAGAAATTGAAATCGTTGAAAAGGAAATACGTCCAATCCACCACACGTGATAACATTGAATCAACTCACTCTTTTAAATTGAATTAATAGAAATATTTGAGTTATTTTTTAAAATCATATAAAATGAACCCATGTTGGCCACTTCATAGTCAAAAACAGTCCATATAATGAATGTGTCTGTAGGTACTTCTTAGGTCTATGAAGATTCGACAACACAAGCTAGACTACAAAGACCGTCCTACCTTCTTAATTTGAGTAAATTTGAGCGTGAATCATATATTTATTCCATAATTTTCCTACTAATCAAACATATATATTCATTAATAGAGAGTTTCTCTATTTTAGAATGAATATTTAGTTTTATTCCAAATTTAAATTTGTGTTCTTTTATGAACGGTCATGTCCCCCCCAAAGTGTACACCACTTAGGCCAACAATGAGATAAGGGAGATGGTGACTACCTAAGTCCCACCTCTAGAAGGCCCTAGTTTGGGGACTAGAATCCAGGGTATAATAATCATATATTAGGTGAAATTGACCTCTATGAAAACATATAGGAGATACAGATAAGATATATATAAACTAACCAACAACTATTTAGAAATATATATAAAGAAATCCCAAGTAAAATATATAGTCATATGGTACTATAACAACTAAAAGTAAAATTAAAATTACGAGAAGGTAAATATGGTAGTGACCATGAAGCCCAAACAACTGCTAAAATCCCACAATACAGTAATATCCAACCTGATATCCAACCAGCTATAGATGACATAAAAATATTTTATATATACATAGGTTGGGAATAAAAGTATCCTCAGTACGATCTTTCCCAGAGCATCTCATGAAAAAGATAAAGAAAACATGTCAAATCATACTGAATAAAAGTGAAACTAACTCATCACATAGACATGTATACTATCTTCCCAGACTCACCATGGATAAATTTTACCAATTATCACATACAATAGAGAATAAAATGTTATAATGAAACATCAATGGAACTCCCTCCTTCTTCCCACTGGTTTCCTACTTTTTGTCGATGTCTCACATTCTGATCCATCTCTCTCAAACTTAAGACATCCCAAAGAAAATTGGGAAAGGAATTATATCATGAACATCATGAATCACATCCTCACATCATTTAATCCACATATCTATATATATTATCTGTGTAGTTCTGAGAGGCACCACAGCCTGTATGATGTGTATCAAACATATGGTATTATACCTCCATCCATCATAGCCCAAACACTAAGTATGTACCTCAAGCTATCACATCCTATACAAATAATAACAAAAATAATTCTTTAGATACTATATCTAGTGATACACATGTGTGAATAATCAAAATCCATCATAGCCCTATACCCACAAATATGGGGAAACTAACCTTCATGTATACTAGTACATGTAACTACCTAGAGAAGAGAGTGGGGAAAGAGTGGGTTGTCAACCATCCATACTCCCACCGGGATGTTGGGGAAAACCCCATACTAGTGTAAAATAGGTGTTAGTAAACCTAACCGATATGGGTATAACATTGTATAAAATCAAAAAAATATATAGGTTATAATATAGCTCACAACTACACTATTGGAATAACCTAGTCATATGATTAACCATTAATATTATTTAAATATATATTCATTAACCACAAATGTAAATTCCATGCCCTCTAAGAATAATCCAGTCTTAGTCCACAATTTATCAAGATTGGCATCTTTTTAAAATTTTCATTCCATCAACACCAACCCCATGGGTTATAAATAATTAATAGATTTTTAATAGAATTACATAAATAAGGTAGTGTAGGAAATCAATCCTATGCTACCACCAAGAGGAAACATGAATCCAATCACATCAACCCACCTCGTGAGTTTGAAAAAAAAAATTTACATTTAATAATAAACCCAAATATCCACCATTAAACAAATTTATTTCAAGAATGAATCTAGAATTATCACATCAACAGGTACGCCTAGATTCCACTCGTTCCATCATATCTAGTGTCATTAATAATTTTAAATTGTATATAAATTTTGGATTTATTTAATTAATGATTATTCACGTTGAATTTTTTAATGCACCATGTATGTGTTTCTTTCTACAGAGAATAGGTACCCAATACTATAATGTAAACACTATCAAAACAGGCTAAATATGGACTTTACATGTCATTAAATGCATACATGATGTGTAAAAAGCATTCATAGTATGTCTTTTATTCTGAAGAACAAGGTATTTAGAAATTAAAATCCACGAAAAATACATGACATGAATCTCCAATACACATAGTGTAAAATTTCAAGGTGACTACCTACTTAAAGATTATGTTTTGAGGAGAAGCATGCCATGAGCTTCCATTATAAGTCGTGAGATTTGTTTTATATCTGAATCATAAATATTTAGTCCATTAATGGAAATATATCCAAAATATACAGAGAAAAACATGGATCAAGATTACATAACATGACTAGTTTACAAATTTTGTATATTCCCATCTATTTATTTCACTGATGTGGATAGAAATGAATAATACTTTTGGGAATATGACTTTTCTATGGTTTTTCTCTCATTTCATCTAATATTTTTGTTAAAAATTTACTTTAAAAAATATCCTTTTAATATTTTTTTGTAAAATCCCGGCATTTTTTATTAATTTTCAATCATATTCACCTATATCATTTCATTTTATAGTTCCAGCATCTCTTTTCCATTTTTTTCTACTAAAAAATGTATACATACCACATTCTTGTTTTTTTACACTTTAATGTAATAATTTGGTAGAATTATCAATTTTTTACTATGAACTACTTGATTCATATTACCTCAACCATAGACTATCTTCTATTAATAGTTTTATTAATATTCAAAGAATGTATGAAATTGTCTCTTGGATTTTTTTTAACACCATCATGAGTGTCTAAAATGATTAGGGTAATGGTTGAGAGTAAGGGTTTTTCTGAACTTAATAAATCTATAAAAAAACATGTTAAGACAAAATAATAGTATTTCGATTAAATAATAACTATTTATTCAATTATTTTATACAACCTTGACCATGTAATGTTTAAATGAATTAACCTAACCTAATTGTAGTAGAGAAATCTATTACCATTAGACTTTGACACTTTATACAATAGAATCTAGGTTTAATGAATCTAGGTTGGCATTACATGACTTTTTTAGAATACATAATATATTATAAAAATAGAAACCCAAATACCATACTAGTCTAGTGACATTAAAAAAATGGAAAACGTTAATATTATTACATGAGTGAGATATATTATCTCCCACTAGGTTCTCCAAGACTAGAAAACCTCATTGACATATCATAAAATAAATATATCTTCATAACCAAAGGATGGAAACATAAAGAGGGTTGATATCCGATGCTCTATAAGGGTAACAAAGGGATACATATAAGAATAATCATGAACATAAGGGTATGATAACTTGATCATGAAAATAGAAGATCACACCCTACATATCAAATATCTTAATCATTAATCATGGAATAAATAATAGTAGTTAATTTAGCATTAATTATAAGTAAATAAATAACATAATCCCTGAAATCATAATATAGTATTAAAACATGGAATTGTGGAAGACACATAAGCATATATAATGATTTCCATAGTGGTGAAAGAATTGCTTCTGAGGCAATCTTAGTTGATAAATTCTTTTACTGAACTGAGTTCACATCCCATTCCAACCCTAAATTACTAAACCGATTTTATTCCTCATTCCATCCATATAATAATGAACCAGGTTCATTTCTCATTCCATCCTTATAATATTGATCCGAGTTCATTTCTCATTTCATCAAGGACAATCTTATGAGATATAAATCTTAACCCATTTCATTGTAGGGAGATATAGGTTCCTAAAATCTCATAATGAAATCATTAATTGATTTTCCACAAAATCACAAACAGTTATATCATAACCCATGATATGAAATTGGTATCACAAACATTTAATAATATCATAACGTGTTGTTTAAGATAGAAGTTTTATAATCATTTCATACAAATCATAACCCATGAAAAATAAATGGATTTAAAAAACAAATAACTTGTGAAAGTGAAACATATTTCATAAACTTATAAAACATGAAAGAGAAACGATATTTATAAACATATAACCCATGAAAGAGAAACGAGATTCATAAAGACCACAACATTAAGCATAACTTATTTAGTTAAATAATATGAGTGGATCCATTTGATTGTTTCCTAGAAATTTCTATATAACATTGAAAGATATCATCCTAGATGGAAAATAATATTGAAATATCTTTCAGAAAAATTTCTTGATGAAAATACAATTTATTCTTTGAAAATGTATTTTTAATACATCAAACCATTAAAAAATAATTTTCTAAGAAAATACCTTGAAGAATTATAAACAATACTTATAATCATTTGGAAAACCTTTTTCCTTTAAAACATATAATATAATATTAAAAACATTTTAAAAATAGTTTTCTTTTAAAACATAAATACTAATATTAAAAACATTTTTCCATAAAAAAAATTGAAAACCTATAAAGAAAGTATGGAAATGTTTCAAATATTTTAAAGTAACTTTGAAAACATATAAAAAAATATTGAAAACATATTGAAAACCATTTTCATTGAAAACATATAAATGAATCTTGAAAACATTATGAAAACCATTTATTTGATAATACATTCATAAAAAACTTTTCTTAAAAAAAATTATCCTTTTAAACATGAGAAGGAAGCTTCATAGAAATGCAACGAGTAAATCCATACATGTCATATTAGGTAAAAATAATGTTCCTTTTGCACAGTAAAAAGGGTAACAAAAATACTTGTTCAAAAATCGATAAGAAGATTTCATTGAAAATATTGGTAAAAGAAAAAAGGGTAAAAATTACCTTTAAATATTATATAATAATAGTATAATATTATTGGAAACCCTTTTTTGAAATCATGGTTTTAAAGTAACATAGATTTTTGACCGAAGAGTGGGTAACATTAGGATTTCTTAAAAACACATTCTTAACTATATTACATACCCAAGAGTGAAAAAATGGTACCAATACAATAATAAATCATTAATAATCATTGTATAATAAAATTCCTGAGTTTTCTTCATGGATTGATTATAATATTTCATTGAAGGATTCATAAACATAAATAATCTTGAAAATGATGATATTGTTTCAATAAACACTTACCACTTGGTAACTTTGAACCCTACACCCTATGTAATAAAGTGAAATTAAATGAAGCTTAAAATACAATAAAATTAATGAGTTTCATTATATATCATGTCAAATGTATTATGTACACATCATATGAAAATAGAGGTGTATAACACGACATGTGTCTCAAAGAAGGTAAATTGAGACAAAACTATCTTACTGATTTGGTATCCATTGAAATACAAATCCCATGAAATTAATATAATATAATGGATATGTAAATAACCATAACTATAAGTATAATACTGAATACATACATGGATATTAAACACACCACACAAAAGGAATGGGTGGAAAATAAACCATGTATCTCACTAAAATAAAAAGTGAGATGAAATCCCCTTAACATATGTCATGACTCTCATCGTACTCATTCAAACCTATTATAAAATAAATATAAATATATTATAAATATTTAAAAGAACAGTATAATTATATATAATACCATTTATGGTTTTATTATGACCTTATATTACATTCTTTTTAACAATCCTTTGTAAAGGATTCACTTTGGGTAATATCCACTTTATTCTTCATATGTGTCTTAATTTGTTATATATTCAGTCCTTATACATATATCATTATTACATAATTTAAACCATGATGTAAATAAAAATTATATTCATTATATTTTAATTATAATAATATATATATTATTGAAGACATAAATGGAACAAAATGTTCATGGAGATAGTAAGTCGTACGTACACAAGAATGTTGTTCCTGTTTTTATTACCATATTGAAAGAAAGAGAGAAAATGGCATATATGTATATATGTATATAATATAATTAAATTAGAATCATAATTTTATATATATCAAATAATTTCACTAACACCATACTTAATACATTCCATGTTGTGTGTGAATGAATCACATCACTTTGAAGGGGTGGTAGCCCACACTTCCTCAAACGAAATTATAGTACTTGCACCAAATGAAAAGTAAATAATATATGTTTTGTAAAAGGAATAAAAAAATTAAATACATAATAAATATAGTATATGAAATATATAAATATATTTTTCAGTATAATTTCTACAAGGAGAAGTGTTTATGGAAAAATGAACAATCATTGTTCAGTGAGAAGATAGTCCGCCGTACATGTAAACAGTATGTTCGTTACCCATTAAATAAAGGCGTGTGTAATTTTAGGTCAAGAAATTAGAATAAAAACATATTATTATTTTTAGGATACTGTTTTATTTATAAAATAATGTAATAATGATATTTTATGGGTGGATAACGAAAATAAAATAAAGGAGCATGAGAGAAGATGTAACCTCTTAATCGGGTAACTCCTTTTGGTTTAGGCCAAGAGTATTACTTGAATTGTTGTATACCCATGGGAAAGATTATAGGTATAAGGGAGTTATTTTTGGAAGTTTATTGGGCATATATTTTCCGAACCAATGTGGTTTCAGAGGTTTGAAGAAGAGGGAGTGGTGGTGGCCTTTTATTGGAAAAAGAAAGGACACACTTTTCATTTTTGAAATCAAGTTAGGTGTACGCATGTTTCTACCTAAAAAAAGAATAAAAAACTAATAATTTTTTAAGGTTTATTGAAGAATAATTTCCATTAAATTGGATTTCTATATTTTTATGTCGTTTTGTATCTTAAATTTAAGGTTTAGTCCTTAGTTAAGCTTAATTTTACGTTAATCGATTTAATTAATTTTAATTACATTCACTAATTGTTTAAAAAAACTTATTTGAATAGATTAGAAATAAAAAATTATTATAATTAAGTATAATTAATCCATTTTTCCAAATTATAATCACAATAGTGATAGAAACTAAATTAAAATTAATCTTGCAGTCGGGTCGACATTGCAGGTTTTTAAAGTAAAACATTCAATTTTTTTTTATTTTTATATTAAATTTAAATTTGAAATTGATATAAATGATCTAAATTTTATAAATTGATAAATATATTGTATAAAAAACATTGAAAATAATATAACATATATATTAAGCTTATAAAAAATTAGATTTAAAATCAGTTTTGAATTAAAATCCTTTATTTTTCACTATTCATAAAAAAATGAAGTTTCTCAGAATAATCCTGAAATTTCCCCCTAAGATAATTTAAAAAATTTAAATTCAAAAATAATATTTATTTTATCAAAATAAATTTATAAAAGTGTTTAAAATTAATTTTATTATTTTTTATAGAAGAAAATGAAAAGTAGTTTATTTTAGAAAATAATATTTTTAAACATATATGAACTTTACCGAAAATTTGATATTCCATTATAAATATGTATTATTTATAAAAAAATAATTATAAACAATAATTTAAAAGTATTTATTTATATCAATATTACTAGGATTAATTTCTATGTTATAATTATCCCATTTAAATAATTATAACATAAAAATGATGTTTCCTAGAAACATTTTTGTTGTGTTTAACATACCTCAGGTCATTGTTTCATTTAACATACACCAATTTAATGTTATATGTAATGTGAACCAATTCCATAACTTGTGACAGGAATTTTTGATATAGTTCATTTCAATGCATAAAGGAAAATTTCATTAATTCAGAAAAAATCTCCATATAAACTCAGGGTGTTACAGATCTAGTTTGTTTGAATATAATAAATTAAATCTGTTTTCAATATATCATATCATAATCCTTAAGATTATTCAATTTAGGACTGAGATTATCCTTCATACTTAAAACCTTGTGGGATCGACCCTGTACTACCACTATGTTATGCCATTTTATTTAGCTTAGCTTAGGATAAATAAAATTATAATTTGATCATTACCCATGCGAATTAAATGCTGTGTTCAGGTGGGTAAAATTTTCGCACCATTTCTGGGGAGTTAAAGTCATTTTTGGCATATTGTTTTTCATCACAAACCTAGTATTAACTCACATGTCCCCTTTTATTTTTTCTTTTTTCCTTCTTTCTTTTGGATGCCACTGTGTCCTTCATTCTATCATAGTTCATGTGATAGGGCCCCTTGTCTCAATCAAGGACCCTCAATGCGTAAGAACTATCTAAATTCATTCCTAAGATTGAAAGATATTTTCTTCACATCACCATCCTAGTATGGATGACTGAAATAGTCGTATGGGCCCAATCCACCCAACACCCAATATGTGTTACCTATACTACATGAAGGTCAGGCCTTGTATCCGGAGCTCACCATAATGTAATACAAAATGTGATCTATCATTGGTTTTATACTCAACATTATGTCACCTCTTGTTTTGGAACATAAATTTTAAATACAACATAGAATCATCATTAATATCCAAAATATGAGCCAATTTAGTAGATTACAGAGCGAAGATCCTCATGATCATATATCCAACTTCCTAGAAAAATGCTATTGATTTTTCAACCAGGGAGTGTCCTTTGATGGAACTAAATTGCATGTTTTACCCTTTTAATAGTGTCAAATAACTAAATATTTTCAAAAGAGAATATATCCCATGTCATTTATGTTTTAGTACGATTTAGCCAAAAAAATGGATATGGAGTTTCCCCCAGGTCGAACGAAGATATATTAAAATGAAATTCAAAATTTCAATCAAGTAGATGGAGAGACAGATTAGGAATAATGAGATATCTTTAAACATCATACTTGGAAGTGCACACAACATGGGCATGATGTGTGGCTTCTACTGTAAATCTTTTACAAATGCCTCCAGCCATCTACTCACATAGTGGTTGATGTTGACGTTGATGGTGGTAAAATATTGAAAACACCCAATATAGGGCAATAACTTCTAAATTATACCTCAAATAATGTAAAACTATAGTAAATTAAATGTGAAATTCCTCAGCATATAATTCAGAAAGTTGAAGAAAACACCCATCTAGATGCCCAATTAGAGGCCCTTACTAAAAGTTGAAATCCATTCATAAACTATTGAAACACCACACCCTCCTACTACAAAAATGAAGATCTAATACTATGAAATGTTTATCTATTCACACTTATACCAAGACATTAGGGTAGGAGTCGATGAAAAATAAATCCAATATTGTAATTATATTAATTAAAGTCATCAAAGACAGAAATTCCAACAACCACACTAGTATTTTCAACAAAGTCTATCTCAATTTCCACCATAAAATAATCAATGGTAAATTCAATTAATAAGTGTCCCAAAGCACAAAAAACCAAGGACCACCTTGATACCCTCCCACGAATCATGTTCCCCGACCTCCTCAATATGTACCCCAACAAAAGTTTCCTCCTAGAGGCCGAAGACAATTTTGACCAGCTCTATAAAGGACAACACAACCATCCATTCCCCTTCGATAAATTTTTTAGAATATTCTTATATCCTTTGTCAAGGAAGAATATTGAGTGACCACCCATGAGACAAAAACAAAAAATAAAATGGAGAACCTTTGAAATATTAAACATAAAATGTGTCAAATCTCAAAGGCCTTATCAGATAGATTTTGAGGTACACTGTCTGAAAATACTGAGACATATCTAAAGGAAGAATCCAAGAGAATGGTACTAAGAAGTGAAAAAATTTGGGATTTTCAAAAACCCACTGGATGAGAAGAAAATAAGCTTGATGAAAAAAAATTAAATTGTCATTAGCTAGGATGATAATGAAATTGGGAATAGAACTAATCAATAAAAATATATGGAATCATCTCCTCGTGAAAGAGATCCAACAAAATAGAAATTTAAAGTGAACATATACAAAGAACCACCAGCATAAAAACCACCCCTAACCTTCTTGGAAATAATGATGCAAGGTAAAATTGATGGGAAGTATATGTAATTTATATAAATGTTAAATAAATTAAATATCAACATTTTTTTTGATGAAGTTATTGCTCAAATTCCTACCTATGAAACATTTATCAATGAATTTTTCTAAAAAAATAGGAATAAGGAAGACCTTGGATTCATATCCCAAAATAATGAATTTTGTAACATTGTTCAGTAGTAAATTTAACCAAATATGATATACCCTAGTAGTTCCTCAATTCCCTGCATAATAAGAGAATTCATCTTTAGAAGAGACATGTTTGACTTAGGATGCAACGTTAACCTCATGTTAATGATTGTATTCCACAATCTGGGACATAAGGAACTAATGCTGACTAGAGTGGAAATTAAAAATGGTGATTGATTAGTTATTTATACTTATGAAATTCTCAAGGATACCAAATTCAAAATCAAGAAATACATTTTCCCAGTAGACCTCCACATGTTGGATGTGGATGTAGAAGGAGACATTCCATTCATGATAGGATGACCGCTCCTAGCCTCTGGGAAGGCATTGATTAATGTGAATCAAGGAATACTGATATCCAGGGTAGGTGATGAATAAGTTGTGTTCTACCTTTTTAATTCGACAAAACAAATATATGATTCTTTTGAATGTCAAACGATCTTTCTAATTGAAGAGATAAATTACTACATAGCCATCAAAGATAACAGTGATGACTTTTTCTCTTGCTAAAAAGGATAATTATGATTTTGAGAATGTGAATTATATAAAACATTTTAAAAGGATGTTATCTCAACATTCATTCCCATGGTCAACCATCCACTAATACTACAGATGAAACCCCTCCCATGAACACTTATATACTCATTTCTAGAGAATCATTCTTCACTACCAATCATTATCAACTCATAACTGACACTGACAGAAGAGGATAAGTTGATTAAATTACTATAGAGACATAATAATTCAATTACCTAGGGTAGTATGACATCAAATGGATTATACCAACAAACTACACTCATGAATTTTTATGGAGGAAGGGGTGAACCCAAATGCTTGCCCGATAGGTGACTCATCCCACCAATGGAGGAGGTAGTTATAAAAGAAGTATTGAAACTCTACGATACTGGAATAATTTTTTCAATATCTGATTGTGAGTGGGTGGGTCCACAATAGGTAGTTCCAATGAAAGGCAGCCACAAAGTTATGAAAAATGAAAAATATGAGCTGATATCAACTTGTACCACCACTATATGGAGATTATTCATGGATTATAGAAATTTAAATAATGGAACCTAAAAATAACATTTCCCCATTCCTTTATATATTAAATGTTGGAGAGACTAGAAGGGTATCAATTATACTATTTAATGGATCCATATTTAGGATACAACAAAATTATAGTTGACCTAGACGATTACCCAAAAACAATATTAGAATGTCAATTTTGTACCTTCACCTGTAGACTTATTTCATTAGGTATGTTTAATGAACTAGAAACCATCTAATGGTGTACGAATCATATATTCCATGATATAGAGGATGAAATATTGAAAATATTTATGGATTACTTTTCATTTTATGGGATATCATTCCAGGTATTCCTAATAAATCCAGAATTATTCCAATAGTATTGTAAAGATAACTAACTAGTTTAAAAAAGATTACTTCATGGTCTAAGGAGGTATGTTCCCTAGGTATAAAATTTTAAAAAATTTCATGGATGTTGATTCAAAAATTCTAAATGTAATTATAGACTTACCTAACCCTCAATTGTTAAATGTATAAGATGATTTCTAGACTATGAGAGAATCTACCAGTGCTTTGAAAAATATTTTTTGAAATTATTCCTCCATCTTACACACCTGTTATCAAATAATAATCATTCTATGTTCACTAAAGAGTTTCAACGAGAATTCAAAACTTTTAAAAAATATCCCAGTGGCAGCTCCCATTTACATTTCCCCAAATTGGGAGAAAAACTATGAGTTATTGTGTAATTTTAGTGGTTTTCCGGTAGGAACTGTTGTAGGACAATGAGTTATCAACCTATTTTGTCCCATTTAATATGTCATTCATTCCATGAATGATGTTAAGGTAAATTACACAACTATATAGAATTAACTTTTAGCAGCTGTCTATGCTTTCTTAAAAGTTTTTCATATACCATGTTTTGTCCAAGATGATTGTTTACACTAACCATGCCACCCTTAATTATTTTCTGAGTAAAAAGGATGAAAAGTCACTATAGATAGAGTGGATAATTCTAAAACAAGAGTATGATATCACCATAAGAGACACCAAGGGAAGTACAAAATTAATTGATGAACATCTATCTAGACTCCCATTGGCTATCATTGAGAATGATGATAATCTGAACATTAAGGTTGAATTCCCTAATGAAACACTTTTCAATATAAATACAATGGAATTACCATGGTTATCAGACATTGTAAACTATCTCTCCATGGGATGACACTACACATACCGCCCATAGCAGTAATTGATGAGTTTTTTTGGTCAACGCCCCACACTTCTTCTCATATGAGTCGCTACTTTTTATGTTCTGTACAGATGGCTTAATGCTATGTTGCATCCTAGATGACGTTATAAAAAGTGTACTAGACATGTGTCACACATCATCAAATAGAGTAAATCGTAGACCTAAATTCATAGTAACCAAAATAATACAATGTTGACTCTTTTGTAATATACTCCATCAAAATGAATGAAATTTTCTCCAAAGCTATGATTGGTGAAAAAAATGGAACCATTTGGAAGAAATAACAAATGACCTAAAAAATAATAATGGAATTTGAAATATTCAATGTATGGGGAATATATTTTATGGATCCATTCACAAATTCACTTGAAAATTTCAATATCTTGGTTGGTGTTTACAACATTTCTAAATGGGTAGCTGCTGAAGCCACTACTCCTGACACAACAAATATGGTCGTGAAATTCTTAAAAAAACAATTTTTCAATATTTTAATTTCCATGATTTCTCTTTAGTAATTTTGGAACACATTTTAAAAATAATGTTATCAAATGATTAGTGGGTAAGTGTGGAATCCAGTATAACCCAAGGACTACCTACCAGTTATAAACATTCTACAATGTTGATTTGTTAAACAGGGAAATAAAAAAATCCTAAAGAAGATAGTGATCAAAATTTGGAATGATTTGAGACTAACTTTAGATGATTCTCTATGTTCATAATATATGGAATATAAAACACCAATTAATACAAATCCATTTTGATTAGTGTACAACAAGCCATGCCATTTAATAGTAGAACTAGAGAATCACAAATTTTGGGAAATTAAGAAACTGAATCTAGATTCTCAAAATGATGGGGAAGATAGGATGTTTTAAATGGATGAAATGAGGAAATAATAAAGGAATCCTATGAAAAACCAATATTTGTAAATAAGAAACAAAAATTTGACAAAATCAATGCATCAAATGATAAATCATCACACCATGGAATAAGGTATTCTTATTAAATTCATGTTATTCCCTTGAAAGCTCAAATACAGACATTTTGGAACCTTCATGGTTATCCAATTATTCCCTTATGGGACTATCAAAATTCAAAAATAAGGGAACCACACTTCAAGGTTAATGTGAAAAATTAAAATTTTATTAGGAACCATTTTATGAGGCATGTGTCATCAAATTGATAGTAATCTGAGAAAGAATGAGTCAATATATCGATGTTAATTGAAGAAATGATTGGTATGAAACCCATGATAGGTCATCATAGGCTATAATTTGATATAGTTATGTTCAATAAAGCTTAGAGAACATTGAAATTAATGGACTATGTGTTGGTTTAGAAATGTATGAAAATTCAAAATTACATGTTCTGTAGTACATACATGATTTGTAAGGTTCACAACCCAAAAAATCACAAATACAAGAATTACATGTCGTTTAATTTTACATAATGTGAAATTTCATGACTAATAAATGTCATGAACCTATGTTTCACAACGCACGACCTCCACCAAACTTTTCATCCCCCACTCCCACCGATCACACCCATGCTCACCCCACCCTTTGGTCATACCCTCCCCTCACATTCCCCCTCTATACATCATGTGTCGTATACTCATCCTTTCTAATATCTCATCTCTAATGAGTTCAAATGGACCACACAAGGACCATGAGAACTCTCCCTACTGATCAAGCACCAGAGTGAAATGATTCGCCTATGGACAAGAGTCAAAGGGATACCACACCATCGTCACCCCAAATTCGGCTTCTTCTAACTCTTGTTTGGCCTAAGAATCCCCTTCAGCCACTGAGTTGTCACACTCTCCCTCTAGTGGGTCGCATGATATTTTTTCCCCATATATAACCCATCCTACTTCTATACTACCCCAAGCACCAGGTCACACTTTTCCATTTGTAGGTGAAGACCATGCCGACTAAAAAGATGTTATATCTATCCTTATACACCTGGATTCACATCATCCATAAGTTTCTCCAACTCCTTGATATACTACACATCTCTTACATCATTGAAATTTGAGAGGAGGCCTTCTATGAACTATTCTAAGAGTTTTTGTCCACTTTTTTATATTTTTTTAAAAGTATTATCTTTAGACTAGGTAGCAGACCACATGAGCTCTCATTCGGTGACTTTAACATTAGTCTTGATCATTATTATTCAAAAAATTTCACATACCAGGTATTTAATACCATTCATATCATTCTGACCAATTTGGATACATCACTTCTCTATAGGATGATTTAGGAATACCCTCAGATCATATATAATCCTCAGAATATGAAATCTATTTAGCTGTGAGGCCCTATACTCTGGGATCTTCATCAGTAATGGACTCATTCTTGGTTTTCTTATATAGAGGGTCACAAGAGAATCATTATATTGGATATCAACATCCCTTCTTTTATTGTGGTTGTCCCTTCCCTAAACATGGAATATCAGTTTTCATTTTATTTTAGGGTTCAAACATAGCAGAATAAAGGCATAATAATGGGTGGGTCCCACATCACTCATTCATCCAAAAATCTTGGAATCTTTGACATCACACATCTCCTCACATCTCTCAAACTAATCGGGTCGATCTTATTCAGTCTGGTTCACAAAATAATGCTTCTGATGATGGATAGTGAGATCTATCGATGTGAACTAAGATGCATAGAGGGTTCTTACAAGGAACTCAAATACCATGTTTCTTATCCATACCTTTTTTGTTCCACCTCGGACGTAGCCCATGGTGAAACCACCACCATTATCTGACCCATTACTTCTCCCATTTATTCCCTTATCACTACCCACTTCTCTTCCCCATCGACCACTATATTACCCATTCCCATTCCCACCCAACCCTACCCTGTCGACCTTGGTCTCTCACACTAGTATAAGCTGGTGAACCAATTCCATATCTATTACTACGTGGAAAACATATTCCTTTCCCATTTATTCCTTCTTGACCCAACATCCCCACCATCCAATGAAGAACCTCTACCCTGTCACTAGCCGAGCCTTCATCTCCCACTATCCTATCGTTGTATCCTACCTCAGCTGACCTACCCACTAAGATGAAATACCCTGCTACCTAGAAGGAGTATTTTTCATAGCAATCTTGACATAGCATGGGCCAATCCATTCTCCCATCCATGAATACGACGCTCCTTGACCCATTATCCAGACACACGTCCACTATTAGGATAGGAATGTGACCTCCACCATCCTCTAAGATAGCTATAAGCACTACGACATGCACTACATCAACTATTATTTTCTTATTCCTCAATCACTACTATGATTGGATGGTCTTGGTGTATCCCCCCTCTATTCAGGAGATGAATCTTGATTATACGCTCCATTATTTTTGTTATTCTTAGTATATCTCAGGCTCCTCCACCTTTTTTTAATCTGTATGAGTGAAAAGTTTTTTTACTTCCTGTATTTTTTCCATATAATGTTTTATATCTAAACATATATACATGGGATACAAATTTTTCTTCATTGTTTGTTGTATTATATTTCATTTCATTACAGTGTTATATTATCCATGTCTATATCTTCTTCCTATAACCTGGTCATTGATATGCCTATTCTACCACCATCTTCCCTCCATCAGATGACTCAAAATCTTGCTGACATCGATCTCCAGCTTGAGGATCTTTCACTAGAGATTCGTGCATAGCCAAGATCACCACCACCAAGATCATAGAAGCTATTTTAACACATTATATTCATGCTTAGTATACTCTAGAGGTGGTTAATCCTACAAATCATCCATGTGAGGTTGAAAATACCACCGCTAGTTCTTATAAGCAGTAAAGGGATTTTGAAAAGATGGATGCCCTTTGATTGAACTTTTATCGATTCATCTGGTTGATGACATCACTTTTAGATATTTGTGGGAGGAAAACCATATTTTATTTTATTTATTTATTTTTAGTCTTTAACATAGTAAATATGTTTTCATATCATTATTTTTCATTGTACTTCCTTGAATATTATTGTACCTACATATCTACATAAAGATGAGTAATTTCTTATTACTATTCACTATGTACATCTTATATTTTCAAATATATTATCATTTTTAATCTATGTGGAATAATTTTTTCTATATTGTAAGACTTGTGATTATAAAACTTTATGAAGGTATTCCAAATTTCAAATTAACATCCACCAAGTTTCCCCGTGACATGACACTCATCACAGGTATCAATCAACTCACTAAATCCAATTTCAAAATTTCAAACTCATTTTTCAAATTTTATATCTAGGATATCTCTCCCACAATACATTACAATACAGTGTGGATACAACCTCAGTTTATGTGTGGGTAGTTTGTTTTGAGATTTACTGTCGATATGAATGGATTATTTCTTATTTTAATCTATATAGGGGAAATTTTTCACTAAAATCATGCTTTAAACATGAAAAATCACTGCACATATTTAAATAAAATAAAAAGTTAGGTAGGTAATTTTGAAATCAATATTTTATTACTATTTATTTTTTATCGTGATTTTTAATTTTAGTAATTTAATTAATGTATTAAAAAAGTTAAATTTATTTTTATTAACTTATTTCTTGATATTATACCCTAGGTTATTACCAGTTATTTTTTTATACTATATATTTTTTAGGATTTTTAACCCTCAATTTCAAATTCTTTTCTAATCATATTTATTGAGAGACACCTAGGGCATGAGAATCTATTAGAACATTCATTGAGATCATATTTGAGGCGATTAATGACCAAATATAATTTTAATATGATTGAGGCAATCCTTTTTAGCCACTTTTCTATGAGACCCACCTTATAATTTTCCTTCTTTAGCACATAGTTTCCATGAATGATCTATTTAGGATGCATTTATTCCAAATCGATTATCCCTTCAAACCATACTCTTTGTCTTATAAATAATCACCCTTCAAACAAGTGTGGGGTCCTTCAGATTATGGACACATGAGGTATTCATTGAGGAGATGTATTGTGACACTTTTGTCTAGAATGATATGATATGATCCATGATTCCTTTTGGAATTTTACACATAGCCAGTTCTTCTAAAAGTAATGAAAATTAAAAGAATGTTGGGTTGTCTATTAGGAAGGCTAATATTCACCATTTATTAACAATCAATCCTATAATGGATCATATGTAGATAGGAGATGGATTTGAGATATGTCTTGAACATAACTTTCGAAAAATAAATAAAAAGAAAAGGAAATGAAAGGAACATGGTTCCTTTTTAATATATACATGGTATACTCAATGATACACATTAGTAATTCATAGAGTGGACATCATTTGATCTTGAAGGAGCCACTTCATTACACTCTTCACATTTATCAAGGATTATAATTAAGTGCATACCCTCCTTTTGAGATTGATTTTCACTTTCTACCTACCTTCCCTCTACCCGAGAGTCATTTGAACCATTTTTTCTAAATCTCCAATGATTGATTTTGTATTTATCTTTATAAAGAGGAGATAATAAATGTAATATATGATTATGGTTATGAATATGTATTCATGGTATGAGCATAAATCTAGTTAAATTTTACCCTGAGTGATGATAGAAAATTCATTGTGAGCTAAATGAAAAAATGGGTATAGAAGAAATAGTTATGAAATTGTAATTAAAAGAATAATAATTTGGATAATTTATTGAACTATAAGTTTTGACTGATTTTATCTACATGATTGATTTTGTATTACATACATTTTAATCTTACACTTAGTTTTATTTTCCTTATATTAATGAATTTTTCATGTTTTACATATTGATTCTTTTAGAATCTCTATTTAGATGTTTTTTCTGTAGGAAAATAAATTGTTCAAGTGTGGGGGAATTGGATAAGATGATATTTTATATAAATGTTTCACACATTAAATTAATTACTGTTCATTTTTTATTCTATAATTTTCTAGGTATGTGTTTATTAGTATAGAGAATAGGTATCCATGAATCAAAAGAAATATATTTAAAAACTATGCAAAAGTGGACATTAGAAGTCATGAAACACATACATTACATGTATGATTCTTTCATAACATGTCTGAAATCATGATGCCCAAGTCATGAAGAAATTAAAATTCATGATAAATACACAATGTGAAACTCAAATTCAAATCTTATAAAATTGGAAGGTGACTTCTTTCTTAATGTGAATGTCATGAGAAGAATCATGTCATGAATTCCCATTACACATCCTGAGATGAGCCACATATCTGAATCCCTATGATTCGGGACATGAAATGCGACAGATCCAAAATATGAAGATAAAAATTTGAATTGAAAATACATGATGTAAGATGTTTACATATTGTGTAAATTTCCCTATATTTATTTACCAGGTGTGGATAGTCATAGAGAATACTTTTAGGTGGTTGAGTATTCTCTTTTTTTATCTTATTTATTTCCTTATTTCAATTCCAAATCAACTTTAAATGCTTTATTTTAACATTTTTATTAAATCCAAGTATTTTCTATAAATATTCCATCATTCTTCATCTCTTGCATTTCTTTTTACCATACTAATGTATGTTATCCATTGTTGTTTCCACTAAAAAGTGGATATGCATCATGTTTTTTCTCGTTTACTATTTCATGTAAGTTTTTTATTAAATTTAAAATTAATTGGATTAAAAAGTTCATGTTCTATAATCCCTAAATCGAAAAATGTATTATTTTAACTATTTTATTAATCTTCCAAGAATTCATGAAATTGTTTCTTTGATTTGGATTAATACCTTCATGAGTGGCTAAACCGCTTAGGTAAGGGTCGAGAGTAAGAGTTTTTCTAAACATAATTACTCTCTAAAAAAACATGGTAACCTTAAAGTCTAGTAACTAGGATAAACAAAAAAAAATTATTCAATTAATTTATACAACCTTGACCATAGGAAGTTTAAATAAATAAACTTGTCCTGATTCTTGTAGTGTAGGATATAACCATTGTCCTATGACCCTTTCTACCATCAAATCTAGGCTTAATGCATCTAGTTTTTTAGATATATAAGGAATAATTTCATCTTTGATAGATATTATTGATTTAACCATAATCAACTAGTTCCTTTTTTCACCGCTTCATAGCCTATCCCTTAGGACTATCCAAGTTAGGATCGAGATTATAGTTTTATCCTAATACCCTAATATTGACCCTGATACCTATCCTATTCTGGTATATTAAAATCAATATCAATGCTGTTAATTAAATCCAAAACCCAAAACAATTCATGATTACACCTACATAATGGTTTCAAAGACACTGATTTCTTTTCTTCTAGTATTTCCTCAGGGGTTTGACCCTATACTATCACTATACTATGACTTGGTAGAAAGTTAAGTTTGGGATAAAATAAATTCTAATATAATCACCATCTATGAAAACTAAACAATGTTTTATTTAATGTAAACCATCCCCAATCCCCTCCTGAACATCTCAATGCATCTCTCTATCATAGGTTCCAACTAATAACAAATCATCCAGTCGTCCCCACCCTATATCACATCATTATCCCATGATCATCCACCTCAGGCTCATATCAGATAACAATATCACATCCAAAACACATCACAAAAGTAGTAGGGAAAAAATCCCAACTAAAAAGGAAATATGATCCTTAATACAAGGAATCCAACCTTTATACATAACCAAACTCTCATGACTCCAATATTAGGGAACTCCTCCCTCTCAAGAATATGGTAAACATAATATTTAACAATTATATTTTAAAAAAACATTCTTTTATTTATTATTGAATTAACTATTTCATTATTCATTGGTTATAACATCAGGTAACCTAAGGACTCAAACTATAAGAAGATACTAAATTAATTAAATAAATAATTTATGCATTCTTCCTATCATACATTCCTGCTTTTAATTTTTTTTGAACTACAATTTATTAACATGAATTTTATTCTATTAATCAACAAGAATTATAGATCTATAAATTATTTATTAAATTACATTATCACATTGAATACCATATTCAATTAAACATGTTCATTACATCAATTTGATTATAAAGAACTTAAAACAAACACCAGATTCATTAAATCTGTCTATTTATTCTCTACCCAACTATAAATCAATTAATTCAAAATTTAAATTCATTATCATTTTCAATAATAACAACATTCTAATCCATATCATCACATGAAATACTCACAAACGTAATATAGATAGCACATTTTCTAGAAACTAAATAGTCAAATTGTTATCACGATATCAAATGTCCGACCTATGATAACAATCCAATACATTATTTATCTAGTTAAATAATTATTAGGTTTATTCCATTTCCAAAAAAAATAAAAACCATGATAGTTATAGAATATAATATAAATAATTTAGAGAAGAAATGGATCACCTTCCTAGAAGAAATAATCTCCATGTGACTATCTACAAAAATACATGGTGCATTCGAATGATAGAATTTCCCCTGGAGGAAACATGAACCATTGGAAGTTGGATTCCATGAATCTAAGTTAATGTTTCAAAACTACTAGTTTTCAAATAAAGAAACCACGAATTAACAAAAATAAGGAACTTTCTTTTTGATTCAATTGATATAATGTGATTGGAATTTCATAACACAAAAAAAATTAATTCCAACCAATTAAGATCTCATTAAACACCACAAAAAAAGATGTTTTTATATCCCTATCCATCATAGAAAATCAAGAATATAATTATCCTTGATGAAAACTCCTTTGAAATCCCCTGATTCACACTACTGAAATGACCACAATATAGTTTTTTTGAAACTTGATAAAATATCAATGCGGCTAATTCCTCATAACTAGAATCACCTTATATCCAAAATCATCACTTAGCAATTTTCACATAGCTAATTCATGTAGTTTATCACCCACATAGCCTATCTGTCATGTAGTTGATCTCCTTAGAAACCAAACACTCATATTATTGATCCGTGTAGCTGATCAATCACATAATTTATCTCTCATGCAGTTGATTTTTCATGTAGATGATACATCCACTTATATAGTCCCACCATATAATTTATCCATCATCATAGTTTATTCATCCACATAGTCTATCCACCCCCATAGATGATTAATTACATAATCGATCCTGTCATGTTGTTGATACATCCACATATATGACTCATCCACATAGTATATCCATCCGTGTAGTCGATGGATCCACATAGCTACTGGATCCACATAGCTGATGGTTCCATATAGCTGATTCGACTTGTTGTGAATCATGATCTCATCTAAGTCATGAACATCACATTCAAAATGTGAAACCCTTAAAAAACATGAACTCTGTCTAATTTCATCTTTTATTATCTAGACACCTCCTGACCCTCTCTTGTCCTCCTCCAAGCATCATGGGATTTGGAATCATAAAAATCCAAAGACAAGAAAAATTTGGGCCCTTACAAGAATGAACTAGCATATTCTTCCAAAGTGAAACAAAGTATGTTCATAAACATAGTTGAATACTTTATCACAGATAGGTTATCTTACATTAGGATAAATAAAAATATTATTCAAGATATCTTGAATGTGTAAGGATTTAATTTATTATTGAATAATTCTTTAATATCCTCATTTGAAAGACCTTTGTCAAATCAAGATTGAAAAGATAAATCCTACTATTATCATCCATGATCCTCTAGTATATACACTACTAACTTGACCTTTGTCATCGGTGATGTGCCATGGAAATTAAGGATTTGATTAATTATATTTATCCACACTTCCACTTTTTCTATCTCTAAGTCACCCAAAATATGGATGGATTCTATTTCTAAAAATGGGTGGAGTGATCCACTTGTCGAGGGATGTCTTTATGATTCCTCTATCAATGGATTGAAAATCATGAACATTTCTCGGGAATTTTGTTTTGATTCATCTGTGGATCATGTGAATATACATTTTCCAAAGCCTATTTTTCTTATTTTCATGATGTCTACCTAGTTCCATTTGCTATTATCAGAAAAAAATCCACTAGTCATCACTCTATTGGAATTGAAGGGTTTGAAAATTCCAAATAATTATATGTAAAAACATTACAACCATTCTTTTAAAAATAAAAGAATGTAACCATTTTAAAAAAAATTCATAAACAATAAAACACAAAATAAATAATTAAATCTTAATTTGAAGTCTTATTATTAATTCATGGAATGAAATACCCATCGACTAAACCCAATATGATGAGATGGAAACATAGATAGATGTGTCTTAGAACGCTTTTGTACCAAAACCACCATGATAACTTGAAGTTCAACATAAAGAAGTTATCTAGAAATTTTTATGATACCCAATTCATATTTTTACATTCTTATATTCTTGATACCATCCTAATATATTGATGGACCATTCTAGACTAATACTATTTGTAACATCTCAACCCCCACCCATTGACTTGGGAAGGGGTGGAGGTGCTACTTGCCTTAGGTGACATATGTAAGACACCAAACGCTGGAGATAAATGTCAAGTTATTGATAGAAGTTGGGGGTAGTTTTCTCTAATGAACCAAAAAATAACAAAGGCATATTATATATAACAACCATACACTATTGAAAACACAAACACCCCACCGTAACATGCTTTTCGGTTCTTGGCCTAACATGTAACACTAGTAACCCCATAGACATGTGGTCCCCTCCCTAGGGCACACCCACATTCTTGAATGGGTCATTAGACTAATCATTTCACCCAAAACATAACACATGTTCTTTCCAATTTAATTTTTACCCACTCGAACACACCATAGAGAACTTCTGAGGTGGCCACCCTTCCAGACCACTAGTCCTGGAAAAGAATGCTTAACTTTGGAGTTCTAATCAAGAAGGATTATGAAAAGAATGTTTCAACTTGTTAACATGAGTCATATCATTTAGGATTTTAAACATTTATCATTATGGGGTGTTACATTCACCCCTACTTTAGAGAAATATATCCTCATTGTGGACCCTACACCTCATCCTAGACAGTTCAACCAAACATATGGTTGGGTTCTTACTCTGATACCAATGTAAGAACTTGGCCCCACTAATAGTGTAGACACCCTAAATTAACATGGTCATTGGGTCCGGACTAGACAAGTTAAAACACATTCCTTGTAGACACGTGGTCCACTTCTTGGGGCCCACCCATATGCCTAAATGGGTAATCAGACTAATGAATATCCCTATAAGCCAACATGTGTTATTTTCAGAGTGTTTTTTCTCACTCATACACACATTGGGAAACTTCCTAAGAGGTTGCCCATCCTGGTCACTACTCCATTAAAATTACACTTAACTATGGAGTTATAATAAGGTAAGATCCCAAAAATAAAGGTGAACCTTGTTGACATGTGCCATATCATTTAGTTTTTTAACCCTTTATCATTTTGGGGGTGTTATAGTAAAAATAACCAAAAACAATTATGATGTAGGAGTAGAAACAATAAATCTCAATGAAACCCAATAAACATAAATCTTAGTCTAACAGTGACAAGTAATACAAAGTAACTCCATGAAAATAAAGGACATCCAACATGGTAACACTTATGTTGCATCACCACAAATCCACCAAGAGAGATCTCCATGATCTGAACACTAACTAAGGAAAAGACATCAAGATTCACCACTAGATAAATGTGATGCATTTCCTTTACCTGTATCATGATAAATTATATTTGAAAATTCACTAAAGCGGCCAAGAAGAGGGTGAGTATAAAATAATTATTTCTCAAATAATTTATAGCACATTCCACTAGGACCAGAACGTGTTATCATATTTCATAAAATATAATTTAATAAAAAAAGTGAGGAAAAGGGTAAAAAGGATGGGAGTCTCAAAATATTTTGTCACAATCGACAAAATATAAGCAAAATAATTGAACTAAATCAATTTATAATTTCATTAAAAAAATTGAACAAAATAATTTTATCATTTCTCTACTTAGTCTTGGAATACATATCCATATATCTCTCCTGCACACACACACACACACAATACATTATACCATGGAAATCCCTATACTTGTGAGCGGTGAATCATCCTATCACCAAGTCATTTATTAGTGAACCACTTAATGATGTTACTATCATTCCATTACTTAATACCATTTTTGATTGTGTTACATTGATTCCATAATCCCATCCCATTACATATGAACAAACACTACCATGTACGCCATGTTTTTAGGTCAAAATATTCCACATAAAACATTCCTATGAAAAAAAAATTCCTTCAATCATTTTATCAATTAACATATGCACATAATTCCAAAACAAATGATTTTCATACTAAAAAAATCATTTTCCAAAAAAATCAAAGAGAAAGTAATTTAAACACAAAGACATCTAGTTATTGAATGACTATAAATGAAGGTGAGCACCTACCTCTCGACGAATGAGGAAAATGAAGAACAACACTAGAACATCATGATCTGGCTTTTAACACCTACCTTTCAATATATCCAAAAAGATATCATCATCCTTACAATCGACTATTGATCTCTAGCACACTTTGACTCATAAAAAGATTCTTTTGCATCAATGGGAATAAAAAAGGGATCCTAAGAGAAGAGAGGAGTTATAGACCCTATAATAATAGGAAGAAAAAGAGGGTTCCTTGGAATTAATATGAATTTAAAAATAATTTTTTGAAGAATTAACGGTATATCAAACGGTTAGGTCACACAATTTTTCAAACCATGTTCAAACCATGTGTGTGATAATTGAAAAGATCATGAAATAAAAATGGTTTATGCTACAAGATTTGGAAAACTGTTTGAAAACTATGAGGTGATAATATCCCAAGGACACACCATCACATGGTTGGATAACATAGTTCAGAAAACTATGCACCCACCATGATTTCCCTACTGTCCCCAATCACATGGTTTCCCTTGTCATGTTTATTGTTTGAACAAATTGTTCCCCAACCATTCACCTATCCAGTGACTCATAGCATCACCCTACATGATTTACTAGATATAGTTCTTGGTTTATACTAACCATGCTCAAACTATGAACCTCCATAAATTCTAACAAATCACTCCAAAATCATCTGGAAACACTCCCCAATCAACCAAAGTATTATATAATCTCAACGTATATAATAAAAGGGTAATGTTCCTGAAACTACAGGTCTTAGAAATCATATATGGAGGATTAGAATAAAATAGAGGTGATTAATAATATGGAATCAAGAGGATGGCCACCATGAGATGGGAACCATTAGGTTTCATCGAGTAGAATAGTTTTTTGTCATACGTCTCAGGCACCAGGGCCTTTAGGATTCTAACTAAGAGGAAATCTAACATAGGAGTTTTATTTCCATCGTTCTATTACTAGTATTTTTTTTTTGATTTTTCTATGGGATTTGGGCAAGTTTTTTTTTCATATTTGGGGGTGATTTTCATCATCCAAACTAGTTTCTAGTGGTTCTTGGAGATCAGTAGAGTGTTGGTGGTAAAGTTCAACAGTAGCTACTCGTGTGTCCTTTTCAGCAATAGGGACACTTGGCTTATGATCTTCAAAGGTGAGATCGGTCATCAGGGTAACAACTTATGATATTCCTCTTCTTCAAAGACCATTACTTGTTCATGTTCTTGGAGGTGTCCATTAGCAGCGGGGAAGGGGGAATGATGTTGATAGTTTCGTGAAATGGATGTGGTGTCACTAGAGGGGATATGGATCATCATAGCTATGATCAGATTATCGTCTATCATTATATTTTTCTTATTTGATATGATAGCATCACACTCCTTTTTTTGGAGCACCTTTAGTCCATTCTTTGGGACTGTATGTGTATAGGATTCTCATTTCTCTAGGGTTGACTTCACCAGTCGGAATCTAGTCCATATTGTTTGATGTATATTGGGGGTATATAATGATGATGGGGAAGTAACAGTAATGTGGGGATAATTATGTCTATAGATACTACCATATAATATCATCCTCATTATATATTGTTTTAATTATATCTATGTAGTTATTATCTACTTATAAAATAATGTCATTTTCTCATATATGGATGGACAACATGCAGTTTTCATTGGTGAGCGGTGTTATAGTATCGCCAGAAGAGTGTGCAGTCCATTATATCTTTTATGGTAATTTTTTTTATGAAATCATTATATGTTGAGATGGTGTAAGTTCATAGTTTCCTTGGAAAGTTTCATGATATTTTTCTCAAGGATATTGTGATATTACCCCTTAAAAGTGATAATGATTTTAGGATAGACCTACAATATGATGCTTCTATGATTTTGATGGATTATAATTTGATGGAACCATTTAAGTTGTGATAGTTGATGATTTAGATATATTATATAATTTATAAGGATTTCATCTATCCTAGTGTGTTCTCATGGGGTTCTCTAGTTTTGTTATCCAAGAAAGCTGATGGAAGCCTGAGGTTGTGTGTATGATACCAAAGATTGAATCAAGTGACAATAAAGAATCATTACCTTCTTTTGGGGATAATTAATCTTTTTGAAACTTTTAGAGGGGATAATTTATTCTCAATGATTTATTTATGATTAGTATATCATTGGATGTGGTTGAAGGGGGAAGATATCCTTAAGAAAAACATCCAATGTAGGTATGAGAACTTTGAGTTCATTTTAATTTAGTTCGGAATAATAAACTCACCAGCTAGGTTCATGAGGCTCATGAAAACTATAATATATTAGTTCTTGGACCATATAATTATCATTTTCATCAATTAAATATTTATATACTTTCCGATATATAATAATCATGTCGCTCATCTCATATTTATCTTTTATGTCATTTGGAACCGCCCACTCTATTGAAAGTTTTCCATGTGAATGTTTTGGATGTGATATGTCCATTTACTTTGGAATGTGGTTTCGTATTAGGGTGTGGTCTTGGAACCATCAAAATCAAGTCATTTGTTTCTTGGGAAGCACACAAGAACACGGTAGAGGTGTGTATTTTCCTTGAAATTACGAGCTAATATCAAAGTCAGGTATCCAATTTTCAAAGATTGTGGCCTCGCTGAAATATTTGACCCAAAATGATCATGATTTTATTTCGACTAATCAATTCCATGTAGCATTTAGTTACTAAAATAAGAATTTGATCAATTCCCCAGTGCTTCAGTATCCATAAGAAGAGGTAATATTTGAGGTTTTTTATGATGCTTCTCACATGGTATTAGTGTGTGTCTTGATGCATTAGAGGGAAGTGGTATCTTATGGGTTAAGTAAGTTGCATCCACATAAGCATAATTATTACATTGATAATATATAGTGGTTGATGGTTTTTTGCTAAATTGTTGGTGGCATTACCTCATTATTGAGGGCATTATGGTTTTTACAGACCACAAGATCCTAAAATATGTTTTCCCTCTGAAGGATCTAAATTTACACCAGTTTATGTGGATGAAATTTCTTTTAGAATATGATTTTGAGATCTTATACACCCTAAGAAATGGGAATGTTGTTACTGATTCACCAGTTTAGAATTACCAAATATATGTCAGTTGGGAGTCTGCAAATGTTTGGAAAGGGTTTAAAAAGATTACAGTGATGCATCTTGATGTAGAGGAAAGCGGTGGTTGAGGTCGTATTTATCATATGAACATTGAGTTATCCCTAATTAATAATCTTCAAGAGTCGTAGTGAGGACACATAGAGGCATATTTTAAGTGAGATTATTCCATCCATGGAGATTCTTCATAGGGATGGTGAAAGGAAGGTCAGAACCTGGTGTTGTTTTGGGGGTGTTGTTTATAATGGTGGAGATGTGTACGTGATTTCCCCATGAGTTTTACATATAATATTAGTGGTACATACTAGTGTGACCAAGATGTATCATGGTTTGTGGTGGTTTATTTAGTGGACATGGATGAGCCTATCAGTGGGAATGTTTGTGGATAAGTGTCTAGTTTTTCTGCTAGTGAATTCTGAACACCAAATTCCTTGAGGTCTGTTGCACCCCTTCGATATCCCCTAGTGGAAATGGGAATAATAATTGATGGATTTGATCATTACATTAACTTGGGATCAAGGATTATGTGATGCTTTTTTTTGTGATTATGGATCAGTTGATGAATTCATCTGACTTTTTGGGGATCCCAGAATCAGGTGTCATTGATGTTCTTGCAAGGCGGTATATGGATGAGGCTATTAGGATTTATGGGGTACCAAGGACCATCATCTCTGATTATGATCCTCAAATTACCTAATGGGTATAGAATGTATTTAATAATGAATTTGGCTCAAAATTACACCTTAACACTTCTTTTCACCCTCACTTTGATGGGCATGCAGAGTGAACCATACAGATGTTGGAGGATATGTTGTGAGCCAACATATTTTACTTTTTTAAATCCTAGGTAAATTAACTGCCTTTTTTTGTTCTACTTAAAAAATAAATATCACTTACCCATTTTCATATACACATGAATGGAATTGTATGATTGTTCTTGTCATTCTCCATTGTGTCGGATGAAGGTTGGGTAATCATCAGTTCTTCATCCTAATGTAGTGCAAAGTATGAAAAAGAAGATCTAGATGGTTTGAGAGTGAATAAAGGTAGTGAATGACCATCTAAAAGAATTATTATTGTAAGAGGTCATCCCGAGAGTTTGAGTTTAGAGTCCATGTGTTCTTTTGGGTGTCCCCTTTATTGGAGGATGCGATATTTGGATGGGGACTAAGGTTTCTCCTCGGCTCCTTGAGGCTTTTGAAGTGACGAAGCTTGTTGGAATGGTGTCATATCTATTGACACTTATACTATTGCTTGATATGATACCTGAAATCTTTAAATGTATCATATTTATCATTATCTTCCTAATGGATCTCATGTTATTGATTGGCAAGTTTTGGATATTCAAGACAATGCTACATTTGTGGAATGACTAGTAGAGTTATTGGAGTTTTGAGAGAATGTGATGCATGGATGGACCATTCATTTGGTTTTTTGTGTTATAAAAGCATGGTATCTTAGAGGAGATAACTTGAAATAATGAGATAAGGATGTGTTCCCAGTACCCATAGTTCTTCATAGTTTTTTCTTTTATGGATTTCTTGGATGATGTGGTGACTGAATCATGTGGGTTTATTAAATGTTCATTTTTCCATTTGATGCTAAAATGTATTAAAGCATAAGGTAAATTAAGAGGGGAGGGAACATTCCTATTATAGATGTGTTATATTATTACACATTTTAAGACTATGTGGGTGAGTCAATGTCACCCAAAAAAGATAATTTATTGACATTGAAGGTGGAATTATGTTATTTGTGTGCTTGGGATCGTGTTATGAGATATTTTTAGTGGTCTTTGTCTTAGGTTGTGAGGAGATAGGAGTCTTGTCGATTGTGAGGTGGTGATTTGGTTTCATGGGGTGTTTTGTGAATGTTTTTTTATTGTCTTGGAATGTTCGGTTGGTAGTAGTGTTTGAAGTATAACATGATCCAGGGGTGGTATCTTCTGGCATGTTTTTTTAGACCTCTTGTGTTCTTATGTGTTTGGTTCTGATATTCAAGGTTGATAATAAATTTAGATGTATCTAATATAATAGTTCATTCCTTACTGGACTGTTACATTTCTATTCAAGGAGTTGTATGTGTTTGGAGGAGGCCCTTGGAGGGCATAATGGAGTTTAGAGTTTCAATTTTTCTATAGTAGTTTGTTCACCATGTGAACATGTTTTCATGATGTGAGAGTGTGTTTGTAGCTTTGGGACAATGATATAAAACATGATTTTTGGGTGAGTTTTATATGTCTAAAAGACTCAAGATGTTAATGATTAATTCACAATGTGAACTAATTCATGTTTGAGGTTCCACAAAAATTGGTGGATGTTCATCGGGATTGAAGTTTAAGGACTTCATAGCCTAAACTAGATCCACAACATGAATAGGAGGGCCTCAAGAAAATTACAGTGTCATGCTGTGAATATATTAATATCAATATTTTCTATAAATTCTGGGTCTGTCTTAAATTCTTTAATGACCCTCTCATTTCCCACAAAACAAGGTTGAACTATATGTGATTTTGGATTATCTTTCAACCCCTTTACTCCTAATTCGATTATTGGATCCTACAGGTCATCCCTTGGAAATACATGGTGATTAAATCCCCTTTTCATCCTCATTTTAATTTATTCCAATTTCATAATTCTCAATGGTGGTGTTGTTCTATTTTAAGAAATTTCTAGTATGTTCTTTTTATAACTCATGGGTGAGGTTTAGGTTGATCTGAAATTTCCTTATGTTGTGGTAAAATTTATTTGGCTCCACCATTACCACATATGTGTGATGTTTCAAAAATAATACTAAGGTAGGGGATCCTTATTACATATTTCTTTAGTTGTTCATATGGGGATTTCATGATTTTATTTTATTTTGTGGATAGGGTGTGTACCATCGTAATGAATATAATAAAATTGGTTAATTAAAATTGTAGGGGGAGAAATCAAATGTTTTAATAATTTTTCTACCACTGTTATAATAAATATTTGTTCTTGATGCCATCGAATAATCACAACTCTTGGTATCCTTCTTTGTTATATAATTTATATTATTATAAAACATTGTTGGGTGGTTGTTTTATATCTCCTTGAGTGGGATTTATAATAACTTTTATATTTATAAATAATTTGTCGCTCATGGAGAATCATGCTTTGTGTAAGAATTCCATTAGATGTAAAGTGGTGACAGTAATGATGGACCCTTTCATTAAACCATAATAAACTATGTAAAAGTTGTTTTTTGTGCAGTGGTTGTGTTGTGCAGTGGTGGTAATGGAAACGAATTGTGATTTAAAGTTGTGATGAGATGTGGTTGTTGTGTGTAACCTGATTGACATGCCAATTATGAGTTGTTTTTGTTTGTGAGATATCGTGATAGTCGATTGGTAGTGATGGAATGAAATGTTAATAAAGAAACTAATATTTAATGGGTTCAATGGCTAATAATATCTTGAAATCAAATATTATTTCTGGTTAAAGTGGATTTTAAATATGAAAGTGAATGGTCTTCAAAAAGAGAATGGTTGGTAATTTATGAAAATCAAAGAAATGATTAACTTGAAATGAAAAGATAAAATGTGGCTTGTTCTTGTTGATTTATTATGCAGTGTAATGAATTTAGAGGTGGAAATAAATGTGGAATAGGTTGTTTGGTTTAGTGGTTATGTTTTTAGTCAGGGTGGTACTATTATTGTGAACTCATAGGTTGGAATTGTGTGTGTGACTTTTATATTGTATTTTTATTGTGATTTCCATACACTCCCGACCTGAAACTATCACTTTGTGTTGACGTCCAACAGTTTTGGGGCGTGTTTTTTCCAACATCCTAGTGGGTGAGGACAAATGGTCGACTACACTGTATTCCAAACTATCTCTTACAAAAAATATTGTTATGCATGAGCTATGATGTCAAGAATTAAAAAGTGAACCTATGGGTTGATTTTATGAGGTTGATAAGGTGGTTCATAGTACCATTCATGCATGGTTAGAGGAGGGAATGAGGTCAATGTCCTTCTTATTCATGATACCATACTACTATGGATATATAAAAATTGTTATGAGAGGATTTTGTTATGATGAATAGTTGCACATATGGGGTTTGGTATGAATAGTTGCACGTATGGGGGTTGGAGGAGGGACCTAATGCTGTTTTTCATATACATATCAATCCACAAACCTGGGAATTATATTTATACCACACACCTCGATTCATTTATAGATGTTTGCTAAATGGAAATTCCCAAAATCTGAGCAGCACAACGATATAGATATGAGTTCCAGATCTAAATCCCTAAAACAAAATCAAGAACAAAGACATCCATATCTAACAAATCTTGATCTAGATCCATAATCATAGATCTGTATTTCACCACATATGTATAGATCCATGGAAATAGTGGATATATTTCATTAAAATTTCTAGGAAAGATAGAATAAAGAACCAAAAAAGCATCAGGATGAAATACACTTACTGGGAGAAGAGAATATCTTCAATTTTGGATTTTGATCTTGAAGAACACTATTCGTAAGGCCAAAAAATCCCTTTGGGTCCATTGTAGATCCTTCATTTGACCTTATAAAAGTTAAATCACATGTTAGGGCCACATAGGAGGTGAAAAAGGTCATTAAATGTTAAAAATGTGTTAGATCAACATGTTTAGGATCTCACTATCGGCTCCTGCCTAGATTAGTCACAGGGTTAGACAAAAAATGTGCTAACCCTGCATTAGAAACTGCTTCAAGGGGGTACCACATGGCTACCTCACACAAATATCTTAACTATGTGTCAACCGTATGAACCCTCTCTTCCTGGGCATGAATGGTTTACCTGGGTTGGTCGCACAGTTTTCCCTAACCATGCACCAACCGTGCACAACCCCTTTTTCTCAAAAATTTCATAAAAATCCCACCAAAACACACCCCAAGTCATAAGTCCAAAAAAAGGAACATAAAAAATTACCTGAATCCACACCTGAGATAACTCTAGAAAAGGCCAGGATCATAAAACATGCATATTCCTTGGACAGTTAAAGAGGTAGGAAGGATTTATAATACTATTAAAAGGGGGATCGAGCACTGATAGAATGAAAAAAGTCCCACCATCTGATTTTATGAAATAAAATACTTATTAATAAATTATTTTTTATCTTTTATCATAGTTTTTTTATTTCTGATGAAAGAGTCCTTTATCATCACTTTTTTGAGAACTGATAAAAGGTACCCCTATTTAATAGCGCTAAGGATAATATAACTTTTTTATCACTATACATTCCCTTTTTTTCAACTTATTAAAGTCCATATATGCAGTATTGGTACCTTTACATAATTATTTTATTACTCTTGTGTGAGTTTATTTACCCTTACATGAGTACTATCTTACCCTTATTTGTGTTCTATTTTCTTTTGAATAATCATAAGTAAGTGTATTTTGTACAATTATATAAGTTTTAAATTTAGGGGTTTAACTTTGCATATGGGTTAGTTTACCATTACGTAGCCTAGGAAAAATTTAGTCTACCTTTATATGAAAATTGATTAATTCTGGTTACCCTTTGGGCTAATCTTATATAACTAGTTGAATGGAGAAGCTACCCTTATACGATTCTGGTGTTACTCTTACATGGGTGGTTCCCTAGAGCATCTTACCTTTATGTATTTAATTCCAAATGAACCTGACACGAGTACTACAGTACCCTTATACCGTTATGGTTTTGGTTGAGGGACCCTTATGTAGTGGGTCCAGGCCCTTATAAAGCTATCTACTAACCCTTACATAGAATCAAGAGACCCTTATGCCAATAGAGAGGACCCTTACATAGGTTTCTTCGGTGTCCCATACATGGAGAAATGTAATGAATACCCTTACACAGTGCTAGCTCTCCAGATTTGTTGTAAAGAATTATTCATGAAGATTCTCCACCAAACAAGTGTCTCGAATTTTTTGGAGGTGATTTGAGGGGCCTGTTTTATCAATTTTAAATTTCATAATCTCTTATTATTATTAATATAGAGAGAAAGAATCAAAAGATAGAAGAATAAAATCCTAAATAGATATTTTTAATAAGGTTACGATCCAAATGTGATGTCCTTTTTATGCACTGCTGGTGAATCCACATGTGGTCAACTTTAGGAAACTCATTTAAGTAGAGGAATCAAGTATTTTGTTCCCAATTAAATATTTTCCTGCATGAATTGAATCATGAAGGTATTTTTACTAGGTTATATAGAACTTTGGTAAGGGGTTCTTGATCTGGTTTCATTATTTTCCTTTGGTTGTTTTCCCTGGTTCTTTTATTATTGTTATCTAGTTCCATTTCACATTAGTGTCTAGAAAATTAAACTATCTTTAGTCTATTTGTTTTTGTTATTTCGTCTTTGTATTTATTTTTTTAACATTAATTATTTGTTTATTTATAATATTAAATAGGTGTGGGTGGTGTTCTTGCAATGTAGTAGGATAAAAAGATATGAACCATAAAAATTCTTGCATTCATGTTTATTTATTGTTCCTATATCAATTTTTATATTTGTCAATGTAACTATTATTCATGCTACTATATCCATCATATTTATCTCATGTTTTTGTATTACTTTTATTTTGTGAAGCATATCTCTTTTACTTAGGTGAACCTGTGTTTTTTGTTGTGGTTGGTTATGTGTGATATTTCCTCACACATTGGAGATTGGTGTGTCTCTAGAGTTTTCCCTCCCCCTAAAAGGTAGTATCATATACTTGTTCATTGGGTTTAAAAATGTGTTTGACTATACTATAGGTAGAGAATTTTTATGGAGAGAATAAATTTAATTGATAGAGAATGAAAATGTTTCTGCTTCTTTACCATAATGAACATGATAAAGATTACTCAAAATCTAAGAAGAAAATTACCGTTATCTATTTTATAAGAGATAACTATTTTTCTTTTGAAGATTTTGATCCTAATATTTTAAAGAAATATTATTTCTGGTATTTTTTTACCCCATGTGATAGTGTTTTTGGAGAATTTTTCCAAGAAACATCTTTTAGTTCAATTAGTATAAATCTTGAGAATCCTTACATGACAAGATCTATTCTTGGAAAGTTGCAAAATAAAATTCATCATTACAATTTCAAAATGGTCCCTCTCACTTCTATACAGACTCATTTATATAGTTTTAATAAGATTTTCATTGACATATCCAATCTAGATATTGATATTTTTTATAAGGGCCAAGAATATTTATTGATGAATTATAATGATGATTCATTTAATCTTGAGCGATATTATTTGATGTATGGTAGATATTTCATTAATTAAAAGATAGTAAAAGCAGTTGTGTTTTCTTGGGAGCTTCAAATTCATGGTTTTAATGTTGAGGTAGTTGGGGTGAAGTTTAAAACCGAGCTACTCAGTGTGGATGGTAAATTAAAAGGAAAATGAAATGATAAGAATGTTGGTAGTTGGTTTAATAAGTTTAGCTGTATCAGCGTGAAAACACCTACCACAGTAAAATAATACTCCTTAAGGATATTTGTAAGGATATAATGGAAAATAAAAAATGTGGCGTACGATGGTTATGATAGTGTTGATGTTATCTAAACATTTCTGGTAGCACCTGATATATATTATGTATAGAATTTGGTTTTAATTCTCCATAATTATAAGGACTGGATCTAAATTTAAATTTCTAGGGGGGTGATCGCAAGAGTGGGTGTTGGTAGGGCCGATTTTCTGATCTATTTGGTCTCTGGTGGAGACTTGTCTCCTGTCAAATTACTTTAGTTTCTTATCGTATTTTGAAGTTCTCATTCTACTTTAATTATAGGAATGTTTTACTTCTATTATGTTTTATACTTATCATTGATTTTTTTTCTATGATTCTATTTATTTGAAGATTTGGGTATTGTTCTAGTATATTTGGGTGTCCTATAGACCCATGAGTGTTATCCAAGACCTTTGATGACATGTGTTCAGCTGATAAAAGGTATATGGATAAGGAAGATCAGGTATCTAAATGTACGATTTCTAGTTAATGTAGTTTTATAGATCATTTTTTTTTCTAATAATATTTAGCAGCTATTAGTAATAGATATGTCGGTATAGGAATATTTATTCCACTATGGAACATTTTAGGTAGTTGTTCAGTCTAGGTTGATTAGGTTTGATCATAGGGTATTTTGATACTGAATAATATCTAAACCAACTACTAGGTTAGACTTGTATAGGAATGTAAAAACATCAACCCCATGTTTAGATTTTATTTTATAAGGTGTAGATTTATTAAATTTGGCATGATTTGTATTACAAATTAAAATTTTAAGTATTTTGAACTTTTTTTCCATGAATTATTTCATTTTTCATGTCTTTCACTTTTATTTTGGTTTTTTAAGATAAAAATTTGTTTGGAATCATTTTTTGGTGTACCTTTATGTATGTATTTTATTAGCCTAACTCTGGTTCTTTGCCCTTATGTATGTACAATATTTCCCATATGTGGGATTTGTTTTATTTTTCTGTCACTTACGTATGTGGGTTGTGTACCCATATGTATGTTTTAAATATAGAGATTTACCTTTATCTAGGTGTAATTATACCCTTATGTAGCCTACGTAAAATGTGGGATAACATTACGTGACTGTGGGTCAATTATGGTTATAGTTACCCGAGGGATGGGATACCCTTAAATAACTAGTTGAAAGGAGAGGTTACCCTTACACGAGCCCTTTTTTACCCTTAAAAGAGTAGTTTGTTAGAGTATCTTAACTTTACACATCATTGGGAGAAACCTTACAGGAGGACCGTAATACACTTACTCAACTACAGTTGTAGTAGACATACCCATTCATAGTGGGTATTGACCCTTACATAGCAGTCTACTAACCCTTATGTAGTGTTATTATAACCTTAAACAATGGGAGAATACCCTAACATAGAACACTTGGAGGACACTTTCTTGAAGAAACTTTCTAGATAACCTTTCACGATGCTAACTATTTGGGTTTGTTGCAAAAACTTCTTCTTGAATCTTCTCCACCAACCACATGTCCCAAATTTGATATAGATTGTTCGAGGGATTTATTTCCTTGATATAAAGTGCTAATCTCCCTTCTTGTAATTGTGACAGAGAAACCAAACAGAAATCTCAGTGAATAAAAACCTGGAGAGAGATCATGAAGAGGTAAGGAGGTGATCTATATGTGATATCATGATTGGGCCCAGTTGGTGAAACAACACATTATTCACTCCAAGGATCACATTCTGATGGAGGGGTTGAGGATTTCATTCCCAGATAAGGATGGACACAAATGTAATTATTCTTGAAGGGATTGTGATCAGGTGAGATCAATACGAAATAAGGGTTCTTGATCTGGTTTCATTTTTCCGTTATGATAGTTTCCTTTGGTTCATTTGTTATCATTTTCTTTTTTCTTTTTTGAATGGATGTGTATAAAATTTATCTAGGTTATGTATTTTTATGTTTTGTTCTTCTTATTTAAATATTTTACAGGAAATTTATTTATAATAATATAAATGGGTTATGGGTGGTGTTATTACAATGGAGTGGGATCAAACGATTCTAACCACATAAATTCTTCTGTTTCGGCGGTTTTTTCATATATAGTTATTTATCTTTCTCATGTAACTTATTTGAATTCTATTATTCTCATCGTGTTTTTTCTATGGTTTTTTATTTCTTTTCTTTTGTCTATTCCAGTGGTTTTTTTTTCATATATAGTTATTTATCTTTCTCATGTAACAAATTTGAATGCTATTATTCTCATCATGTTTTTTCTATGGTTTTGTATTTCTTTTCTTTTTTAAAGAACATTTATTTTATGCGGATCATGTTGAGTTATTTTTTGGTTGGATTCGTGTGATACTTCCTCTAACTTTGGAGATCTGTGTGTCGCCAGGAGTGTCTCTCCTCTCAAAAACCTTCTTATTTTCATCTAAATATGAGTATAAAATATCACCAGATGTTTCGGTAACATCATCTGGGATATTAACATCATTAAAAAATAATTTATTAACCAATAATGATGTGAAAATAGATTCAGTATATGCGGTGGTATTAAATAATTTTATTGAAGCTCTTAGTTCATCTTCAAAAAGTATAAGAGAAGTAGGCTGCACATTGATATATGTATTGGGTGCTAAACTTTTTCATTATTTTATTCTCAAAACTATGTTCATTTTTCATCCTTATTACATTTAAAATCAGTGTCTAAAATATATCTAGTAGTTTCAAATCCATTCATGTGGAATTATTTTGTAAATTCAAGATAATGGTCACTCTAATTTTCTGAATATACAGCATTAGATGGTGAATCTTCATTTATATTTCTATTATAATGTAAAATTATCTTCTAAAGAACATCTATTTGGTTGTTCCAGATCCTTTGGGACTTTTTGGTTTCTTCACGTGACATTCTTCTACAAATTCAATAGAATGAACATTATTATCCTCTAAAGATATGTCAATATATGCATTATTCCTTGGAGTTCCCATTGACATACACATGTCAAAGGGCATTGAAAATAGAATTAATGTTTTCCACCTAAGGTTGTAGTAGTAGTAGTAAAAAAATTGGATTTAGTGAGTAGTGTTTAATTATAATTATCAAAAATAATAAATAAAATAAAATAAAAAGAATTCTGATGACTAGAAAGTGAAGAATCATGAATTTGAAATTTTGATGAGAGAAAAGTAATTGGGTTTAGGATAGGTTCCCATTTTTGTAATTCCATAATTTTTTTTGATAAGAGCCTATTATATTTATTGAGTAATTAAATTAATGTAATAACAATAACACTACCTTTTCACCCTTTATGAAAGTTGATGATGATGAGAATAATATTAAACAATATCTTTTCTTGGATTATTTTCCTTCAAATGTGTGAAAGACTGAATATATCCTCCTTGAATAATATAAAAAATTAAAAATATAGATTTAAAATTATAAAAATCAAAATTAGTTCACTTCTTCTTACTCATGTGTTTAGTAAACACTAAACTCTTCTCCACTAGAATTCAGATCAAACAATTAGTGCAATCCCCAACCAAGGAGAGAGATAATAAAATTATTAAGATGGTTTATTTAATATATCTGAATTAATTTATAAAATTATCACATTCAACACAATTTCTAAAATTAATAAATTGAAAATTCATTCATCAAATAAAATATGTTCAGAAAAAATTCACTCAAAACCATGCTCAAGTATCACAATGTTTCTGGGTCAACTCTCCCTTACCCAACCAAAAGAAACATCTACAACCCATTTAATGGTGGATCATTAAAGAATAAAATGTACAAATAAACGATGCTAATAAATAAAAGAAGATATTGATGGAGGAATAAGATAGCATGGATGGTGATGAGGGAGTGGGTATGGCTTCTATTTATCTTGTTTTTTGCTTCTTCCTCTATACAATGCCTTCCCCCAGGAACTCTATTGGTTTGATTCCTTAGTCACATTTCCTTGCATTCCATGATGTGGTTCCCATTATAGTGGGTCTCTTTTCTTTATATAAGTAATGAAAGAACTTCCTTGACCTTCTTTCTAGTGTATTCATCGGACATTTTGACCCATGTTTTCTAAATCTAAAACTGAAGATATCACCCCCAAGATTGCAGTGGTCTTCTCTCAAAATTAAACACCTAAATAAATTGGGTGTTCAAAAGTTATCATCGAGGATAGTAGAATTGGTATCGATAACAAGGAAGAGTGGAGAATAATCCTTCATAGGTTTATGCGGGATTATAGGGGATCCGATGCAATCATATCGTATTTTAAGGTGATATAGTTGGAGAAAAATAGTGGGAATCATAGTGGCATTAAACTGACCTTCCTCCAATCCTCTAGCCTTCACAATAGAGAAATATAGCATCAAAATGTTTTCATGGTGGTCAAATGAGGCTTTCGTGGAAATCCATGATGGTGGTAGTGGGTGTTGAGCATGGTACCAAGATTCTAAGTGGGGGAGATGGAGATCTATAGTGATAAGAGTGGAAGAATGCTGAGGATGAAGGCGGTGAATGATGTCCTTAAGCAAAGTAGGAAAATCAGGTGGTAAATATTCAATTTTTTTAAGGAATTAACATTAACCAGGATCTATTTTCCCACATCATATGATAGTTATGGGTCCACTATCATTTATAATATAAACAAGCGATAATCCTCTCAAATTCCTCCACTCGGGTTAGAACCCATATTCAAATTCCCACACAAAAATGGGCCTCAAAGGGCATAGTGGCTTCATCCCACCCTTACTCCATATGGGCCACATATGTACATGGGACTAATCCCCCATGCAGATCTCCTCCCAAATACTGTGTTATCTTATTCTATGGAAATACTCCCCGTGGGCCACATACCTACATTGGACTAATCCCCCATGTGGATCTCCTCCTTACTACCACGTCGTCTTCCTCTACGACAATGCATGGCTAGCTGATTATTTTTGAGCCAGCTAAGTGGAATAAAATAATATTTCAAAACATTCATAAAATATTTCAAATTTCACATAGAAAATATTATTCGAAACATTCATATATTTTTTTAATAAAAAATAACATTAAAAATAGGCTAGCTGGTTCTTCTCGAGATAGTTAACTGGCATAAAATAATATTTCAAAACATTCATAAAATATTTCAAATTTTACTTATAAAATAATAAAAAAAATTCATAAAATATTATTTAATAATATATAACATTAAGTACTATATTCCAATAAATTTTACTTAATTTCTTTAAAATTACACATACTCTCATAAAAGATTACATTTAATTGGTTTATTAATTAAAATAGATAAAAAATCATTAGAAAACTATTTAAATTATGCAAGAAATATCAGTATGTCTAATACCCACACACATAACCATTATTATCTTAATGTATTAGATCTCAAAATCGAATTCTTGTTGTCTCTAATTCTACCAATCTTCAAATTAAAAAGTAATAAAAAAAATAATCAATGTGAAATCAAAATATAAAAAGAACACATAATATATATATTTAAGGTCTCAATTTTCATTGAAATAATTAATCCAAGAATTTTATTTTTTTCCCTTTTGATAATTTTAGATCATTTCACTTCATTCATACACGTACCTGAATTTATTATTATTAAACATGAGAAATCATGATATACATGTCTTGAATCGTTTCTCCCGCCACTCATTATATAATTCAATTAGAGTAATGCTTATATCATAGGAACATGATCATTATCCATAATCATATAAAGGAACTAATTTCTACACTTTCTAAATACAAAAAACACATGAAGTTGATGGATGTTATCAATTATGTTTCTAATGACTCTAAGGCTTAAGGTTGGATGGAATTGATATTTAAAAATTAAGGATCAAAGTGGACACTTAATTCAAAAGTAAATTTCAAGATATAAAAATTGAAAGTTATTGAATACTCCCATTGAATGTAGCAACACCCATTTCTCCCAAACTCAACGTAAGGTTATGATCAAAATAAAGTATACTGAATGATTTTTTCCTTGAATTTTCTCTATGCATTTAATCTTCTGTTTATTTTTTTTTTAATTTTTTATTTTTTATAATTTATTAGTTGAATGTATTTCATATACTAAACCTAACTACATATGATAAAAATCATTGGTTTAGTGATGGTGATTTTTTATACTCCGAAGTCACAACGTACAATTGTTTTATTTTCATTTTCATTATTTCTTTATGAAGGGTAGACTATAAATCATAAAGAATGATTCAATAAACCTTTCCCAACACCCAAGACAACACTCCACACTTTTTAATTACAATGTATATCATCCCTTTTACAAAGACTCACTTCACCCCCATATTTGAACTTTAAAATATCATGCAAATATCATGAGGAGGTGTGAATTGATAGAAATGGCATGAAACGTGGCTAATTCCAAACAGGGGTATTAAAGGTGTCTATAGGCTTACCAGGATTGATGAATTAGGTGGTATCAAGGATAAGGCATTATCAATAAAACTTACTCAATCATTTTAAATGTTTTTTATAGCAATATCTTTGATAAGTTCAAAAGGAAGTTCTAGTAGGTGACATGTCCCAAGATCACTCAAAAAATATGATCAAGATAAAATAAGAAGTACTTGGCCTCGAAATCCTGTTGTGAATGAGAAATATAACATTGTATAGTCACTCAAGACTTGAATAATAATAAAAAATTAATTCAAACATATTTTACAAATTCATTGAATGATTACATGATTCAACTAATTCACTCAAATTGTGAGTCCTTTTATTATCCATGAATCATTATAATAATTAAATTATATGTTATAATAATTAAATATAATTACCATTTAAATATAAAAGATGACATCACATGTTTCTTAAAAAACTCATGTCTCCTATATCAGTCAACAAAATCATATATCATAAACATGGTCATTAAATTTCCAATTTAATACTGAAAAAGGATTCCTGAAAGAAACACAAAGAGTTTAAAAGATAAAAATTAAAAGAAAACAAAATTTTTTCATAAAGATATAATATTTTTCCTCCACAATTTATGGATTACCTTGTTCCATCATGGTAATCATGTAAATTAAAAACAACTCATACTAGTGTAATGACTATTCCATCAAGGCTCAAAGGGGTGATTGGAGAGGTATATAAATATTAAATCGTAAAAAAATATTAAAACACATGTCTACTCCTGGAGGAGCCCTTGGTTAATGTCATTAAAATGACATAACCTCATGAAAGGTAATTAGTATATGGGTTGGATATCTATGAGATCCACCATTGGTTCTTCAGGTAAACTTTTGTTGATACTTTTTATCCTTTTCCCATTTCTAGTGAATGGATTTCATTAATATTATTTCTTTATCTTAATGAAACCAAAAGGATAGAAATTAGTAATAGTAAAAGGGATTTCCCACCTAGAATATATGCTACATGGACTTAACTTTTTTATGTAGTTATAGTGAAGAACTTATCTCTAGGTTGAAATGTATTTGGTTCAATCTGTTTTTCATGTTGCACTAGGGTTATTATTTGTAAATTTAAAAACATAAAAAAGATTCTATTCTAATTTAATCCATCACCTATAAATGATGTTTTATCTCTTTAAATTAATCTTAAAATCCAAATTTACATTTATCACGGTCTAATATTCTTATTTCTCTAATTCCATCGGTAGATGAAATTTTTTCCATAAATAAACTAGTATGGGGCTCATACTAATAAGTGGTTTATATGTTACCTGGTATGACCATAAATTGAATTCAGGCCTTTGGCTCCAATCCATTTGGGTTTTTTGTGTTTTATCCAAAATAACATTAATCTCATGGTTTGACACATCAATTTTGGCAATTTTTTGGGATGTTAAGGTGTAGATGTCATGTGGGAACCCCATACATAAGAGAAACCTCCAAAATTTAATTGAAAAAATGGGTCCTTTGGTCACTAATGATGGATATTGGAATTTCAATAAAACAAAAGATGTTATCCTTGATAAATCACATAAAACATTGGAATCATCATTCTTGGTGGCCTTGGCTTCCACCCACATAGATACATAATCAACAAAAAGTAAAATATATTATTTACCAAAATACCTAGGATAGGGTCTCATATAATAAATTCCCCATAACTCAATTATTTCACAAAAAAAGGTGGATTTTCAAGCATCTTTTCTTTTTGAAATATTTCCAAAAAATTAAGACTTTTCAAATTTTTATAATAAACATGAGCATATTTAAAAAATGGCATCCAATAAGTTCTATATTACAATACTTCTATAGCCTTTAATTAAGGTGAAAAGTGGCCTCTACAGGCATGTTTATGAAAAATTTGAAAAATAGAATCGATTTCAATTATCGATAATCAACTTCTTATGACTTGGTCGATGAAAATTTTCCATAAATATGGATCTTCCTAGTTATAGAATTGAGATTCAGATTTTAGTTCATGATTTTGATGAGAGTTAAGCTAACAAGGTACCTGAGATAAGGCCAAATAATTTACTTTCTTGGCATAAAATGGTACATCACATTTAATGACGTAGAGCTACTCTCTGTGTATTTAACCATGGAGTGGGCCCAGTTCTAGGTTTTTTTGTTTTAACACACACTACTATAAAACTAGTCTTTAACTGCGCTGGTTTTTTTTCAGTGCAAAGGAATGAACTGAAAAATTTAACCTTTTAACAGTGCTTTTCTTGCACTAATAAAGGGTGCCTTTATCAGCGCTTTATTTTTAGTGTTGATAAAGGTTAATATTTATCAGTGCTTTACTTTTAGCACTGATAAAGGTTCGAATAAATAAAATGAAATGATGAAATAAATAAAAAATAATAAATGAGCATATTGAAAAAATATTACAAATTTTATTAATTAATGGATTATTGATAACAAAAAAAATTGATTATACATTATTAAATATTAAACATTTTACTAATTAGATAATAATGATAATTAATGTTATTAAATTATATATATTAAATATATAGATATATATTAGTATATATAAATTTGATTAATATATTATATAATATTTATGTGCTTTACATTAAATAGTTATATATTTTTTGAATAACAGTTTACATTTAAAAACTAATAAGAATTAAAAATATTGGAAAATTTCATAGTTTTCGACATATAATTGAGTGTTTTTTTTATTTTTTAATTTTAGAAAGATCAAATCAATGTTACATTGATTTATAATATACATATTTAATTCATTTTTATATATAATGCACACACATAAAACATATCATTTTTTTCAATATTGTTAGTGTACTTATTCTTAATTTATTCAATTTTACTCATTTCTATCATATATGCATGCACTTAAAATTATATATTCCTTAATAATGTTAAAATTGTTTAATAAATATTTATAAATAAATATATTTATAAGTGTACATTTTATATATATATACAATTATATATTTATAAATATAAATAAATAAATCAATTCTAAAATCGTTTATATAAATATAAATAAATATTTTTATATATTCAAATAATTACTAAATTTATAATAAATTTACATAAATGAAGAATATATTTAATATATTTATATTTATATTTATTTATTAAATATATATTTTTAATTATATAAATATATATAACGATATAAATATTATTCTTTATAAATATTTCCATAATTATAAAATTTAAATAAATATATTCAAATAGGAATATATGTAATATATTTACATTTATATATATATATATATTAAGTATATAAAAATATGTATAATTTTTTTATTTGTAATTATAATTATAAATCCTTTAATAGCGCTTAAGTAATAAGCGTGGATAATAGCATCTTTATCGATTCTTTTTTTCCCACAGATTAAAATGAGACTTTATCATTGCTAAACAAAGTGACAGAAAATCAAAGTTCATCTACATTGATAATAGAACTCTTTACCAGTGTTTTTCATAAGAACTGATAAATGTTTCCCAATATAATTAAAAAAACCCAGACCATTTGCGAACCCTTCGTGATATTAGAAGATTTCTGTGGAAGTCACCCACTGTCGATGCTCGTCCTCTGTGAATCGAAGCTCAAATCAAACCACCCGAATGCCTCCAGTTGCTCAAACATCTCATCTGACATTTGATGTTCGGTTTTAATTAGGGTTTCCATAGAAGGTCTTGTATTTTTATTAACCTAGTGAGGTAGTTCTTAGAATTTTATTTGTGTATATTTTTTTATTTTTTATTTCTTCTTTGATGATGTCATTATTTGTGGTCTGGTGATTGTATACTAGAGGGGCAGGCCTTCCGATTTTCTAAGTTTCCAATTTCAATTCTAATCTTGATCGGTCATGGGGAGTTTATTGTTTATAGAATCAATGGTGACACATTATGTCACATGGACATTAGTGGGCTTTGTTATTTTATTTATGCTTCCCAAATTGATCTCCCAATGTTGTCATACCTATTTTTCATTCTTTATTTTATCAATGTATTTCTAATATGTGAAATTTTAGAAATTAAAACTGGGTATTTTGTTTGTGAGGGAGCTGAAGGTAGGTTAAGGGATTTATTTTATATTAAAGTGAATCATATATTTCAATTCCTACATATCTATAATGGTGTTATAATCCAATGAATGGGTTCATCATGGTAGTTTTTATTTATATTTTATTTATATTAGTTTTATTTATTTTTGGGGCCAATTTATTCCTACTGTGTTGTTTTTCATGCAATGGTTATTGCTGTTATCCCGAGGAGGGTCGAGAATGTCTTTTAGTCACTATCATGATATATATTGACATTACACTGAAAAAAATCGACAATTTTATTCAATTTTAAATGGGTGTCAATATGGGTATTCAATCATCGTTTTAAATCATTAAAACACATCCCTTACATAAAAGCACTGGGGTATAAGTATCCCATGAATTCCATGAGTCACCTAAAAGTGAAGGAAAATTACAACTCACTAATCATCAACATTTAAACAATGGTCATAGTTAATGTAGATAATTTTTTTCATAATTCATCTCTTGAAACTCTAAATATTATGTCATCCACAGAGATAAGAAATTTCAACCTATTGATAAAATTATTTTTTATCTAATGATTATTATCAATTCCTCATTTTTTAAATTAATGTTTCTTTAGTAGTTCATGAAACCATCAATACGAAACTCTTTTTTCTTTTCTTAATTCATGAATCACCTTTTTCAATTTACAAACATTATTCTTTTATTAAAGTGTTTGAAAACTATCTGTTTGTTTGATGTAATTTGTATTCGTGTAATGCATAATTAAATGTTAATTTTATATGTAGTTGTAGTACCTTGAATTTTTGTAGGATTGTTCGGTGTGGTGATATACCATTAATTTTAAATGTAATAATTTATTAGGTTCTACCTCACTTGTTCCAACACATTTTTATATAATCTAGTTGATTGAATGATTGTTTATTATTATTTTTTATAATATTTGAGTTTAATATTACTCCTTGATCACCTATATTATTTTTTTCATTTTTAGGGGATTTAAGAAAGATTTGATGTGGAGTGATTCTTTTCTTAAATTCAATTACCCATTTCATTCAACATATTGAAATTATTTGAAATAATCAAATGTTGAGTTTCCCTTATTATAATTTTCTTTAACATTATCATTTGATAATGAATGTCTTTTGTTCATTTATTTTTATGTTGTATAAAATTAAGATTTTATGAACCCAATAGGATGGATATGAATTGAAAATGTATTTAAGCGAATCTTATGACAAATAATTATTAATATGGAGTTAAAGAGTTCATCAAGTTTTCAACAGAGAATGCAAATGACCCTTCTTAAATCCATTGTCCATGTTTACATTGTTTTAACTCCTAAAAAATTAGTCTAGAAGCATTGGAATAATATTGATGTTTATTTAGATCCATTAATAAATGGAGCCAAAACAAGGATTGTGTTTGAATCAATCAAACATCTAATAAAAAAACTATGGATTCTATGTTCCCATCACTACTATTGGTTAACTACAAATTAGAATAGCATCTGACCTGAACTTCCTACCCAGCTTCCCCATTATGATCTCATACAATAGATAGAGGGAAACAAACAAATTATATTCTTGAAAATAGAGAAAAAAATTTATAGAATAAGCTAATTCATTGGGTAATGGTTTTATGGAAAAATCATATGATTGATGAATATTACCACTTATTTAAATAACAAATAAAATTGTGAGGAAGTGATGGATAAGTGAATACTGAATGGTGATATAATTGAGATGGTGGTGAGCGTGTATGGAATGAAGGAATCTTGGCGATGCCAGAAAGGAATTTCAAGTTAACTGCTATTTTAAGCGGTAGTTAACCAATAATAGTGAAGTACACAGAGAATATTTAGTTTCATTATTACCTTTGTGAGTGATTCACATCCAATCCTTGTTTTGGCTCTATTGATCAATTGAGCCTAATAGTTATCAATATCATAAATTGTCTTATGGTTTACTGACATCCATAGAGTCTTTTAACCCATAATTTAGTTCATAGATAACAATATGTTTTAATATTAGAACATATTTAGACCAAATAAACCCTCTGAATATATATAAAGGTATTGTTATGTTATAATTTCCCAATTTTACAAAAATATTATATAATAGAATAATGATTTAATTTTAATTATTTCTTTTAAAGTATATTTATTTTATAAATTTTTTGACCCTTTTTCATAACTTTGCATGAAGAGAAACAACGCTGTCTCTACTCAATTACAGAAGTAATATTCTTATTTTCATAGTAAAATCATTATCCACAGAATTAATGTATTGTTTCATATTTATGTTTTATTAATTTATTTTTAATAATAGTCCCATAATAATTATTTTCTTATACAGTTTGATTCTTTTGTTCGAGATGGGGTGCTCTGTCGAACTTTCATTCTTCATCTCCCCTAAAACTTTTTCACCCCCGAAGTGGTATATTTATCGCTTTATTTCAAATTAACTCCACTGACTTTTCATGAAGATAAATAGTGCTACCAATACTCAATCACATAGTTAATTTTTATGTTTTTATAGTAAAAACATTTTCTATATAATTATTTTATTGTTTTATATATATGATTAATTTATTTATTTTTTTGTATTACTCACATTATAATTGTTTTATTTTGCAAGTGCATTCTTTTATATGAGTTGGGGTGTTCTATCCAACATTAATGATTCTTATACCATAAAACCTTTTCACACCTATAGCGGTTCATTTTTAAATTTCTTTCAAATTACCTCCACAGCTTTTACAGGAATATAAACGATGCCACCTCTCCTCAATCACAGAGGTAATCCTGATGTTTTCATTGTAAAATAATTTTCATAGAATTAATGTATTATTTTATAATTTTTTTTAAATATTTTTTTAGTATTAATGAAATAATAATCATTTTCTTATATAGGTGGATTATTTTTTCTAGTTCGGTTGGGTTTTCTAACATTCATGCTTCTTCTCCCATAAAACCTTTTCACCACTACAACAGTTAATTTATCGCATTCCTTCAAATAATATCCAATACATTTTTAGGAAGAGAAAAAATACCATTTCTACTCAATTATAGAGGTAATATTGATATTTTCACAGTAAAATAAATGTACATATAATTAATGTGTTATTTCATATTTATGTTTAATTTATTTCTTTTTTGTATTACTCACATAATAATTGTTTTCTTATACAGGTGGATTCTTTTGTTCGATTTGGGGTGCTACGTCCATCTTTCATCCATTTCTGTATCCAAGCTTATATAGAATTATTATCCCCCAAAAAAATTAACCTCTTTAGTGTTGAAATTTGTCACTTTACATCATTTTCCATCCACTACTCAATCACAGAGGTAATCATGGTATTTTTATAGTAAAATCATTTTTCTATAGAATTAATGTATTATTTCATATTAATGGTTAATTTCTTTATTTTTAGTATTACTCAAAATAATATTTTTCTTATACTGGTGGATTCTTTTTTTAGTTGATGTGGTTTATTCGATGTTGTGCATGTAGTTTTGGAAGTTTGATAAAGAAAGTTAGTAGAAATTGAAGAAAAATTGACATATAAGTTTTTTTGAGACTTTGGTACATTTAGGAATCTATCACAACTCAATTTGACACATGATGTGACCAGTACGACTCCATGCACTTATTTCTATTTTAAAATGACATTAATTTTAGTTAAAAAGAAAACTAACTCAATGTGTCTGTTATCAGTTTAAAATCGATATTTTACTATAAAAAGTTTCACTCACTGAAAATCAAGCAAACATGCTTGATTTTTCTGGATTATTTAGGGAATCAATTCACACATCAATCTTGACATGTAGGAATCATTCTCACATCAAACTGAAACACGAAAAGATCTGTGTGAGTCAAATTCTGTGTTTCAAGATTAAAATGACATTTTAGTAAAAAAGACATGTGATGTTCTCAAAATCGAGCAAATTAATTCATATTGTTTTTGTAATTAATGAAAATAATCCATATGTGATTTTTAACATGTAGGAATTATCCTCACCTCATTCTGATGCACTGTGTGACCGATAAGAATCTAAATTTGTCTTTATTTATAATTGACATCAATTTTAGAAAAAAAACAAACCGACTCTATGAAAACAGAACAAAAACATTAAAATTGTTTTTATAATTTAGTAAAATGATCCGTATGTGATTTGAAATTTTCATTAATTAGGTTCACCTTAATACGTTGCACGATTTGTTGGATATGACTACAAGTGCATGTTTTTATTTAAAATTGATACAAATTTTAGTAAAAAGGCCAACTGACCTACTCAAAATTGATCAAACCAATTCAAATTCATTAAATAATTTTGTAAAATGATCCATTTGTCTTTTGTGATGTGTATGAATCAACCACACTTCAATCTGATACACAATATGATCAATATGAGTAAAATTACATGATTAAATTTTAAACTGACATTTTAGTAATGAAGACAAGTGACGTACTCAAAATCAAAAAAACACATTAATATTATTTTGATACTTTTTTAAAATGTTCCATATGCATTTTTAAATGTGTAGGAATCAACCGTACCTCAATCTAATGAATGGTCTGACATGTATGATTAAAAATGTATCTTTTTATTTAAAATTATCATAAATTTTAGTAAAATGGACAACTGTCCTACTCAAAACTGAAAAAACACATTTTCTTTATTTTAATTCTATACTAAAAAGTTCCATATGTAATGTTGGATGTGTTAGAATCACCCCCACATTAATCTGATACACAATGTGTCTGGTATGACTCAAAGTGTCTGTTATCAATTTAAAATCTACATTTTAGTTCATAAAGTGTCAATGAGAACTGATCAAGCACACACTAATTTTTGTGATAATATTGGAGAACAATCCATAAGACATTTTGATGTGTAAGAATCTATTTCATGTCAAACTGATACACTATATGATTAGAATAAAGAAAAAGTATGTGATTCCATTTTAAAATGAAATTTTTTGTAAAAAAGAAAATTAATGTACTCAAAATTGAGAAAATATATTCAAATTATTTTAATACTTTATAAAAACGATCAACTAGTCATTTGATACATGTTGGAATCAGTATAACTTCAATCCAATTCATTTTGTGACTGATATGACTCAAAGTGCATCTTTTTATTTAAAATTGACATCATTTTTTTAAAAGTAACACTTTTTTTAATTTATTTGTTTATATTAATACTATCATCATATTTTTTTCTCATACAGCTGTGTTCTTTTTCTCATGAAAGGGTGGTCTGTTCAGAAATTGCATGAGTTAGGACATTATTAAAAGATAAAGTAACATTGGTGATTTTGAATATATTTAATAATTTTTATTTATGTAATGGAATGAACCAATCATTGAAATTTCTATAATATAGTATTTTATTCTTGTATTTGTGTTTTAAATTTCACCTTATTTTAATCCTATATTTTTACCTTGTTTTTTTATATTTAGTGTGTTTTTAGTGATACAGTGTGCTATAACAGCACACTATAGTGGTGCGGTTGTGTGATGTTGCAGCACACTACAGTGTGACCCTTTATCAGTGCATTTAAAAGTGCTAGTAGAGGCCACATTTATTAGTGATTTTAAATGTGATGATAATGGTATACTTTATGAGTTCTCATAAAATTTATGATAAATTTCCATTTTATCAGCACTCAAAAAACACCAATAAATGTTCCTTTAGCAGTGCTAAATTAAAGAATTGATAAATGGTTCTTTATAATCAATTTATTTAGCACTAATAAAGGACCCCTTAAATAGCGATTTCTTAGCACTGGTAAAATACCATGGATTTTGTCCTCTCTCATATATTCAACAATTTTTGAGCACTGATACAGGCCAATTCAATCACTGTTAAAAGACGATTTTTTTTGAAGTGACAGTTGGGTTGCCTACTGAGGGGATCTACCACTTTTTTTTCAACTCCCCCTTTTTTTATAATATCTAGATTAAACTAATACAATTGTATTATCCATCTTACTAGACATGGTTTGGCATCATACTTCTTCATCAAGTGCCAAAAATTTGTATGATCAGTAAATAAAACCACATAGTTCAAAATAAATATGAAATGAATTTACAAGGAAAATACTACAACAAGAAAATATTTTTTTTTGTTTTGTAATTGATATGAGTGGATTATATGGTTCTTGAGGTTTATGTCAAAACATCGGGATTCTTTTAATTATTTTGGAAAGGAAAACTCCTATTGCATGGTTTGATGCATCAAAAAGATACTCAAATGGGTGTTCCCAATATAGTGGTTTCATTATCAGTGGGGAAACTATCTTCTATTTGAACTCATAAAATGACTCTCTAAAATTGTATTTAAATAAATCATATTTTTTTGGAAGTAATATTTAATTAGGAATATAAATATTACAAAATACCTTAATTAATCTTCTATAAAATCCCACATGCCACAAAAATGATCTAAAATTTCTTACACAAGTGGGAAATAGAAAATAATTGATCACAGAATCATTATAATTACCAACCTCAATTATTATTTTTTGAAATGATATGATATAGAACTATCCATTTTTCAACCATAAAGTGACTCTTTTAAAAGCTCAAAATTATATTTTTATCTATGTATGTTTTCAAAAAAATTTCCAATTTCCTTACGAAATGATCAAAGGAGATTCCAAAATTAATACAGCCATTGAGAAATATCCTAATGATTTTTTTAATGTGATATGAGAATATGGATACCATACATCGGTAAAATACACCAATGGTATTAAATAATTCGAAATTCATCCTCTTGTAGGAAATAGTTCTAAAAGGACAGGGGAATATTATATTTTCTTGGTCATCAGGGGAAATTGGTACATAAAAAACTATAAAAACAATCCAAAAATCAGATACAAGATTTATTGGATAATATTTATATCATTTGATCAATTAATGTGTTTTGTAAGTTACCTTTCCATGTGACTTAGTTAAGCTTTCTATAATCAATGAATATCCTCCAACTATTTTATACGCACATTGGAATTAATTCATTATGCTCATTTTCCAAAAAATAGTCGATCCTATTTTTTGGTGAACCACATGGATGGAGTTGACCCAAAAGAGTTATAAATTTGTTACATGATGTTGGTATCCAAAAAAATTTCAATCTCTTTTATAACAACCACCATAATGGTGTGGATATGTCTTATCTTGGGTTTCCTTGAAGGTAGTGAGTCCTCTTCTAGAAAGAATATTTGGGAGCAGACCATGCGTTTGATTTTAGAAACTGTAAAGGGAATGATGGGGTAGTATGTAGCTTTTTTTCTCCCATCCGGTCCAAGATATTCCATCTCTTCAAAGCCTTCAAATTCACTCACACTGGGTAGTGGGACAGGGGAATCTTTATTTCCAGTATTGTAATTGGGCAGGCTCTATTTTCAGCTACCCTGGCTGTCCTACTCCCATGATAAATTTTATGGTGGAAAGGATCTACCCCAGGTTTGTCAATGCAGTCCTAGATAATTAACAACATTAACTCTTTGAGTAAATTTCAATAAACCATGAACATAATTAGTGTGGGTTCAATCCAACCACTTCGGGAAATTTTGTGACCCAAGATTTCCACAGGATTCTGTCCTCAAAGGAAATTCATAGAAGCAGGAATGATGTGGTTTAGTGCAATAAGATTGTAGCAAAGTATAACATACTCATGTGGAGTGTACGAAATAATTCAATGTCTTCTGATGATAATATTAATAGGGGGTATTTTTTCGGTCTTAAGGTGTTAACACATAAATAACCCATGGATATAGAGTGAGAATCATTTATTTTTTTGAAGGAGATTAGGATCAAGGTATTTAGACTTTCTTTGGTACTTGTACTAATATTTCATCCACTGAGCTTGGGGATGGTTCATTTTTAGAGAGATGGTTTTCTGGGATGTCTGATAAGGGGCATCAAATGGTTGCATGGTCCATTGTGTTTAATGATGGATGCTGGTGGTTGTGGTAGGACATGAAGGATTCTAGGAATGAAGGTTTCCTCCCTACAGTGAGAGCCATAATTGTGAGAACGAAACACTTGCTGGTGGACATGGTCTCTCTTATCAAAAACTGGAAGGAAGCTCCCTAAATGTGGGTGTTTCATTCTCGCATCCCCCAGGTTCACCCCTTTAATGATAGACCTCAGAATAATTATTTTGGGGGGAGGGATGTTATGGCCTTCACTTTTTTCTATGGGATGGGGTCTTCCCTCCAATCCAAGGCCACAACATTATTCACTAGGATCACATTGTGCAAATAGGTGAGGCTAGTCATCGCCCATGCTGATATTGACTGCCTAATCCTCCATGACTCCTTTCATTGAAAAAGTTTCGCCCCTTGGTATGTTTGGAACACCATTAGAAATTGTAGATATCTTATTAGCAACCACATTCATGTAACCCACACAAGACATGAGGGTAACAAGGTGATATATCACCTTGCTTCACCGGCAGTAAAGGGTCATATCATCACTTTTCTTCTCAACACCAACTATTTAAAGCCTGAGACTATTAATTTTATTATAGGGTATTACCATGACTTTCACTACTTTAGCCCCCCCAGAACCAGGGGTGGCCAGGTTTCTCTACATCCCTATTTTTCTGAATTTTCCTTCTTTCTCTTAAATAAAATTCTGATATTGGTTGTGGATACCATTTCTCTGAAATTTAGTTTATAATGTATGTCATATTTTGTTCTGGGATCTCAGATAAACTATTGGTAATGATCCATTATAATTTTTATCCTTCAATGAGTTATGAATATTTTAAATCACTAAGCAGTGGGTTTAAATAATAATTTGGGGGTCTATCTAGGGAAGAGTTTGAATTAAAATTTATTAATTCAAAATCATGAATCTCTTTGGTAAGGGGTATCATATTAATTTCTTGTAAAACATTATTAAATACTTTAGATTTTATTTCATCTTAATAATTAAAAACATAATTTCTTATTTTTATGTACTTACTTCTTCTTATGTGTTCTCAATAGCATGGTGATCTCCTAATGATAATAGTTATCCAAGAATACCTAAATCTTCAAGGGGATCAATAACTTCTTCCTTGCGGGTGACATGAGATGTGGTGGAGTGGTTCAAAATCTAGGAGGGAGGATTTTCCTTACTTTCACAGCACACTATAGTTATGGCAGTACTCTTCAGGAAGAGGCTAATGCAGTCCTCACAGGGAGAAATCTATTGAAACAGATGAATATTTCTCTCTACATAGAGGAAATAGACTCAAGAATTATACATGATTCCCTGATAGAGAGAGGTCCCACTCGTTTATTAGTTTAATAAATAATGTAGAAATGAAATAACTTCTTAATAGTCAGCCTCGGGTCACCCACACCAAGAGAGTGGGAAACAAAGTTGCAGACTACATCTCCTCTCTTGCAGCCCTGGGCTCCTCTGTCACTTTTATTCCAAATTCTGCTCCCTCAAGTCTGAGGGTGTTAAAAAAATTTATGGAGACATCCTCATTCACCCTTATTTTAGACCCCCTAATCCATCGTCCTCAAGTGTTCTAACCCCCTTATATTATGCACTTTCTCCTTTTATAAATATATAATGATATGAGAACATTAAAGTTCACCTTATTGTCCCCCATTTTCATAGAGAGGGTTCCTTCATGAACATTCATGATCATTTTAGACATCAATAGGAATGTTCTTTCTAAAATAATGTTTGAATTACCTGGTGATTTATCTTCTTCCATGGTGAGAACATAAAAGTATAATAGAAAAATTAGTCCTTTAACTCCCACTAGCACAACTTCAAACACTCCAGCTACAAAAATAGTAGATTAGTTATCTATTTACACAACCAATTTTATGGGCTCCATTAAACATATTTTTAAAGACAAAAATACAGATTTAGACATGAAATTAATAGAAGCACCAATATCATACATGGAATCATAATATTTCAAGGATCCAATACTATACGGAATAGAAAATGTACCTGGATACTGACATTTTTGGGAAGTAGGGGTGTGATCATGGTTGAGACACTCCTCCCTCGGATTATTAATTCATCATCATCAAGCTGATTTCTCTAGGGATTTATTTCCTTGAGGAAATTCACATATCTTGGTATTTGTTGGATTTCCTCTACCAATGGAAAGTGGATTTTATCTTTATAGATGGTCTCCTATATCTCTTTTTGATGTAGATCTTCTTTAACATTTGTTGATCGAGTTAATGTTGAATGGAATGGTTCCTTGATGAATTTTTTCTCCCTTTTTTTCATTTATAAATACGTTTCTATACTCTCATTCCTTCTCCTTGTTCTTTAATTATTCTATTCCCCTTCTTTTAGATGGATGGGTTGAGCTTCATAATGTTGGTTAGAATCATCAGGCATAATTTTTTAGGAGGTTTATGTTCTTTCACAATTTGTTTCAAATTTTCTATGACATTATCCTTGGAATTACTAACTATATGAGACATATGATTTCCTTGATTAATTATCAAAATTTCCATAAAACTATTGAATAAGTCTATGAGTTTTCCAATATTATATTCTAATCCTAAAACTTTGGTCTATAGATACTTCTTTTCTACGACCAATGCACTAGTGGAAGGCTCCTCATAATTATTATATTGTAATGGTGGTGGTTGAAAAGATTTTATTTTATAATGGTTGTTTAATGATTTTTGGAGTAGTGGATGGTCTGATATTGTTACTAGAAAGGTGTTTGATTAGAAAATGAGGTCTATCTTGGTTTTATTGACCTCTAAATCCTTGTTGGAATTTAACTTATCCCAATTTTTGATTCTGTAGAAATTTTCATGGATGGAATATAGCTACACAAATCATTATACCTTGTACCTTATAACATTTATTAGTGAAATGATTGGGTGATGAACAAAATCCACAGACCTGGCATGGGGATGGTGGTTCACTCACATTATTCAGAACCATAAATCTCACTATACTTGTTAATTATTCAATTTTAGTTTCATGTAAAAGTGACGAGCCATAACTTTTTACCTCTTCTATACCTCTCACAGTTGTCCCTCTTGTGCTGAAGTTGTTGTGAATTTTGTACTATATTCTCGACGAGGTTCCTATATTTTCCTGCTAATTTTTCAATCAAATCTCTCTCATATGAGGCATCCAAGAGGTTCCTCTAATTTTATAGTAATGATTTATATAATAATAATAGGAATTGGTTCTATTAGACTACTTTATGTAATATTATCAATGAAAAAAATATTTAATTGTCCCCAATATTGGTAAAGAGTCCCACCTATAGTTTTTCAAATAGTGTATATCTCTTTACTGATTATTGTGATCCAGGTGGCTGGGAAGAATATTTTAACAAAAATTAACTCTATATAATTCCATTTATGGATCTCTCATGATTGTAAACTATACAACAACTCTTTAGAAGCTCTTTTATGAGAAAGTATAATTCCCTCCACTTGACTTTCTCCTCATCTAGTCCACTTAGATTAAATATTGAACAAACAATGTTGAATTATAGAATGTGTTGGAAGGGTTCTTTACCTAAAAGACCATTGAATTTAGTTAGCACATGAATCATATTGACATGTAATTCCATATCCATTTACTGAGAAGTGATGGTTAACTGGTTTTGTTGGTCAGTAAATTGTGGAGCACAAAGGTCCCTTAATGTTTATGGTGGATTGAATGCCATTATTTCAGACATGGAGTGATTACTTGTGGTTCCAATTGAGTCCTCATAATTTATTTCATATATATTTATCAGGTTTCTAATTCTTGTTATCTTGGTTAACTTTCTCCCCGAATCTAAAGTAATTAGTCATATTTAGAAGCCCTTGTCATGATAATTTTGTGTGTTGGATTAAAACATACTCCTCAAAAGTAGTTCCAGTTTTGACACACACCTAATGTAGGGAAATGAAAACGAAAAGTAAAAATTTCCCCCACTAGGGTGTAGTAGTAGTACTGGTCAAAATAATATCCAGATTAATGTTTAAATTGAGTTACCATGAATGAAAAAGTTTATAAAATAACTCTAATTAAAACTACTAGAAGGTGAAGAAAACAAGATGTGAAATTCATATGAGAAGAAATTGATTAGGTATTGGAATATTCCTCCCTTTTTTAATTCTATCTTTGTCCTTTTTAAAATATCCAATTATTTTTATTTATTTATTAAAAGAATGGAATAAAAATCACTCTTCCTTTCTAACCTTGACTAAGGTTGATGATGAGAGAATAATCCTAAAAAACATCCCTACGCAGACTATTCTCTTTTTAATGTGTAAATGTTTGAATGTGCCTCCCCTGAATAAGATAGCAAATACCAAATATGATATTGAAATTATGAAATATATAATTTAGTCCACATATTTTTCTTCACGTGTTTAGTAATAATTGAACACTTCTCAAATTTATTTTATATCAACCAATAGATGAAATAAAAAACCAAGGAGAGGAAGAATAAAATTCATAATAAAGGAAATTAAAAATATCATAATTAAATTAAAATAAATTATCATTAAAAAAGTTATAAAATTAATAAACTGAAATTTTTTCATCAAAAAAATAGATTCACAAACAATAATTAAGAAATGTGACTCAAGAATCACATTTTTTGGGTCACTTATCCCTTACCAAACCTCAATAAACATATACCCTTCCATTGAAGGATTGTCTATTGAAGAAGAAGAGGTATGAAAAATGATTCTAATAAATAAAAGAAAATAAGAAAGTAGTGGATCGATAGAATGGGGAATAGGTGGCGGGTATGCCTTCTTCATCTCTTGTTTGTGGCTACTTCCTTTTCCCAATGATTTCACCCAATAACTCCTATGGATTTTATCTTTATCATGTGTCCCTGTCCTCTATGATAAGAAACACATTCCAAAAGGTCTCCTCTCTTTATATAGGAAGTGGGATAACCACATTGTTCTTCCTTTATTTCATATTAATCTGAGCCATCAGCCCTTTTTTTAAATCTCATAATAAAAATCTCACCACCCCTAAGACCTGTGGTGGACATATCTCAAAAGGAAGCACATGAATTATTATGTTGTTTAATAATTATCATCGATGATAGCATCATTAGTGTAGACAATGTGGATGGGAGGTGATGTTGCTTACATGGGTTTTCATGCACCCGTACGGGCTCCCATGGGCCTGTATGGGCTTTCATGGTGATGGTAGTGATAAATAGCGGTGAAGATGTACATTGGCATGGAAGCTATCTTCCTCTAATCCTATGACATTCACACTAGAATTAGAGAGATTTTAAATGTGATCATGGTAGTTGGTCAAGGCATCAGTGGAAATCCATGGTGGGTACGGAGCTCAGGACTGTGATTTTAGGTGGCAGAGATGGAGTTCTCTAGTGATAACAGTGGTGGAAGGCCAAGGACAGGGGAAGAGAGTAGTGGCTTCATGAGGCATGAAAAAATTGGGTAGTATGGCATAAAATTTTTAAAGGAATAAAGAGTAACTGATGTTTATTGTCTAACATCTCAAGAGTGTTAGGGGGTTGTGGTCATTTAGTAGCTAAATGTGTGTGAATCCAATCAGAAACATGCCCCACAGGGGGAACTCGGATTCACATTCACATAAGAAAAATGGACCTCCACAGCCAACAAGAGCTTCGGCCCACCCTTAGTGCCCATGGGATAAACTCTTCATGGGACATAGTCTTGTATGGTACTGATTCCCTATTTGGATCCCCTTCATGCCACTGCACAACCTTCCTCTACAGTTGTACATGGCCTAATAGATATTCTTTATTCCACTAAGTGGCATGACTAGGTCGATTTGAAAACTGCATGATGGAAACGGTTTATGTAAACACCTGGAAAAAGTGAGAATGATTTCAATTTTCACGTATAAAATAATATTCAAAACATTCATAAAATAATATTCAATAAAATATTTCCTTAAAAACCGTATTTCAATACAACTTTTTCCCTTTCCATAAAATTTTAAACACCCATAAAACATTAAATTTCGTGTGTTTATACATTTAAATTCATTAAATATCATTAGAAAACTCATTAAATTGTGCATCAAAATTCAATATGCTACTCATCATTGTTTCTATTTAATTATCTTAACTGACCTCATTGTCCCCCCTTAAGAAGTTAAATTAGTTTATAGATCACATTTAGTAGTTCTAGATCCCCTAAGATATATCATTCCACCCATGATCATTTCTATTTTATTCTTAAATATTCCCTCATAACCACTCCCTCCTATATTTAAATCAGTTTCTAAATTACATCTGTTGGTTATATATCCTCCATAATTGTTCTTATTCTTTGGTACCTTTAGGATTTTCAATGCTAACAATTATTTGTATCTCACCCTCCATGATGTCATAAAATTATTATTTTCCAATTATTTATCTAAACTAATGATAGTTCATTGTTTTCATGTGGATTTATCCTCATTTATTTGTCCCATGATAAACACGAATCAATTTTTCTAACAATTTGATATGTGGGTTAATCGGGTTGCGTGAATATCTTTTCATCTTCTTATAAATAGGAATTTGATATTGATTTATTTGTTCCTCTTTGTATGTTGTTCCAATGAAAATATGTCATGGAAAACATGAACGTTGTTCAAGGAAGATTCTTCATGTTTTTTTTTATACGTTTATCTCCATTCTCTCTATGCGATCATCATCGGTATTCAATTTGGTTGGAGATTTGAAAAATACGTGGTAAACGATAGTTGTGTAATAAAAATTTGGTGTAATGGATCATTAATGTGGGTTTGTGTTGGAGATTTACAATATAGTTGTGATTTATAACTATGATTGTAGATCATGTTCTAATTTATTGATCCCTGGTCATGGGATTAGGCATATCGGCATGACAGTTTGATGGGATAGGAACCATGAGTTGATTGAAGGATGGATTCCATCAATAAACGATGGTTTAGGCATGACCGACCATAGATCTAAGGTGTAGGAGCATGATGGATTAAATAATCAACAAAAATTGAGGCATAAGGTGAAACTACATAGAGGTTTTGGTTTTTTGGAATATTTTATGTTACACAACGTATAATCTAAAGAACACACACCATGTGGATCTAGCTACGGTAGTTAGGGTTTACGTGTAAAATAAAATATTAAATTACATGTGACACATGACACACACAATGTGACCTAGTGTTGGAGGCTTGACGTATACCATTGAGGGTACACAAGCATTGAAATGTCCAGGAACATGGGAATTACTAGAGTAAATGGGCATCACCTGATACTCGGGCATGACCAGGTACAAATGAATGACCTAAAGCACATGAGAAAGAATAGGTGTACACGGGCAAGGTCAGGAGAAATGTAGAGTTCTAGATATACCTCCACAATCCATATACCCATAAAGGACACATCATTTATATGGATAATTGTTTTCATGTGAGGTACTATGTCACAGGAAGAACCCGGGTAGATTAGATACATTGTGTACTCCATAGTACCTATTGTGTGCTTCTTTTAGGAATATTCATGGTCCTCCATCTATTTAGTGTCGACCATATTCAGTTTAGTGCGATTAATAGATCTATCCATATGAGGTTACAATGTGACATTATGTCATGAACATAAGATTTTTATCCCCTATACAGGTTTTTTCTCATATAGAGGTGTTGGTATATATCATAGAGGCTTGAGGGGGGATCCTATGTCATATATTCTTACCTAGGTAGGGTTTGTAGAATTTGCATGAACAACATAAAAAAAGAGTCAATCCCATATCCACTAGATTGATCCAGTAGGTTTTGAGTTGTCTGCTGGCATTCGTGGGTGTGATCAGCATATTGAATGTTGATATCATAGGAGTTTTAATGAGTACCTTATTGGAGAGACCTAATGAGAATGATCTATCGGAATAAATCCATCAGTGAAAATAAGTCTCATGGAGTGGATTACACTGGATGATCATTTTCTTGATCCTTCAGGTAGAATCCTATGGATTGCATTTTAGCTTAGACAACTTTGAGACATTTAGTGAATTATGGGTATATCTTGGATTTATGGTTATCTTTATTACTTTTTCTCATATACTAATTGAAATACCTTTGAGTTTATGAGATGAATACTCTTGATTCATATGTTTAGTAATTTTGGGGGGTCCTACTCGGTATTGTTAAAATCACCCATGCATGGGTTCTACGATCAGATGTCATGTATTATACAGATTATGTTCCACATAATGGTGTCTAGGGAGGATTAGGACTCGGTGAAGCATTGTGATCTTGACAGGTTGTGGTTGTACTAGTAGTTTCAATTGATAGAAGTCATCTCATTCTAAGTAGTTAGGACTATTTTGTCAATTTTTATGGACTATTATGATTTAATAATTTTTTCATACTCATATTATAATATTTAAATATGTGCATCAATTATGTTATCAGATGTATTTTTTTCCATTCAATATTGTATGGAAACATGGAGTTGTGTGCATTTATACAAGATCCATATGATAAGACCTCTCTTATGTAAGATATTCCAACTCAGCATTGGTCTCTAGTCCTTGGAATATTGGAGTCCATCTTGGGGTGTCACACGTGGCTTACTACAAGCTAGGTGGTCCCTAGTGTGTCAGGCTATGATAGAGTTGTATAATAGTGGGTTTTATATTAGCTTTAGTGTTTTAAGACTGTCTATTAGTGAGGCTTGGTTTGGGATTTATGGAAATGCTGTTAAATTATTTTCAGTTCAGCTTTCATGTTGTAGAATATATTGTATGTGTGGTGGTTGACACATCAATTTACTATGACTCTGATAACTTGATTTTGTACTCGATACATGTAGATAATAATTGCATGGAAGACATTAGTATATGTATCATATATAAATGAGTTTCAGTTTCCATGTTCTTCTTGAGTCTACTCCCAAGATATACTCATTGAACATGATATGTCTTGATTTTAATTCAAGATGACTTCATGATTATTTCTAGTCAAGGTCCAACAATGTTAACATGATGATGATCTTTTGAGTGACCAGGCTTTAGTACACGGTATTTTAAAGGGGGTGGTACCTCCATGAGGTTTTCGAGTTTTTCTACATCCTATTGAGTAGCAGGTTGCACTGATAATATTCATTGAAGATTTTATAATGTAGATCACACTCCCTGAGTTTCAGAGGCACTGACCTTATAGTTTTTTTAGCTATCCAAACCCCTAGACAACTAAGGACCAGCTAGAGGAAAGGGACAGAGTTTTCGTTCATTTGAGGACACATACACATTAGATGGTGGTACTAAAAGAAATAATTCATTAGGGCTTCATTGGGTGATGGTGGAGTCTAGTGATTTTGAAGAATGATGAGAAAAAATATCACTTGTTCATATTTTTAGCATCTCTTCAAGGAGGGTTTCTATCCAACCATGTTGCGATTAGTTCATATCCATAATCTTTTGCAGCTTAAGTGTAATGACCCAAAATTTATAACAATGAAATTTACCTTCTCATGATTATTTCATAACGTATAAATCACATAAAATCACTTTGATAACACAATAAAAACGTTATAAATGATTAATGAATGAAATAATAGGTATCTCAATAAGTTAAGGATCCTATACCGATGAAATAGTTACATGACCATAGGAATAGTAATACAACACTTATGGATAGTAAAATAGACAAATGAATAGTAAACATACCAATGAAAGTATAAATAAAATTTAGGAATCTGATAAATTCAATTATGATATAATTATATCATAGTATAAGTTAAATATTATTTTTGAAAATATTAATTTATTGTTGGTATTTTTGAAAAATATAAATATTTAATTACACATTTATAATTTTAAAGAAATTAAAAAAAATATTTTCATAAAATGTATTCATGAATAATATTTTTTTGTCTTATGATTTTAGTATAATTTTATGAGACCTTAGTTAGTTTTTCAGAGTGTTATAAAATCAATTATAAATTTAAAATCTGAATTTTTAGAGTAAGTAATTATTTTAATTAAAAATTAGATTTCACATGTTTAGAAAACAATTTTTAAAAACTGGAGTTCATTTTTAAATTCTAAATATTTAAAATGGTTAGGGTTAATTTTTTGTATTTTTATAAAATACGTGAATATTTGATGAATAGTAAAATATGATAATTTAAGATAAATGTTTAATACTTGAAATATGGATTCATAGGTGATGTATGGATGATGTAAGAAAATAATATCAAATAATAATTAAATATTTTTAAATATATGGAGATAATTCTAAAAATGTTCATAGTCTTGATAAAAAATAAAAAAAAATTAATAACATATTCAAAAAACACTCATCTCTTCCACTATAAAGACCACCCCTTCTCCTCAGAACATACAAGCTTTGAGGCTTAGAATATTTCTTCCAAATAGTCTTCCCAATCCCCTATCCCATGTAAAATATATTTTGGTCTCAAAACGAGATCAAATCTAACCCACTTAAGGAGGTTCTCAAGGAGAAGAATTCAAGATGTAAAAATCCTATTTCTTTTCTTTTATTTTTTTTAATTTATATTATTTCGTTATCCTTCTCTAACCTCCCTTGTCCAAAGAAGAATGATAACTAAAATTCCATTTATATAATATAATTATATCATGTTAATGTAAAATCTATCATCAAACTCCATTATCTATCTCTTTTATTATATAAATTAAAACATCACTCGTGATGTGTCAATTTACAGACATCATGGACCATGCTTATTCATTTTCAATTAAAAGATCAAGGATAGTCAGAAAAAAATAATTATGGATAAAAATATTTTATTATATATATTAGATTTTATTTAGTATTCTATAACCAATATATATACATGATATTAATAAATAGGACAAACTATTTCGTGACGATAAAAAAGAATCCAAAATGAACTGAACGATTATCATTAAAGTTTTATCAAATGAATCATCCTAATATCTGAAAATATAAAAATATATAAGACCAGTAAATATTCTATAAGTTTATTAATAACATATAATTCCAATTCTATTTAATTATAACCATTTCACATGATCTTCATTACTTGTAAACAAGCGAATCGATCATGAAAACCAAGAAAATTAATGCTCTTGAATGATGAAATTAAACTCCAAAACTCATAAATAAGCCCATAAATGAATTTAATAAAACTATAAATAATTAAATAAATTTATATAATGATATGAATTCATAAATTAATATATTTAATTTTATTATACATGACATTAATTTCAATTTCATAACGCATTCAGCCAAAAGGTAAGGGTTTCTTTCCCAAACCCCCATTTTTCTTTAGGATTTATATTTCTCCCTATATACACCAATGTAATTATTCATTTTCTTTATATAAGTTTGATAAATTACTGTTTCATGTTGAATATGAATATATTATGATCATTTCATCTTTATTTTTTGGGAAAATATACGTTTTACAAGGCTTCCTACTCAATTCATCCTGATAAGGAAACCCGATTAAAGGGAACTTCCCAGTTTATTACCAATTTTCAAGTACCATGCATAATATATTTTAAGAGACCATTATTTTTATAAAATCATTTATTTTTTTATTAAAAAAATTTTTTAGTAAATTTTTTTAAACAATCAAATATGAAAAATACAATTTATTTTTCCAAAATAACTCTTCTTTGTAATGTAAAAAAAGAGTATTTCTCTAAACAATTCCTCGATGATTTTATTTGAGTATGTTCATATATTTAAACTCATTTGTTGAATTTTATTCTTTTTTGATATTGTTATCTTATTATTATCATCTAATATATTTTATTAAATGGTTTATGATTAGTTTCATTGTGGATGTTCTTTCTTGATACCATTCACCATACGACCAGGATGGTTCGTGATTATGTTTATATATTGGAGAAATATATTTACTTTTCATATATATATATATATGATGTTTTTGTTTAACCCCTTTCATATGAGTAATTAATTTTATGTAATAATTTATTTTTGGGGCCCTCTATATCACCTCAATGAATTGGTAAGTCTCATGAGAAAAAACAAAAAAGGATTTTGGCTAAGGTCTTAACTATTTATTTTCAGATGTATTGGCTGAGGACATGATGGTATATTTCTAATGTTATGCATTATTTATTGTCTCATTATGAAATTAGTAATTAATAAATAATGTTATTATTTAAATTTTAGTAAATCCATGGTTATGTTTCTTTTGATTATTGTTTTTAGAATTATTTATTCCCCTTTTATTCCTGCTATATTATGCTCAAGATCGTGTTTTAATTGCATGTGTTATTTTAGTTCTTCACCATGTCAAATTATTTAGGCATCTATTTTATTTCTTACCCTTACATATAATATGACCTCAACCCTTTCTTATGTTTTATTTTTCCCCAGGATGCGAATATGTATTTTTTGAATGAGTAGAAGGGATCATCTAGGAGTTATGGATGTTTACAATGGAGTTTATATGTTGTATTTAACTTCAAGTTGTAATGTAATGTTCATGCATTTAATTTGGATTGGAAGAATACTAAAAAATTCAGTACTTTGGTATTCTAACACTTTTTCACACTACCAATGTAATAAAGTAAGACACCATCTCTAGACTATTGGGGTCGGGGTCTCTATAGTTGGTATCAAAGAATGTTTAGTAGAATCCTTGGAAACTAGACTTAGAAAAATTGGATTAGGTAAAATAGACATAAGATAGACTTTGTGGATAATCATATATAAACATCCTAAAATTCTAGTAAAGTATAGATTATATGGGTGTTCCTAGTAATACATCCCTGTTTAGATAATACAAGTGGATGTGGTTCTAGCACAGATGTACCTAGGAGAAACAACTCTGAAAATGAATCATGGTCCTAAATAACGGTATCCTGGTATATGATAACGAGACTTACTATGCACCTGGTTTGACACTCCTCAGGGATATTCATAGGATAATTTAAACTTTCTTTACAAACCATTATAAATGATGTAAAATTAAATATGTCCCCAAATAAACCATGTTTTAGAATATGAATTTAGATATGAATAAATTTTCAATTTATGTTATCTGTTTTTATAGTTTAAAATTATACATTATGAGTCATAACCTAATTTAGAGTATGAAAATATTTAAAAAATAATTCCTAGTGAAAGGAATAGAAATAATATCAAAGGACGTATACTATATAAGGATTTTCCTATTACGAAAGATAATGATATTAGTACTGGATTTATGACTGGTGGTGAGATACTTATAACTATACAACAACAACTAAATCAGGTTATAAAAAAACCGTACCTATCTGGAGAACCCCAATCCACAATATAGAGTAGAAATGATAGAATGCTTTACGTGACAATATCCCCATCATTCAATGGGATAAAAAACCCATTTTCAAAGATGTAGTGGTTAAGTATCTTAGGAAATATATTTCTCACTTTGGGAAGTAATGAAAGGGAGAATTTTAACATGGAATTTTATCATATTTTTGTAGATGTTAGTCAGTGGTCTAATTTGATTCAAAATAAAAATAAGGATGAATAAATTGAAAATATGGAATGTAAATATTTTAAGTAATTGTTCATTGAAAAATATTTTCTTTTTGAACAACAAGTAGATGTGGATCGGGAATTCATTATTATTAAACAAAAATAGGTTAAAAACATAGTGAAGTATGAATCCAGAATAACAAGGTTATCAAGGAAAACCATTAACTATATACATAATCCATGGAGTAAGATTTATCAATTATTTTATGGTTTAAAACCATTCCCCAAAGGGAACTGGTCTCCCAAAATTTCTCATCAAACGAATATATAGGCTCATGTGCTATCAAGATAGGAAACAAATATCTAATTATTAAGAATTTAAACTAATAAATAAGAAGAAGAATGTGGAAGAAGAATTAATGGATAAAGGAGAAAAATAAAAAATTAGTTATCCATCCTGCTATAATTGTTGCAAAAAACACCTGGGTACTTTCCTGAAGGGAATGAGAGTCTATTAATAGTGTGGAGAAGAAGTCCAAAAAGCTCATGATTGTAAGGGAAATAAAGAAGAAACCAAATTTCAATGAAACCATTTCATAAAGCTGAGACATTATGAAAATTATTATCACATTCATCAAGTAAACATTCCCCAAAAAAAGCTTAGGGAGTAGGGCCAAGAATATGAAATTACAATTGCTAATGTTGGTGTTCCTAATGATCTGGTGGTAGGTACTTTAATCATTTCATGAAACAGATCCAATGATTTATTTTATTCTATATCATATCATTCTATTACATCTTCTTAGTTTGACAGGAAATTATTACTTCCCATTTTTATTTAATAAATGAGTATTCAGTCAAAACTCATAAGGGTTGGTCCCCTTTATGACAAATAAACATGATTTAGTTGAAAACCTTATCGTCATACCTAATATTTATATTGATATAATCCATGGTATATATTGGATTTCAATGTATGATGCGAAAATATATTTCAATAAGAAGTAAGTCATAATATGTGAGGAAAATGTGGAATCCCCTTTATTTACAGTAGAAACATCACATGTAGTTCTTATCCAGATCTAAAATCAGCATGTATTCTAAATAAAATTTTTATGAAGGAAGAGAAAGAATCATCTATGGATCTTCAAATTGATGATTTACCAATTGTATAGAGAAATAACTTGAGTTCTCTAATGATTTAATTCCTGGTGCAAGACCTATATCAAAGATTCCCTATAGAAAGGATATTGTGGAATATTTGGATCTAAAGATAAAATTTATGTAATTGAGTGTTAATGGATTTATTCATCCTAGTATTTCTCCATGGGGATCCCATGTTCACTTTTTTCAAGAAGAAACATGGATCCATGAGGCTGTGTATTGACTATAGAAAAATCAATGCTATCACACTTAAGAACAAGTATCCCCTGCCCCACATTGATTATTTATTTGATCCAATTCATGGATCTCAATATTTTTCGAAGATTGAAAATTGATATGGATATCATTAATTACATGTGTGGAAGGATGATATTAAAAACATATAATTTCAAAATTGGTACGGATATTACAAGTTTACAATAATTTCATTTGGACTGACTAATGTACCCTCTATTTTTATAACTCTATTGAATAGAGTATTCAAGGAATATCTTGGAGAATTTTTTTTGGTATTTATTTCTGATATCTTGATATATTCTAAAATCTATGAGGACTGTGAGAAGCATTTTTTGGTTTTCATAGAGTCTCTTTGAAGAAAAGAGTTATATGAGATGTTTAGTGAGTGTGAATTATAGCTTTAAATAGTTTCCTATCTTGGCCATATTTTCTCAAAATATGAAATCTCAACTGATCCTACCAAGACAAATATGGTTTCGGAATCTCCTACACCAAAAAACAAAACTGAGGTACATAGTTCTATTGGTTTATAAAGTTATTATCAATTTTTATAAGAAATTCATGATTATCCAACTCTTTATCCATGCTTACTTGTAAAGGGGTTATGTTTTTTTGGAAAAATTAATGTGAATAATGATTTGAATAATTCAAGAATAGATTAGTGAATTATCCTATCTTGAATATACTATCGAGAAATGGTGGGTTTTTGATTTATAAGGATGCATCAAAGAAAGGAATTGGTTGTGTCCTTATGCAGAATGATAATGTTATTGCATATGCGTCAAGATAATAAAAAAATCATGAACAAAACTATCCAACTCATGACCTCGAGTTAGAAGCTATAATATTTACTATTAAAATATGGAGACAATATCTCCATGGATAATAATTTGGGATATATAAAAGTAATAGAGATTGAAGTATATTTTCTCACAAAAATAACTAAACTTGAGGAAAAAGTGATGGCCTGAGCTGGTCAAGGATTATGATTGTTCAATACACCACCAACTAGGGAAGGAAAATACGGTATCAGATGCATTGAGTAGTATGTATCATGGAGTTTTGAACAAAATGAGGATTGAAAAGGATCATGGGTATATGGATCTAGAAAATATAGATATGGGAATTATCGAGGAAGGTGAAACCTCATTACTTTTTCAACTGGTTTCTCAAAAATATTTATTGGAAATGATTAAAATTTCTCAGAATGATTATGAGAATATATTAAAGAAAATTAATGCTGTGAATGATGGGAAGTTATAAGAATTCTTGTATGAAGATGGAATTATGAAATTTGGGGGTGGGTTATGTGTTTTCTGTATACCCTATCTAAAGATGGAGTTATTTGATGATGCCCACTGCTTGAATTTCTCTATACACCCTAGTAACACTAGGATTTATAGTGATTTGAAGGAACATTTGTTGTGGGATAATATGAAGCAGGAAATTTTGATTATATATCAAGGTGTTTGGACTATCCATAGGTTAAGGCTAAAAGACAACATCCTATATGAGCCATGAAAACTATGACAATAACTACATGGAAATAGGAAGACATCACAATGGATTTTGTCACTGGATTACTAAAATCACACATAAATAAAGATTTAATATGGGAAATTTTTTATTGACATACCATATTTACTCATTTCCTAATTATAAGGAAAGATTTTTCACAATATATCCTTGAATGAATCTATTTTAATGATGTAATAAGTCTTCATGGAGCAACTATTTCAATTGTGTTTGATCGTGGTCCATGACTTACATCATTGTTCCGGAAAATTCTTTAGAAAAATTTAGATAATGAGCTTTATTTGAGTATATCTTATCAACCTCAAACTGTTGGGTAGTCTGAAAGAACCATTCAAAAATTAGAATACATATTGAGATCATGAAAAATTAACATTAAAGGTATGTGGGATCCTTATTTACCTTTGGTAGAGTTTTCCTACAAAAATAGTTTCTATTATAGTATTCAAATGTCACCATATAAAGCATTGTATGGAAAGAGATGGCGTACATCTACTTGTGGAGATGATGTTGGTGAAAGGAATATTGTAGAACTAGATCATGTAGAGATAACAACAATGAAATAAAGAATATTCAAACATATAACAAAGACTCTCATGGTATGAAAAAGAGCTAAGTTCATAATTGGACAAAGGATTTGTAATTGTAAGTGGGAGATTACGTTTTTTAAAAGTATCTTCATGTAAGGGTGTTATAATATTTTGGATGAAAGGAAAAATGTGACCAAAGTACATTAGAAAATTTTAAATCCTAGAGAGTGTTGTAGTTGTGTCATATAATTTGGAGATGCCTCATAGCCTTTAAATAGTACACAATTTGTTCCACATATCCTAGTTAGGAAATTAAAATCCCTACCCAACACATGTCCTCACTTCTAAAGAAAAATATTTAGAACCTGATTTATCTTACTCGGAAGAGCCTATTAGGAATATAGACAATAAATAACATTTTTTGTGGAATCATATGGCTTTCTTGGTAAAGGTAGTTTGGAGAAATAATAATATGGAAGATGTGATGTCGGAACATTATGAACTTATCATGAAGAACAACCCACGACTTTTTATGAGGTGACATTAGGGAAATTTAAAGGAAGAAATTTTTGTAGGAGGGGAGAATGTTACGGCCCGAAAATTATATCAATGAAATTTCCTTTCTTTTGATTATTTCGTATAGTATAAACCACAAAAAAAAAACTTAAAGAACATGATAGAAACATTATAAATAAAGAATGAATGAAATAAAATGTATTTCTAAATGTTAAGGAACATATACTGATGAAATAGTTACTTGACCTTAGTAATTATAATATGAACCTTATGAATGGTATATTGGCCAAATAAATAGTAACATCACCCATGAAATTATAAATAAGATTTAGATATCTTATAAATGAAATTATGATATAATTATATCATATTACAAGTTAAGGTATATTTTAGGAATTATCAATTAATTATTGGGTTTTTGTATGTCATAAATATTTAATTAGAAATTGATATTTATTAAAATGATTTAAAATAAATTTTATTTTCATAAAATGAATTCATGAATTAATATATTTATGTATTATGATTTTAATATAATTTAATGAGACATTAGTTATTTTTTTAGAGTGTTATAAATGTAGATATAAATTTAAAATATTTTTTTTTCGAGTTAACGATGATTTTAATTAAAAATATAAATTATCATATTTAGAAAATTAGTTTCATAAAATTACATTCAATTTTAAATTCTTCATGATGAAAAACTGTTAGGGTTATTTTTTGGGATTTTTCTATAATACATTAATTTTTGGTGAATAGTTAAATATGATAATTTTTTATAAATGTTAAATACATGAATTATTGAGTAATAGGTGATGTATCGCTGATGTAATACCATAATATCAAAATTGAATATATTATTTTAATATATTTTATTATAATTCTCAAACTATTATAACTCTTAAGCCAAAATAATAAACAAATAAATATAATATTCAAGAAACACCCCTCTCCTCCACTATAAATACCACCCCTCACCACCCCTTCTTGTCACACATTCCATGCTTTTATCATTGTCATATTTAATCCTAATCATATTTTTACGACCCTATCTCATGTAAATGAGGCTCTATTCACAAAAAATGACCAAATCCAACCACCTTTGAAGAGGTTCTCAAGGAGGAGAATTCTAGAGGTAAAATTCCACTTTCTTCTTTTATATTCTTTTTAATTTATTTTATTTTACTATCTATTCTCCAACTACCCTATAAAATGATATATAAAACTGTATTATCATTTATATAATTTAATTTTATATTGTTCATCTAGTAACCATCTTCAAACTCCTCCCTCTCTCCCTCTCTTTTATTTTATAAATGAAAACATTGCCCCTGATGTGTCAACTTATCGACATCAAGGACGATTCATATTTATTTTACATTAAAAAATTAATGGTTGGTAATAAAACCATAATTATGGTTAATAAATATTTAATTATACATATAATACATTAATTATTATTATGGAACTAGTATATATACATGATATTAATTAATAAGACAAAACTATTTCATGATGACAGAAAAACCGCAAAAATGATAAAAAGAATTATCATTGAAGTTATATCTAATTAATCATCCTCATATCGTAAAAAAATTAATATATAGACCATTTTATAGTTTTCAAGTTCATTAATAACATATAATTCTAATTCTGAATAATTATACCCATTTTACATTATCTTCATTACTTAAAAACAAGTGAACTGGTCATGAAAATCATGAAAATAAATTCTCCTGAACGATGAAATTAAACTCCATACCTCATCAATAAGTACATAAATGAAATAAATAAAACAATAATTAATCAAATAAATGTAGAATATTTTCTTAAATAATTAATTAATGTATTTAATTTTATTATGCCAGACATTAAGGTGATGTGCATAACACATTCAGACACAAGGTAAGGATTTCCTTCTCGAAACTACATTTATCATTTTAGTTTTTCTTTATCCCTATATAAACCAATTTATTTATTTATTTATTGTATACAATTCTTCTTAATTATGTTTTTATATTCTAAAAACAAGTATTCTTATTATTTCATCTTTTATTCATGGGAAAATAAATGTTTTACAAGGCACCCTTCTCAATTCTTCCCGATAAGAAAACCAGATTAAAGGGAACTTCCCAGTTTATTACCCATTTTCTAGAACCATCTAAAAAATATTTTAAGAGGGAATTGTTTTTATAAAATCACTAATTTTCTCATGAAAATATATATATGTAAATTTATTTTTTTATACACATAAATATGACATATACAAATGTTTTTTTTCAAAAGAACTCTTCATTGCCAAGTAAAAAAGGGTATTTCCCTCAAGAATTACTCAATGTTTTTATTTGAGTATTTTCATCAATTTCAATGCATATTTCAAATTTTAGGATTTTTTGAGATTTATATCTTATGATTATTATCTAATGTATTTTATCAAATGCTTTATGATCGGTTTAACCATAGATGTGGTGTCTTGATACCATAACCATACTACTCAGAATGGTTAATGATTATGTTTACATATTGAGGAATGTTATTTACATTTAACATATATATGATTTTTATATTTAACACCATTCATGTGAGGAATTAGTTGGACTTAACAAGTGATGGGTGGGTCCTACTATAGACCCTCGATGCATTGATAGGTCACATGAGACAAAAAATAAATGGATTTTGGTTGAGGTCATAACCATTTATTTTCAGATGTCTTGGATGACGCCTTGATGATATGTTTCTGATGTCCAACATTATGAATTCCCTAATTATGATATTAGTATTTGATAAATCATTTAATTATTCAACTAGTAAAATTTAAGTTCAATTGTTGTTTTAGTTATTTGCCATGTATTATTATTTATGAATTTGCTGTATTGTATACCCTTATTGAGTATCTGAGACTCCCATTTCTTATATTTTATATTTTCCTAGACTGTTAATATGTATTTTTTGAATCACTTGACGGGATAATATTATAGTTAGTGATCTTTTCAATGGAGTTTTTATGTTGTATTTAATTTCATGTTGAAAAGTAATGTGCATGTATGTAACATGGATTCAAAAAAACTAAACTATACCGTATTTTGGGGTGTAAACACTTGTTCATAATACCAATGTTATAGATTAAGGTAGAAAATCTAGGCTACTAGGTCCGAGGTCTCTATATTAAGGATGGAATCATTTATGTGGCTTAGTATTTGATGAAGTTCACCATCCTCTCAAAGTAATCTATGGATATAGTTATGAACCCATTTTTTCAATCATAGAACTTCATGTAGGTCCTACCATGAGAAATCAGAGCTTTATTGACACCCAATTAAACTTATAGCTATGTAGGAATTATAGATTGAGCCTTATAGGTGGATATATTTTTGGGAATGAAGATACTAATTAGAGGTACTAGTAGAAGGAACATAAGAGTTGAGACGTCAAAATATGGTAGACGATGAAAATAACATAGATTAATGAGTGCATGAAACTATATGAAATGATCCTAGGTTAAAGGATAAATAGTTTATGGCTCTTGGGATGGTTCTATTCATCCTTTATAGAGGTGGTGTTTCTCTTATGATGGTCAAAGACACATCGCTCATGATTTCCTAACCTGTCGAACAATTAGAGGAGAGATTATCAATGGAAGGATCAAGTAGTGGTTTTGGAAGGGGTATGTTGGTATATATGGTGTTGGTAATGGAATAGAGGTAGGGAGAGTAGAAAAAGGTGGAATAAAATTTGATATATTGTCACGACCACCTCTTGGTCGTCCACACCAGGTCAAGGGATATGGTTGTTAGGGATAAGGGAAGCATCCGGTAGTGGGATCCTATGAACTGTATGATTTAGTGATTTCTATAGGTATTCACTATGTATTATCAAAATAATATTTAATACTGATATACATAGGTTCAAGATACTCCTTTGTTACATTCTGTCATGTATGAGACTTAGAGATTCTCCTTGATCCCTTAGCCCAACCATTGTACTTTAAGACCTCAAATGAAGGGGATTTCATGATTACACACTAATTACAAAAATATCACCTAAATAGTAGAGGATATAGATTAAAATGGGATCTCTCTATTATAGTTATGAGGACATATGATTTCATGTTAAGAATGGGTCGTCTAGACACATTTCAATCCATGATTGACTATTTCAGGTAGAGGATGTAGTAAATCTGCATTGTCAGATTGAGGTTTTCCTTCTTTGGTGAGAATAAAACCTAGGTATGTTAGGATGTCTCATACATATGTGAATACAGTCAATTACTCATCATTCTAGTAATATTACGCTTGAATCAGTGGAATTATGGACTTTTATCTTCCTATCATGATGGAGTAGTATGAGGATGTTTTTCCTGAGGATGTATCAGGATTACCTCCCCATCGATAGATATACTTCTAAATTGACTTAAAACTAGATAACTCCCTCATATATGCTCCAACATATCAAATTTATCCCATATAGCTTCATGAGATGATGGTTCAGTTGGAGGACATTTAGGGGAATGGATTTTTTAGACCTAGTGTGTAACCCTAGGCAGAACAAGTGTTATTCACCAAGAAAGAGGATGTGAGATTGAGCTTGAGGTTGGATTATCTTCACATGAATCAGGTTAAAATAAATAATAATATTCCAATACTATGGATCTATGACCTCCTCAATCATTTGAGTGGGGTAATATGGTTCTTAAAGATATACTACCTATCAAGTTATCAAACAATATTTGTATGAGATATGGATATACGGAAGATGGTTTTCAGATTCTACTATGGTCATTATGAGTACTTGGTGATTCCTTTTTGTGTGAATAAAACCCCAGTGGTTTTAATGGGACTCAAGAATGAGATATTTTATACTTTAATAGATTGGTTTTTGGTGTTATTAATTGATGAAATTATAGTTCACTTGCATTTGAGGAGGAGAACATGAGATACTTTATTATGGTCCTAGAAATACTAAGAGAGAATAAAATTGATGGCAATATCTCAAAGTGTCAGTTCTAGACTTAGTAAGTCCACTTTATGAGAAATTGCATCATGACTAATAGATTAATAGTGGATCCAATGAAGGCTGAGGCCGTGTTATCTTGGGATCCACCTAAGAGTGTCATAGAGATGTGGAACCTCCTTTGGATGACAAGATAATACATGATATTTTTGCCAGATTTGTCTAGAATATCAACACCTTTGAATACCTTGACTAGAAATGGGAATCCTTTTGTTTAGATGGAGGGTTCCTAGTAGAATTTTTTGGAGCTGTGGAAGAGATTTATGAGAACTCCATTCTTGAGATTCCTAGAGGAGGGTGTTGCATAAATAGTGTTATAAAATTCTTTAGGGTCCATATGTGGATGTGTTTTGATGTAGATCCAGGTAGTGATTTCCTATGGGACTTGAATGTTGATACAACATGAGTAAAACTATAGGGACCATGATCTAGAGATAGTAGTGGCATTATTCTCCCTGAATATGTGGAGACACTACCTTATGGGAAATTAGTTTACCATCTATTCAAACCATAAGAGTATCATGTATATTTTCTCATATAAGTATATTAACATGATGTAGATTCCATTCTTTTATTTCATCTAGGATTATGACTTCAAGATAGTATATACTCATGGGAAGGGTAATGTGTTGGAATATTCTCTCAGAAAGAGATTAGGATTGTAGTTGTTGGTTGAGTCATAATAGTAGTTATCCTCATTGTTTCTTTCATTTGTTGATGAGTATGGTGAAACATACCTCCAGTTGATGGTTGTTACCCATTTCTTCTACAAAATGTTAGGGAGGCTCAATTTGTTGATATGAAATGTGAGACCTTCTATAGTAATATATCCAATAGACATGCTCCTGATGGGTGTTCTGAAACTAGAGAGAACCTAATTCTTTTTAGAAGAAGGATAATGGTACCCGTGACATTTCGTGATGATGTTTTGAGGGATTTTCATAAATCCATCATGGTGGTACATATAGGTGTGGAAAAGATACACTAGGACCTTTGGAATTAGATCTAGTGGACAGGGATAAGAGATTGTGTAGAAAAGTTTATCTCTCGAAACCACACATGTTAGTAGGTGAAGACTGAGCATTAGGTTGTAGCTGACATTGATCATACCCTTGAGGTGCCATGGTGGAATTATGATGGTATATGATTAGACTACATAATGGGGCTACCACAATATTCTAGAGGGTAAGATGTCACTTGGGTGATCATAGACTAACTCGCAAATTGTCCTACATTCTCATTATCCATTAGTAGATCTTAGTAGAGATATTGTGACACCTTTATATGCTAGTGATAGTCAAACTTCTTGAATTTACTTCGATGATCGTTTCATATCATGATTCTTAAATCACATCATGATTATGTAGAGTATTTTAGGAGTCCATTTGGGATAAATTTAATTTGATCATGATGTTTCACCCAAAGACTGACGGTCAGACTAAAAGGAATATTTTGGTTCTAGAACACTTGATTTTGGCTGGTTTATTAATATTTATGCATAGTTTAGAAGATCACCATCCCTTGGCCGAGTTTGGGTATAACGAAAATTACCATTCCACCATTGGTATGCCATAATTCGAGGCTTTTTATGGGAGACCCTACAAACCACCACTATGTTGGACTAATCTAGGTGACTCAACTCACATGGAATCATAATTGATTAGATAAATGATATAAAATTTGAATATCATATAAGAGAATATGAAGACTACAAAATAACATTATATGTTCTATGAGGACTGATTAAAGAGGCCTTAAGAGTTTTAGGGGGGAGACCACATGTTTCTGAATGCCTCACCTTGATGTGGATTATAGTGATTTTTTTAGGGAGACAAGTTATATACGAGGTTCATCTAACCGTTCCATAGACAATGTATTATATATGAGGTGGAATACCACTTGTCCGTTGTAATACATTTAGAATGGGTACACAATGTCTTCCATGTGTCACAGTCGAGGACTTGTGTGAACAACCGGGAACACGTTATTGACAAGAGTGAGATGGAAATTAGGGATAAAGCAAAATTTTTAGTTTACCACGTAGAGATCAATGATTGGTAGGATGATATATTATATTGGTGGGATATTCCATTTGAGTGTGTCTAGTGGAACCACATAAATTTGTAGGAGAGAACCTAGGAGTAAGAGACCCAGAAGCGATCTCATCGCTCTCATCTTTTTTTGGAAAATTTCATCTTTTCAGAATAAAATACCCTGAGGTGGGGATATTGAAACATATTTATTTTTTCCTTTTAATGATTTTAAATATTTCTAATATATTTTTGGATCTAGTTTCAGAGTACACATGGGATTCTATGTCCTGGAGTGGATCAATATTTATATTATATAAATATTCAATATATTATATCTTGTCTATGATACTTTTGTGAAATAATTAAATAATACCCGAATAGAGTCTTGTGTGGAAAATAAAAGACTATAGTTGAATATAAAATATGCATTTTAACATATTCATGAAATAATATTTTCCAATATTTGGAATGTTGACAAATAATGTCACATGCACAAATAAATATATATATATATTTGTATATACATATATATATAGTTTGAATGCAATGACCTAATATGACATATAAATACATGTTTATCCCAAATCCATAGGGTTACCCACATAAACCTAGGATCATATAAGATTCCATGTAGAAGATCTAAGTGTATGATAGAAGGATCATAGATTGTATTTGTACCATGAGGACCGTCTAAGCAAATAGATTTATCGATCTCGCCAATGATGACAACACTGAATTGTTCTTCACCAACAATTGATCAAGAATCAAGGAATGAAATTTATTTACATGTATTTGTCCTCATTTATTTATCCCATTAATAATTTCAATCAATTATTCTAATATTTTGATGATGACATGGGGCCCATTGTATGGTGGGGACACTTATCCCTCCTTTGCCTCAAAAATAGGGAAGTGTGCACACGGGGATCCATATTTCACCAACAGTATGGGGAATGATGAGTCTTAATCTAACTATCATTGGATATTATTACCCTAATTATATTATTGAAAATTAATTATTACATTTATGTGTTTATAAAATAATTTATTCATTTCTTTTTTGATTGTGATTCTTATACATGCTTGTATTGATCGAATTCTTTATGCATAAATGTTTTATACTTTCAATTAAAATGATTGGAAAAGAGTGAATTATATAGAGTTAATAATATGAATTTATTTGTGATATAATTTTTAAGTATTCCTTGTTCAGATCCTACTAGGGTATGGTGATCACACCCTACATATTCTATTGGGTGTGTGTAAAATTTCATTTTCCATATCCAATAAAATAGAAAACATCTCTTGGATGTGGTGGGTATTCATTATATAGGCATCATTTGAGTTGGTGGTGATAGATGAAATATATTATCCAACTATTATAAAGGGTTCTTGGGGATGATATTTTCTTTTTTTTCTACTCTTTTGGATTTTTGTTAAATCTCAGGTTTTTTACTCTCTTGTTTTTTAGAAATTTTCTCCTATTAGTTGTATTGAAATATTGATTATTTTTTGGGCTCTTATCCACTGTATTTATATGATTATTTATTCTTGTAGAAAAATAATCACCCTTAAATTTTCTTGATTTCTAGGTTCTAGTCACCATCCCATGGGGAATGAGAATTCCATTTGATTTGTTTCAGGCCAGAATCAGGTTTCGCTTTAGTGGGTTATTGGTATCCAGTCTTGAAAAATTATTATCAAATGTGGTTTGTGTCTCTTCTTGTATGTTGGTATGATGTTTAGAATGAATTGGTAGATATGAGATAATATTATTAGGAATTAAGGGGTAAATTATAATCAATTACATGGATATATATGATCTTAATGAGCCTCAACTTATCATTGGTGGTTGGAAAAAGTGTCTTTATGGAATTAATTTCTCTAATTATAAACTTTTCCAATATCCTGATCTAAGATTTGTGTTTCTCGGTTTAGTTTTGATTAACATATTTTATTTTGATGTTACACTTGAATTATTTTTATTTATTTTCTATTTATGTTGTGTAGTATCATTCCCCTATGAAGACATTTGAGCAGGCTTCAAGAGGGAGATGTTGATGATTCACAAAAATTGAACCCATAAGTTGAAAAAACCTTGATGATGTAGTAGTGAATGTGGATCGATCTATTTAACAAGGAGCCACACTTTCCCCCATTCATGATGAAGAGGTGGAACATCAAATAGATGATATTAGATATTGATCCTTGGAATTTCGTCATTAGAAACCTCCATCTTTATATGGAATGAACGATCATTAGGAGGTTGAGGATTGGTTTGGAATAATTTAGTTACTATTCGAGTTCTTAGAGACACCAGATTCAATTAGGGTGAAGTGTTCCTTCTTCTTGCTTAAGGGTTCTAGAGATATAAAGTTTGATTATATTGTTCCAGTAATGATAAAAGAGGGATTTTAGTTAAAATACCTAAAGGCATTTTTATAGACCAATTCCATCAATAGTTGATGGTATTGGTTATTTCCAAAGACCTTCGGAACCATCACCAAGGTTATTGTACATTTACTCATTATATAAATTATTTTTCCGAAATTTCTTAGTTTTTACGAGAGGCACCATCAAATGAGAATCTGGAGGCCCAAAAGTTTTAGATTGTTTATTGATCAAATATCCAGTCTCAAGTTATTATAATAAATCTTACCTCACATGTTTATGTTATAGATATGAATATGATGGAAAAACATTTCTTGGTTGGTAATTCATGATTAAATGGTGTTCCTATAAGACATTATGGTAGAATCAGTGGTTCTTTTTAGGGAAAGATAATATATAATCATACTCATAGTGGAAACAGTGGTAGTAGTCCTAAGAAAACTTCTCCCAAATCATCTACACTGTCTAGTAAAGGCCCAAAAACATGTTTCCAATGTGAAAATATTGGGAAATCAATGTGTTCTAGTATGGATCCACTAAATATTTATATCTCATGCAGTTGTTCAAGCCAATTGTAAAATATTTTAATTGTTTTTTATACCCCCCATAGTGGAAAAATATCATCTATATTTAGACGAACTACAATGTAATCTGATTCATCAAGAATAAATGTGGTTATATCCGTAAGCATCAGGAATACAGATACTTCATGAAATGGATGGGACTCCAATTAAAACATGTGTGGGTCATGCAATTGTGATATATACAATTTCAATTACTTCATATTTAGTTACTAAATTATTAGATACCTGTGCCACTCATTATTTCATATCAACACATACCATAAACATGTTGAATATTTCAATAGAGCTCAGGCATTATGTAATAGTGATTTTTACACTTCAAGGGATGAAGAGAGAGAGAGGTGTCTTTAATTCGCCCCATCTGCCTTCTCTTTATCAAATATCAAGATCATCTAGGAATTTTTTTTTTGAAATAAATCCCCAAACATGTTATTGTCAGAATAAAATATTTTTTTTCACATTGATTTAATTGTCTACTATAATTAGTAGGTGTTCTTTACTCCCCCAGATGGGGAGTCTTGTATTTTCTAGGGAGAGTAAGACCCTAGATTTATCTAGGATGAACATACATTTTTGGATGTGTGTAGGATGATATACACGTATGCTATTTAATTGGAGAAGAAATCCTTTTATAGTGAACTTCATCCAATATTTTTGGACTTTTTTAAAGTGTTCTATTAGAAATTTCTAGCCTACCACTGAATAGGGAGGTCGAGTTCTCTATATAAATGGATTTGAGTACAAACCCATTATATATTCCCAAATATTATATTGATTGATATGAATCAAATAAAATAAATGATTAGTTGCAATAATTTATGTCCAAAGTCTTTATTTGACCTAGTGTGTCACCATGTGTAGCATCAATTCATTTTTCCAAGAAGGATTATGGAACCCTTCACTTATGTGTTGACAACTAGAATACAAATAAAGATATTGTAAGTAAAAATGACCCATTAGCCAACATTGATAAATTAATTAATTAGATGAAATGGGAAAAGTGGTCATCTAATATTGATATTCGGTCAGGTTACCACCAGCATTAGATCAAAGAGTATGATATTCTAAAGGCCACATTCAAGAGAAGGTATGGCCACTATGATTATCTTATTATTCCATGTAGTCTGACCAATTACCTACCATGATTATAGAACTAATATACAAGATTTTACACTAGTATATAAACTCTTTAATTATCGTATTCATGGATGAAATATTGGTTTATTCAAAAACTGAGGAGGATCATAAGATTTATTTGATAGAAGTTTTGGATATCATGAGGAATCACTGAATTTTCATCGATATTTAAAATTCCCAATTATGGATTTTTGAGTGGAATTTATAGGGGAATATTGTATCAAAACATGGTATCTTAGTTGATCCTAAAATGATAAAAGTTTTCCTAACATGGGAGGAAGGACAAAATGAATTTTAGATTCAGAGGTTTCGGGATTTAGTAGGGTATTATCTTGAGTTTGTGAAATATTTCTCCAATTTTTCTTATCCATTGATTTTTATCATATTGAAGGGAATTAATTTTAGTTGGGATTTAAACTTTTACACTTCCTTAAATTATTTTAAATTTCATTTAACCTCAACTCTAATGTTGACACTTCTATATGTTGGGTAGGGTTATGTTGTATTTTATGATGATTGATGTTTTGTTTTGGGTTATATTATCATAAAATGTGATCATGTGGTGGATTATAGTTCTTTATATTTTTATTCACATGAGAATAACTATTCCACACATGATCTAGAACTCATAGATCAGAAGAATTCCCTTAATAGATAGTGGAACTACCTTTTTAAGGATATGTTTACCATTTATTCGGACCATGAGAGTTTGAGTTATATATTTCCACAAGAATATTATATCCCAAAAAATAGGTGATGGGTAGAGTACATAAAATATTTCAATATTGATATTTCCTACACCCCCGAAAAGGGGAACATTTTTTCTAATTCTCTTATCAATAATTTTTTATATCAGACTGGGAAGAGGTCTTGATAAGAGTAGAATCTCATGGTTTTCACTATCATCATGAATTTGGGAGTTCATGATGATGAGAAAATATTATATTGAAAGTGTTTTTTTTACATCCTATCATATTGGGATAGTCTTCTAGGAGCGGTTTCCTGATGATTACATCCAAGAAATGAGTAATTATTTATATAGAGGGGAGACTATCAATGAATGGTCTATATCTCCATAAGGAAATAATTTCATTGTGAATCATTATTTCAATTTTCTTTATACAAGAAATTGTGTGATGGGTTATTTTCATAATTCCTCATGGTTAATTCACCCAAGAATAACTAAGATGTTGTATAATATGTGGTGTCAATTCTGGTGGCTAGCTTTAAAATAGAACATCAATGCATTTATTTCTTATTGTTATATCCGCCACCAGATAAATCATGAGAATCAAAAATATTTCAGTTTCTTCAACCAATCCCCACACTAAATTGAAAATGGGATGTGATATTGATGTATTACATTATAGGGTTTCCAACTTACTCCTCATAGAAATAATTTTATTTAGGTGTGGATTGAATGATTGAAAAGATTAGGTTATTTTATTCTTATTCAAATACCAAAAAAATGATTTTTGTAATCTATTAGTTAATGATATTTTTAGGTTGCACAGTGTTTCTTATTCCATTTTTTATAATAGGGGTCCCTAGTTCACATCTTAGTTTTGGAAAGGCCTCTATAAGGTGATGGTATCCCAGGTTAAGATTTCTATAGAGTTCCATCCCCGTATGGATGTTCAAATAGAATAGGAAATAAAAATTCTTGAATATATGCTTTTTGATTATGTCCATGACTTTGGAGGTGCATATTTTTTTTATTTGGGGTTGAATGGGTTTTCCTACACAAATTGATATCATCCATCCAATAACATTTCACAATTTTAGGCCTTTTATCGCAATCTTTCACAATATTTTATTTTCTCTTTCTCAAGTGATGATGTTGCGGAATAATTCTATTCCATTAGTCTTAGTTTTATAGTAGCATGGATCATATTATCATGAGAGAAGGGAGCATGAGACAATGATGAGGGAGCAGTGACATTATCTTTTTATGGACCGGTCTTCTTAATGAAGCTTTATGGGGGTATAAAAAAATATGGTGGGGATAACTGTCACATCCCGATGTTACATTCAGGTACATACATACCTTTATTACTATAATTCATTTGGGACTTTACTCAATTAATTTCGAGTAACTTTGGGGTGTTTTTAAAAGTTTTTGTGCCTTTTCATGGTTGGAACATGTTTGGGTAAACTATGAGGGTCTTCCTAGAAAACGATGGATCTTGTGTTGGTTTCTTAGAGGAGGGAACATAGTTTAGAAAATAGTTAGTACAATATATAAAAACATTCCCTAAAATTGTGTGAAATGGTATAAAGGAACATAATATATTTTACATACACACTAATTTCTTTTAGCTTTTTCCAATATGATAATATCTATTGGTAATGGTATCTTTTCTATTTGTGAAGTGTTTTACCCACACATATGTCCCTATCACTAAATTATTATTAAGTAACTCAGTCTCTAAAATTAATTTCAATATATTAAATAATTATTTTGAAATTATTATAATACTAATGGATAATATAAATATTGGTAAAAATTTTAAGAAACAGATTCATACGAAAAATATATCTCTTGATAATATTATTACAAATACCAACAATTAATATCTATTTTTAATTGTTTAAATAAGATATAATTATATGATATTCTGATATTTTTTGATAAAATATTATATGATATTTAATAATATCAATATATAGAATAAAAATATTTTATTTATGATATAATAATTATAAAATTATCTTATATAAATCTGAACAAATTAAGTCATTTATTTATAATGTACACTGTAAAAAAACATGATTAAACATTATTAAAAAACATATTCAAGATCAAATAAAAAACATCAAGATCCATGAATCATTTTACAAACATTTTCAAACAAATTCAAACTCTAAGAGACTCTATAAGATAATTAATCCACAATCAATTTCCTATAATGGTCATCATTATTATAGCCATGGTTCACACTAGTGGTACGGTATACAAAGGTAGTTCACTCACATAATCATGACATGAAAAATTGAGGATTATCAACATAAGTATGCTCACATTGGATGCATGATTATGATTATCCCCAATTTTGATATATATATCATTGTAGTGACTGAAAGAACCAGATCATCCTTACATATGTAAACAAGTCCCTATTCTTGAACTTATAGATTAAAGTAGTTCATCCCCAATATTTTTCCTCTAACTAGAATATTCTTATATATTATTAGAAGTATATAAATAAAAAATGACACATAAGTGATATAAGTGAAATACAGAACAAAAATGTGTAGTAGAGACTACATATTTAAAATATCAAATAATAGAATTAAAAATAGAATAAAGGAATAGATAAATACTACATAATAAAAGTATTGAATATTTTTAATTTTCCTTAACACAATGTTATGAGTTAGATCAGGAGCTCCTACCATTTTCTCAAGTTAGAAATCTAGGTATTATTTATTCCTAATAAGTCTTGAATCCTCACTTCTAACAGGTTGTCAATTCCCTATAATACTCCTTCTCTAGACACTATTTCCATCACTGGATTAATTATTTCCACCAATCAACTAAAAAAATTCAACCACCAACCATGTTAGTAACTTACATATGCTTATTAGTCTTCCATATTATCCAATTACTATCTAACTAAATCACTCCCAACATGGGTTAATATAACTCAAAAATATTTAAACTATTGAGAAATCCCTAACCCATTATCTCATTTGGAATTATGATAGCTCCACAAATCAACTTCCCATCCAAACCAATGAAAATAATAGATATATTAGTTTTTTTAACACATTTGAAGAGAACAAACATCATTCATTAAAACTCTAAACAACCTTAATAAATGATGTTAACTAGATAAAAGGGATGTCTATAAATTTTTTAAATAGGGAATCCATAAAATAACATTGAACATAACTAGATGACATTTCATAGATAATAAGGTTATCCTTATATTTAAAATCATTGTTCAATAGGGATTTCCTATAATAGAATTATAATTTTACAAATCAACTAATTGATAAGGCAAAAGAATACACATTCAACACTAATAAAAAACAATAGAAAATTCAAATGTAAATAGTGATATAGTGAAAAAACATTGTAGAGAAATAATGTGTAACCTATATCACATTTTCAAATTAAACGAATATGTGATGATTGTTCTATATTTAACAATTCACTTTCACTTAAATTGTATGAATATAACACTCAATTATGTTGTAGAAAAACACTTTTAATAAGTAAACTGAAAATAATTTCCATTTGGTTTATAAAAATGGAGAAAAAACTATCATTAAAATATATCATAACAATTCATCATGGATATGTAAAGAAATAAATTAATTTATACATGATCAAATTACTTCATGTTTGAAATTCACTTAGAATCCTTGAATCATCACTTTCACAAAAACTGTTTTTAATAGTAACTATAAAATAGAAAAATCCTAGTTTGTAAATCAATTATAGCAAATAATATGGAAAACATTCCCAAGGCCTTGAGTTAATGATATAAATTTTTCTTCTATATTCATCCAGTTACATAGACTATCAAAAAATTTATAAATATATATAAATATATCAGAAGTTATATATATATATATATATATGCACAAAACATATATATATATATGTTAGAATGGTGGAAATCACCTATAGTTGGATCAAAATTGAACCAGATTATCCAAGCCACATTGTCAAGATATAGATCTAATATGTTAAACAAATGATCCAAGACATGTTAACTAAAATAAGAATTGAGTGACATTCTAATAGTAGGAAACACCTCCTAGGATCTGAATAATGTTAATGAATTTTAATGAATGATACAAAATATTTTATTCGAATAAAAAAATATTTCATAATTTATATGAATCTACTACTACGGTTATCTAAACAAAAAATTTATATTTCACATATCACACATATAAAGAATACAAAAAATATTGATATATTGAACACATATTGAATGATTAAAATATTGATGAGTGAACTATGTAGAAAAAATGAATACAAGGTATAAAAATAGAGAAAATAGAATAAGACAGTCTAAGAAGTCCCAACTAGGAATAACTTTCATGGATAACTCAAACTATTTTTTATAGATATGTGAAAGAAATATAATTCACCATTAATATTCATACAATAATAGGAATAGGAACCTTTTTTTTGGAAATTCCTTAAGATGTAGTGGTAGAATGTTTTGAAGATTATGAAAAGACAAAGAAAAATAAAAAAGAAGAATGAGAAGTCGATCAGGAGGGACATGGAGATTTATGGGGTTCATTAAAAATCCCTATATCCACAGATAGGTATAAAATATTAGTAATTTTGTGAGAAAATTTAATTGGAGATTATTAGAGTTTTACATATTGAAACTGTTGGTCGGAGTGGACACTCAAGAGGGGGGTGAATTGAGTTCCAATTAAAAATTTCTATTGAAATCTTTAAGATTAAATCCCCCAAATTGAAAAATAGCCCAGTCAATTAAGGCAGTAGAGATATAGGTGACTTATTGTTCAACAGGTTTCTCTAAGGTTGATTAATCCTCAGTAAGGTTAGTTTGATGACTAACTTTACTTTTGAAACAAGTTTACTAAACAAATCTCTTATACACACTAACCAAAATTGACTATCAGAGTATATGCAAAAACAGATTTCTTGTTTTAAAAAAAAAGAGCACAGCGGATAAAAAAAACAAATTAAAGAAAAGAATAACAAGCTATTTCAAACAAGAGGTTTAGTCTTAAGCTAAGACTTAGTCCTCTTCCACTTGGTGATCACCTGCCACCAAGCAATTTTATAAATAAGATTGTTACACAGCCTGTATCGGGCTTTTCAACAGTTTTCACAAACTGTCCAGGTTTGACAACCTCTGCCACAGTTATACGTGGGAAAACAAATGACCAAGCCACACCAGGCTTCTTCCACAGTTATACGTGGGAAAACAAATGACCAAGCCACACCAGGCATCTTCCACAGTTATACGTGGGTAACAAATGTAAAAAGGTTTGGGATAGGGATTTTCAGTATCCCTCAGTTTAAGCACAGGAGACAGTGTGTGTAATACTAACACACTGCTCACAAATGTAAAACACTTAAACACAGTAGATCAAGAGATAGAAAGAAGAAGGTTTAGAGTGCTCTATAGTGTTGGCAGATCAGATCTGGACTCGTAGGAATGAGTGACTTGAAGCTTTGGTCCTTTTTCTGTAAGTTGACACTAAAACAGAGTGTCGTGATTTCCAGACTTCCAGATGTTCAAGTGATCAACTTCTTTGAGTTTGAGTGCTTCACAGCATGGCTTTTAGGAGACGGTTTTTTCAGTCGGTTCACTTGAGACTCTTTTGTTCTTCAGAATGAATTCTCGAGAGTTCTTCTTTTTGTGTATATGCGTATCTCCTTCTCAGTTGTAGATGTTAGACTCTGTGTGTCCTTCCTCTATTCTTGTTCGTGTATGTCACTGTTCTTTTCGTTCCATTCATGCTTTTTCTTGAATGCTTCTCTCTTCTTTTTATACTCCTCCATATATGTCCTTTTTGGTCACCCGAGGCCGACAAGATAAATAGTCTTGAGTTACACGTGAAATCTTCCTCGTACATTGTATTATTTCTTGATAGTTCTGCAAATATCAATAAATAATTTTAGGTGTATTAATTTGTCTAGACATGACCGTTAGATTAGTATTAATCAAATTGGTAAAGAAAAAAGTAGAAATATAATAATAATAGACTGGTCGAGAATGTATGTCACTGTGGACTTCAACTGTGGTCTTCCAACTGTGGACTTCATTCTGACTGCTGACTTCAATAAAAGGCTTGCTGTCTGTAGGCTTGCAATGGTAGCTTTTACTCCATGTAACTGTAGCCTCTCTAATTGTAGACTTGTAATATCAAATTTGTAGAACTGTAATCTTTGTCAACTGTAGACCTCGATCATCAGTAGACTTAGTCGACATAAGCTGTCTAACTGTAACCTTGACTGTAGACTTATGACTGTAGGCTTGTTCGACTGCGAACTTGTTCCAACTGTAGACTTGTTCGACTGTGAACTTGAGTAGAGAAAACTTTGAACATAAGTCTTGTAACTGTGACCTTCGTCTGTGAGCTTTGACAATAGATAGCGGTAGACTCGTGACTGTAAGCTTGTATTAGTCTTCGACTGTAACCTTGTAACTGTGAACTTATTGCAACAGTAACTTAAGGTGACAGTTAGCTGTAACTATGACTTTTAAAAGAAAACTCTGACTGTTAGCTAACAATACTAAACTTATGTAAATACTACTGTAAGCTGTTACAGTAAAGTTATGAGAGTAAGAATATGAACTGTTTAGAATAAAATACGTTTAAGCATAGAATAATAAGATTAATGCAAGGTTTTAATACATCAAAATCAATGTTTAAGCATGATTTGGGATTATCAAAACAGGTGATTCCAACAATCTCCCCCTTTTTGATAATCACAAATTTTGTCAGTATGGAATGAAATATATATGTATCAGAGAGAAGTGTGCAAAACACAGTATTAGCAATATGAGCACAAAAATTAGGTATAATCCTCAAGGATTTCTCCCTATTTGTATAGGTTCATTTCTCCCCCGAGTTTTCCCTATTTCTCCCCCTTTGTGATTAACAAAAAGAAAGACAGAGAGAGAGAAAATAAACATTGTATTAATAATGAGTACATTACATGACCCAAAATGTGAATACATGATCCCTATCAAAAAAAAACATAAACAGACTCAATCCTCTTCATCTGTAGGTAAGGGATCTTTTCCTTTGGAGGAAGAAGATGGAGCAGTAGGTGAAAGATCAACAGGCTTAGTAATTGTAGCAAGAATGTCTGGAGGGGCAGCAACAGATGCTCCTGAAGGCCTGTAGTGAGTAGCTTGCCGAGGTATCAGTGGTCTAAGGCTTCTGAGGGCATCAGCAGGAGACATTACTGAAGAACCACTGGGGTTGGAGACAGGTAGGGCAGGAGGAACTATAACAGGTGTGCAGTCCACATGAAGAAAAGGTAGGAGCAGATTCCTGAAATCCATGATGATGTTTCCTCCTCTGTCCATGGCAGATAAGAAGTCATTTTTGTTTTCCAAGAATTTATCCAAAGTCGGGGTCAACTCTCGTAGCTTGCTAACTTGTTATTTGAAAGCTTGAGTTACAGGAGGCAGCTTCATAGTTTCTAGCATGAGCTTGAAGTGATGGTTCAACTGATGCTTGGTGAAAATACGATCAAAGTAATAATCCACTTTACTTTTGATGGCCTCCTGAGAAGCAGTAGCAGCCTGCAGGTGCTCACGAACAAAGCCACTGACTTCTCTTGTAGTAGCAAGGATCTGTAGGTCTGATGTGTCATTTTCACGGGCCTGAGTAAGCTCTTCTCTGAGCAGGCTTCTAAACTGCTCAAGGTCTACAGGAGAGCTAGATGAAGGAAGGGACTTGACTGAGAATGCCACTGTCTCCTTGAAAGACTGAGTCAGATTTCCAATCACTTTCTGAATGACAACATCCTGATTGCTAAAGTGTTCTTTTACTGATTTCTTGAAAGCCTCAAATACTTCCACAAACTTCTTGACCACTTATTTGATGTATCGAATCTCACTGGCCACTTGTGTCTGAGAACTGCTCAGGGCAGTTAAAGATGCAACTGATTGTCTGAGGGCCACTACTGCTCTAGTCCAGCTTTCAATTTGAGTGTGGCACACTTTCATTTCATCCATCACTTCATTGATTGGACTTCCCACAACACATCCTAGAGATAATTCTAAGGATTGTTCTACATTTTTCAGCTCATCAAAAATACTGGTTTTCAATTCAGCAACAGACTGTCTGATGGTCTCCATCATTTCATTCTTTAAGGATTCAAGGTCTTCCTTGGTGGCCAATATTTCAGTTTCTAACACTGGAGAGCTGTTAGTTAGGATAACTGGATTTCTTGGTGGTTGGTTTTCCTCATCTGAATCCTCATAATTGAGTCCTAACACCATGTATCCTGGATCTGAGGTCCATCCTTCTATATCATACAGTACAAAGACTGAACCAAAACGCTCCCCCTCACTTGGAGCTCCTTCCTGAACATTTTCTACTATCTGCTCGACTCTGGGTAACTCTATGTTCTCTTCTGTAGCTCTAGCAGGTTCCATACTTGCTTCCTCTATAGGTTCAGCAGTGAGGTTAGCCTCCCTCTCTGTTGAGTCATCAACCACTTCCATGACAACAGTAGTAGAGACCACTCCTGCTTCCTGGTCAGACACTGACTTGTCTGTATACCCTATCAGAGGGCTCATACTAATTTCTTCTGTTTCTTCACCACTGATCTCCTCTTCATCTTCTGCAACAATTTCTTGAATTTCATTTGAAGCTCCAGCCTCTTCTGCTTCGACTGTATCATCCTCGTCAGAGGTGTCCTTGACAAAATATTGAGATTCTTCTTCTTCTTCTTCTGTAGACTCAGTCTCACTGTCTCTTAGAACAGGTTCTCTACTAGGTAGTTCTTTTGGAGGGCTTGCTGCTCCAAACGCCACTGTCCTGACTGGACTGTGAGTAGTCTCAGGATCACTCCCTTCATCAATTGGGGTGTTCTCTCTTGCAGAGTCACCAACTACTGCAGTCTGTTCATCATCTGAGTATACAGGTTCAGGCTCATCAGTCTTTAAGCCTGGATCTCTCCTATCTCTCGGTCTAGAGGGATGAGTAGAAGGGCTAAATTTCTCATAGATTCTCTCCTCATCATTCACCCATGATTTCTTCCAGGGATTCCAACTGATCCTCATGAATTTTCAGATTACTTTCGAGATACATACATTGTTATTTTCCACTATCAACTCTTCCTGACTTCCAGCTGCACCTTTCACTTTCAACATTACCGAAATGAGTTTAGCATGAAACAAGGCACTTGATTTTGAGCTTGCCTTTATCATGTCCTTCATCTGAGCCATCAGCAACCTACAAAGGTTGACCTTCCTTCCATGTTTTAATAAGTACATCAAATAAATATCTTGGTGCTTCAGAGTTGCAAAATATCCTCTTCTAGGACTCAGTACATGCTGAATAAACTTAAACAGAAGCCTGTCCTCTCCACTCATTTCAGCAGCAATAATCTTTCTTACTGTGCCATTGCCTGTCAGTTCTTCCAGAGCCGTATCATGATCAAATATTCCACTATTTGGAGGAGCCGCTCCAGAATAGTAGTTGTAAATACCCTCATGAGGAACTCTTAAACATGCAGCCCATTCAACAGATGAAAAACTGACTTTATTTCCGTTTACTCTGGATACCAGTCTATGCAGATCATCCTCTTCCTCGAACTGTAGATATTCATAGAATTCCTTCACCAGCTTCGGGTAGTACGGTCCATTATTGTTTGCGAAGCATTCGGTCCATCCTTTCTCATTAAGCACTGCCAGTACTAATGATCTGCTCGATAAAATCCACTCTTCACTTAGCTCCTTCTCAGCAACTATTTCTCTCTTAGTCAGATGTGGATTAACAGGTCTTATCGAGTCGTTCCCGGTGCCACTGGATTCGACTCGAGTCCTCTTCGGCATTGGTGCATCTTCATTGACAGTCGGGGGTCGCTTTGTTCTGGCCATTGGAACTGAATGAGGTTTCGAGGTTCAGTTGAAGGTTTAGGGTTTAGTACTTGAGAGAGAAAGGGTCGAGATGAGTGAATTGAGATATGTTCGATGTTCTAAATTTTATCATTTAGGGATTTAGAAATAAAAGTATAAAGAAAAGAAACGGTTCGAATTCCCGCAAAAATAAAATAAGGTTAAACAGCGAAACAGCCTACAGAGAGATGTAACAGTGAGGTACACCGGTGAGGTCTAACTGTGAGGTTTCAACTGTGAGGTTTCAACTGTGAGGTTTCAACTGTGAGGTTTCAACTGTGAGGTTTCAACTGTGAGGTTTCAACTGTCAGGTTTCAACTGTGAGGTTTCAACTGTGAGGTTTCAACTGTTCTATAATTAATCATACCTAACTCATGTTTGATGTAACTTAATCTCTCAGAATTCAAAGGCTTTGTAAAAATATCAGCTAACTCATGTTCAGTGCCAGTGAACTCAAGAGTGATATCACCTTTTTGATAATGATCCCTCAGAAAGTGATGTCTCACATCAATATGTTTTGTCCTAGCATGAGATACTGGATTTTTAGAAATGTTAATAGCACTTGTTTTGTCACACCTTATAGAGACATGTTTGAATTGATATCCATAGTCTAGTAAAGTGTGTTTCATCCACAAGATTTGTGCACAACAGCTACCAGCAGCTATATACTCAGATTCGGCAGTAGACAATGCAACAGAATTCTGCTTCTTACTACACCAAGATACTAGTGACTTGCCTAAAATGTGACATGTTCCAGATGTGCTCTTTCTATCTAACTTGCAGCCAGCAAAATCAGCATCAGAATAACTTAATAAATCAAATGATTGTCCTTTTGGATAAAATAATCCCAAATTGGGAGTATGTTTTAGATATTTGAAAATCCTTTTAACAGCAGTCAAATGAGACTCTTTTGGATTGGCTTGAAACCGAGCACACATGCATACACTGAACATGATGTCAGGTCTACTGGCAGTAAGGTATAGTAGACTACCTATCATACCTCTGTAATTGGTTTGATCCACTGGTTCACCAGTTTCATCACTGTCCAACTTGCAAGTGGTGCTCATAGGTGTGTCACTGCCTTTGGTGCCATCCAAAGAAAAACGTTTTAGAAGATATTTAATATATTTACTTTGGTTCAAAATAATACCATTTTTATTTTGAAAGATCTGAAATCCAAGGAAAAATTTGAGTTCTCCCATTAAACTCATTTCAAACTCTTTTTGCATTATTTTTGAAAAATCAACACATAAAGAATTTTTAGAAGATCCAAAAATAATATCATCCACATAAATTTGTACTATTAAGACATCTTTAGAAATCCATTTAATAAAAAGAGTAGGATCAGTTATCCCTTTAGTAAATCCTTTCGAAATAAGAAAAGAGCTGAGCCTATCATACCAAGCTCTTGGAGCTTGCTTTAAACCATATAAAGCTTTAGATAGTTTAAAAGCATGATTAGAAAAATGGGGATTTGTAAAACCAGGAGGTTGTTCCACAAATACATCCTCAATTATATATCCATTTAGAAAAGCACTTTTAACATCCATTTGATATAGTTTGAAATTCAGATGAGCAGCATAAGCAAGTAATATCCTAATGGCCTCTAGTCTAGCCGCGGGTACAAAGGTTTCCTCATAGTCTATTCCTTCTTCCTGACTATACCCTTGTGCAACTAGCCTAGCTTTGTTTCTGATTATATTACCAAACTCATCAACTTTGTTTCTAAACACCCATTTAGTGCCTATGGTAAGAGTGTCTTTAGGTCTTTCCACTAATTCCCAAACTTTGTTTCTATCAAACTGATTTAGTTCTTCTTGCATAGCCATTACCCTGAATTCATCACTGATAGCATCATTGACATTTTTGGGTTCAAGCTGTGAAAGAAAAGCTTGATGTTCAACCTGATTTCTTAGAGAAGCTCTAGTTTGTGTTCCTCTATCAAGATTACCAACAACAACATCTAAAGGATGATTCTTTAGAATCCTAGTTGATTTGGTAAAGGTTGAACTAGAGATTTCAGGTTCATTTATAGGTTCGGGTTCCACAGAGGAAGATTCTGGAAAAAGTCCAGAACTGGATGTTTTTATTACAGGTTCTTTAGATTTGTCATTTAGGTCCAGAACAGATAAGTCTTATTCAACATCTTCAAGAGAAGTTTTAGACTCATGTGGATCAGTCTCATCAAACTTGATGTGAACAAATTCTTCCACACATTTGGTTTTCTTATTGAACACTCTATAGGCTTTACTAGACATAGAGTAACCCAGGAAAATTCCTTCATCACTTTTTGGAGAAAATTTATCAAGATTATCTTTAGTATTCAGAATAAAGACTTTGCAACCAAAAATTCTAAAGTAATTAACCTTAGGCTTCCTATTATTCCACAACTCATAAGGGGTTTTCTTAAGAACCGGTCTAATCAAGACTCTATTAATAACATAGCAGGCTGTATTTACAGCTTCAGCCCAAAAGTAAACAGGCAGGTCATATTCATTAAGCATAGTCCTTGCAATTTCTTGCAGGGTTCGGTTTCTTCTTTCCACTACACCATTCTGTTGAGGTGTCCTAGGAGCAGAAAAATTGTGAGAATAGCCATTGTGTGAGCAGTAAGATTCAAATTCTTGATTCTCAAACTCACGGCCATGATCACTCCTCAAGGTCTTAATCTTAAGTCCACTAAGATTTTCTACAGACTTAGAGTATTTAACAAAGGAAGAGCAGGCTTCACTTTTGTGAGCTAGAAAGTATGCCCAAGTATATCTAGAAAAGTCATCTACAAGAACATAAACATAGTGCTTCCCATTTAGACTTTAAATTCTTGATGGTCCAAACAAATCCATGTGAACCAGTTCAAGTGGTTGAGAAGTTGAAACTTCTTTCTTTGGTTTAAAAGAAACTTTGTGTTGTTTTCCCTTTTGATAGGGATTACAAACTTTGTCATTTGGGAATTCAAGCTTAGGTAGGTCTCTAACTAGGTGTTTCTTAGAGAGTTTTCTAAGTGAGTGAATGTTGCAGTGTCCTAATCTCCTATGTCACATCCAAGACTCTTTATGAAAAGCATTTAAGCAAGTAACATTATGTTTAGCTATACTGTTTAAGTCAACAGCATAAACATTTTCATTTCTTAAGGCAGAAAATATTAAAGAATTTTTGGAATTATAAACATCACAAGAATTGTTTTCAAACTTGACATTAAAACCATCATCACACAATTGAGAAATGCTAAGTAGGTTGTACTTAAGTCCATCAACAAATAAAACTTTGGAAATTAATACTGAGTCAGTGTTACCAATCTGTCCTAAGCCGATGATTTTTCCTTTTGAGTTATCACCAAAAGTGACATATCCTCCATCAACCTTTATTAAGCTTTTGAAGCACGAATAGTCTCCAGAAATGTGTCTTGAACATCCACTGTCTAAGTACCATACCTTCTTGTAATTGCTTTTCAAACAGATTTCCTACAAAACAGATTAGACAGGAAATGACTTTGGTACCCAGATTTTCTTGGGTCCAGATATGTTAGCAATCAAGAATTTAGGTACCCAGATTTGTTTTATGGGTCCCATACAATTAATAGATGCAACAGATTTAGAGAGATATACTTTATTTGATCTACAACTATTTAAATAACCAGTTGAGGCATACGAATTTCCAAAACTGGAACTAGCAGGATTTTTTCCAGACTTGGGAATAAATCGGGTTTTAGTAAACTGTCTTTGTCCAGGTTGGTATCCCAAGCCAGTAGCATACATAGGTGCAACTTGCTTTCCTAGCAGTTGGGTTAGAGTATCTTTTCCATTTGTTAATGTTTCTAAGTCCTTTCTAAGTTTTTCATTAGATAGTTTCAGTTCTGTATTCTCCTTTAATAATTGAACATTTTTCTCTTTTTCTACATCAAGTGCAGACTTGACACTTGCAGTAAGAGCATGTTGTTTCTTTAAAGACTTATATTTATCCTTTAGTTCATTACACGTTTCTTCCAGCATATTACAGTATTCAATCAATTCATCTTTAGACATATTTTCAGAATCAGAACCAGATTCTGCTTCACCTTCAGAATAATAAGAGTTTAAAGTGGGAGTGTCTAAGGTTACCTCAGATGTGTTTGTCATGAAACATATATTAGCACGATTTATTTCAGAATCACTGGATTCTGATTCACTTGTGCTGTCTTCTGAAGCACTCTAGGTGGCCTTCATAGCTTTCTTATAATTCTTGTCCTTGTACTCATATTTCTTCTTGAATTTTAACTTAGGACAGTCAGCTTTGATGTGTCCTTTCCTTTTACATTCATAGCAAACTATGTCTTCTTCTTTATCAGTTTTCTTCCAATCTTTCTTCCACTTACCTTGTCTATCATACTTACCCTTGTAGTTTGGTTTTCTGAAGAACTTCTTCTTCCTATAGAACTTCTTGAATCTCCTTGCTATTTATGCCATCTCGGCATCACTGTCAGAATCTAAGTCTTCACTAGATGAGCTTTCAGTTGGTATATGCACTTTCTCCTTGTCTTTGCTCTTTGATGCAGTAGACTTAAAAGCTACAGATTTTCGTTTTGGTTCCTCATCTTCCTCTTTATTTACCTTGAGCTCTTCTTCGTACATCATCAGCTTACCAATTAACTCCTTGATAGGCAAAGTTCCAATATCACAGGATTCTCTAATTGAAACGGATGTGCCTCTCCATCTGTCAGGCAGACATCTCAATAATCTCATGATTTGCTCCTTTGCTGGAACAATCTTTCCGAGTGAGCTCATTGTGTTGACTATCTCATTAAACCTGAGATACATATCAGAAATAGGTTCATCAGATTTCATCTTAAAGTTATCATATTTGATAGTATAAGTATTTAACCGCATTTCCTTGACATTAGTTGTTCCTTCATGAGAAACAGCTATGGTGTCCCAGATTTCATAAGCAGTTTTACATGCAGAAATTCTATTGAATTCCTCATCTCCTAGAGCACAGTAGAGAGCATTCACAGCCTTACAATTATTATTGTAAGCTACCTTAGTAGGTTCATCCCAAGTTATTCTTTCAGTTTCTGGAATCTTGTATTGAGACTCTATAGCGGTCCAAATATCAAAACCCATACTTTCGAAATGAATTTTCATTTTGAGCTTCCATTGGGAATAATTCACACCATTAAAGAAGGGTGGCCTGTTAGTAGCAGCACCTTCTAGTCTATTATCCATAAGGAAATTTTAGAAAATGTATTAAAGGGATAAAATTTAGAACTAACAGAAATTTAAGATCGTTTAGATAAAACTACAATCACAGTTTAAAAACAGAGAGTTAAAATAAAACTTTGAGCAAGTATAACAGAGATAAACACATCCTCTGATACCAAATGTTGGTCGGAGTGGACACTCAAGAGGGGGGTGAATTGAGTTCCAATTAAAAATTTCTGTTGAAAATTTAAGATTAAATCCCCCAAATTGAAAAACAGCCCAGTCAATTAAGGCAGTAGAGATATAGGTGACTTATTGTTCAACAGGTTTCTCTAAGGTTGATTAATCCCCAGTAAGGTTAGTTTGATGACTTACTTTACTTTTGAAACAAGTTTACTAAACAAATCTCTTATACACACTAACCAAAATTGACTATCAGAGTATATGCAAAAACAGATTTCTTGTTTTAAAAAAAAAGAGCACAGCGGATAAAAAAACAAAGTAAAGAAAAGAATAACAAGCTATTTCAAACAAGAGGTTCAGTCTTAAGCTAAGACTTAGTCCTCTTCCACTTGGTGATCACCTGCCACCAAGCAATTTTATAAAAAAGATTGATACATAGCCTGTATCGGGCTTTACAATAGTTTTCACAAACTGTCCAGGTTTGACAACCTCTGCCATAGTTATACGTGGGAAAACAAATGACCAAGCCACACCAGGATTATTCCATAGTTATACGTGGGAAAACAAATGACCAAGCCACACCAGGCTTCTTCCACAGTTATACGTGGGTAACAAATGTAAAAAGGTTTGGGATAGGGATTTTAAGTATCCCTCAGTTTAAGCACAGGAGACAGTGTGTGTAATACTAACACACTGCTCACAAATGTAAAACACTTAAACACAGTAGAGCAAGAGATAGAAAGAAGAAGGTTTAGAGTGCTCTATAGTGTTGGCAGATCAGTTCTGGACTCGTAGGAATGAGTGACTTGAAGCTTTGGTCCTTTTTCTGTAAGTTGACAGTAAAACAGAGTTTCGTGATTTCCAGACTTCCAGATGTTCAAGTGATCAGCTTCTTTGAGTTTGAGTGCTTCACAGCATGGCTTTTAGGAGACGGTTCTTTCAGTCGGTTCACTTGAGACTCTTTTGTTCTTCAGAATGAATGCTCGAGAGTTCTTCTTTTTGTGTATATGCGTATCTCCTTCTCAGTTGTAGATGTTAGACTCTGTGTGTCCTTCCTCTATTCTTGTTCGTGTATGTCACTGTTCTTTTCGTTCCATTCATGCTTTTTATTGAATGCTTATCTCTTCTTTTTATAATCCTCCATATATGTCCTTTTTGTTCACCCGAGGCCGACAAGATAAATAGTCTTGAGTTACACGTGCAATCTTCCTCGTACATTGTATTATTTCTTGATATGTCTGCAAATATCAATAAATAACGTTAGGTGTATTAATTTGTCTAGACATGACCGTTAGATTAGTATTAATCAAATTGGTAAAGAAAAAAGTAGAAATATAATAATAATAGACTGGTCGAGAATGTATGTCACTGTGGACTTCAACTGTGGTCTTCCAACTGTGGACTTCCTTCTGACTGCTGACTTCAACAAAAGGCTTGCTGTCTGTAGGCTTGCAATGGTAGATTTTACTCCATGTAACTGTAGCCTCAATAACTGTAGACTTGTAATATCAAATTTGTAGAACTGTAACCTTTGTCAACTGTAGACCTCGATCATCAGTAGACTTAGTCGACAGAAGCTGTCTAACTGTAACCTTGAAGGTATACTTATGACTGTAGGCTTGTTCGACTGCGAACTTGTTCCAACTGTAGACTTGTTCGACTGTGAACTTGAGCAGAGAAAACTTTGAACAGAAGTCTTGTAACTGTGACCTTCGTCTGTGAGCTTTGACAATAGATAGCGGTAGACTCGTGACTGTAAGCTTGTATTAGTCTTCGACTGTAACCTTGTAACTGTGAACTTATTGCAACAGTAACTTATGGTGACAGTTAGCTGTAACTATGACTTTGAAAAGAAAACTCTGACTGTTAGCTAACAATACTAAACTTATGTAAATACTACTGTAAGCTGTTACAGTAAAGTTATGAGAGTAAGAATATGAACTGTTTAGAATAAAATACGTTTAAGCATAGAATAATAAGATTAATGCAAGGTTTTAATACATCAAAATCAATGTTTAAGCATGATTTGGGATTATCAAAATAGGTGATTCCAACAGAAACCCCAGCTCAAAATACATAATAAACATGATGATGTACTATTCCACCAACTGCACAGTAAATCAACCTTTCTATAGTACTACAACCACCCATGTTTTCACTACTATAATGTATGTTTCTAGAAGTCCACAGAGATAAAATACCACTATCTCCAAAGAATGATATTCTATAGTGTCTTGTTAGTGTCACCTGGTTAGTTCTTCTACAACGTCATGTTGATATCCACAATGTATAGTTTCTTATTGGTGTCACCAATCATAACTGCTAAAATGAGTTATCCTAGTTACAAATCCCAAAATTTGGTTACGGTGCCTTCGGCACCTGGAACCCTCGAGTATGGGTGTGTTTCCCCTATAACCCCCAACAACCTCACTATGATGGTCACCACTTCAGAGTTTTGTTTTGGTGTATGGTTTGGTCCGCAAGAATTCTTACCAATATCATCCAAAACAAAGGAGGGCATCTCTTTATAGTTCAATGGTCCTATTTTGACCATCCCACCATAATCTTTAGTTCACTAATCAACATATGTGAACCACTAATATCATTTTAGTAATGAAAAACAAAATAAAACTCATTCCACCTAACCTATTGCTTAAAAATTCCAAAACTATATATGTATAAATAGTGAATTTCAGCCTTTATTATATCAAAAAACCATGAAACCATCCCACAATAATTACCCAAGATATTCATACACAGATATTACATATTTCTGATGAATATTCATCAAATTACACAACCCATGCTCAAGGAAAAACAATAGTTTATTTCCTTTGGAATGTTGGAAGAAATATTTATAGTTTGGTGAAATATATTTAACATATATCATAAATATATTCCCCTTTATCATTACTACATAAAAATATTCTTCATGACCTATGGAAATGATAAATAATATAGGGTGATCTCAGATGCTCAGTCAGGATAAACATGAGAGATACATATGTGTAACATGATCATTATGGAATGAGAATCTGAGTGTAACATTAGAAGATCATACCCTTCATAACAAAGTTCATAATATTTAATTTAATAACAAATATTGGTAGTTTATATTACATTATTCATAAGATAATTAAATAACATGATTTATGAGAGTATAATAATAGTATAATAATTTGGAATTTTTGGCATATAGATAATATTAGAATATATTATGTCAAAGAAACCAACCAAGACATTCCTAAAATGTTTGTCTAGGGCTAATAAATCATGTGGCTACTTAGGTATTGGGATAACCTTTCATTTACCCTTTAGTTTCGGGCGTAGGATGAACTCACGTGTACCCTCTTATTATAGCCTTGGGCTGACCACCAGTGTAGCCTTTGAGCTCATAAACCATTTATCATTACCCAATGCATTAAAGGGATTTGTAGATCACAACCATAACATAATGAAATCATACATATATATTTCATAATATCATAAATCATTCATTACATCAGAAATAATGAACAATGGTGTTTTAAAACATTTTATCATAGCACATCTCATTGAAAATAAACTAAATTCATAAACACAATTCCATTAAAACATAATAAATTTAGAGAAATAATATGAATAGTAACCTTGGACTATATCCTTAGTACATCGTGAGTAACAAGAAAAGATTCCATCTTAAATGGAAAATAATTGTGAATGGTCTTTTTAAATAATTTCTTGTGAAAAATATCAATTCTTCTTTGAAAATTGATTTTAAAATCATAAAAAATTTACATAGCTAGTTTAATTTAAAATATCCTTGAATAATTTTAAAATAATATTTTTAAACCATTTTAAACAGATTTGGATAACTTTTCCTTGAAAATTCACAAAATATCATTTTAACAAAAAATTGAAAACATTTTTTGAAAACATGGTTTTTGAATAAAAACAATTCAGACCAAAGAGAGAATAAAATTAAAAGAAACATATAATATCATTAATATAACAAGATTATTGATGAAAAATTAAAAAGGGAGTTATATTATCCTTTTAAAATAATATTGGTTCATAATATAAAATGTTCCTCAAAGAAGGTAACATGAGACAAAATTACTTTAACGATTAGAGAATTTTGGAACCCCAAACTCCATGAAAGATAGATCATCTAATAGATATTTAAATAAACTTAAATTTAAAAATAATGGTCAGATATTACATTCATGGGATATATATTCACCATAAAAACAAACTATATTTAATATGACATAAGTCTCATAGAAATAATTGTGAGACTTGAAATCCACAAGCCTTTAGTCTTGACTTCATTAGTACATGTTTAAACCTCCTGTATAATAAATATATGTTTCTTATAAATATTAAATATAACCCTATTAATATATATAATACCATATATTTTTTACTTATGACTTTATATTACTCACTTACTAACAATTCTATGTTAATGTTATGTTTCGGGTAAAAAAATATTTTTTTCACACTCATTTTTACATATTATTATTGGTCCTCATACAAAGATAGTGATTTGATCACCTAAATATTGATAAAAATGACATAAATATCATTTATATTTAGTATAAATGTATTTATGATGAATCATCAAATTTATAGGTACAAAATAAAATACACTATTCATTTAGATGGTAGGTTGTACTTACACATGATCTTTGTTTTCATTATATTTTTAGAATATAGAAAAAAAATTATATGATATATTATCACTATAAAATAATTATAATTGTATATACATCATATTTTTTTATTAAATCCATCATCAATACATTTAATTTATATCATGAATGAATCACATCGCTTTGTGAGGTGGTAGTCCGCCATACACACGAATGACATTATCATATTCTCACAAAATGGAAAGAGGAATATATGTGTGATATACAAATTAAATAATCAAAATAAAATAGTTAAAATAATTTATATCATATATATATTATAAATATATATTAATTCTCAACCTTTAATGTTGTAAATTGAAGAACGAATGATATTAGTTCACGAGGCGGTAGTTTTCTGTACACACAAACAACGATTTCATATCCCATTTGCTAGAAGGGTTCGAAGTTGTAGGTTATAATATTAACATAAAAATATCTCTATATTTTTAATATACTACGGTTATAATATAATCATTATGTAAATATAATTTGAGCTTATTGTGGAATAAATAAAACAAAAACATGTATTGATGAATGTTACCTCTTCTTCAGACATCTCTTTTATGTTTGCACCAAAGGACATCCATAATTGAATTTATTCCAAAATGAATGATTATATAATTAAGGGTGGGAAATGGGGGGGGTGATATGGATTGGGTTTGGTATAACTAATTATGTTTTGATTTTTTATTATAAGATAATAATAGGATTCCTTTTATAAGAGAGGGGAGGGGTACTCTGGGAATTTCTCAAAATATTAAATTAATATAAATTAATTTTATATCACAAAAGGACGAAGACTGATTTATTTAGAGTCTAGGATGATTATGGGTATAAATGAAATAATTTATATAAAATTATATATTTTTTATTATTTTTTAATTCTTTTTTTTTTGGTTTTAACCCTTTTTTAACCAATCTAATTCTTATCATGACAACATGGATTTTTACTTTTTGAGGGTCATTATTGTTACTAAAAAATGTCAAAAAAGACATAATTTAATCATGTATAAAATTTTTAATCTTATAAAAATTATTTGGATGAATATATGATTTTTATAAATTTTATATCATTTCAAAAATTAGTATTTATTTCAAAATATCATTAATTTCAATCTTGATACTATTAATTACTTTGACTTTTAAAAAATATCAACACAACAATATAACACATTTTTTTACTATATCCAAAATAATTCATGGTAATATATACAAATTTTTGGTCTCATTAATTATCTAAAATTATATTTATTTTAATATTTTTAATTACAATTATTTGATATTTACATTAATAAAATAATTTATGCATTAATGATGTGAAAGAATTTAAGGTAAATATTTACTCACTAGAAATTAAAAATAAATTCTAGGATGTATATAATTATTTTTACATTAATTTAAATATTTATATTTGAATATATATTTGGAATAACCCTATATTAAAAATATTATAGTATTTAAAACATTAATGCTACATCTTCAACCTTTTATAAAATAGAATATTATAAATATCACAATCTCATCGAAGTGGAACCAAAAGTCATATATAAATTTTTATCAGGAAAATAAGTCTATTATGCTAACAATTAAAAATTATTTTCATTCATAACCTACCTTTTTACCCATGTGTAATCATAATAGATATTTAAGATAATGAAAATGACATTTAGTGGTTTTCATTGATTAAAACAATATATAAGTCTTTTTTATGGAAAAGTGTTCATTAAATAATAAACATTCTATAATTATGTGTTAATGGTAGAATTAAAATCCTCTAATTAAATTTTTTCAAGTGTTAGATTCATTTTATAGCCCTTATCATTTTATTCTTAACCAAAATTACCTAGTTTACCCTTTATTATGTTAGCAAACTTTTTTAGGATTACTATTCATATTAGCCAACTATAAAAGGGACCTACATACTAAATTTTAAATATATATATATATATAATCCATTTTTTAAAATTCAAAACATACAAATGTCATAATTTAATTTAAAATAAAATCGTAAAATACATGAAAAACAATATTTTTTTGGGGAAAACGCCCTTTTAAATATAAAATGTTTTTAATACTAAATTCTACTATAAAATCCATTCAAAAAATAATAATTGTATTAAAATAAATTCTAATAAACTAATGAAAATTAAAATTAATAAAAATTATAATTTGACATTGTAAATAATTTTAAAAATATAATTTTGAAATAAAAACCGTATTTTTCACTATACATTGAAAAATCAAACCTTTTCGAAAATTTTCAAAATTTTACCATAGGAAAATGTCATAATTATGATTTCATAAATGAATTTAATTTTATCAAAAATATTTTATAAAATATCTATAAATTAATAATATTATTTTTACATAGCAAATCAATAAAAATATATTTTGAAGAAAATATGTTTTGATGAATAAAACAACATTACTAAAAATATATTACTTATTTAGGAAAAATTAATTAATACATTATAAATGAGTAAAACCATTAAATATTTTATAATTTCATTAACACTATTAATTCCCCCCAATTTACCCACTAGGTTATAAGAATCACATGAAATATTAATATGATATTGTTGTTCTGTAAAACTCGGTCTTGGGGGTAACATAAGCCATCAAAGAACTCGTTGTTGTTCATAACATAATAAAAATGTAGTTTTTGTAGTAACATAAGAAAAATATATGTTGTATTTAGAGAAAATATTTAATTTGTGTTGTGTATAAAGCAAGCGTAACTTGGTTTATCACACAACACGGGACATCAATGAATTTTTATTTATTAGAAAATGATTCATAAAAGATTAGGGTGTTATATTCTACCCCTTTAAAATGAATTTATCCCATGAAATTCGTCTGAGTTATCAAAGTTTTAAAACATGAATATTAATTTCATAGATACCCATATCATAAAAATGCATAATGAAACATACATTGAAAAGGGAAATCTAGAAATTTAATGGTTACGAGAATTAACTGACAGATAGGTTTCCACAATGGAGAACATAGGTGGAAAGAAAAAACATTGACATAATAGATATAAATAACTATCATGTTTTTAGGGATAGTGATATAGAACATGTTCTATATAATTTTAATGACAAAAAACCCATATAAAAAATAACTCTAAAAAGATCATTAATATCATAAAAATTCTGATAATTGGATAAAATTTTATTTCAAAATACTTTGAGAAGATATAGTTACTTGATTTAAACTCATCAGAACAATCTCATTCTTTGGTTGTGCTTTAATCAATCCCCACTTCACTTTTTACTCTATCAAATGAAGTTGAATTTGTAAAACCAATGGAACTTTTGGATCATAATATGCATATTCATATGAAAATTCATTCCTTCTATATTTTTTTATCATCACAACAACAAAAAATTTTCCAGGTTATTCAATATGCACACATCATCATATGGTGAAATAATAGAATAATCTATAAAATATCATCAAAAATTCAACATAAAAACTTTTAATAATGGATACTCATATAAAACATCAAAAAAGATTAAAATCATAAAATATTGAAAGAGGTTCTCTAAATTTTTAAAATCAATTTATCATTTATCTTCTAAACATCTTTTTAGAGCTCTTAATTACCACACATCAAAAATGTGAAAATCGTTATCATTTATTCTCTTGAGACATTGTAATTAACTAAATTACCATTAATATATTGAATATTCACATTCGTCCTCATTCCATATATAAGTTATTTTCTTACATATAAAACTTTTCATTTGAGGCCTGGGTTCATTCTTATACTGATAAGTTATGTGATTTCATTATTCGAGAATTCAAGTTGATAATGACATGAAATTTCACTAATGGATGACCAATAAAATTTTAATAGTGTTAATTGATACCAAATCAAAAATTAAATTCCAAAATACGGATTGTTGGATAAGTATTCCCTAATGATCACTGCTCACTTCATCCATTATGATAGAATATTTTTTCCCTTTGTCCATTTTCCTAAGTGGTTTTTTGTTGACTATTATCTACATTATTCCTTGAAGTGGAGAACTTGTTATCACAATTCCCATACTCCTTACAATTGTAACACTAAAGTGTTGGAGGACTATTTTGTGGATCTTTCTCAATATTCATATCATTAACTAACTTATTCCCATAAATTCAACATTCAACCACTCGATGAACTTTCTTTTTCACACTTGTAACACCCACTTGTCCCTTTCAAGAATTCACCTAAGTGCTTCTTCTCGCATTTCTACCATAGAGATACTTGGGATTTGTTTCCACCATTTATGTTTTCCTGAGATATGATCATCATTTTCTTATAAAAACCAGAGTATTGGTGGTAATATTGGATTTCCTTTTCTACTTTTAGTGCATATAAAATGGATTATCCATAACTAATAAATTCTATTATAGAAAAAGCCTTTAGAATACTTGGTTTTAGGAAACTTATAAGGCCCCAACCATAAACCATGCTTAAAATTGAATTAAATGAATAATTCACATTGAGGATCTTTTTAGGTTTAGAGTTTTAGAGAATTAGGACATAACTATTACATCTCAAAATATTACAAAGTAGACACTTCAACTAAGTTTTTATAAAAATAACAACTCTTAAAAAGAAACATGTCTAGTTCCATGTTTTATATAGCATGACTTTCCCTTGATCCCATCCTTGACCCTACTCCACATTAATTCATGTGAAAAACATTTCAAAAAACTTGGGGTGAGCATAAAAATCTCAGTAAGGGATACACAAGGAATAAAAACTATAAGTTTTTTTCAAAACCACAAGTCAACCATGTATACTTTATCAAAGTAATACTTTTCACCTTTATAAAATAGTAAAAACTCTTCACTAAATAAAATATCATTACTTACCCTTTTGTAACCAAAATATTACAATAAAACCCATATAAAGAGCTCATAACATATTAAGGTAACTTGGGACATAAACATACTTAAATGGAATAACCATACGGTCGACTTCCACACATATCACTTAATGGAATATCCATACGTCCAACTTCCATACCCAATGCATTGGAGGTTAAAACGTAACTACCCGTCTTGGTATTCACGGCACCACCCGTCATATGGTTTATCACGTAACCACCCGTCAAATGTCCAAGTACCATTATAAAATCATAACAATTATAAAGAAAATAAAACATTTCCAAATTTCAATAACAATATATCACTTAAATATATTGAAATAAAAAAATCCATTATAAAAACCCTTTTCAATACCAAAATACATAAAAGATTATACGGTATTTATTTCATTTTAAAAACATTATGGATTGTTGAGGATGCCAATGACAAAATAATACTCACAACGGCGGAAAAGGTCGTTGTCACTGCATACGTTAAACGAAACATTCCTTTTTTTCGTTTTGTAAAACGCTTTGTAGAAAAATATTCCTTTTATATAAAATTAAATGTAAAAGGGGTTTATACACCATATAAAAGAAATACTTGTATTAGAACAATATATGCCTCAATGAAAGGATATTGAGACGAAGTCCCTTACCTCGTGTCCGACGTGACTTGATTGCTCTTTAATCTTCTAAATAATAAAATAAAGTTAATATCTACTTGCTTAATAAAATTTTTCAAGCTTATTATTCCTTTTATGTCACTTATTGACATGTTATAAACATTCTGTTATCATTTAAGATAAAAATGTTTGTTTTGTCAAAATTTGGTTCTTAAGTCGAAAGTGGACTTCTTACAATTACATGTTGTCTATGTGGTCCAAGGTTCATTATATCCACAATGATATTAATGATTTTAATATCATATATATCATATATATCCAGCATATACATGTATTTATAATAGTACATAACATTTAGAGGTAAGAAATGAAATGCACCGTTCATGGAGACGGTAAGCCGTACGTCCGCATGAACACTACTTTCATTTCTATTTCGTATTTAATGGAGTGAAATCATAATTAAATAAGGGTATATTATAATTCCAGTATAACATCATATATAATAACATTAACTACATCCTTTATACGTCCCACATATGGCATTAACGAATCAAATCACTTTGAGGGGGCGGTAGTCCGCACTTCCTAAAATGAAATTATCGTGTTTACCCATAATGGAAACCATAATGGTATACCAAAAATGAAAAATAAAGAAGAATAAGGAAAACAAAAACATAATATATATCATATATAAATTGAGTGACATCTTAATGGCCACCATTAAAGGTGTTAAAAAATTATTGAACAATCATCGTTTCGTGAGGCAGAAATTCACCAACCAAAGAAATAGTATGTTTTTAACCATTAGATGGAGGTGTGTGTAGGTGAAGCTCGAATTCTTCTGATAACAACATACTGGTATATTTAAGATACTGGTTTTGTTAAAAAATAAATGAAAAAAAGTGTTTAGAGGGTTGGAGAAGAAAATTAAAACAAAATAACACAAGGGAGGACATAAGCTTAAAATCGGGTAACTCTTCTTGGTTTGAACCAAAAGGGTTCCTTGAAGAGCTTTCTGGACAAGGTAAGTATTATAGGATGAGTATAGGGATGTGGAGAGATAAAATGATCTGGGGTGGGCCGATCCAAAGGCTTGAGAGGTGTGGGTAAGGAGGTAGAGGTGGGGTCCTTTTATAAGAGGAGAGGAGGGGCGCTCTTGGAAAGTTATAAAAGATTACTTTATTATAAAATGATTTTCGGATTTTAAAGGTCCCAATTTGATTTATTTAGAGGATAAAGTGATAATAGTTCGATATAAACCCATACAATAGGTTTTTTACTTGTGTAGTTCTTAGAGTTTACATTATATTTTCATTTTATTTAAATCGTTAAATAATGAGGTAATCGATGCACCATCATGATGTCATAAATAATTTAATTTATTTAATGTATAAAAATTATAAAAAAATATCATGATGTAGGAAATCTTTTTATATTTCTAATTAATATTTATAGTCAAACATATGACTTGTATAACCCCAATTAAAAATTGTTTTAGTAAAATAACTCATGTTTGTGACATTTTTATTTTAACTTTAAAAAAAGGTTATTAATGTCATTTTCCTACCAAAGTGGCTCCGTGGGGTCCTAAAGTTGACCCATGGATTGTATCAGTCTTCCATGACACATACAATAAGGGTAGGACATGTTTCAAGGTCTTTTGATATTATTAAAACATTATTTTTACGTTTAACTACACTAATTACCTCTAATCGCGATTAAAAACATAAAAGTTACTATTCACTGAAAAATTATTTTAATCCGAATGAACCACATTTTACTTCTAAATGAAAACAATTAATGTCTGATTTTTGAAATTCAAAACATAGGTGTGGTAAAATTTCATTTAAACGAAACAATCAGTTTTTTAAGTACCACTTAGTGGTTTCACTATTCATCAAAAATTGAAGTTTTCCAAAAAAATACCAAAAATTCACCCTAATCTATATTTGATATTCCGAATTCAAAAATGATGTCAATTTTACAAAATTAAAATCATATAAGTTTCATTAATTAATTTAATTATTAATTCCCGCTGTCAAAAAAATAGCGTGTTTTTATGAAACAATATGTATCAAAAGATTGACACTAGTTTAAGTCCAATTTCAAAGTGAAATTAACTCTAATGACCACAATTGGATTAAATGGTAAAAATGTATTCTAATTTAACTTTAAAACCAATTAAAAATATAATTTAATCGTATAAGTAAATTAGATTATAATGAGTTTTTGAATTAAAATACAACATTTTTCACTATCCATTAAAAAATGAACTTTATCGGAAAAATACCAAAAATTTACACAAAGTAAACTTTGATGTCCCTATTCTAATGAACAGTTTTATTTGGTCCAATAGAATGCATAAGAGTGACCAAAACTATATTTAAATAGGGTTCTCCATTAAAAGGCGATAGTTCAACCTTTTAGTGAATATTAGAGTGTCTATGACTAAAATTGAATTCTTTTCTTATTTTAAGTCTATATCTTTTATTGGATAAATGTAAAAACATTTAAAAAACATATATAATCATATTTTAGTTATTTCTATTCTTTCCCGCCCTTAAAACGGCTATGTGTTAACTACCATTTAAAATAATAGTATTATATTACTAGTATGCAACCTAAGATTTCAAAGAAACTCATTGTTGCGTATCAGGTACGCTATCGAACATAGAAACCCCTTTAAAGTAAAATTAATATTTAATTCAAAAACATTAATAAATATGAAATTTTTTTATTATTTATTTACCTGGGATGTTACACAACTAATTAATTGATCTATTTTTATTTTACTGATGATGATTAAAACATAGTCATACATTGAATGTCTTGTAGAATTAGCTTCATAGGTACAAATATATTCATCATCCTTTTATTTAAGCTTAAGTAAATTTTTCTCAATTTCATGTGTACGTATATAAGTAATGTAATTATTGAAAAAATAAGTTCTTAAACTTGTCCCATTACATGGATTCAATTTTACCACACTTCCTTTTATTTTTTATAAGTCACCACCATTGATCCGGTTCACATTCCAAATGATAGAAATCCAAAATTAATTTCTCATGTTCTGAACATTGGAGATATGAAAATATATTTTCAGTGGTATTGATCCATTGTTCATCCATTAGTGGATCATAATACCCACAGAATGAAGGTGGATTCTACCTCATTAAGGACTCCACAAAAAAAATTTCCGTCAACATTTCATTTTTTCCCAACATGATTCATATCTTGAAAATTTTTTATGAGCATTACAAAAAGATTTTTTATTCATGCTCCCATAACAATCACTTCCTTAGGATGACTATATTTTCATTTCCTATCATGTTCAAAACTAATGTGATTCCTCTAGGTTCCATCCATTTTAAAAAAATAGAAATGATAGTGTAAGAAAAAAATCATAGTGGTAAAACAAAATAATCAATGAATGTTTCTTATAAAATTTAAATCTATGACACCATATTTTTAATAATAGGTTATTAATGATCGATACTAAAAATATATAATTATAAAATATACATATATGTATCCTTAGGTATTTTACTAATGTTTTCTAATCCTAGGTTCCACATGTTTACTGAACCATTTCTATGATACCAACTATACATACCTAATCTTTTCATAAATGAATATTACATATTTCTAGATGAATATTCATTACATTATGGAACACATGATTGAGGAACATAATATTTTCGTGTCTTTTTGAAACATTGAACACATTACTATAATATTTAAAAATGTTTTATATATCTCCCTTAATGGTTTTACCCTTTCATATTCCTACTTGAAACCATTCTTCATAATCTGGAGATAGTAAAAATAAGAAAGGGTGAGCTCAGATACTCAGAAATGCTAAACAAAATAGACATGTCAGAATAGCAAGACTTTAAGGGTTTGATAATATGATCATAAAATTTGAATCTCATACCATATATATCAAAGAAACTAATCTTGAATCATGGAATAAAGATTGACAGTTCAGAAGACATGAATCATAAGATAAACAATGAAAGTGATACATAAGAGTATACCAACAACATAAGACTTGGAATTTGTGGAATACACAAAATATTAGAAAATATTATTTCAAGGATACCTACAAATAAAATCATAACTTGTTAGGCTTTGGATAATCACCCATGTTCCTAATATGGGGTTGGGATGAACTACTATGTACCCTCTACTTCTGGGGTTAGGATATGACCACAAGTACACTCTTGTTGTGGGCTCAGAATGACAATCATTGTAACCATTGGTCTCCTAAATAAATTACCATTAACCAATAAATATGAGGGAGATATAGGTACCACACATAATATAATTAAGTCATACATATATATGCTAAAATATAATAAATCATTCACCACATCATAACTCATAAAAATAAATGGGTTTCTTAAACATTTCATCATAGCTTATCTCATTGAAAAGTGAAAAAATTGATAAAAATAATGAAATAAAAACATAAACTTTTCATATAAATAATATTAATTTTACAATTTGATTATATAACTATTATGTAATTATTAATACCAAAAAAATCCTCCTTTATGGAGAAAATTATTGAAAGATATTTTTAAACCATTTCATTAGAAAAATATCCTTTCCAATTTGAAAAATTATTTTTACATAATAATAAATTTAGAAAAAAATTATCATTGAAAATTTTAAATTAAAATAATTAATAGAATGTTTTAAATCCATTTTAAACATCTTTTAAAACATTTTCCTTCAATATGATTAAAAGACCATTTTAAAACATTTTTAAAAATATATTTAGAAAATATTGTTTTTGAATAAAAAAATTTCCAACCGAAGAGAGAATAACATCACATAAAAATTATAATACCACGAAAATAAGGATAGTCATTGTAAATTTTCTGAAATGGAATTATATAGACCTATCAATTAATATATGTTCATAACAAAACATGTGTCTTAAAGAAGAAAACTAGAGACAAAATTACCTTATTGATTTGGAAAATTTTGAACCATAAACCACATGAATAAGAGATAAATGAAGAGATATGTAAATACCCATAAAGATAATGATAAGGATAATATATTTCACTCATGTTCAGTATATTACCCACAAAAAATAATTTAATGGTGAATAAAGTATATGTCTCGCAGAAATTAAAGTGAGACTATAAACCCATCACCTTAAGTATTGACTTCATTTGTACATGTTCAAACCTATTTTATAATAACTGTTAGTTTATAATAAATATACAATAGAATAATAATCCTATATATAATAAAATATATTATTTTCTTATGAAATTATATTACTCCCTTATTATCAACTCCATGTTAAGGCTGTGTTTTGGGTAACAACCGCTTTGTTTTCTGTACATGTATTGAATTTTAATTATTGTCTCTATTACATATATCATGATTTATCTATAAATATAGTGCTAACCATGATTATAATATCATATATATTAATTTTAAATTTATTTTTTGTGATTCATGAAATTTATAGGTAGAAAATAAAATACACCGTTCATGGAGAGGGTAGGCCGTACTTACGCAAGAATATTATTTTCATTTTCTCATCAGATTAAAGAAATAAAATTATATGACAAATTATAAATATAGAATAATTTTTATGTTATATATATAAAATTTATTTATTAAAACAATTCTTAATACATTGCATGTAAAGTGTGAATGAATCTCATTACTTCGCGAGACGGTAGTCCGTCGTACACATGAACTACATTATCGTATTCCCATAAAATTGAAATCATGAAGGTATGTGTGATATTAAAATTCCAAAATCATAATAAATTAATAAATATAATAAATATAATATATAAATTATAAATACATATTTATCCACAAACATTAATGTTAGTAACAGAAGATTGAACAACATCAGTTTATGAGGTGGTAGTTCACTATAAACACGAATGATGACTGTGTGTCCCATTTGATGGAAGTGTTTGATGTTATTGGTCACAAACATAACCTAAAAATATCTTATTATAATTAATATAATGATATTATTTTAAAAAAATCATTTAAAAAAATTATAGGGGCTTAAGGGTGATATAAAGAAAAAATGTTCATTGATGAACATTACCTCTTCTTTGGGTATCTTCATTTGTATTGCACCAAAGGACTTCCTTAGTTAAATTTATACCCAAATAAAGGATTATAGGATTACAGGGGGGAAGTTTGGAGGATATTTGGATAGGCTTTGGCAGAACCAAATGGGTTTTGTGTTTTAAGAAAAGACAATAAGAGGTTCTCTTTTATAACAGAGGTGAGGAGAACATTAGAAATTTTTCAAAATATTAAATGAATACAAAATAATTTTAAAATATAAAAGGATCCAAAATAATTTATTTTTATTATAGGATGATTATGGATCAAAATAAATTTAATCAATTAAAATTAGACAAATTTGACTATTTTTTCCTTATCTTTTGGATCTAACCCATATTTAGCCCATTTTATTCTTACCATGACAACATGGATTTTTACTTTTTGAGGGTACATATTGTTATTATAAAATCCAAAATGAAACATTAATTAATAATGGATAAAATATTAAACATTATTCTTATTATTTGGTCACATTTAAAATTTTTATGATGTTTACATAATTTAGTAAAATATTATTCATTTTAAAATATCATTAATTTCAATTTTAACACTATTTTTTAGAATATTGAGGGTCGATCCACCATTATTAAAATTAAACACAAGATAGACTCTTTTCAAAAATTGTGTTCGTGGGATCCCATTACAACCACCATGAAAAAATTCCAATAAAACCAAACCTGTTGAAATAAATAGTCCTTATTTTTTAATGAGACACAAATATGAGGATATGAAAATAATAAAATTTATTCACCCCCAAACAGATATTGCAGTAGTGGAATAAATTTTTTTTATATTTTCATTAATAAAATAATTAATGAATCAATATTATGCATGAATTTATGTTAATAATTTATTCACTAAAAAAATATAACATGATGTTGGTAAATATTTTCCTATTAAAATGACTATTTATAGTCAAAGATATCTTTTGAATAATCTTGTATTAAAATTTAAATAGTATTTAAAACATGAATGTGACATCTTTAACTTTTTATTAACTAAAATATTTTAGACATTATAATCTCATACAAATGGCCCAAAAATTTATAAATAAATTTTTATCATCAAAAATAAATTTATTAAGTTAAAAAGGGACACTTAAATTATTTCATAAACTAATTTTGTCCCCATGTGGACAATAAGAGATATTTATGATAAGGAATGTGAGACGTTGTGACTTTCACTGATTTAAATAATATATAAGTAATTTTTATAGAAAAGAGTTCATCAAAAAATTAGATCCTTACGTTTTAAGGGTTGAATTAAATTCATCCAATTAAATATTTTTAAGTGTTATAACCATTATACAGTCCTTATCATTTTATTTATAACCTAAATTTTATAATTTACCCTTTTTGTGATAGTAAAATTTTCCAAGGTAACTATTCATAATGACAAAATATAAATAGGAACTATTTTCTAAATCTAGAACTTTTGAAACCAAATATGAAATCAATTTTAAAAAATTCAAAACACATAATTTGTATAATTTATTTTAAAATAAAATAGGTAAAACAACACGAAATATTGTTTTTTTAAAATGACATTTTTATATTTAATTTTTTTAATAAATTAATGTATAAAATTAATTTCAAAAACATTAATTTGATTAAATTAAGTCAATATAAAATAATAAATATTTAAAACAAATCCAAATCATAGATTTACCTTATAAATAATTTAAAAAAAATAATTTTGAGTAAACATTAGTATTTTTCAATAATCATTGAAAAATCAATATTTTCCAAAAATTATGAAAATTTTACCACAGGAAAATTTTGATATGATAATTTCAAAATTGAAGTTAATTTTATCATATAAATTATCTAAAATGTCCATATATTAATTATATTATTTTTACATATAAAATCCAGAAAATTCATTTTTATGAATAAAATGAATTTAAAAAAAATATAGTTATTAATTACAAATAATTACTCAGTCACATTAAATATTATGTTAAATAAATTTTCCTAGTAAACTTCTGTCTTTCACGTAGCAAAATATGTCAAAGAAACTCTTTATTGTGTGTAAAACAATAGAAACATAATGTTTTATGTAGAACAAGTGAAACCCTATGTTACAAGTGGCACAATATTATCTTAATGTTGTGTATAAAGCATTATTGTCTTAGTGTAGCCTACAACATATGCCATAAATTAATTTTTGATTATTCAAAAATATTTTATAAAAACTCAGGGTGTTACACCAATGCCTCAAATTGATATTGATATGTAATAGAATCAACTGATAGACCCACATTAAATCTTATATCCTCATCTTAGTACACAATGATTCATATAATGATATATGGCACATATTACATAATTGATAAAAATTTATTACCAAGATTACACAAGTAACTCATAGAGTTAATATTTTAATGAACTGTAATGATTATAATATGTTAATGAGTTATATTGAATGATATAAAGACAATCTATTTAAAATATTCAGAATACAATCTATTATAAAGAAACCATATATAATATGACAATGAATTATAATGAATGATAAAATAAAAATGAATGAATTTTAATATAATATAGAAAATGAATGAATTGTAATATTTTATTTGATAAGTAAATAATAACTAATATATTATAAATTAATTATAAATATTTAGTGAAATTTAAAGAGATACTGATGATGAATGAAACGAAATACGATACGTAGGATGAATGAAATATAATTTGATAAATATAGTGAATGAATGATACATAAATAAGGAATTAATTATAAAATATTAATAAATTTTAATATATTATATAGATTATATATATTTTATTTTAATTAATGATATATTGAAGTTGTTAGAGAAAAATGTCTTTGATAGTTTCTATAGTGAATTTGTAGAAAAAAATTTCATCTAAGGTAAGAGAAAGTAGAATATGGAAAAGAAAAAATGATAAGTAATGTGATTTTTCCTGGGGAACTATACCCACTTGAAGACAGGCCAAAGAACTAATGAGAACATGAAGTAGAGGAAATAAGATGAAAGAATGTTTTCCCAATATTAATCCTATAACCACCTGGAAACTAGTCCCCAACCTCAACCAACTAGCTAGGGGGATTACCAGTGAACCTTTCTCATTATGATTTATTACTTCCTTGTGTCCATGCCTTTAATAATCAAATTAGTTGTTGTATTTAAATTCCAAAATATATATTTACCGCTAAATTAAATAAATTATTCATTCAACATTGGGGTGTTCAGTGATATATTTTTTATAGTGAGAATAATAATGAATATAACTATTTGAAGTGTCATGACCATCCTATCCATGAACATGACATTGAATAATAATCTAATGCTGATAGATAAAAAGAAAAACTAGGTAAAAGAGAAATTTGAGGAGATAATCAATGAGTGTAAAGTCTTGTGTTGAAGGATGAGATTACTGTGGCATTTCTGGCATGGTTTTTATAGAAGAAAATTTGACCACAAAAATAACTGAAGTAAAATAGACCAACTAAAAAAATAAAACATAGACAACAACTCACTTTTGATTATAAGAAAACATACATGTAGAATAAACCAATAAAAAACACAGAAAAAAATCATCAAAAAGGAATTGACCAAAATATAACAATAATAGATACACTAAAAAATAACATGTCAGATGCAAAATTTTACTTATAAATCAAGATGAAATAGTTCAATTGATGAAAATTTTTCCAACAAGAACCAATAAGAAACATTTTATTTTTCTACTATGTAAGGAAAATAATACTAATTAAGAATAATAGACTAATAGTATACACCACTTAATATAATAAACAGAGTAGTGATACAAAAATATTATATGAATATCTATGCCAACATCAATGATGGAATTTTCCAAAAATCATGATTATACTAAAATGATCCAAAATAAAAAAACAGAATGTTGGATGAATATAATTTCTAAATGGAGAAAAAAAAAACTATTTATCCTAGTTAATTATTATTCATTGAATAATAGTAAAAATATATGATACACTTTCTTCATAAACATAATCTAAAATAATTTAATCCACGATGAAAAACATTATAGGAATTATGAAATACCTCAAAATAATTCATTCAAGAAATTAATTAAATACAAATATTTTTGTATAGATTATAGGATAATAGATATACTAAAATAGTTATAATTTTATAATTTTTCCAATAATAACCGTGGCCATACAAAAATCACTGGAGTGGATTCAGAGAAGTCAAAAAAGTACATCTTTAAAATCAAAAAAATAAAATAAATTCAACCGAACTCAAATCTAATGTATTTAATAGAAATCCTAAATTATATTCCATTCAAACACAAAATAATAATGATTTCAAAATCAAAATTATTGAAGATAAAAATAACAAACCTATGAAGAGGATAAAACATAAAAAAATAAAATGATAATATTTTATAATTTTATGCTTCCCCAGCATCTGATATTTATAGTTGAAAGGAAAAAAGGATTTAACCTCAATGGATAGAGGTAAATGTGATGGTTCAAAATCGAGAATGTCAGAAACGGTATTTCTAATGTGGGGTTTGATAATGACGAAATTTAATCCCTAGAAATTATAAAACACCCACCAACATTATCTTACAATGAAATCAATTACAACCACAATATTTAATATGGTATAATAGATTGGGTAGATCACACTAAGAACCATCCACAGGAATTAAATAGTGTCACGACCCGCCCTCGGGGTCCGTGCCGTGACTACCCCAAGCCTGCCTTCCATAGGCCAGGGGCTGGTGACTAGCACCAAGGCGTAAATCCTGGTAAAAAGGGAAGGCGTTGCCTTTGTAAAGTAAACAAACACTACAGAGTAAGCAAGCAGAAAGTAAACACTAAGCAAAAGCAGAGTAAAACTGAATGTGCGGAAAAGTAAATGGGCCAGTATACAAACCCAAACTGAAAGTAAAGTACAACTCGAAAGGGGAAAACAGCAACTGAAAAGTAAAAGCCGCTACACCGAGCTATCCACTGGAAATCCCACCTGAAGGGTGGGTATAGATAGCTCCACTGCACTACGGGTCTCGCCGTCCGCTCCGTACACGTCCCGCCCAGTGGTCCACCTCCGGGTACCGTCCCGCTCTGCAAGCCTCAGCTAAGGTCAACGCTGTCCGTCGTCTGCAACCAACACAACGTAGTGCGGGAAAAGCCTGTGCAGGGGTGAGTATAAGCTACTCAGTAGGGACCCCGAGACCCCTGAAGGTCTCTCAAATCCACAAAGGATAAACCACGATGAAAGGAGCAATCACGAAGTAACAACCGACACTACTTAGGTATATGCACATACATATACCTAAGTCATCAATTTCAAATACGCTCCTACCTCCGAGCCCAAGTACAACTCAGTCCACACAGGAAAGTAAACGTATTCCACACAGGAAAGCAAAACGAAATCCACACAGGAAAGTAAACGTATTCCACACAGGAAAGAAAAACGAAATCCACACAGGAATGTAAACGTATTCCACACAGGAAAGCAAAACGAAATCCACATAGGAAAGTAAACGTATTCCACACAGGAAAGTAAACGTAATCCACACAGGATAGCACAACACAATCCACACAGGAAAGCAACAGGATTCAGCTCACACAGGTATACTTCTTCAAAGGACGATAAAGATGATCTCTGATCCATCTAAGTCATCGGACCCACGTAGGATCGATAGTAACTAACCCCCGCAAAAGACCCACATAGGATCGGGCCCACGTAGGACTTGTAGATAATCACCGCAAAGACCCACACAGGATCGGGCCCACACAGGACCTGTAGGCGCTGGTTCACACAGGACCGCTGAGCGCAAAGACCCACACAGGATCGGACCCACACAGGATCGGGCCCACACAAGACCTGTAGCACTGATCTTCGTAGGATCGCTGAGTGCTGTAGTCGTCGTCGTCGATTCCACACAGGATCTCTGTACTATCATCGTCGCAGTCACAGCAGCAGAAGTAGCAGTAGTAGTCACAGTAACAGTCGCAGCCAGCACTTGGGTTCCCGCACACAGCAAGCTCGTTCGGAGGGTCCGCTCCACGAGCCGAGAGGCTGATACATCAACTGTCACAAAGTCTAGAGTTAATGTATCCAAAAGTTCCGTATCGTCAACAGGAACTCAACGCAACAGACGGCGCGTCGATCGGACGCCCGGTCTGAGAGTTATTGGCATTTTCGTCCCCGGGGCCCGGTTGGATTTTAAGGTAAAACCAACCCGACCGTACTCCACCTGCGTCCAAACCTCGGGCGGAGTATGCCAAAAGATCCTTCTCACTAATAGGAACACAACACAGCTGACGGCACGTCAATCAGACGTCCGTAGCTCAAGATATGAGCGTTTCCGCTCCGAAGGCCCGGTTGGTTTCGTGAACGAACCAACCCGGCCGAACTCAAAATAAACCGAAACCTTGAGTGCGATAAACCGAAACGACCGTCTCAATCCAAGGATCGTGTTGCCGTAGACGGTTCGTCGATCGGAGGTCCGTGGCTCAAGTTATGGCCAAAAGACCGAAACTGATTCGAAACGGGGGGGTCCGGGTCCGGGCCGACCCGGCCCGACCCCCCCCCCCCCCCCCCGGGTCGACCCGACCCAGGTCCGACCCGGCCCGGCCTGCGCCGCGGCGGCCCGGCGCCGCACGGAGGCAGCGAGCGGGGGGATCAAGCCCCTGCTTGATTGAGAGGCGGCGCAGCTTTTTAGTCGCGCCTATTTGCAACCCCCCCCCCCAACGTGGAGGGCTTGATTGGAAGGAAACGGGGGGCCGCCTGCCCCCCCTCAAAGGAACCGCCCCCCTCATAAAGAGGGGGGGTTTTAGAGCTGGCCGGGGGATTTTAATTCCCCCGGCCTTTGACCTTCCGGCCGGCCACCTGGCCGGCCGGATTTTCTCCAACCGGACCGGAAAAATTTCCGGTCCCCTTTCCAGCTTCCGACGCTGGCGGCCCGGCCGCCGGTCTTCTCGTTCTGCCGCAGCCCGGAACCGGCCGCGGTGTTCGTCGTCCGGCGCGGTGCGACGGCACCGCGCCCCTCCGCCGCACCATTGATTTCCTTCAACGCGGCGCGACGGCATCGCGTTCTTGATGATTCTTCCATGGCGCGCGCGCGACGGCGTCGCGTAAAATAACCTCACGATTAACCACGTGGTGCGTCGGCACCACGCCACCTTGTTTCCACCCACAAGGTAAATCAACAAGAACGATGGAGGGGGTTCGGCCGTGTTCATGCGGTCCGGCCCCCCTCACGTTAAATAATAACACAACTTAAAATATTCAATTGCATCACGTTAGACATGCTAGATCCACGATCAAGAATGGAATAATTAAATAATAAATCAACAACCCCTACCTTGGGTATAGGTTCGAAGATTTGTCAACGTCCCGCGGAAGACAACGTCGCGGAGGTCGGGCGTCGCGGTAGTCGTTCGTCAAATCCGATGACGAAGAGGTGAGTCCGATGTGATACGTCGTTGGCGAATCTTCGTATGCCGACGAAGGGAGTCCGAGGAGGAAGCGGCGTTCCCTCTCGTTGACACGGAAGACGAAGAAGAGAGGAGCGGCGTTCTTCGTCGGAACTTGAGCGTTCTTCGTCAAGTTGAGCGTTCTTCGTCAAGTTGAAGAAGAGGAGGAGGAGCTCTCAAAAATCCTCTTAAGTTGGATAAACAAGACTAACCAAATAAAATAAGGTTCCTCCTTATTTTATTTACCATGCCAAGGAAATCAAAACTTCCAAATTCAAAAACATAAAACTTAATTAATTAAACATGTCATGTGTAATTAATTAGATGTTAAGTTTTCAAACATTTAAGAGGGAGAGAGGGGAGTTTAAGGGGGGAGATGAGAGTTTTAGGTTCGTGTGGGTCCCACCACACTTAATCCTCTCAAGGGAGGTTATGTGGGTGTGGGTCCCACCCCTAACTCCCTTTGAGAGGAGTTAACCTACAAAAGTAAAAAAATAAAAAGAAATCCACATTTTTTTTATTCAACTTTTTATAAAACTCCCAAAAACTAACTTTCATCTCGCAACAAACGCAACTTCTAAAAAGGTATCCTTAAGCGAATATCGGCTCTGCGAGTTCATCGGTGCCCTCGGATTTCAATTCCGAGCACCGGATCAAAAGTTAGGAATTCCCGCTCGTTCGTTCACTGAACGTACCCGAGCCAAACTTCAGAAATTGATTCCGGGCACTCCGGGCCTCGGAATCAGGTGCCGTCAGAAACCACGCTCTTGTAATATTCCAAAGAAAATTAGGAAAAAAAATTCCCTTGAATTTTACGGGTCTTTACATTACTCCCACCTCAGGGCTTTACGTCCCCGTAAAGATACATCAAAAACTATGGAAACAAAAGAGGGTACTGAGCACGCATCTGAGCCTCCCGCTCTCATGTGCTCTCCTAGAGATTCCCGTGCTTCCATCTGATGCGCACAAGAGGAATCGATCGCCACGCAGGACCCGCTCCTGTCGATCCTCTATCTCCACCGGGACCTCCGTAAAAGTCGCCCCATCATCTACGTCAAACTCCTCATGGTCAATGATGTGCGTCGGGTCGTGCACGTATCTCCTCAGCTGAGACACGTGGAAGACTTCGTGCACCCGGTGCAACTGAGGTGGTAGAGCCAGGCGATAAGCCACCTCACCAATCCTGCTGAGGACCTGGAAGGGTCCGATGAAGCGCGGAGATAACTTGCCGCCTCGGCCAAATCTTCGAATACCACGTCGAGGTGAGACCCGCAAGAAGACGTGGTCGCCATCCTCGAACTCTAGTGGCCTCCACCTCCTGTCAGCGTATGACTTCTGCCGGCTCTGTGCTGTCGTCTGAGGTCCTGGTACATCTTTGCCACTCCAGGATGTACCGCCAAAGGAGAAGTGTGAAACTCTCTCAGCACTTCCTCTCGTAAAGTGACTGGTACCATGGTACGTCCTCTGAAAAGGATGTCGTGCTCTGCTCCAAGGGAGAAACCATCAGGTGCCTGTCCCGAGGATATCTGTGCACGCTGTGTCTCACAGTCAGCGTCCCCACGCTGTGCCTCCCTGACTCGCTGCAGTAGTGGAGGAGTGACTGTGAGAGACTGAAGGAAGGCTTCTCCATCTCTATCCACGAAGGATATCTGCAAAGAGGCTAGCTGCAAAGATTTCTCCTTTGTCGAAAAGTGAAATCCGGTCTCATCCCCTGGATGAACCACGTTCCTTTCCTAATACAGTCAATTCCGTCATGATTAGTTAATTTATGGCACGGATGACATCGTAAGGCCTCGACGCTGCTACCAAGAGGTCCAACCGTTACTCTCGCCTCTAAGGGTCGAGTCACACTGTCGGCATCAGTGTGAGGTTACTGGGTCCCCTCCAATTGAAATCTCGAAAGTGAGGGTCAAGTCAATAGTTTAACCGGGACCACTCAGTATCAATCAGACAAAAGGACAGTAAAGCAAACAAAGATAAGTGTCTTTTTATTATTGCAGCTCATAGTACAATACACGAATACAATAGCAAAACGGAACTAGAAGTACAAGGGACGTATCCACTAGTTCCTCTCTTGTCCACCTGCTCTCGGAGCTCTACTGCCTTGTCCACTACTCAGCTGTTGCTCAAGCACTTGCCGCTGCTTCTGTCTCTGTGGCTCCTCTAACACCTGCTGATCAAACGTATGAGGAGTCGCATAGTCACGTGCCAGGTGACTCTTCCCGCCGCAGGAGTAACATTGTCCGTTTCTGGCACGCCTGGCTCGGACCCCACCTCGGGTGCCCCGCACCACCGGTCCTAAAACCCGAGATCTTCCAACTTCTAGTCTGGTCCTCCTGGACCTCTGCATCATCTGTCTATTGCCCACAGATGACTCGGCTACTGATCGAAAAACACGCGGCAAAGGCAGAAGATCCTGTACACGCTCGGGGTGTAGAGCTACTGGCACAAACTCCACCCTGAAGAAGGTCTCAAAGTCTTCCCATGCGAAGGTCATCCCGTCGCAAAACTGAAACAAGTGGCTCCACCACCTGCCTACTGCTGCCTGAAGGAGGCTGGCAGAAAAGATCACCATGAAGTCTGCCGGCATCCCCACTAGCCTGAAGACTCCCACCACAGCCTCCAGCCAATCCTCAGCCGCCTGCGGGTCCGTCTCTCCCCGGAACCTGGGTGGCCTCTGGCGCTGGAACTCGTGCAGCGCACTCAAGTGGCGTGCATCACCTACTGTTGGGGCTGGTGGCATCGATGGCCCAACGTATGGTAGTATCGTTGGTGCCTCAACTGCAAGAGGGCCCTGTACCGAATCCTCATCGCTCGGTGGGCTGTCGTCACACTCGACTCTCGGAACCCTAGCTGGCTACCGTCGTGGGGCCATCCTGAAAAGGAAACAGGTGCGCCACGGTCAGAACAATATACCTGGTGAGCTGATATATGTAATCACAAAGAAAACATTGAAACACACACGCAATCAATGTTTTCGTGCATTAAGTCGGAAATCAGAAGTCAGGGTCCTAGTGTACGGATACGTCGGCCGCCGCACCAACACTGGACTCCCTGGACTGATAACCACACTCAATATGCTAAACATTATTGCTTCACATAGAAAAGATCAGAGTTTGCGGTAGAACCGAACTCCTCTGATACCAATTTGTCACGACCCGCCCTCGGGGTCCGTGCCGTGACTACCCCAAGCCCGCCTTCCATAGGCCAGGGGCTGGAGACTAGCACCAAGGCGTAAATACCGGTAAAAAGGGAAGGCATTGCCTTTGTAAAGTAAACAAACATTACAGAGTAAGGAAGTAGAAAGTAAACACTAAGAAAAAGCAGAGTACAACTGAAAGTGCGGAAAAGTAAATGGCCCAGTATACAAACCCAAACTGAAATTAAAGAACAACTCGAAAGGGGAAAACAACAACTGAAAAGTAAAAGCCGCTACACCGAGCTGTCCACTGGAAATCCCACCTGAAGGGTGGGTACAGATATCTCCATTGCACCATGGGTCCCGCCGTCCGCTCCGTGCATGTCCCGCCCAGTGGTCCACCTCCGGGTACCGTCCCGCTCTGCAAGCCTCAGCTAAGGTCAACGCTGTCCGTCGTCTGCAACCAACACAACGTAGTGCGGTCAAAGCCCATGCAGGGGTGAGTATAAGCTACTCAGTAGGGACCCCGAGACCCCTGAAGGTCTCTCAAATCCACAAAGGATAAACCACGAAGAAAGGAGCAATCACGAAGTAACAACCGACACTTCTTAGGTATATGCCCATACATATACCTAAGTCATCAATTTCAAATACGCTCCTACCTCCGAGCCCAAGTACAACTCAGTCTACAGAGGAAAGTAAACGTATTCCACACAGGAAAGCAAAACGAAATCCACACAGGAAAGTAAACGTATTCCACACAGGAAAGAAAAACGAAATCCACACAGGAAAGTAAACGTATTCCACACAGGAAAGTAAACGTAATCCACACAGGATAGCACAACACAATCCACACAGGAAAGCAATAGGATTCAGCTCACACAGGTATACTTCTTCAAAGGACGATAAAGATGATCTCTGATCCATCTAAGTCGTCGGACCCACGTAGGATCGATAGGTAACTAACCCCCGCAAAAGACCCACACAGGATCGGGCCCACGTAGGACCTATAGATAATAACCGCAAAGACCCACACAGGATCGGGCCCACATAGGACCTGTAGGCGCTGGTTCACACAGGACCGCTGAGCGCAAAGACCCACACAGGATCGGACCCACACAGGATCGGGCCCACACAGGACCTGTAGCACTGATCCACGTAGGATCGCTGAGTGTTGTAGTCGTCGTCGTCGAATCCACACAGGATCTCTGTACTGTCGTCGTCGCAGTCACAGCAGCAGAAGTAGCAGTAGTAGTCACAGTAACAGTCGCAGCCAGCACTAGGGTTCCCGCACACAGCAAGCTCGTTCAGAGGGTCCGCTCCACGAGCCGAGAGGCTGATACATCAACTGTCACAAAGTCTAGAGTTGATGTATCCAAAAGTTCTATATCGTCAACAGGAACTCAACGCAACAGACAGCGCGTCGATCGGACGCCCGGTCTGAGAGTTATTGGCATTTTCGTCCCAGGGGCCCGGTTGGTTTTTAAGGTAAAACCAACCCGAACATACTCCAACTGCGCCCAAACCTCGAGCGGAGTATGCCAAAAGATTCGTCTCACTAAGAGGAACACAACACAGCTGACGGCACGTCAATCGGACGTCCGTAGCTCAAGATATGAGCGTTTCCGCTCCGAAGGCCCGGTTGGTTTCGTGAACAAACCAACCCGGCCGAACTCAAAGTAAAACGAAACCTTGAGTGCGATAAAGCGAAACGACCGTCTCGATCCAAGGATCATGTTGCCGCAGACGGTTCGCCGATCGGAGGTCCATGGATAAAGTTATGGCCAAAAGACCGAAACTGATTCGAAACGGGGGGGTCCAGGTCCAGGCCGACCCGGCCCGACCCCCCTAGGTCGGCCCGAACCGGGTCGACCCGACCCTGGTCCGACTCGGCCCGGCCGGCCGGCCGGCTGGCGGCGCGGTGGCCCGGCGCCGCACAGAGGCAGCGAGCGGGGGGATCAAGCCCCCGCTTGATTGAGAGGCGGCACGGCTTTTTAGCCGCGCCTGTTTGCAAAACCCCCCCCCCCCAACGTGGGGGGCTTGATTGGCAGGAAACGGGGGGCCACCTGCCCCCCCTCAAAGGAACCGCCCCCCTCATAAAGAGGGGGGTTTTTAGAGCTGGCCGGGGGATTTTAATTCCCCCGGCCTTTGACCTTCCGGCCAGCCACCTGGTCGGCCGGATTTTCTCCAACCGGACCGGAAAAATTTCTGGTCCCCTTTCCAGCTTCCGACGCCAGCGGCCCGGCCGCTGGTCTTCTCGTTCCGCCGCGGCCCGGAACCGGCCGCGGTGTTCGTCGTCCGGCGCGGTGCGACGGCACCGCGCCCCTCTTCCGCACCATTGATTTCCTTCAACGCGGCGCGACGGCGTCGCGTTCTTGATGATTCTTCCATGGCGTGCGCGCGACGGCGTCGCGTAAAATAACCTCACGATTAACCACGTGGTGCGTCGACACCACGCCACCTTGTTTCCACCCTCAAGGTAAATCAACAAGAACGATGGAGGGGGTTCGGCCGTGTTCATGCGGTCCGGCCCCCCTCACGTTAAATAATAACACAACTTAAAATATTCAATTTCCTCACGTTAGACATGCTAGATCCACGATCAAGAATGGAATAATTAAACAATAAATCAACAACCCCTACCTTGGGTATAGGTTCGAAGATTTGTCAACGTCCCGCGGAAGACAACGTCGCGGGGGTCGGGCATCGCGGTAGTCGTTCGTCAAATCTGATGACGAAGTGGTGCATCCGATGTGATACGTCGTTGGCGAATCTTCGTATACCGACGAAGGGAGTCCAAGGAGGAAGCGGTGTTCCCTCTCGTTGACACGGAAGACGAAGAAGAGAGGAGCGGCGTTCTTCGTCGGAACTTGAGCGTTCTTCGTCAAGTTGAGCGTTCTTCGTCAAGTTGAAGAAGAAGGAGGAGGAGCTCTCATAAATCCTCTTAAGTTGGCTAAACAAGACTAACCAAATAAAATAAGGTTCCTCCTTATTTTATTTACCAAGCCAAGGAAATCAAAACTTCAAAATTCAAAAACATAACACTTAATTAATTAAACATGTCATGTGTAATTAATTAGATGTTAAGTTTACGAACATTTAAGAGGGAGAGAGGGGAGTTTAAGGGGGGGAGATGAGAGGTTTAGGTTCATGTGGGTCCCACCACACATAATCCTCTCAAGGGAGGTTAAGTGGGTGTGGGTCCCACGCCTAACTCCCTTTGAGAGGAGTTAACCTACAAAAGTAAAAAATAAAAAGAAATCCACATTTTGTTTTCAACTTTTTATAAAACTCCCAAAAACTAACTTTCGTCTCGCAACAAACGCTACTTCCGAAAAGGTCTCCTTAAGCGAATATCGGCGCTGCGAGTTCATCGGTGCCCTCGGATTTCAATTCCGAGCACCGGATCAAAAGTTAGGAATTCCCGCTCGTTCGTTCACTGAACGTACCCGAGCGAAACTTCAGAAATTGATTCTGGGCACTCCGGCCCTCGGAATCAGGTGCCGTCAGAAACCGCGCTCTTGTAAAATTCCAAAGAAAATTAAGAAAAAAATTTCCCTTGAATTTTACGGGTCTTTACAAATAGGTTGAAAAATAAAACATCAATCATCGAAATGATGGATTTTGTGACAGTAAAAATGGTAATAAATTCGTATATGAACATATGACTAAAATTTACACCGAACTACTACCCTGATAGTGAACATTTCTCATTGTTGTGATCCACGAGCACTAGATTATCATCTAATGACCATTACACTAGAAAATCAGAGTGAAAAAATTTTATCTATGAGAATCATGCCCAAAAAAAACCTACCAATCACCACCACCCACCAGGTAATGGATAATGAAAAGAGAGAATCAAGGAAATACGGTTGCTTTATGTTTTTGACCTTTTTGTATTTCATATTGATTTTTTAAATACTGAATATTTTTTAATACATTCTATGTAAAACATATTTTAATTGGATTTATTATTTTATTCCAAATAGAATATATATTTTATTCATTTTTTAAATTTTATTGTTTTCAATAGTGTGTTTTTTAGTTAACATCAAATGACTCATTTAATTGGCTATGTGAATCATTTTTCACACTTTTTTAGAGTTATTCTAAAATATAATACGAAAATTAACATTCATTTCATTAATAGTAACATTTTTTTATTATTAAAATTCTAATTAACAATGGTAAAAGAAATTAGTGGAAAAATATTTATTAATATAGAAAGTTTTTCATTATTAATGGTTTGTTGGTAATTATTATTAGTAATGATATATTCATGTAATAGTTAAAAAATGTTGTTACAAGTATGATAAATAAATAAATTAAAATATTGGAATAATATATGTTCATATTAAATGATCAATATCAATAGATATTACTGGTTGTAAAAACAATTATTGGTACTTTAAACTGACACCAATAAAAAATAATATCTCTTATAATTTTACCTTTTTACAAATGTTATATTATATGTTTGTGTATTTATGTTGGTGTAGATTAATTTTTTCTTAGTGACGTTTTTTCAAATTGTACATCTAAACTATGTAGCTTTTCTAGTATCATAGAATAGAGCTCACGGTTAGGAATGTGGTTTGAAAAACCGTGAGGTTAAACCATGAAAAATGAATTAATTAAAATAATTTTTTTTAATACCCAAATATCGTCCACTTTTCATGATTCTTCTTCCCATGGTATATGATCATTAGCAAGGAGATCCAATTCTTGATTTTGGATAATCCTTTCCCCCCAATTATTGATTTTGATAAACCCTTGGAATTGGGTCCTGTTTTTTAAATATATGAATACATTTATTGTCACTCTTCATTGTTATTCTATATAAACACTTATCTCATTAAAAGGAAGCATTTATCAGGGTTTTGGATGCTAAATATAAGGTTTTGTACTTTATATAATTGGTTTTATTATAGATCTTCCATGGGATTATTATTTATTATCCAGATCATGATTTGTGAATTGTGTTTGTAAGATACCCTCTTTGATTGGTCAGTCCCTTGTACTATTTTTTTGTGGACCCCTTGTTTTGTGATTTATAATATAGTGAATTTATTTTTGTGGTTTCATAATATAGTCTACATCTTTTCAAAATATTGTTTCTTGATTGAATTTCAATGCATTTTTAATTGAATTCTAAAGTATGAATTGAAATTTTTATAAATGCTTTCAGATGGAATGATGTGTGATGAGAAATCATCGGTAATGGTGTTTTTATATGATTTTTTATCCTTATAACACGATTTTTAAATAAAATGAATGATTTTAAGAATTATATTGATGATTATTTTCATAAAAGGAAGGTATGATTTTTTATGAATTTTTATTGAAATAAATGGTTTTAAAAGGAATTATTTTTTATGAAACCCATTTGATGTTGGTTTATTATATGAAATTGCATATTTTAAAACTTTATTTAGGGGTTATTTAATGATTATTGATGAAACTTAACTAAGATGAATGGTTTTATCCTTGATTGATTTCATTGAAGCACATGAAATCTTGGGTTGTTAGGTGGGTTTCATAGTTTATGCACTCTTGGAATGTATTAGATCTACTCAGTAACAGATTGATGATAATAATGATTACTAAACATGATGTGGCTAGGGTTCCATTATTTATGTTAGAATACTATCCCCCAAGGGCTAAGATCTATAAAAGTGTGTACATCAGGATTTGTATTTCACGGAGTGTGTTTAGAACCTTGAGCATTAATCTATGCAACACTGGTTCTTATAACTATAGTGTTATGATTGGAAATGAATTATTATATAGAAGTGTTTATAAAATTATTTATTAATGGTTGATTTTATTGAGATTATTATACATTACGGTATTGATGGAAATGAATATTTGTACCTTTTTTATACCTATCATTGATATGATTTGAAAAAAACATTTTATTTAAGGGAAAGCATATTTGGTTAATTTGATATGGACTAATTATAGAATTCATGGTAGGATCCTACTGATCTAATATTGCTCACCCAAAAAATATTACTTTGGTTGTGGGTAGAATTTCCTTTATGGGGTCAAGGAAAAGGTAATGCACTACTTGGAGGTTGTGACTGTTCTTGATTGTGGTACCTTTGGAGTTGGTGGTTATATGGGAAGTATGTGATCCATCTATTTTGAGTATATATTAGGGAAGATGTTTTCATTGGCATTTTATATTTTGGGTTCTTATTCTATGTTATATTTTTTTAATTTTCTAAATTGCGGTACTTTTATTTTGTTGACTACTTTAAAATACTGATTTTTTTATTCTTATCTACATACTTTGTATTATTTGTTTATTATTATAGTGAAATAATTCACCCTAATTATTCATGATGTATAGGTTCTAGTCACCATTCTGTATGGATGAGTAATTTCCTTTAGTTCGTAACAGGTTCAACTTGGGTTTTTGTTTAATTGGTTATCTAGGATGGGTATTTTTCAACCCACCAAATGAGACAACATGTACTAACAAAAAAAATTGTATCCTCACCAAATGAAGAGTCACAATATGGTTCACTCAACACAATCCAATTTCCAGATCAATTATGAAAAAATAAGATGTATATTAACTTGATTTCCCCATCTATTATCTGAGAAGAGGTCATAAAGGCTATATATATCAAGGAAGAAATGTTTAAATGCACCCCAATGCTCAATAAATACTTCTTATAAAGGATCATACACCATAGAAATTTATATATATATGAACACTCCAATAATCATTATATAAAAACTGATATACAAATTAATCACCGATTTTCTATTACGATCCAATCATATTGAAAGACCATTTAATAAGAGTATAATTGTTAATTCAATACTAATAAATGGGGAAGATGAATCTGTATAATTAACATACAACAAAAAAAATGATTTTTTAAGAAAATTAACATAAAAAAGTCAACATCATCCCTAATATATTTGGTTAGTGAGAATAGACATAATTGGAAGTACATTCCCCTGATCCATAAATATGGAATCCTAAGATATCTAGTCATTTTCCAAGAAACACGCTCTATTCCTAATGCACATTACCTCTCAAAGGATATTATAGAGCCACTCATTGAGAAAATTTTAATTCCCCAAGAATTTGTGCATTACATAATTATAACAAATGTCAGTCACATAGAGACAGGCTCATGTGAGTGTCACATAGTCATATATTTAACAGAGTAAGATCAAGAATCTTCCATAAACAGAGACATTCGACCCTTGTATATTTTTGTTAATTATAATGATTTTGAAATATATCTATATTTAATTGATAATATTTCTACAATAAATATCATACCATTTCAACCATTCGATTCTTGGTCTATAGTGAGACTAAATTATCCCATTCAAACATAAAAATCATAGGGTGTGAAAAGAGTGAGAAAAAACAACATGGAAGATTCAGTATCAAAAAATTGTTTAGAGAACTCATATTTGACTCCATATGTAAGGCTGTTCTAAAAGAAATTTCCTTCCATTCATTACTTGGTTTGTTGTGGCTCTATATACACATTGAAGTTCCCTACTCACACAATCAGTACCTCAAATACTATACTAATTGATATGTTAAAGTGTTATATAATGATAAATCCCCCTTTGTGTCATAAAAATATCAACATATAAAATCAGGATTCTAAATATAGTGGGAAGGAGATGTTAGTAGACAATTCCATCCAAATTACTACACAAAATGGTTTGGAAATGGCTCTTATCAATCAATGGAGTGAACTTGACAGAGGATACAAGTTTCTTATCAATTGAATAAGGGAAACTACTCTTAATCTAGGAATTCATCAAGTCAAGTGAGTTCTCTTTGAGATTTTAAAGAAAATAACTACCTTTCTATCATATGATTGTTAGTAAAAAATATTTATTGAGAAACAACCCGTAATAGATGAAAAGAACACCACACCATCCAGGTAGATAAATCGTGATCCTAATATCCTTTTTTAATGAGAAACCACGGCTAATATTTAGACCATTCAGTCCAATCCATTTGTTAAAATGTACCTAAAATCTCAAAGATAGAGGCAAGCATTGGGATTAGGAATATTTTTCCTCATCCTCATTATATTTATTCATTTTACGAGCCCAACTATGATAAATATGGAGTTGATTTTGTTGAAGATAAAAATTATCCTAATAATGATGCCCCCACAAAATCATATTTAAGATCTAAATATTATTCATCATTATTTTAAGGACATAAAAATATCCCCACATCATATTATAGAACCTAAGATTCCATTCCATATCCTACACATGATGATAGTAAAGAGGAAGTTCAAGATATCAAGGTTACTCCTCCTACATTCTGAAAATTCATTACAACCCCTATAAAAAAAATAAAACAAGTGAATCTAGGTATATAATAGAATTTATTAACTAGATTGATAAATTCTTCCAAGAATTTGAAATAAAATACATTTCTATCTTATTTATGAAATATAATCAATTCATATTAATGTGGAACTATATATAAATTTCTATACTATATCCCAATGTGGATACCTTTAATTTAGGATTGCTAAATGATAACTGTGGTTATAATCATGTAGTTAGGATAATTCATCCAAACCACATTCCAATGTAATATAAAAATTTGAAAATATCATTAAGGATAACCTATTTACGAAGTTCAATACCTACATTGGACCACCAATATTGTCCCTGTTAAAAAGAAGAATGGGAAAAATCTAGTGTGTATTTACATTAAAGATCTTAAATGATATTTAATAAAGTAAAAATTTTCAGTACCAATCATATAATATTAAATTGTTGTAATGGTAATATTTAAATACCTCTCCTTGAAGGATGGATACTTATGATACAAATATATTAATATGGCCACTGAACATGAAGAGTCCACTGCATTTAGGGGACCCAAAGATGTATATTTCTATAAATTTAATTACCTTATATATTAAAGAATATTTTCATCTTATTCTATAATTCTATGCATGAAATATTTAATACCATTACAAACAATACCATAGAATTCCACATTAATGATATGAGGGATAATTCTAAACTATGAAGTGATCATCTTCCTAAGATTGATTTTTTTAAATATGATGTCAGATAATAAAAATAAATCATTTCAAATGAATCTATAGGTTAAGATTATAGATATTATTCAACTTCATGGAATAATGTTGTAGTATGAAAGCTGTTCCCAAAAAGACCAAATAAATATTTGAAATGTCACGTCCTTGAAACATTAAATAGTCGAATGGATTCCATAGATGTCATTACTACATTAATTGCTTCATATTTAACCCCACCAAAAAATGATTACACATTATGAAGTTAATAAAGAATGGATTATCTATTTGTTGCCGAATATTTTTAAGGAATCGCTATATTAATTAAATTATTACCTCATAAACCAATCATTATTACTAGACCTATTATATGGGAATTCATTAATCATGTATGTGGTGAACATAGAGTGATCACTTGGTTCACTCATTGGGTGGATGAATGATCTAGATAAAATGAATAGTATTTAATATCTCATAATAAAAATAGTAGATATTTATAATTGATATTCTAATATTGATAAGATGTGACTAGAATTAATTTTTGTAGTTTAAATTCTAAGACACTACCTAAAAAAACATTATAAAAACATGGTTTCTTTTATTGACCCACTAAAATGAATACTCATTCAACCAATTTTATCAAAACAACTATGATGGTGGTAGTTCATCTTGAATCAATTCAATGTATAATTCATATCTTAGAAGGTTATAAAACGGTAATAGTTAAAATATATTTTCATAGTTACCCTACACTGTAAATACTATTGTTAAATATAGATATCCCTAAAAAATAGGGGTTTTCACCCATGACACTCCCCAAATATATGATGTTTTTTTGACGATTCCTTAAGGATCCGGGAAATAATTGTAATAGAAAATATAAATTTAAATAAAGTTGTATGGGGAAATTTTTCTCATCTATACATCTAAAATAATTTTTTCCTACTTCTTCTTACTATTAGAAGGATACACCAATATTGAAGTAGAATTATAAATCCTAATTTTGGGATTGGATATGTCTTTGAAAATATGAGTGTCTTGGTTAAATATTATGGATGATTTAGTGTTTGTATTTAAGAATATTAATGATGATTTTTGCATCAAAAAGGGGAAATTGATCCACTTTCATGATTACATACGAGGGTTGATGATGGAATTCTAGTCTAATCTAAGACAATCTCAAATCTTTTCTTTATATAACACCCATTATGATGGATTGGAAAATGTATCCATAGATATGGAAGATATAAACCATGATGAGATTGTTATTTTAATTGTATATCATTTGGTGGTTACTCTATTCATCAGTAGTGACATGGAAGAAAACTATGTGATCAAAACCACCCTTAATTAAAGAGATTCCATGTAATTTTTAAATGATGCCCCAATTTGATGGATGCCCCCTCATAATGGACAACCTCCAAAGAATATTTTATCCACTATATTGAGCTAATAAGTAATATATTTAGCAGTATAAAATGAACTTCATGATTTAGGGTGCCCAGAATTCCATGAAATACTTATATATCGGGGACATGATGGTATCCTTCTTAGATGAATTAAAGGGGGAGAAACCCCCATTGTTATACAAGGAGTCCACATCATCCCTTATAGTTCTCACCAATCAGGTGACATTCTTTTTTATCAATTTAAGATACTTAGATACCTCTAATAATAAAAGATGCAAGACTACATAGAGTTCATGAAGAAGTTTCATTCATTCTAGATACATGTTAACTTTATTCATCAACTCATATAACTATTTCATAAAACCAAATACTCTTGGTCATTTACCATATGTCCAATATATGTCATGGGTCCTATAACACCCAAATTTTTTTATGATACTTTTTTTAATAAATTAAATTTATTTTATAGCTTGCGTACGTGATACCCAATGTTTTAATGAACCACTATATAATATTTATATTATTATTTAAACAATATCATTATAACCAAGCCATTATATGAGAAAGTATGAATAAGAATAACTGCATTTACAAAATTAAGTATAATGGTAAGAAAACATATTGATAAAAAGTACTTAATGTTTTTATTAATCTTTATATTCTATGGAATTACATTTTCCAAAAAAGAATATTATTTTTGCTTTCTATGAAAAAATAATAAAATTAATTTTTGACACTTTTAAAAAAAAAAATTTAAAAATTAACTTCTTTCTTAAAACCAACATGTCAAAAATATCCTAGGGTGCACCCATTTTGACCTCCAGTAAACCTGTTTTAATCTTAACGGTGCTAATTAATTTTTTACTATTTCTTCTAATAATTTTAACCAAAAATTTATTTATCCTTTTTATTTAATATTAGTTATGATTATTCCAAATATGGAATCTATTTTTTTAAATTCCATTAATAGAAGTGGTAGAATGTAATTAAAAATTAAACCCACAGACGTGATGAAAAAGTGGTTTTCTAAATAGAGAATATTCATATGTATAAAAATAATTAATATCAAATAAAAATATAAAATTGATTCCAATTAACTAAATTTTCATATCTCATATACCTTATTGCATTCTATTTAGTGAGAATTTGATAATATCGCATGTGTGTATGACAGACTACCACCTCACTAAGCAATCTGATTTGTTTCCCACATAAGCATTAAATAAAAGTTAATAAGGATAAATTTAATGAATATATGTGATATATATGAAAAAATAATGACTATATAAATGTTATATATTATTTACCTTCCTTTAGTTCTATCAATTGAGAAAATGGAAACAATATTCATGCATACATATGGCCTACCAACTCATAGAACGATGTAATGCATTTTCTATTTCTAAATTTAATGAATTTCTATAAATACATTTGTATTGAATATATATGATATTTATAACGTTTTTAACATTATAGATATTATATATTAAAGATCAATATAATAGGAATAAAAATACCAAATTAAATCATTCATTAATAACAATGCAGTTGTAAACCAAAATAAGATTTTAACATGGAATTGTAAATAAAAGGGTAATAAAATGTAATAGAAAAACCCTAAATGGTATGAAAAATATGATAATGGTTATATAATATATTTATAATAAATAGATATTTATTATACATGAGGTTATAATTGTTATTATGTAAGTCAAGAGTGAAGGTAAAGGAATTTTCATCTCACTTTTATTTCAATGGGAAAAATTCAATATTCACCATTTATTTCTTTTTTGCAATTTATATAATTACAATGAATGAATATTACAATTAATATCATCATAATTATTGTTTATACATATCCATATAATGTTCTTTATTTCACAGGTATTATGATTGAAAAGTTACCAAATTGGTAAAAGTTTTTTATTACAATCTCATTATTTATTGGGATTGTTTATAATTACACTTCCAATAATGATACAATTTTATCCAACTCTCATGAAACTCATCAATATTCTTATTCTATGTTTATTTTTTAAAATTACCCATTTTAATTTCATTTTCATCAATTAATGTACTCATTATTTAAAAATGTCTTTAAAGAAAAAATAATTTATTTATCAATTCAATTGATAAAACGTTTTTCTCACATGTCTATGTTTTCTATTTTTTTAAAAGAATGTATTATTCGTTACATAATGATTGTTTAAATAAATTTCTACCCATGTTTTACTTTTTTAAAAAAGGTATGAAGGAATCTTCTTTTAATTTTTTGAATATGACTCTTATTATTTTTTCACAATAATATTAATGTAATATTGATTTTAATATTTATAACAAGAATAATATTTTCCATCATCATGACCACTCAACAATTTAAATATCTGATTACATGTCTCCTAAGATGTTTTTAAAAAAAATTATTTCTTTTAATATTTGGGAGATTTTGAGATTCAAATAAGTGTTTTCTATATGGAAGGATTATTTTCTTGAGAAATGTTCTTAGGGATCATTCAAAACCATTTTCCATTTAAGATAACATCATTTGATGAAAATTAAGATTTATTCAGTATATGATCTAATTATACCACCCATATTTTTTCTATAGATGGTTTTTAATTTTAATTAATATATCTTTATAAAACACATTCCTTTTCTACGGGTTTCACTATGATGAATTGATGAGAGGATTATGAAACCCATTTCCTTTATATGGGTTCTTCATTGATGAAATGTTTATGAAACCCTTTTTCATTATATGGGTTATGATATAATGAAATGTTTATAAAACCCATTTACTTTTTATGGGTTATTATATGATGAATTTTTTTGATCTTTTGGAACACCAATGGATGTATTATGTTTCAAGTGGGACCTATATCTACCTCCAATGCACTGGGTAATGATTAATGTTCTTCGAGATCAGAGGGAACAAAATATGTTATCCTAATACCAAAAAAGAGGGTACATTGGAGGTTATTCCAAGAAAAAAAATAGAATACATGGGAGGTTATCCCAATACCAAATAAATTACATGGTTGGTCAGCCCATGACTAACATGTTATGAATGTCTTGGTGGGTAGCCTTGACATAATGTTTTCTATGATTATATGTATTCCAATAATCAATGCATTATTCTAATGATATTGCAACATCCCAAGTAAGTAATGAATAATATATATTTTTATCTATGTCTATTTATGAATTAGATAGTGTTTTATAGTATTAAAATGAGAATAAATCCAATCTTAATCATGGAATACACTAATATTTTTAAAAGATTATTTTTCTTCCTTTTGATAGAAAACCATTTTTAAATAAAACTGTTGAAAATTTTATAAGATATATTTTTCAAAATAAACATATTCTTTATTATTGGTACATTTAAAGTTACATTGGATAAATTTTGGGTATTTTTCTGACAATGTTCATTTTTTAAATGAATAGTGAAAAAATACTGCATTTTACATCAAAACTGCTTTTTCATCTAAATTAATTATATGGCTAGATTATCATTTTAATTGTTCTTAATGTTTAATTTGAATATATTTTTACCCTTTAATCCAATGGTGTTCATTAGGATTAATTTCAATTTCGATGTAGGTATAAACTAATGCCAAACTTTTCATAGATAATATTTCAAAAAACCCGCTATTTGTTTTGACAACGGGATTTATTTTTTACTTAATTATTGCAATTTATATGTTGGTAATTTGGTAAAATGGACTAAATATTTGTAATCTGAAGGTCCAAATTATGTAATCAATACTCTTTTGTTTTTGGATATTATGAATAGTAACGATGGTAATTATCTTTAATTATCTTGATTAATGAGTAATCGGGTAGTTAAGGATAATAAAATAATATCATAATAATAAGAAATTACACCAACATGTGTCCTAATGGTACTGTTTGTCTCATGGCCGACCATTTAATGCCTTGTACCAAACTTGGGGACCCCATGGAATAACTTTTGTGTGAAAGTGACTTTTTTTCTTTTTATTTTTTTAAAGAATGTAAATATGACAAAGAATATATCACCTAAGTAAAACATTTATAATTTTATATACATAGATGATATTATGGACTATAAATATTCATTGAAAAGCTAAAAATATTTACTATATCATAGTATTTTTTTATAATTTTTAGACATTAAATATATTAAATTATTTATGACATCATGATGATGCAGCGATTACCTCATTATATAACGATTTAAATAAAATGAAAATAAATTTAACATCTAAAACCTACACATGTATAAAACCTATTATATGAGTATATCTAGAACCCATATCACCTTATAATCGAAATACATCAATGTGGGACCTTTAAAATCCGAAACTCATTTGAAAATAAAGTAACCTTTTATAACTTTCCATGAGTGCCCCTCCTCTCCTCTTATAAAAGGCCCTCACCTCTACCACCTTACCCACACCTGTCAAGCCTTTGGCTCGGCCAACCCCTGCTAATTTTTTCTCTCCAAATCCCTCTATTACTTCTAGAAGCCTCACATTGGGCAGAAGTCTTCTCAAGGAAGCCTTTGAGCTCAAATGAAAAAGAGTTACTCGTTTCTAAGGTAATGTCTTCACTTTTGTTATTTTGTTTTATTTTTCTTCTCCAACCCACTAAACTCTTTTTATTCATTACTTTTGTAACAACAAAAGTATCTTACATATACTAGGATGTTTTTATAAGAATTATTAGAGCTATACTTATGCACACCTATATCTAATGGTTAAAGAACATATTGTTTCCGTGGATGGCGAATTTCTGCCTCACGAAACGATGATTGTTCAATATTCTTCTAACACCTTCAAAGGTGGCCATTAAGATGTCACTATATTTATATATGATATATAATATGTTTATTTTTTTCATTAAACTTCTGTATTTTTCATTTATGCCATACCTTTATGTCTTCCATTATGGGTATACACGATATCTTCATTTTAGGAAGTGCAGACTACCACCCACTCAAAGTGATTTGATTCATTAATATCATATGTGGTACATATAAAGGATATATTTAATGTTATTATATATGATAACATACTGGAATTAAAATATTATTATGTATCATTGTGTTTTAATTCAATTAAATATGAAATAGAAATGGAAGTAGCGTTCATGTGTACGTACGGCTTACCGTCTCCATGAACGGTGCATTTCATTTCTTACATCCAAATGATATGTAATATTATAAATGCATGCATATAATGGATATATATGATATATATTTTATCTACATCATGAATAAAATTCTGGATATAATGGATATTTTACTACATGAACAACTTGTAATTATAATGAGTTTATTTTTGACTCAAGTACCAATGATCGTTAAAACGACTGTTATTAACTTAAATAATAACATAGTGTTCATGAAATGGTAATAAGTGATATAAAAGTAATAATTAACTTGAAAAAGGTTCTAAATCAGGTTGAAATCAACTCATGTTTATTATTTTGGAGATTAAAGAATGATCGAGTCAAGTCGGACCCGAGGTAAGGGACTTCGTCTCAATCTCCATTCATTGAGGCATATTTTGGTTTATAAACAACCTTATTTCATACGGTGTATAAACCCCTTTGAATTTTAAGTTTATCCAAAAGGAATATTTTTTATATGAAGTGTTTTATGAAACGACAAAAAGGAATGTTTTTGTCGTATGGATGCGGCGACAACGACTTCTCTGCCGCCGTGACCATTTTTTGTGTTTCGACTTCCTCTACAAGACATACCTTCTTTTTCAAAGAAAAATAAATACTATGTTTTACTTTAATTTTATTTTGGTATTTAAAATGGTTTTCATAATGTTTTTATATCAATGTGTTGTATTGATATCTTGTGATTGAAAGCTGGAAATGTTATTTTTCCTTTATGCATGTTTTATGTGATACGATTATGTTGTGGTTATTGGGAATTATTATGAAGAAAGGTGGTTCCATGATAAACTATGGGCGGGTGAGCCCGATATATATCTCCAATGCATTGGGTAATGTGAAGCAGTTAAATGTTAAGGTTTCTCCGAAGAGATTTAGGGAATATACTATGATGGGTTTTCCAAACGTAACCAAGAGGGTTACTCCCTACCTAAGAAAGTTATGAATGCCTCAAGTTACCTTTACATCTTATGATTTCTATGATTTATTCATGATTTGATGAGTTATGTTAATGTAATTATGTTTTATGAGTAAAGTATGATTTCATTGATTATTATGTATACGTATACTCTTGTTTTCCTTCCATATTTTTAGATCCTTTACTGAGATTTTTATTCTCATCCCAAGTTTTTGAAATTTTTCTCACAGGTCAAGGGGAAGGTACGTGATGTGATGATAATTTCAAGGTAGTTTCAAGAAAGAATCCATGTTTTATTTTAAATATGTTTCTGGTGATAGAAAAAATGAGTATTATCTTTTATGTAACGACTTTGTTAAAATGTGGAATGTAATGCATGTTTTATGATCTAATTCTCTAAAAATCTAAACATGAAAATATCCTCAATGAGTAATATTGTAACAACACAATATTAAGTATAGTTTAAGACTAGGAACTTATAGATGGTATCAGAGGTTGGTTTAGATAACTTTAGGAGTTATAATTCTATTAAATGATTATCCGAAAATATTTTTTTTATTGTCAAATTGAAATGATATAGCATTTGAAGATTACCATGTTCCTTCACCTAAGATATTTCTGTGTTAAGAATGGTTTTTCATAGTGGAAACCGAACAGCTTTTCTGGGAAGGTATACAGAGGGAAATGACCTTTCAAATCAGTATCCTGAGATGGTTAGAATCAGATCTAAACAGTTTGTTGCAGTAATGGATTAGTTGACTCAGTTGAAAAATGTTGGTTGTTTTTATTGATGATATTTTGGTGTTTTCTAAAATTAAAGAGGAACATGAAATACATTTAAGGGTTATTTTGCAAACCTTAAAAGAAAAGAAATTGTATGGGAAATTTAGAAAGTGTGAGTTTTGGTTGCAACAAATTTCTTTCCTTGGTCATATTGTTTCTAAAGATGGAATAACTGTGGATCCTGCAAAAACAAAGGTTGTTGATGAATGGGAAAAACCCACAAATGTAACTGAGATTCGTAGCTTCATTGGTTTGGAAGGCTATTACCGATGGTTTGTTAGAAATTTGTCAGGGTTATCTAGTCCAATGACTAAGCTAACTTGGAAGGGTGTTAAGTTTATCTGGACAAAATATTGTGTTGATTGTTTTCAGGAACTGAAAAGAAGATTGGTGAATTATACAGTTTTGGAACTTCCTTCCAGGAATGGTGAGTTTGTTATATACATTTATGCTTCGTTGAAGGGACTTGGATATGTACTTATGCAGAATGATAAGGTAATTTCATATGCTTCACGTCAGTTGAGAACTCATGAGGTAAATTACCTTTCACATGATTTGGAATTATCTACTGTTGTTTTCGCTTTAAAATTTTAGAGGCATCATTTGTATAGAGTAAAGTGTGAAATATATACTGATCACAAAAGTTTAAAGTATATATTCACTCAGAATGAACTGAACATGAGACAGAGGAGATGGCTGGAATTAATTAAGGATTATGATTGTACAATTCATTACCACCCGAGAAAAGAAAATAAAGTGGATGATGCTTTGAGTCGAATAAGTACTGCTTCATTAATAATGTTACGTTTGGAACATGATCCTATGGTTAAGGATTTGATGAAATTTGGCATAGATGCTTTTGGTGCAGGATGTTCTTCTGTTTTGTTTCAGGTATCCGTGAAATCTTCTCTATCAGACAGAATCAAGCAAGCACAGAAGCAAGATAGTGAGTTGCAGAAAAAGGTAGAGATGGTTCAGAAGGGTAAGTTGCCTGAATTCAACATTGATAATGATCTTGTTTTGAGATTTGGGAAGAGATTGTGTGTGCCTTGTGATTCATAGTTGAAGAGAGAGTTGTTATATGAAGCTCATAGTTCTCCGTTTTCAGTTCATCCTGGAATTACTAAGATGTACAGAGATTTTCGGGAGTATTACTGGTGGGAAGGAATGAAAAGAGATATTGCTGATTTAATTGTGAAGTGTTTGACTTGTCAGCAGGTTAAAGCAGAGCAGCAGTTACCAAAAGGGATGCTTCAGCCTTTACCTATACCATAATGGAAATGGGAGAATATATCTATGGACTTTGTTATGGGATTTCCGAAGACTCCTCGAGGTAATAATGCAATTTGGGTTATTATTGATCGCTTGACCAAATATGATCATTTCTTTGCTATACGATATACTTTTTCCCTAGATAAACTTTCCCATTTTATCTTAAAGAGATAGTCAGATTACATGGAGTTCCTCTCCCCATTGTATCTGACCGTGATCCCAGGTTCACTTCTAACTTTTGGAAAGGCCTTTAGAAGTCATTGGGTACTGAATTAAATTTTAGTACAGCTTTTCATCCTCAATCAGATGGGCAGTCAGAACGAACAATTCAGACTTTGCAGGATATGCTATGTGTTTTTTTGAGGGATTTTCAGGGAAGTCAGGACCAACATCTTTCTTTGGTTGAATTTTCATATAATAATAGTTTTCATTACATTATACAGATGGATCCATTTTAAACATTATATGGTAAATGGTGTCGAACTCCAACATTCTGGGATGAAATGGGTGAAAGGAAGCTGATGGGACCAGAATTGGAAGAAGATTTGGAAGAAAAAGTTCAGCTGATACAGAGACACATGAGAACTGCTCAGAGCAGGCAGAAGAGTTATGCTGACAACAGGAGGAAGGATCTCTCTTTCGAGGCAGGTGATCATGTTTTTCTCAAAGTATCATCATGGAAAAGTGTGATGCGATTTGGTATGAAAATAAAGATGAGTCCAAGGTTCAATGGAATATATGAAATTCTAGAGAGAGTTGGGTCAGTTGCTTACCGAGTGGCTTTACCTCCGAGTTTATCTCAGGTACACAATGTTTTTCATGTTTCAATGTTAAGGATGTACATGCCAGATCCATCTCATGTTTTGTGCACAGAGGTAGTTCAACTGGAAGAGAATCTATCTTATAAGGAACAATCGGTCTAAATTCTTAACCACGTGGAGCAAGTATGGCGGAATAAGGTGATTCATCAGGTAAATGTTTTGTGGAAAAAACACATGATTGAAGAGGCAACATGGGAATCTGAAATGCAATGAGGGCTAAATACCCCCACTTATTCGATAAGTGAATAAATTATGGGATGAAATTTTCTAATGGGGGGAAGGATGTAACATCCCATGTAAGTAATGAATAATATATATTTTTATCTATGTCTATTTATAAATTATATAGTTTTTTAGGGGCTTAAAATGAGAATAAATCCTATCTTAATCATGGAATACACTGATATTTTTAAAAGGTTGTTTTACTACCTCTTGATGGAAAACCATTTTTAAATCAAACATTTGAAACTTTTATAAGCTCTATTTTTCAAAATAAACATATTCTTTATGATTGGGACATTGAAATTTACATTGGATAAATTTTTGGTATTTTTCTGACAATGTTCTTTTTTATAATGAATAGTGAAAAAATACTGCATTTTACATCAAAACTTCTTTTTCATCTAATTTAATTATATGGTTAGATTATATTTTTAATTGGTATTAAAGTGTAATTTGAATATATTTTTACCATTTAATCCAATGGTGGTCATTAGGATTAATTTCACTTTGGAATTGGGCATAAACTAATGCCAAACGTTTTATAGATATTGTTTTAAAATCCCGCTATTTGTTTTGACAATGAGAATTATTTTTAATTTAATTATATCAATTTATGTGTCTGGAATTTGGTAAAATGGATTACATATTTGTAATCAGAAGGTCCAAATTATGTAATCAAGACTCTTTTATTTTTGGACATTTTGAATGGTAATGACAGTAATTATCTTTAATTATCTTGATTAATGAGTAATTGGGTAGTTAAGGATAATAAAATAATATCATAATAATAAAAAATGACACCAAAATGTGTCCAAATTCTACTAGTTGTCTCATGTATGACCATGGAATTCCTTGTGCCAAACTTTGGGACCTTATCGAATCACTTTTTTGTGAAAGTAACTTTTTATCATTTTTTAAAGAAAGTAATTATAACAAAGAATGTATCACCTAAGTAAAACATATTTAATTTTGTCTACATAGATGATAATAGGGACTATAAATATTCATTGGAAATCTAAAAAGATTTAATACATCATAGTAGTTTTTTTAAAAATTTTAGACATTATATAAATTAAATTATTTATGACATCATGATGATGCAGCGATTACCTCATTATTCAACGATTTAAATAAAATGAAAAGATAATGTAAAATCTAAAACCTAAACATGTCTAAAACCTATTTAATGAGTATATCTCGATCCCATATCACCTTATCCTTGAAATACATCAATTTGGGACCTTTAAAATCCGAAACTCATTTGAAAATAAAGTAACCTTTTATAACTTTCCAAGAGTGCCCCTCCTCTCCTCTTATAAAAGGCCACCAACTCTACCACCTTACCCACACCTCTCCAACCTATGGCTCGGCCAACCCATGATCATTTTGTCTCTCCACATACCTCTATTACTCCTATAATCCTCACATTGGGGAAATGTTTTCCCAAGTAAGCATTTGAGCTCAAATCAAAAAGAGTTACGCGTTTTTAAGGTAATGTCTTCAATTGTGTTCTTTTGTTTTATTTTAATTCTCCAACCCCCTAAACTCTTTTTTTAAATTATTTTGTAACAAAAACAACATATTACATATACTAGGATGTTTTTATATGAAGTATTCTAGATACACATACACACACCTATATCTAATGGTTAAAGAAAATACTGTTTCCGTGGATGGGGAATTTCTGCCTCACAAAACGATGATTGTTCAATAATCTTCTAACACCTTCAAAGGTGGCCATTAAGATGTCACTATATTTATATATGATATATAATATGTTTATGTTTTCCATAAGCTTTTGTATTTTTCATTTATGTCATAACTTTACAGCTTACATTATTGGTATACACAATATCTTCATTTTAGGATGTGCGGACTACTGCCTCCTCAAAGTGATTTGATTCATTAGTACCATATGTGGTACGTATAAAGGATATATTTAATGATATTATATATGATACCATAATGGAATTAAAATAATATTTTTTATCAATATTTTTTAATTCCATTAAATATAAAATAGAAATTGAAATAGGGTTCATGTGTATGTACGGCTTACCGTCTCCATGAACGGTGCATTTCATTTCTTACCTCTAAATGTTATGTAATATTATAAATTCATGAATATAATGGATATATATGATATATATGATATCTAAATCATGAATACAATTCTTTATTTAATGGATATTTTACCACATGAACAACTTGTAATTATAAATAGTTTATTTTTGACTCAAGTACCAATGATCTTTAAAACGACAGTTTTTGTCTTATATAATAACATAGTGTTCATGACATGGTAATAAGTGATATAAAAGGAAAAATCAACTTGAAAAGGTTTTTATGAAATTAAAAATTTACACAATTTTATTATTCAGGAGATTAAAGAACGATCGAGTCAAGTCGGACCCGAGGTAAGGGACTTCATCTCAATCTCCATTCATTGGGGCATATTTTGTTTTATACACAACCTTCTTTTATAAGGTGTATAAACCCCTTTGACTTATAAGTTTATCCAAAAGGAATATTTTTTATACGAATCATTTTACTAAATGACAAAAGGGAATGTTTTTGTCGTACGTATGCGGCGACAACGACTTCTTCGCCGCTGTGACCATTATTTGAGTTTCAGCTTCCTCTACATGCCATACATTCTTTTTAAAAGAAAAATTAATACCATGTTTTACTTTTATTTTATTTTGGTATTGAAAATGGTTTTCATAATGTTTTTATATCAATTTTTTGTATTGATATATTTTGATTGAATGGTGGAAATGTTATGTTTCCTTTATGCATGTTTTATGTGATACGATTATGTTGTGGTTCTTGGGCATTATTATGAAGATGGGTGGTTTCGTGATAAACTAAGGGTGGGTGAGCCCGATATAGATCTCCAATGCATTTGGTAACGTGAAGGAGTTAAACGTTAAGGTTTCTACAAAATGATTTATGGAACATACTGTGATCGGTATTCTAAACATAACCAAGAGGGTTACACCCTACGTAAGAATGTTATGAATGCCTCAAGTTACCTTTATGTCTTATGATTTCTATGACTTACACATGATTTGATGAGGTATGTTAATGATCTTATGTTTTATGAGTAGAGTATGATTTCATTGATTCTTATGTATACATGTACTCATGTTTCATTTCCTTATTTTTAGATCCCTTTCTGAGCTTTTTATGCTCATCCCAAGTTTTTGAAATATTTTTCACAGGTCAAGGGGATGGTACATGATGTGATGATATTGTCAAGGAAGTTTCAAGAAAGAATCCATGTTTTATTTTAAATATGTTTCTTTTGATGGGAAAAATGAGTATTATATTTTATGTAACCACTTTGTTTAAATGTGGAATGTAATGCATGTTTTATGATCTAATTCTCTAAAACTCTAAACCTAAAAAGATCCTCAATGTGTAATCCTCTAATAACTCAAGATTAAGTAAGGTTTAAGGTTGGGTCCTTATAGATATGATCTCATGGATCCTATTCTATAATTACATTATGATTAATATCTTATTAATTACCAAGATTTACTCTATATGACATGTTTATGATCTATGATATGTAGGTTGTGGTCTTTCAAATATTATTTTCAAGTTCTCAAAACATTATGCTCATGTTATGTTAATATCACCCTTTTTTATCCTAAATCATAATCTATGATATTGTTTTATTATTATTTATTTCCCTAGGTTATGAAGAAAGTTATGAGGTATTATATGTCAATGAATAGTAATAGTTATGAAGAACTCAGTGGGATATGACATAGCTCACTTATGGGTCACTTTATTATGTCTTTATGTTCCCAGAGGTACTAGACCTTAACAACAAATAACGGGTCATTATGTTTTGTAATGAATGTTCTTCTATTAAGATGTAATATTTATGTATGATAAGTGTAGGTATTTACAAGACCATATCACCCAACAACATTTGGATTGTTCATGTAAATCCTTAATATCATAGAATTCATATCTAAGTGGTCCCAATTAATATCCCTAAATGAATTTAGAAAAAAGGATATTGTTAACACTGTAAATACCAATGTCATCCCCAGACTTTGGTTCCCATTAGAAAATATTGGTAGAAAATTAAACAAATTTATTTTCTTATAAACTAAAAAATAGGTATCATGAATACAACATTTAGTCTAACCAAACTCTTATAATTCTGTCTGAAATTGAATGAATCAGTATTTAAAAAATCTCTATCTTATATCTTATAAATTAAAGTGGACAATGAAAATATAATTTGGCCATAAATACACTTTCATGTTTCATGGGATTATCACACCATAAGTCTCACATCAATATAAATGATCCCATATGTTCTTATATATGGGATACAAGCAGTCTTTTCCATTTAGTTATAATTAACATCACTCCTCATTTTAATCTAAAAAATGTTATATGAAATGAAAAAATATCAAAGATAACTTTATAAATTAGAGTAACATGATAAGAAAATTATTCAAACACTGCACAGTTTATAGGTTCAATGGAATTGTGTAACACAATCATTAAAAAACGTTTTGCCTATGCTCATTCCTCTAAAGAGAATTTGTGTTGGAGGTAAGACCCCCCATGATACCTAGAAAAAAAGATATGAATCTTGATAATAAGTGAGGTATTACAATTTAACTAAGGTATAATGCAATATATATTTATCTATGGTCATAATGAATGAGTATCATATCACAAAATCCATAAATGTGTTATTTCTGATGAAATACATCACATAACATCATATCCGGAATAATTTCCTAGATGGTCAATATAAACAATAAATAATTATGTCATCAATGCAAAAAATTAAACTATATTAAATCAATTACATTTCATATGACACTAACCCTACTACAAAAAATCATATCCAGACAATTTTAGTCCAACTTCAATATAGTCCTTGCTATATGACTATAAACTACATCGAAATAAGTTCTTTATCCCATGAACCTAAAATGATGAACATTTGAGACCTATTTTCATTACATTAAACTACACCACAAGTGATATACCATATATGACTTCCAAAACTATTATGTATTTTCTGTTTGTAGGACATATTTTAATTATATCATATATAAACCTCTATAAAAGTTCCAAATGTATTCTTTTCAAAATTAATTAATATGAATTGAGAATAAAATCCAATTATATCATTGGAACCACATGAATATAGATTCCAATTAGACAAACCATGTACTAACATTTGTAACTCCTATCCTATGACCATAGGTAGCTTCCATTTCCACATCTTAATCAATTTTGGTGATGGGGACCTTCCAAATTCATGTGAATTTTCCTTCATCCTCACACCATAATTGCCATTCACTTTATTTACGTCACACCTATGCATGATTCATATTTATGTAGATACCCTCAAAAAAACTATTTCTGTATTTATTATTATTATCACATTATACATAGTAACACCCATAATATTTTTCTGTTGATGATCCAAAAATATGAATCAAGCCCAACATTATCTTTGTGCATAATACTACACTCATAAAAACTATGTCCTTCTTCTTAAATTTGTATGTTACAAAAAGTTATATCATTTTTTACAAAATAAGGACCTATCAAAATTACCCTATATAGAGGTTCTTAATATATGAAATCATACTATAGAACATTATATTATTTATTGTGCGATGAAAAACTTTATGGTATATAGTCCACCCTATGTGACCCTAAAACTGCTTAGAGAAATTAATTGTGTGTGACCAACCTTCTCTTTGTATAACTGAGACCTATGTAATACGTTCAACATATAGATATTTATCTATGAACCTATTATGGGTTAAATGTTACCCCACATATAATAAATACATCCTAGTGTTTTTCCCTTTCATTCATGTAGGGTTTTCCTTCGTAGGTTCATCACCATGATGAAGCAATTTAATTTTGTTCATGAGCTAGGTTTATATGAAATCTACCATATAGAGGTACTCATAAATATAATTTTAACAATTAAATGACTTTATAAATCATACATGACATTAAAATAAATAATATCTAGTTCACCCAACATGCCTATTAACAACAGGGAATGGTCTATCCCACATGACCACAACATCCCTAGATGAGATCCAAATCCATGTAAGAGTTCATTGAATACATTTTCTACCCCCATCCCTAAAATAGAATTTAATACCCCATGTTAATTATAATAATGTTTTAAATTTTGTGATCCTCATTTATATCACGATATATTCCATTCCTATTCCTTGTAAAATTTCCTTGAAATAATCGATGAAACATATTCGTATTCTAATTTAATGCCACTAAAAATGTCTCTATCCTATATATGTGTTATATCTATGAAAAGATTATATAATGTGAGAAATATGTGGATATATTCTCATATGATGAGATAAATAATGATACATAGATAAATTATCATGGGACATACCATAAATCTATTCAAATCTAACTCCTCCCAACATATTTGATCCCCATTCACATCGGGTATTTCTTTATCAGACTCTACAATGGGATGATATTTATTTTATAAGAACTACCTACAAATTGATTTCTAATATTTCAAGATATTTACTGATTAAAGAAACATATATTTTAAACCCAAAAAATATTATCCATTCACACTATCTATTACAACTCAATCATGGTTAGTTTAGGGATGGAATATCCCCATAAATTTATAAATAATGTTTCCCAAAAAACCACACCATACAAATTTAATGTTATTCATTGAAAAAAAGATTACATAAATATTTTTAACAAGTAAATTTGATTCTAAGGGATATTTTTTGGTAATAATACTGGTGCTTTCATATTAAAATGTTCCACTTAGAGGTGTATTTCTTTCTTTGGGATAAGGTATTTTAATCCCAAATGTCCTTTACAGTATCCTAGTGGAATCATTATTTTGTGTATTGTTTATTAGTTATACCCAAGGTACTTATCCCATTTCATAACATTCTTTTTAAAATACCACATGACCTAATTCACACCACTATCATTCTATATTAAAAATGTGCTAGGTAATATTAACTCTCAATCCCTATTTTGGTTTTCATATCACATACCAAACTGAAGGTCCCAGATGTTTGAATTTAAACTCTAGAAACATATGGTCAAAGAACTATGAACTAAAACTATGAGAACCTCTATTTAGGATATTAATAATAATATTTGGTTCCTCATTCCTGTTGTAATAATCTCAGACTTCTTAAATTATAGGGAACTTTATCTTTAGGTCAATGTTTTACCACCTTCAACTCTACCCACTAAAAATTCCAGATTATAAAACCTTTTATTAGGCCCCATCCATATCATTAAATAAAATTGAGTTTAAGTCATGATTTTCTTCTTTCAAAAGTATGATCTTTTCATGTTTAGAGTATTAGATAATTAGAACATAACTCACACATAGCAAAACCATAAAAAATAAAGTGGGAACTTTTGATCAATATCCATTTTCCTATAATATTAAACCTTTCAAATAAATAATGATACATTTACATTGAATATCTCTATAAAATTTTAAAAAAATTCTCCCTTTCCCTTATTTATCTTTAAATACTGATAAAATCATTTAAAAACATTAGATGAGCATAAAAGGTCAGTAAGAGATATAAAAAAACTGTTAGACCAATAAACACCTGGAAACTCATATAAGTTTTACCTTGATCTTAAAATAAATAATTTTCACACGAAAAAACAATCATATTTATATATTTAAATCATTTTAACCCATATAAATCAATTAAAACCACTTTTGGTAACTTGATGTATCACTTTCATAAAACCCTTAAATCTATATTTACTGGAATAACCATATGGAAAAATTCATATATAATAGTTACCCAATGCATTAAAGATATATAAATTGGGATATACCTTTATAATCTATATTGTACTCACCCAAGAGCTATAATGGGGCTAAAACCTTCATAAAATCATATCATGATCAGTCATTTATAATGAGCTATAGTGGGGATTAACCTTTCATATAAGGTATATCAGGATCACCCAAGATCTATAATGGGGATAAACATTTAATATAACTTACAGTGGGATCACCAATTTCTTATAATACACAAGTACCATATCTTGAAAAAACATTTATCATAAAAAACTTCGAAAAAATCTCTTAAACTCACATGAAAACCACTTTTGTATAAAAATTCCATTTTCATTTAAAACCCAACTTTTAATTCCAAATGCCCATTTTCTCAAAAACCCACTTTCAATAAAAATAACCAAATAAAATGAAAATGGTTTTTTATTTAAAAACAATTTTACATTTTCAAATTAATATAAAAATCAAATAAAATTAATTATTAAATTAATGATCATTGTCATCGTACATTAATAATATTGTAGTTAATTTTTTATATGTCAAAACAGTCCTTTTAAGACAAGTAAAAATATTCATTTTGAAAGCCTTTGAATGAGATTAAATATATACAAAAAATTTCTATTATAATCATTTTATATCCTTATAAATAATAAATTAATGTAATATTAATAATATTTACTTGGAAGAAAATATTTTTAAATTAAATCGTTAAACATTAAAATAGAAAATTTTAAATCAATGTGCCTCGTATCACATTGAAAAATTTGAATCATAAGTCCTATGATGGAATAAAATAAAAAAAATAAAAAAAATATGATAACAAAAAAATTACAGATATGATCTGTCAATGGGGATGTATATACTCCTAATAAAATAAGGTGGTTTTATAAAATCAAAATATTCTTCAATAAAAGGATATTTAGATGAAGTCCATTACATTGAGAGTCAGACTTGTCACACATGTATTTATCTTCTTGAATAATTAAATTATCTTTATTATTTTATTTATTAATATATATTTTCATATTTATTAAAATTTATATTTCTTTTATTAACATTTTATGTATATTTACTTAATCAATTAAGATTAAGTGATATTTTTTGACAATATTCAGATTATGTGTCAAAACTGACATTGGTCTGTCAACTAAGGTAAAAAAGTTCATCATTTAAATATCTAAAGAATAATAAAAATAATTAAATCATAATCAGATGTACAAATAATTTATTCTTTTAAAACCAATCATGGAATATTTTTATGAAAAATGAACCAACATTATAATCATGGAGATGGCAGGTCGTACGTACGCATGTGTAACATTCCCATTTTTTAATGATCATTATAGAAAGAATCTAAGTAATAATTATCATTAAATAATAATTATTATATGATAAATAAAATATCATTTAATTATATTTATCTTTATTTTTATGTGGTGATGAATAAATAAGAATCACATCGCATTGAAGAGGCAATAGTCCCCACGTCCAGAAATGACATTTTCACTTTTTTAGAGTGTGCGAAAGTAAGAAAGGAATTATATGTTATATTTCATGAAATATAATTATTTCATGGTTATAGTATATATTTAATTTATATAAAATATTTTTATTAAACAAACCCTGAATTAAATTTATGTAAATCATGAATGAATCACATCACATTGAGGAGGCGGTTGTCCACATGTCAACAAGAAATGATATCATATTCCCATAAAAAGGGAAAAATGATGGTATATGTTATGTAATATTTTTAGAAGAATAAATAAATTATAAATATCATATATATCATATAAAAATTGTATGAAAATCATTATTCATAACCTTAATAGGTGTTAAGGGATGACATAATGACATTGGTTCGTGAGGCAGTAGTTCCTTGTACACAAGAATGATGACCATGTATCCCATTTGATGGAAGTGTAGGAAGTTTAATGTCATTCCATTAACACAAAAAAGTATAATAACATTTAATATATTTATTATATTATATAATAATGATATAAGAAGAACTTAAGGGGTGGATAAAGAAATAAAATAGATGTTCTTGTTGAATAACATTACCTCTTCTTCACGTAACTCCTTTTTGTTTACACCAATGGTATTCCTTGGTTTGATTTCAACCAAAATCAAGGATTATATGATGATGGTATAAATTTTGAGAATTTATTAAAGTCTTTTTTGGATGACACAAAAGTCTTGATATGTTTGAATGAGTGTAGAGAGTCAATGCCTTTATATATTGGAGGAAGAGTGTCATTCTTATAAATAAAAAAAGGTAAACACTATTGGTAGAATCTCTATTACATAATGTACCTCCAATAATGAAACATGTTAGATAACATATTGGATATTTTGTAAATATTTTTATATAATTTTTTAAAATGTTTCTAGGTCATTTTGTCTCTTAATATTAATGTTTAACAACAAAGAAAAATCTTTTTTACCTTAATCGATATAATTAGTTTTAATTTTTTTCACTAATATTTTTTTTTGTGAAAAAAAAGTAAACCTTATAAAAAATTAAAATTTATTTCTAATTAACATTTATAATCCATTTTACCAAATTAAAATAGCATAAGTGGATGAATTTAATTTAAAATTAATCCCATAGACGGGAAAAAACAACTGGGTTTTAATGTAAAAATGTTCAACTGTTTAAAATTATTTTATATCGAATTTCAAAATAAAATTGATTCAAATGAAATAATATAAATTTATTTATTTATAATAAAAATTATAATAATATAATACCAATTATAAATATAAACTAAATTTTTTAATTATTTAGATAAAAAGTCATTTTTCAAATAAAATTCTGTATTTTTCATTATTCATCAAAATATTAAAATTTTCAAAAAAACCCAAAAAATCAAAATAAAATAATATTTTAATTATTATTTAATATAAGAAGTTTATTTTTTAAAATAAAATTTATATTATTGTAAAAATATATTTTAAATATAATTATATCATTAATATAAGTAAAAACTACATTTTAGAAAAATACAAATTTCGTATGCTTAAAATTAGATTTATTCTTATCTTATGCCTATCACCTTATATTGTAAGAATAAAAAATACATGATTTAATATATAATATATATCTCATTAATATTGATCAATAATATTAATTAATTTAATCTGTTAATATTAAAATCCTTTGGGAACATAAAAAAATTATTTTATATTCAATTTTTTTATTATTTTCATTTCTAATTAATTGGTAACAAATGAAGTCATGTTATAAACACACGTAAATCATATTTTCATAATTTAGTTAATATTATTTATTCCTTAAATTCTAACATCTATATGATAAATATCATGTTATATAATAATATTAATTGAATATTATTGTCTGCTAAGAGCCGACCATGCATGTAACACCCGTTAATGAATAAACTAAATGTTACACATAATAAAAGATAAACATGGTATTTTCTATAAAACAAGATAAAACTTGTATTTCATTTAACCCATTTTATTAAATAATTTGAATTAATTCAAAAGAAAATATTTCATAAAATCTCAGGATGTGACATCCTACCCGTTAATATGAATGTTTCCCTCAGAATTCACATTGGTTATCAAAGAATTAACATTTTAAAATTAATTTGTTGAAACCCACATCATAAAGGGTTAATAAAACATCCTTACAATAATAAATTAAATAACTTATGAAATTAATCTACTACGACACATTCTATATTTCAAAATAGAATAACATTGGTGGGAATAGAGCAAAATCATAAATAGTTATAGCGAGTGATTGATTTCATTGATCACAAAAAATTGAATGATCAATGGAATATTGAGGGCCTCAAAGACATAAATTTTTTTTGATAAAAAATACCATTGGTTTATCATATATAAATATACTACTATAAATTTTTTTTCAATATATTTTACCGTGAACTGAGGAATTATTTTATAATCTTAAAAAATTTAAATAAATATACTTACTTGATATATTTCTATTTATAATTAAAATTTCATCCTAAAAAATTCCTAAAAATATTATGAATATCCCTAAAAATAACTTGAATCATCCAAGATTATATAAACTCTAAAGTTTTTCAATTCCTTAGAACTCATGTAAAAATTTAAATTATCCCTTTTCATTAATCTAAATCTATAAAAAAACATAAAACCAACAAAACATCTCCCAAAATGTCCTTAATCACATTATCGTCTTTTAACATAAAAAGTAAAAAGTAGTGTCTAAAAAATATAACTTTTAAAAATACCAAACTACCTAGAGCCTCCATAACTTCACCATATGACCCAACATCAAATAATGTTTCCATAAAAAATTTTACCACCCCTTTTTTATTATTATCATGATGATTTCCACCCATAGTAAGTAACTTTGGTCACGCATAGTATAATGTCGCAAATCATTACAACTAAAATATATCACTCTTGACTAGATAACTATTATCTAATTCATTAATTTTTAGGTCTATTTTCCTTATAGTAATGAACCTTGTGAGTAATCTACCACACTGGAAACACATTGCATATCCTTACATACATCCCCAAAAATGTATTTTACAACATTTTAATAAAGTATTGGGCTAACCTATAGAATTATTAGTTTGGTTATTCTCTCTTTAATTCCACATTGACATTTTCTTACTATTTTCATCTCATGGTAAATATGTGATGTAAAATCTATTTCAACGTTCTCAACACAACAATCAACATTCGTGTAACATTTAAATTCTAGAGTGTCCGATTCTCTCCATAAACTTGGTTTATATCTTGAAAAAAATATATTAATTTATTTTCATTGTCTCGAATAAAATACATTGCATACCTAGCCAATCTTGGGAATTTTTCTTCATATGTGGAAACATAATAATCATCCTTTTTATTTTATTCCAAAAATATTTTCTCTACGAATATCAAAAAAACAATAGAGAAATATATATAAAATAATATATTCTTAAATATTTCCCATTCCATGGAATCAAGATTATTTATCTCTATGATATAATTATCCATATTCCACCATAAATTAGTTTCTACATCAAAAGGATAGATGGAAAGAGTCCACTTTTGATGTTATGAACATCCTATGACATCAAATATCTTCTATAGGGAATTGATATATCTTTAGAATACAACAATGTTAGATGTTCCATTGAATTATGGGGGATGTTGTCTCATAAAATATTCTATTATAAATATATTCCTTTTTGGTAGATCATATTACTCTCTAGCAGGGATACCACCACTATTAATTTCCTGAGTCAACTGATACATTACTACAACAAACTATTCTATTCAAATTCCAACCATCTAGGGATACTGATTTGGAAAGATATCATCCTCTTAGTACCTTCTTACGACAAATTCTATATTTCCTCTGTGAAAAATAATTCTTAACAAAAATAGTTTAGATGAATCAACATGGTAATCATAAAATTATATAATATTTTAACATTATAATAACGTAAAATATTTCATGGGAATTCATTTATTATTAACATACAATCTAAATTTATCTAAAAAAAACTTTTATACTAATTATTTGTCCTTGGAATTAATCATTACATAATCTTGAGTTTAGGTCAAGAATTTTACATTCTTTGACCTTGAGTGTCATTTAATGTTTATATTTTTAGTGAATTAGGACATAATTCAAAGATAATAAAACAAAAAAAATACAAATTGTACACTTTTGATCAGTATAAATTTACCAATAACATAAAAATTATAATATAATGAATGATTTTTTTCATAAAATATATAATACTTTTAACTTGACGACTTCCTTTCTAATACCCATACATAAATCCTAAGAAAATCAATTAAAAATGTAGGATGAGCATAAATGATCAGTATGGGATACAAAAAGAATTAAAACCATTATTCTAGTGAACAAATGAAAAATCATAGAAAATTTACCATGATCTTAAAATAAAAAATATTTACCTAAAAAAACACATCTTTTTCAAATAAAATCATTAAAACCCCTAACAATTAATTAATACCTATATTTCTTACATAAATAATCACTTTCATAAAAGACATTCAAACCACTTTTAATTATAAAATCCACACAAAAAATTGAAATATAATCATTATGTAATTAATTAGAGATATATAATGGGGATCACCCATCATATAATCTATATCAAGCTAACCTATGGGATATATTGGGGATCAACCCATCTAATAAGCTATACTGGGTTCACCAGTGAGCTGTAATGTGGCTCAAACCATCATATAAGATGTATCATGCTCAAAAATTTCATAAAATGATTATGTACCATGTCATGAGAATAATTTCCCCGTAAAACCCTTCGAAAATATATTTTAAGCTCATATGAAATATAATTTATTATAAAAACCGAATTTTCTTTTAAAACCCCATTTTCAATACAAAATAACATTTTTATTTGAGATACCATTTTAAATAAAAAAATAAAATGAAAGGTAATATGGTTCTTAATTTAAAAAATATATTTACGATTTCAAAGGAATAATGAAATCAAATAAATTTTGTGACTACATAAAAGGTTATTTTCACTGTACATAAAAAATAAGTTATTTTATTTTTCATTTGTCAATACATTTTGTTTATGACATGTGAAAAGGTTAATTTTTTAAACCACTGAATGAAATTAAAAATAGAAATATAATGTCTTTTATAATAATTTTATTTCTATATAAATTAAAATATAAAACAATTTTAATAATATTTATTAGGTGGAAATTATTTTGAAATGAAATATTTTAACATTTAAAAAGATATTTGTAAATCTATGTGTCCTATACCACTTTGAAACACTTGAATCGCATGCCCCATGACGAAGTAAAATAAAAAAAGTCTTTTAATACAATGAGAATAAATAAATTCATGACATGACATGTAAAAGTGTCTGTATATACACCATATAAATTAATGTGTGCATATAACATCAAAATATGCCGCAATAAATGTAATGAGATGATGTCTCTTACCTCCAGTCTAATAAGTCACATGTGTCATTATTTTATAGAATAAAAAACTCATGTAAATTATTTACATTCTGGAGAACATTTTTAAATTTTATTATTACATTGACTTCACTTATTATAATTTTATATTCAATTACTTAATTAATTAATATTATGTTAAACATTTGACCACATTCATATTATGTTTCAATACTGACATCAGTAGGTAGACTAAAGTCAAAGAGTTCATTATTTAAACATCTACAGAAAAATATTCAGGGCATAATAATAATATATATACATCAATAATTATTTTAAAACTAATCTGGTAATATTCAAATAAAAATGAACCAAGTTTACAATCATAGAGAAGGTAGGTCGTACGTATGCTTGATTAACGTTCCCATTTATTAATGATAATTATTAAAATAATTAAAGTAAAATATATATTTATATTATGATTATTATATAAAAACTATGATATTAATTATATATATGATTATTGTGATGTGGTGATGAAAAAATTAGAATCACGTTGCTTTGAGGAGGCGGTAGACTATACATCCATGAACAACGTTATCACTTTTTCACTTTGTGAAAAGGTAAGAAGAGAATTATATGTTATATGTAGAGAAATATTTTTATGTCATGAATATTATATAAATGAAATTTATATCACATATTTTTATAAAACTCATTTTTAATACATTCCATTTGTTGCGTGAATGAATCATATAACTTTGAGGAGGCAGTAGTCTACACATTCACAAATGATGTTATCGTATTCCCACAAAATGGAAAGTATGAAGTTATGTGTTATATAATAATTCCATTATAATAAATAAATAAAAATATAATATATATCACATAAAAATAGTATTTACATCATTATTCCCATCATTAAGAGGTGGTAATGGAATAACGAATTACATCTGTTCATGAGGCAGTAGTCCATCGTACACATGAACGATGATTTTTATCCCATTTGATGGAAGTGTAACACCCCACGTAAATAAAGAATATGAAATTTTCATATTCATAGATATTTTTGAATAAAATATTATATAACTTTAAAGGGGACGCTATGCTCGATGGCGTACCTAACACACAACAACGAGTTTCTTGGGAATCTTACGTTGCACTCTAATAATAAAATAATATTTTCTTAAATGGTAGTTAACATGTAGCCGCTGTATTGGCGGGAATGGATAGAAGTAACTAAAATATGATTATATATGTTTTTAAATGATTTTACATTTATCCAATAAAAGATAAAGGCTTAAAATACAGAAAGAATTCAATTTTAGGCGTATATGCCCTAGTTTTCACTAAAGGTTCACTTATCGCCTTTTGATGGTGAACCGTCATTAAATATAGTTTTTTTCACTCTTATACATTATATTGGACCAAATAAAACTCTTCTTAAGAATTAGGACATCAAAATTTACTTTGTGTAAAGTTTTGGTATCTTTCCGATAAAGTTCATTTTTTTATGAATAGTGTAAAATGTTGTATTTTAATTCAAAACCTCTTTTTAATCTAATTTATTTATATGATTAGATTATCTATTGAATTGGTTTTAAAGTGAAATTATAATATATTTTTACCATTAAATTCAATAGTGGTCATTGGAATTAATTTCACTTTGAAATCAGACTTAAACTAGTGTCAATCTTTTGATACTTATTGTTTCATAAAAACACGCTATTTTCTCTGAAAGTGGGAATTAATTATTAAATTAATTAATTTGACATATATGTTTTGAATTTTGTAAAATATACTTCATTTTTGAATTAGGAATATCAAATATAGCTTATGGTGAATTTTTGGGAATTTTCTAAAAAACATCATTTTTTGATTAATAGTGAAATCACTAAGTGGTGCTTATAAAAACTGATTTTTCCGTTTAAATGAAATTTTTCCATATTTGTGTTTTGAATTTCAAAAATCCTACATACATTGTTGTCATTAAGAAGTAAAATTTGGTTCAACGGGATAAAAATAATTTTTTGGTGAATAGTAACTTATTAAGTTTTTAATCGCGATTAGAGGTAATTAGTGTAGTTTATGGTAAGAATAATGTTTTAATAAAATGAAGTGACCTAGAAACATGTCCTACCCTAATTGGATGTGTCATGACCGACCAAAACAATCCACGGGTCAACTTGGGGACCGCATGGAGCCACTTTGGTTAGAAAATGAAAAAATTTCTTTTTATTTAATGTTAAAGTAAAAATGACACAAACATGAGATGTTTTACTAAAACAATTTTTACATGGGGCTATACAAGTCATATTTTTTACTATAAATATTAATTGGAAAGATAGAAATATTTCCTACATCATAGTATTTTTTTTCTAATTTTTAGACATTAAATAAATTAAATTATTTATGACATCATGATGATGCAGCGTTGACCTCATTATTTAACGATTTAAATAAAATGGAAATATAATGTAATATCTAATAGCTAAACATGTCAAAAACCTATTGTATGAGTTTATTTAGAACTATTGTCACCTTATCCTTGAAATATAGCAATTTGGGACATTTAAAATCCGAAACTCTTTTGAAAATAAAGTAACATTTTGTAACTTTACAGGAGCGCCCCTCCTCTCCTCTTATAAAAGTCCCCCACCTATACCTCCTTACCCAAACTCCCAAAGCCTTTGGCTCGGCCAACCCCTGCCCATTTTGTCTCTCCACTTCCCTCTATTACTCCTTGAAGCCTCACTTTGGGCAGAAGTCTTCCCAAGGAAGCATTTGAGCTCAAACCAACGGGAGTTACACGATTCTAAGGTAATGTCTTCACTTGTGTCCTTTTGTTTTATTTTGCTTCTCCAACCACCTAAACTCTTTTTATTCATTTATTTTGTAACAAATACCGTATCTTAAATATACTATGATGTTTTTATAAGAAGGATTCTAGCTAAACTTACACACACCTACATCTAATGGTTAAAGAACATACTGTTTCCGTGGATGGCGAATTTCTGCCTCCCGAAACGATGATTGTTCAACATTCATATAACACCTTCAAAGGTGGCGATTAAGATGACACTATATTTATATATGATATCTAATATGTTTATTTTTTACTTATGATTATGTATTTTTCATTTATGGTGTACGTTTAGGGTCTTCATTATGGGTAAACGTGATATCTTCATTTAAGGAAGTACGGACTACCGCCCCCTCAAAGTGATTTGATTCGTTAATACCATATGTGATACGTATAAAGGATATATTTAATGATATTATATATGATACTATACTGAATTAAAATACTATTATGTATCATTATTTTTTAATTCCATTAAATATGAAATAGAAATGGAAGTAGCGTTCATGCTTACGTACGGCTTACCGTCTCCAGGAACGGTACATTTCATTTCTTATCTCAAAATGTTATGTAATATTATAAGTACATATATATAATGGATATATATGTAATATATTAAATCTAAATTATTTATATCATTCTGGAATTATAAAATATATATATCTCTCTCATTTTATTTTAATTCCATTAATATGACAAAAAATGATAGCAGCGTTCATGCGTACGTACGACCTACCGTCTCCATGAACGGTGCTTTTCGTTTTTTATCTCCAAATGATATGGAATAGTATAAAATGAATATTTAATGGAAATATATAATATTTTAATCATTAATACTATTCTGGAAATTATTTACTTATAACTACATGGGATATCATTTTTCAAACTAGTTCATTTTTGACTCATGTACCAAACATCGGCAAAAATGTCTGATATGAACTAACATTATTAAACAATTATTATAACATTATAATATGTGATATGAACTGAATAATAATCTCTAAAGGAGTTACTTAGGAAATTATTAATTGACCAAAGTTTATTATTCAGGAATATAAAGAAACGAACAAGACAAGTTGGACTTGAGGTAAGGGATCCTACACCACTCTTTCTTTTTAAGTACACTCTTTTATGTCATTCCTTTTAAATCTCATCTTTCTTGTTATTGGGATGTTCTTTTATATTAATATTACTGTAATTTTTATGTTCATGTGATGAGAGACCCTATTCTCTCTCATCAATCCATTTTGGAAGTTTTGAGTGGCGCCGTTAGGCTGCCGAATTTTTTTAAGAGATCTAACCTCTCTCTTTCTCTTTAAGTACTATCCTTTATGTCACTTCTTTTTAGCTCCTATTTGTTATGATAGGGGATTTTCTTTTATATTCCACTTGATTTAAATTTTATTTTAATGTGATGAGATACCCTATTTGATCTCATCAATCCATTTTTGGAAGTTTTATATGGCATCGTTAGGCTGTCGAGTTTTCATAGGGGATTTTTCATCTCACTTTTATTCTCGTGAGTTTTATGCTACATTTTCCACAATTTCCTTTGATCGGTGTATGTACTTACCATTATTTTACTCATTGTTTAATATTCATTCATTTATGAGTATTTATATCAATGTTGTATTTTCCTTCTTTCACGGGGCATATGTTTCGAAAGATACCCATGTCGGTAAGGGAACCTTTCACCCTCCTCTTTTTAAAAGAGTTATTTTGTTGGGTCTTTTAATTTACATATTTGTATGTTGGGATATGTTCTCATATATCCTTATTGATGTAAATTTTATGTCCATGTGATGAGATACCCTTTTTTTTAATCTCTCATCAACTCATTTTGATGTGACGCCGTTAGGCTCTCAAGGGAACTTCTTAACCCAATTTTGATTTATTTGGGTTCAACATGTAGTTATTGAATATGAAATCCTTTTAATATGTGTGAATGAACTTTGATTATTTTACACTTAATATCCACTTATATTTGGTGTATTTTATTGTCCCACATAATTATGTAATTGATTTATCCTTAAACCATGGATACCGTCTTTGTAAGGGACTTCGTCTCAATCTCCTTACATTGAGGCATATTTTGTTTTAGACACAAAATTCTTTTATATGGGGTATAATCCACTTTGACTTTTTTCTTTTATAAAAAATGAATATTTTTCTAAAAAGCATTTTACAGAATGGCAAAAGGAAATGTTTTTGTCCTACGTATACGGCGACAACGACTTCTCCGTCATCGTGACCATTATTTGAGTTTCGGCTTCCTCTACAAGCCATACCATCTTTTTTAAAAGAAAAATAAATATCATGTTTTACTTTACTTTTATTTTGGTATTGAAAATGGTTTTCATAATTTTTTTATATCAATGTTTTGTATTGTTATCTTGTGATTGAAATGTGGAAATGTTATGTTTCCTTTATGCATGTTTTAAGTGATACGATTATGTTGAGGTTCTTGGGCATTGTTATGAATAAGGGTGGTTCCGTGATAAACTAAGGGCGGGTGAGCCCGATATATCTCTCTAATGCATTGGGTAATGCGAAGGAGTGAAACGTTAAGGTTTCTCTGAAGTGATTTAGGGAATATACTGTGGTGGGTATTCCAAACATAACCAAGAGGGTTACTCCCTACGTAAGAATGTTATGAATGCCTCAAGTTACCTTTTATGTATTATGATTTCTATGATTTATTCATGAATTGATTAGGTATTTTATAGTTCCTATGTTTTATGGGTAAAGTATGATTCCATTCTTATGTATATATGAACTCATGTTTCCTTTCCATATTTTTATAACCCTTACTGAGCTTTTTATACTCATCCCAAGTTTTTGAAATGTTTTTCACAGGTCAAGGGAATGGTACATGATGTGATGATAGTGTCAAGGATGTGTCAAGAACGAATCCATGTTTTATTTTAAATATTTTTCCGTTGATGGGAAGACTGAATATTGTCTTTTATGTAACCACTTTGTTTAAATGTGGAATGTAATGCAAGTTTCGTGATCTAATTCTCTATAACTCTAAACCTGAAAAGATTCTCACTGTGTAATCTTGTAATAACTCAAGATTAAGTAAGGTTTAAGGCTGGGGCCTTATAGTTGGTATCAAACGCTGGTTTAGATAACTTTAGAGGTTAGGGTATTCTTTATTCATAAGTTGCATTACCATAATGGTTAGGATTTCAGAAAGAGTCATAGTTTTAGATAAAGATAATGAGTAAGTATATCTCAGGGTTTATCATCCTCATTAGTACATGATGTTTTTTTTGATATACTCACACTGACATTTTTGTATTTAGTAAATGGCTGGATTTAGCAGGCACCAAAGTGACAATAGTTTTGAAGGAAACTGTGGTGGTTCTCTGATTAAGAGACTGGATGAAATGGTGTATTCAATGAGGAAACTCTTGGTTGTTCTAAACCAACTATCAAGGAGTCATGATCATCCACTTGAGCCTTGGTATGTTCTATAATTCATCATGTACGAGATGAAAAATCAATGTGGAAGTTCAGGTAATAATAATAAAGGTAACCATTAGGGTTTATATGATCCTTACATTTGTGTTAATTATGGGTTACTATATGTTATGATGGAAGTGAAAGGAATGAGATAAAATTGAGGTTAAATTATGTTATCGTTATTTTTGATGACTTTATCTCTTTTTGGGTAATGATTTAAGAATTATATAGTTTTGGAAAAAGGACAACACGCAGACCGTGTGACTATAGGTCGCGTCTGACAAAGCCGCGAGAATCCAACCCACAACCAAAGTGCGACTGGTATTTATCACCTACCACTGGACTACGTGACATCCCTAGTTAGTTTGACTGATTCTTTTTAGTTATATTATTTTATGAATTAATAGTATGTTGATTTTGGCTTATTTATGAAAATGTGTATCCTATCATGGAGGATATGTAATTAGGTTAATTACTTTTCAATAAGAGACTTTAGGAGCAACTGTTGTTATTTGGAGATAAATGTTATGGTTTAACTTGGAAGACTATGTGACTAAATCCTTAAAATATTTGGGTTTAAATATTAGATTGGTTTACTTTGAAGAATTTTATAGACAAATTGTTTATCAGATGGTCCTCGTTGAACATTGGGTTTTGTTGGACAAATTTTGGAGATTAAGCATAGATTTTCTTTTTAAAGGGTTATCCATTTCTGGATTATCTGACCTTGTACTAACCATTTTTGTTTTGGTTTTGGATAAATCCTAAAGACATGGGAAGTATAGAGTTCTCTTTGGTAATTTAGGTGATTCTCTAGAAGTTGATTATAGTACTTTTAATGCGAACAAGTCTCCCTAAATACTCGTCTTTTGGAAAAAAATATGAGTTTTATTATGGAATCTAGTAAAAGTTGAAAGTAAACATGATAAGTGATTATGTTTCCTTATGAATAAATTCCTCAATAAAAAGTAACTTAAAAAAATGTTTTCTATTAACTTTTCCTACTGGGGAATCGAATACCATTTAACCCATCACAAGTTTGTGATTTTCTTATGGTTAACTTTCTCCTAGACATGTTTACTATCACTCTCCCTCAAGAATATGACCCTTTGATTTTTCTTCCATGTCCATGTTTTCCTACATAGAATCCTAGTATGGGTTAACATGGGTGACCTCTGTACTTATCTTCCTTTATTTTAATGTAATTGTTTTATTGACTCTTGTTCTGATGTGGGACATTCAAGGAGGTTTCCAAGCTCAATTTTAAAAATTGCGAGGATGTAATTCCGAAAATGGGGAAGGATGTAACACCCTAGGTAAATAAAAAATATGACATTTTCATATTTATCCATATTTTTGAATAAAATATTAATATAACTTTAATGGGGACACTATGCTCGATGGCGTACCCAACACGCAACAATGAGTTTCTTGGGAATCTTACATTGCACTCTAATAATAAAATAATATTATTTTAAATGGTAGTTACCATGTAGCCGTTGTATTGGTGGTAATGGATATAAATAACTAAAATATGATTATATATTTTTTAAAATGATTTTACATTTATCCAATAAAAGATAAAGGCTTAAAATACGGAAAGAATTCAATTTTAGGCGTATATGCCCTAGTTTTCACTAAAGGTTCACTTATGGCCTTTTGATGGCGAAACGTCATTAAATATAGTTTTGTTCACTCTTATACATTATATTAGACCATATAAAACTCTTCTTAAGAAGTGGGACATCAAAATTTACTTTGTGTAAGTTTTTGGTATCTTTCCGATGAAGTTCATTTTTTTAATGAATTGTGTAAAATGTTTTATTTTAATTCAAAACCTATTTTTAATCTAATTTATTTATATGATTAGATTATCTTTTGAATTGGTTTTAAAGTGAAATTAGAATATATTTTTACCATTAAATCCAATAGTGGTCGTTGGAATTAATTTCACTTTGAAATCAGACTTAAACTAGTGTCAATCTTTTGATACTTATTGTTTCATAGAAACACGCTATTTTCTCTAACAGCGGGAATTAATTATTAAATTAATTAATGTGACTTATATGTTTTGAATTATGTAAAATAGACTTCATTTTTGAATTCGGAATATCAAATATAGCTTAGGGTGAATTTTTGGGTTTTTTCTGAAAAACATCAATTTTTGATGAATAGTGAAACCACTAAGTGGTACTTATAAAAACTAATTTTTCCGTTTAAATGAAATTTTTCCATATTTGTGTTTTGAATTTCAAAAATCCGACATACATGGTTTTAATTAAGAAGTAAAATATGGTTCAATGGGATAAAAATAATTTTTTGGTGAATAGTAACTTATTAAGTTTTTAATCGCGATTAGAGGTAATTAGTGTAGTTTATGTTAAGAATAATGTTTTAATAAAATGAAGTGACCTATACACGTGTCCTACTCTCATTGGATGTGTCATGGCCGACCAAGACAATACATGAGTCAACTTGGGGATCCCTTGGAGACACGTTGGTTGGAAAATGACATAAATATTTTTTTATTTAATGTTAAAGTAAAAATGACACAAACATGAAGATGTTTTAATAAAACAATTTTTACATGGGGTTATACAAGTAATATTTTTGACTATAAATAGTCATTGGAAATATAAAAATATTTCTTACATCATAGTATTTTTTTATAATTTTTAGACATTAAATAAATTAAATTATTTATGACATCATGATGATGCAGTGATGACATAATTATTTAACGATTTAAATAAAATGGAAAGATAATGTAATATATAAGACCTACACATGTCCAAAACCTATTGGATGAGTGGATTTAGAACCCTTATCACCTTATCCTTGAAATAAATTAATTTGGGACCTTTAAAATCCGAATCTCTTTTGAAAATAATGTAACATTTTGTAACTTTACAAGAGTGCCCCTCCTCTCCTCTTATAAAAGGCCCCCACCTCTACCTTCTTACGCACACTCCCAAAGCCTTTGGCTCTTCCAAACCCTGACCATTTTGTCTCTCCACTTCCCTATATTACTCCTTGAAGCCTCACATTGGGCATAAGTCTTCCCAAGGAAGCCTTTGAGCTCAAACCAAAGGGAGTTACCCGATTTTAAGGTAATGTCTTCACTTGTGTCCTTTTGTTTTATTTTGCTTCTCCAACCCCCTAAACTCTTTTTATTCATTTATTTTGTAACAAATCCAGTCTATTAAATATACTAGGATGTTTTTATAAGAATTATTCGAGCTACACTTACACACACCTGCATCTACTGGTTAAAGAACATACTGTTTCTGTGGATGGAGAATTTCTACCTCCCGAAACGATGATTGTTCAATATTCTTCTAACACCTTCAAAGGTGGAAATTAAGATAACACTATATTTATATATTATATCTAATATGTTTATGTTTTACTTATGCTTCTGTATTTTGAATTTGTGGCATACCTTTATGGTCTCCATTATGGGTAAACGCGATATCATCATTTAAGGAAGTGCGGACTACCGCCCCCTCAAAGTGATTTGATTTGTTAATACCATATGTGGTATGTATAAATGATATATTTAAGGATATTATATATGATATAATACTATAATTAAAATAATATTATGTATAATTATGTTTTAATTCCATTAAATATGAAATAGAAATGGAAGTAGCGTTCATGCGTACGTACGGCTTACCGTCTCCATGAACGGTACATTTCATTTCTTATCTCAAAATGTTATGTAATATTATAAGTACATATATATAATGGATATATATATGTAATATATTAAATCTAAATTATGGATATAATTCTGGAATTATAACATATATATATCTCTCTCATTTTGTTTTAATTCCATTAATATGACAAAAAATGAAAGTAGCGTTCATGCGTATGTACGGCCTATCGTCTCCATGAACGGTGCTTTTCGTTTTTTATCTCCAAATGATATGGAATATTTTAAAATGGATATTTACTGGATATATATGATATTTTAATCATTAATACTATTCTATAAATTATTTACTTATAACTACATGGGAAATCTTTTTTCAAACAAGTTCATTTTTGACTCATGTACCAAACATCTGCAAAAATGTCTGATATGAACTAACATTATTAAAAAATTATTATAACATTATAATATGTGATATAAACTGAATAATAATCTCTAAAGTAGGTAATTAGGCAATTATTAATTGTCCAATGTTTATTATTCAGGAATATAAAGAAACGAACAAGACAAGTTGGACTTGAGGTAAGGGATCCTACACCACTCTTTCTTTTTAAGTACACTCTTTTATGGCATTCCTTTTAAAGCTCATCTTTCTTGTTATTGGGTTGTTATTTTATATTAATCATACTGTAATTTTTATGTTCATGTGATGAGAGACCCTATTCTCTTTCATAAATACACTTTGGAAGTTTTGAGTGGCGCCGTTAGGCTGCCGAATTTTTGTAAGAGATCTAACCTCTCTCTTTCTCTTTAAGTACTCTCCTTTATTCCACTTCTTTTAATCTCCTCTTTGATATTATGGGGGATGTTATTTTATATTCCTATTGCTATAAATTTTATTTTAATGAGATTAGATACCCTATTTGATCTCATCAATTCATTTTTGGATGTTTTATGTGGCGCTATTAGGCTGCCGAGTTTTCGTAAGGGATTTTTCATTTCACTTTTATTCCCGCGAGTTTTATGCTAAATTTTCCACAATTTCCTTTGAGTGTTGTATGAATTGACCATTATTTTTCTCATTGTGTAATATACATTCATTTAATAGTATTTACATCAATGTTGTATTGTCCTTTTTTCACGGGGCGTATGTTTCGAAAGATACACATGTCGGTAAGGGAACCTTTTACCCCCCGCTTTTTAAAAGACTTCTTTTGTTGGGTCTTTTAATTTACATATTGTTATGTTGGGATATGTTCTCATATATCCTTATTGATGTAAATTTTATGTCCAAGTGATAGGATACCCTTTTTTTAAATCTCTCATCAACTCATTTTGATGTGACACCGTTAGGCTGTCAAGGGAACTTCTTAACCCAATTTCGATTTCTTTGGGTTCAACATGTAGTTATTGAATATGTCATAATTTGAATATGTGTGAATGAACATTTATTATTTTACAATTAATATCCACTTATAATTGGTGTATTCGTTTGTCACACATAATTATGTTATTGATTTATCCTTAAACCAAGGATACCGTCTTTGTAAGGGACTTTGTCTCAATGTCCTTTCATTGAAGCATATTTCATTTTATACACAACTTTCTTTTATACGGTGTATAAACCCCTTTGACTTTTTTCTTTTATACAAAAGGAATCTTTTTCTACGAAGTGTTTTACAAAACGATAAAAGGGAATGTTTTTTTCGTACGTATGCGGCAACAACGACTTCTCCACCGTCGTGACCATTATTTGAGTTTCGGGTTCCTCTACAAGCCATACCTTCTTTTTAAAAAGAAAAATAATTATCATGTTTAACTTTTCTTTTATTTTGGTATTGAAAATTGTTTTCATAACTATTTTATATCAATGTTTTGTATAGATATCTTGTGATTGAAAGGTGGAAATGTTATGTTTCCTCTATGAATGTTTTATGTGACACGATTATGTTGAGGTTCTTGGGCATTGTTATGAATACGAGTGGTTTCGTGATAAACTAAGGGCGAGTGATCCTGATATAGCTCTCCAATGCATTGGGTAATGCGATCTAGTGAAACCTTAAGGTTTATCTGAAGAGATTTAGGGAATATACTGTGGTGGGTATTCCAAACGTAACCAATAGGGTTACTACCTACGTAAGAATATTATGAATGCCTCAAGTTACCTTTTATGTCTTATGATTTCCATGATTTATTCATGATTTGATGAGGTATGTTAATGTGCCTATGTTTAATGGGTAAAGTATGATTTCATTCTTATGTATATATGAACTCATGTTTCCTTTCCATATTTTTATAACCCTTACTGAGCTTTTTATGCTCATCCCAAGTTTTTGAAATGTTTTTCACAGGTCAAGGGAAAGGTACATGATGTGATGATAGTGTCAAGGATGTGTCAAGAACAAATCCATGTTTTATTTTAAATATGTTTCCATTGATGGGAATAATGAATACTATCTTTTATGTAACCACTTCGTTTAAATGTGGAATGTAATGCAAGTTTCATGATCTAATTCTATAAAACTCTAAACCTGAAAAGATCCTCAATGTGTAATCTTGTAATAACTCAATATTAAGTAAGGTTTAAGGCTGGGGCCTTATAGGAAGTGTGTGTTGTTTTAGTTCATTCCATTAAAATAAATAATAATAATTATATTTAATACACTAATTTTATTATTTAATCAGGATATAAAAATAATTTAATGGGTGGAGAAATAAATAAATAAAAAGTGATTGTTGAAGAACGATACATCTTCTTTGGGTAAATCCTTTTGGTTTTCACCAAAAGACATCCTTAGTTTGATTAATTACCAGGTTTAGTATTATAAGATGAAAGGAGTAATTTTTTGGGTTTATTTGGATAGTTTTATAATGAATAAATTCCTAAGAGGTGTGAGTAAGAATGGAGACTGAGTTCCTTTATATAGTGGATAATGAGTGGCACTCTTGTGAATAAAAAAAGTTAAACACTACTGCGATGTGTAACATACATCATGTGCCTTAAGTAATGAATCATTTTTTAATAAAAGAGTGTGTATGTTTGAAATTTTTTCATAAAATTGTTTCTATAAAAAAATATATGTCATTTTTTCCTAAGATTAACTTTTAACCACTCGGTAAATTTATTTTTACATTAATCAGCATAATTAATTTTAATTGATTTGAATAATTTTTATGGTAAAAAAACATTCATTAAATAACAATATATTTAAAAATATTAAGATTACAAATACTTAATATAGTTTTAAAAATTAAAATAACATAATTAGAAGAATTTAATTTAAAATTAATCCCACAGATGGGATAAAACAACTGGTTTTTAAATTAAATATTTTCAATAGATTGAAATATTTTCATATCTAATTTCAATGTGAAATTACTTCCAATGAAATAAATTGTATTTATTGATTTATAATTGATTTTATTAAACTTTTTGAACAATAAAAAATATAATTTAACATTATAATTTATTTATATGAAAAATATTTTTTGAAATAAAATTCAGTATATTTTACTATTCATTGAAAAATGAAACATCATTATAAAATATAAAAAATTATCCCAAATTTAATTTATAAATTTATATTTTAAAAAATAATTTTTTTCCCAAATTTAATTTTTAAAAGTGTAAAAATATTGTTTTAAAACCAGCCTTTCATTAAAATTCTACAAAACAACATTTTAGAAAAATATTTCTTTTCTATTCATAAAATGGGATTTATTCGTATCTAATGCATGTGAAATATATTTGATGAATGTGAACATATTTTATTTAATATATAATATAAATATATATATATTTCATTAATATAATTCAATAATAGTAATTAATTTATTTCATTAAGATATAATTCATTTCGACACATAAAAACATTCCCTATATAGTTAATTGGTTTTTATTTTAATTTTTATCTAATTGGTAACAAATGAATTAATTTTATTAAAATGTATATATATTTTTTCATAATTATTTTAATCTTATTAATTATTACCATTCTAAAAAAACGAGATAACTATCATGTTAAATAATAATATAAACTCTATATTATTGTATGATAAGACTCATCCTTTCATGTAAAACAATTTATCGATGAATCTCAATGTTATGTAAAACACATGATAAACATGGTGTTGATATAAATTAAGCTAAAATATTACTTTAATTTAACTAAATCTATCAAATAAATTAAATTAATTTGAAAAAAAATATTTCATAAAATATCAGGATGTTACACATTTACCTAAAAATGTAAGGATACATGAGATTTGTTAGACAGAAAAAATATCAAGGGTGGGTTTAGTAAAAGTTAAGTCTCCACTCACTATGTCACCCCTTTCCAGGACATAGGAAAAAGGTATAAAAAGAGATAAAAAATGCACAAAGCACATGGTATCAACCATATAACCTTTGAAAAAGTGAATCTACTTTTTTAAACCCCCTAACAATAGTGACCTAGAGCTAGGGGTTATTTTGCAAAAATTTCACAACATATAAGGGATCAACACCCAAATGATTAAATAGTTCAGTAGTCATGGGTGTCTAGATACATACTTGATGATCAAATTTAAATTTAAAAAATTAAATAAAATATTAAATTCTAATAATAAATTCATTATTTCTTCAAGTATATCCCTAAAATTATTCATAAGTACCTTTTTAGCATCCCTGTGAAATAAAATAACAATAATGGGTGAGATTGGATGATTAGAAAGGAAAATTGTATAACTGATGCTATCATAGGATAAAAAATTAATGAATTGTACGGTATAGAAAAACAATAAATATTACAAATAAATTAAATCATAAAATGAAAAAATATACTTGTATGACATAAAAAAATAAATAATAATTTGTATAAAAATAACTAGTTTTATAATGATATAATTCATAATTTCAGACATTATAATCATACCACCAAGGCCTCGTGCCGAGACATATTAAAAAACAAGCAATTCATGTGAAAAATACACAAACTTGTTTATCACATGAGACTTACCAATGAATCAAGAGGGTATAAAAGGACCATCATGTCACTTACTATGTAAAATCCATTGGTCATATGAAATAAATTAATAATAATTCAGTACATAATGAACATACAAATTCATATTGAAAAACCATCATATGTTATGTTAATATCTACCGACTTTAATCACTATATTAATGAGATAACAATAAATCTAGAGGAATATGGTGGACGGTATAATTATACTATATCCCTAGTAAGGAATAATATTCATCAAATTATGTTGACATAAATGACAATACTTTTTAAAGACCACTAAAACATTTCTTAAATAATAATATACATTAAATTTTGAAATCACTTACTTATAATATAAAAATATCTGGAATATTAGGAACAAAATTTTCTCTAAAAATAACCATGAAAAATTTAATGTTATCTTCAAGATAATTAAAAGCCATGATGTTACGAAAAATAATTTGTGTAATAGGTGTTAAAACAATGATTCTATTAATGCCTTTGGTAAAAAGTGGCTCATTTAAAAAAACAAGAGCATTACTTTTAATCCTTTTTTATAAAATTTCATGAATATCTAAAAATGAATTTAATAAATAATTATATAATATTAATTACATTTTTAAAATATTTTTAATAAAAAATGTATACATTTAATGAAAATACATCTTACCATATTGAAAAAACAAAGTAATTTTTCCTTAATTTTTATTTTAGACTTATGATGACTTAGAGAAATCAAATTGAAAGTAAACCTTATAATGTATTGAAATAAGTAGAGGATAATAAATGAATAAATATTTTTGATGGATATATCATATAATTTCATAATAAATAAAATTTAATTCTAAACAATCTCATTTAAAGGGATATAGTAAAATAAATCCCTAACCCTAGGTATGACTCGATTCATAAGCCTATTTCACCTCCCATAAAATAAAATTGATTTTATTAATCATCTATATTAGAAACATATTCATACCTATAATACCATAGATGTTTTACTTATAAATTATTATCACTAGTTCATTAACAATCATCCATTATCATCATGATTTTAGGTTATAACTGCTTAATATTTCATACATATTTTGATTCGGTAGTTATGGTCATTCAATCTAGATCTTGGTTCCATAAAATCCAAAATATTTACCATGATTTAAATATAACATATGTTAGTTATATATATATTTTGTTCCATACATACAATTTATAGTTAGAAAAATGAATAATATAGTTCATAGCGATGGTAGTTTGTACGTAAGCATGAACATTGTTCTCATTTTATAATGAAGAGAAAAAAAGAAATAGAAATAATATTTTTACATTATAGAATCATAATTATATCATAAATATCATCTATACTTATTAAATAAATTATTATATTAATTAGTGTGTTGTGGTCATGGAAAATAAACATATTTCTACATTAAAGCGGTAGTGCACACATATGTAAGAGAAATCCTTTCATTTTCCATTTGATTGAAATTGGGTCGGAAATGGTTGTCCGAAAATCATAATTAAATATTATTAGATTTATTATACTAGATTAATTATTTTATGAAATATATAATATATTTAGATTAACTATAATAACAAATAAATATTTAAATATTAGATAAGATGATTACCTCTTCTTTGTGATACCTCTTTTGGATTATACTTAAGCCATTTTTAGATGGTCTTAGGGTAAGAATAATAGATAAAGAATGAATAGAATGAATATAGTATGTATTTTGGGAAGGTATTTTATGATATAGAGAGATCAACTTTTTTGAATATTTTCAGAGAATATGTTCCTTTTTATAAGATAGTGGAGGGACAGAAATGACATTACTTAACTATTTAAATAACATGGAATGATTTTACTATAAAAAAGGCACCAAATGGAAAGGAATTAATAGGAAACATTATATAAGATACAAATATATTAAAAATTTTGTATTTATAAATTTTTATCTTCCATTTTACCCTTATCTATTTTCTTAACCCCCTCCTATTAAACCCTTTAAACCTTAACCGTGATAAATTTTATTAGTGTTTCTACTATTCATCATGACCAAAAATAATTTTATACATATTAACTAATATTAATTATTTCAATTGAAAATATTAAATCTAATTTATTTGATTCAGTTTCCATAATTGATAAAACTTAATTTTAGAAAATTTTCATAAAAGGCATACAAATCCATTTTTAGAAAAATGTATGTTTTAATTATAAAAATAATTTTACAAAAAAAATGAACTATAATGTTATTTAAAATGAATATAATTATATTATTTTAAATAAAATGATATTTATTTATCTTTAAAACTAAACTAAATCTAATATTAACCATGTAAATACTTTATTGATAGAAAAAAACTAAAAATGGTTTTTATTTGAAAAACCATTACTTTGATATCAAAAATGTTTAGCATATATATATAAGTTCAAAATTATATTTTAGATGAATTATATAATTTAATAAATATAAAATTTTAATAAAAAAAATGTTTCCAAAACTTTTACTTTATTATTCTATCATTATAATGTCATAAAAGTGATAATTTGTACGATCGAAATTTTCACTATTCACAAAATTCAAATATTTTTGAAAAATCTCAGAAATTCACCCTAAAGTAATTTTGACATTCCAAATTAAAATTTGATATAAATTTAATTTAGATAAAATTATTAAATTTCATAATTTGGGTGTTATTAAAATTCTTGAATAATGTTATGCACATTAGTATATTATTTCATTAGAATGAAAATATTTCTTTATATAATTGAATCTAAATTTTTACATTATTCTCCAATTAAAACTTTATCCCTAAAAAATTTTTAATATATCATCTAATAAATATATTTGGTTATTTATATATCATAAAATTTTCTGTTTCTTACATTTCCATTTCTATTTTATGATTTTTGTAAAGTACCATCACCATTAAATCATCAAGTTATGTAATAGTTGTTCTATAGTGTTAAAAGTCCAGATAACATTTTTACACTAAGATAAATTATGTTAAAATTATATTTCATAATCATTGATCACATGAATTAGGTCTATAATATACTTTTGAAATAATGACATATGTAATGCATCATGAATTTAGAGATGGTAGATAAAATTTCTTAATGGTGATCCTTATCTCAAATTCTTTTAAGAATTTCAAACGAACCAATGTTATTAGGACATAGTTTAAATTTCTTGTAAAACATTACAACACCCTTTCTTGGAGATACCTTCAAGAAAATATAATCTCCAATTTAAACTATTTAAATCCTTCCTTCGATTATTTTTATAACTTTTTTTATAATTTTAGCTTCCTTAATAAGATTTTGAATACCATTTATCTTCAATGTTGTCTCTCCAATGAGATCATGGAAAAAATTCTTCCTTTATCCAACTTTATCCAAAAAAATTGGTGTCTTAAAAATCTTACCAAAAAATTATTAATATGGTTCGATTTTATTTCTTAAATTAAATCAATTATTTAATTAAAATTACACCAAACAAAAATACCAATCCCACAAACATTGAAAGTCAAGAGATCTTAATAATAAAATATCTTTTATTTTCTGAATAGTCCTCATAGACTACCCATCATTTTATGTATGATATGAAGTACTCAAATTTATCATGGTGTCAAGAGGCCAAAGAAAAATCTTTGAGAATTTTTATATAAACCAAAGATCAAAATAATATATAATTTAAATAGGTTCACCATGAAGTTTCACAAATTCATTAATATAGAGTTGTGTTTGGCACAAAAGAAGGCATATCATACCTTATAAAAAAGAAATATGTTGAAATATTAAGGTGATAAAAAATAACCAATATGAAATAATTATTTCTAAGAGCCTTTTGAAATTGAGTTGAAATGTATATAGTAATATCATCCCATTTCCACATACGAATCAGTAGAGTTTTCATGATTTATTTATGATTATGTCTTTTAGCCTTTACCTACGAAAAAACAAAGTATATTGATACATAGTCTATAATTTATCATTTCATATTATCCTATAAAAATATTTCCTTCAAATTTCTATATTTTTTTGATACTAGGTTATATAGAGAAATTTGATATATGATTTTCATCTAATAATTATCTATTCAGATTAGGTGTTGATAGAACACATAACATATTTTCAAATTTCAATGTAACATCTTTATAGATGAAGACTAATAAATTTCATTCATATATGGATTTTATTTTATTGGGAATATTCTCTTCATCAATTTGGAATTTTTTTACATTCCCTAATAATGTTGATTTAGAAATAATTTCTAATATATGTGATGTTTTCTCTTCTTTAATGATTCTCATATCAAACATTACCATATCTATGAATATATGATCTTTTTCAATACTCATTTTAGTCAAAATTACATGATATTTCTTAATCAATGCATTTAAAACCTTTTTTTACTTCCTAGGGTGGTAGTTTAATGAGAAATCATACTCCTTGAGTAGATTAATCCATCTCCTTTGCCTCATGTTGAGTTACTTCCTAAATAATATTCATTTCAGACTTTTTTGATCTGTATGTACTTCACATCATTCACTATAAAGGTAATTCCTCCATATATACAATAAAAATATTATGAATTATAACTCAAGATCAAAGGTTGAAAATCATGTTCTTGAATTTTTAAATAAATTGATGCATATGGAATAACTCTAATATTTTACATAAGAACACATCCAAGTTCTTTCTATGATGAAACACAATATATCACAAATCCATCCCATAAAAAATGTAAATTTAAAATCTGTGAATTAAAAAAACCCTCTTTAATTATTTAAAATTTTAATTATATTCTTCTAACTATGAGAACTTAACCCCTTGAAATTTTATCATGGTTAATGAGTTTTCTAATCAAGATTTTTTAAACAAATCATTAATTGTATCCTTTTAATCCAAAGAACCAACATAACTCAATTATATTCATTAGTGTTTTGAATTATATAACCACCTTTGTGGTAAAAGGATCACCTAATATTCTATCCTTAGAGATATCATGGGAATGAAAATAAACTTCTTGAATCTATAATTCACATTTGATAAATTTTCCATATAACTCATTTTCTGTAAGAGTCATAAAAATGATTCAAAAAAGACTTTTATTCTCATCACAATTTTTTTTTGTATTGTACCAAGATATCATTAATTAACACCATAATAAAATTGACAAGATTTTTTTAATAATATATTCATCAAATCGAAAATAATAGCAGGTGGATTAGTCAATCTAAATGGAATTGTGCTAAATTTGTAATTTCAATACAACAGACAAAATGTAATTTTTAAAACATCCTCCTTTTCATGAAATCAATGATACCCAAAATTAAGATAAATATTTGACAAATATTTTTCTCCTTTACGTTTATCAAATAAGTAATAAATATGGGGTAAATGATACATATTTTTTAATGGAATTTATTTCCTTGTAATCATTGCACAACCTCATAGAACAATCTTTAATTCTTACAAAAAGAATAGGGCTCCCCATAGTGAAATAAAAGTGTGTACAAATAACACATCACATAGTTCATTTTTTCATTTTTACAATTCACCTAATTCCACTAGAGCCATCCTATAAGGATTATTAGATATAGGTTTTTCATTAGTGATGAAATCAATGGAAATCTCAACATCTGGCTTAGGTGAATGTCCAAACAATTCAATAAGATACACATCAATGTATTCCTTAAGATTAATTATATCCTTTATTATAAGGATTCCGTTCTAATTATTAGGTTGTTTCTTATCTTCCTCTCCATGAATCCCAATATAGATTGATATTTTAGGTGGATTTAATATATTATAATGATGATGCAGTCATCCCTTTGAAGATGTGGGATTCCATATCTCTATCAAAAATTGTAATATACTTCTACCAGAAATAAATTTTTACATTATAATTTAAATTAAAATATATATCAAGGATTATTTCAAAGTTAACTGAAGGTAGAATTACCATGTTTTCAAATACAGCGTGCATAAATTTCATAATGGGAACTGACTAATGTATCCTTGTTGCAATAATATTTCTACTTGGAGTCTTGATTGAAAACTCCCTTCTTATGTTGCTAAAAAATATATAATATCTATATAAAACATGGAATATTTAAATGAGTTTAATGATAAAAAATAAAATAAATCATTAACTAAATTTGAGGTTATATTCAATGTACCTAACATCACATATTTAGGAGCATCAAACTCTATTTTAGTATTCCCATATGCTTGGTCTTTCTCCCTTTCCTTTTTATGTTCAAAAATTAAAATTATACATGAGGAATTAATATTAATAGTTTCTGATATCCATACTATTTAAGCATTATATATTGGACTCTTCTTTGTTTACCATAAAATCAAAAGTCTGAGGGAATTTTTATATACACTAGAAAAACACTCTAATTCCCATCAAGTATGTTCCATGATGTTTATTTCCATATTTGTTATAAGTTTTAAATTCATTTATTCCCTTATTACCTTTTGACTTATATTTTTTAAAGTAATCAGTCTCCTAGTTCATTTCTTGTTTTCATATGAAATATAAGACTTGGATAATTCTTTCTATGTCTTGATGGTATTTTATACTATATTCTCATGTATGGAAAATTTCTTTTAGATTAATTCCATTTATTGAATAGGATTTATCCCATCAAAGAATATATCAATATTACTTATTGGATTACGTATATAATATTTAGAATATGTTTTTAACATTGTAAAGTTATATTCATTTTCAGAAACATTTTCTCCTTCCTTTTTACATTGAATGAGGAAATACCTTTCCATATCAGCTCATCTCTCATAAGAGAATTATTTTTCAAAGAATATATCCATGAAATTATTCCACTCCATACTATTTATTTATTTTGACACCTTAATTTCACATATCAATTACCAGAATTAATCAGTGTCTCTCTTTAGATGATTAACCTTCATGGTATCTTTTTCTATTTTACAACTTTCCAAAGTAAGAAATATTGTTTCTTGGGATAGGATCCTTTACATAGCTTCTAAAGAATCAGTAGTCCAATTAGATTATATATATTTCTATCACTTGAAGTGGTAAAACAATGTTACTCCATGTTGGGGATCAATTGGATTCTATATATATGCATGGTTATTAATCATAACCGCAGTAAGCTACCCCAATATAGTAATAATTTGTCTAGCTCTAGCTCTATCTTCAACTCTGGATTCATTGCCTTTATGAGAGGGATAATACCTAAGTTGATTATTTTCATTGATATGGTTTTCATTCCTTCTAATATGTTCCATGTATAAATAATGAAATATACTTAATTACCTCATAAAATTATGAATTTTAAATCATATTATATAATTCTATATCTAGTTCTATAGGTAACATAAATTAAGAAATTTATATATGGATAATATAAAAATAATAAACATAGTATCTTTGGGAATATATTTAAATAATAAATATATTTTAAAATAATTCATAATCATTTATAATAAGTGTGTAAAAAACTAAATAATATTTATTAGTAGTTTCTAAATTGGTCTGCAGTTTTAGGAACACTCATCATGCACCGATAATGATTGTGTTAATTCCAAATCCACCCTTTTAATTGTTTTTACCCCAAGGTAAATTTATTAAATTGATGTATCCACTTTACAGTATCTTCATATGGATGTATTTTTCTGTAAAAACCATGCAATTTATACTTTACTAACACACTTTGATATAATCCCACACATAGAATTTTCTTCAAAGTATTTCATATGGTTAATTTCTCTAATATATTTTTTCTAAAATCTAGTTCCCAAGGTTTATAATATAATTCCTTTTATACCAACTACAACCCCCAAAATCTAATAAAAAAGAATCAATGGTTATTTTAATACATTATAACAAGATAACAGAGATCTTATAATGAAGAATCAAATACTTTAGTAGTCTTTAGAGACTAGATACATACATTATTGTCAAATTACAATTCAAAAAATTAAGCATGACTTAAAATTATATTAATAATTTTATTATTTCATCTAAAATTTCCCTAAAATCATTAATAGAGCCCCTACTAGTATCACAATGAAAGGAAATCATAATAAAGGTAGATCTCATATGCTCAATAAAAGAATGATTACAACATAAGATATTATAGACTAAATAAAAATGAATAATATTACATAGATAAGAAATAATCAAATTTTACATTTTGCAAATATCATAAAAGGGGAATATATCCATTGATGACATAACAACATAAATAGTCACATAGATGATAATAAATATTTTTATAATTATATAATACATAATTGTTGAGATTATAATCTTATATTTAAGGCCACATAACAAGACATCTAATATAAATAGGTAAGGTGTATGCCAAATACCTGAAATAGTTTGTCACATGAGACCAACTGGTGCATCTAGAGGTTAAAATAGTCCCCTACCATCACTTTATATGTCAAATTCATTCACCTCATGATATAAATTAATAATAATTAAATACATAATCAACATAAAAAATAAGATCTAAATAACAAGCATATAGAATGTTAATATTGTCCCCAATAAATCACTACAAAACCATGATCATAATCTATCTAGAGTAATATGGTGGATAATATCATTTAATTATATCCTTAATAATGTATAATATTTATTAAACTATGTTACAAAATATAAAATTGATTATAAAATACCAATGGATCATTTTCTTGTGGAAAACACCCTTTTACATTTGAAATAACATTTTTAAAATATAAAAATTTACAGAATATTCCAAAAAATATTTAATAAAAAATAAAAAATTAAAATTTTCATTGATGCTTCAATTAAATTACTATTCATTACATTAGAAATATTCATTATTTTTGTAATAATTAACAAAATATTCTACTCACAACATTGGTAAAGAGTAATTCATTCAGAAAAAGAGTAGAGTACTGATTTTAAACAATTTTATATAAATTAAAAAAAGGCATAAATCAGGGATTTGATAATAGTAAAAACATTTTAATGAAAATATAGATATGAATGGAAAATATTATCATCAAAATCGAAAAGCAATATCAGTTTTTTATACAAAAATTATTTAGAATTTTTAGTACATTGATAGAGGAAAATTAAAAGAAATCGTGTAATTTGTATAAATAAAATTTGGATAGTAAAATAAAAATACACATGATAGATATTTCATATAAATTCATAATTAAAAATTTATGTATAATCAATTTCAATAAAATATATATTGTCCCATAAAACTCAAAACTCATGTCCATATTGCTTCGTAAGTGATTTTAACAACCTATATAATTCATTTAAATTAATAATAATTTTATAGAATAATAAATTTCATTCCTATAGAACAATAAATGGGTTTTTTATAACATATCTTCACCTATTTCTTAAATATCAATCATTATCATCATCATTTATGGTATTAACTACATCATTTTTCATGTTTATTGCAATTCGACATTTAAGGTCCTTGAATATTGATCATGGTTCCACAAAAAATTAATATATTAAAAATGATATATATTTTATATATATTAATTATATAAATATTTATATTCATCCATTATAGGAATTATTAGAAAAATGAATTACAACATTCATGGAGACGGTAGTATATACGTACGTACGAATGATATTTTAATTTTCTATTGAATAGAATGGAAGAAAGAAAAATAATATTTTATCATTATAGAAAAATAATTATAAATTAAAAATCATATATATTTATTATATCCATTATTATATCCATCAATGTGATGCAGTTATGGGAAATGAACCATAACGCTATGTGGAGGTGGTAGTCCACATGTATGCATAATTGATACTTCCATTAACCATTTGATGGAAATGAGGTGAAAAGTTGTTTTTACAATAATAGTAATAACATATCATTATATTTATGATAATATATTAATTATTTAAATAATGATAAAATATATCTAGAGGAAGTAGAAGAAGAAATTTATTTTGAGAAAGTTGTGTAATATGATTAAATCTTCTTTGAGAGACATATTGTGGATTATACGTAAAGTCTTATCAAGAAGTTATTGGGGGAAATTATGTATTATAAATAATTAAGTAAAGGAATCCATGATGGTTTTTTAGAATTTATTATCTAATCTATCAGTATCATTTTTTTGTGATTAATTATAGAGAATATGTTCTCTTTAATAAGGGAGGAGAGAGACACACATTGGATTACTTAGAAGATATTAACAATATAAAGTCATTTTCCTATGAAACTAGAACTGAATGTAAAGGTATTAAAAATTAATATAACATATGGTTTAAATATATTCAACCAATAATAGTTAAAAAATATAAAGTGAAATTTCATCCCTTATGTCTTCGTATAACCCTCTCCCTAGTAAACCCTTTATCTTTAATTGTAGTAGATTTTTTCAGTTTTACTACTCATTATGGAGAACATTGTGATGAACATATTATATTAAATTATTTATTTTTATTCCAAATATGGAATCCATTTTACAAGAATCAATTTCCATAATTTTTGAAAATTACATTTAACATATGTTCGTAAAATGTATAAAAAACCATTTTTAGAAAAATGCTTTTTTAAGCATAATAATGATTTTATAGTGAAACCAAGTATAATGATTATTCTAATGTAACTAATTATATTATGTTTAATTAATGGAAAATAATTTTCATTTCAAAAAAAACTAAACCAAAACAGAATGGAATATTTTAAAGACATTATTAAAAGAGAATAACTATAATCAATGTTTATTTAAACAAAAACATTAATTAGATGTTCAAAATGATTAGAATATATTTTTATGTTAAAAATTATATTTTATATAGTTATATTAATTAATAAATATTTTTTTATAGAAAATTATTTTCAAAAACAATCATTATATTCTTCTATCATTTTAATTTCCTAAAAGTGATGGTTTTTGGAAAATCAGTATTTTCACTATTCACCTGAAAATCAACTATTTCTAAAAAATTCAAAAAAATACCCTATATATTATTTATTACATGATTAATTAAAAAATTATATTCATTTAATCAAATTATAATCTTTCAATTATAGAATTTAGTAATTAATAATATTCTTGAATAAATCCATGTACATTATACTATTATTTCTTAAAAAAATGTTTTCTTACTATAATTGATTCATTTTTGTTACAAATTAGACCCAAAAGTCAAGAAAAATGTTATATAGTAACTTTTATAAAATCCCATGTACATGTAATCAGTCAATTTCTTGTTATATCTATTTACCATAAGAACTTTTTCAATACGCGTTGATATAACTTTTAGGATTGTCAAACTGTTTTTGAGTGTATCTACCTCCATAAACATACTTCATTCCTCAAATGATTTAATATATTCAAATATAACATGGATATTAATACAAATTTCATTTTAATATTAGGGTCACTTCAATTTGGTAATTATGTTGGTTCCATCATAGCTATCCATAAAAATTAGAGGAATGTTATTGTCCTAGTTAGAAGTCTCTTTAATCCTTATACACCTGAGATATATCATATTGGAACCCATAATTTTAAATTGTCTAGTGTTCATACCCTGTTACTTGATCCTATCAAAATTTTTGATTTAAATGGTTCAATTATGATATAAAAATTCAATTTCTAAAACATTCATGTGTATTTGGATATCGATTTTATTACACATTCTTGCTTCATTCCCATTTTATAGGAAATAATATGAAATATTATTCATGATCCTTTTCCTATAATTGTAACATTTTCCTAAAATATATGACATAATGGTTATACATTATGCAACAATCGAAAAGTATTTCTACATTAGTGATACCAGATTATTCATTCACATCAGGTTTTTTTCTTTCTCTTACTAAAAGGTAGTCTACCTACCATTTTATTAAATTCATATAGACATAAACTCTAGGTATATCAGATCAAATTGAAAGACCATAAATTATCAAATATGAGATACAAAATAATCATATGTTTGAAAACATGTAATAGAAAACTAATGAAAAATTTGAGTCTCTACTAAAGAGTCAAGCACCTCACATGACATAGAAAAATATTTTAATTAAATAAAAAAATTGAACAAATACAATCAGGTAGAGACTTTATAAATAGATTCCTATTAAAAATATAAATCCCAAATTTTTATTCATCTCTTATATGAGACTAAGAAAATATTTATGGCCAAATAAAAACACAAAAAAATTAGTAGTCTACCATATAAACCATCAAAAAATTAGGAAATTATCACTGGGACTTTTACCAAGGAAAAGGTTAGATCACCCTCGTGTACCCTCCCATTTATTTGTTCCAAAATCCTATTTAAAATGGGAAAAAGTTTACTCTTAGGGTAATTGATCCCTCTTTATCTTCATTATCATCATTCCCAAATCCCCCATTATGAATTTCATCATGACGAGTCACTAATCTACCATATATTAAAAGAATAAATTTTAGTGTATATTGATGGTACATATATTTCCATATCTAGCCTGCCTATACCCATCCAAGAATAATGAAACATGGATGAAATCACATTTCATATCCAAATGATCTAATCTTAGATTATATTAATTTTGTATATATTGTTATATCTATCATTCCCAAATATGTCAAGGTTTACATTATAATGGGGATAAAAATCTTAATATCCATTAATTCATAAGAATAACTCCATCCTATAATGATAATATATACAACACTATATCTTCCCATCCTATATCAATTTAAGAGTACAGGTTTCATAAATAATGGGTGGATTCTTGTTTCATGCTTGACTCAAGAAACTAAATATTATGATATTCTTAATCCATAATCATTTGTTATTTAGATGGATTCATTTTTCATTGATATTACTATCTGAGAGTTTCATAAATCAATATATATTTATTGTCAATGGAAAATGAGAGTTTAGGATTTGAAAAATTAAAAATGGGGGATTTTTTATTCATTGATTAAAAACAGATATTAACATCCACATTTTGAAGTCTCTCTCATTATATACAAGGGGAAGCCTAAATTGAAATCACACCAAAAGAAATGATTAGTAGGCTTAAAGAGTTGAATAGTTTATTAATCAATGATATAGAAAAATTGGTAAAACTAGGTATATATTGTGGTCTTTGTATATATATCATAGCACGGTGTATCCTCCATTGAAAAAATATCAAAACCAACTTTTTTAGAATCATATATTACTTGTTTTTGCTCATTGAATTCATCCTCGGAAGTATTTATCTCTTAGTGGAGTTATTATAATTCTTGGTAAATCTAATCCTCTTATTACCTACCATCCATGTACCGATATTATCTTTTGGATGATACTGCTATGTTTTATGAATCATTATTAAGTACTATGATCCAGAACTGTATAAAGTGGGCCATATATTCTATAGAAGATAACTTTGATTGGAGCTCATTCATTCACTCCCAAATGGTGATCACCTTCTTCACAGTAGAATAGATCATGATGTAATCATGCCTAGTAAATGATATAGTGATCAAAATGTGTGTTGGTGGTGCATCTAGACACCAAGAACTTTATGTGGAGTCTCACAAACTATTGTTCAGGTCTTCCTCAATAATATTTGTTGCAACCTCTACTATATTGAGGCATAATCTAGATGTGAATTAGAGTCAACCACATAAATCATTATATAATCTATGAGAAATTACTTAAAGAGGGACTTAAATTAACATCTACTAGGAAAAATTCAACCAAATTATTCTATTTCCTGAAGACTTCCACTGATTGTGACACCAAAGTAGAAACATTATTGAGTCTGTAAATTCATTAATAGTGTTATTGAAATTTAAACCTATAATGAGCTAGATAGTAAATACCGGGGGTGTAATTAATTGAGAGTGTGGATACCCACCTTCATTCCTTGGAATGTCAACCTCTTAGACTATTTCCACCTCATAAGAAGGTATAACAGGAGGGGATTATCATGGAAACTCCCACACAAAAAATCAGGATATTATGTCGACTTTCAAAGGAATTAGGCCCTCCAATGGGGTGGAAAGGTAAAATTGAATATCTGAACTAGGAATGTTTAAATCATCCATGAATGGAGATGTATTTTGTGGACCAACATTGGATAAAAAACTTGAATGAAATTAACAGTCTCAGGATAAATTATTTTCTTGTATAGATACATTGAATTTGGAATGATCTGATAGTGAATATCTAGTATGGTTAAAAACCTAAATAACTTAATATATTTTTCTTAAATTGGACATGATAATTTCCAACACATATGTATTGAGTTTTAGTTCCAATATCTCCTGAGATTCACCTTTGACCTCAATTTAGGGGTTCCTTTTGAAAGTGTAGGGCAATTAGATCCTCAGTATATGATGCTAATGAGACCTTAAAACATGATACATTACCTATATAATCCATTTTTCAATATAAAGTTATAAAACATTCTCAAAATATTAGTACGAAAATATAATTATTACCTTATGATGCCATTTTAATAAATATATTTAGACTTCTCGACCCTTTTTTTCTTATGGATATCCATAGAAGACAACTCCACAGGATGGGAAACATGCTGAGAAATTTGAACACTACTGTACTTCTAGTAGATACTACATAGAGATACTCTAATAGGTTTTTATAACCCTACTCATTATCCCTAATTACTAAATAAGGACCCGGTCCAATAACCATTCCATAAACTGAATATTATAGAGTCGAAATGGGTGATCGATCTGGTTCTTACATCCGAAAAGGTGAAGCAAGAAGTTAACAATAACATCAATGATTATGTGGAAAGTAAATATAAGAACATATATTAACTATTACTAAAAGTATATTTGATCTCTGTCATCTTATCTTCCTTAAGGATCAATCACCAATAACATATATACTTATCCTAAGTATGTGTATATATTTTTTAAATGAGTGGATATCAGCTTCTAGATCCCTAATGTATTCTTCCACTTCATTGGGGAGATCTATGTAAGAATGTTTAAGGGTTGATGTTTCTTGTTTGAACCATATCTAATTGATCTATTACACATGAAGTGCATCCCTTGACTCAATGGTAGATAAAGTGTCTTCTATAAATCACTCTCTTCCCATGACTTTAGATATCGAGCATTAGTGGGAACTAGGGGAAGGGTATATATCTTGCTCATTGAGGTAGATCTTTTAAGATTCCACATCAAATTATTGGGTATATATGAAACCAGAAGATTCTATTACTAAACCCACTTTCTAGTTCTTAATACTGTTTCATTTTTTTCCAACATTATTTATCCTTCAGTTACTATTGGGACCATAAGTTGAGGCATGTATTTAGCCGATTTCATATATGTTAATGACCAAATCAAGATCTTATATTATCAATAAACTAGTCTCATAGCTCTATTGATACATGTGATAGTGGATTTGATAAATATATAAACCTTTTCAACATTATAAAAAAATAATATACCACCAAGTTATGTTTCTTAGTTTGTATACTCTAGGGAGTGGCAGGGAACTTCATCTGTATAAAATTAAATTTATAATGGTATTTACAAGGTTCATACCCAACACAGATGAACTCCTCACCTATTTTGATCACCAACACAAAATATCTTAAGGATATCATATATAAAAATTCTTCAAGTCTATAGTTATGTCATCTTTGCTGGTGCGGTTTGGGGTGTTTTATATTGTGAAGATGAATTATTTATTCTAGTTTAGTATTCTAGTAGAATTTTAATCATCATGTGTTAGTGTAATATCTCTATTTCTTAGATAGAGATTAGTTATTAAACATTTATTTTAGATTTTATATAGGTTTATAAAATTATATCCCCCCATATGGGTAGGTACAAAACCCCACAACACTTGGAATATACCAAAAAGTCTATGTAGGGTCTTCCCCTTATTGATAAGTTCAATTTGTTAGTATAACATGGCCAATACTGGAACCTACAAGATTATCATTTGAGAAATATTTATATTTAATTCCATTTGGAATATCCCATGTCTTACCCCAGTGCATGAATCATGAATTGGAAGGAGGAACCAACTGATATACTATAAGATCATGGGTTTTTTCTTGATGTACAAATATATTTTAATTTCTGCTTAATTGCCTTTCGGATTAATGTGAATACCTATTGAGTTCATGGGTGTGTGTGGGGGTGTCTAGGGATTATTTGGAGTTCAAAGACCAAATTTTTGAAAAACAATATAGGGAACGTGGTTAGAAGAAACTGTGTGTTAAAGGCCACATGGTAACTTATAATAATGTGAGACCTGAAAGTTGGGTGATACAGGATGCACAGTTTAAGGAATCCACACACCTGGAGTTCCAAGCCCATGCGATAAACAAGTTATTTTTAGTATAGGTTTTTTTCATAGTTTTTGTAGGGTTTATAATATTATGTGTACTATCTATGAAAGGATCCCATTAAGATAGAGAAGGTAACATAATTGGTTCACTTTTTGTCGAACCATGCTACCAAACCATATGAACCAATATTTTTGGGTGAAATGACTATTTTACTCGTGAAAAATATTAAAACCAAAACTTATTTTATTTCATCCTCTATTATAAAACCTTGGTTGTGGGGATATATCGTTAAATCCAATTAGTATCTTTTGATCTCTGTTCTCAATTTGAACTCAGAATCATACACTCTTTGTCTCATTGGATTCATGCCGATAAGTTATTAGATACTCCTATGTCATTATTCATTTATATTGGTAATAATAGAGTTATTTAAATGTAAGATAACATGTCCTAATTCATGGTTATTATTATTTTCTTCCTTTCTCTTTTGATCTAGAGAAAATTAAAAGCTGATACTGGACTAGTTATCTAATACGGACATATGGTATTTGGTCTATACCATTATATTGGGTTTTGGTATTTGATAAACCTTTTTTTCATTGTTTTGTGCACCAGAGTTCCCAATGGAACCCCTTATATTAATTAAATTCATTAAATGAAAGTATTTTATCTTATTTGGGATTACCACTTGTTTCTTTTAGATTTTTGGAGATTGTTTCCCTATCCTAGGACACTCATGGTGTGTGCCTTTATTATATTTCTTTCTGTTTCCCTAATTTAGTATCACATGTGTGGTGTGTGTGTTCTTTCATGGATATAAGAAAAAATAAGGAATTTAATTTAATAGTTTGATATGATTAAAAGATGGTTTCTATCCCGTTCCATGTTATACCTGATGTGAATTACATAACTCTTTAAATTTAAGTAGTTATACTAGGTGTTTGAACTCATTTAATGTTATGAAATGTGAATGAAATGTGATGATGACTTGATATTGTAGTGTATTATTTGGTTGGTATACTATAAATCCCAATTCATTTATATTACATGGACATTACATCTATGGATCTCAATTATGGTAGTGGATTCCATGGATTAGATTACTACTTGGGTATTGATTCTGTATGATTCCTTGGTACATGCTACACCTGGGATCCGGTTTTCATGGGGACACATTGAACATGGTCTATCTAAATTCTCATTGGTCCCCTTCCTTGTATAAACGAGTTCCCATCAATATTCTCATGTTTCTTGATAAGGATTCCATCGTCATCTGTACATTGGATCTGGCACCGCATTTTCTGACATGAATTATTACATGTTTTATCCATTATAGATGACATGTTTGTATAGAAAGTATGCGAGGAATATTATATACTGGATTATATGGCATGACCATGTTGGGGGATTAAAATTAGATATATGGTGAGGTTGTGGTTGTTTTTTGGAATGTTTTATATCTACCATCATTATGGTATGCTAACCCTTATTTTGAAGAGACCCTAGTTTGGATTGATAGTATTGTGTAGAATCATAACATTTAACATGTGATTTCACATATAGTACTTCCATATTTATTATTTAATACACACTAATTTAGCTTATATTTCTTATCCTTGATTTGTTATATAAATCATTGGTGGTGGACTACTAAGTGTTATCTCACACCATGATCATGTCGTCGTTGGGTAACCAGACAGACCATATGGATTTTGGGAGGGATCATGGAAAGCTAAAAAAATTTGTTGCTTGAAATTTTTCCATGCATAGAGGAAAGGGAGAATAAGACAATGATAAGGATTTTGATTCCACCAGGGATATTTTTTTTTGTATTTTTGGTTTTTTGATACACGTATTGTACTAATGCTTTTATACCTATTTCCCACGTTTGAAGATACATTGGGTGACACATCATTGTATATGTGATTATTTTTTCATTGTTTATATATTCATATATTGGATGTTTACCTCAGGTGTGATTGTTTATCTTCTTCCACTATTGATCTGTATGATTTATACCTTTGTGTTTCAATCTTCCATGAGGACATAGTCTCCCCACATACACACCCTATGACCTCACTATTAGTCTTCAACCATAAGCGTATGTGAAGGTGTTCTTGAGGACTTGTGACCCACCAGCTTGGTGCACAATTTTGTGGAATCCAGGTGAAGATGTTAAAAAGTGGTATCAGAGGTGTTTTATCTTCTACCTCACTATTTGGAAAAATAGATAGGGGAATATTATGGTATATGAATTTGGTAATGATCTATGACTGGGAGAACCTAACCCACATATAGGAAAAGAAAAATTTCCTTGAATAAAAATTGGTATTTACTATATTTATTCTATTAGAGCTGATTTGATTCCACCATTGGGTGATTCACTTACCTAAATCCCTAAAGGTTTACATTTTTATTAGTTTTTGGATAATACCATTTTTATAGGTTAAAGGGTAACCTTTACCAAGTCTAAATACCCAGAGGAAGTAATCCTGAATACATGATTATATTAGGCCCGAATACTGAACTCCCACCTGCAATCCCCACCTGAGATAATGAAAAAATTTTATCCATAGTGACCCACCTATAAGGCTTCTCAATAGGAAATCCCAATACATAAATACATGGTCCTGGTACCGATTCCAAATCCATGCACTCTCAAACAAGGAAATATGAGGGCCTTGCGGGAGGATTCTAATTTTCTATGACCTCATATAGAACTACACCTTAGTATCTAAGCTGTATTTTTTGCTAAATTAAATTCCTCAATTGATGTTCATTCCTTATCCACCACAACATTATTGTTCAGTTGACACCACCACATCGTTCTCTATCGTATCTGGCCCACCAACAACCTCTCTAGACCATATCCCTTCTCATCGAGCAAACCCACTTGATCATAACCTTTGAGGACGTTACCCCCGATCACATCATCGTCCGACTGAGATTTCACCCTCGTCACCTCTAGGTGACTCCACCATCAAACCATACACTGATGCTACCGCTAAAGAGCCACCATGAATACCCCCAAATTAATGAATGATTGAACCCCCTCCCCCCCTCCTAAATCATCCTTCTCTACCAACTGATACCATTAGCCCCTTCCCACACCACAGACCACCATTCCCCCATCTCCTTCACCCAGATGACCACCAAATCGGACCACACTTCTCATACCACCCCTCGCTCCATTGTGGGAAATAAAATCACCCTACCAAAATTATTGGGGTGCTACCCAAATATGATTGGAGGATTTGTGAAGTTTTATATGGTGCCATTTTAACTAGGTTGGACTCCAATTACAAGTGTGGTGCACTTGAATTGTGAATTTATTATTAATATTATTGAGCATCTATTTTATTATGTCCTAATGAGAAGAGGGTATTAATATCATGAATCAATTTAGGCTCTTTAAAAGATTCACATACAATAAATTATGTCATTATATATATGATGCATTGATCAACTCTAGGACTTTGTGATACGTTCCTTGTGTGATGATCCTACTATTTGATAAATGATCTGTATAAGAAATTGATAAAAATTGATGGTACATATATTAACTATCATAAAATTATAAGTATTTTCATAATTAGGATATAGTATTCAACCTGAGCAACCAATTTTTAAATGTTGAGTAATGGGACATTCGTCAGGTGGACTAGAATGTGTTATGGAATGAATTAAGATGATACCATATTTCAGTTTATGAGGGGCATGGGACCTCATGTATCAGATGTTTTGAACCATTTTAAGTTAAATGTGTAATGAATGTGAATTAAAATAGAAATTTAATTGTGAAATAGAGAACCTGACCTTCATGCTTATTTTTAGTGGATGTTAGGCAGTTTCTCTAATGATATTTACAACTATTTACTTTTACCCATTATTGGATTTAAGAGCAAGAAGAGGGGCAAAAATTGTTTATAATAATTTTTTGAATTATCCTACAATTTTATATGTGACTTTTTTGTTATCAATCTTTTATAGGGTGCCTATTTGAAATTATAGAGACATGCCACCACAATGAGCTCTAGTCATACATCAAAAGGGTAATAAAGGACATGCTTTGAAGGTGGTGGGAAATGAGACACTAGTAGATCCTCCTATTGTTCTAATAGAGGCACTATATGTTTTACTAGACATAGGTTCTGATGAAGATTTTGGTGAGGGTTTTCTTTTCAATATGCATTTATTTTATGGAGCACAACATCCTACCTTGTCTTTGGAATAGTTGATATGTGTTTTCCAGTAGCAGTAACTTCCCACATTTTTTGGGGATGGTGGACTATAGGTTTTTGAGATATGGATTATGAATACACCATCAATATTCAAGCAATCTTGAGACACCTTCTGGTAGTAGAGTGAAGCTTCTAAAAAATATTCTACATGAAGAATAAAATCAATGGTGGGATGTATTGAACAAGGATGACAAGATACAAGGTATGGTTTGCGGTGATTTAAAAAACATAAGTTAAAAATAATTTTTACATAAGAAATTGATAGAATATTTGGATAATGAGTTCATGAATCTAGAGTAGGGCACCATGAATGTTATGGAATATTCATTGCACATTACAAAGCCACAACCTTTTACGCTGATATACCTTTCTGATGAGGCAATGATAGTGAGACTATTGAAGTAATGTCTCAGGCATGTTTCTTGATATTAGGTAAATGTGTTCAGGTTGTTTATGATCACTGATATAGTGAATCAACCACTAATCATTATGAAGAACTGAAGGGAATATTGGGTGCATAAGAGGGTAGTTCATCCTCTCGACCCAGTGGTTTGAATTCTTGTGGTAGGAAGTGACATTTTGAGGATTAACATGAGAAGAGTACCTACTAGACTGTTAGTGATGGTAGGGAAGTTTTCTTTCAATAAAATAAATATGGGGACACATGTTGAATCAAATCTATTTGAACACATTAGAGTGCTGATATTTCGGTAGGATGGGCCACATGTAGTATTTTTGTAGTAATTTCCCCCCAACAATTAGTTAAAGGGGGTCCGCTCAGACTCTATGATCGGGAGGACGTTTTACAAATCTGTGTCAGGCAGGGAGCTAGAGAAGCACTAATTATTTAGGTAGTGGTTCATGTATTGGTGAAGGGATCCATCCACTAGTTGATACTAGAAAAAATAGTGGGACTTTTTTGGGTAGTGAGTTTGTTCCACATGGCTGCAATTTAATCCATATGTATTTTTTACAACCTACCACTGAGTAAAAGAGTTTTGGTACCCTTACAGTGATTGGTAAAAAAATTTATCATCTAATATTTTATCTTATCTTTTTTATATATGTGAGCCGCATAATTATATATATGTACCTTTGGTAGAAATATTGGGGATTTTGTTCAGTTTTATGATGGATCTATAAAACTTGATACTATATTCGGTATCATAATGGAGGGTGTATGAAATTTTAGGTAATTCCACATTTATATTGGTAGGTGTCACATCATTTGGAATCTTTTTTCCCTTAAAAGGAATTAGTTTAATGTCATACTCCGGATGTTCTGGTTGATTTCTTATCAATCCTACATTAATTTATATCACTAGAGGGTGATCTTCACATCACCCAAGAGTATATGTTTTATTCACATTGGTGAATGGGATTCCCATGAAATCTAATATGGACTTGAGAATCATGCGATGGGTGGAATGAAAGATTAGATTACTAGTTTATATATGGATGAATAGGGATCACATTTGGATGATTCCCCTCCAGTGGTAGATTTTTTTAGGGATGTTTTCCCAAATGGTTGTTTAGGTTTACTTACTATGAGAGTGGTTGAGTTTTCTATCTATCTAGTTCCATGAGCTGCACCAATATCCATTCCTCCATAGAGGATGGCTATAACAAAGTTACAAGAGCTGAAGAGGTAGCAAGAGTTTTTGAAGGGGAAAAAGGTTTATATGAACTAGAAATACTCTTTGGGGTTATGTAATTCTTTTTCTAAAAAGGAATATTATACCCTTAGGATATGTGTGAATTACGAAAAGTTTAAATAGTTAAAGGTTGAGAATCAATATCCATTTCCAAAGACATATGACCTATTTGACTAGCTTTAAGGAGTTTGATTTTTCTAAAAAATTTATTTGAGATCGTTTCAACATTAATTCCATGTTAGAACTACAAACACAACACATATATATTTTTGTAGTAGGTATGGTCTATATGATTATATGGTTATTTTACATAGTCTCATGAACAAACCAATGATTTCCATGGTATTGATGAATTGATTGTTCCATCCTTATGTGGAATTGTATTTGGAGGTTTTTGTGGTTGTTATCTTGGTGTATTCTCACAATCTAAATGACCATTCCAAACATATTGAGATCATTTTGGATACATTAAGATATAATCAGTTACATGATACAATCATAATTCCCTTATTTAGGATGAATAATATTCACTTCCAAGGTTATATTATCATAGAGATAAGAGTATCACTTGACCTGTATAAGGTGAGAGTGGTATTTTCCTGGGGTCATTGGAATAATATATTCGACATATGGATTTTCGTGGGGAGAGAATAATATTACAAGAAATTCACACATGACTTATCATGACTAGAAGAACATATGAAGGGCTTGAATAAGAAGGGAGTAAATATTTTATGGATATATATCTATGAGAAATACTTTTAGGAGATGAAAGGGAGATAGACATCAGTGCCAATACCAATTCTTCTAGATCCATTCTAGAGCTAAATTGTGTATTGTATCACATATGGTATCAATCTATGAGATTTTCTAATGTAGGTGGTACAGTAATGGAGTATGAGTCTCAGCAGCTATGTCCACACTATAGGAATTTCTAGACCCATGATCATGAGTTTGTTTTAGGTTTTTAGGATTTGCGCTATTAGAGACACTATTTAATGGGAGTGGATTTTTTAGTGTACATGGAAACAAATCCTTAAGTATATATTTACACTATATGATATGAATTTGAAACAATGAAGTTTGATTCAATACCTAAAATCTTTAGAATACAAGATTGATTACAAGTCTAGAAAAGGAAATATTGTAACCAATGAACTAACCAGGAGGAATCTGGTACATGTAGTTCAATAGACCAATATATAGTAGAAGAATATGGATTTTTTTCCTAGATACACATGGAGGTGAAGGATGATCGAGGGAATAATTTAATTTCATCCTTAGTTGTAACCTATACCCTTTTGAATAGAATAAGGATGATGCAAATATAGGATTATAAGGTCCTAGTTTTATGAGAGAGTGTGGAAGGAGAGAACCAACCTCCTGGTTTAACTGTGGGAAAGGATGAGATCCTATGTATGAATGTTTGTGTTTAGGTTCCATTGGACATACATGAGGATATTATAGGAGAATTTCATTCCTCAGTTTGGGCATTACATCCTAGTGTCACCAAGATGTAACATGAATTATACCATTAGTACTTTTTTCCAGGAATGAAATGTGAGGATGTGGGTTTTTTAAAAGTTATTCCATTAGTCAGTTGGTGAAGGCGAAACATCAATGACCCACCTGACTTTTGTAGTAGTTCCCTATTCCTATGTGTAAATATGATGGTATCAAAATTGATTTTCTAACCAGATTTCCAAGGTCACCTGGTAGAATTGATGTTGTGTGGTTTTTTTCTGACAGGATCATGAAGGATTCTAATGTCTTACAGATCAGGGATGCCTTCTCAGTGGATAATAATGGAAGGATATATAACCATGAGATAGTATGACATTAGGGGGTCCCCCATACAATTATTTATAATAGAGACACTCAATTTACATCTAATTTATGGAAAATCTTCAAGAGGGCCTTTGGTACATAGTTTCTTTTGAGAAAATAATAACACCCTCATACTGATAGTTACTGAGAGTGTACGTTGTAGGTTTTAGAGGACATACTGGGAGCATTTACTTGAGATTTTGGGGGTTCTTAAGAGAAGAATATTCCCCTTATTGAGTTTATATATAATAATATATGTTAGGATACTATTTTTATGAAAACTTATGAGGAATTATACGGAAAGAAATTTCAATATCCCCTATTCTAGTGAGTGTTTGGTTGGATAGCTTTACTGGGACCGTGTCTCATACATGAGACTTCTAAGCTAGTCCAGTTGATCTTAAAGTTGATGGATACTAAATATCAATATAAATATTACACCATTAAACATTGATGACATCTTTAGTTTTAGGTTGAGGATCTTGTCTTTTCATATATCTCATAAAGGCTAGGATGTAGACAGATTAAGAGAAAAGGTAAACATTCAATGTTATATGTTGGTCTGTTCAAGATTTCAGAGAGATTAGAGTCTGTAACCTATTAGTTGTAGTTACCTCAAAGGTACCAGGACATGTAGGATATCATCCATGTATCTGAGCTACTCTATTATCACTCAATCTCATCTCACACTCTAGAGCTAGATTATATGGAGCTATAGGTAGATTCATCCTTTGAGGAGAATCTGATACGTATCATTGACAAGAGAATGATTGTTATCTAAGGCTGGTCAGTTCTTATTGTATAGGCTCTATGGAATCAAAATCATTTATAGGATGAGACTTGGGTGTAAGAGGCTGATGTACATCATCAGTGGCCAGAGTTATTCTCAGATTATTCTTGACCAACCTTGGACGGACAATTTTTGGATGAATTACTTTAAGAGAGAAGATTGTAATTTACTGTGATTTTATTGAGGTACAAATCTATTTTAATTTTTGATTAAATGATTATTTAATGGTATTATGTGAATACCCTTTGAGGTAATGGATGTAAAGGATGTGTTTCTGTATTTTTTGAGACAATATTCCTATATTTTGGAAAAAATAGATAACCCACATGTTTAGATGAAACTGTGTAGGACAAGCCACATAGTTACCTCTAACCTTGTGAAGCATTATAGTGGGGTTATATGGGTCGCACGATTTGAGGAAACCATGACACCTAAGGTACAAACTATGTGAGGAACCTATAATTTTTGTAGAGGTATTTTTCATACTTTTTTCATGATTAAGAAAACTGTGAAAACAAAACATTAAGGGTGATCCTTGAGGTAATAAAGGGAATACATTTGGCACACAGTTTTGAAAACCTTGAATCCAAACCATGTATCCTAATATTTTTGGATAAAATGTCCATTTTCCCTTAAAAAATCATAAAACCTATAAATATGTTATTTCTTCCTCCATTGGATATCTTTGGGAGTGGATAAAGATATTTTAATCCAATTAGTAGGTTTTGATCCCACTTCTCTATCTAAACTCAAAATTGAGAATTGTTGGTCTCATTAGAGATAGGATGAAAAGTTCATAGATCCTATTACTCTATTATTCAATTTCTTGGTATCAATGGAGTTATTTAAGTGAAATATTACAATCCATATTTTTATTTAAATTATAAATTCTTTGTTTTTCTTCATATCTGGATAAAATAAGAAACTAATATTGGATGAGTGTTCTAATATGGAACTAGGGTGGGCGGTCTACACCATTTCCTTAGGGTATGGTGTTTTATTAGGCTAGTTCTCATTGTTCCAAATGTTATAAATTATGAATTATCCCCTTATTAAATTATTGAATTAAACATATTGAATCATTTTAATGATTCCCACTTGTTGCTTTGAGTTTTTAGAGGTTGTAGACCCAATCTAGGCCACCCATGGTGTGTGAATTTTCTATCTGTGTTTTGTTTTTCATACTTTTATACCACAAATGGGGAATGTGTGTTATTGACTAGATATATGAATCACTTAATTAATTGAATTTAATTGTTTGAGATGATCAATAGATGATTTCCCTTCCTTTATATGCCATAAATGGTGTGAATTTTATAGTTGTTTAAATATAAATTATTATATGAGTTGGATAAACTCGTGGAATGTAATACAATGTTAAGGAAATGTGATGATGAATTGAGATAGTATTTTATTGAATGGTTGGTGTACTATGGATCCAAATTCCATTAGATTCCAAGGACATTACTTCCATGGATATTGATTATGGTAGTGGAAGCATTGGATGAGATTGCCCCTTGGGAATTGATTATGTAGGATGTCATGGGCCTAACTACACCTTGGATTAGACTTTATTAGTATAAAATTGGACATGATAAATTTAAATTCTCCTTTGATCCCTACCATGAATAACTATGTTTTCATGAAGATGCTCTTGGGAGTCGATGATGATGCTTTGGTCATCTTTACCATGGATCTGGCTCTGTGGGGTCTGACACTCTTAATTACATGGTATGACCATTGTGGGTGGCATTTTTTTATGAAAAGGCTATGATGATTGTTATATATTATATTTTACATAATTTATATTGTGGTGGTTTACACATAGATATGTGGGGAGGTTGTGGTGGTTTTGGTATCTTTTAAAGATACCATCATTATAGGAGCCTTACCCTTTTATTTCTTGGATCATAGTTTGGTTTGATAGGATCGCTTATAGTCATAATTTTTTCAATGGGATTTCACTTGTACTACTATCATATGTATTATTTAATACGCACTAATTTTGATAGTATTGAAAGCTTGGATTTTTTATGGACCCCATTGGTGGTGGCCTATAGAGTGTTATCTCATACACTATTTGGGCCATCATTGGTTACCTATACAGAAATTATAGAAATAGGTTGGGATATGGGAAATCAGGCATAGTTACATTTTTGAATTTGTTACATTCTTAGGAGTAGGGGGAACATGACTGAACTATGGCTCGTGATACTAGTTGGGATAATTAATTTTTATTCTTTTTGGTATTTTGATTCATATATTGTACCGATTCATGTATACTTGTTTTACAGATTTTTAGAGACATGAAATAACACATCATTGTATATGTGATTTTTTCCACTGTATATATATTACTTTTTTTAGTTTTATCTCATTTATGGTTATTTATCTTCTTCTTCTATTGTTTTGTATGATTTCTATCTGGGTGTTACACTAATACATGAGTTCATAGTCTCCCCATAGATACACCATTAGAACTTGCTACTAGTTGGAATCTTCTTTCCATACAAGGAGGCGCACATTAGGCCATGTGACCCACCATATCAGTGCACCATTTACTGGAATCTGGGTTGTCATGTAACATATACAATGATAGAAAGTCTACCCGATAGACTAATTTTTAGATATGACCATACAAAACTAGTGATTGTAGTGATCATCCACGAATAAAATATAGTAGGCACCATGAAGTCTATGATACTTTTGATTTGGTAGGTATGGTTCTTTATTTCTTATTGCTCTCAGTCATTGGGAATAATTAAAATATCAACCAATGAACTGAAGGGTGTATTTATTCATTGGAAGTGTTCTACACAAATTTCATTACTTTATAGAATAATAATCTCTCTTACAAGTAGGGGAGTTCCCTATGCAATTTCTCATAAAAGTTTTGGTGGAATGGACATTCCATATATCTCCCCCAGAAATAGAGCTGCAATAATCATGTACACATCCCATAGGCTTATCCTGACATCTCTATGTACCATATTGAAGGAAATATTTTCTGGATTCTAGATGTTAATCAAGTCTGGGATGATGTGCCTATTACAAAGGGATAAGAACAAAAAAAAAGAAAGGTAGAATTAAATCACTCAACTATTATATATTTTTTCTAAATCTCCATGTTTCTTTTTCACAACCAAATGTTTCATCTATAGTCATTGACAAAGTCCCCTATTGAATAATGGTCTCAGATTAATGCTTATTCTAGCCTCTATTTCAATATATATTTCTATAATATAGACATATATATATGGTCCTATGAATTAGGTATAAATTATCCTTATTGTGGGGTTAGGAGAGAAAATCATAGGAAATAGTCCTCTACGAGGTACACCTCTATGATAAAATTCTTGTTGGATAAGATGTTATCCCCAAATATCTCATTGTGTCAGTTAATACAGTTAATTTGTTGATTCCTGATCATATTGTAGAGATGGGATCATCATTTAGCAGCTTGAACATATACATAGGTAATCTCTTTAATGATAGGTAATCTCAGAGGCCCAGTCATATGAGATTCAAATGAATAAGATGTGTTGGGATGATTGGTTAGCAGCGGCAAACAATGATATTATTGATCATCTATGTTTGTATTTTTGTAATAGATTGAGAATGATGTTATAAATTCACCACTATAATGTAATAATAAAATTATGATCATATAGAAGAAATCAAGAGAAAAAATACCAATGGAATTTTTTTTGAAAAGCATGAATATGATCATTTCGCACTTACATGATCACAGAACACATATGAGATCATACATCACTTATGTGATCTCATAATGATTATGTGACTGGGGTATGTTTTTTTAGAGGATTACAAAGATAACAAGTCATTATAGCTACATCAACCCCTTCACATAGTAATTCATTCTTAAATTTTACAAGTTCTTGGAATAAATCATTTATAAACTTTGTTAGTATGCACATGCACTCTCTTTGTAAATGGAATTTGACATGAATCACTCGCTATAAAGTTTCTATAAAGTATGGAATGAGGGTAACCATTACTTGTTTATAATTTATGGATATAATACTTAATTATAATTCCATCCACTTCTTGATGATAAGATTCAATTCCAATAGGGGGAATTTTTTGTGCCAAAATAATATCTGAAAATTAAATTCCAATGATCAATTTGATAAAATATTTAAAAAATTGATGAATTAGATTTCATCATAAATAAATTATTTCATTATCACATGGTAAATTCATGATCTGAGAACATTAATTATGGTAGTATATTGATTATTTATTCTTTCATGGATCATTTATTTTCTTGTGATTCATTTATGTAATGGGGTTAGTTTATGAAAAAATAGCAAGCCCGTATTCACTCACCTAATCCCTTTTTTTCATGGAGCCATTAATGATGATGCATTTTATTTAAATATCAATACTTTTTATAAGTAATAATATGATATTATTTTATAAGAACTTATTCACTATTTATACTGACATGGTTTTTAGTTGGATAACGCAACTCCTTCGTGGATTCAAGATACTTATATGACAACCTATGCCAGGAAAATTTTGAAAATTGTTATTTATACATTTATGGAATTCCATTATATGAATGAGGGATTCCTATTTTTGGGGTATATTTCATTAAACATTGAGAATGCGGTGATATACTCTCAAAGAAACCATTATCTTGAAAGAATTTATTTACCCAGTCTTCTAAAAGAATTATAATTTTAATTCCTAAGACAAATATATTAAAGTAATAATAATTAATAATAAAAAAACCTTCATGATGAACCTCACAATGATGCTCCTTCAATGATACCATTCATGAACCACACCTATGAGGCACCTTGTAAGAGGGTAGTTTGCAAGGCTCCTTCATAGAGTAATCCAACAAACAATGATGATGGAGGGTATTTCACTGTACTCATTTACAATGAAACCATTTGATCATTTTTCAAAGAGTATAGTTCTAGAACTGGTATCCTTTAATTCCATTGTATATCTACTCACATGACATACTACATTCTATTATAATGCGAGGCTTACAAAATTATATTTTAGCCTCCTTCCAATGGTTCGTGATTATGAAGCATCTGACCCAAGTATCGACACATCATGACATAACTCTGTTATAGTTAATTGAGATTACATGAAATACTTTATTCTATATTATTCATCTACCGGGTTTGAAATTATATAAATAACCCTCATTGATTCCATTGACCAAGTTCAAATTCCTAAAATTACTGTTTTAGTGAGACCTCCTCTACAACCTCTTGGGATACATGACCGGGTCCTGAAAATGTGTGTATTCCCCATTGATCATGTATTCCCATGATTAGAGGTATATCCTAGAAATAAACCCTAAGTTATAGGTTCCCCTAGTTAATAAAAACAATGTATACCCTTAATAATGAGAGTCATTATCCTAAGAATACTGAAGAAATTTCTCATGGATCATGCTACTCATCATTACTATGAAATGCAGATTTGGCCACCATGTAGTCTACTAAATAGTAAAAGGATCCATTTATATGGGCCTATAACTAAGTGTAGTCCCCAAACAACACACAATTGGTGTCCTAATTGGTGTAATCCCCAAACCATCCTCAATGGTATTCCTACTATGTGTAAGCCCCAACCCATCCTAAAAGGGTATGTTACTTGGTGTAAGACCAAAATACTACCTTCACATGACTCATTAATTAGGATTATATCTTTTATGAAGAACATGTGTAAGCCCTATAGGTATCTTTCATATTCCCTAGGTATTAAATATGCCTCCTACTATGTGTAATCCCTTACTCTAATATAAAGGGAAGTCTATTCATAATCCCAAAATCATCCTCATGAGGCCAAATCATCTTCTTAGGGATATATCCCCCATGAAACCATTCATCAATGGGATATATTTCCTGTAATCAAATCATTCCTCAATAGTCTAGGTTCCCCTTAAAACAATCATTTAATAATGTTATATATTCCCTATGATTCAATTATTTATCAATGTTTCATATTCCCTGTTAATAAATCATTTCTTAATAGTCCATTTTCCTTTAAATAAACAATACACTCTCTCTTATTTAGTTACTAGAAAATTGATAAACTAAAAAGATATTTTTATACATGATTCAAACACCTTCCATTGAAAATAATCATTTGTATAGTAATCCTAGATACATAAATATAAAAAGCATAGCATAATTTTTTTTGTATGAAAATAACTATATTGGACCATTACTTTCACAAGAACTTAAACTATACAACCTAAATTGCATAATATTTGATTTATATTATCAAATATACGTATGATGACTATTTGCGGTTAAAATCCAATATCTATCAGGTCATAGATTCAAGACTTCAAAATTCAATTCACTTGGTCATGGTTGCATGGCCTTAAAAGAAACCAATCATACAGTAATATCCCACACTCATATTGGTTATAAAAAAAATATATGTTAAGTGAAACATTAGTTTACATGGTTTTGTATTAATGTGAGTTGGATCCATTCTAGGTATGAGTAATATTTTTAGACTTGGAATCTATACCATTAATCACTTGAATATAGTATATAATCAATCAACCAAAATTATAGTTAAGAAATATCTTGAAATACCTAACAGATAATCTCTTGGAATTCATGTTCTTCTAGTGATACATTACATCACCTCTTAATAGGTTCTTTATACTATCTCCTTATAGATGAATTTATCTCCTAAAACCATATAGAATCATCATGATGGTTTCTTTATAGTTCCTCTTGATTATTTTTCCAGAGTTTTCCGAAACTATACCTTTGAACAAGTAATTAAATCGTGTTATCCACATAATGCGATATCATGTTGTCCTTGTTCTCCTTTAAGTTTCCACCTCTTCCTTTTATAAAGGATTTATGAAAATTTATCACTCTAATGGTTTTATTATATTTATGGTTTCTTTCTCAAACATCCATGATAGACATGATCTACAAGATTTATATTTATTCTCTTTTCAATAATTCATAGGTTCTATGGATTTCTATCAGTTTATCCTTCCTTAGCAGGGTAACTTGTTACGGTATAATTTAACTATTTAAGGTTTTTCTCTATTATCTTTCTCATTTTATCATGAAAAATATATATTCATGTTTCCTTGTGAATATTTCCATGAATTTTAGTATCATTAACTATCATATAAACTATGTCTTCAATCTCTTTTATCATTAAGATAATATCTCCATTGAGATTTTCTGAAGACTCGGTCAAAAATATCCCAAGGATTATTTAAATTACTATACCACATATGCTCCCCTACTTTCCAAAAATATAATTATTTTATTCAACATCCTTTTTAAATATGATTCAACATGGTTTAAATTATTGTTTGGAGTGATTTATCATTTCCAAATGGTATTCATGGTTCTTAAAATGCTAACGTCTTTAGTGTACTATCCAAAAAAGGATTTTTCATTTTAAAATTTAAATATCTCATTCTTTATTTATTATTATATAAAGAAATTACATAATTAATGCGATCATATTTACATATTTCTGTTTCGTATATGTGACTTTTAAAATCATTATCATGACTAGAAAACCAAGAGAATTTTCACCATGTTTTTGTAATATCATTACCTCATAGTAACCATGGATTACACGATGGCATGGACAACTTCATATATCCATATTTCTATTTATATCACCAAATTTAGTAAATAGTAACTCAATTGCATATTGCTCATCAATAGTTGATTGAATCATGATACATTGAGGAATCATCATATTTACATTCACAATGAACATTTAAAATTAATTTTTTCAATTTCATTATATGTTTATTTATTATGAATATCAAATCTTGAAATATTAGAAAAGTCACATATACAGATCCCTTTACATGGAGCCACAATTTGAAGTGAATTCCCTTACATGGTGACCTTACCTTATACCCTTACAAAAACTTCTGAAAATTATAAAGACCTATACATAGGTACGAGATAACTTTATTCAGAGTCTACATAATCTTGTGTAGGCACATATTTCATAGAATACCTTTACACAAGGAGCAATAATTCTTATATAGAATTTATATTTTCTATGTCATATTTATATAGGAAACTTATTTATATTATATTTGTTGTATTAACACTTGAATTTGTGGGGTTTAACTTTACATATAATATATATTTGGTGTTACCCTTAGATAACCAATGAATGTCAAAATTTACCTTTATAGATAATATATATTACCAAAATGAAAAAATTGGTTTTTTAGTGATACCCTTATTTATAAACCATCAAAAATTTTGGTAACTCACAAAGAATGTGTATTATTATTATGATGAATGGGTTTACCTTGACACAAGTTTTAGAACATTGGGGATACAGTTATATAAGTATTATTTTTCCATTTTATAGCCGGTAATATTCCTTGTTAACTTTATTAAGGTAGTGAAATTCATCATTTAACCGTACACATATTTCATACTACCTTCATATAGTTATTAAAAATACCATCTTTCCTTTATGAAGTTATTTTTATTCTCTAAATCAATTCTAAACCTTCCCAAACACTTCTAGAAGCAGTCTAATGGATCTAGATGACTTCTCTAACAATTTAAATGTTCTAAAAAATTTATTCATAAAAATTTATCACTAATTTTAGTATCTCTGAACCACAATAATATATTTAGGGATTTTTTTCTCTTCAAACTATCCTTTTAAATATTTAATAATAGATTTTTGTCCTCCCCTTTATTTTTTTCCTTCAAAAATATTATAGAATGTTTATTAAATCCATAAATTCTTTTTATTGATTTATTTGATTATCACGTCCAAAATCACCATGTAAATTTTTTTTCTCAAATATATCCTAATAGAAGTTCATCCAAGGTAGAAAAACACATTAAATTCAATTTAAAATAATATAATATCACTTATCTCTAACCCATATTGACCCCTCCCATAATCCTGAAATCCTTTATTATTGAAAAAATATAATCTTCTAGTGGGAACAACAATAATTCCCTTTGAATTTATTTTAAATACAACTAATAACTTTTATTTTCAATATTTGTGTTTTTTACTTATCTTTTATTATTTCCCTTATTCAAAATAAATTTAATGTACGTTTAGAGCTGAAAAAATCATTCATTTTCTCTTGATTTTTCATTGAAAAATGTTATACTTAAATCAACTTATTCACCCTATTTAGTGCTAAATTACAACCCGATTCATTTCTAAGAAAGAAATATATTCACATGAATTCTTAAAAATGAGGCTTTAATTGATTTAATCTAAGTTTACATGGTCTTACCCAGTGTATAAGATAAGAGAGACATCCCTAAGGCATTAATATTATCCATAAATAACATTCATGTGATAAAAATATTAAGAAACAAGTCATGGCATTGAAATAACAAAATTTTCACTAATTGTGAATAATTTTTTTCCAACACACATATCAACAAACACATTATAACGTTAGTTTTTGAGAATTATAACTCTCCATTTCTACCAACTCTCATAGAAATAAATAGTAATTCTTTATGAAAATATTTTTATAATCAATGATATAATAGGAGATGTGATTTTAATACCTCAATATTTGATTTTTAAAGTACAACCATGAATTACATATTTCGTAGAGAATGATATTTTGATATCCTTAAAAATGTGTTTATTTAATTAAGACATGTTATTCTCACCATTTTAACATGGTAATGTGTATTCCATAATGGGTCTCCTTTTCTGCTTATTTGGGATAACCTTAATCCACTAACCCAAGATATTTGTTTCTATAAATTCCAAACAAGCTAGCATATAAATAGGGAAACAAGATAATTATAAAGGTATAATATCATAAAACTTATAAATATATATAAGACCGATATTTAACTCTAAATCCCAATTTTCTATGTCTCCTATATTTATTTCATATAATTATTTTCATGCTTGTGATCTGAAAATCCAGGTGTAGTTCCCAAAGTGATTGATTACATTTATTAACAATATGTGAGAATATTTCGGTTGATGATATTTGAATAATTTTTATAAAATAATGAGTTTTCATTGGATTAAATGCATGATAAACCAATCCACCATTTATATTCGATGAATGGGGCTGAACTAGTTTTAAATTTAAAGACTTTTTCAAATGGGCTTTGGAATACCACAGTGTTTACAACATGAAAAATGATTAGTGTTGAGTATATTAATTTAATAAATTAATAAGTCCATGAAATATTTAATTTCATGAGTAAATATGAGTAAAAAAAATCATGGTATTTATATCATGCTTAGAATGTGTTTTTTAATTAATTTTATGAGATTTTATAAAACAATATTGTCCAATACGAGAATTTATTTCTCAACTCACCTGAGACAAGCTTGAAGGTAGCCTAGAAGAAGACCAATTGAGGGTATGTATAGAGATGACATAAGAATAGATACAGTAAGCATAGGTTTATTCATGGGACACACGCATAATCCCCAGGGGTACACAAGGGGAAACAAACACCATGGTATGTGTGTGTAGTGTATCTGAGAGCCGACTCCAGTGACATGAATTAGTAGACAATTTATATAGATTTATTATTAATAATCATGGAGTAAAACTGATTGTTTTATATGTGATTCATTTTAAGTGTTCACTACTGCTCCACTTAATATGATGCACATATAAAAAAATCATTCCACTTTAATCTATAATCATCATTTGATCAACTACCTTGTAATATCTTATTCCTACCTTTTAAACCCTTTCTTGATGTTTGAGTTGTTCATCAGGTTTCATGTCGTGGTCGATGGACAGACCACACGAGGCACTAACCACATGAGAAAAGGTGGACCTAACATGAGTTGTTACCCACTATATGTTCACATTGTATGTGAAACTATAGAGTGGGTTAAACAACAAAATAAAAAAACACTAAGAGACTATGAGTATTGACCTTACACATGAATAAATACAGACCTAATGCAAGATTTAGACTTATCACAAGAATGATTGACCTTCCATATGAAGAGAGAATCACCCACCATTAGATGTTGCTCACTTGTATGAAGGAATTCTGAAAGTGAGTTTTGATTTTTTCATCCACATGAATCTTGAAACTATGATGAATATATGGTCCACCTTAGAGATCCAAATACATAATAAGTGTTTTTTAAGATATGAGAGGGTGAGTTTGATACAACTGTACATATATTCGATTTCACTTGCATATATGTTGATCAAGTGAAAAATAGAAGTGCGTGCTATCTAGGTTCATCCCAATTTCAATCTTCTTTATAAAGGGTGCATATATGTTTCACCTAAAAAAATATGGTTTATATGATATTCATCTATATCATGTATAAATATAAGAATGTATCCTATGTATGGGTTTAAAAATTCTATAATAAGTCATGTGAATTTATATTACATGAAGAAAAGAAAATATGAAATAAAATCATTCAACAATGAAAGTGTCGTTATTTATTAACGACATAAGGGAAGAATACCCGATGATTTTAGATATTTAAAATGATATTGATTGAAGAATTCAATGAAGAATAAATCTCATGTCTTAGGGGATTTATATGAATAGGTTGGATTAGTTTAAATGGGTTTTAATTGACAATGAAAATATATAAATAACATATTGTTTTTAATATGAATATTACACACCTTAAAGATTCACGGAACATCCATATTTAAAATGACGAAAATATCATTCATGAAATATTTTTCTATGAGTATAAATATTTAATACAAGTATTAAAGGAATATGATTTCGAGGATTACTAACACTTGGGATTTTTTTTTAAAGCCTAATAACTTCTAATATTAAAGATAGAAAATATTCTAATGCTGGGAGATCATTCACTAGAGAAGAGGAACTTATACTCATGTGTTAAATGAAGGTCGACTCAGATCATTCATGTAACGACCTAAAAAATCATTAATGGAAAACCATATTGATAAAATTAAATGTCTCTTTATGTGAAATGTTTCTATAAAACTTAAACTTCTTTGCTTCTATGTTTTTGGATTTTAAAATACTGTTAAGAATTGTGATCGTTGTTAATATATCCATTTAATAGTGATCACATGATTAGTATAAATATATGTCTTTAACAAATCCAATTTACTCAGAAAAATGAAGCGATGACATCATTCAGTAGATGTTCCCCATAAGAAGCCCATTTATTAGAGCTCAGAAAGGAGGTTGAGTCTCTGGACGTTTTTTTTTACCATTCCCAAGCCGAGCTTGAATATGTTAAGCTCGAGCTGAACAACCTATGAGAGAAGTAGAAGTTGATAGAGATTACCACCCGAGCAAGGTTATCCGAGCCACCCCAAGAGTCGGTCACCATCGCACACCTTACCCTTCTGTCTTATGCAGGTTTTATAAGGGTTTATGTAAAAAGACATTATAATAATGGTTATGTACATTTTTTTGTATATAATAATGAATATACCTTAATTTTATTATTGTTACCATGTAGATGGGTTTTAAAGCACAAATAGTATTTTTAGTTAATATTCAACTAAGACATCTATTTTTATGAATTAATGAATTTTTCAAATAAATAACAATTTAATAAAATATTATTATTATTATTATTAAATTAATTATTATTAAATATAAATAATTGTATAATTTTATGAATTTAATCATAATTTTTATTAACGTTTGAAAGCCATTAAAACCCATGAATTTTCGATAACTATCGATTTTCATTTTAAAAGTGAAAATAAAAATATTGAGAAAATTATTAAAAATAAATAAATATTATTTATTGAATCAGGATGTTGAAATTAACCGACGATGAATTTTTCATAATTTTCTAAGACTGTCAAATTTTTGGGTAAAAATTAAATACCGTTTAAATATATAATGTGTTTTATAACATCATAATGACCCAATAATGATGTAATAAAATACTATAAGCCTCATGTTCGGCCAATATATATTTTTCCATTAAAATAATTTGATTTTTGGTTTATTTGATTTATTTTACAAAGCATTAATGGACCCTTCATGGCTTATTAAACATCTTGTCTTTTTAAATTGATTTCCTTGGGAGTGTGACTCACCTACACATAATCAACCACATTATTTTAAGAAGATCTTACTTTGGCCTTATAAAATATTGTTTTCCACTTCCCTTTTCCAAAAACCATGGGAAAAAATAATTTGATGGTTTTTGGTTTGGATTAGTTTAATGTGAGGTGTCCCAAACCTAAATAATAATGATTTCCCTCACCATTAACATATAATCCCACCCAATATCCCACTTCCTCCTCACTCAAAGCCTTTGGAGTTCATCCTACCTCTAACCTAATCTCTATATAATCCTCCCAAGGTTCCCCAAGCTCCCAATAATCATCTCTCAAACCTCTCTCAAGCATTTGGAAGCACACTTCCAAGTAAGGGTTTTTTCTTCCTTTCTCATTTTTGTCCAATATTCATAATGTTGTTATGCCCTATTAATTTAAATTATAAATGTTGGGTTATGGTTTCAAACCTCCCCCATACTTCCCTATTTATGTTTGAATGATGTGATACCCCTTTCTCTCTCATTAAATGCCTCCCATGTATACTGGTTACTATTCTAAAATTTTGAAAGGAATTTGTCTCTCTTTTCCATTCAAGAAATTTTTTGTTTCATGACTCTAAATTCCATTGCAATTGTTCGGACATGCATCTATATAACCCCATTAATGTCCATTTCATGTACATATTATAAGACACCCCTTTCTCTCTCATCAACCTTTTTTATGAATTCTTATATCATGCCGTTACGCTTTCGAAATTGCGCCGATTTTCCAAGCCAATGTCATTGGGTATGGAATACAATGCCCATTTCTCTATCAAGGGTATTCGAGATTATGCACATTTACTTATAGATTATAAATTTTCATGTATTAATTCTAAATTCATTTATCCTTAAATAAATGATTATGTTTTATGAATCCATGTTATATGATCCATGTGGCACACTTATGCATGAAATGAAATGATTGAGAAGGGCGTGCCCTTATAGTGCTCCAATGCATTGGGTTAATAATAGTATCATGATACATCATGTACAATGGGTTTTTACTCATGATAATTCAAGTGCAATGAGGTTTTAATCGTTATTCATGTGCAATGAGGATTTACTCATGCTCTATGTGCAATGATCCTTGGCTCATGCTAATTCTATGTTAAGTGTTGTTGCCACAGTTTAATGATATGATTATCAAGATTTATCATGCCTTTATGTTTATGCTTTTATTGTGATCTAATGATATTCATATTTTCTAACATGTATTTTATTCCTCATGTTACTCCTTGTTTATTCCATTACTGTGCTTTATAGCTCACCTTTTTCTTATGCATGTCCTCATGTTATCTCATGCAATGCTAAGTACGATGCAATGTAGTGGTCATGTAAAGGAAGATTTCAACAAAGATGTTGTTTTTCATGTTTTATGTTGTTATATAATGATCCTAATCCCCAAAGATACTATACCTATTGATCATATATGTTTTATCAAATGATGTATATGTAATAAATTATGTTTAATTGTGTAATAAAAAGTAGGGTTGTCATAGTTGGTATCAATGGATAAGTTTAGTTGTTTTTGGGATTAGGATTAGAAAACCCTAGTGATGCCTTATAGACAAGACTAAGTATAATAAAAAAATCCCTATCTTTTGGTTAGTATTGAGTAAGTTGTTTATCAAGTAAATACATCTTTTTCTAGATACGTGCCGGTAGAGGCGGCTCTTGCACAGATGTATCCTAGGGGTAAAACCCGAAAACACTGCTTTGAGCTAGACATAAATAGGAACTGTTGCATGAAAATGGGCCTTGATGCACTCTTGGTCACGAAACTCCTGGGGGATATGCTTTGGTAAATTCACATGTTCAGTATGAACCATTATTAAGTGACAAAAAAATTCCCTAATAATATATTTTAGAATGTAGATCATGTATATCATATAACAAAGCCTATAGATTCACAAGTTAATGAAATAAAAGTTATTTATAAGTCATCTGATTTTGTCGTTGGATTACCCTTTATGTGTTACCCCTAACTCTCCTTTTATTATAGAAAATGGCCGGTAATATGAGGACTTGGGCTAACAACCGATGTAAAGATCAATGTAAAGATTGCACTAATGAGATGCCCAATCCGATGAGAGCAGGAATCACGAACTTTGTTACGCTTCAATCTCATCTAACTCAAGATTTGAATAGAAACACGTTTCAAGAGGAATGTTCAACCCCCCCCCCCCCCTGAATCAAGAACAAGCCACTATCGAGAGATTCATGAGACAATTGATCCCTAATTTTAATGGATCATCTTATCTCTCAATCGCTATACAATGGATAAACTTGATTGAAAAGATCTTCTCCATATTTCAATGTTATGAACAACAGAAGGTTCTCCTAGCTACTTATCATATGGAGGGTGAACCTGAAAAATGGTGGATGTTGATCAAAAATATGAATCTTGATGTGTATATTGAGGGGATGGAAATAGAAGGATTTCTAGATTATGTTTTTTGATAAATATTATCCATGCACCCTCCGGCTTAAGATGGAAAGGGGATTTATTTACATCAAGTAAAAAAGGCGATGAATCTGTTGGAGCGTATGAGGAAAACATCACAAGGTTTGAACAATAAACTTCTGTCTTTGTCGTTACCCTCAAATGCAAGGCTGACTACTTGTTTGGTGGGATGAAACCTACCCTGCAAAAGGCGCTGGAGATCCGTGACTTCGACAGCTATGAGGAAATTCTTCGATGTGCCCTCAAGGTGAAAGTGGAGGTCAAAGAATCTCAGGGGTATCATGGGGATAAGAATTTTAAGGTGTAATTAAATTCTGGCAGTTCGATGGATAAATCCAATGGTTCTAAGAAGATCCAACACCCAACTTTCATAAGGTGAGGAAAGAAGCACCCCTGAAATTTCTTGAAGGGAGTGACGAAATGGTTTCGGTGTGGAAGAGAAGGGCACCTAGTGGTTAGCTGCCATCAAGAAAAACCAATGGCTATAATAGAGGAATGGAATGGTCTGTTCGAACCTCAATGCATTTTTTATTGCTACAACTTTAAATAACCAGGGAATCATTAAAATAAGTTCCCTAAGAGAAGGGTTTTTGGAAGCAACCAACAACCTCCAAGGCAGTAAGGGTGAGCTTTTTCCATCACTACTTCCAAACTGATCCCCGATAACGAAGTGGTGACGGGTACAATAGTTATTCATTCAATAATAGAGAACGTACTTTTTGATTTAGGTTATATGAATTATTTTATATCTCGAAAGTTTAGTAGAACAATCCCATCACGACCACAAATCATGGAAGTGAAAATGTCGGTGAGTACGACAACTGATGAAATCATTTCATCCAATGAATATAACTCGTCCCATATCATAATATATTGAATAAACTTCCCGGTGAACCTCATCATACTCCCTCTAGTGTAATTTGATGCAATTATTAGCATGTATTGGCTTTCCTTATATAGAGCCAACATAAACTTCTGTGAGAGGGAAATCACTCTCCATGTCGAGAATCAACCCCCTGATTCTTTACAAGTGCAAGGAAAAAGATGAATTTTCTTTAGCTCCATCATCTCAATCTTGGATATTAATGCCCTATAATCATGCATATCTAACTCAGATTATTGAGTATAAGGAGGAACCCATCTTAGAAGACATGCTTATTGTGAGGGAATTCACTGAAGTGTTTCCCTAGGAATTTCTTGGTCTTCCTCCTAGAAGATATGTTGAATTATCAATTGAACTTATACCTGGGGAATTTCCAATATCCAAGAATCCATAAAGAATGGCTATTGTGGAGCTTGAGGAATTGAAGAAACAACTACAGAAGAATCTGGATAAAGGGTTTATACGCCCATGTTCTTCACCATTAGGTGCACCGGTCCTCTTCGTCATGAAGAAGGATGGGTCAATGCGCATTTTCATCGATTATCGTGAGCTCAACAAAATCATAATCAAGAACATGTATCCTCTCCCACAAATTTATGACTTCATCGATCAGCTGCGTGGTGCATAATACATCTCCAAGGTGGATTTACGGTATGGATATTATCAAGTAAGGGTGAAGAAAGAAGATATCCCCAAGAATAATTTTTGTACAAGATAAGGGAACTATGAATTCATAGTAATGCCTATTGAACTCACCAATTCTCCGACAACATTCATCGACATGATGAAGAGAGTCTTTAGAGATTACCTAGACAAATTTTTGGTAGTCTTTATAGATGATATTTTAATATACTCCAAAACCAAGGAGGATCATGAGGAGAATTTACGAATTGTACTAGAGACCGTATAGATTGAGAAGCTCTATGCAAAGTATAACATGTGTGAGTTCTGGTTGAAGGAGGTATCATTATTGGGGAATATCAGCACAAGAAATGTGATATCTATGAATCCCTCAAAAACATATGCAATTAAGGGATGGTCGAGGCCAACATCAGTACTGATATTCTTAGCTTCTTGGGGTTAGAAGGATATTATCGACAATTTGTGAGAAATTTATCATGATTGTCCAAACCTCATACCAAGATAACTCGGAAGGGAGTACAGTTTTCTTGGAGTGATGAATGTGAAGAAAGCTTCAAGGAGTTGAAAAGGGGGATTATCACTCTGTCCGTGGTCACTTTACCCACAAGTGGAGAACTATTTGTGCTATTCAATGATGCTTCGAAGAAGGGCATGGGATGTGTGTTGATGAAAAACGAAGAATTCATTTCCTATGCTTCAAGGCCATTGAAAGTTCTTGAACATAACTATCTAACATATGACCTCTAGTTGGTTACAGTGATCTTCACTTTGAAAATTTAGTGGCATTATCTCTTTGGTGAGATGTTTAAATTATAAACGGACCACAAAATCCTCAAGTAAATATTCACACAGAAATAGTTGAACATGTTCCAACGAATATGGTTAGAGCTGATCAATGACTATGATTGCTCAATCCATTACAACCCTGGGGAAGTGAAAAAGGTGGAAGATTCCCTAAGTAGAAAGGACCCATCAATTCTATCATTGATGAAAATTGAAAAGGATCCAATCTTCTTATATTTGATGAATATGGACATGGGAATCAGAAAAGTGGGAACATCATCAATCCTTTCACCAATTATTTCTCAACCATCAATTTTGGAAAGGTTAAAAGATCCTCAAAAAGATTATGTGGGAATTCAGGAAAAACTGGAAGCTATCGGAAAAGGGAAATCCTAGGAGTTTAATGTTAATGCAGAATGAATTGTGAGATTTAGGAAAAGACTATGTGTTCCATCAAGTCCGGAGCGAAAGGAGGAACTTTTGGATGATGCACATAGTTCAAATTTCTCTATTCACCTAGGAAACACATAGATGTATCAAGATCTCAGAGATCATTATTGGTGGGATAATATAAATAAAGAGATCACTGAATATACATCAAAGTGCCTCGTGTGTCATCAAGTGAATGCAGAGAGGAAGAAGTCTAAAGGGATGATGAAATCATTTCCCATACTAGAATAGAAATGGGGTAGCGTCACCATGGAATTTGTCACCGGACATCCGAAGACATCCAAAGGAAACAATGCAATTTGGGTTGTTGTGGATAATCTTAAAAAGGTTGCACACTTTATTTCTATTTGAAAATATTTCTCATTGGATTAACTAGAACATATATATATATATCAGGGAAGTGGTAAGGATGCACAGAGTACCACTATCTATTGTTTCTGATCGAGATCCATGATTAACCTCTATGTTTTGAAAGAGTCTTCAACTTTCTCTGAATACTGAACCAAACATCTGTACGACATGTCATCCTCAAACTGATGGCCAATCCGAGTGGACTATCAAAACACTCGAGGACATGTTGAGAGCATTCTCAATGGACTTTAATGGAGGATGGGATCAACATATTCCTCTGGTTGAGTTCCCTTATAATAACAGTTTTCACTCGAGCATCGAAATGGCACTATATGAGTCCCTTTATGGGAAAAGGTGCAGAAAACCGGCATGTTGGGATGAGGTCAGTGAGCATAAGCTTCTTGGAAGAGAAATGGTCGAAAAATGGTGGAGAAGGTGAAAACCATTCATCAGCATATCAAGGTACCCCAGAGTCGACAGAAGAGTTATGTAGATAACCATTGATGAGACCTTGAGTTTAAAGTTGGAGACATGGTATTTCCATGCATAACTTCATGGAAGAAGGTCATGATAATTGGAATGAAAGGTAAGTTAAGTCCAAGGTACATCGGCCCCTTTGAGATTCTTGATTGTGTCAAGAATGTGACCTATCGACTAGAACTTCCACCTATAGTGGCCAAATTACATGATGTCTTTCATGTATACCTCTTATGGAATTACATACCAGACCATTCACATGTACTCTCTTCAAAGGTGGTACAGTTTGAGGATGATCTTTCTCATGAGGAGAAACCAGTGAAGATCATATATCGTAGAGAAAAAGTTCTACGAAATAAGACAATGCCCCTCGTTGAGGTGTTACGGAAAAACCATTAGTTTGAAGAAGCGACCTGGGAATCATATGAAACGATGAAGAAAAGTTACCCACGTCTATTTTAGTGCGAGAGAAGAAAATTTTGAGGGAAAAATTATTTTAAGGGGGGAAGATTGTAACAACCCAAACATTCATTAATGTAAATGCCTCTTGATCAAATTAAATGACTATTTATGTAAAATGTTTATATAAAATGAAAAATTCTTTGGTTTTATGTTTTTGTATTTTAGAATACTATTACGAATTGTGACTGTTTTTAATTTAGCCAGTAAACAATGATCACATGATTAGTATAAATATACGGCTTTAACAAATCCAATTTACTTAGTCAAAGGAAGATATGGTCTCATCTAGTAGGCGTGCCCCATACGAAGCCCATTTGTCAGAGCTCAGAACGGAGGTTGCATCATTGGGATTTTCTCTTGACCAAGCCCAAGCCGAGCTTGAATATGTTAAGATTGAGCAGAACTGCCTACCATAGAAGTTGAAGTTGATAGATATTACCACCCGAGCAATGTTATCAAAGCCACCCCAAGAGTCGATCACCATCGCACACCTTACCCTTTGGTTTTATGTGGGTTTTATAAGGGGTTATGTAACAATACATAAGCACTATGTTCATGTACATTATTTTTGTATATAATAATTAATATACCTTTATTTTATTATTGTTACCTTGTAGATGTGTTTTAAAGAAAAAATAATATTTTTCAATTAATATTCAACTAAGAAATCTATTTTGATGGATTAATGGATTTTTTAATTAAATAAAATTTAAATAAAATATTATTATTATTATTAAATTAATTTTTATTAAATATAAATTATTGTATAATTTTATGAATACAATTGTAATTTTAATTAAGGATTTAAAGCCATTTTTTTAAAACATGTGAATTTTCGATAAATGATTATTTTTATAAAGTGAAGATTAACATATTTAAAAAATTATTTAGATAAAATTAATATTATTTCAGGAATCAGGATGTCAAAATTATCCAAAGGTGAATTTTTCATAATTTTTGGAGACAGTAAAATTTTAGTGTAAAAATTAAATACCGTTTAAATATATAATATGTTTTATGACATCACAATGACCCAATAGTGATTTAATAAAATACTATAACCCTTAGGTTTGGCCAATATATACTTCTCCATTAAAATAATGTGATTTGGGGTTTGTTTGACTTATTTTACAAATCATTAATGGACCCTTCAAGGCTTATTAAACATCTTGTCTTTTTAAATTGATTTCCTTGGGAGTGTGACTCACCTCCACATAATCAACCCCATTATTTTAAGAATTTAGTACATTGGAATTATAAAATATTGTTTTCCAATTCCCTGTTCCAAAAACCATGGGAAAAAGCCCTGGTATGGTTTTTGGTTGGGATTAGTTTATTGTGAGGTGTCCTAAACCTAAATAATAAAGAATTCCCTTACCTTTCCTATATAAACCCACAAAAGCTCCAAATTACTCCTCACTCAAAGACTTTTTACTTCTTCCAACCATTGACCTACCCTCACTATAATCCTCCCAAGGTTCCCCAAGCTCATAGGAAGCCTCTCTCAAACGTCTCTCAAACCTTTGGAAGCACACTTCCAAGTAGGGGTTCTTTCTTCCTTTCTCATTTTTGTCCATTTTTCTTAATGTTGTTATGACCTTTTAATTTCAATTATAAATTGTTGGGTATGTTTTTGATCCTACCCCATAATTTAATCATTATTTTTTAATTAAGGGAGACCCCTTTCTCTCTCATTAAATTCCTCCCATGTACACCTGTTACTATGCTGAAATTCCGAAAGGAATTTCTCTCTCCTCTTTTATATTCAAGAAATTATTTTTTATAATGACTCTTAATTCCATTAAAATTGTTGGGATATGTATATATATGAACCCATTATTTTCCATTTAATTTACATATGATGATAAACCCCTTTCTATCTCATCAACCATTTTTATGGATTCATACATCACGCCGTTACGCTGCCAAAATTGCACCGATTTTCCAAGCCAATGCCATTGTGTAGTGAATACCATGCCCATTTCTATATCAAGGGTATTCATCATTATGAACATTTACTTTTTGATTATAAATTTTCATGTTTTAATTCCACATTCCTTTATCATGGAATAAATTATTATATTTTATGAATCCATGTTATATGATTCATGTGGCACACTTATGCATGAAATTAAATGTTTACAAAGGGTGTGCCCTTATAGAGCTCCAATGCATTGGGTTAAGAATAGTATCATGATACATCATGTGAAATGGGTGTTTACTCATGATAATTCAAGTAAAATTTGGTTTTACTCACACTTCATGTGCAATGAGGATTTAATCAAGCTCCATGTTCAATGAGCCTTGGTTCATGCTAATTCCATGTTAAGTGTTTTTGCCACATTTCCATTGTATGATTATCATGATTTATCATGCCTTTATGTTTTTACTTATATTGTTCTCTAATGATATGAAAATTGTCTAACATGTATTGTATTACTCATGTTACCCCATGTTTATTTCCTTACTGTGCTTTATATCCCACCCTTTTCTTATGCATGTCCTCAGGTTATCCCATGCAATGCTAAGAATGAGGGAATGTAGTGGTCATGTAAATAATTTTTTCAATAAAGATGTTTTTTTTCATGTTTTATGTTGTTATATAATTATCCTAATCGCCATATACACTATACTTCTTCATCTTATATGTTGTATCAAATGAATTTTATGTAATAAAATATGTTTAATTGTGTAATAAAAACCAGGGTTTTCATAATTCCATATCTAAGGAAGTTTTTTAGATAGTTAGTGCCAATAACTATTAGTTTTTAATGATGTTATTTAATGTTTTACATGTATATATCTTCTTATCTGTATGGTATTAGAGGAGGACTATCATAAATACGTATATGTTTTTCTTCGATGGAAATTCATTTTGAATAAGTGATGTATCTTCCAGTGCACTATATAAGTGATGGTAATATAGTGGATTTTGTGTTGGGATGATTTTTTTTAATGGATCACAGTGAACTATTCATTTATAGGATTAAACATACCTTTTTAGAAACAATTTTTGAAGATATTTGAGGATCCATGATGGGAGTAGAACAAACATATCAAGGTAAAAACCATTTATCCAAATCTTGTAAATACAATATGTTGATATATTTCATTTTATTACATCAAATGTGATGAGGCTATAGTAAATAATTTATTGATTGAGAACTTTAACTATTTTAATAGAATGAATTTAAAATGAGAATAATTACTAAAATTAAGACCAATAATTGTCCCAACCATCATACTCTCAATACTTCACCCAGACTAGGGACCTTTAAGTGGTAACCCACATAAGGTCCCCTCTAACGATCCAATATGTTTTCTTCTTCAGAAATAGAGAATTAGAATCATTTTAAAATAAAATTACAAACTCTTGATAAAAAAAATCCATAGTTAAATTAATAATATATTACCTTATAAACTTTCACATGACCTTAAAGTTTATGATATTGGTATTCTAGGTTTTCCACCTATCACTAAATATTCTCCCATGAGTCAAGATGAAAATGTATATAATTACAAGAAAATTATAAATGAAATTCCGTTTTAAATGAATTCACGCATTATCAAGTAATGTAGTAATAGAAAAATTATGCACTAATTTGGTTATTTTGGCCCATTATAAGTTATTTTCAGTAGGGTTTAAAATATATTTAAGAATCTTAATCACTGATAATATGGTAATTTTATAGTGACCATTAATATTTTTGAATTAAGGGTTAAGATAAATTCTAATTAACATAGATAAAGGAACCAAGGGCATAAACCAATATGATCCTACCTTATAAATCCCATTTATCATAGATTACGAGGGAGATATAATCGTTGGACATTCCCATTGACAAAGCTTAAGATGAGATTCAAAAACTAAATAAAAAACAAAACTATTTATGGGATAATTTCAAGCACATTGAGATCACGCCCCAAACCATGTTTTCCAAACCAGCCCACTAAAATCTCACCATCACACACCTTAACCTTAAGAAATTCAGCGGTGTATAAAGGTATATGTATCTAAACACTAATAGAATGATTTTTTATATTTTATTTTTAGTAAAAAATGATTATATTTTTCTCTTTTTGTTATTACTTTTTAAATGATTAAACAACGAATTTAATAAAAATTATATTTCGATACGATGGAAAATATATATTATTTAATAAACATAGTATTTTAAAGGAATTCATTAATTTTCAAAATAAATTATATTTTAATAAAATATTATTAATAAAAAATAATTATTAATTATTAATGATAATAAAATTTTAAAAAGTCAAATATAATTTTATAAGGGCTAAGAAACAGTTATTGTCAAAAGACAGGTATTTTAAATTAATGAGGATTTTTTATTTAAAATTACAAATTATCATATTTAGAGAATTATTTTAGTAAAATAAATCTTCTTTTTAAATAATCATTCAAAAATTATCTAATGGAGAATTTTTCTTAATTTTCTAAGATAGTTTAATTTTTGGTAAAAAAATTAAATATGGTATAATTATATGTTATGTACTATGAAATATAAAATTCTAAAAAGTTATGTAATAAATACTATATAATGTTTCAATCAAATAAATTATTGTTTAAATTTAAAATAACCTGTTTTTGAAGTTATTTTATTAACATTATAAACCCCTAATAAATACTATATGACCTATAATATATTTTAGGGTTTTAAACAAAATTATTTATAAACATTACAAACATCCACATGAAAACGGGTATTATATTAATATGTTTAATTTCTAGCCTTATAAATTAGGAAAAATGAATCTTTTATAGAAAATATGGGAAAAACATGGTATTTATTTTATTTAGATTAAATAATGGTATAGAGTCCAAAACATAAGATTTTAAATTAATACACAAGTATACACTATTTTTCAATATAAAGCAAATCAACATCCCATTCCACTTAACACAAATCTCATTGAGAATTAATTTACTCAACCCTACTTAATCTAGAGTACTCCTATGGTTATCTTAAGATCTTATGAAATTATTCCCATGATTTTTGAAGCACCCTATCAAGGTAAGGGAACTATCACTCTTCTTTTCCATTCAATCAACTTCTCTTTGTTCTACATTTTGAATATCGATTTATTATACTTTCATGTACAATTATCATCTTATCATCTTTATATAAGAACATTATTTATGTCATTCCATTTAATTCACATTTTATTAATTTGGGATATGTTTTTATGAATCCATATTACTATCATTTTTATTACCATGTTAATATAGACCCCTTTTTATCTCATTCAACCCTTATATAATCCTTTATGTAAACCCATTATTATGATTAAATTATGCATTTATTTTCCATGAAAATTATTTTTGTACTTAATAATTGTTTCCATTTTCACTCATGGGTATTCAACCAGTTTTACCTATCCTTCATTGACTGTGGATATAAATTTATGTAAACCAAACTTCTTAATCATAGGGTTAAAATTAATGGAAGAAATACATCTATTGAATGATATATAGGGAAAACTTATTCATGTGCGTGATATGAAGGCTATTTGTGGGGACAAAATTACATATCCTTGAAATGTGTTAGATAATATTTTTTTCTCATGAGATACCATGTATGGTGCATGAGAAATTATCCTAAGAATGCTATGTTATATTTTTTTGGTGGATATCTCTAAATCATGTTGATGATGTCATGTTTTTTGTTTTTACAACATTCTTATGTTTATTTTATGTTATCATGTAATATCATATCTCATTGTTCAATATTATTATTATAAACCCTCTTATGTTACCTTGACCTGACTTTTGATCACATGTTATAGATTACCCTATGCTATGATTTCATTATTCCCATTTTAGGATTTATAGAACCCTATTTTATTATATATGTCCCTAGGTTATCAAATATAGTTTTAAAATATCCAAGAAATATAAGGGCAAGTTTCATAGTTTTTAAATAATTATGTTGTAACCATGTTCCCAATTAATGTTCTATGTGTCTAATTTCTCAATGAAACTATGCCTCATGATCTACTAGGGTTCTACCAAGTGCACCTTTATGTGATAAATCATGAAACAATGTCTGTTAATGGTATGGTTAGACATAGTTGGTATCACATCTCTTCTTATTTCAAAGATTAGGATTATTAATTGTTATTAAAATATGTATTGATAAGACTATACATAGGAAAAAATTCCAAAATTTTCATAAATTATAGAGTATTTGTTTTGAAGTAAATACATTATTATCTAGATACTACAAGTGTATGTGGCTTCCACAAAATTGTACCTAGGGGTAATAACCCTAAAAATAGGGCATTGAGTTAGAATCAATCATCACTTACTGCATGAAAACATGCCTTAATTTCCACTTGGTTTGATACTCTTAGGGTATATGATTTTGTAAATTGAAAAACTCAGTATAAAACATTATAAAGGGAACAAAAATGACCATAAGTTTTTGTATTATGGATTAGATCATCGTTAAAATTAATTAAATCCTAGGAATTCATAGGCTAAGGAATATATTTCATTTATGAGTTTTAACTTTCATTTTCATTGCCTTTTATTTATATATTTAATAGTATAAAAATTATTATCTCTAATTTAAAATCTATTTTTTATGTTAATGGAATCAAATAACAGAAATGGATTCAATAAAAGTGTGAGAGGTAATGTGATGACTGCTCAATTGAGATGCCCAACCTAAGGGGTGGAAGATTTAAAAACATCATGGAAATACCTTCTCAATTAACTCTCGCTTTGAATTGAAACATGAATCAAGGGGAATACATGAATTCTCTAAAGAAATAGTCTATTATAATTGATACCTTTATGAAACAAATACCTCTAACTTTCAGTGGATCTGCTGATCCATTAATCATAGAACAATGGTTAAACTCCATTTAAAAAAATATTATCTTTACTTCAATGTTCCTAGAGATTGAATTCCATGATTTTTGAGTATAATATGTATGAATAAGATGTTTAGTGGTGAATTTTGTTCAAAAATACATAGCATGTGGAGGAGACTTAAGAGATGAAGTGGAAGAAATTCCAGAAAATGTTTTCAGAAAAGTATTTCCCTCAAAATATCCAACATAAATTTGAGAGGGATTTATTTATCCTTTTGAAAAACGATGATGAATCCATCGGTGTGTATGAGGAAATCATCGCAAGCCTATCATGATATACATTTAACTTTAGAAACATTCCCAAAATTATATTTTACCGCTTCTTTGGTGCGATAAAGATATTTTCATGAAAATCATTAGTGATTCAATACTTTGAAATCTATGATAAAATTTTATGATATGTCCTAAATTACAAAATGGAGATTAGACAATCTCTAGGGTATTACTGGTCTGGTGATAACAATTATAGAATGGATTATAATCCTTATCGTATGATTGAAAAAATTCAAGTTGGTAATAATTTCCATCATACTACATGTAAAAATTGTGGTGAGAATTATCCCATAAATTCCCTAAATGGGAAATATAAATGCATTAGGTATGGTATGGAAGGCCACCTAAGTAGTGATTTTTGATGGGAGAAATGCACCAATGTGATGAAATCAAACAATTCACTAGTTACATATCATCCCATTTTCCTATGGTTAATCTATAAGTAATAGGGACACTATTTGAATCAATTCCCCAAGCCAAGGGTTGTTGATGATAACTGATGAAAATTACCTCTAAGGCCTATAGAGAAAGGGATATTGAATTCCATCACAACCACTAAGGTGGATCTAGGAAATAAAGTGGTGATAGGTATGCTAGTTATTCATTCAAGGATAGCAAACAAACTATTTTATTCGGTTTCAATTAATTCATTCATATCACACAATTTTAGTTGAACTATTCAAACCCCACCTTAATAAATAGAATTAGATTTATCGGTGAAGATAGAAAATGGGGAAAATATTTATTCCTAAGAATATGACTCTTCCCCTATGAAAATTTGTGGGATTAATTTCCCAGAAATCCTGGTGATACATACTTTAGATAAATTCAACGATATTTTGGGCATCCATTAAATTTACTTATATATATCCAACATAAATCTATTAGAGTATAAGGAAAAACAGTTTATAAAAAATATCCTTCCAATTCTATACCTGGGAAATGAGTAGGATAATTTTTTGGTACCAACACTTTAATAATGTATATAATTACCTAGTGAGAAAGTCTATCTAGATAAAATTATTAATACTAAGAAAATATATTTTATGACCTCCACAATGTAAGGGAATTCATTGATGTGTTTCTCACAGAATTCCCTAGTCTTCCTCCTTGTCGCGAGGTTGGGTTTTTAATCAAGAATGTACCCTGAGATTTTCTAATGTCTAAAAATCCATATAGAATTGTTGTTTTTGAACATGAGGAGTTGAAGAAAAAATTACAACTGTATTTCGATAAACAGATAAGTGATTCACAATGGGGTGCATCAATCGTATTCATCAAGAAGATGATTAGTCAGTACACCAATGCATTTATTTTCATGATCTCAAAAAGAGCATGATAAGAAAAAAGTATCCACATCCATGGATTTATGAATTTTTTTATTATAAATGTGGAGCCTAATACTTATTTATTCTGGATATTTGGTAAAGATAATATCATATAATGGTGAAGAAGGTGGATATCGCCCATGAAGATTTTTGTACAATGTACGGGAATTATGAGTTCATAGTGTTGTCATTTAGATGCAATAATGATCCACAAACCTTTATAGACTTGATGAATAGAATCATTAAGGATTACCATAAAAATTTTTGGGTAATATTCATAAATAATATTCTTATCTACTCTAATATACATGATGAACATCAGAAGTATTTCAATTCAATATTTAAGACATCGTGGAATGAAAAGTTATTTTAGAAGTACATTAAATATGAGTTATGGATGGATAAAGTAACATTCATGGGGAATATTATTACCAATAAATCGATATATAAGGATCCCTTAAAAAAGAGGCAATTGAAGGTTTTCCTAGATGTACATCTGTGATGGAAATCCATAGTTTCCTTAGATTAGAAGGGTACTATCATCATATTGAGAAACAATTCTCCTGACTACCAAAAACACTAAATTGTATAACTCATAAGGTTTTCATGTTTTCCTGGACCTATTAATGTGAATGTAGCTTTAAGGGGATGAATAAGATGATAATCACTTCACTTATGATCACATTACCCAACAATATGGAAGTATTTGTGGTCTGTAAGGGTATGTATAGAAATAAAATTGATTTTATTGTCATTAGTGATAATATAGTGATATCCTATCTCCAACCAATAAAATAATAATGTGGAGAACTACCCAATGCCTGCTTTATAACTATAAGTAGAGATATTCATGTTGAATATATGAAGAAATTAACTCTACGGAAAATGGAATGAAATATATTTGTATCATAAAAGCCGAATGTATATATTGACACTAAGGAAAATAATATGTGGCAATGAAGGTGGTTAAATGTAATCAAGGTTTATGATAGTGCAATTCATTACCATCTGAGGAGGGTAAACAATGTGTAATATGGTTTGAGTATAAAGGATCCCAAAACCCTATCCATAATGTGAAATAAAATGGATCCAATATCATTGGACATAAAAAGGATGAATATAGGAACAATAAAATGATCCTCATCTATGGCCCAAATAAATGTTCAACCATCAATTCTTTATAGGGTCTATGGGGACTAGAAAGAATATGAGTTTCTATAGAATAAGTTAGTTAATATTCCAGAGGTTAACATTACTAAGGACCGTTTTATAAGGATTGAAATATATATATGTGTTCCATAAAAACTAGAAATGAAGAAGTAAATTATTGATATTGTGCATACATAAACCTTATCTATTCATCAAGTAATAAGTAAGATGTATATAGATTTGGAGAAAAGATTATTTTGGGATGACATTATGTGGGAGATTCGACAATATTTATCTCAATTGTTAGTATTACAACAAGTCAATATGGAATGATATAAGTATAAGGGTGTGAGGATACCATTTCCAATACCAGTAAGTAAATGACTAAATATAACCATTTATTTCATCATAGGACTCCCAATGAAAAAAGAGTAAGTAACTCCATTTGGTTTGTAGGAAATCGTCTTAAAAATCCAACACATTTTACCACTAAATAAAGATTTCTCTCTTGAATAACTCACTAATATATACATAATGGATGTGATAAAATGTTTGGAGCTCAAATCATTATTTTATCTGATCAATATCCCTGGTTTACATTATAGTTTTGGATAATGATTTAGTAAGAGTTTGATATAAAGATATAATTCAAAACTACTTATCAACCCCAGATAGATGTTCTATAAAAAAGAACCAATAAAAATTTTGAGGATATGATGAGATCTTGTTAAATGGATTTACTAGGTTGTAGGTACCATCACCTTCACCAATTAGAGTTCTCATAATACAAAAATATCGATTACATCATTCAAATGGAACCTTATGAGGCTTTGTATGTGAAGAGTTATTATACTCTATCATTTTAAGAAGAATTTGGAGAGTGAAATATGATGTGATGTGATCTTATCCAAGAGATGACAAAGAATATTCAAACCATTTATCATCATTTGAAATCCATAAAAAGTCAAAAAAATGAAAACATGTTAATAAGACCTGTAATTTGAGGTCGTAGATAAATAATTCCTTCATATTTCATTGTGGAAGAAATCCATGAGGTTTGGAAAGAAGGTAAATTTTTGTCAAATATATATAATCCCCTTTGAGATCATTGAACACATCAGATAAATGACCATTCAACTAGAACTCCCATATAACATATCTCAAGTATATGATGTGTTCAATGTATCCCTCTTGAGAAAGTACATATGAAACCCCTTATATGTACTAAATATAGAGGTGGTACCATTGAGGAATGATATTTTATAAAAGGATCATATAGTGATGATCTTATATTATAGATACAAGCTTATACTAAACAAGAAAACTCACTTAGTAAATGAGTTTTGTGGAACCATAAGTTTAATAAAGCTACATGGGAACCTAAATAGGTGATACAAAAGAAGTAACCTTAACAGTTTTAGTGTATGAAATGAATGTTTCAATGGTGAAATATCTAATGTGGGGAATAATGTCACAACCAAAACATTTACAAATACAATTACTTTTTTTATGAATTAATTCATTATCAATTAATGTAGTAGTAGAAAAATATGGCACTAGTTTGGTTATTTTGGATAGTTAAAAGTTATATAATTTCATATTTAAAATACTGTTAACAATTATAACCATTGATAATATAACTCTTGAACAATAACCATCATGATTTGTATATTAAGGGTAATGATAAAGTATAACTGATATAGAAAAAGGAAGATATCACATAGACAAGTAATATTGTACCCAATAAAGTCCATTTATCAGTGTTTCATAGGGTGATAGTATCACTAGGATTATCCTTTGAGGAATCCCTATATGCGATCCAACAACTTGTACATGAGAGTAAGTGTTTAGGGGAGATGTTAAATCTCATTAAGAGCACAACACAAACCATGATCACCAAATATCCCAATGAAAATATCACCACTAGACACCTCACACACAGGGTTCAGTGGTGTAATAAAGTGGTATGTATCTAGTTCCTAACAGTATTGATTTTTATATTTTATTTTTAATAAAACAATGATTATCATTTATTACTTTTTAATATTACTTTTTAAATAAATAAATTATAATTTTAATAAAAATTATATTTTGATATGATGAAACTAAATTTGTATTTTTGTGAAATATATAGTTTCAATCACGAAACTATTTTTGATGAATTCAAGATTTTTTTGAAATGAATGATATATTAATAAAATATTACTCTTAAATAGTATTTATTAAATATAAATTATAATATAATTATAAAAAGTCAAATATATTTTTTTAAGGTTAAAAAATCTTTTATTGTCAAAAACCCATTAATTTTATATAAATGGGGATTTTTTATTTGAATGAATAAATTATCCTATTTATAGAATTATTTTGAGAAAATAAATATTACATTTCAGATCAATATATTTAAATCATCTAACAGTGAGTTTTCATAATTTTTTGAGATAGTTATATTTTTGTGTAACAAATAAATAACATATAAATATAAAATATGTATTATGAAATAAAAAAAAGTGATTTAATAAATACTATAAATAGTGTACACGAAAAAAATTTCATTTCCCCTTTAAAATAATTCATTTTTATGTTATTTTAGTAATTTTATAAACCTGTATAAATCTTTAAACACTATATTATTTTTTAGGGTTTTAAAATAAATTATTTATTAACTTGAATCACGTACACATATCGAAAGGAATTATTTTTATTTGTTTTATTCTTATAATTACAAAATAATGAATCCACTCCTCTTTGTAAGAACCCATGGGAAAAAACTATTGGATGGTTTGAGTTTTTTATTACATTATCATATAGAGTTTAAAACATAAGTTTTCTAATTAATAAATAATTATCTATTTTTTTCTAGGTAAACCCACACAACCCACCATTCCTTTTAAAACCTCGATATTCTATGATTTTTTTTAAATTAATTTAATGTTTTTATATTTTTCTTTTCATGATACACTAAGTTTAGCTTATGTTATATAAAATAAAAAAATTGGGCTTTAGTTTCACAGAACACCATGTTATGATTTCGCTACATGAAACACATATATTTTCTTTAGGTACATTAAACACTATGTTTATCTGGTGTTATATACAAAACCGATCTTATTAGATTGTGTTTGTAACATCCCAGGTAAATGAAGAATATAAAATTTTCATATTTATCCATATTTGTGAATAAAATATTTATATTACTTTAAAGGAAACACTATGCTCGATGGCGTACCTAATACGCAACAACAAGTTTCTTTGGAATCTTACGTTGCACTCTAATAATAAAATAATATTATTTTAAATGGTAGTTAATGCCTATCCATTGTAATGGAGGGAAAGAATAGAACTAACTAAAGAATTATTATATATGTTTGTCAAATATTTTTACTTTTATCCAATAAATGTTAGAGGCTTAAAATGTAAATGAATCCAATTTTAAGCATAAATCATCTAATATTTTTTAAAAGGTTGATTAACCGCCTTTTGATGGAGAACCCTTTTTAAATATAAATTTGACTATTTTATATGTTGTATTTGAAAAAATAAAATCCTTCTTTAGAATATAGACATCAAAATTTACTTTGTGTAAATTTTTGTTATTTTTCCGAGAATGATCATTTTTATTGAAAATGTTGCATTTTAATTCAAAACCTCCTTCTAATATGATTTATTTATATGGATATATTATATTTTTAATTTATATTAAAGTTTATTTAGAATATATTTTTACCATTTAATCCAATTTTGGGCATTGGAATTTATTTTACTTTGAAATTGGTCTTAAACTAGTGTTAATCTTTTAATAGATATTGTTTCTTAAAAACACGCTATCTGTTTTGACAACCGGAATTAATTATTAAAATAATTAATGCAACTTATTTCTTTTTAATTTTGTAAAATAGACATAATTTTTGAATTCAGAGTATCAAATATAGCTTAGGGTGAATTTTTTGTATTTTTCTGAAAAACATCAATTTTTGATGAATAGTGAAACCACTATGTGGTAGTTAAAGAAACTATTTTTTCATTTAAATGAATCTTTACCACTTCTGTGATTTTATTTTAAAAAATACAAAATACATGGTTGTAATTAGGAGGTAAAATTTGGTTCAATGAGATTAAAATAATTTTTGGTAAATAGTAACTTTTAAGTTTTATTAATCGCGATTAAAGGTAATTAGTGTCATTTAAGGTAAAAATAATGTTTTAATAATATTAAATGACCTAGACACATGTCCTACCCTCATTTGATGTGTCATGGCCGACCCAGAAAATCCATGTGTCAACTTTGGGACCCCATGGAGCCACATTGGTATGAAAATGACATAAATAACTTTTTATTTAAAGTTAAAATAAAAATGTCACAAACATGAGTTGTTTTAGTAAAACAATTTTTAAATGAGGTTATACAAGTCATATTTTTTACTATAAATATTCATTAAAAAGATAAAAATATTTACTACATCATGATATTTGTTTTATAATTTTTAGAAATTAAATAAATTAAATTATTTATGACACCATGATGATGCAGCGATTACCTCATTATTTAGCGATTTAAATAAAATGAAAAGATAATGTAACATATAAGACCTAAACTTGTCAAAAACCTATTGGATGGGTGTATCTAGAACTCTTATCACCTTATCCTATAAATATATAATTTTGGGACCTTTAAAATACGAAAATATTTTTATAATAAAGTAACCTTTTATAACTTTCCAAGAGTGCCCCTCCTCTCCTCTTTCAAAAGGCCCCCACCTCTGCCACCTTACCCACACCTATCAAGCCATTTTGTCAGGAAAAACTTGCCCATTTTGACTCTAAACATCCCTATATTACCTCTAGAAGCCTCACATTGGGCAGAAGACTTCCCAAGGAAGCCTTTGAGATCAAATCAAAAAGTGTTACCCGTTTTAAAGGTAGTGTCTTCTCTTGTGTTCTTATGTTTTATTTTGCTTCTCCAACCCTCTAAACTCTTTTTATTCATTTATTTTTTCACAAAACCAGCATATTCAAAATACTAGTATGTTTTTATGTGATGTATTATAGCTACACTTACACACACCTTCATCTAATGATTAAAGAATATATTGTTTCTGTGGATGGAGAATTTCTGCCTCACGAAGCAATGATTGTTCAATATTCTCTTAACACCTTTCATGGTGGCCATTATGATGTCAATATATTTTATATATGATATATATGTTATTTATTTTTTCTATATACTTCTTAATTTTTATATTTAAAACATTCCTTTATGCTTTTCATGTTGTCCAAATGTGATAATTTTATACGAGGAAGTGTGGACTGCCACCCCCTCAAGTGATCTGACTCGTTCATACAATAAATGGAATGTATAAATAATTAAACTAATGAACATATTGGAAATATAATATATATATCTCTCAATTATTTTTAATTCCATTAATATGACAAAGAAATGAAAGCAGTGTTCATGCGTATGTACGGCCTACCGTCTCCATGAACTCTGCATTTCATTTCTTCTTATCTCAAAATGTTATGGAGTAGTATAAAATTAATATGTACTGGATATATATGATATTTAAATCATTAATACTATTCTGGAGATTATTTACTTATAACTACATGGACAATCATTTTCAAACAAGTTCATTTTTTACTCATGTACCAAACATCAACAAAAACGTCTGTTATGAACTCACATTATTAACCAATTATTATAACATTATAATATGTTATATGAACTGAATAATAATCATTAAAAGATTTCCTTAAGAAATTATAAATTGAACAAGGTTTATTATTCAGGAATATAAAGAAACGAACAAGACAAGTCATACTTGAGGTAAGGGATCCTACCTCTCTCTTTCTTTTCAAGTACTCTCTTTTATTCCATCCCTTTATGCTCCATGTTCTTATGTTAGAGGATGTTATTTTATATTCATCCTACTGTCCTATTTATTTTAATATGATGAGATAAACTCTATTTCTCTCATAAATTAATTTAATAATGTTTAAGTGGCGCCGTTAGGCTACCGAATTTTTGTAAAGGATTCTTTCACCCTTCTCTTTTTTTCAAAGTTCTATTTTCATGTCAAGCCTTTTAAGTTACTTTTTCTTATGTTAGGGTATGATATATATATCCATCATACTTTACGTTTATGTTCATATGATGAGATACCATATTTGGACTCATCAATCCATTTTTGGATGTTTTATGTGGCGCTGTTAGGCTGCGGAAATTTCGTAAGGGATTTCTTATCTCACTTTCAATTCCGTGAGATTTCCATTGTTCGCCACTTATTTATTACATGTGGTGTATTTTTTAATGCCATTTCATATATATTATCATGATTATTTTCATGGTACTATTTGATTCATTTGTTTTTTATTATATTTTGGTCATACGACTCATTTGATCACAACGAGGTAAGAAGGTTTTATCTCACTTTTTGTTCCCATGAGATTCATGCTACATGTGCCACTATTTATATTTGTGTGGTGTATATACTACCCATGATTTTATTCTTTGTGTAATATACATTAATTTATGGGTATTTACATATTCATTGTATGACCCTTCTTTCATGGGGTGTACATTTCGAAAGTTACCCAAATCGGTAAGGGAACTTCATTACCCAATTTTAATTCTTTGGGTTAAACTTGTACTTCTTGAATGTGTCATCATATGAATATGTGTGAATGACCACTGATTGTTTTAAACTTAATATCCACTTATATTTGGTGTATTCTTCTTTCACACATCATTATGTAATTGATTTATACTTAATCAAGGGATACCGTCTTTGTATGGGATTTCGTCTCAATCTCCTTTCATTTAGGCATGTTTTGTTCTAATACAAGACTTTATTTTATACGCTGTATAAAACACCTTTGACTTATTATTTCATTAAAAGGGAATATTTTTCTATGAATAATTTTACAAAATGACAAAAAGGAATGTTTCTTTTAACATACGCGGTGACAACAACCTTTTCTGCCGCCGTGAGTATTGTTTTGTCTTTGGCTTCCTCAATAAGCCATATAGTTTTTAAAATGAAATAAATACCATATACTATTTTATATATTTTGGTATAAAAAATGGTTTTTATAATGGATTTGTTATGTAAATGTATTTAAGTGATATATTTTGATCATATTGTGGAAATTTTCTCGTTCCATTATATTTTTTTTATGTCTTATGGTTTTATAATGGTACTTGGACATTTGATGGGTGGTTACGTGATAAACCATATGACGGGTGGTGTCGTGAATACCAGGACTCGTGGTTACGTTATAACCTCCAATTCATTCGGTATGGAAGTCAGCCGTGTGGCTATTCCATTATGTATGTGTGGAAGTCGACTGTATGGTTATTCCATTTAAGTATGTTTATGTCCCAAGTTACCTTTATATGTTATGTGTTCTTTACATGGGTTTTATGGTAATAATTTTGGTTAGAAAAAGGTAATAAATGATCTTTTATTTAGTGAAGAGTATTTACTACTTCATACAAGGTGAAAAGTATTACTTATGATAAAGTAATCATGATTTACTTATTGTTTTGAAAAACTAACAGTTTTCCCTTTTTTGTATCTCTTACTGAGATTTTTATGCTCATCCCAAGTTTTTGAAATGTTTTCCACATGACTTAAAGATGTATAGGTTCAAGGATGGGATCAAGGAAAGACATTCTATCTAAAACATGGAACTAGATATGTTTCTTTTAAAATGTTTTTTTTTATTTTATGGAAACTTTGTAGAAGTGTTTACTATGTAATCTTTTGAGATGTAATAGTTATGACCTAATTCTCTAAAACTATAAACCTAAAAAAGATCCTCTATGTGAATTATTCATTTAATTCAATATTAATTAATTTTTAAGGTCGTGGCCTTATAGTGTTACATGCTAGACCAAGTTTTAACCAACTAAAATATACTATTAATATTATTATTAAAATGATATTATAACTACCACCTAACCATGGAATAAATGTTATGAATAAGATTATCTAAATTATGAAAATATTATTTAATCATGTATTTAAAATTAACCATTTGGTTATAAACTAGTATAATTTAGTGAAATAATTCTTTAAAATAATGAAATTACTTATCTATGAAAACTATTTTTCTATGTACAAAAACAATTTTATCTCAATAAATTAAAATAAAATTGAGTAATGATTTAAAAAATAATTATATATAATATACTCGATACAAATTTTTTATACTCATATAATTGATTTGAGAGGTATAGGATTAGTTTTAATACAATTTTATGAATAAAAATATGTATTTTTCAAAAATGTATTTTTCCCCCTCTCAATGATGAAACAATTTTAAAAAAGTTTTTTGAGAGTTTTATAATTTTTTCTTGAAAAAATAATATTCATTTTTGATATAATAATATAAAATATTTATTTGGTTATTTTTTTTTGAATTTTTTCTGGATGTTTCATTTTTGATGAATATTGAAAAACACAAAATTTTAATTCAAAATTTGGTTTTCATATAATTTATATATATACATATATTATATTTTAATTTGGATTTAAATAATAATTAGAAATATTATATATCTATTAAAAAATATATTTCATTTTAATCAATTTGAAATTGAAATTGGATGTATAAACATTTCACACTTTTGATCATTTTTACTTTAAAAACACGCTGTGTCATCCAGACTTTGGGATTAAATTTAAATTAATTTATGGAACATATGTTATTGGAATTTGGGAAAATAGATTTTATATTTTTTCATCAGAATAATTTATAATTTCTAATATTTTAAACATAGTTTTTATCAAAAATTATAGTGGAAGTATTTAAATTAATTATACAATTAAGAGAAAAATTAAGTTAACAAAGGATAAAACACTAAAATTGAGGCCCAAAATGACCTAGAAACTTATCAAAAATCTATTGGATGTTCATATTTAGAACCTATAATAACTATTCAGGTATTTTTATCATTATTGGATCCACATTACAAGGAAAAATGTTGGTTTAATTCCCCATTAAGAAATTTACAAGAATGTCACTCGTCCTCCACTATAAAAAGGCACTCACCTCTCCCACTTTTTAAAACATATTAATTCATTTGTATCACAAAAAAAAATACCTAAATATAATTTAAAAATCACTAAAATATTCAAATAATCCTTTATTTGGTCATAAATCTTAACAAGGAATCCATTTGGTGAAAACCAATAAGAGTTACCCAAAGAAGAGGTAACATCCTTCACAAGCTCTTTTGTTTTACATTCACTATCCACCACTGAAATGTTCGTATCCATGATATTATAATAAACATAGTATCCTAAATATACTGATATGTTTTTATTATAATTTTTTTTATCTATAAATACACACACTTCCCTCTAATGGGTCACGAACTTACCATTCGGGTGTACAGAGGACTACTGCCTTATGAAACTATGTTGTTCGTTTTTCAATTACCACCTCTCATTGGTGGTAATGTTATTGGAAATAATGTTTTTATATTATATATATATATATATTACTTATCATATATTTAATCTATGGTAATTATTAAATTAAATTTACCTTTATGATTTTAATTTTGTGTGAAGACGATAACATCGTTTGTGGACGTGTGAACTACCGCCTCCTCAAGGCAATGTGATTCGTTCACACTTTACATGAAATGTATTAGGGATGAGTTTTGTAAAAGTATATTATATAAATGAAAAAATATTAATTTAAATATAATATACAAATATATATACATACATGTCATTTTCTTTCTTTCTTTCGATACGATAAGAAAACGTAACCAATGTTCACACGTACGCACGACCTATTATCCCCCGGAATGGTCTATTCAATTTCATACTTCTATATTTTATATATTATTATGAATATTTTTTATTGAATATATATGATATTTATATCATTTTTGAATTATTTTTATAAGTAAATCATGATATAAGTAAGAGGATGAAAAATAAAAATTCAAAACATATATGAAAAACAAAGTTAATATTACCCAAAACGTAACATTAACATGGATTTGTTAATAATTGGGTAATGTAAAGTAACAATAAAATCACATACCATATTATATATAGGAATATTGTAATGTGGTAAATGAATAATAAAATTATATTTATTATACTTCAGGATTTAACATATAAGAATAAGGTCAATACTTAAGGTAAGGGTTTTCTCATCTCACATTTTATATCCATGAGATACATGTCATGTTGACCACTAATTTCTTTTTTGTGGTTTATTTACTTCCCATTAATGTATTATTTAATTATTTGACTTGTTATTGGTATTTATATATACATTTTATGATCTCTATTTCATGGGGTTTATGGTTCAAATGTTGCTAAATCAGTAATGTAATTTTGTCTCAATTTTCCTTCCTTGAGACACATGCCATGTTAAACACCCATATTCTTCTAATAGGTGTATATTATACCATTTTACATGTTATATCATGAATATAATTATATTCTTTATATTTTAATCTTCATTTAATTCTATTATATATTTTTTATAATGATTTAAATTGACCAATGTAGTAAATTTTATTTCTACAATCTCATCGTTTATCATGATTGTTTATGATTATGATTCCATTGATGGAATATTTTGATCTATATCTAAATATCCATCATAAATTAAATTATCCACAATTTTTTCATGTAATATACAAGTAATGGAACCATTTTTACATTATTTTTGTAATTATGGTAATTAAGAAAACGATTTTATAAAAATTCAACATTGCTGATCCTTTTGGTCGGAAATCCATGTTCTTTCACAAATGTGTTTTATAAAAATGTTTTCAAAAAATTATCAATATTATCCAATGATGTTTAAATAAATTTTTACACGTATTTACCTTTTAAATTTTTTTTATAAAATGAATATTCCAGTCATTTTATGATCAATCCACTTTTCTAAATTTATAAGATGATAATGGAATATTCATTGGTACAGACTTACTAGCCATCATGATCGTAATTTCCTTGAAGAATCCTTTGAATGTTTATATGGTTATTTTTAAAGAATATTTTTCCTTATTTTATGGATATCTGATAATTATAACGTGGTTTTGAAAGAAAAAGTTTTTCAAAAAAAAAATAATGTTTGAAAAGTGTTTTAAATTATTTCCAAAGCTTCCTTTATATTTTTTCAATAGGGTATTTTAAATGAAAAGTGTTTTCAAAATGATTTAAATAATTCTTTTATGTTTTAAACATGTATTCAATTAAAATTTTTTCAAATTTTTTTAAATATTTCTTTATGAGTTTCCATTTTTATTTAAATGAATTAGTTTTTGAAAATATTTTTGTGCATACATTATAAGGTTTCAATGATATTTTAGAGGAAAAAATGTTTTTAGAATGATTTATGTTTTATAAAGAGTATTTCAAAAAAGAAAATATATGCTTCACTAAAATGCTTTTAAATTAAATTTTAATGATCTCTTTATAATAAATGATTTTTTGAAATGGTTTTATGAAAATGATTTTCAAATAAAGGTTATTTTCATTAAATAATGTTACATGTTTACTTTCAAAAACATTCTTATTAAAAGATGACATAATTTGATATATTTTATGATTTACTATGGATATGATCCAAGAATACCATTCATATTATTTATTGAATGGATTATTTATTAATGGTATGATGTTTATGAAACCCATCTCTCTTCCATGTGGTATATTATTTTGAAACCAATTTCTTTTAGTGGGTTATGATTGGATAAAATGATTATGAGAACTATATTTTTCCATAGATAATGATATGATAAAATTATTATAATACACATTTCAGTTCATCGGTAATGATATGATGTTTAAAAAACCCATATTTTTTAAAGCATCAATATATGCTGAATATTTTTTTATCTTGTGTAACATTCATATATGACTTCATTATAAGACCGGTTAGAGATATATCTCCCTCCAATTAATTGGGTAAAGATAAATATTTTATTATCACAAAGGTTACATAGGAGGGAATACCAATCCCAAAGAAGAGGGGATCCTTATCAAGAAAAAATAAGGTACACAGGAGGGAATCCAAACACCGAAATAATAGCATAGACAGGAGGGAATCCCAATACAGAAATAATAGGTTACACAAGATTGAATCCCAAGCCTAAAAAAGAGGGTACACAAGAGGGAATCACAATCCTAAAACAAGAGGGTACATAGGAGGAAATACCATGCCTGAAACAAGAGGGTACATGATAGGGAATATCAGGCTTGAAATAAAATGGTACAAGGGAGGGGATCCCTATCATGAAATAAGAGGGTACATGAAAGGTAATCCCTTTCCTGAATTAGCTACAATAGTGGTTATTTAATGTCCAACATTTCATGATGTTCTTGTTAGGTAGCATTGACAGAAGAATTTATATGGTTACATGTCTGTAAAAAATTCCATATCTTATTCCCATGTTATTCTTTCAGGGCTTACACTCTTGATTCCCTTATGATTCAAGTCTTATGAACATCCAATAATTAATAAATGATTCATGTTTATGATATTTAATATATAGGGTATGACCTTTTATCATTATGATCACATTCTCATACCCTTATTCTCATGTTTATTCATATATATCTCCCTTATTTACCCTTATTGAGAATCTATGATCACACCTTTCTTATGTTTCATCTTCCTAGGTTATGATGAAATTTCATAAGTATAATTCTATATAAGAATATATTATTGGGAAACATTGATTATATTTCACCAAGTTACAATATTTTGTTCCATGTTTCCAAATACACTAAACTGTGATGGTCCTCAAGCATGTACATTTGTAATGTGCAGAATATTCATCTAATATGATTCAATATCAATGTATGTAAAGACTAGGTTTATATAGTTTGTATCAATGGAATGGTTTAGTAAATAATGGGAAACTAGGGTGATCAAACATTAGTTATATCCCTATGTATATTTTTAATGACATATATAGGTATTTCTCTAAGGATAGGTATACAGATAAGTTAATGTTTAAGAAAATGTCCTGGAATTTTGGTAAATCATAGAGTGAGTGGTTTCCAAGAAATAAATCCCCTTCTTGATACAAGAACTGGATGTGTCTTTGGTACACATTAACATGGGGGTAACCCAAAAACACTATATTTAGGTAGACTAGATTAGGAACTAGTGTTTGACAATGGGTCTTGTTGTACACCTTATTTGTGACTCTAAGGGAATACGCTTTTGAAATTCAAAAAATAATTACAAAACATCATGAATGATTTAAACATAAGGGAATAACGAATAACATAGGATAAACCTATTGTGTCATTGATTAAATATTAGGTGTTATGATTTAGACATAATATTGTTAATTTTTCATGATTATGTGGTTTTCTGTTAAGATACGTGTTTCTCACACTATGATTTCTGGTTTTATATAATGGTGGGAACTAGAAAGAAATCGGTTAAAATTGAATGTTTCATATGCGGAAAGTATGTAAATTCTAAAAATTTATTTCCTAAGTGGAAATATCATGAAGAGAATTAGGAAGGTAAATGATTATTTGTTATAGTACTAAAGATAAAGAAACCACTAAATACATGTGAAGTTTATGTTATGTTCTAAGAGTATTTTTACATTAAATGTTATATGTATAATTAAATTAAGGTTGAGGACCCTTAATACAAGATTAAAATTTTATAATATAATCAAAAAGGAATTAATTAATAAGATGATAATTCCTAAGTATAGGTTTAATAATAAATTTGGATTATTTAAGAGTATATGTTTTGGAATTCAATGATTATCTTATATGAATCATGAAATATATATGTATTTTTAGAACAAGTTTTTCATTATGGATTTGAAAGGATATTTTATATTGTTTTGATTTAATAGAAAGGTAATATTTGGATTAAGGAAAGGTAACCCCAAACATGTTACTAAAGATGATAAATGTGATTTTATATGGATAAATATATGATGATAGAGATACTGTAAATTGGATAGTATTTAGGACCATAGAACCGATAAGGGAATTGTTGAAAAAGTGATCTATGTTACCATGCATGAAATTTACAACTTCTTGGATTTAATGAATACATCCAGTATTTTTCAGAATAAGGATGTCTACATATTTTCCAAAAGTATATATGGTATTTTATGTTCTTACAACATTTTAAGGGAATATACAATGAGGGTACTCATATATTTGTAATGTAACAACCAATAAATACATTATGATATATGGGGGATTGATGTTAAGTTTATTTTTTTATATTTAGTTAATTGTTTTCTAATTTTTTGGAAATTAATCAATAAAAAGGGTTGTAAGGTTAACAATTTATGGAATAGTTTATGTTAAACATCAATTGGGGTTTCAGAGAATAATGTATTATCTAGCCATATGGGGATTTATGTATATTGTATAACATGCGCTAACCTTTTTGTTTTGATAAAAAAAAATATGGAATTACCTATGATTTTATTTATGGATCTCATACTATCCTAATGATTAGGGAAAGACAAATTTACCATTATTTCTCAAAGTAAGAGATGAAGTGGAAATCATGAATAGAATGATCAAAGGGTAAGATTTTTCATATGAAAAAGAATAAAATCAAGTAATTATGTTTCCTTATATACTTAGATAGTAAAATTATTCATCAATGAAATGTATATTGGAAAATAGTTTTCCTAATACCATCATTTATGATTAATCGATGGTCTTATAAATCATCACAGATATGTGATTTTGAGACCCTTAACACACCATTGATCATTCACATGTGGATGATAAATGATCTTTATCAATCTCTAAATGTTTTTATAATTTTTCTATATGTACAATATTAACTATAAACCTTTGTTCTCCTACATGGAAAGAAATTTTTGAGTTACTTTGGGTAACCATTATGGTTCCATCATTCCATATTTGAAGGATGTTATAGTATTCTTTTTTATGATGTGGGTTTCTATGAAATAAACATTGAAGTATTAAAACATTGATATCATAGACAAATTTAAAAGTATAAATTCATTTTAAGGGATGTATAATGTGACACCCTAAGATTTGTGATTTTTTTCGAATTAATTTAATCTTTTTGATATTTTTTTCATTTAACATTTATTATAACTTGTGTTATATGAATGCAATAAGTTTTGATTGTGTTTCATGAATAAAAAAGTTAATTTTTCTCTAAATGAAACACTTAGATTAGAATTTTAAAACACACAAAACTTTATTTGGATTATATTACACATAATTATGAGTTCCTATTAAAGCTTATGTTACATATAAGGCCTATTTTTACCGAACAACTAAATACTATTAATATTATTATCAAAATATTAGTATAGTAACCACCTAGCTGTGAAATTGAAGTTACAAATAAGATTAAATAATTTTTAAAAATATTATATAAACAAATATATAAAATCTACTCATTGGTTATAAATAAGATTTAATTAATGAAATAATTATTTGAAAATAATGAAATTGCTTTTCTAAGAGAACAATTTTCTGCGTACAAACATAATTTTAACTCAATAAATTAAACAAAATAGTTTTGATTAAAATTTTAAATTAATTTTATAATATATATTTTCAATAAATATATTTTATACTCATAAAATAGATTTCATAGGTATAAGATATTAACAAATCGAATATTATGAATTAAAATATCTATTTTTTCAAAAGGTATTTTTATAGCCTTTTAATATAGAACCCATTTTAAAACAAATGTTTGAAGATTAAATAATTTATTATAAAAAATAAAATTCATTTTTAAAATTTTAATACAAAATTTTACTTTTGTTATATTTTGGATATTTTTCTAAGAAGTTTTTTTTGATGAATAGTTAAAAACACAAAATTTTAATTCAAAACTACTTTTTCATCTAATATGTTTATATAGTTAAATTCTGTTTTAATTTGGTTTTAAACTCTATTTAGATAAATTAAAAATATATTAATAAAATATATGTTATTGGAATTATTTTTTCAATGAAATTGGATATAAAAACATTTAAATATATTGAAATTTTTCCCTTGAAAAATCCGCTTTTTCATCTCGTCTATGAGATTAAATTTAAATTAATTTATTCCAGTATTGTGATGGGAATTTGTAAAAAATGTATTATATTTTTGTAATAATAATAATTTATAATATTTAATAAGGTCAACATAATTTATTATCAAAATAATCAGTGAAATTAATTAAGACTAATCACAAAAATTAAGAGAAAAAATATCTTAAAATGGACTAAACCATAATATTAAGGACCAAAATGACCTAAAAAATGTAAAGAATAAAATTTATGTTCATATATAAACTTAGTACTCCCTTTATTGTATTTTGATCATTATAAGAGCCACATGTCTTGGGAAAAACGTGGTTGTAATCCCCTTTAAAAAAATATACAATATTTCCTCTTATTCATCACTATAAAAAGGCACTCTCAGATGCCACTTATTCATACCTATAATGACATTCTCATCATAAAAAACTTATGAACAGATCCTAAAAAAATCCCAAAATTTATCTTGAAAGCCTAATTTTGGGTATAAATAAAACCAAGGAAGCCCTCTGGTGAAAATCACGTGGATTTACCCAAAAAAGTGGTAACATAGTTCCACAAGATCATTTATTTTATTTTCAATCAAAAAACCATAAAATCGTATTAGTAAGATAATATATAATAAAATTATTATAATAAAAAATAATGAGATTTTTTATTATAATATTTTTAATTACACATACACACACTTCCATATAATGGGTAAAAAACTTTCAGTTCATGTGTATAGGAGAGTACCGCCCTACGAAACAATGATGTCCGTTTTTTTCCTTTACCAAATCTCAATGTTGGAAATTATGAGGGACATACTATTATTATATGGAATATATGACATTTATTATGTATTTATGCTTATATAATTGTAACATAGATCATAACTTTATGCCTTCTATTTTTTGTGCATACGATAACTTTGTCTGTGGATGTGTGGACTACCACCTCATAAAAGCAACGTGAATCCTTCACACTTTACATGGAACATATTAAGTATGAGTTTGGTAAAATAATATGATATATATGAAATAATAATTATTATATAATGATAATATATATACCTATATTTTTAATTTACTTTCTTTTTTTAAATATGACAAGAAAATAGAAACAACGTTCATGCAAACGTACGGTCTACCTTCTCCATGAACGTCATATTTTATTTAAAACTTTTATATTTTAGAGATTATTATAAATATTTATTTAATAAATATATATAATATTTATATCATTTTTTAAATTATTTAAATAAGTAAATAATATTATATGTAATAGAATCAAGAATAGTAAGTCAAAACATATACGAAAAACAAATCAAATATTACGTGAAACAAAACTTAAAGATGGAGTTGTTAATAAAATGGTAATATAAAGTCATAATAAAATAAAATGTGGTATTTTATATAATAATATTATAATATGTTATATATATACTAAACTTATATTTATTATAAAATAAGTTTGAACATGTATGTAGAAAAGAAAGACTTATAGTATGGGGTTTCTCATCTCAATTTTTATATCCTTGATATACATGCCATGTTCATCACCCACTTATTTTGTGTGGTGTATTTACTAAACATGAATTGATTAAATGATTACTAAAGTTAAAATTTATGGTTATTTACATATCTTTTTTATGATATCACTTACATGGAGTTTATGGTTCAAAAGTTACCAAATTGGTAATGTAATTTTGACTAAAATTTATTTCCAAGAGACACATGCCAGGTTATGCACCCATATTCTTTTAAGAATTGTATATAATACAATTTTAAATGTTATATCATGAATATATTTATTTTAATGGAAATTTATGCATTATTTGATGATATTTTATCTTTTAGACTATTATTTAAAGAGACCAATGGTGTAAGAGTTTATTACTATAATCTCATAATTTAACATGACTATTTATTATTATGATTCCATTGATAGAATATTATTATCCGTATCTCGTGTCTCTCATGAATTATTTTATACTCTGGTTATTCATGTTATATCTATGTAATGACACCATTTCCCACTCTTTTTTACATAATTAAATAAAGAAAAATGTTTTTATTGTAATCCGACCTTGTTTCTCCTTCTGTTTATAAATGTGTGTTCTTTTAAAATCATGTTTCCTAATTTTTTATTAAATAATTTTATTAATAATATCCTATTATTTTTAAAGAAAATATTTTGGCCTTTTTTACATTTTTAAAAAATATTTTTAAAAGTAATATTCGTATCATTCTTAGATCAAGGCACTTTTCAAATATTTTTAAGGTCAAAAAGGAATGTTCGGCATATACAGACTTACCAACCATCATGACCATCATTTTATTGAATATACATTTTAATATTTACTTGGTTATAATTTCAGAATATCTTTTCCTAATATTACAGATATATTTTTTATTTATATTTTGTCTTCAAAGAAATAGTTTTTATAAAAAATTATGTTTAAAAATTGTTTTAAATTATTTTCAATGATTCCATTATATGTTTTAAAAAGGTTATTTTCAATGATATGGTTTTTAAAAATGATTTAAAGAACTCTTTTGTGTTTTAAAAATATTTTCAAATAATAAGTATTTTAAAATTTATTCAACATTTATTTATGAGTTTTTATGGTTCTTTTAAATAAAAAGATTTTCAAAAGATTTGGAAGCTTCCGTCAAATGTTTTCAATGATATTTTGAAAGAAAAAGGGTTTTAAAATAATTTCTATTCAATTTTTAAAAAAAATTTAAAGTATATTTTCTTCAAGAAATTTTTTAAATGAAATTTTAAATCCATATTTATATGAAAATTATTTTTGAAATGATATTATGTTATGGATCTCAAAGAAATGAATTTTTCTTTTAAAAATGTTCCATGTGACCTTTCAAAATCCATCTCCATATACGATAACATAATTTTTTATTTTTTATGATTTGCTGAGCATATTATCCTAGAATACCATTAATATTATTTCATAAATGGTTTATATTGTGATGGAATAATATTTATGAAACACATATCTCTTCTTTGGGTTATATACTTTTGAAACTTACTTCTTTCATGGGTTATGAATTAATAAAATGATTATGAGATCTATCTCTTTCCATAGGTAATTATATGATGGAATTTTTATGATTCCCATTTCATAATTTGGGTTATGATATGATATTTATGAAACCCATCTCTTATTATTGTTCATGATATAATGAATGTTTTCTTATCTTGTGTAACACGCATGTATGGTTTAATTATGTTATGGTGCGACCTATATCTCCCTCCGATGCATTGGGTAAAGATGAATTTTTTTTTGAGATCAAAGGGTACACAAGAGAGAATCTTAATCCAAGAACAAGAGGGAATTATAATCCTAAAACAAGAGGATACATGAGAGGGAATCCCAATCCCAAAGAAATATGGTACACAAGAGGGGATCCCAAGACCAAAACAAGATGGTACATAGAATGGAATCCCAAGATCAACAAAATAGGGTACATAGGAGGGAATCCCAATCCCAATACAAAAAGGTACACTTGAGGGAATCCCAAGCCATAGAAAAGAGGGTACATGGGAGGGAATCCCTAATCCAAAACAAGAGGGTACACAGAAGGGCATCCCTATCCCAAAGCTGGTACACATGTGATTATCCCAAGCCTGATGTGTTATGAATTTCTTGTTAGGTATCCTTGACATAGTATTTTATATGATAATGTGTCTTCCAAAAATTAAATGTATTATTTCTATATTAGGATTTATGGGATTATTTGATTGATTACCGTAGGATTTATGTCTTATAAACTGCCAATTTTCATGTCATGATTCATGTTTGGGAACTTTGATAAGCATACTATGATTTTATAATGTTATGATATTGTTCTCATACCCTTATTCTCATGTTTATGCCTACATATCTCCCTTGTTTACTATTACTGAGAATCTGAGTTCACCCCCTTATTATATTTTCTTTCCCCATGTTATTAATTAAGGTTTTATACAGAATTACTAAAATGAAATATCTTTGGGAAAATTTTCAATATCCTTTTCCAAGGTTGAATATTTTTTTCCATGTTTCCAAATACACAAAACTATTATGGTCCCTAGACATGTAATTTTGTAATGAGATGAATATTTTTATAAATTGTTGTAATATAAATGTATGTTATTCCTGAGTCACTATATTCCTATTCACTAAAAACTATTGTATAATGATGTCACATCGAACACGCCTCTCTAGAGTCCTCACATGTTTCTTCAAGGAACCCAAAACGCCCTAAATGGGGTGGGGGGAATAAGGGTGTCATCTTTTTTCAATTGAACAAATGGATCTTGTTCCCATGTTGGTAGGAACCTATTAAACGTTCATGAAGAGGAAATGCATAATTCCAACAGTAAAATGTAGAGAAATGACAGAGTAAATTTACTTGGTTCACCACTAAGGGAAATGTCTAAGGAGAATATGCTGACAATGTGTCTGTTATAACAAAAACCACTAATCATTATAAATTGTGGATTACAAGAGTTTAGCACAGTCACTCTGTACTAGGTGTACTTCATTTACATGATTTTTGGGATAGCACATTGCTTTACTTGGATCACTTATACTGACTCCCCCTTTCCCATTACGTTGGAAAAATATTCACTCAGTTTATTGACATGAACGTCCCTCTAATGGTTTATCATTAAATCATGCATCCTCAACTATAATTGGATTCTCTTTTGAAGACCCATTTTCTTCCATAGATTTATATTAGTTTTATCCACACAGGTAGGTTATAAAAATGATTTTATAAACTGAATTTAATCACTTTATAAGTTCCCTTGAATGTCCCACATACAACCTTACCTACTCTCCATACAGAGTAGCATGTGTGGTTCATAGATTGCTTCCCCACAAACCGTCTCTGTGTTCTGCATCTGCAAACTACCTTCATATACCACATATGAATAATAAATCCATGTACTGAATTCATATATTGTCACTACAAAACAAATTCTACAAAATTCCCATACTTTGTGTACTGCCTCAACTCCGTGTACAACCCTGCTAGCTTCTCGTACTACCCACCACCGTTGCGTACTATGAGGGCTTCCTCTATGAACCACGCTATCTTTCATGGAATACTTTTCCTTACAAGGATCATTCTCTCTAGGTAATGTATTTTCCTCTGAAAACCACTTTGGAATTCATCATATTTCTTCTTGAATTTTAAATATCCAATTAAGTACATTAACTAATGGGATTACTGCTCCTTACAAATGAAAAAATGGATCCAAAAATTTTGGTAATCCAATATTTACCAAATATTTTATTTGGTACAGCCTTCATCACATACTACTACATTCCCATGAACTGCTACTATTCTATGAACCTACATCATTCTGTGTAATGCATGCCTATGTCCAAATACCTTCACCATGAATCGATTTTCGTTCTGTGAACTGTTCTGTGTTCGATTCCCACTATTCCGTATGAAGTATATGAACCATTCCCGTACACGGTATTATGTCCATGACCTAGTCTATGTGGTTCCCTTCCTTTTTCAAATTTCTTCACTATTATTCATGTTGTTCACTCCAATGGACAAATTCTCGATTCTGAGGCCCAAAAAATTGGAAAACACTAGGAAATTGTGCCACCATCAATATTGCTTTCAGCCTCAATCGCATGAACAAATTTCGTGCAAACTCCATGTTCATCAATGTGTATATTGACAACAACAAAAAAACAATATTAAATTATTATTGATGAATATAATTGGTTCCAACATTATCCCCAATATCGTAAGAACCTATTCTCATGCTTTATGAAGTACCATATCAGGGAAAGGGATTTATCTCTTTTATTTTCATTTAAGCTCTAATTTTTATTGATCATTTTTTAAAAAAAAAATTTATGTTTTCATGAATTTATAAATATCAATTTACCATCCAATATATGTTCTAATAATGAGAGATCATTTATACCCACTTTTTTACATTTTCTTAAGTAATTACTATGCTGAAGTAAGGGATCCTATCATTCTCTCCTTTATTTGAGAATCTTCATTACATATTTCCTTTTTATTTCACATTTTTAAAGTTGGGATATGTTTTTACACATCCCTATTACTTTTCTTATGTTTCACAAGTAATGACAGAACCATTTCTCTCTCATTAAACCCTTTTATAAATCTTTATATACACCCATTATACTATGAAAATTATCCTATGATTTTTACTTCCAAACATTTGTGTACTTTAAAGCTATATCCATTTAAACTCAATATTATTCACATATTTGTTTATATAATTCAATAATATTGGATTTACATATATGTAACCTGAACTAATTAATCATGGTGTTAAAATTGATTAAATACAACCTTATCTTAAGAGATCTATGTGGAATACTTATGACTATACATGATATGAATGTGATTAGGGTCCTAGATTTATACATCCCTCCAATGCATTGAGTAATGTTTCTATCTTGCAAGACTCCATGTATAGTGCATGATTTTATATCCTTGTAACACTTTGTTAAGTTGTATTGGAGGTTGTCTTGGATGTATTGTTATGATGTCATTTTTTATTTTGTTTCCTCATTTCTCTATTTCATTTATGTTATCATGTTATATCATACCTCACGGTTCAAGATTATAAATATCACCCCTTTTATGTTACCTTGATATGCTTCTTGGATCACATGTACTACATTACCTTATGCTACATTTTTTAATTCCCTTACAATTATTTAAAGCACTCCCCTTTCTTCTGTATTCCCCCAGGTTACCCCATGTGGTTTTAGAAGATCCGTGGAATATAAAGAATGTTTTACATGTTTTATATAATGATGTTGTACCCATGATTAATGTTAATGTTTAATATACCTAATTTCCCAAATAAACTATGCCTCGTGATATTCTGGTATTGTATTATGTGTATATTTATATAATAACTCATGAAATAAAGCATCAAATATTTCGGTTGTCATAGTTGGTATCAGATAAAATTCATGTTATTTTTTGGGTTTAGGATTATAAAACTCTAGTGAGATCATTATTGATAATACTAAACGTAGGAAACATCCCTAAATTTTGGTAAATTATAGAGTAAGTGGTTTTCAAGTAAATACATCTCTGTTCGGATACTAAAAGTGGATATGGATCTTCAATAGTTGTACCTAGGGGTAATATCCCTAAAAAGGTAACATTGTTCTGGACTTGATCATTATCTAGTGCATGAAAACAGGCCTTGATGGACATCTAGTTTTATACTCTTGGGGGACATGCTTTAGTAAATTCCCAAGATCATTATGTACCATTATGAACGGAATAAAAATCCATATAATATTTTATAATAGAACTAGATCATGGATAACATAAATTGGTACCTAGAAATTCATAGGTCAAATAATATATGACATTTATGAATTATCCCATTAATTATAATTCATTTATTTTTATCTAGTTAATTGTTTAAAAATACTCATCCCGGATTTTAAATTTACTTTTTTAGTTAATTTCATGAAATAAGAGAAAATTATTCAAAAATATTGTGAGGGGATATTTGATGACTACCCAAATGAGATACCAAACCCGATGAGAGAAAGAGTCACAAACGTCAAGACAACTATTTCTCAATAAACTCATGTTTTGAAGAAAAACTCAAATCATAAGGAATGCCAAAATCCCCCTGAAAAATTTAAAGTTATAATTGAGACCTTATGATATAAGGGACTCTTATTCAAGGGGTATAATTGACATTATAAGAAGAGAGAAATGGATAGAATCTATAGTATATATCTTCTCCATACATAAATGTATTCATAATGTTGTGGTCATGCTGGATATCTATCATACGGAAGGAGAAGCCTATTAATAGTGTATGTTGGTCCAAAATATATAGACTGAGGAGGATATCAATGAAATTGATTATAAGGAATTCCAAAAAATATTTCTAATAAATATTTCCCTCACACTCTCATATGTAAACTGGAGAGGGATTTCATTATTCTTTAGTAAAAAGGAATCGAATCCATAGATACATACATGGAAAACATCAAAATACTTCCATGATACACCTTTATCTTTGTAATAGTCACAGAAAGTAAAGTCTATAACTTATTTATTAGGATAAATACATGTCTATGAAAATATTTACTGATTCAAGACTCTGATAGGCATGAGGAAATTGTTTGATATTCCCAAAAAAAATTAATGAAGATTAGTGAATCTTAATGGTCTGATGGTTCTAGAGATAATAAAAAATTTATGGTTTTTAATCCTAGGGGTATGATCGATAAAACTCATGGTAGTGAGGAATTCCATCACCCCACGTGTAAAAAGTGTGTGATGAAGCATCCCAAAAATTTCATGAAGGAGTTAATGAAATTTTTTAGGTGTGGGAAAGAAGGGAACCTTCATAGTGATTTCAGATTTGAAGAACCAACCAATGTGATAGAATAATGGAATGTTATAGTCAACACACAAACTTTTTCCAAATTTTCTACTAAAAGGAATGAAAAAACTATGTGAATCAATTCTCTAAGCCTAGGGTTCTAGATGATTATCGATGACAACAACCTTAAAGTACTAGAGATAAAGACAGATTGTATTCCATCATGACTATTGAGGTGGATTGCAACAATAAAGTTGTAATTAGTACACTAGTTATTAATTAAAGGGTATTAAATGTACTATTTGATTCTTTTTATATTAATTCATTCATATCATGAAATTTTAGTAGACCTAATCAAACAACACATCAAAACATAGAAGTCAAGTTATCTATGTAGATGAAAAATCGGTTAATTGTTTCATCCAAAGAAAATAACTCACCCCATATTGAAATTATTGGGCTAAATTTCCTAGAAAACCTTTTGATACACCCTTAAGTAAAACTTTATTATATTCTATTAATCTGTTTAATTTCTTTGTATAGATCCAACATAAATTTACAGGAGAAGGAAATCAACATATGTATTACAAATAAACCTTTAATTCTGAAAAATTACAAAGAGGTGGATGAATATAATTTGGTACCAATATATCGTGAATGGTTATTATTCCCTAGTGAAAAATTGTATCTAGCTCAAATGATTGAGACTAATGAAAAGATCATCCCTAATGATGTTCCAACGTTATGGGAATTCACTGATGTGTTTCACAAAACAATTTATGGTCTTCCTCATATTCTTGAGGTTGAGTAATCAATAAATATCATAAAAAGATATTTTTTAATATCCATTACTCCATATAGAATGGTTGTTGTCGAACATTAGGTGAAGAATAAATATTTATAGGAGAATATTGATAATGGGTTTATACTCTTAAGTGAATCACTAGGGGGCACATCAGTCACCTTGATCAAGAAGAAGGATTGGATAATGTACATCTTAATTAATTATCATGAGCTCAAAAAGATTGAGAAAAATAAAAAAATCCACATATATATATTAATGACTTATTTCATGAACTATGAATAGATTAATAATTCTCTAGGGTGAATCTTTGGACAAGGTATTGTCATGTAATGATGAAGAATGAGGATATCCCCTAATATTATTTTTGTATAAGTTATGGAAAGAATGAATTCATAGTGATTCTATTTGGATACTCAAATACTCCAAAAACAATCATGGAATTAATAAATAGATTCTTTGTGGATTACCATGAATTAATTTGGAGTTTTTTATACATGATTTTAGTATCTACTCCATAAGAAAAGGGGAACATGGGGAGAGTTTGAATACCATACGAAAGACTTTTTCAAATGAAATATTATTTATGAAGTATAGTAAATGTGAGTTATGGATAATGAAAATAATATTATTGGGGTGTATTATCTCATTTGAGGAATATAAATAGATTCTTAATAAATATAGGCAATTTTAGGATAGAAAATATCAACATATGTGATGGGAATACATAGTTTCCTTAGATTATATGGGTACTGTCATAAATTTGAATGAAAATTGTAATGATTTTTAATCCCAAAAACCAAGATATGTTAGAAAGGTGTGAATATTTTTGGACAGAATAAAGCGAAGAGTTATTTAAATAAATGAATAAGTGGATAATCACTACACCTTTTCTCAAATTTCCCTCCAGTGGTGATTGATTTTTGATCTACAATGATGCATCCAAAAATGTATTGGGTTGTGTACTCATTCATGATGAAAAATTGATACCCTATGGATTCCTAAAATTAAACATCCATGATAAATACTAACCAATTCATGTTCTATAATTGATAGTTATGATCTAGAAATTGATGGTTTAGTGACATTATCTCTATAAGGAAAAGTATGACATATATACGGATCATAAAATCCTCTTGTATATATTCAAAAAAATTATCTCAATATATTCAAATGAATGTATTTTGATCTAATAACGGATTGTGATTGTTAAATATGTTCCCATCTAGGGAGGGTAAAAAATGGTTGATGCTCTTAGTATAAAGGATCTCATAACCCAATCCATGATTGGGATTGAAAGTGAAAAAATATTATTGGAAATGAACAGTAAAAATTGGGAATAATAAAAAAATATTCATCATACCTTTCACAAATAAATATGATTAAGGATTATTATAATGATGATGAGTTTCTATAGAATAGGGTGGAAAATATTCTAGAGTTCAAATTTGTTGAAGATGGAGTTATAATATTTCGAACCCGAATTCATGTCTGATCAAAACTAAAATTTAAGATGGACCTTCTGGATGATGCACATATCTCATTCTTCTATATTAATCAAGGATGCTCAAAAATGTATATGGATTTTAGATAAAAAGTTATAAAGGTATAACATTAATGGGGAGATTTCATTGTTCGTATCTTAATTACTGGTATTCCAACAAGTCAAAATAGAACGATGTAAGTATATGGGTATAATGTAACCAATTCCCAAAATAGTATAGAAAAAAGAAAACATAACCATGTATTTCATCATAGGGATCCTTGGGGAACCTAACAATAATAAATCCATTTGGGTGGTAGTAAATTTCCTTGAAAATTTTACATATTTCATCACAATCGGTGAAGATTTCTCTCTTGAACAACTCTCAAAGACATATATAAGGGACGTTGTAAGACTGCAAGGGGTTTCAATGTATATTATATCTAATTGTCACGAACCAAATCTGGTCACCACCAAAACCAGTGCCAAACCTGGACCGTGACAAGGCCCGAAGGGCGTTCCCGATCCCCACGGGCTGGCACAAGTGCCCGGGTATCATAAAATGAGAATTGGGAACGATTTACCGGAGTTTATAAACTTAAAACAACAAAAGAATCCAATAAAACGAATCTGGATTTTTCAAACCAAACAATCTTTTACATAAATTCAGAACTGAATTACATACTTAAAATAATTTAAAAAGACTATACCAAAGGTACAAAACAAAAATTAAACAGCCCCAGAACCCTCATGGCATGGGGCAACTCCCTCAAGCCACCTCCACAAGACTTCACCACCAAGGACCTGCTAGAAACCCGAACCACTGGAACAAAAAAAATTGTACCCAACCTGCGACAAAAAAAATAACCAAGTCTACTTACACCCAAAGGTGTAAGTAGGGTGTGAGCCAATGCCCATTAGGATACCACCACTAAGAGATTCCCCGTGATAAACATTCAAAGACGAAAAGCATGCAAGTTTTCAAAAACATGTAATTTCTAGTTACAATTTCTAAAAGATGCAACTTAAAAAAAACAGTGTTCAAGTGGGCTAATTTAAAGAATCAACACTTTTAAAATAAATTAAAAAGCTACTGAATTTTCCAGCCCAATATACCGTATGCCGACGGTAAGTATAAAGGATCTAATGAGCACAAGCAATAGGAAATAACCCCTAGGCACTAGCTAGCTGTGGGTCCCAGGTACCTCGTATCTCGGTGAGAGTAACCACAAAAATTATCCGTTCTCGTGCACGAGCCACTAGTAGGGAACATACCCATAACCTAGTGGTCCCCAATCATAATCATCATAGTTTAGTTAGAGTTGTAAGTGTCAATCCTGCTAAGTGAAACTGAGGCCAAACCCCACGGATTCACTAGCATATTAGTACACGTCCACCCACCTAGATACCCAGGTTTTCCCTTTGTGCTCAAACAAGTTCAACAAGCCAAGAAATATACTTTTCACATGAGAATATCACTTCCACATCACACATTATCCAAACAGCCCCATGCACATCACACAATTCTGAAATTTTACATTTCATTAAAATTCATTTTGAAATGAAACTCACACCAAAATAGCCCACAACACTTTTTTTTCATAACATCCACAATCCAACACATCCTTTAACAATTTTATAAAGTCCCTAAAAATATGATAAACATCACATAACAGAACTATTCACATCTAAAATGGTTCATTTGAAAGTATAAACAATCCAAAATAGTTTTCCAATATGGTTTCACCTCTTACATAAATCATTAAACCACTAAAAACTTTCATGAAACAATTCTAAATAGTGCACCAAAGCTTTTCAAATAAAACCCATTTCAAAACCATATTTCAAGGCCAAAATCACACCAATACAAATTCAAAACAGAATTTGAATCCCCAAAAACATTTATTAAACAACTCCCATGTGTGATAAAAACACCTCAACCAATAGTACAAAAGATCCACATGAAACGCACACGTTTTCAAAATCACTTTCAAGAAGTAAAATAAAGTTTTACACCTAAAACCCTTAAAAAACATCTTTAAGACCTAGTGGAACACCAATACCCCACCAAATCATAATTTTCATCCCAAACAAGATTTATTAAACAAAATTCATATGTTATAAAACAATCCCAAACAATACCCAAAGGGTTGCAAATGAAAACACCAAATTTTAAGCTAGAATGAAACTATAAAAACAAATTCTTTACTAAATCCATCATAAACAGTTCACGCACCACAAAAAGCATATTAGGAACATTAAGAATAAGTAATTCAAGCAAACTAACTCATCTATAAATGTTTACACATGGAATCACCTACCTTTTATGACGAAACCCTCAAAATAAGGTGTGTAACATCAACCGCACCAACCCGGCACCACAAGGATTATAAATCCAGACCTAGACCACCAAAAATTAACCTAAAAGATACCAAATCAGACCTTAGTATAAAACCCCAACTTCTGGACATGAGGAACTTTAAGAAATAGGAAATAAAACAAAAAGAGGATGGAGGGAACCAAGAAGGAGTTCCCTTACTTGAAATATCTTGAAGAAATCGGCCCCAATCCACCCAAATATGAATCTCCAAGTACCCAAAAATGGTATGGAGGTTCTAAGGAGTAATATTAGGTCATGTGGGAACTGAAATGGGGAAAACATGATGAAAATTGAAGGAGTTATGAAAGATTCATTTTACCTCGTCAAATCTGGTCGATTTGAGAAAGAGTATGATATATTGCCCTACTTCGCGGCTCTCCTGAGCTCCGAAATTGCGAAACCAATAATGGTGGCAATCCTAGGGGTATTGGCTTTGCGAGGGAGGTAAAATCACGGAAAAACAGTAAAAATTTAATGAGATATGAAAATTTAAAAAAAACAATTAAAGCAGGAAATGGGCCTACGGGCAGGCCCATTACCTAAATCAAAAACCCAAATCCATCATGATTTTGGATTTATATGTGGTCCAAAGGGATATGGTGGTTTTAATATATCAGGTTCTTCCAATTGGGAAGTGGAATGGGTTTAAAATAGTAAAAATTGAAGGAGTTATAGAAGAAACAAAATTAGTGTTTAAATCTGGAATTCGGCTCGCGGTTTGGCCCAAATTTTCAAAACCTACCATTTTCACCAAAATGAGTGGTAAACCCCCCAAAAAAAATCAGGAATGGAAATTAAATGAAATATTAATATATAAAAAAGTCACGTGTGTGGCAATTCTCCCCACCATAAAACTTTCCGCCCTCGGAAAGCCACATCAAGGACAAAAAAAACACCAAACCCAACCGACAGGCAAAAAAAAATGGACTCATTTTCTAAGCTTTGCCCCCAAAGGCCAAAACACCTCCAGTGATCAATTAAGGAAGGAATACTCCACAACCAAAACATACACCACATTACTGAAATTATCAAGCACATTCAGGATTTTTTTTTCTTCCTAAAATAAAACTCCTCAAACACTATCTGAACAAGACTCAAGAAATTTACCCAAACAAACAAGAACATCGAACAAGGTTACACTTACCTTGATATAACTATACCATTGGGAAATCTCCAATCCCAACGTTTACTCAAGGAAGATGTTTGTGGTTATATAGCTCCGAATGAGACTTCCCACATCCAATCCAAGACGAATTAAAAAAGTGAGTTACTGGTACAAGGATACACAAATGGGCTCCCCAACCATAAGAGACAACTTAGATTTTTTTTTCAAGAAAGAATCAAGACACTAACAGGGGAGCCCCGAACAAACTCCCCAGTACAAGGGGTAGAATCCCATTAGGCATTTTCAAAATAATATACGTGAGACTCATAGTGGTTCTCCCCACCATAAGAACCATCCATCTTAACTGACCAATATGGGCCGGCATAGAAAAACCCAAAAACTTAAAGAGTTGGGGAGACAACACGGTTAGCCCGTACAGTTTTGGAAACTATGTTCTAACCATTTGGATCCTTATACCTACATGGTTTTCTAGGGAATGGTTACTAATAAGTGTTCACTCAACATGTATAGAAATATCTAAAACCATTCCCCTGAACCGAAAGGAAACCAAAGGGGAAATGAAAGTCATTGGGAGATAACATGGGGATGAGGCCCGCCACCTCTTTCCACCGAACGTGAACAAATGAAGCAAAATGACAACAAATAAATGCTTGAACTATTACCATCTATCATAATAAGAATAGTTCTTTGTGCAAGGTTAAAAAACACTGGGATTTCCTCTGACTACGCGCCAGCTTCTCTCCGGGACCTATGGCTGGAGCTGGAATGATTGAAGCATCTTCGGCCTCGCAGTTAAGATTTGGAAACCCCCGAATAAAATTTCTTCTTCCGATGCTACAAAAAACTACATGCAATCTTAGATGGGTTAAACAAGACATAACATACCCCAAAACTCACTTTCCCCTTACTTGGGATTTCACTAAAATAAGGGTTTAGAGGATGCACTCACATCACACCTTGTTTCTTCAGGTGAGAAATAATAGAAATAAAGAAAACAAATAAACACCTTCCTCTAAAATAGAGGATGTCGAGATCTCCCAAAAGGAAAAACAGTTTTGAAAAAAAAAATAGACTCACATAATATTGTACAACTTCACCTTTACAATCAAACTAGCACGTGACATCACAACATGTCACCGAACAAGACCAAAGTGACTGAGAGTAATAATACAAGGAGGGGGGCCTTATACAACATCACCAAATATCACAGCATCCCTGAAAGTGTCCATAACATCCTCTCATGTCCAGATTTCCCACACTGGTGGTTTAAAATAAACCCCTTCTTCGAAGAGACTATGAAGGACTGAGAGACCCTCTTAGACACTATCCATATTGACAACCCTAGATAACTTCCACCTTCGAAGCATCAGGTATCTTAAGAAACTAAGTTCTCTTTAAACCATCCACGAGCACTCTTCCACAACAAGAGGATCCGAAAAAAAACCAAGAAAGTAAATGGTGTAGACTCATTATACAAATCTCAAGAAAATATTCCTTACATTGATCAACTGGAGTATTTTCCAATGGAAAAACAATCCGCGTTTCACTTCAGTTGTGCACTAAATCTTAATGGGGGCGCACCTTATCCAATGAGAGAACCCAAGGACCCAACTAAGCTGGTCCATTGGTAAAAACATGCAACAAAACATATCCAAACTCACTAATGGAACCATATTAATGGTGTCCCGAAACATATATCATAGAAGACTACTAACCAGACCTTTTACCTACCTTTCCGACCAAACACAAACCCCAAAAAAAACAGTTCGAACAGGAGGGGTTCTTAGACTCAAAACATCCCACAACATCAACATTTTCCAAAAATACACAATATACACCATCCCAAACAATTCATCAAGAAAACATTTTTTTCTTTAAAACCATTTCTGAAAAAAAAAAAAACGGTTCAGCGGTGAGCGTATCCACCAATGGTACCCCATGGGCCTCACACATGCATGTTTTTGTGCCACACCAGGCACCCTCCTCATATCCGTCCTGGAACTCATCCTGTCATGCCATCAACCATATATCATCCCATATAACCCCATGCATGTGGTCACTCATGGAAATACCAAAGTTCAATGCACTAATTCTTTCCACTTTTCAAAACCAAAACGGTCAACCAACACATCATTACTATCAAAACCGCTAACCAGGAGGTCGAACCCAAATTACCGCTTTAAAAAAACTTTTCAGAAACGAACAATCGTTCCAATGAAAACTCAAATTCAAGTTATTTACATCAATTTCAAAACATCTCATACCATAAAAAAACATTTTAATAGTTTAGAAAACTTTAATGGGAACACTTTTTCAAAACCAACTTCAATATAGTTTCTGCTTTCAAAAGAGGTGTAAGAACACAATTTTCCATTTCAAAATAATTCTGAATATTCAGTTCCACCATTTCATAAATCAAAACATTTCATATTTATTTGAAAATATTTTCACGAAAACATTACACTTCCTAAAACCAAGTCACTTTAAAACCAAAGTTCCAAGATTTCAAAACTAAAGAACACCAGACAATGCGAGAGGAAACTAGTTTCAGTGGGTGACTTGGACATATGGTTGGCGGCCATATTCCAATCACTTCACTGTCACAGAGAGTGTTCTAGGGAATATCCCAGGCTCCACATGGCTTTCCAGTCCCTGCGAGCTCATTGAGACCATTAACCCAACTCTCTTTTCATTTCCCCTAATCATCATCAAACCAAGAAAACCAAAAAAACATAGACAAATCCCAACTTCCCCTGGTGACTTGAATCCTGAAATGAGGTGTGGTGATCAAGCACACTACCCATAACCAGAATTACATGTCCCAAAAATCATAACTCTAGACTATCCTGACTATTTCCCAAATAACATGACTCCAATGGAGCAAACCTCCTCTGATACCATTTTGTCACGAACCAAATCTGGTCACCACCGACACCAGTGCAAAACCTGGACCGTGACAAGGCCCGAAGGGCGTTCCCGATCCCCAAGGGCTGGCACAAGTGCCCGGGTATCATAAAATGATAATTGGGAACGATTTACCCGAGTTTATAAACTTAAAACAACAAAAGAATCCAATAAAACGAATCTGGATTTTTCAAACCAAACAATCTTTTACATAAATTCAGAACTGAATTACATACTTAAAATAATTTAAAAAGTCTATACCAAAGGTACAAAACAAAAATTAAATAGCCCAAGAACCCTCATGGCATGGGGAAACTCCCTCAAGCCACCTCCACAAGACTTCACCACCAAGGACCTGTTAGAAACCCGAACCACTGGAACAAAAAAAATTGTACCCAACCTGCGATAAAAAAAATAACCAAGTCTACTTACACCCAAAGGTGTAAGCAGGGTGTGAGCCAATGCCCAGTAGGATACCACCACTAATAGATTCCCCGTGATAAACATTCAAAGACGAAAATCATGCAAGTTTTCAAAAACATGTAATTTCTAGTTACAATTTCTAAAAGATGCAACTTAAAAAAACAGTGTTCAAGTGGGATAATTTAAAGAATCAACACTTTTAAAATAAATTCAAAAGCTACTGAATTTTCCAGCCCAATATACCGTATGCCGACGGTAAGTATAAAGGATCTAATGAGCACAAGCAATAGGAAATAACCCCTAGGCACTAGCTAGCTGTGGGTCCCAAGTACCTTGTATCTCGGTGAGAGTAAACACAAAAATTATCCGTTCTCGTGCACGAGCCACTAGTAGGGAACATACTCATAACCTAGTGGTCCCCAATCATAATCATCATAGTTTAGTTAGAGTTGTAAGTGTCAATCCTGCTAAGTGAAACTGAGGCCAAACCCCACGGATTCACTAGCATACTAGTACACGTCCACCCACCTAGATACCCAGGTTTTCCCTTTGTGCTCAAACAAGTTCAACAAGCCAAGAAATATACTTTTCACATGATAATATCACTTCCACATCACACATTATCCAAACATCCCCATGCACATCACACAATTCAGAAATTTTACATTTCATTAAAATTCATTTTGAAATGAAACTCACACCAAAATAGCCCACAACACTTTTTTTCATAACATCCACAATCCAACACATCCTTTAACAATTTTATGAAGTCCCTAAAAATATGATAAACATCACATAAAAGAACTATTCACATCTAAAATGGTTCATTTGAAAGTATAAACAATCCAAAATAGTTTTCCAATATGGTTTCACCTCTTACATAAATCATTAAACCACTAAAAACTTTCATGAAACAATTCTAAATAGTGCACCAAAGCTTTTCAAATAAAACCCATTTCAAAACCATATTTCAAGGCCAAAATCACACCAATACAAATTCAAAACAGAATTTGAATCCCCAAAAACATTTATTAAACAACTCCCATGTGTGATACAAACACCTCAACCAATAGTACAAAAGATCCACATGAAACGCACACGTTTTCAAAATCACTTTCAAGAAGTAAAATAAAGTTTTACACCTAAAACCCTTAAAAAACATCTTTAAGACCTAGTGGAACACCAATACCCCACCAAATCATAATTTTCATCCCAAACAAGATTTATTAAACAAAATTCATATGTTATAAAACAATCCCAAACAATACCCAAAGGGTTGCAAATGAAAACACCAAATTTTAAGCTAGAATGAAACTATAAAAACAAATTCTTTACTAAATCCATCATAAACAGTTCACGCACCACAAAAAGCATATTAGGAACATTAATAATAAGTAATTCAAGCAAACGAACTCATCTAGAAATGTTTACACATGGAATCACCTACCTTTTATGACGAAACCCTCAAAATAAGGTGCGTAACATCAACCGCACCAACCCGGCACCACAAGGAATATAAATCCAGGCCTAGACCACCAAAAATTAACCTAAAAGATACCAAATCATACCTTAGTATAAAACCCCAACTTATGGACATGTGGAACTTCAAGAAATAGGAAATAAAACAAAAAGAGGATGGAGGGAACCAAGAAGGAGTTCCCTTACTTGAAATATCTTGAAGAAATCGGCCCCAATCCACCCAAATATGAATCTCCAAGTACCCAGAAATTGTATGGAGGTTCTAAGGAGTAATATTAGGTCATGTGGGAACTGAAATGGGGAAAAAATGATGAAAATTGAAGGAGTTATGAAAGATTCATTTTACCTCGTCAAATCTGGTCGATTTGAGTAAGAGTATGATATATTGCCCTACTTCTCGGCTCTCCTGAGCTCCAAAATTGCGAAACCGATAATGGGAGCAATCCTCGGGGTATTGGCTTTGAGAGGGAGGTGGAATCACGGGAAAACAGTAAAACATTAATGAGATATGAAAATTTTAAAAAAACAATTTAAAGCACGAAATGGGCCTACGGGCAGGCCCATTATCTAAATCAAAAACCCAAATCCATCATGATTTTGGATTTATATGTGGTCCAAAGGGATATGGTGGTTTTAATATATCAGGTTATTCCAATTGGGAAGTGGAATGGGTTTAAAATAGTAAAAATTGAAGGAGTTATAGAAGAAACAAAATTAGTGTTTAAATCTGGAATTCGGCTCGCGGTTTGGCCCAAATTTTCAAAACCCACCATTTTCACCAAAATGAGTGGTAAAACCCCCCAAAAAAAATCAGGAATGGAAATTAAATGAAATATTAATATATAAAAAAGTCACGTGTGTGACACTAATCATGATTGAAAGTTTTCCTGGTGGTTCTAGAGAATACTATATCATATATAGGATAAGGAAATTAACATCATCATTACTTATCACCCCCATATAGATGGTTAGTCTAAAAGAACTATGTATCCTCTATAGGATATGTTGATATAAGATGAAATGAATTCCCAATGATGTTGGGACCCAAAAATTTCTCTAGTGGATTTCTCATATAACAACAGTCTTCATTATAGAATTGAAATGGAATGTTATGAGTTTCTATATAGTAAATGATGTCAAACAATGATTCGAGGATGAATTTAGAGAGTGTTAATTGATGGGACCTAATATTATCTATAAGATGAAAGAGAAGGTTAATATCATTCGGTGTTATATGAAATACGAAAAATGTTGGTATAAAACTTATACAAAGAATCATCAATATGGCCTGGAGTTTGAGCTTGGAGACAATGTTATCATTCCTATATTTTTTATGAAAAAAGTCATACGGTTTGGGAAGAACATATTTCAAGATACATCATGTAATTTGAGATCCTTGATCAAATCAGAGTGGTGTTCTATCTACTAGCATCCCCACCTAACCTTCCTAAATCATGTGATGTTTTCCACATATCCTTATTGAAAAAGTACATACCAGACCCATAAAATGTATAAATACAGAGGTGATAACATTATAGAATGATCATTAATATGAGGAGTATCCAATGAAGATCTTATATCCTAGAGACAAGGTTCTATAGAACAATAAAAATACCTTTGATAATGTGATGTAGCGAAACCAAAAGTTTGAGGAAGCTACAAGGGAAATGGAAGAGAAAATGAAATAGAATTACTGTAATCTATTTTAGTCTATTAAATGAATATTTGGATGTAGAAATTATACATGTTGGAATAATTTTGTGACCCAAAAACATATATATTAAATTTCACTTTTGAATGTAAAAATTCATTATCATGTATTGTATTTATAAATAACACATGCACTACTTTGGTTATTTTGTACTATTATATGTTATATAATGTACAACTTAAGATATAGTTTATAATCAAAATTATTGATAATATATCCATTGTATAAATACCATTAATATTAGTATATAAGGGTTATGATAAATTTCAATTGACCTAGACAGGGGAATTGATGTAATTGACCAGTAGAATTATACAATATATATCCCATTTATCAGAGATTCCAAGGGAGATAACATCATTGGGATTTTACCTTGAATAAGAAAAAGATGATATTCAACTACTTAAACACGAATGAACTCTATTACAAGATAAGTTCAAGGACATTTAAATAAAAACCCAAAAAACTTTTTCCAAACCACCCCATGAAAATCCTCCCAGAATAGACATTACCCTTTTGAAATTAACAAGTGTTATAAAGGGTTTTGTATTTAGACCTTAAAGGTGTGAATTTTTAAAGTTTATTTTAATAAAATAAATATTTTATGTATCCTTTTTTAATATTTCATTTTAAATTATTTAATAACGAGTTTAATAAAAATTAGATTTTGATATGATGAAACAAAAATTGTATTTTTGGAAAATATATAGTTTCAATCAAGAAAATATTTTTCTTAAATTGAATGATTTTTTAAATAAATGATATTTTAGTGATATTTTATTATTTAGTATTATTAATTAAAAATAAATGATAAAAAATCAAATGTAATTTTTATAAGGTTCAGAAAACAATTATTATAAAAAAAATTATTTTTCAATAAATGGGGATTTTTGATTTTAAAGTTTAAATTATAATATTTAGAAAACTATTTTTGAAAACTAAATATGATTTTTGAAATTTTCATGTCTAAATTATCCATCATTGAATTTTTAATAATTTTTTGATATAGTTGAATTTTTTGTTAAAAAGTAAATATATTATAATTAGAAAATATATATTATGAGATCATAAAATCCTAAAAGTGATGTAATAAATACTAAAAAGAGTATACATGACCAAAATTATTTTTTCCCTTTAAAATAATTTGTTTTTAAATTTATTTGACTAATTTTATAAACCCTTAATAAATCTTTCAAAAGAACTATTATATTTTAAGATTTTAAAGGCATTTCTTTATAAATCTGACTTGCTTCTATATAACGAAGGAAATTATTTTAAATTTTTTGGATATTATCCATATAAAATAATTAAAAACACTCTTCCTTGGTATAAACAATTTTTGAAAACCATGTGATATATTTTTTCGATTAATTAATCATGTAGAGTCAAAACCCAATGTTTGAAAATTAATAAAAAAGTTTCCTCTATTTTTATATATAAACCCACAAACTCTCCCATTCCTCTCTACTAAATATGTTTTCATCATGAATTTACCCTTCCATTAATCGTATATAGTGATCCCAAGCTTCCCCCATGATATTAAGAAGCTCATTCAGAGCATTATTAAAAACACTGTCAAGGTAAATAATCTGCCTCACTAATTTTCCATTAAATAACTTTCTTTGTGTTTAGCCATTTTAATATTAATTGATTTTATTTTTATGCCAATAAAAATATAAATTTAATATAAATTTGTTTTTATAATAATGGGATATCGTTCATCCCCTCTCGTTTTAGCCTCTACCAAGGCTATTACTTTTCTAAAGTAAGGGTTACTCATAATCTCCTCATTATTTAAGAACCTTCTTTATATCATGCCTTTTTATTTCCAATTGATCTTGTTGGGTTATGTTTTTTCACATACATCTTATCTTCCTTATGATTCCATTTTAATAAGATATTATTTTCTCTCTCATTAATATTAACTATAAACCATTACGTACACATATTATGATGCCAAAATTATCTTGTTATTTTCAATGCCAAATATCTATGCAGTGAATACCCATATCCATTTACCCTCATTGGTATTGTATTATTTGTAACAGTAATTAATTTATTTTGAAATAACATGTATGTACCCTTCACTCCATAATAATTGGGTTACAATTGATGAAATGTATCCTTATGTTGTAAGATATATTAAAAACACTTATGCATGTAGATGATATGAATGTGATGGGTGGGTTTGAAATTATACATTCATATAATGCATTGAATAATTTTTTTATATTATTAGATTCCATGTATAGTGAATTATATGTTACCCTAAGAACACAATGTTATTATTTCCATGCATCTATCCTTATCATATGTTTATGAAGTCAGGTTTTATGTCATTTTCACATTCCTATATTTCCTTTATGTTATCATGTTATATCGTGCCTCTTTGTTCAAGAATATAATTCTGACCCCTATTATGTATCATTTATATTCCACTTAGATTACATGTATTGATTTACCTTATTCAATGTTTTTCCCTTTAATAGGATTTATTTCCCACCCCTTTCTTATATATGTCTCTACGTTATCCCCAATGAGTTTAGAAGATCCAATGAATATAAGGAAACATTTAAATTTTTTATATAATAATGGTTTACCCATGTTTAATGTTAATATTCAAAGTACATAATTTCCTAAATAAACAAGGTGTCATGATCCTATCAGATTTTATTAAGTGTATATTTTTATAAAAAATCATGATATAATGTTTTTTATGGATATGGGTTTTCATAGGGGAATATAGAGATGTTTGTAAAAGTAAAAATGTCATCCTAATGACTTTATAAGAGAATATATATATAATCCTCCACGGTATCCAAAGTACTAAATAAATTAGGAAAAATTGAGAAGCATATATGAGTGGAATATCAAAGCCAATGATATAAATTATAATTTTTTAGGATCTGGTTTGAAGAAATAAAAATGAATGGTTATAACAATATTGATGATTATTTCACAAGGGTGAATGAAATAGTTGGCAACATTGGAAAATTTAGTGAAAATAAATAGAATTAAATCATTGTGAATTATATTATGTTAATTTTCAAAGACATACATGATCTAACAGTTCTAGAGTTTAACGATAGATATGATCTGGCCCTGGATGAACTTCAAAATATCTCTTTAGCCTATGAAATAAGTAAAGATATAGATTTTATAAAGAAAAAAAAGATAAAATATACATGAAACCTATTATTAAATAGAATTAAGGATAATATAAATATATTTAATCAACGAATTCATAGGATTATAATGACGATGAATAACTCATCCAACTCATAACTCTACTTTTAAAGATATATAATAAGTTAAAATTGAAAAGAAATAGTGATAAATTTATGAATTGTTATATTTAGGATGGTATTGGTCATATTGAAATGAATTTTCAAATGAATCATCATGTAGAATCTAAATCATATAAGGGGCTGAGAAATCCCATAATGATAAGAAGAAAATATATATTTATATTCTATTAAATAGGAAAATAAAATTATTAATAAGGAAGAAGGAAATTGGTAACTCAGTTTGTTTACCAGATGATGTAATGTTCTGAACCTAAATTCCACAAAATGTTTCCCCAAGACTGGTTGTACACATGGATTCAGGAACATATCCTCACTCCAATGGCTAGAAACTATCATTGAGGTCCTAGGATATGTATTTGGGGAGACTATTAACTCTTATTAGAGTGTAAAAAAATGGTTATTACATACAAATCTATAATGTAGGAAATAAATAAACTAGATTATATATAAACATCTAGGAAATAAGTATTGAAATAAATTCTAGAAGTAATCTCATATACAAGATGATATGTAATGACACGTGTCTAAAAATTAGCTAAAAAAATATATAGTCAATAGTAAAATACATATATCCAATTGTAAAAAAGGACAATTTTCTTACAGATAACATCAGAAGACTCAACTTGGTCCCTTGATCCCTTAATTCAATGATTTAACAAGTGAATCATCGATCTATGTGTGTTTTCCCTGGTCCCTGCATGCATTCATATAGTCTATTCAGGTACCCAATGGTGGTCCAAATAGGGTGTGAGATACAATCCCAACAGGTCACTACATGAATTTTCAATAAAAAAATTTGGCTTTAAAATACAAGATAGAGAAGAGTGGAAAGTGTATAAATTAAATTACAGTAATACAAGTAAAATTCACATCGGAAATGTATAACTTTAAGTGATACTATCAAGAAAAACAATTATTTTTTAAAAACAAGTGTCAAGATCTTATAACAAGGAAAAATAATAGAAAAAGGAAGTAAACACGAGGGACATTATATATAAAATATATATAATTTAACCCATGGCCACACCATTTATCCTCTTTATCGAATTAACCAAAAACATTTCGTATAACCAAAAGTTTCACAACAACCACAACCAATCCGTATAATCCGGCCTGAAACATTTACCCAAATCTTGTTGTATAATCAGATGTTTTATACCCTTATTAGGTTAGATCCAATGTATAATGGACCAAAACATCCTATTTAATCCTAGGATGATCTCTATAGAAACAAAGTTATATTTTTAATGGGATCCAAGGATCATGTCAACTAACTATGTCTACTGTGAGCCCAAAAAAATCAGATCCAAGGGGTTGAAAGACCCAATGTGAAATCTCATCCCTCGCATCCACTACTAATATCAACATCCAAGTAGTAACATCCAAGTCTTATGATGGGGTTATGATCAAATGTATACCCATCAAAAAACATCTACACTCTTAATTAATCACATTTATAATATTTGACAATCCATGAGTTTACCCACTCATATAAAAATTCACATTCAATTACATTCAGTGACTTTACCCACACATAAATTAGTCCACATTTAAGTAGTTAAAAAAATATAACATCATGTATCGCATGGAAAAGGAGTAAGAACATCACACAATCAATAAAATCAGTTCAATTCATTTATAAAATCATTCCTGACACTAGTAATGATCTAATAGATGCCCCATGGGTTGTATAAAAAATGAAATATCAAAGGAAAACACCACAGGATACCGTAGTGGGGTAAACAACCACCAACAAGTCTCAAAGAACCATTATGAATCCCTAAAAGGATCTATTACATTTAATTTAGTCATTAATTTCAATTTTGAGTCCACACTATAATGTATTATGGGAAACATAATGGAAAAAAGGTCTATAAATCACCAAACCACTCTGAAAAGAATAGACCACCTATCATAGGTCAATGGTAATATTCTCTCTAGTATCAATTATTTAATAAACTAATATCTAGATAAAAAATAAGAATGGGTGATGAAAATACAAATATGAAATATTTTCCTGAACCTAATATACTCTTTCAATCAGAAGTTAAATGAATAAGGACACAAAATAAATAGAGTACTCACCTACATTAATCTGACAAGACTAACAAATCTCAATTATGAGATTGGATATAAGGGAGGGATAAAAACAATCTATAGGATATAAAAAGAGATCCCCCACTTGAGGTTATTTCCAAAGGAGGGAGAAATGATTTAGGTTTAGGTTTAAAAGTATTATAAGGGAAAAATGGTAATTTATCCTAAAAAAACTAGGATGAACGGTTGGTCAAATCAAGCACCAACAGTGACCCCTTTGTTGTGCTAAGGGGCCACATGCACAATCACTACACATGGTTTTTCTAACTGTGAAAATAATATGAAAACACCTATATTAGAATTTTTTTTGTTCTCCCACATGAGCATGAACCATCTTTCCCATGGTTTGAATCATTTTACAGACTTCACATTCCATCTTCTCTGGTCTCTCATTGCTAGTAGTAACCATTCAAACCTTCCTGCATGATTTCTAATAATATTGTGGTCTTTCTTAATCTCCAAGAACCTTAGTTTTGATCACTAAAAAATCCATAGACACCCACGATACTTCCATAACCACAATGGGTATTCACATTATTCTATAAATAAACATTTAAACTGAAATTTAAAAAATCCATACATCATATGAAAACATGTGATCATATAATCTTCTCCCTTGAATAAATTCATCCCCAAATTTCCCTCTCAAGGGTGGTCTAGAATCATCAAAGAATAAATCAGGCCACTAAGCATGTACATAAGCATCCCTCTCCCATATCTCACCATTTAAATAGTAGTTCTACTGTATCACTCGTACTAGGGAACCTAAACGACCTCCAAAAAACATCACTCCCTTTGCAATGATATGAATAAAATGATACTCAAATGACACATGTGTATTTAACTTCAACTCCTCATGATTTAAATAATGAGATATGTATAAATATTAATGGAGAAACTAAGATATGTGGAAGACATCATTCATTTCTTGCTACCTTTGAGGTAACTGCACACGATAGGCTACAAGCCTGACTCTACCCAAAATCTTGAAAGACCGGAAATATAAAAATGAAAGATTAACCTATCTCCTGATCCTTCTATGCCCCAAATTATGGAGACATGATATAAGACTCGTTCTCTAATCTCAAACTCAAGAGGTTGTCGACTATTAGTAGTGTAAGATTTCTATCAAGACTCTACAAAAAATATCCACCTTTTGGACAACTAGACCTGCTCATAACTCTCCTATATGAGACATGGTCCTAATAAAGCTTCCAAACCTACCCCTAACATGCAATGGGTTAATTAGAATGACCTATTGTACAAATCCTAAAAATATTACATCTATCTCTTCACCTAATAAATATTATTTCAGTTCAATTCAACATGGGACATATGCCTCCCCCAAGTACCCCCAAAATCTTGGATGTGTGATTGTAACATTTTATCAAGAACATTTATTGTATACTTTTACTACCTATCTACCTAAGGGCGGTATTCCATGCTTAGAAGCACCTATGTACCCAAATATATCTGCAAAATCTTCATGAAATTGGATGTAAATATGGTTTCCCTATCTGCAATGATAATGAAAGGGTACCCATGAAGTTTTATTATATCATATATATATGACCGCCCAAGATCATCAAAACTGAAGCTATCGTTGATTGACATGAAATATGAAACCTTCATGAGCATGTCAATAATAACCCAAACAACATCACTACCTTGAGGTAACCTCAATAAACTAGTCATAAAATCCCCCGTGACATTATCCCATTTTCTACATAGGTATAAGTAAATACTATAAAATATTAGAAGGTCTCTAATGTTCCACATTCACCTACAATTAGGTGGAACACCTCATAACAAAATCAGCTACCTTGCGTTTCATCCCTAGCCACTAATACTAGCAACATAAATTATGATACACTTTGGTAACTCCATGATGAAATGCGTAAAATAAGGTATAAAACTTCAACATCATCTCATCATTTTTGTTCACTTGACCCCAAACTTTACCATGGATTCACAAGATCGTATCCTTTCCACAATCCATTCATGAGGTGACTCCTCACCTACCACACTCTCCCGTGGGACTAGGACCCTAGAATCGGATAGATTCCTCATCCTCACCATATCATGTAGGGTAGAGGTCATAGATAAGGATGAAATATAAGCCTATGTTTAGCTATACTACACCTTTATATATATCTTTTAGCATAATTCCATAATATTCCACTCATTACTAGCCTCCAGAACTGTCTGTAACAAAGTCCTCCTACTCAATGCATCAGCAACTACATTGACATTATTGGGTGTATAGGAAATCTCAATGACAAAAGACTATAGGTATTCAACCCAAATTTTCTTCCTTAAATTCAAATCACACTATGTAAATATATAAAAGAACATTTTTTGGTATTTTTAAACTGAAAAAAACTTCCATGTATGAAATGTCTCAAAAAAATGTGAAGAATGAACGAATAAAACTAACTTGAGATCATACATTGTGGTATTCCTCTAATGTTTCCTCAAATTCCATAAACATTTGGCCACAAATCTATCCCCATTACATCATAAATACTCCTAGATCGATTCCTGATTTATCACAATACACAATTTAGTTCAGTACCTACACTGATAGAATCTAGACCGATGATAATTTCCATCTCTCGTTTAGCTCCTGAAATGATATCTCAGAGGTATTTTTCCATAAAAACCTAACAACCATATTAGTAAAGTATATCAACAACATTTATATGTGTGAAAAGTCTTTTATAAATCTATTTTAATATCCAACTATCCCCAAGAAACTCTGTATGTCAAATATATCTTAAGAAAGCTTCCTTAAAACTATAGCTCTCATATTCTCTGGCTCAACTGATACTATTGTCTATGAGATAATATGACACATTAAGTGATTCTTATCCATTTATAAGTGCAACGTTTTGAAAATAACATATGATTGATTCTCTATCAGTGCATCCATAATGATCTTAATATGTTGGGAATGGTCATGTCGATTGTGATAATAATCCAATATATCATTCGTGAAAACAACAACAAATGAATCCAGATAAGGATGGAAAACATGGTTTATCATCTCTATGAAAACAAATAGTGTGTTCGTGAGACCGAACATCCTAAATAGAAATTAATATATATCATACTAGCTATGCAAGGTTGTGCATGGTATGTTTACAGGTTGAAGAAGAACCAGATGGTATCGATATATCATATAAATTTTTCAGAACACCCAAGATCCACAGAGAAGATCAAACATGTCATCTAAATATGTCAATGGAAACCAGTTTTTAACAATCATCTCAATCAATTTATGATAATCCTTTAATAGTGTAAGGGTAACATATACATTTTTAACAAAAGTGGACCAGGGAACCAAATAGATAAGTAATGGGATGAATAAAAACCATTACTTTCAAACCATCTAGCTACCTCTTGAGTTCCCACAACACTATTGTATCCATCCTATAATGAGGAATGGATAAGAGAATAGCTCATGACCGTAGCCGAATAGAGAAACCCACCACTCTCTCAATATGTAAACTTGAAAAATAGTCTGGGAATTCATATTTGTAATGGCTAGCCACTATAAGGAAATCATCCTGATGAATTCCCTAATTATCTGAATACAAACATGTAATTTGGGTTTTCATTCCACCAAACCCATGATACGATGGTCCAGATCAGCTCACCTAAACATCCCTTTCACCCTTGTGAATAAACTCTCTACCCTATGGGGATGTGAATGTCACCATAAGATGATAAAAATAAATGTAGGCTTGATAAATAACTAGTCATTCCTTGCAGAGTATGCCATCAAAACTGATTATATCAAGAACACAAAGATTCTAGATGATATTACACCCACCATTCATAAAGGGAACTCACTGCACATACATACATTTTCTATTCTGATCACTAATGAAGTGTCAAGAGTCATAATTACCTCATAAAAGAGTATTATGAGACCATGTCTCTCCAAAATAGGTAAATATATGAATCTATGTAATGAAACTATTTCAAAAACAGAATATACAAGATTATATGATACTAAGATCATACCTCTCACCATAGATGGTTCGAGACCGTACTCCTCAGGGGGTAGGCTATATAATATAAATCTGTCCTATAACGAGGCCCTATAACAAAACCTCACTACCAAGAGTAATCCCATTGTACTGTGTTGGTACAACTGGTGATTCGATGACTCAACCACAACCACCACCACCTCGACCTGGTCAACCGGTACTGATCAAGTTCCCTACCGAACGTAGAGATGTGAAACCTTCTTTTGAACCTGGAATTTGATATGAAACCCTACCAATCACTACTAGGGGGAAATATCATATAGAAAGGTTGCATGTGGCCCATGATACTATATGATCAGCACTCAGTTGGGTCATGATCATATCGATTTCTTATGTGTCCCCTTATTCTATACTGATGAAAGAAAATGGAACATTCAGCATTAGCAGCCTGGCAGATACTCATCTCACGGGATGCATAAATTTTTTTCTTCCATCCACCTACAGTTGTACTACTGGTCTGAGAGACTAAATGTAACACCCCGAGCTTCCATGATACGCTTCTCATTTAATAATGCAATAGCTTGCATGGTACACAAGTTCGAGTTCTAACACACCGCGACTAATCAAAGTAGCCGTTATGATTAGTAATAACCACTTTTTACAATTATAGAAATTTTAAATTTCAAAATGGACTTCATTTTTGGATTCGGAATATCGAAATTAGCCTATGTTGAATTTTTGGTATTTTTCTGAGAACTTCTAATTTTTATGAATAGTGAAAAATACTTTAAAACAACTTTTTTAATCAAAATAATTTATTATGATAAATTATACTATTTAGTGGTTTTATGGTATAATTGGAATATATTTTTACCATTTTATCCAATGGTGGTCATTAGAATTAATTTAACATTGAAATTGGACATAAACAATTGCCAATCTTTTGATATAAATTGTTTCTTAAAAACACGCTATTTGTCGTAACAGCGGGAATTAATTATAAAATTAATTAATTCAACATATATGTTTGGAATTTTGTAAAATAGACATCATTTTTGAATTCGGAATATCAATTATAGATTAGGGTGAAATTTTGGCCTTGTTCTGAAAAACTTCAATTTTTTGATGAATAGTGAAACCACTAAGTGGTAGTTAAATAACTGATTTTTCGTTTAAATGAAATATTACCACTTCTGTGATTTGATTTTCAAAAATACTAAATACATGGTTGTCATTAAGAAGTAAAATGTGGTTCAATGAGATTAAAATAATTTTTTTGTGAATAGTAACTTTTAAGTTCTTAATCGCGATTAGAGGTAATTAGTGTAGTTTAAGGTAAAAATAATGTTTTAATAATATGAGATGAGCTTGACACTTGTACTACTCATATTTTATGAGTCATGGCCGACCACGACAACCCATGGGTCAACTTGGGGACCCCATGGAGCCACTTTAGTTAGAAAATGACATAAATACCTTTTATTTAATGTTAAAGCAAAAAGTGACACAAACATAAAATGTTTTACTAGAACAATTTTTACATGGGGTTATAAAAGTCATATTTTTGACTATAAATATTCATTGGAAAGATAAAAATATTTCCTACATCATAGTATTTTTTTATAATTTTTAGACATTAAATAAATTAAATTATTTATGACATCATGATGATGCAGCGATGACATCATTATTTAACGATTTAAATAAAATGAGAAGATAATGTAAAATCCAAGGATTAAAATTGTCCAAAGCCTATTGGATAGGTATATTTCGAACCCTTATCACCTTAGCCACTAATTATATAAGTGTGGGACCTTTAGAATCCGAAAAGCATTGTGTAATAATGTAACATTTCAATCTTTCCAAAAGAGACCCTCCTCTCCACTTATAAAAGGCCCCCACCTCTCCCACCACATTTACACCTTCAAGCCATTTGGCTCGGCCAACCTCTGCCCAAATACTCTCCCAACTTCCCTCTCTTACTCCTAGAAGCCTTACTTTGGGCATAAATCTTCCCAAGGAAGCCTTTGACTCAAATCAAAAAGAGTTACCCGATTTTGAGGTAATGTCTTCTCTAATGTTGTTTTGTTTTATTTTTCTTCTCCAACCCCCTAAACTCTTTTTATTAATTTCTTTTGTAACAAAACCAGTATACTCAATATACTAGGATTTTTTTATAATAAGGATTCGAGCTACACTTACACACACCTACATCTAATGGTTAAAGAACATACGGTTTCTGTGGATGGCGAATTTCTGCCTCACGAAACGATGATTGTTCAACACTCATATAACACCTTCAAAGGTGGCCATTAAGATGTAACTATTTTTATATATGATATATAATATGTTTATGTTTTACTTATGCTTCTGTATTTCTCACTTATTGCATACTTTATGATTTCCATTATGGGTAAAATGCGATAATTTCATTTTAGGAAGTGCGGACTACCGCCCCCTCAAAGTGATTTGAATCGTTAATTCCATATGTGGGATGTATAAAGGATGGAGTAAATGGTATTATAAACTCTGTTATACTGGAATTATATTATACATTTATATCATTATGATTTCGTTCCATTAAATATGAAATAGAAATGAAAGTAGCGTTCATGCGTACGTACGGCTTACCGTTTCCATGAACAGTGCATTTCATTTCTTACCTCTAAATGTTACGTAATATTATAAATGAATGTATATACTGGATACATATGACATATATGACATCTAAATCATGAATATAATTCTGGAGATAATGGATATTCTACCACATAAACAACATGTAATTATAAGATGTTTATTGTTGACTCAAGTACCAAAGATCGACAAAACGACCGTTATTAACTTAAATAATTACATAATGTTCATATCATTGTAATAAGTGATATAAAAAGGATAATGAAATTGAAAATGGTTCTTAATAAGGTAGATATTAACTCTATTTTATTATTCAGGAGGTTAAAGAACGGTTGAGTCAAGTCAGACACAAGGTAAGGGAACTTCTTAACCCAACTTCCATTCTTTGGGTTAATCTCCTACTTTCCAATTATGTCATGATATTATTATGTATTATCATGTATTTTTACTTTCTTTATGTGTACCTATAGTGAATACACATAATAGATCTATTTTATTTTAAAAATGATCTTTTAAGGACTTCGTCTCAATCCCCTTTCATTGAGGCATATTTGGTTTTATACACAACATTCTTTTATACGGTGTATAAACCCCTTTGACTTTTATGTTTATTCAAAAGGAATCTTTTTTATACGAAGCGTTTTACTAAACAACAAAAAGGGAATGTTTTTCTTTCCATACATATGCGGCGACAATTACTTCTCCGCCGCCGTGACCATTATTTGAGTTTCGGCTTCCTCTACAAGCCATCATTTTTTTTAATGAAAAATAAATACAAAGTTTTAACTTTCTTTTATTTTGGTATTGAAAATGGTTTTGAAAGCGTTTTTATTATATCAATGTGTTGTATTTATATCTTGTGATTGAAATGTGGAAATGTTATGTTTCCTTTATGCATGTTTTATGTGATACGATTATGTTATGGTTTATGATATGTTTAAACCTATTCATATGAGGAATGCATTGGACTTAATAAGTGACGGGTGGAGCCCGCTATAGCTCCTCGATGCATCGACAGGTCTCATGAGACAAACTAGTGTCTTGGCACGAGGCCTTGACAAAATCTTATTTGTGGTCTTGGCACGAGGCCTTGACTACGTGGTTATGATAGTCTGGCATTATGCATTCCATCATTATGAAAGTGGTTATTGATATTGCATGTGATTATTCGACCAATAGAATATCCATGTGAAAAAGTATATGGCATTATCTCATTTTACTTTTTCCATACTATGTTGAAGTTCAAGTTTAAAAGGTTTTTTTAGTTATACATTGCCTTAAATGTTAATGTTTATTTATGAAAGCTTCCGCAATATTGTTATCCTTACTGAGCATCTGAGCTCACCCCTTTCAATGTTTTAATAATTTCCAGGATGTGAAGAAGTATTTTACGAATGACCTGCAGGGATAGTCAGAAGAGGATATGAGTGTGGACTATGAAGACCATGTTATTTTAGTTTGTTTACTTTTTGATGTAATGAAAGACTTATGGATGTATCTAGTGTTTCCAAGGCTACTAAACTAATCGGTCTTTCGAGACTTGATCTTTTGTGATCATGCCAATGTTACGAAGTAATGCACCGACTCTGGGTAGCTGGGGTCGGGGCGTTACAGTTGGTATCAGAGGAAGTTTAGTACTAACCTTGGAAGCTAGATTTATATAAACTCTGATTAGAGCACATAGCCCAAAGATAGACTTTGAGGATTAGTATAGAAGAACTTCCTAAAATTTTGTTATTGTAGAGATTTTGTGAGTTTTCCGAGCAATACATCCTTGTCTGGATACGAGCAGGTAGAGGCGGCTCTGGCATAGATGTACCTAGGGGTAAAACCCGAAAACACCGCATTGAGCTAGACTCGAATGGGAACTGGTGCACGACAACGGGCCCTGCTGCACTCTTGGTTACGACACTCCCGGGGGATATGCTTAGGATAATTCTCATTTTCTTTACAAACCACTATGAAGGGTTATGAGTATATACTTTATCAAAGAAAACATTTCTTTTTATGATTATGTATTATATCCATAAATAGTTCAATTTATGTAAAGTGTTTTACAAATATGGAATTATGTATTTTAATTCATAAACTAATCTAGTTTATGCCATTGTTTAGAAATGGTGCCTGGTGGAAGGAATGGAAACCGTATCAATGCATGCACTCCATGTAGGGATTTCCCTCCTTCTCAAGATAATTATTGTGGATCTGGGGATACAACTGGTGCTGATCAACTTATTACCATACTAGGACAACTCACTCAGGTTATGAATAATAACCTTACACGTATGGAGCACCCTGATCCGCAACGTGGAGGATCAATGCTAGATCGTTTCATGAGGCAACAGCCACCAACCTTCAATGGGAGTACAAATCCTATAGTAGCTGAGCAATGTATAAATTCCTTATAGAAAATATTCCATGCCTTGGGGAGTAGTGAAAGGGAGAAGGTTGTCATGGCAGTTTACCGCCTCACTGGAGATGCCGATCAGTGGTGGTCGCTGATTCAAAACAAAAAGGAAGATGATTATGTATCAAATATGGAATGGAGGGAGTTCAAAGAGCTTTTCTTAGAAAAATACTTTCCTCGTGACCATCGAGCAGATATGGAAAGGCAATTTCTGAGATTGAGGCAGAAGGAGGATGAGAATGTCGCAAAGTATGAGGCTAACTTTACAAGGTTAGCGAGGCATGCTACCGATTATATACGTAACCCAAGGAGTAATATTGATCGTTTCTTTGATGGGTTAAAACCATTTCTCCGTCGAGATTTAGTATCACAATCCTTCTCATCATACGAAGATATTGTCTCGTGTGCTATTAAGACAGAAAAGGAATTATCTAAGTCTTATGACAACAAAGTAAAGCAAGAGAAGAAGCGAACGGTGGAACAAGAGACATATAAAGGGAAAACGGGAAAGAAGGCTTTTCCATTATGTGATAATTGTGGGAAGAATCACCCTGGTACGTGCCTAAAAGGAATTGGATTTTGTTATAAATGTGGAGAAAAGGGTCACCAGGCTCGTGATTGCAAGGGAAAGAAAGAGGCTGTCAAAGTTGAATGCTACAATTGTAGAGAAATAGGGCATTATGCAAGTGAATGTCCTAAGCATCAAGGAAACTTACCTCAGAAAAGGCCAAGGGATCAAGGCCAATCTTTTGCTCTGACTACAGTTGAAGCGGAATAATAATGTATTGGTGCTTTTGGGCTCATGAATTATATTATGGTTATTAGAATAATGTGATATATATATAAGGATTGTACTGCAGTACTTTTTGATCAAGGTAATATGAATAAGGTAATCATATTTTTAGCATGTGACAATAAGAGAAACATTTCTTTGTTTGGGGAATCTGATGTTACAATTGATTTTGGAATTTAGAGACCTTTTGGAGAAAGTCTGGACGGAGGTATTTTGGATAACTATTAAGCTTTGAATGGATTAAGTTGAACCATGGATAGTATTGTTTAAGGATAAATCATTTATGAAGATTATTTTTGGAATATTATGATACTATAGTTTTAGGAAAAGGACAACCTGCAAGGTTGGGCATAACCCGTCGCGTCAGACAAAGCTGCAGGAATCGAACCCACAATCATAGTGCGACAAGCCTTTATTTCCTACCACTAGCCTACAGGAAGTCCCTGGTTATTAAAAAATAATTTTACTAATCTAAATGGTATGTTTTAACATTTGGAACCTTATATAATTAGGATAAGTATAATATTTTTGAGTTCTATTATCTTTTGAGTGAAAGATGAGTTGAAGGTTGAAACTCTAATCGTCAAGCATAAATATATATATATCCATCTCTTATTAAATGAATAAATTAATTCTTAAACTTTAGTAAAGGGATATTAAAACAAAAAAATGTGTTATCCTAAAACCTTATGTCTTGTTGAACTGATGATATTTTAAATCAACATAGATTGAAGGCTTTGAGGCCCTCAACTTGACAGTTGATTGTGATTGATGACCTCAATCACTCCCTACAAATATTTACGTTTTTCCTCCAATTATATGTCTCTAATTTCCACCAATGTTCTCCTTATCGAGATCATAATTTGGTGGTGACTTTCTTATTTCCATTTCCCTCTTATTAAGGAAAAATTTTATTAACCTTATTTCCGATGTGGGTTTTCCACAAAGGTATTTTATCTTTTCAACTTTTTATTTTCAAAGAAAAATTTCAAATTGCGAGAACGTAATTTATTGAAGGAGGGGAGAATGTAACACCCCGAGCTTCCATGATACTCTTCTCATTTAATAATGCAATAGCTTGCATGGTACGCAAGTTCGAGTTCTAACACACCACGACTAATAAAAGTAGTCGTTATGAATAGTAATAACCACTTTTTAAAATTATAGAAATTTTATATTTCAAAATGGAATTCATTTTTGGATTCGGAATATCGAAATTAGCCTATGTTGAATTTTTGGTATTTTTCTGAGAACTTCTAATTTTTATGAATAGTGAAAAATACTTTAAAACAACTTTTTTAATAAAAATAATTTATTGTCATAAATTATACTATTTAGTGGTTTTAAGGTATAACTGGAATATATTTTTACCATTTTATCCAATGGTGGTCATTAGAATTAATTTAACGTTGAAATTGGACATAAACAATTGCCAATCTTTTGATATAAATTGTTTCTTAAAAACACGGTATTTGTCGTAACAGCGGGAATTAATTATAAAATTAATTAATAAACTTATATGTTTGGAATTTTGTAAAATAGACATCATTTTTGAATTCGGAATATAAATTATAGCTTAGGGTGAAATTTTGGCCTTGTTCTGAAAAACTTCAATTTTTTGATGAATAGTGAAACCACTAAGTGGTAGTTAAATAACTTATTTTTCGTTTAAATGAAATATTACCACTTCTGTGATTTTATTTTCAAAAATCCGACATACATGGTTGTCATTAAGAAGTAAAATGCGGTTCAATGAGATTAAAATAATTTTTTGGGGAATAGTAACTTTTAAGTTCTTAATCGCGATTAGAGGTAATTAGTGTAGTTTAAGGTAAAAATAATGTTTTAATAATATGAGATGAGCTTCACACTTGTCCTACTCCTATTGGATGAGTCATGTCCGACCAAGACAACCCATGGGTCAACTTGGGGACCCCATGGAGCCACTTTAGTTAGAAAATGACATAAATACCTTTTATTTAATGTTAAAGTAAAAAATGACACAAACATAAAATGTTTTACTAGAACAATTTTTACATGGGGTTATACAAGTCATATTTTTGACTATAAATATTAATTGGAATGATAAAAATATTTCCTACATCATAGTATTTTTTTATAATTTTTAGACATTAAATAAATTAAATTATTAATGACATCATGATGATGCAGCGATGACATCATTATTTAACGATTTAAATAAAATGAGAAGATAATGTAAAATCCAAGGCATAAACTTGTCCAAAGCCTATTGGATGGGTAGATTTAGAACCCTTATCTCCTTAGGCACGAATTATATAAGTGTGGGACCTTTAGAATCCGAAAAAGCATTGTGTAATAATGTAACATTTCAATCTTTCCAAAAGAGCCCCTCCTCTCCACTTATAAAAGGCCCCCACCTCTCCCACCTCATTTACACCTTCAAGACATTTGGCTCGGCCAACCTCTGCCCAAATACTCTCCCAACTTCCCTCTCTTACTCCTAGAAGCCTTACTTTGGGCAGAACTCTTCCCAAGGAAGCCTTTGGCTCAAATCAAAAAGAGTTACCCGATTTTGAGGTAATATCTTCTCTAATGTTGTTTTGTTTTATTTTTCTTCTCCAACCCCCTAAACTATTTTTATTCATTTATTTTGTAACAAAACCAGTATACTCAATATACTAGGATGTTTTTATAAGAAGGATTCGAGCTACACTTACACACACCTACATCTAATGGTTAAAGAACATATGGTTTCTGTGGATGGAGAATTTCTGCCTCACGAAACGATGATTGTTCAACACTCATATAACTCCTTAAAAGGTGGCCATTAAGATGTAACTATTTTTATATATGATATATAATATGTTTATGTTTTACTTATGCTTCTGTATTTCTCACTTATTGCATACTTTATGATTTCCATTATGGATAAAATGCGATAATTTCATTTTAGGAAGTGCGGACTACCGCCCCCTCAAAGTGATTTGAATCTTTAATTCCATATGTGGGATGTATATAGGATGGAGTAAATGGTATTATAAACTATGTTATACTAGAATTATATTATACATTTATATCATTATGATTTCGTTCCATTAAATATGAAATAGAAATGAAAGTAGCGTTCATGCGTACGTACGGCTTACCGTCTCCATGAACGGTGCATTTCATTTCTTACCTCTAAATGTTACTTAATATTATAAATGAATGTATATACTGGATATATATGACATATATGACATCTAAATCATGAATATAATTTTAGGGATAATGGATATTCTACCACATAAACAACATGTAATTATAAGAAGTTTATTGTTGACTCAAGTACCAAAGATCGACAAAACGACCGTTATTAACTTAAATAATTACATAATGTTCATATCATTGTAATAAGTGATATAAAAAGGATAATGAAATTGAAAATGGTTCTTAATAAGGTAGATATTAACTCTAGTTTATTATTCAGGAGGTTAAAGAACGGTTGAGTCAAGTCAGACACAAGGTAAGGGAACTTCTTAACCCAACATCCATTCTTTGGGTTAATCTTCTACTTTCCAATTATGTCATGATATTATTATGTATTATCTTGTATTTTTACTTTCTTTATGTGTAACTATAGTGAATACACATAATAGATCAATTTTATTTTAAAAATGATCTTTTAAGGACTTCGTCTCAATCCCCTTTCATTGAGGCATATTTGGTTCTATACACAACATTCTTTTATACGGTGTATAAACCCCTTTGACTTTTACGTTTATTCAAAAGGAATCTTTTTTATACGAAGCATTTTACTAAACGACAAAAAGGGAATGTTTTTCTTTCCGTACATATGCGGCGACAATGACTTCTCCGCTGCCGTGACCATTATTTGAGTTTCGGCTTCCTCTACAAGCCATCATTTTTTTTAATGAAAAATAATTACAAAGTTTTAACTTTCTTTTATTTTGGTATTGAAAATGGTTTTGAAAGCATTTTTATTATATAAATGTGTTGTATTTATATCTTGTGATTGAAATGTGGAAATGTTATGTTTCCTTTATGCATGTTTTATGTGATACGATTATGTTATGGTTTATGATATGTTTAAACCTATTCATATGAAGAATGCATTGAACTTAATAAGTGACGGGTGGAGCCCGCTATAGCTCCTCGATGCATCGGCAGGTCTCATGAGACAAACTAGTGTCTTCGCACGAGGCCTTGACAAAATATTATTTGTGGTCTTGGCACGAGGCCTTGACTACGTGGTTATGATAGTCTGGAATTATGCATTCCATCATTATGAAAGTGGTTATTGATATTGCATGTGATTATTCGACCAGTAGAATATCCATGTGAAGAAGTATATGGCATTATCTCATTTTAAATTTTCCATATTATTTTGAAGTTCAAGTTTAAAAGGTTTTTTTTTAGTTATACATTGCCTTAAATGTTAATGTTTATTTATTAAAGCTTCCGCAATATTGTTATCCTTACTGAGCATCTGAGCTCACCCCTTTCAATGTTTTAATAATTTACAGGATGTGAAGAAGTATTTTACGAATGACCTGCAGGGATAGTCAGAAGAGGATATGAGTGTGGACTATGAAGACCATGTTATTGTAGTTTGTTTACTTTTTGATGTAATGAAAGACTTATGAATGTATCTAGTGTTTCCAAGGCTACTAAACTAGTCGGTCTTTCGAGACTTGATCTTTTGTGATCATGCCAATGTTACGAAGTAATGCACCGACTCTGGGTAGCTGGGGTCGTGGTGTTACAGTTGGTATCAGAGGCAGTTTAGTATTAACCTTGGAAGTGAGATTTAGATAAACTCTGATTAGAGCACATAGCCCAATGATAGACTTTGAGGATTAGTATAGAAGAACTTCCAGAATTTTGTTATTGTAGAGATTTTGTGAGTTTTCGGAGCAATACATCCTTGTCTGGATACGAGCAGGTAGAGGCGGCTCTGGCACAGATGTACCTAGGGGTAAAACCCGAAAACACCGCTTTGAGCTAGACTCGAACGGGAACTGGTGCACGACAACGGGCCTTGCTGCACTCTTGGTTACGACACTCCCGGGGGATATGCTTAGGATAATTCTCATTTTCATTACAAACCACTATGAAGGGTTATGAGTATATACTTTATCAAAGAAAACATTTCTATTTATGATTATGTATTATATCCATAAATAGTTCAATTTATGTAAAGTGTTTTACAAATATGGAATTATGTATTTTAATTCATAAACTAATCTAGTTTATGCCATTGTTTAGAAATGGCGCCTGGTGGAAGGAATGGAAACCGTATCAATGAACGCACTCCGTGTAGGGGTTGCCCTCCTGCTCAAGATAATTATTGTGGATCTGGAGATACAACTGGTGCTGATCAACTTATTACCATACTGGGACAACTCACTCAGGTTATGAATAATAACCTTACACGTATGGAGCACCCTGATCCACAACGTGGAGGATCAATGCTAGATCGTTTCATGAGGCAACAACCACCAACCTTCAATGGGAGTACAAATCCTATAGTAGCTGAGCAATGGATAAATTCCTTAGAGAAAATATTCCATGCCTTGGGGAGTAGTGAATGGGAGAAGGTTGTCATGGCAGTTTACCGCCTCACTGGAGATGGCGATCAGTGGTGGTCGCTGATTCAAAACACAAAGGAAGATGATGATGTATCAAATATGGAATGGAGGGAGTTCAAAGAGATTTTCTTAGAAAAATACTTTCCTCGTGACCATCGAGCAGATATGGAAAGGCAATTTCTGAGTTTGAGGCAGAAGGAGGATGAGAATGTCGCAAAGTATGAGGCTAACTTTACAAGGTTAGAGAGGCATTCTGCCGATTATATACGTAACCCAAGGAGTAAGATTGATCGTTTCTTGGATGGGTTAAAACCATTTCTCCGTCGAGCTTTAGTATCACAATCCTTCTCATCATACGAAGATATTGTCTCGTGTGCTATCAAGACAGAAAAGGAATTCTCTAAGTCTTATGACAACAAAGTAAAGCAAGAGAAGAAGAGAACGGTGGAACAAGAGACATATAAAGGGAAAAAGGGAAAGAAGGATTTTCCATTATGTGAGAATTGTGGGAAGAATCACCCGGGTACGTGCCTAAAAGGAATTGGAGTTTGTTATAAATGTGGAGAAAAGGGTCACCAGGCTCGTGATTACAAGGGAAAGAAAGAGGCTGTCAAAGTTGAATTCTACAATTGTAGAGAAATGGGGCATTATGCAAATGAATGTCCTAAGCATCAAGGAAACTTACCTCAGAAAAGGCCAAGGGATCAAGGCCAATCTTTTGCTGTGACTACAGTTGAAGCGGAATAATAATGTATTGGTGCTTTTGGACTCATGAATTATATTATGGTTATTAGAATAATGTGATATATATATATATAAGGATTGTACTGCAGTACTTTTTGATCAAGGTAATATGATTAAGGTAATCATATTTTTAGCATGTGACAATAAGAGAAACTTTTCTTTGTTTGGGGAATCTGAGGTTACAATTGATTTTGGAATTTAGAGACCTTTTAGAGAAAGTCTGGACGGAGGTATTTTGGATAACTATTAAGGTTTGAATGGATTAAGTTGAACCATGGATAGTATTGTTTAAGGTTAAATCATTTATGAAGATTATTTTTGGATTATTATGATACTATAGTTTTAGGAAAAGGACAACCTGCAGGGTGGGGCATAACCCATCGCGTCAGACAAAGCTGCAGGAATCGAACCCACAATCATAGTGCGACAAGCCTTTATTTCCTACCACTAGCCTACAGGAAGTCCCTGGTTATTAAAAAATAATTTTACTAATCTAAATGGTATGTGTTAACATTTGGAACCATATACAATTAGGAAAAGTATAATATTTTTGAGTTCTATTATCTTTTGAGTGAAAGATGAGTTGAAGGATGAAACTCTAATTGTCAAGCATAAATATATATATACCCATCTCTTATTAAATGAATAAATTAATTCTTAAACTTTAGTAAAGGGATATTAAAACAAAAAAATGTGTTATCATAAACCTTATGTCTTGTTGAACTGATGATATTTTAAATCAACATAGATGGAAGGCTTTGAGGCCCTCAATTTGACAGTTGATTGTGATTGATGACCTCAATCACTCCCTACAAATATTTACGTTTTTCCTCCAATTATATGTCTCTAATTGCCACCAATGTTCTCCTTATCGAGATCATAATTTGGTGGTGACTATCTTATTTCCATTTCCCTCTTATTAAGGATAAATTTAATTAACCCTATTTCCGATGCGGGTTTTCCACAAAGGTATTTTATCTTTTCAACCTTTTATTTTCAAAGAAAATTTTCAAATTGCGAGGACACAATTTATTAAAGGAGAGGAGAATGTAACACCCCGAGCTTCCATGATACGCTTCTCATTTAATAATGCAATAGCTTGCATGGTACGCAAGTTCGAGTTCTAACACACCGCGACTAATCAAAGTAGCCGTTATGAATAGTAATAACCACTTTTTAAAATTATAGAAATTTTATATTTCAAAATGGAATTCATTTTTGGATTCGGAATATCGAAATTAGCCTATGTTGAATTTTTGGTATTTTTATGAGAACTTCTAATTTTTATGAATAGTGAAAAATACTTTAAAACAACTTTTTTAATAAAAATAATTTATTGTGATAAATTATACTATTTAGAGGTTTTAAGGTATAATTGGAATATATTTTTACCATTTTATCCAATGGTGGTCATTAGAATTAATTTAACATTGAAATTGGACATAAACAATTGCCAATCTTTAAATATAAATTGTTTCTTAAAAACACGGTATTTGTCGTAACAGCGGGAATTAATTATAAAATTAATTAATGAAACTTATATGTTTGGAATTTTTTAAAATATACATAATTTTTGAATTCGGAATATCAATTATAGCTTAGGGTGAAATTTTGGCCTTGTTCTAAAAAACTTCAATTTTTGATGAATAGTGAAACCACTAAGTGGTAGTTAAATAACTGATTTTTCGTTTAAATGAAATATTACCACTTCTGTGATTTGATTTTCAAAAATCCGAAATACATGGTTGTCATTAAGAAGTAAAAAGTGGTTCAATGAGATTAAAATAGTTTTTTTGGTGAATAGTAACTTTTAAGTTCTTAATCACGATTAGAGGTAATTAGTGTAGTTTAAGGTAAAAATAATGTTTTAATAATATGAGATGAGCTTCAAACTTTTCCTACTCCTATTGGATGAGTCATGGCCGACCAAGACAACCCATGGGTCAACTTGGGGACCCCATGGAGCCACTTTAGTTAGAAAATGACATAAATACCTTTTATTTAATGTTAAAGTAAAAAATGACACAAACATAAAATGTTTTACTAGAACAATTTTTACATGGGGTTATACAAGTCATATTTTTGACTATAAATATTCATTGGAATGATAAAAAGATTTCATACATCATAGTATTTTTTTATAATTTTTAGACATTAAATAAATTAAATTATTTATGACATCATGATGATGCAGCGATGACATCATTATTTAACGATTTAAATAAAATGAGAAGATAATGTAAATTCCAAGGCTTAAACTTGTCCAAATCCTATTGGATGGGTATATTTCGAACCCTTATCACCATATCCACGAATTATATAAGTGTGGGACCTTTATAATCCGAAAATCATTGTGTAATAATGTAACATTTCAATCTTTCCAAAAGAGCCCCTCCTCTCCACTTATAAAAGGCCCCCACCTCTCCCACCTCATTTACACCATCAAGCCATTTGGCTCGGCCATACTCTGCCCAAATACTCTCCCAACTTCCCTCTCTTACTCCTAGAAGCCTTACTTTGGGCAGAACTCTTCCCAAGGAAGCCTTTGGCTCAAATCAAAAAGAGTTACCCGATTTTGAGGTAATGTCTTCTCTAATGTTGTTTTGTTTTATTTTTCTTCTCCGACCCCCTAAACTCTTTTTATTCATTTATTTTGTAACAACACCAGTATAATCAATATACTAGGATGTTTTTATATGAAGTATTCGAGATACACTTACACACACCTACATCTAATGGTTATAGAACATACGGTTTCTGTGGATGACGAATTTCTGCCTCACGAAACGATGATTGTTCAACACTCATATAACACCTTAAAAGGTGGCCATTAAGATGTAACTATTTTTATATATGATATATAATATGTTTATGTTTTACTTATGCTTCTTTATTTCTCACTTATTGCATACTTTATGATTTCCATTATGGGTAAAATGCGATAATTTCATTTTAGGAAGTGCGGACTACCGCCCCCTCAAAGTGATTTGAATCGTTAATGTCATATGTGGGATGTATAAAGGATGTATTAAATGGTATTATAAACTATGTTATACTGGAATTATATTATACATTTATATCATTATGATTTCATTCCATTAAATATGAAATAGAAATGAAAGTAGCGTTCATGCGTATGTACGGCTTACCGTCTCCATGAACGGTGCATTTCATTTCTTACCTCTAAATGTTACGTAATATTATAAATGAATGTATATACTGGATATATATTACATATATGACATCTAAATCATGAATATAATTCTGGAGATAATGGATATTCTACCACATAAACAACATGTAATTATAAGAATTTTATTGTTGACTCAAGTACCAAAGATCGACAAAACGACCGTTATTAACTTAAATAATTACATAATGTTCATATCATTGTAATAAGTGATATAAAAAGGATAATGAAATTGAAAATGTTTCTTAATAAGGTAGATATTAACTCTAGTTTATTATTCAGGAGGTTAAAGAACGGTTGAGTCAAGTCAGACACAAGGTAAGGGCACTTCTTAACCCAACTTCCATTCTTTGGGTTAATCTTGTACTTTCCAATTATGCCATGATATTATTATGTATTATCTTGTATTTTTACTTTCTTCATGTGTGACTATAGTGAATACACATAATAGATCTATTTTATTTTAAAAATTATCTTTTAAGGACTTCGTCTCAATCCCCTTTCATTGAGGCATATTTGGTTTTATACACAACATTCTTTTATACGGTGTATAAACCCCTTTGACTTTTACGTTTATTCAAAAGGAATCTTTTTTATATGAAACGTTTTACTAAACGACAAAAAGGGAATGTTTTTCTTTCCGTACATATGTGGCGACAATGACTTCTCCGCCGCCGTGACCATTATTTGAGTTTCGGCTTCCTCTACAAGCCATCATTTTTTTAATGAAAAATAAATACAAAGTTTTAACATTCTTTTATTTTGGTATTGAAAATGGTTTTGAAAGAGTTTTTATTATATCAATGTGTTGTATTTATATCTTGTGATTGAAATGTGGAAATGTTATGTTTCTTTTATGCATGTTTTATGTGATACAATTATGTTATGGTTTATGATATGTTTAAACCTATTCATATGAGGAATGCATTGGACTTAATAAGTGACGGGTGGAGCCCGCTATAGCTCCTCGATGCATCGGCAGGTCTCATGAGACAAACTAGTTTCTTGGCACGAGGCCTTGACAAAATCTTATTTGTGGTCTTGGCACGAGGCCTTGACTACGTGGTTATGATAGTCTGGCATTATGCATTCCATCATTACGAAAGTGGTTATTGATATTTCATGTGATTATTCGACCAGTAGAATATCCATGTGAAGAAGTATATGGCATTATCTCATTTTAATTTTTCCATATTATGTAGAAGTTCAAGTTTAAAAGGTTTTTTTAGTTATACATTGCCTTAAATGTTAATGTTTATTTATGAAAGCTTCCGCAATATTGTTATCATTACTGAGCATCTGAGCTCACCCCTTTCAATGTTTTAATAATTTCCAGGATGTGAAGAAGTATTTTACGAATGACCTGCAGGGATAGTCAGAAGAGGATATGAGTGTGGACTATGAAGACCATGTTATTGTAGTTTGTTTACTTTTTGATGTAATGAAAGACTTATGAATGTATCTGGTGTTTCCAAGGCTACTAAACTAATCGGTCTTTCGAGACTTGATCTTTTGTGATCATTCCAATGTTACGAAGTAATGAACCGACTCTGGGTAGCTGGGGTCGGGGCGTTACAGTTGGTATCAGAGGCAGTTTAGTAATAACCTTGGAAGCTAGATTTAGATAAACTCTGATTAGAGCACATAGCCCAAAGATAAACTTTGAGGATTAGTATAGAAGAACTTCCTATAATTTTGTTATTGTAGAGATTTTGTGAGTTTTCCGAGCAATACATCCTTGTCTGGATATGAGCATGTAGAGGCGGCTCTGGCACAGATGAACCTAGGGGTAAAACCTGAAAACACCGCTTTGAGCTAGACTCGAACAGGAACTGGTGCACAACAACGGGCCTTTCTGCACTCTTGGTTACGACACTCCCGGGGGATATGCTTAGGATAATTCTCATTTTCTTTACAAACCACTATGAAGGGTTATGAGTATATACTTTATCAAAGAAAACATTTCTTTTTATGATTATGTATTATATCCATAAATAGTTCAATTTATGTAATGTGTTTTTCAAATATGGAATTATGTATTTTAATTCATAAACTAATCTAGTTTAGGGCATTGTTTAGAAATGTCGCCTAGTGGAAGGAATGGAAACCGTATCAATGCACGCACTCCGTGTAGGGATTGCCCTCCTGCTCAAGATAATTATTGTGGATCTGGAGATACAACTGGTTCTGATCAATTTATTACCATACTGGGACAACTCACTCAGGTTATGAATAATAACCTTACACGTATGGAGCACCCTAATCCGCAACGTGGAGGATCAATGCTAGATCGTTTCATGAGGCAACAACCACCAACCTTCAATGGGATTACAAATCCTATAGTAGCTGAGAAATGGATAAATTCCTTAGAGAAAATATTCCATGCCTTGGGGAGTAGTGAAAGGGAGAAGGTTGTCATGGCAGTTTACCACCTCACTGGAGATGCCGATCAGTGGTGGTCGCTGATTCAAAACACAAAGGAAGATGATGATGTATCAAATATGGAATTGAGGGAGTTCAAAGAGCTTTTCTTAGAAAAATACTTTCCTCGTGACCATCGAGCAGATATGGAAAGGAAATTTCTGAGTTTGAGGCAGAAGGATGATGAGAATGTCGCAAAGTATGAGGCTAACTTTACAAGGTTAGCGAGGCATGCTGCCGATTATATACGTAACCCAAGGAGTAAGATTGATCGTTTCTTTGATGGGTTAAAACCATTTCTCCGTCGAGCTTTAGTATCACAATCCTTCTCATCATACGAAGATATTGTCTCGTGTGCTATCAAGACAGAAAAGGAATTCTATAAGTCTTATGACAACAAAGTAAAGCAAGAGAAGAAGAGAATGGTGGAACAAGAGACATATAAAGGGAAAAAGGGAAAGAAGGATTTTCCATTATGTGATAATTGTGGGAAGAATCACCCTGGTACGTGCCTAAAAGGAATTGGTGTTTGTTATAAATGTGGAGAAAAGGGTCACTAGGCTCGTGATTGCAAGGGAAAGAAAGAGGTTGTCAAAGTTGAATGCTACAATTGTAGAGAAATGGGGCATTATGCAAATGAATGTCCTAATCATCAAGGAAACATAGCTCAGAAAAGGCCAAGGGATCAAGGCCAATCTTTTGCTGTGACTACAGTTGAAGCGGAATAATAATGTATTGGTGCTTTTGGACTCATGAATTATATTATGGTTATTAGAATAATGTGATATATATATATATAAGGATTGTACTGCAGTACTTTTTTATCAAGGTAATATGATTAAGGTAATCATATTTTTAGCATGTGACAATAAGAGAAACTTTTCTTTGTTTGGGGAATCTGATGTTACAAATGATTTTGGAATTTAGAGACCTTTTAGAGAAAGTCTGGACGGAGGTATTTTGGATAACTATTAAGGTTTGAATGGATTAATTTGAACCATGGATAGTATTGTTTAGGGTTAAATCATTTATGAAGATTATTTTTGGAATATTATGATACTATAGTTTTAGGAAAAGGACAACCTGCAGGGTGGGGCATAACCCGTCGCGTCAGACAAAGCTGTAGGAATCGAACCCACAATCATAGTGCGACAAGCCTTTATTTCCTACCACTAGCCTACAGGAAGTCCCTGGTTATTAAAAAATAATTTTACTAATCTAAATGGTATGTGTTAACATTTGGAACCTTATACAATTAGGATAAGTATAATATTTTTGAGTTCTATTATCTTTTGTGTGAAAGATGAGTTGAAGGTTGAAACTCTAATTGTCAAGCATAAATATATATATACCCATCTCTTGTTAAATGAATAAATTAATTCTTAAACTTTAGTAAAGGGATATTAAAACAAAAAAATGTGTTATCCTAAAACCTTATGTCTTGTTGAACTGATGATATTTTAAATCAACATAGATTGAAGGATTTGAGGCCCTCAATTTGACAGTTGATTGTGATTGATGACCTCAATCACTCCCTACAAATATTTACGTTTTTCCTCCAATTATATGTCTCTAATTGCCACCAATGTTCTCCTTATCGAGATCATAATTTGGTGGTGACTTTCTTATTTCCATTTCCCTCTTATTAAGGATAAATTTTATTAACCTTATTTCCGATGTGGGTTTTCCACAAAGGTATTTTATCTTTTCAACCTTTTATTTTGAAAGAAAAATTTCAAATTGCGAGGACGCAATTTATTGAAGGAGGGGATAATGTAACACCCCGAGCTTCCATGATACGCTTCTCATTTAATAATGCAATAGCTTGCATTGTACGCAAGTTCGAGTTCTAAAACACCGCGACTAATCAAAGTAGCCGTTATGAATAGTAATAACCACTTTTTAAAATTATAGAAATTTTATATTTCAAAATGATCTTCATTTTTGGATTCGGAATATCGAAATTAGCCTATGTTGAATTTTTGGTATTTTTCTGAGAACTTCTAATTTTTATGAATAGTGAAAAATACTTTAAAACAACTTTTTTAATCAAAATAATTTATTGTGATAAATTATACTATTTAGTGTTTTTAAGGTATAATTGGAATATATTTTTACCATTTTATCCAATGGTGGTCATTAGAATTAATTTAACATTGAAATTGGACATAAACAATAGCCAATCTTTTGATATAAATTGTTTCTTAAAAACACGGTATTTGTCGTAACAGCGGGAATTAATTATAAAATTAATTAATGCAACTTATATGTTTGGAATTTTTTAAAATAGACATCATTTTTGAATTCGGAATATCAATTATTTCTTAGGGTGAAATTTTGGCCTTGTTCTGAAAAACATCAATTTTTGATGAATACTGAAACCACTAAGTGGTAGTTAAATAACTGATTTTTCGTTTAAATGAAATATTACCACTTCTGTGATTTTATTTTCAAAAATCCGACATACATGGTTTTCATTAAGAAGTAAAATGTGGTTCAATGAGATTAAAATATTTTTTTGGTGAATAGTAACTTTTAAGTTCTTAATCGCGATTAGAGGTAATTAGTGTAGTTTAAGGTAAAAATAATGTTTTAATAATATGAGATGAGCTTCACACTTGTCCTACTCCTATTGGATGAGTCGTGGCCGACCAAGACAACCCATGGGTCAACTTGGGGACCCCATGGAGCCACTTTAGTTAGAAAATGACATAAATACCTTTTATTTAATGTTAAAGTAAAAAATGACACAAACATAAAATGTTTTACTAGAACAATTTTTACATGGGGTTATACAAGTCATATTTTTGACTATAAGTATTCATTGGAATGATAAAACGATTTCCTACATCATAGTAGTTTTTTTATAATTTTTAGACATTAAATAAATTAAATTATTTATGACATCATGATGATGCAGCGATGACATCATTATTTAACGATTTAAATAAAATGAGAAGATAATGTAAAATCCAAGGCTTAAACTTGTCCAAAGCCTATTGGATGGGTATATTTCGAACCCTTATCACCTTATCCACGAATTATATAAGTGTGGGACCTTTAAAATCCGAAATGCATTGTGTAATAATTTAACATTTCAATCTTTCCAAAAGAGCCCCTCCTCTCCACTTATAAAAGGCCCCCACCTCTCCCACCTCATTTACACCTTCAAGCCATTTGGCTCAGCCAAACTCTGCCCAAATACTCTCACAGACTCCCTATCTTACTCCTAGAAGCCTTACTTTGGGCAGAACTCTTCCCAAGGAAGCCTTTGGGTCAAATCAAAAAGAGTTACCCGATTTTGAGGTAATGTCTTCTCTAATGTTGTTTTGTTTTATTTTTCTTCTCCAACCCCCTAAACTGTTTTTATTCATTTCTTTTGTAACAACACCAGTATACTCAACATACTAGAATTTTGTTATAAGAAGGATTATAGCTACACTTACACACACCTACATCTAATGGTTAAAGAACATACAGTTTCTGTGGATGGCGAATTTCTGCCTCACGAAACCATGATTGTTCAACACTCATATAACACCTTAAAAGGTGGCCACTAAGATGTCAATATTTTTATATATGATATATAATATGTTTATGTTTTACTTATGCTTCTGTATTTCTCACTTATTTCATACTTTATGATTTCCATTATGGGTAAAATGCGATAATTTCATTTTAGGAAGTGTGGACTACCGCCCCCTCAAAGTGATTTGAATCGTTAATGCCATATGTGGGATGTATAAAGGATGGAGTAAATGGTATTATAAACTATGTTATACTGTAATTATATTATACATTTATATAATTATGATTTTGTTCCATTAAATATGAAATATAAATGAAAGTAGCGTTCATGTGTATGTACGGCTTACCGTCTCCATGAACGGTGCATTTCATTTCTTACCTCTAAATGTTACGTAATATTATAAATGAATGTATATACTGGATATAAATGACATATATGACATCTAAATCATGAATATAATTCTGTAGATATTCGATATTCTACCACATAAACAACATGTAATTATAAGATGTTTATTGTTGACTAAAGTACCAAAGATCGACAAAACGACCATTATTAACTTAAATAATTACATAATGTTCATATCATTGTAATAAGTGATATAAAAAGGATAATGAAATTTAAAATAGTTCTTAATAAGGTAGATATTAACTCTAGTTTATTATTCAGGAGGTTAAAGAACGGTTGAGTCAAGTCAGACACAAGGTAAGGGAACTTCTTAACCCAACTTCCATTCTTTGGGTTAATCTCCTACTTTCCAATTATGTCATGATATTATTATGTATTATCTTGTATTTTTACTTTCTTTATGTGTACCTATAGTGAATACACATAATAGATCTATTTTATTTTAAAAATGATCTTTTAAGGACTTCGTCTCAATCCCCTTTCATTGAGGCATATTTGGTTTTATACAAAACATTCTTTTATACGGTGTACAAACCCCTTTGACATTTACGTTTATTCAAAAGGAATCTTTTTTATACGAAGCGTTTTACTAAACGAAAAAAGGGAATGTTTTTCTTTCCGTACATATGCGGCGACAATGACTTCTCCGCCGTCGTGACCATTATTTGAGTTTCGGCTTCCTCTACAAGCCATCATTTTTTTAATGAAAAATAAATACAATGTTTTAACTTTCTTTTATTTTGGTATTGAAAATGGTTTTGAAAGCGTTTTTATTATATCAATGTGTTGTATTTATATCCTGTGATTGAAATGTGGAAATGTTATGTTTCCTTTATGCATGTTTTATGTGATATGATTATGTTATGGTTTATGATATGTTTAAACCTATTCATATAAGGAATGCATTGGACTTAATAAGTGACGGGTGGAGCCCGCTATAGCTCCTCGATGCATCGGCAGGTCTCATGAGACAAACTAGTGTCTTGGCACGAGGCCTTGACAAAATCTCAGTTGTGGTCTTGGCACGAGGCCTTGACTACGTGGTTATGATAGTCTGGCATTATGCATTCCATCATTATGAAAGTGGTCATTGATATTGCATGTGATTATTCGACCAGTAGAATATCCATGTGAAGAAGTATATGGCATTATCTCATTTTACTTTTGCCATATTATGTTGAAGTTCAAGTTTAAAAGGTTTTTTTAGTTATACATTGCCTTAAATGTTAATGTTTATTTATGAAAGCTTCCGCAATATTGTTATCCTTACTGAGCATCTGAGCTCACCCCTTTCAATGTTTTAATAATTTCCAGGATGTGAAGAAGTATTTTACGAATGACCTTCAGGGATAGTCAGAAGAGGATATGAGTGTGGACTATGAAGACCATGTTATTGTAGTTTGTTTACTTTTTGATGTAATGAAAGACTTATGAATGTATCTAGTGTTTCCAAGGCTACTAAACTAATCAGTCTTTCGAGACTTGATCTTTTGTGATCATGCCAATGTTACGAAGTAATGCACCGACTATGGGTAGCTGGGGTCAGGGCGTTACAGTTGGTATCAGAGGAAGTTTAGTACTAACCTTGGAAGCTAGATTTAGATAAACTCTGATTAGAGCACATAGCCCAAAGATAGACTTTGAGGATTAGTATAGAAGAACTTCCTAGAATTTTGTTATTGTAGAGATTTTGTGAGTTTTACGAGCAATACATCCTTGTCTGGATACGAGCAGGTAGAGGCGGCTCTGGCACAGATGTACCTAGGGGTAAAACCCGAAAACAACGCTTTGAGCTAGACTCCAATGGGAACTGGTGCACGACAACGGGCCTTGCTGCACTCTTGGTTACGACACTCCCGGGGGATATGCTTAGGATAATTCTAATTTTCTTTACAAACCACTATGAAGGGTTATGAGTATATACTTTATCAAAGAAAACATTTCTTTTTATGATTATTTATTATATCCATAAATAGTTCAATTTATGTAAAGTGTTTTACAAATATCGAATTATGTATTTTAATTCATAAACTAATCTAGTTTATTCCATTGTTTAGAAATGGCGCCTGGTGGAAGGAATGGAAACCGTATCAATGCACGCACTCCGTGTAGGGATTTCCCTCCTGCTCAAGATAATTATTGTGGATCTGGAGATACAACTGGTGCTGATCAACTTATTACCATACTGGGACAACTCACTCAGGTTATGAATAATAACCTTACACGTATGGAGCACCCTGATCCGCAACGTGGAGGATCAATGCTAGATCGTTTCATGAGGCAACAACCACCAACATTCAATGGGAGTACAAATCCTATAGTAGCTGAGCAATGGATAAATTCCTTAGAGAAAATATTCCATGCCTTGGGGAGTAGTGAAAGGGAGAAGGTTGTCATGGCAGTTTACCGCCTCACTGGAGATGCCGATCAGTGGTGGTCGCTGATTCAAAACACAAAGGAAGATGATTATGTATCAAATATGGAATGGAGGGAGTTCAAAGAGATTTTCATAGAAAAATACTTTCCTCGTGACCATCGGGCAGATATGGAAAGGCAATTTCTGAGTTTGAGGCAGAAGGAGGATGAGAATGTCGCAAAGTATGAGGCTAACATTACAAGGTTAGCGAGAAATGCTGCCGATTATATACGTAGCCCAAGGAGTAAGATTGATCGTTTCTTTGATGGGTTAAAACCATTTCTCCGTCGAGCTTTAGTATCACAATCCATCTCATCATATGAAGATATTGTCTCATGTGCTATCAAGACAGAAAAGGAATTCTCTAAGTCTTATGACAACAAAGTAAAGCAAGAGAAGAAGAGAACGGTGGAACAGGAGACATATAAAGGGAAAAAGGGAAAGAAGGATTTTCCATTATGTGATAATTGTGGGAAGAATCACCCTGGTACGTGCCTAAAAGGAATTGGATTTTGTTATAAATGTGGAGAAAAGGGTCACCAGGTTCGTGATTGCAAGGGAAAGAAAGAGGCTGTCAAAGTTGAATGCTACAATTGTAGAGAAATGGGGAATTATGCAAATGAATGTCCTAAGCATCAAGGAAACTTACCTCAGAAAAGGCCAAGGGATCAAGGCCAATCTTTTTCTGTGACTACAGTTGAAGCGGAATAATAATGTATTGGTGCTTTTGGACTCATGAATTATATTATGGTTATTAGAATAATGTGATATATATATATAAGGATTGTACTGCAGTACTTTTTGATCAAGGTAATATGATTAAGGTAATCATATTTTTAGCATGTGACAATAAGAGAAACTTTTCTTTGTTTGGGGAATCTGATGTTACAATTGATTTTGGAATTTAGAGACCTTTTAGAGAAAGTCTGGACAGAGGTATTTTGGATTACTATTAAGGTTTGAATGGATTAAGTTGAACCATGGATAGTATTGTTTAAGGTTAAATCATTTATGAAGATTATTTTTGGAATATTATGATACTATATTTTTAGGAAAAGGACAACCTGCAGGGTGGGGCATAACCCGTCGCGTCAGACAAAGCTGTAGGAATCGAACCCACAATCATAGTGCGAAAAGCCTTTATTTCCTACCACTAGCCTACTGGAAGTCCCTGGTTATTAAAAAATAATTTTACTAATCTAAATGGTATGTGTTAACATTTGGAACCTTATACAATTAGGATAAGTATAATATTTTTGAGTTCTATTATCTATTGAGTGAAAGATGAGTTGAAGGTTGAAACTCTAATTGTCAAGCATAAATATATATATACCAATCTCTTATTAAATGAATAAATTAATTCTTAAACTTTAGTAAAGGGATATTAAAACAAAAAAATGTGTTATCCTAAAACCTTATGTCTTGTTGAACTGATGATATTTTAAATTAACATAGATTGAAGGCTTTGAGGCCCTCAATTTGACAGTTGATTGTGATTGATGACCTCAATCTCTCCCTAATAATATTTACGTTTCCCTCCAATTATATGTCTCTAATTTCCACCAATGTTCTCCTTATCGAGATCATAATTTGGTGGTGACTTTCTTATTTCCATTTCCCTCTTATTAATGATAAATTTTATTAACCTTATTTCCGATGTGGGTTTTCCACAAAGGTATTTTATCTATTCAACCTTTTATTTTCAAAGAAAAATTTCAAATTGCGGGGACGCAATTTATTGAAGGAGAGGAGAATGTAACACCCCGAGCTTCTATGATACGCTTCTCATTTAATAATGCAATAGCTTGCATGGTATGCAAGTTCGAGTTCTAACACACCGCGACTAATCAAAGTAGGCGTTATGAATAGTAATAACCACTTTTTAAAATTATTGAAATTTTATATTTCTAAATGGACTTCATTTTTGGATTCGGAATATCGAAATTAGCCTATGTTGAATTTTTGGTATTTTTCTGAGAACTTCTAATTTTTATGAATAGTGAAAAATACTTTAAAACAACTTTTTTAATCAAAATAATTTATTGTGATAAATTATACTATTTAGTGGTTTTAAGGTATAATTGGAATGTATTTTTACCATTTTATCCAATGGTGGTCATTAGAATTAATTTATCATTGAAATTGGACATAAACAATTTCCAATCTTTTGATATAAATTGTTTCTTAAAAACACGGTATTTGTCGTAACAGCGGGAATTAATTATAAAATTAATTAATGCAACTTATATGTATGGAATTTTGTAAAATAGACATCATTTTTGAATTCGGAATATCAATTATAGCTTAGGGTGAAATTTTGGCCTTGTTCTGAAAAACATCAATTTTTGATGAATAGTGAAACCACTAAGTGGTAGTTAAATAACTGATTTTTCGTTTAAATGAAATATTACCACTTCTGTGATTTGATTTTCAAAAATCCGACATACATGGTTGTCATTAAGATGTAAAATGTGGTTCAATGAGATTAAAATAATTTTTTGGTGAATAGTAACTTTTAAGTTCTTAATCGCGATTAGAGGTAATTAGTGTAGTTTAAGGTAAAAATAATGTTTTAATAATATGAGATGAGCTTTACACTTGTCCTACTCCTATTGGATAAGTAATGGCCGACCAAGACAACCCATGGGTCAAATTGGGGACCCCATGGAGCCACTTTAGTTAGAAAATGACATAAATACATTTTATTTAATGTTAAAGTAAAAAATGACACAAACATAAAATGTTTTACTAGAACAATTTTTACATGGGGTTATACAAGTCATATTTTTTACTATAAATATTTATTGGAATGATAAAAAGATTTCCTACATCATAGTATTTTTTTTATAATTTTTAGACATTAAATAAATTAATTTATTTATGACATCATGATGATGCAGCGATGACATCATTATTTAACGAATTAAATAAAATCAGAAGATAATGTAAGATCCAAGGCTTAAACTTGTCCAAAGCCTATTGTATAGGTATATTTAGAACCCTTATCACATTAGCCACGACTTATATAAGTGTGGGACCTTTAGAATCCGAAAAGCATTGTGTAATAATGTAACATTTCAATCTTTCCAAAAGAGCCCCTCCTCTCCACTTATAAAAGGCCCCCACCTCTCCCACCTCATTTACACCATAAAGCCATTTGGCTCGGCCAACCTCTGACCAAATACTCTCCCAACTTCCCTCTATTACTCCTAGAAGCCTTACATTGGGCAGAACTCTTCCCAAGGAAGCCTTTGGCTCAAATCAAAAAGAGTTACCCGATTTTGAGGTAATGTCTTCTCTAATGTTATTTTGTTTTATTTTTCATCTCCAACCCCCAAAACTCTTTTTATTCATTTCATTTGTAACAACACTAGAATACTCAATATACTAGGATGTTGTTATAAGAAGGATTCGAGTTACACTTACACACACCTACATCTAATGGTTAAAGAACATACGGTTTCTGTGGATGGCGAATTTCTGCCTCACGAAACGATGATTGTTCAACACTCATATAAAACCTTCAAAGGTGGCCATTAAGATGTCACTATTTTTATATACGATATATAATATGTTTATGTTTTACTTATGCTTCTGTATTTCTCACTTATTCCATACTTTATGATTTCCATTATGGTTAAAATGCGATAATTTCATTTTAGGAAGTGCGGACTACCGCCCCCTCAAAGTGATTTGAATCGTTAATGCCATATGTGGGATGTATAAAGGATGGAGTAAATGGTATTATAAACTATTTTATACTGGAATTATATTATACATTTATGTCATTATGATTTCGTTCCATTAAATATGAAATAGAATTGAAAGTAGCGTTCATGCGTACGTACGGCTTGCCGTCTCCATGAACGGTGCATTTCATTTCTTACCTCTAAATGTTACGTAATATTATAAATGAATGTATATAATGGATATATATGACATATATGACATCTAAATCATGAATATAATTCTAGAGATAATGGATATTCTACCACATAAACAACATGTAATTATAAGAAGTTTATTGTTGACTCAAGTACCAAAGATCGACAAAACGACCGTTATTAACTTAAATAATTACATAATGTTCATATCATTGTAATAAGTGATATAAAAAGGATAATGAAATTGAAAATGGTTCTTAATAAGGTAGATATTAACTCTAGTTTATTATTCAGGAGGTTAAATAATGGTTGAGTCAAGTCAGCCACAAGTTAAGGGAACTTCTTAACCCAACTTCCATTCTTTGGGTTAATCTCCAACTTTCCAATTATGTCATGATATTATTATGTATTATCTTGTATTTTTACTTTCTTTATGTGTACCTATAGTTAATACACATAATAGATCTATTTTATTTTAAAAATGATCTTTTAAGGACTTCGTCTCAAACCCCTTTCATTGAGGCATATTTGGTTTTATACACAACATTCTTTTATACGGTGTATAAACCCCTTTGACTTTTACGTTTATTCAAAAGGAATCTTTTTTATACGAAGCATTTTACTAAACGACAAAAAGGGAATGTTTTTCTTTCCGTACATATGCGGCGACAATGACTTCTCCACTGCTGTGACCATTATTTGAGTTTCGGCTTCCTCTACAAGCCATCATTTTTTTAATGAAAAATAAATACAAAGTTTTATCTTTCTTTTATTTTGGTATTGAAAATGGTTTTGAAAGCGTTTTTATTATATCAATGTGTTGTATTTATATCTTGTGATTGAAATGTGGAAATGTTATGTTTCATTTATGCATGTTTTATGTGATACGATTATGTTATGGTTTATGATATGTTTAAACCTATTCATATGAGGAATGCATTGGACTTAATAAGTGACGGGTGGAGCCCGCTATAGCTCCTCGATGCATCGATAGGTCTCATGAGACAAACTAGTGTCTTGGCACGAGGCCCTGACAAAATCTTATTTGTGGTTTTGGCATGAGGCCTTGACTACGTGGTTATGATAGTCTGGCATTATGTATTCCATCATTATGAAAGTGGTTATTGATGTTGCATGTGATTATTCGACCAGTAGAATATCCATGTGAAGAAGTATATGGCATTATCTCATTTTACTTTTTCCATATTATGTTGAAGTTCAAGTTTAAAAGGTTTTTTTTAGTTATACATTGCCTTAAATGTTAATGTTTATTTATGAAATCTTCCGCAATATTGTTATCCTTACTGAGCATCTGAGCTCACCCCTTTCAATGTTTTAATAATTTCCAGGATATGAAGAAGTATTTTACGAATGACCTGCAGGGATAGTCAGAAGAGGATATGAGTGTGGACTATGAAGACCATGTTATTGTAGTTTGTTTACTTTTTGATGTAATGAAAGACTTATGAATGTATCTAGTGTTTCCAAGGCTACTAAACTAATCGGTCTTTCGAGACTTGATCTTTTGTGATCATGCCAATGTTAAGAAGTATTGCACCGACTCTGGGTAGCTGGGGTCGGGGCGTTACACTAAACTACTCTGTTTGAGCCCCTAAATTCACTCAGGTTTTACTCTATAATTAGTGATCAATTTATTATCTCAATAATAGAGTTCTATATGATCTTTTTTACCTAAGAATTAATGACATTTAACAGAACTTCCTCAAAGTGTCTCACCCTTTAAAGATCATCAACAATGTATGTTAGTGCAAAGCACATAAGTTTTTTAAGGTGTTCCAAATACTACAAAACCATTAATACTCCCTACTCCAAACACATGAAATCACTATCCCGCAATTCTATTAGATTTGTGGCATAAAAGTATACATAGAATGTGTTTTTGTAAATTTCCCCAACCATATCTCAAAGGATGTTATCCTAGTTCAAAACATCCAATTAGTGCATTGATTCTCCTCAATGTATATAAATAGAGAGATTCAACCTCCTATCTGGAGGTGTCTCCAGATATGATAATATGAAAAAAGAAATCTCACGCCAGAGATTAGATTCCTGTGGACCACCATCCCCCAAAACATGAGAGGATACAGGTGATGGAGAACCCACGATAGCTAATCCATAGATGAGTCAGGCAAAGGTCCTCCCAAGAATAACTTTATAAACCCTTTCAAACTCTCGTGGAACAATGCCTCAACACTTGTATTTGGTAAAAATAATGGTTTCTTCACTGGATCAATAAGAGTATCCACTAGTATCCTATGACTCATGACCATTATAGAATGGTTGTTTCCACCCACCTGGCATTCTACTAGAGGTTGTCGTGGTGTTATATCTCTACAATTCCAAACACACGCCTAAAAAAGATTATATATAAAAAGTTCATAGATCAAAGCGTAGAACAATTAAAAAAACTATTATAACTATGTCACACAATGGAGGATGCTTCTAAATCTAGGACTGGTAAAAGGAAATTGTTATATGAGTTACTATAGACACAACTATGTTCCCACTTTAATGTTGAGTATAATTCATGTTCATTGTTTAACAAGTTCAATTTCCATTTCATTTTCATATTAATTTCACATTTCACATTAAATTGTTAGACAAAATGGTACACCAATTTCAATCCATAAGGTCATATACACTTTATCAACTGAAATATAGTGTCCACCTAACTCACACCATAACATGTTCTTTTCCATATGACTCTGGGTCCATGATTTTGTGTTGCACAATTGGCTGCATAGGGTGTGTAATATAGCCTAATAAATAAATAAATGCTTTGGTTATGAAAAACACAATAATTTCTGAAAATTTTTCTGAATACACTACACAGATCAACTATCATGTTAGTAGTTATACCTAACAACACACCAATCAGAACCTCATGAAAAAAGTTATTATTCCTATATAGAATTGCATACGAATCCTATAATGTTAATAAAATGACTCATGTGATGGAATACCCTCATATAACTAGGTTTATACCTAATAAAACTCACAATAATATCAATGATTACATCGAAATTCATGTGAATCACCCAATATTGAAATCAAAACAACTATAAAAGTCCAAATCCAAAAAATAATAATTGGCATTCGAGATAATTTGAATTTTTCCCATATGTGGGTAAGCTACTCCCATGAATATCTCATTACTGAATTCCAATTCTTCTTAATCCCCATTCAATTTTCTCAAAATTTTATGGAAATAAAATAAAAACATCTGATACCACACTGTATCATCTCAGACATTGATACTACTGAACGGTGCCCCGAGTAGGGTTGGTCACATGGCCTCAAGCACATATCCCCAAATTCTAGAGTCTATAAAATAGAAATGAGGTAATATGGTGTATTTCTGGGGAGACTGTTCCCCCCATTAATAGAGCATAACACTATGGATATATAATAATTTTCACATAGTAGAATCAGAAAATTGATAATCATCTAAGAGAGATGTTAATACAATAACTTCAGAATTAATCTCCTATAAATGATGATATTTTAGAACATGTGTCTAAAAAGATTACAAAATTGTTATATAGTAAATGGTATAATATATATATATATATATATCAAAATGCACAAAAGGAAAAACTAAAACTATCTATAGAAAGCATTATGAGCCTCTGGTTAATCCTATACTCCCCTACTTGTAAGAAGAAACAAGCCATGCATCAAATTATGGGTGATTTTCCCAGTCTTTACCTATATCCTTATATTTTATCATGATAACCAATGATTTTATGAATATGGTATGAGATACAATCCTTGTTGGTCACCACCAAACGTGTCTATTAAAAATCATGGTTATTCAATACAAGATAAAGTGGATTGCAAGGTATATAACATATATGAAATTAGTAGATGTAAAATTTCTATGTAAAAAATAACAGTGATGAGTGATAATAACAATCCAAATTATGTTTCCTGAAAAAACAAGTTTCAATATTTTATAAAAAGATTTTAGTATAGAAAATAGATAAAAACACCACGGTTATTCAATATACACAATATATCATATCACCCACGACCTTGTTATATAACTTGTATATCAAATAAACCATGGCAATTCTGTATAACCAATGGTGTCACAACAACCATTGTCTAACCGTATAATCAATAATATTACATTTACCATGGTCATGACATATAATCAGAATTTTTATACCTCACAAGGTCATATCTAAGCTATAGTAGACCAAGGGATCCTCATCATGTCCATAGAGCATCTCGGTGGAAACTCGGTTAAACGTTGAATGGGGTCCAAGGATCATGTCAACTAACAATTTCCATTGTGATCCTAGAAAAGATAGATCCAAGGTGTAGTAATGCTGAAGTAATCCCATAGAATAAGTACGTAAGGAGTAATCTCATCCAATGAATACATAGTTATTATCAAGATCCAACCAGTAACATCCAAGGCATTTAATGGTGTTAGGATTCAAGGTATACCCACCAAGGTGTAATATACTATCTCAACACATCACATTCATGAAATTTCACAATAAATTAGTTTACCCGATCATATAAAAATTCACATTTAATTACATTAAATAAAATTAATTACTCATATATCATTCCACATTAAAGTAGAAAAACAAATTCAACATCATGTATCACAGAGAAAATGAAGAAAAAAATCTCCCAATCAATTAATAAAATTATATTCATTTATAAAAGGGATTCATATGACTAGGAATGCTAAAAACACACAACCAATAGGGTTTTATAACAAAAAGGCAATGTCAAAGGCACGCCCCATGGGTGATCTTGGTTAGGGAAACAACATCCCACAAGTCTCAAAAAACTACTATGAAGCCCTAAGAGGTTTCATTACATTTAATTTAGTTATTCAATTATTTTTCAAGGCCACTATATAATGTCCATTAGAAGGAAAAATGAAAAATATCATTATAAAGTACCAAAAAATTTGGGAAAAGTACATACCACATACTATAGGACTGTAGTAGAGAGCTCATCCGGTATCGACTACTAATTCGACTCAGACCCGGAGAAAAATTATGAATGGGAAAGGAACGTGTAAATTTTTCATATTATCTTACCCATAAATAACTATTTTGACCTAATGTTAAAAATAGAACTCCAGAAAATGACTGGAGTTCTCACTGACATGAATTCAATGAGACAGAAAATAATTAACACTGATATCGGATGGGGGATAAGGATACAAAACCATCCAGAGGCCTTCAAAGGTGATCTCCCAGTGTAGGATATATCCAATTAAGGGATAAACTAATTAGGTTTAGGTTTAGAAGTATTTTAATGTTAAAATGGTAATTTTCCCCCAAGACACTAGGCCACACGGTTGAGAAAAACATACAATTACCGTGTTCCCTCTACTATGCTATGGGGGCACTCATACAGTCTCTGGACAGAGTTTACCCAATTATGTGAAAATCATGAAAAACACCTTTGTTAAAAATTATAGGTGCTTCCACATGGGCATGCAGATCCGTCCACATGATTTGAAAAACAATAAGGGCTCATCTTTCCCTTTTAGTAGGTCTTTCACAATTATTAATAACCATATGACCTATCCTACACAATTTCTACTAACCATGCAACCTACCTTATTCTCTAAAAAATAAGAGTTTCGAGCTCCATGCATGCCCCAAAAATCACCAATACCCCCATAACCACAAATGCTTTTCACATTAGGCTATAAAATATCTTTCAAACTAAAATTAAAAAAGTCATTACCTTGTACAAAAACCTAGGATCTTACAGATGAGGTCAACTTCATTACTCATGTTAATAAAAGAATTGATTCATCAAGTAATGATGATGTTGGAGATGAAAGGAATGGGATTGAGTGGGAGATAAAATTAATGTTAAAATCATGTCATGGGTGTATTTTATAGATAAAGTATGAAAACCTAGATAAATAGAATAACAAGCTAGATACTAAAAAAGTTTTTTTTAAAATAAAGTGATTAATTAAAAAGGTATATTTTATGGAAAAGAGGAAGCCTATATTTATGAGATCAAGTTTCAAAAAATTAAATATAGCCGAGAAAGGAAAATGGTCTATGATCATGATGATTATTAATCTACAAAAGTAGAGAAGTTGTTTATGATAGAATATACATATCTAATAGTTATATATGTGTTATAAAAAGAAAAAGAAGACTTTTGAATATTAGTAGAGATTAATGGAGAGTTTTATTTGGATAATTAGAAGTAAATATCATAGAAATAAGCTAAATATAAACCTAACCAAAGTCAAACAAATTCTATCACTTCTAACGATTTTGTTCTTCAAAAATAATGTGATAAGGTTTGAATTACAAATAATGACAGATAATATTTTAAATAAAGGAAGGAGTTAAAATAACATGAAAACCACAACCATCTAGGAAAAAAGGATAAATTTAAAGGATAAAACCCCAAACATTAATCTTAGTAGAATTTTTTCAACACATAAGATCACTGTTTATAAAATATTATTATTTTTTGGAAGGTATGGACATAAGGATTACACTATTTGGTTTAATATGTCATTACAAGGTAAAATGAAAGAGTTCAGGGGGATATTTTGTAAGAAAAGAAAGATAGAAAATCAGAGAAAGAAAGTTGTGATTGATGAAACATGAAATCTATCCTCTAAAAATAGATTTTGTCCTTTAAATTAACATAAAGGAAGATGTGTATTATAAGGTCACAAGGTTGAAAAAAATTCATGAATTGGTTTATATATGAATTTTTCTATGATAAAAAGGTGAAGAATAGTCAGAAGGATACAATATAAAATCTATGAAAAATTTGAAAAGATAGGGAAGGTGGATGGGAATCCAAAACCAGTTGTGTACATAATTAAGGAATGTAATGTTGTCAATCCAGAACAACTAGAATTAGATAAAAATATAGAAGGACCAGGATAATAATATAGAAAAAGTGAATAAATTTTTTAAAAGAGAGGAGATGAATGTTTTTATGAATCATATATATTTGATGACATTAAAATTCATGGAATGGTGTGTAAAAGATGTGAGACAGATGGACATGGTTCAATGAACTATATGAGTATCCTACTAGCCCAAGAAGAAATTATGAAGAGTATTAAGTTGGTATATGATTACATGGTTACCATAACATCTAGGGTGATTTTTTACCAAAATAATTAATTTCATAAATGATAAATTAAATGTGATGAGCTTATAAATAAGACAAAATCATGGTTTTGGGAAAACTCTTAACCCAATTGTTAGTTCTGAAGAATCAAATAGGTCCTTCCTAGTTACCAATTATTTTATGTGTTTGGAAGTAATGTGTAGGGAATTAAAGAAGATATTTGAGGTTGTGACTCCTAGTATAATACAAAAACAAAACGAATTCACATGGAATTCCCAAACTACCATGAAAATAAATAAATTATAATAACCCATTGAGGAAGATCTTACATGAGATGGAGTTATAAAATCAAGTACCCCAAAAAAATACAGGATTTAAATTCATCCCAGAAGTCTCTAAATGTTTGATGTATTTAAATCATCATTACATCCCCCATGATTGATTATATTAATTATAACATTTAAGTGGGAGTATTGGTAGAAAAAATGATTAGGAATTGAGGAATTAATGTCTTTTGAAAGAATTGTTTTGATTTTTTTTGAGTTGTTTGTAGGTTACATAATTTTTTTCATAAATATGATTGAAAGAGTCCTTACATTGAGATTTTGTGTAATGGTATCACATTTTAATAATTTTATGTATAATATATCCATCCTTAGTTGTATCACTCTTCTTTTAGTCACCAAATAAACCAATGTATTCTTATAGTAGATTAAAAATAATCATTACAAAGAGAATCGTGGGCATCATCCTTCTATCTATTGGCTACATGTTTTTCTTGGAGTTTGAAAAGGGATACGAGTATGAGAGTTATTAATGAATAAAACGAATATGACCAGGCCATATGCATTTTTCCTTTGCATTTGATTAATTTTATGGGGGAGAAAAAGAATCTCAAATGTTGACAAAATATTTTTTAGGTATTTACAAAAAACCCATATGTATATATTATTGTTCTGAATTTTTTTGATTATTTTTATGTTAATATATCAATATGTGTTTTATAATGATTCTTTGAGTATTATTATATAATCTGTATTTTCTATTGGATGCAATTCTTGGTAAGTTTATCATGCCTTTATGTATAAATTTTTTTCATGAATTGCTCCTAAATTCCATGAATTCTTTTATCAAGGTTAAGTATTGAATAATTTTTACAACATGAAAAATTCGATGTGTTGAAAAGATAATTTAAATAAATTTCACAATTCTATGAAATATTCAATTTCATGAGGAGATTTAAGAATAATAAATGTTGGTATTTATATATGGATATTACTTGAATTTGGAAACTCTTTTTATAAGAGTTTATCAAAACTAGGGGCTAAGCTAAGAATCAGGTGCCCAAAAAACCCAATACAAGCTTGAGGGTAGCATGTTCCAAGACTAGTTGAGGAGGTGTATAGATATGGTATTGGAATTCACATGGGTAGGTAGGAGCACATCATGTGATTGCACACAGAGCATGTAGGGGTGTATAAAAGGAAGGATGAACCATGGTATTTTTGTATAGTGTAATCGAGATCTAACCTCGGGGCCACGAACAAGTGGAAGATGTATAAAATTGTTTTATTAAAAATAAAGGATTACAATGAAGTTTTTGATGTTTGACTATACTTAAGTGGGTTTTGTTCCTCTAATTAATAATATATGCATATAACTCTAACTGTTCAATAAGATCTATATGCTTCATTTGATAAGCGACTATGTATCAACTTCTTCCCCCAATGAAAATCCCCACTTAATGATTCAGTTGAACATGATGTTTCTTACAGTGTTTGGTGGGCTGACTACACCCAGAACCTACCTCATGATTAAATACACACCTACCAATATTTTTCACTAGATGCTTAATGTTTTCACTCTAAGTGGACCTACCATGAGGGTTAACCTACGACACAAGTAACCGAACCGAAAAACCATGATCTGGATACTAATTCATGAAAAAATATAGACCTATTTTAATATTTTGAGCTATTTTAAGAAATTTTTACGTCTATATGATTAATTTTCAAACTAAAAATAGATTTCAATTGAATGTATGAAGGAATGATAACAACGAGATACGAGTTGATCAACCATATAAATCTTGAACAAACTTTGAAAATATGATTTAACATTATACATAATGTATAAAACAAGGTCTGTATAAAATATGAGAATGTTAATTCAAGATAACATTACATGAAAATAGTTTCACTTTCAGGCATGTAGACCAAGTGAAAAATTGAAAGCAGTGTTTTCCCGGTTCATCCCGAGGGCATGTTTCCGTAAGAAATGAATTTATATATTTTAGTCTATAAAATAATGGTGTATGTGATATTCGGGAATTATATTCCTGAATATAAGTATATTTTTAAGAAACATGTTTAATGATACTTAAATATGATTTATGAAGTTATGGTCCAGGTATAAAATTAAATATCAAATAAAATTATTCTAAAAGGATAGTGTAGTTATTTATTAAGTGAATGAATGAAAAAGAACCAAGCCATTTAATTATTTAAGATGAGATTGACTAAGGAATTCAAAGATTTATAAATACCCTGTATTAGTGGATTAAAATGAGAAGGATGACCAAGTTTAAATGGGTGTTACATGAGAATAAAAAATTTGGAACTATACTCAAGTTTTGAAGATGAAGACAACCATTGAACGGGATTCAAGAAACATCACTATTTTATATATTTAAAATATCATTAAATATTTTATTATGAGTATAAATATTTGATTTTGGTATCAAATAAATATGAGTGAGAGGTTTTCTAATCATTGAGAAAAATCCCAAGAGAGTGATAAATTACATCACTGAATAGAGAGAAGGTTTGGATGTTGACGATATCACTAACTATAGAAGTAGAAAAACTTCCTATGTATTCTAAATATTGAGGAGGACTTGTATCATTCTATATCATAGTGATTTTCAAGGACATTAGTGTTAGTAATTACTATTTTATATTTATTTTTCTAAGGTCATGAACATACTGACCTGCTGATCCATTTTCTCATGGAGAATCACTATCATCAAGAGGTTTAAGTCATTATTTGGAAGAACATAATTACTAGAGAAGTGAAGTCTACTCTAGTGGATTTTTGAATCCAAGGGAACATAATGAATTCTGTGTTGCGAGGCAATTTTTTCAGGGAACATAGTAGAAACTATGTTTATTGAACTATATAATCCTTGTTTGTAATTAATTTTTGAAGATAGTGGAGAATCCATGCAGGGTAGTATTACGAATATGGTTAAGAGTACACATTTTATCCAAAAAATGTAAACATTATGTGTTGATATATTTAATTCTATTACTTTACATAAGGTTAGGACATGGGAAATAATTTATTGGATTGGTAAATTTCACTATTTCAAGAGGTTGAATTTTAAAGGATAATAATTCATAAAAAGAGGGCCACTGATCACCCCCAACCAATGGTCCATCAATAATAGAGAACTTCATCATGGAAAGTCTAAGATTATTTATCTCATGTTCCTTATGTGAGTTCCCCTTTTTTTGTAATGAATTCACCCACTTTATCTATTTTATTTACATTTTTTAGATTAAAATCGTATCCGATAGTTTCAAAAAATGTATTTTCAAATAAAAACTTCTTCCTCGTGAGACTCTTCCTCTTACTCAATGATTTTTTTTCTTAACTTTTGAATTTCCCTACATGCAAAATTCGAACTCCATGGGAAATAATTATTATACCACCATCGAAGGATATTTTACCAAAGAATATGCACCACTAGTAAAACCTTCAAACCCATATCTTCCTTAACTTTGACTAATTTGTAGGTGAAATATTTTTTGTTGTAAAAGAATATTCAATCCACTATTTATCCTTATTCTTGGTGATTATTATTTTTCCATCTCAAATCCACCACTCCATGATAGTGTAGAACTATTATTTGAGAATTCATTATCCCAAACTCATCATGTTTTAATTTCAGAATCTATACATTTTAATAAAATAACATTATTATCATTTGAAAGAATATTTATAATCCATCCCATTTACTAAACGATGGTCTTATCTAAAACAATATATAATTAAAGATTAATCTACAATTATTTAGGATAGTCTCTATTTATATTTTTTATGATACATTTATCATTAAGGAATCAAGATTGGTCCCCTATAAATTATTCTTCCTTTACATCCATTTATTTAATATCTTCAAATTTTTTGTCTTTTTATATAATAATTATGTTGGAAATCTAGATCAACTCTTTGATATCACCCTTATCATCATATTAAATTATTTTATCCGTCTAAAGAAGTTTCAAATTCTTCTTGATCATGTTATTTTACTCAGGGTAGTCCTCAAATAATGTTTTAGCATATATTTATTATAGCTTTCTTCTACTTCTACCTCACTTCTTGATGATTATTATTTCATTTTTAAATAAAAATGAATGGTTTGTATTGTTACAAGATATATTCATCATTAGATTCACATGATAGTGGTGAACCATCAATTTTATCCTCCATAATTAAATTCCAGTAAAATATTCTTAATTTTTGTCTTTTTTAAAGCCACATTTTTATATTTTTTAGCTCTACTTTTTTGTATGTTTTATTGGTTACCTTTATTTTCATCAACTATTTTATTTGAAAAATCAATTGAAAAATTACTTATACATACATAAGAAAAATATTTAAATGAAATATTACCCTTATATTTTTCTTTACCTCTTCAAATAATCATTGAGATAAATTTCATGTATTTCATATATGATTCATTAACCTAATCATCACTTTTAATTCGTAAGTATAATTCAACCATATTCTCCTTTTAATGGCCTCAAAAACTATATATTGTATCATTTTTTTCTTAAAAATTGTTTCTTTCCTTATTTAATAATTGAGGAGGGTGTTGTAAAATTCATCCAAATAATGATTTATTCTCCCCTCAAGGGTTAATATTTTTTGATCCAAACAATTAAGGAAATTCCTTATCAAATTATTCGCAACTACCTTATCCTAAAAAGTATAACTGAAACCTCATATATGACTTAAAATCTCATTTACTTCGGTAAAATATTCATAAAATTCACTAGATTGGACATATATATGTCATAAAAATTTCCTCTATAAATTTTATTTTTTGGTTTATTTATATTCAATTTTTCTTCATACATATTTAATAATTGATCCCAAATATCATAGTTCATTCGAAGTCACATTAAATTTGTATAGAATTTATTAGATAGGGATGATAGTTTATAATTACTAACGTTTTCATCTAAAATATGATCCTTTTGTTTTCATAATTCTTGGTAGTATCTCTTTCTAGTGGAGTAAAATAGATTGAAATAGCATCACATACCTCAAAACCTTATAAATGATGATATGGTAGAATTTTTATTCTTTTATCCATGAAATTTCTTACCATCAATGAAGAAAAATCCTCTAATGTTAAGTAAAATATAAATCAATATCATCAATATTTAGAAAGGGCTAGATCTTTTCAAAGGGAACCTAGTTTCATCTAATACCAATTGTGAAGCCCAGGACATGGTGGGCCACTAAGAATGGGATAGGGTGAAACAGTGACATTTTTTAGTTTATGAATTTTATTTAATTGAATTAAACCTCTAGGGATAGTAAAATCCTTAATCTACTCATCCTGATATCTCTTAGCCTCTCATTGGTTATAACAAAATATATGGTAGGAGGCACAATGACTTAAAAGGGTAAGTCTCAATGTGAGCCAACTCCTTACTAGGTAAGGGTAGAGTTATGACTCCAGGATTACCTACTATAAATCGCATAAATAAAATATACTAGAAATATCCATAAATAACTGTTAATAAATCTCCCAGAAATACAAAAATATGATCTCATGAAACACCTGATCTTCATGTGACCATATAGACTACCTCTTTATAGGTTAATATACTAGATCACACTAATTGAATTTATCTCCAAAGAATATTTTTTACACCACCAAGCCGGGAAGTTATACTATATCTCCATAGTTCTTTATGGGTCCTCTTAGTCTAATCTTGAAATAGTTCTCTTACTATGTCTCCCTCTTAATGTAGTATCATTCTTCACTTGTTATCCTTAATGTCAACATGTTTGTCTTCTATTGGGGATTGATTCACCATGGTCACTCTAGTGCTACTATTGTAGTGTTGGTTTTCTTATCATCCTTCCATAAAGCACATTATCTTCAAGAATTGTTGGGATTATATTTTCTTTAATACACAATGTATCTTAAATTCTATAACTTTATCCTTCCTCAATTTTTTAGTTCCCTATAATGAAATTTCACTATTTAAAGGTTTTCATTGTCATATTTAACTTTTTCCCCTATATAATGAATATTCACATTTTCATGTGAATATTTCAATGATTCTAATATATTAAAATCACTTATAAACCTAGTATTCAATCTCATTTATGACTAATATAATACCTCCCTTGAAATATCTTGAAGACAAGGTCACAAATCTCGCACACAATATTTTTACTAACATGGTTCATATTCTTCACTAATAACACATTTTTTAATTATATTATTCCATATATGCATGAATCATTTAGAAGAAATGTATTCTAATATGGTGTGGGGTGAGTCATAATTTCCCAAATATAATCATGATGCCTAAAATAGACACTACTATAAAGCCATTTTGTATTCATCTGTAAATCAGTCGTAATTCATCATTCTTTAAAGATTTACAATGTTAAACACTTAATGTAAATATCTTTTCATTTCTCACATGTGAAACTCTAACTCATTAAGATGATAAAAACCACATACAAGAATTTCATCATGGCCTACTCTTTTCTTCAACATACTGTAAAAAAAATTATACTATAAAGTGGATAAATTTATCATCATGTTATCTCACTATAATTAGTACATAATAATCCACTTAGTAAAATCTCCTCAATATTGTATTAAAACATTATCCCTTCATTGGTCGTAATATTTAAGTCCATATAAAATATTAATGGAATTTTCTAAATTCCATTCTCTATTTTTGTCAAAATATCAATTTTGGAAATCATATAGAATTCTCATATGCAGGTCCATTTAGGTTGAGGATATATCTTGAAGTGAATTATCTGAAGTCATACCATTAATTGGTACCCTTGCACATTATTTGAAAACTTGGAAGGACCCATACACAGGTAAAACTACCTTTACATAGATTCTAATTAATATTATGTGGTTGATTATTACTAAGAATACTTATACATAGGGAGACATGTCTCTTTCATAGCCATTATATTTTCCAAGTTAACATTACATAGGTAATTTAATACTTTTATATGGGTAAGATATACAATAATGTAGGATGGTTTTATGTTTATTTAGAATCTTAATTTGGGGTTACCATTACACAAATAATGCAATTCCTGATTTATCTTTACAGGTACTGTATATTAACATGATGTATCACCTTTTTTTGTTACCCTTATTTTGAATCCATATGACCTTTACATAGAATGTAGGGACCAAGGAAAACCATTATGTAGAATAGTATTACCTTAATACAGGTCTCAAAACATTTGGGATACCCCTCCAAATGAATTTTAATACATTTAAATAGCTAGTAATCTTCCATATTACCATTATTATGGTTGTATAATTCATGATATACCCTTATGTATCTTCTAAAATACATTTATGTGTGTAGTAAAAATATTATCATACCTTTATAAGGTTGTTGTTCTTCTATAAATCAAATTTTATCCTTATTAAACACTCCCAATACCTATCTAATTGATCTAGAGGAGTTTTTAAATTCATTAAATGTTCTCAAAAACTTCATCCAAAATTATTATCATCAATTATAGTTTCATTGAACATCAAAAAAACTTTAATAGATTATCTCATCTTCAAGAAATCTTTATCTATCATTAATAATAGAATTGTAACCTCCCCTTTAACTAGCTTCTTAAAAATGTTATAGATAGAGTATTATATCTTTCAATACTTCTCATTATACTATAGTATGTTCATTTCAACGATATTAAGATACATTTAGTTCTGTAAATTTATCAAGGGAAATTTCATCAAGAGGAGATACTTACATTATTTTCTAACTTACTTGTCTCCAGCACATATTAATACCCTCATATAATCATATAATATTTCCATATCAACAAAAATATAATATCAATACATGGGAATAACAATAAATTATGATATACCTGTAATATATGATTAATCTAGTGTCTCAGTAGTGTACAAAAGGAGAAAATAACACTCATGTTAGAATAAACAAAATGTTTCATTATAATAAACATAATAGGGGAGTATCTTTGTAACATTAACTTCATGTGGTGTTAGATTAAAATAAATTTTAATATTGATTAATTTGACATTCATGTATATTTGTTTGTTGATAAATTCATTGGCATATGATAGGTTCTCACATAATATTAAACCAAATTCCCGTTATTGCCATCCATATTTAACAACTTACACCAAATAATATATAAAGATTAACTCCTCTATTTTTATATCCAAAAATAACAACATCATTATAATCACTTGATTTCAATCATCGATAACATATATTTACTTGATACCATTATTTGGTTACTGGGGTAGTATAATGACTGAAATAAATAATGAACGTGAATAATAAACCATAAAATAGTTTCACGAATAGTATAAAACCAATACAATGTGTATTGTAAAATAAAGAATGTATATACTATTCACTGAAGCTACTACTACTGTTGTCTTCATCCTATTAGTTTAAAAAATATCGCTAAAGGTAATCCCTCAATCTACCCTCTCTATGGTGTATACATGTGTTGTCTAAATCCCATGACGTTTGTGTGGGATCATTATACTCACCAATTAATTCTTCATCCTCTCAATATAAAGGTATAAGAATATGAGAGATAGAGATATAGGGAAATGTATGTAGATTATGCAGGCATAAAAAAACCATATGATGGTGAAAAATTATCTTAAGGACACTCAAGAAATTATCAATTCAAGCATGGATTAACTCATATTTTAGGAACTGTATGAGTTATGCAGGATGTTATGAACTATCTTTAACATCATATCCATTATAACTTCCACATGTTACATCAAATCTAACAGAAATATAATGATAGATTATGTGAAGAAATGGTCAAACAAAAACTGATAACATTCACATTCAAGGAAAAAAGTGGTATTGTGAATACAACAATCATGATATTTCATGACCAACAATATACTGTAGTCATTCCCTATGATTCGGTGATTGAAAATCCTGTAATATTATAAAATTACATATAAAATACCCATGTATCCTATAATACTAACATACATATAAACTCTAGTACATATTTTTTTTAAATATTAACCTTGTGATATGAGTAATTATATAAGATCATATGTTTCACTGGGTAAGTCCAAGATTAATTCATAGGTGCTAGGTGTAAAATTCCTTGAGCATGTGTATCCTAATGAGTGATTTGGGTTTAGTAGAACCATTTCCTTGGGTAAATATTTTTTTATAATGGATAGGTTATATGACGATATATTATTGTTAATATTGGGGTTAGTTATTCACATAAATTATTATATTTGTTGTGATAGATGACTCACATTTTATGTAGTCTCAATGATATTTTTTTAACAATGATGATTTTTGTTGGTAAATTATACACCCTCATAGTGAAATGTTGAAACATAATTCCCATTGGAATTGTATTACATTGAAAGATCATCCACCTTGAATTGTGATTCAATGATTCCTTTTTCTACGATGATATTAATGTGTGATAAATTATTAACCCAATGATTTCTAATTCATGATTGATGTTGAATAGTGATGATACATTCCTTAAAAAATGTCTCATTTTCTATGGTAGTGTTTGGTGTGATACAATTTAAATTGATGTAGATCATTCTCCTTGTAGTTGTGTGGTGTTACATTATTCACATAAAAATACATCATTTACTCTAATGTTTACTATGTATTAATATATAATTTACCTAGAGATGGATAATATGATTAATTTTTCTATAGTAAAACATAATTTATCTAGTGATACATCATTCAACCTATAGTTGTGTAGTGATGCATCATTCCACAGGTAATACATTGCTTTCTATGCTAATTGTGGTGGTATAATATATATATTTTTTATGATAGATCACTAATTATTCACCCTCATGTTTTGATATGGTGACAGTTCATTAACCATATATGAAGGAATAAGTTCTGATAGATTGTTCATCATCTTGTTGGGTTCATACCATGGGAACCTCACCCCATTTCAACACTAGATAATTGAGACATATTTTAACTATTCAAATGTCTCCTTGAGTACCCAATGGTGTGTGTGATATTTTTAGATTTATTTTCATTTAATACATGAATTCATATCAATTTTTATTTTTATTATGGACACCATTAGTAGTGTCCTACTGTGTTTATTCTTCCACCTAACACATGCACATCCCACTATTTGAAGGAAATGTAGTTTTCATGAATGTTTTGAGTGATGGGCTATATATATATATTGATGATTTTGTAAATATCAGTGGGTTTATAGAAATATTTCCAAGGTAATTCTCAGGACATCAATAGCTTTTCCTTTTATTCTATTTTTTTTATAATACTTCATGTGATAATACTATTGGTATATCCATTTCTATTGTATAACCATTTGATCCGTATGTTTATTTTGTTAAAAAAAATTATTCTACTGTTATTGTATTCATACTACTATAAACCTATTTGATCCACTTTGATGTCATATATTTATTGTATCCTCTCTTATTTACCAATTGTTCTTATAATGATAATAGTGAGTATAATCTACCCCAAGGGTTCATCAAACCCTTATTACTAGTCGATAATATATGGCATACAAGTTGGTGCATCTATAGTCTTATGGAACACTACTTTTAGTATATAAATCAGTTACCATGTTAAGGATGTTATAAAGTGGTTTCAAATTATATTTTCCCTTGCCTTACTATTTAAGATATTATAGACTAATATTGGAATGGATAGAGCACCAGATTAACATTATGATTGTGTATACCCAGCATCATTCTGAGTTGAAGTTAATGCTTCAAAATAGTTGATATTGACTTTTTTCCTTTCTTGTCAATGTTATATTTGATCTTTTTTTAATTATTATTAGAATAATGTATTAGTTTATTGATTTATTGTTTTTCTTCTTATCCATGTCTAGTTAGAGGTATGTGTTGATACATCATATTCAACACATATGATTCAAATAATTTTCTTATCCATGTATGCAATTGATGAACTTCTTATAAGATGGGTTATGTTTATAAATTTTAAACAAAAAGTTATCTAGGTTTTATATATATAAAATATTGGTGGAATTATACTTTATTGGACCCTAGATATTGTGTTTTATTTAGTATATGATGAATACTTATGTGAATCTATGGGCATTTAATGATTGGCCTAAGAGTGGGTGGAATAGACTATAATCGTTCTAAAGTATTATGAGATCCTTAGGTCATAATGTGTTTATAGAGTGGTGATGCATGTTTTATATCTTATTAATTTATTTATTGTGTGAGAATATGTGTTTGATGATGACCCTAGAGTGGGTAGTTTTTTATGTGTATAGGAGTACCTATAATTGATAATATCTCTAAGATATTATGTTGGATTATGTGTTTCCCAAAGATAACTAAGACATATTTGAGATGTAGTCCATAGATGTGGTGGGATATACTGGTGATGATGAATTTTTTATTAGTATAGTAGTGATTTGGATTTTAAATATATGGTAGGATGTTTTAATACTTATTACTAGGATGATTTTAAATAAAATTGGGGTAGCTGAGAAAGAGGGACTAACCCAAGAATGTGGATTAAATTTATAAAGCAATCATGGATATATGATTCATTTGATAAAAATGACACATGGGTAAGTATAGAGACTAAATTCATCATGCAGGGACACTAGGGGGGGGGGGTAAATTAGTGGTCTGAACTTTTTACCAAATTTTTCTTTCCCAAAATTAACCCCTCTACTAATGAAACACTTCCTTAGTTAAGAGGAATGGATCTGTTTTGTGCTATTGACATGAAATGAAGTTAATAAAAGTGAAAGTAGCACACAAATATTTCTACATGGTTCTTTACTAAAGAATACTCTTTTTTTGATCAACCAATGGTTGTTTCTTATATTATCTTATCACTATTTATATTAAATGATTGGAAACCCCAAGAATTGGGGAATAGTATTAATTTAGGATCTGGCCGATCATATTGAGTGAATGGTATTCTTTATAATGGCACCACCAGTATTTAATGGAATTGTATATACAGGAACTACCTGTTTTTAAATATGATCAATAAATAATCTGAATAAAATATATCTACTACACTGGATATATTTTCATCAATTGAATAGTCATATTACTATACATAAGGACATTTAATTCATTTGAATCAATATTTTATGCAATACACCCCTTTGAACATAAATTATTAGAATACAATAAATCCACTTTAACTCATTGTTTCTTTCATAATGCATGCCAAATTATACCTTTATTCTTATATTCTAAGCAAACTAAATGGATCATGTATGAATCTATTACGAATATTTTCTCAGCTTCAGTCTCTAACATTAATCATGAATTAATTAATATTTCACATCCCATTTATCAATATTTTATGTAATTTATCAAATTAATTCTTTTAAATTCGAATACATCAAACACCACTTGAATCCTCTTATTTTCTTTGTTATTTTAAATCACTTGATATTTATCGAGAAAGATACATGGGGTTTGGATAATTCATGAGTTGCATGATTTTCATGTAACTAATTATCCCTATTCCTTATTCACATATGCACACACACATGCTGCCAAATTTAGTTTAGGTTTTGTGTATTATGAATGTTTCATGAGTTTACACATGCATTTTCAATGGCACAAGATGTGGGTGATCACCCTACCATCATCATGAAACACATACTATTTTTGTTTAATATCTTCTATGTGTGCAAGAGAATCCATATATTCTCACTACCTTCTATGAATAACAGTGTATGTTACATTCTTTGTTACCGTAAACATTTTTTTGTGCATGTACTTATTTGAGAGAGATACACTATGTATGTGACAAAATTATTATTTAATATCTCCGATCCATTCATGATAACCAGAAAGGCTCCATGAATCATATACCTTTCCAAAAGCTATGGATATGAATTTACTTGATCAATACAATATATAGTTCTTTTAAAATTGATAGAAACTGCTTTTAATAGTACTAGAAAAGTGTTATTAATTGAAATGAAGATAATTTGGGTGGAGATCCCTTTTATCAATGCTAAAAAAGATCTAACAAAGGGGTTACTTTATCCACACTATAAAAGTACTGATAAATCCCCATCCTTTATCCGCCCTATTTTATCATTGATGAAGGATACTCTTTATCAATGCTATTTTAAGTACAAAAAATGGATGACTTTATCAGTGCTAAAAATACAACTGATATAGGGAGCTTTTATCAGTGCTCAAAATAGAGCTAATAAAGTCCTAGATTCATGTGATGTGTTGTTTATATAACATCACACCCACTATCACCTGCATTGTGTGCGCACAACACCGGCACAAAACAACACCTGAACAACACACACAAGAACAAAAAAACACACACAAAAACACACACAAGAATAAAGAAGCGCATACAATTGCTTGGAAAAAAAATTTATATACATTTCACACAATATTTTATATAATTACATTTACAATTATCCCAAAAACAGTTAAAAACATTAATGTTTTATTCTTTGACATCTATAATCCCCTCTCGAAAATGTACGTCCATGGTATTTGTTTCTGAACAAATCATCCCCACTAAAGAAAATGTTTCCACCAATATATGAAAGAAAATAATATGTTAGTAAAACTATAAAGAAATAAATTAAACATTTATGTGAATGAATACCTTAATAAAATGTCAATTTTTAATAAAAAGGAATGATTTGTAGTTATACAGGACACACCGGGCATCGTATTGAGGTGGGGTTTATTCCTACACATCACAAATGATTTATTGGTCGTTGTTCTAAAATATAAAAATAATATGAATGAGTTTTCTTGGTTTGGAGTATGTCCCTTGATATTTTACTAAAATTAACATCAAATTTAATGACACAATTGGATTTAAACCAGTCACAACATTCTTTGGATTCAGGTGTGGTTGATTCCAACAAGTCACAAATGACTCATGTATCACTGTTCTAAAGCATCAAAACAATCTGAATGTATTTTCTAGGTCTCCGGTATGTCATTTGTGTTTTTTCACAAAAATATCATTTCAAACAAAAAACATGCATTTTGTGTCATAACTGTCACATTGTTCATCGGTTTGAGGTGAGACGACTTCATACACATAAAAAATGACTTACAAATCACTCTCTTAAATTAAGAAGATAATCAGAGCGTTTTTTTCTTAGTTATCATTGAGTGAAACAGTTTGATCTAAATTGTCAATTTTAAACTAAAAATGGACACTTTTAGTCACACTGATCACATTGTGCATCAAATTGAGGTGTAGTTGATTCATACACATCAAAAATGACTCAATGATCATTTTCTTAAAGTAAAAAAATAAATATAATGTGTATGGATTGTTATCATTATGTCACATGTTCTTTTTTACATAAGTTAATGTCAAATTTAAATAAAAACATATTTGTACTTATACCTGTCACATAATTCATTGGATATTGGTGTGGTCAAATTAGACATGTCACAAATGACTCATCAGTCGTTGTTCTAAATTATTAAATTAATAAAAATGAGTTTTCTCAATTTTCAGTATGTCAGTTCTGTTTTTTAACTAATATATCATTTAAAACTGGAAACATGTTTCCTCAGTCATATCAGTCACATTGTGCATCACATTGATGAGAGACTAATTCATACACGTCATAAAGTACATAAGAATCACTGTCCTAAATGATGAAGATAATCAAAAAGTGTTTTCTTGGTTTTTAGTGAGTGACACGTTTTGAGTGAGAATTTAAATTGTAAACTGATAAGAGACAATTTTAGTCATACAAGCCACACCATACATCAAATTTAGGTGAAGGTGATTCATATATATAAGAAATGACTCATGGATAATTTTCTTAATTTATCAAAAAAATCCAAATGTTTTTTCTTTGTTTTAATTATGTCACCTGTTTTTTACATATATTATTGTCAATTTTAAATAAAAATATATATTTGGATTTATACCGATCCAATCATATGTTTTATTGAAGTGGGGTAGATTCCAACACCTTAAAAATTACTCATGGATCATTTTCCTATATTATCAAAACAATTCGCATGTTTTTTCATGGTTTTCAGTATGCCAGTTGTGTTTTTTTACTAAAATTAATGTTATTTTTAAATAGAAAGAGACACATTGAGTCATATCAGTGACACTATTCATCGTATTGATGTTTGATTGATTCCTAGACATCATAAATTACTTATAAATAATTTAGCTAAATTATAAAAATAATATTAATGTGTTTTATTAGTTTTTTTTTTCCAGTCTTGTTTTTTACAAACAATTATAATTTCAAACTGGAGACATGAATTTTCAGTCATATCGGTCATATCATTCGTCAATTTTACATGAGGATACTTCATATGCATCACAAATAAATGATGAAAATTTTTACTAAATTATGAATGTAATAAAATCATGTTTTCTTGGTTTTTAGTGGGTGGCACATTTTAAACTAAAATGTCAATTTTAAACTAATGATAAAAACTTTTAGTCATATCGGTCACACCATTCATCAAATAGAGGCGTGGTTGATTCATACACATCAAAAATTACTGATGGACAATTTTCCTAAAGTATCAAAACAATCCGAATGTGTTTTCTTAGTTTTCAGTATGTCACTTTTTCACTTTAGCTAAATTTATTGATAATTTAATATAAAAATACACACATAAAGACATAACGTTCACACAGTGCATCTAATGTAGGTTAAATTAAATCTTACACATCACAAATGACTTATGGATCATTTTCCTAAAGTATCAAATCAATACTAATGCATTTTCTTAGATTTTAGTATGTCAATATTTTTAATAAAAATACTATCAATTGCAAATAAAAATATACACATCGATTCATACCAGTCACTTCTTCATGCTATTTTTGTACATTATTCTATTAGGTATGTTGCCCAATCATTTCTGAAAGAATATATATCATCTAGTAAATATGATTATTTTCAAAAATCATGGTACAACTGAAAAATATAAATACACAAAGTATTAATAAATATTTTAAATGAAATAGTAATTAATTTTTAAAATACCTCATTAGGGATGTTGGGTTGTTCAAGGAATATGATCTCTTTCATATGTTTACAAACATAATAATCATAGACTTTTCCATTTTTTTATCTCATACAATATAGAAACATTGGTAAAATAAGTAATATTTTTTATATGTGCTTAGATAGTGAAATATTATTTTATATACCCAAATATTTATCCAGTCTTGGTACTTGTGATGCTTCTTTTCATTTTCCTCTGGCCTCATTACACGATTTAGAGGATAAAAACACACCACCCTATCATAACAAGATCATATTTTAAAGATAATATAAATTATATATCTCGATGTTTAATTATAAAATGTTGTATGTAGTGTATTAAAAATTGACAAGCACCATTATGTGTACTTTTTTTGTTGGATATCCAGGAATTTAATTCAAGAAATAAATATTTGGAGTATCCAAATTGACTGTAATGAGAATCCAATACTACCTAAGAAAACAAAAAAGAATAAATAAGGAAATAAATTAAAATAAATTTCAAGAGATTAAATTGTAGAGTTTTACCCCTACATAGTTGTTATTAAGAAGATTTCATCATCTGTAATTTTACTATTAAACAATTTGAGTAGGACCACCACTATTTCCCCCTCTTTATTGGATTTTATTTTATTTGTAGAGGTGATGTGAGGACTAATGAGTTAAAACATGGGTTCATGAGGAAATAACTTCAATTTTTATTCATATATATATCTAAAAATTTGTGAAATTTATTTTGTCATAATTACCATTCAATATCTGCATTTGGAAAATCAAATCATGAAAACATACCACATTTAAATATTTAATACTAAACCACCTAGCCTATCATACTCCAAGAATTCAATTAAATTGTCAACACTAATGAAATATTGATCTTCCAAACTGTACATATTTTCATCAAAATAATTGAGTGATTACCACCATATTTAAACTTCATATTCACATGATATTGTAATGATAATAAATGGGATATATAATGGGTTGTTTTAAGGTGATTCAGTTGAATGTTTTAATCAGTTGGTTGATCATTGAGATGTTTTTGAGCTGTTCTTTCTTTTCACCCCCTTCCATATGTCTGTATATAATAACATTCATCTTGATAGAAATTTTTTCATCAAATGTTAACGGTTTATCATAAAAAATAAACTGGAAATGAATACCTTCTTATATAAATGTTTTTTACATGCTGTGGCGACCATGAGATGATTATTCCAAAAGCTTATTCATCCTTATTAATATCTTATCATCAATTTGAAAAGGTAGCTCAGTGCTCATCTAATGGTATATTTTAATCAATAATTTGAAATAACATAATGGAATTGGTTTGTTATGAAGCATGGAATTGTATATATTAAAAATTGTAGCCCTCTCTTTAAAGAGATGGGTGGGTATTGATAGATATAAATCACATACATATTCACCCTATAGAATATCATTATAAGAATGGTATCAATGTCTATCTGAATGAAAATTCACAAACAAATTATTATAACATTGATTACCTTAGTCAAGACTGGTTTTATAGGGGAATGGCTCTCCTTAAAGCTAGTGGGGGTGGGGTGGGATCTTAACATACTGGTTGTTCTTGAGTTTCGTCTTAAGTTTTCCCCCCACCATAAAATTTGTCATAATCTATCTCTTCCATATCAAATGATCTTCTAGGATACCTAATCTTTACCTTATCATTTTTATTTCATTACATTTGTCTTACTCTAGTTTTTTGTTTCTAAAACATGTTCAGTGTGTCACCCCATTACCAAAACCACTGATGCAACCATACATTCATTGCTACATTAAGGCCACCAGATTTATTTTTGAATCTGGGTTGGATATTGCTGATTCTTGTAAATATTTCTAATATAAAATATTGGAAAATAAGTAATCATTGTTATGTAATTTCAATTTAAATAAGAAAAATATTTATTATTTATATATAAACTAGTTTCCCAAACATTTTGTATTTTAATCTATTTTTATCCCATTTTTATTTATACACACCTCTTTCCATAGAACATGTACTGGGATAGAAGTAACTTTGGATTTAGATTCATCAATATACATATAAAGGGTTGAACATTGTTAGGGTGTTTTTTTTATTTCACATAAAAGTATTATGGTAGATTTAAAATACATACCAATTTTTTTTTCAAGTTATGTATACCCCATCCTTTCATTATTTTAGGGGTACTCTAGTTTTTATACTCGTTCCTTATTTTCAATACACATTTGTTGTTTCATAAATAAAAAATTGAAAATCAATGTGATGAATACACGTATTTTCAAACAACGTATTACCAAACACAATGAACTTCAAAATACTACTCTGCATGACAGCTAGTAAATACAACCCATGCCCCTTGGTTTATCATGTTTCCAGAAAGAGGATGCAGGTGTTTTTTTATTTTCCATTAATCATTTTAAAGAGAATATCTTGTTAAATATGTATGAAATCCAATTTGAATATTTCCAAAAACCCGTAATACACATTCATTTTGTGATTCATCTATTATAAATGCACTCTTCAAGGGCTGATGAAGAGTAAATCAATGTTTAATTATTTTCTTTTTTAGTAAATTAATGGAATGATATCATAATGTTACTGTAATATCTCCCCAAATTAGTGTCTTAAGACTGATGATAACATGGTTCCATGACAATACATCAATCGGAAAGCATTTCTGAGTGACTGTTCCAATGTTACTACTATAAATGGCCTTGTTGGGTTTTACATGCTAGCCCTACCTATTCCATTTGTCCTAATATTTGATGCCTTTCACATTTTCCTTAACAAATTTTACTAACACCTTCAAAAAATGGTGCTCTTAGTTTTTCTGCACCGCCAGTGTTTTGTTTCCTACCATTTCATCGGTTTCAAAATCATCAATATCTTCTTCCAGATCCCAAGAACCAGTATGTGTAGATGTTGGTTGTACCTATCCACAAGAAGTAGAAGTAGTATGTTGAGAAGCCTATTGGCCCTATGCACTATAATCAATAGTAGGTTGAGGGACCTATTGCTCCTCTGTAATACGAGTAATAGCAGGTTGAAATACATGTTGTGCCTCTTCACTGTGAGTAGCAGCAGGTTGAGTGAACTATTGTGCCTTAGAATTGGGAGTATCATCATATGAAAAATTAATTATCTGCAGAACTACTTTAACAACTAGTTTTTATTACATAAATGATGTAGTGAATAGATAATAACATAAGGTAGTTAAATGTATATTACAAAAAATATATAACCTGATTACTGAACTCCCATTTTTTTAAAGGCTGAAGCAATTTGAACCCACTGTCGACTATCCAAATCCCTTTACTATAGTCTCATCTTATATAAAAAACACTATCTACAATTGTATTGCTAGAAAATTATTACAATATCCCAATGAAAAGTCATCCTATATTGAATTTTCATATGAACCTTCCACGTTTTTTGTCGATAAGGGATAAATTAACAAGTTTCAGTTTATAGGATCTAGAACATAAATTTCTTCTACTTCTTATGATTCTATTATAAATCATTATCTTTGTAACATTCTTTACGAAAATCAACTTTCACAAATCCAGACTCTTCTATTTTTACAACACTCTTGATATCAACTATCTTTCATTGAAAAATCATCACAAATAATTACGTATAATCCAATGCCAATATTGGTTTGATGATGTATAAAATATTTGTATAAATTGGATTTATGTCCTTAGCACCGGTAACCTGCATCGCTTCATTCGCGGTTGTAACTCCACTATTCATTATGGCCATGTCTTTATTATGTTCATTAGTATAAAATGTATAACTGTTAATTACATAAGAATTATAAGATAATACATACACATTTATTCCTCCATGATTACATTTATGTCGTTCGGAAATTGAGTCCATACATTCATCTAACACCATATATATATGGTCTTAAAACCATCATATAAACTATCAATTATGTGTATTTGATATTCATTTTTCTTCCCATGATGGATTCAAATTCCTAAGAACTTCTTTCTAGATTTCGAAAAATGGGTCAACCTCTAAACTATTTTAAAAAAATGTAAAGGTTGGAATACTCCCGATCTGTAATGTTGATTATGACAAACTCTCTTCCCAAAATAATTTCACCCACAATCCTCCAATTATAATGAGATTTTGGTTGAACAATTATTTCACACATAACAGGTATTCGGTACATAATTCAATGGTTTCCTCAACAATATATTACTCTTCAATACAACCCCTGACCAACATAGATTTTTGACATACACTTTCAAAATCACTATATACCGCTCAATGGGGTACATACATCTATAGTGCATATGACAATATAGTTGAATCTCTCTCACAAAGTAAATCATCAAATGGACCCTCATATCAATGATCGTTTGTGAGAAGAACATTTCCAATTCCTATAATATGAAGGAAATTTCACTTTTCATACTCATCAATTTATCTGGTCTATAACTTCGTTACATATAAATTTGTAGAAGAAACAATGAGTTTTTAATGTATAACGAGAATTATTGAAAAAAATCAACGTAAATCTATATGAATTAGATATTTCATAAAAATGTGGTAGTCATGTGATTTCAGACCCCTTAACTTTAAATCGGTCATTGAAACGATGTTCTAGATATTTAATAAATATTTGTATGGAACCATTACATCATTCAAGAGGTTGAAAAACTAAAATATATCCTTCCTAGAATGAGTGTAATCATCTGGTAGAAGAAAATTTCAAAATTCACCATTCTCTAGTGCCAACTCTTCCCATATTTCCATGTCAACCATATACAACCTAGCCTTAATACTATCATTTGTTTTTTGGTGTGCATTTAGCAATGTGCTGATGAAACATTCACATACTTTTTTTCATCATGTATAACATCCAGAAAGTGTCTAATGTACAGAAAATTCCATTAAGGTAATTAAAAATAATATCCTCTTTATACTAATTTTAATATGGTTTTTAAAAAATAGTTTACCAAAAGTAGTGTTCGCATATTTTACATTCTCAAACAATTTTTAACCTATTAGTAGAGATGGTGATGTGAGTTCTGTTGAACTTTTATAAAATGATATCGTCTAAGATCAGCACTTATGTTGTCGAGGTAGAAATATGAAATGTCAATGAAACATGGTTTTTGAGGAATCTTTCAACCTAATTGATCATGTACCTTTCTCATATAAGGGATAACCATGAGTTACATTAATGTTATATCCTAAGAAATTTTCATAAGAAAGAAAGTAATTTATCATCCCATATAATATGGTTGTTAATGTGAAATCATCATTTTTATCAGCATCAAACAATGTAACAATTGAATCCCACAATAATTTCAAATCCCCGATCAATGGATCCAAATAAACAACAATATCATTACCTGGTTGTTTTAGTCTTGATATAATCATAAATATCTTGATGTTTTTTTTGTTTCATGAATAACCATGGTGGAAAGTTTTAATTTACCAATATAACCATCCATGTATTGTGAGTGATGCTTTGAAAACTAAATGGATTCACTCCATCTTTAGATAACTCAATTTGATGGTTTATCGGCTCGTTTCCAAAATTAGGATACTCGTAATTGATTCTCTTCAACTGATGAGATTCTACTGGGTGACATAGTTTCCCACATTTATTTATTCTATCATTATGACATGTCAATTTCCATGTACTCTCCTCACTTTCATATAGGTGCGTAAACCTTGAATTGATTTGAAAGTACCACACAAATTTTATTGGACCAGATTCATATTTCTTATATTGTGAATCTCCGCACTTTGAAAATTATCTATTTTATTTTTGGTCATTGAAAATAAGTATAAATTAATTTGGGAAGGTATGTATTCATTCAGATATCATTCCCATAAAGTGTAACATTCATTTATCATTGTATATCCATATCATGAGATGATTATCTTCTGGGAGCATATCATCCAAGATAGAAAGTAATTCTATAGAAATGGCATCACTCCATCCATTATCGGATTTCAAATTATACATATTTAGTATGGCTGAAAATGCAATATATTTAGTGTAACCACTACACAAATTTTTATTTTCACAAATCATTAACTACTCAAACAATTTTGGGAAATCATGAAGTTCATCTTCAACTATCCTTGTCATTTCCTCAATATGATATTTATCATCATTCACATCTGTAACCATGTCCTTGATACAGTCTTATTCATTGTCCACACTTGTAATCATATCAGACTATCTATAAAACACACGGTTATCCCAGGCACTAGCTACATTTTCCTTTTCCCCATGTTTATTCCAACATTTATAACATTGATCTATTCCATGATAGATCAGGTGTTCTTCCATCTCCTATAGATATACTCTTCTTGAATAACAACATCATAAACATGGATAAAGGAATTGAAAAGTGTCATATGCATGATTTTTTTCAAACATTATGAACTCTTTCAATTCCTCTACATACACTTTCTTCAAATTATTGGAATCCATCCATTCATTATTCATATCCATCCAATTTGATTTGGTAATATTAGTATTTAACAAAATAAGTACACACAATATTGATATAATGTAATGGTTTCCCTAATAATATAAAAATATAAACTTAAAATATTATGGAATAACTATTGTTTAAATTTAAAATCAAATTTATTTAAAAAATCACACTTGAAATCCCATTAAAAAAACCTTCAATTTACACAAATTCCTCATTAAAATAACACACCCTTTTTAATATAAATCAACCAATTCCAAAAATTCTTTCATAAAACCACAATTCCTTTTTAAAAATAAATTCAATTTAACTTCATGACCCAAAAATAATAATCATCTAATATTAGAGACAACCTTGTAAGAAATATTTCAAAATGCTCGAATTATTTTAAAAGAGACACTTATGAATTTTCACAAATACATATATCCCAAGAGAGGCACTTTATGAAATATACTTATAGAACACCTTGATTCATCACAATTCAATCCGTGTTGAATGATTCCATCACATTATTCCAAAGTTTGGTGTAATAATAATAACATCCATAATAATTTAATAATGTTATCCCTACCATTGTATATCTTTTATCCATGATTCCATTATCTGGTTATATCAATTACCCTTAACCACAACATCATATTCCCAAATGTTTATGTTCCATAATCAGTTACCATACTCACAAACAAGAAAAAAATCTATTCTAATTTACTACAAATTACGAATTATCCCAATGATCATTGGATCAGACCAAATAAATTTGTTTTACACCCCTTGAATAATTTATATGTATCTAAAATGATGTAATATTGGTTCATTAATTTATACATACACCTAAAAATATATATAACCATGAAACCAGCTACTTGATCAAGAGAGCTCCTAACATTCTACTTCATAGGTATAATGCATCATCATTCTTACCGGTAAAGGTTTATTATTATATAATTATCTCTTGGTGATAGAATACCCTTACAGGACCAATGAATTGGACGATCAGCCACACCCATCCAAGCCCCTGACATATAATTTTCACCCCAACTACCATTATAATACATGATAGAAATCACATGGATGGAATTTCCCTTTCTCCCCTATGGGGGTTTGGAAAACCTTCCCCGAAACATGAAAATTAGAATTGTCAAAAAAATATTAATAGTGCTGAATATTGGGAATGATATAAGAAGATATAAGATAAAAGGAGTATTAAGTAGGCCGAGGAAACATTTGAGAAAGAAATGTAATAATATCAATAAATAATGGAAAATAAATAATGGATGAGTGGTTGATTAATGAGGAATAACCAAAAAAATATCAACCACCACTACACTTTCAAGTTAGTAAAATACATTATCAATGTAATTGTTTATTAAAAGATAAATCCAGTGTAATTGGGTACCATAACATTGATGAGGTATTTTTCTATTTTTTAATGAATAAGACTATTTAAGAAGTAATGTGATTTAATTATCTTTTCCATTTTGATTAATATTGGGCCTAATGAGTTAGGTCAGGTTTTTAGTGGATTATTAGTTAGCGTGAAAGTAATGTCTTACATTATATTTAAAATCAAGGTATTGCAAGAGATTAATCCAACTCAATTTATGATTTAACTTATAAATACGAAATTTTGTTGTCTACTGGGTTTTCATGAGGATTTCATTTTCAAGGTGGACAAGTCCTAATTTTTAGTGGACATTCATTTGATGGACATGGAAAAAGAAAAGGTTCGTAAAATCATATGAGGACCATACCCATAAATAGAAGTTAATTGATATATGTTCAATGTGTGCAGTTATTCTTTAGAGTTAGTGGAGTAGAGGTGACTTTTAATATCCATCAAACAATGAAAAATCTAGATAATAAAGAAGATGATTAGGGGGGAAATATATTACAAGTACTTGGGGATTATAATTTATTTCGAAAATTATTTTATATAGAAACATTAGTTAATAAATAAGTGGGTGAAAAAGATGTCTGGAGCTAAAAAAATTTCATGCATATAAATTATAAAACTAAACCTTCATTTTTAGTGAAAACACCCATAGAAAATCATATATCATGTTAATCCTACACGCCATGAATTATGCTTGGGCATGGGCCTCTTAAAAATAATCCTGGATCCAAACCTCATAAATAATAATATTCACACTCATGTGTATCACCTAAGGCAAAATCATAAAATAGTAAAAATGTAAACAAAGTTCAAGGAAAACAAATATGCAATTCATTTAGTTCACAAACAATGAAAAACAACAAGGAATTCATTTAGTGATCAAAAAACGACCACCCTTGACCATGATTTTCAGTTGATAATTTAGACCATACAATTAACCACATCACCATTAATATCAAACTATAATAACATCGGAAATAGATGAGAAAGAAGAAAAAAACTCACAGCAGATGTGTAGTTCATAACAGAACGAAGGTGAATTCATGGAGGAGGATATTCGTGTGGTGGTGGAGTCCTATAATAAAGGAGAGGCATGTGATAGTGATGTTCTACAGTAGAGGAGAGGTGAACAAAAGAGGATAATAGTGTGGGGCAGCTAGATTCATGGTAAAGGGAATCACAGAGGTAGAGGATTTGGCAGCGGAGGAGAGGTGCATGGTGGAGGAGTACTCCGACATAGGGGAGGTGTGTGGAAGAAGATATTCATGTGGAAGAGGAGTGTCACACGATGGAGGAGGGGCACACATCAGAAGAGAGAAGAATAGCGGAGGTGGTTCACAATGGAAGATTCGGTGGGAGAGGAGGAAGAGGTAGCATCAGCGGCAACGATTTTCTTTCATGAGAGCTTGAGTGGTGCGAGGAAGGAGGAGAAAGTTAGGGTTTCTTTATAAAACTCAATGAACCTTTTATTAGTGTTAGATAAAAAGTGCTGATAATGGAATATTTTATCAACAATAAAATATAAATTTTTGATAAAACATGCCTTTATTACTGCTAAAAAGTAATGATAAAGGATATCTTTGTCGGTTCTAAAACTATAGCACTAATAAAGACACATTTTATCAATGATGTTTTAGCGATGATAAAGATAGTCCCAATACTACAATTTTGGGATTTAGAGCCCCCTAGAATGGTGAATGCCTTTTGCAGTCAGAAGACAAGAAAAACTATTCTACGCCCCCACCCTTGATCCCCCCACACCTAATCACCCCCATGTCAGACCCTACCATAGCTCCTCTCCCTCACCGCACCCTCCTTCATATCTAGCTCACCTCTTCCACCTATCCTCTCCCTCGTCACACCCGCACACCCTCGCCTCCAGATCTGGCTCTGGATCCCCCTCACTAACTCACTTCCTCCGTCGTCAAACCCTACATTATTGTTCCTCTACCTCATATCACACATCTGTTGCCCATCATCTCCCTCATTACACCCGCACAACACCTGTGTCTCTCTCTCCTTTTACAATAGCTCCACGTCCATCTACCAACTCCATCTTCTCCTCCCTCTCCTTTTCTCCCTCTGCCCGCAAATCACATGTCATAACAAATGACCCAATGTGTTGTGTTGGCCATCCTTTCTCCCCGCCGCATCTCCCTCACATCTAATGGGCCCTTCGAATCCAACATTACATTGACTTGGTTCTAGATTTGTCCCGACATTATGAAATACCTATTTTCTGTTTTATGGTTTTTATTTTGGACACATTTCATTACAATTATTTGGGATCATAAATTCTTCAATAGATCATTGTTGATCTCCAAATTCAATACTATGATGCATTTTTTGGAGGAAAATGAGGACTGGGTTTATGTTTTATTTTGTTATAATTTCATACATTAAACCTTAACTTATTTAGAGTCATATTTGAATCATTTACTTTGTAAATTAAAAAGATCAATATTTTATCCCAACACAACCCAAGAAAATGAATTATTTATTAACACAAATCATTAATTTTTAAGTGGAGATGTAAAAACATTTCATGCATGAGGAATGTGTTAATGATCTCAAGAGGATGAATAAATCATAATAATACATTTCCTGAAAATGATAAATACATTTCCATGTGAGGTAGGTATACATGTGAATCGATAGATCAATGGAATTGAATGATTTTTCATGTGCATAATGAAAGAGGTATTAAATTAATAAATAAAAAAATATGAGAATAAGATTAAAAAAGAGAGTTAAATATAACTTTTTATTTACATGGTTTGAGGTTTAATTAAGTGTAGATATTGACTAGGAATAAAATGAATCAAATGTGTTGGAGTGATAAAAAATAAGAATTATAATTTTTTAGATAATTTTCATTAAAAATTTTATATTTTAATTATTTGAAGGTAATTATCACATTTTGAAATATACTGGTTCATTTGGATTTAATTTGAATTTGGATTAAATTTGTGTTTTTAATATTTTAATTAAATTTGGAATTCTAATGAATAATATGAACTTGGATTTTTTCCCTGATGATTTATTGGTGAAAACTCCTGTTGTGGAAGATTAAAAGTGTTTTTAATGGATCATGTGTGATTAAATCTCAATTATATAAAGATATGTGACATAAAAATATAAATATTAATACTGCATCAGTTTACATGTGTTTGAAAGAAGTTATGTAGGATTAAATTCCATGTTTCATGAGTGGTATCAAATTATCTATGGAATTTTAATATCCACATCAGATTATTTATAACTCTATGTTAGATTTACCATGTCATTCAAACTCATGTCAGATTAACTGTTCATTATATGCCTCATTTATGATTAGTTTGAAAGCTTCCCAAAAACTTTGTGGGATTAAATAGAATGGAAAGGCAGTGTATATGAATAATTGGATAACCTAGGAACTTTTATTTGAGTATCTAATATTCACTAGGACTCACTTCTGATTTATTTATGTATCAAAATTTCCTCTTGTATGATAAAAAATGTGACTCTGAGATAACAATTATAAATCACCATGATACCAAAGTCTCTTATATATGATTAACTGGTTGATACCCCATATATATTTCTCACATAATTTTAACCCATTACAGGAAACTTGATGAAAAATAAGTTATTTCCAAAACAAATAGATATATAATAATTTTAACCATGGGATAGAACTACCAAGGGTACCTATAAGATTTATTTCCTCATAAGATTAACCCACATGAAGAAAAATATACATAGTAATAAATAATATTTGAATCCACTACATAGAATTTTTTCTTATAATCCCGCCATTGTTTATCATCTTCATCACAGCCTCTCCCAATATTCCAAAACACCACAATCATTAATCTTATAAATTATACTCATGTCTATCTATATATAAAATATACATATATAATATTTGAAAATCGATCTGTAGATCCAAATCAGCTAATCACCTAGTATATATCTCACATGTTATTCTATATAAAAATCTATTATTTTTGCTACATAAAAACCCAAGATATTTTTAGTATATCTCCTTTTAAGTATTTGGATTGTTATTATTAAAAATTATCATTCTATGTTTCAATGTATTTCTTATTAATGAAATATCTTTCTCTATATCTGGTCAATAATAATTTGTTTTTTTATAAGGAATTCATTTTTCATTGGTTGGATTGAAAGATGTATTGTCAATGAGATTTTTAATATTATCCCTTGGTTCATAAATGTCTATCTCATTCTTAAAAAAATAAAATATTCATTTCTAATAGTTGGTTTGAAATTCATATTCATAAATATCTATCTCATGCTTAAATATATAAATTTTTCAATCATTCATATTTATTATCCAATTTATTATTCACAAATATAAATTGTCTATTTTATCAATGGTCCACATGAAATTGGTCTGTCATTATTCTAAATATATTTTGTGATATGAAAAAAATCCTTTAATATGAAGCCTTGTGTAAATGTAACTACTTTTTTTACAAATATTAATTTGGAAAAGTGCTGGATTGATCTTCCAAATCAAACATCTTAAGAATATTTCAAGTGCATTATGTTTTTTATTGAGTTCACTAGAGTATTTGAAAGTGACTGTATTAGTTGTTCATGAAGAAAATTTGCATAACAATATCAATTCACATGAGATACCATAAAGGAGAACCTATTTATTAAGGGATTTTTAAAAAATTAAAAGATTTGGAGTCGTCATGTGAAATAATATATTTATTTTATAAATACAGATATAGTTCAGATGGATATTGATGCAAGGATGAATGATCCAAAACATGAAATTATTATTGAAATGGTATGTGGGTTGGCTTCTAAATGCATTGACATCAGATTGGTGAGACCGATGAGATAAATTTTCATTCTTGTGAACATCGTGATTCAGGGTGGTTTTTTAAATACTAGATGATGAAAAAGACTAAATTATATATTGGGTGAACTGTATACAATAAATTGTTTTTTATCACGGAGTTGTTTCACTTGAATACATTGAATCTGTGGACAGATAGATCGTTCAACATGTTGTTGTTGTCATTAAAAAAGGCACTTCATGCCAGCACTATGATTCTTGAGTCATATTACCATGATCGCAAGATAACATAGAAAATAGGTTTTTCATAGGATACCATAAATACATGGGAAAACATATGTATATTTTTTATAAAAGAAACATTCTATTTGGATATTTTTATGGTGTTTTGTACATCCATGTGGATAGATAATAGGGGAAATAAGACTCATCATTATTAGAATGTGAAACAGGGAAAACCAATTTCTATAAAAAACGTTACGTTCCCCTAAATCTAAGGTTGAAATTTTTTTTATGACATCTAAAATTTCTAATTTAATGAGATTTCATGTGGAAATAAATTAAGAAAATGATATGATGAACCACATAGCAGACACTCATTCATGGAGTGATTTCAATAAGAGACACCCCAACTATTCTATTATTGTTCGTAAATTCTAATTGTGGTTGGCAGTAGATGGATTCAATCTATTCAAGTCAATGGTTGGGGAAACTAAAATCACATGGCCCATATTGTTGGTTTTGTATAATCATCCTCCGTGTATTTGTTTGAAACAATAGTTTATATTACATTCCACTGTTATTAATAGACCTAGAAGTCCCACGGATAATATTTATGTTTACTTTCAACCATTGACTGATGATTTGAATGATTTATATGGATATGATGTTATGACTTTTGACTTTGAAACAAACAAAATTTAAAAACTGAAGGTTTCTTTATTGTGGAAAATCAATGACATCCTTACTTATACACAATAATCAGGATGGATTACAAAAGGGAAAATTTTTTCCCTTGTTGTAATAAATGTAAAAAATTATGTGTGCCTTAAACATTCCAAAAAATAGGAATAAATTGGTCACATATGTTTTATCACCCCTCGGAACGTATTCAGAAAGGATAGAGTTACAGTTGATGGTTCTAGAGAGTTCAAACCATCACCAAAGATCATGAAAGGAGTATAAAAATTATCCTAGATTAATGAAGAAAACATCCACATGGTACATGAATATCAGGATTTAGTGATTCATCCATTATATAATATTTGTGGTGTGGGTTGATAGTGGAGTCACAATTGGAAAAACAATATTATTTTTTACAATCTCCCATATTATAAAACAAACATGATAAGGAATCATTTGGATTTCATACACATTGAAAAAAAATTTCTGATACTATACTGTTGACCATTTTAGGTGTCAGTGGAAAATAAACAGACCATATTAATGCACATCATGATGTGGAAGAAATGGGTTTAAGAAAAATAGTTTCATTTATAAATGGATGAGGGAAACATGACATATATTCTTATTGCACTTTATTTGTAGACTAGAAATTATAAAGAGAAATTTTTTTCCATTTCAAAGATGATCTATGTGCCTAATGGTTACTCTTCTAATATTTCAAAGTGTGTTAAACTGATGAGCATGAACTTGTAAGGGTTGAAAAGTCATGAAAATCACATACTACTTCAACAGTTGATTACAATGGTAATTTTTGATTATTTATCTCCCATATTAGTTCAACTATTGCTTGAGATGAGTAATTTTTTGGACATCTTTGTTTAAGAAATAAACGAAAGAGTGATTTAAAAATTTTACAGGACATAATTGTACTTATGATTTTTAACATTAAGAATCTATATCCCCCATCATTTTTCAATGTTACGGTTCATTTGAATGTGCACCTAACAAATGATGTAATGGATATTGGCCTAGTGAAATTCCGGCGGATGTATCCTATTTAGTGGTATCTGAATACATTGAAATTTTTTCTATGCAATAGAGCCCATCTATAGGCATCAATATCAGATGCTTATTTGATGGACGAGTGTATTAGTTTTTGTGAAGAATATCTTATGGATTTTGAAACTAAATTAGATAATCCCTCTCAGATTCATGATGTTCCAGTTAGATATGGAACCATATTTTATATGGACAATATCTAGTGGATACAAGCTCATCTATATATCTTGTTCCATACTCTGTTATTTTAACCATTAATGCAAAAAATGTCTTTTCAATTTTATTGTTTAACATTTACATGTTTTTTTTCATATATAATGTTGATCACCTAAACATTGCATTATCATTTATAGGAAACACATTAATAAGCTAAAAGAAGAGATGTCTAAGTTAACTGATTATCAAATTCAACAACCTCATTAGGCATCATTTCATGATTGGTTCAAGGATTTTGTACATATAAAACGATTTTCATTATGATTGAAGTATAATACTAATTTATTTTTTCATAAATCATTATTGAAATATGTGAATTATGTAGGTTCATAACCTGAGAAATTTAGGTGACCCCATACTAACTGAAGAATTTAACTAACTAGCGGAGGGTCTATCTATAATGGCTCTGCGTTATAAAGCTATAGAGGCTAATGTATTTAAATTTTTCATTAAATATGTTGATGAAAAATGTGAAACAAAAACAGTGGAATCAGTTATCCAATGGTCAATTCTAGTTATTATTATGGTCAATTGACATACAATATTGAATTTTTATACGCACATAGGTTTAAATTAATATTGTTAAAGTGTAATTGGGTTGATCCAATGCGTGGAAGTAAAGTTGATCAATATCTACGTACATTGATGAAATACAAGAATATTTTATACATAAATGAAAGAGTTGGTTATGAACCATTCATTTTTACATCAAAATAGGAATAAGTTTTCTTCATTACCTTACCATCAAATACTAGTTTGAAAGTTGTTGTGAAAATGTCCCGGCGAGGAGTGTTTTTATTTGAATGAGATGAACCCAAGACAATTACTTTAGTTTCAAAATATATTGATCAACATAAGATAGTTCAAAATTAAAAAGATATTTATTAGGATAGAATGGACATTGAAGGAGTAATGGTCAATTTTCATGTTTAATGAAAATGTACTTACTAATGATTTCTATGACTTCATGCATGTTTGGGGAACATGAAAGATATCGACATCATTCAGTAGAGTCATCTACATCTCATGGTTGAGGTATGTATGAATGTAATTGTGTTTATTTTTTTAATCAATTTCTAACCATATATATATATTCACATAAGAAATATTATGTGTAATTTTTTTTTGAATAGGATTATACTCAACCTCTTCTTCCTCTCATAAGAGAGGCCCTGGTCATGTCATTTCATCTTGGAATTTCGACATGACATTAGAAATATCATTTGATGAGAGATTTCATCATGTGGGAATGATTTTTGCTTAATTTATTCATTATCTGGGTCATATCATATGTGACCTACACTGATTTTCACTGACCACATGTGACGGGGCTTCTTTCCCACATGATATATTAGATCAGCTATTGAGGGAAGTTCAGGTTAGTGGACCATTTTAGTTTCTTCCATATGATTAAAAAATAATAACATGTTTGATTTTGTTTTATTAAATATAATTATCAATTAGTTTTCCATGATTAGTTTAGGAGAGTGTGTATGGTGAATAGTCGTAAGATTTGGAAAGATCATAAACTTAAAGTCAAGAGGGAGTACTGGGTACCAAATGTGGGTGCACCAGACATTTTGGAAAATGTTTTGAGAGGCGTTATCCCAACTCAGTGGTGTGAGATAGTTTCATATTGGTATACTAAGACCATTTCAGTTATCCTTTTATGTTTTAAATATATTTTTATGATTTTGTCACCTATTATTTGTTTGAAATTTGAATTAATTGAATATAGGAGGTTTCAGCACGTCATTTAGAGAATCAAGAATTACAGGGACCACCTCACAGTCTCAGGCCTCGTCACATGTCTCAGATCCAACACGGTGTATTTTTTATTAATTTTTTAATTTATTTTTTAAAATGTTTTGTGTTATACTTTTAAATTTTATTGTTATATAGTTAGAGGAGAAAGTTGCACTGACTGATAAAATGTCGGTGTAGATGAGGACACGTGATCAAAATGTTCCAAAGTCTACAGATCTTATAATAAGTTCATGTACTCATTACCAATACCTACATGAATCTTTATATAAACACACACACAGACATGAACACACACACATAGATATATATATTACAAAGGCTCAATTTGACACTGAGTTAGCACAATTTCTAGTGGACCAATGACATTTTTTCATGTGAAGGGTTGAGATTTTCCATCGCATTATTGGTTGTGACGAGCATGGATATATTTTGAACTATTTAATGGGGATTCATCTTTCTATTTTTTGACATACTGAGGTTTTGGGTCCAGTTTTTGTTGGGATGACACAAATGCTAACAAATTTGGACACATGGTTGCATACTTCCGAGGAGGTAAATGTGTAATGGATCGATGAGCATAGAACATTGTGGGAACATGTGAGTACTAGTGATAGTGGATGGGATCATAAAGAATTGTTTTATAATGAATTTATTTATTTATTTTATATCATTTCCATTATTAATATATTCATAATTTTTATAGGTAGTCATCTCCTACCACATTAGAGGGAGGTAGCATCCATGGCCCCGCATGACACATCATATTAAAGAGGTGCCTTTTCTTCTGCTATTTTTTCATTCAAATTTACTTTATTATTTTTTTCCAAACCAACTATAAATAAAATTAAAGATATGAGAAAACATGGGATAATAATCAGTTATTCATCAAGTGACTCTCATGTCTCTATGGTCATTACCTGATTAATTTATTTCATTTAGAATTATTTGACTTTTTAATGGTTATATTATTTCATTTATTTGAGATGTATTAAGTGATCGTGGGACTCATAAGTTACCATGAATCATTGTTATTTCAAAATCAACATAATTGATTCAAATGTGATATAGTCATGAAACTGTGAGGTGGGGGGATTCATGTGGGGTGGGGGCAGTCCAGGGGGAGTGTAGGCGGGGGTGGGGGTGTTCAGGTGGGGTGGGGTCCGTCCAGGGGAAGTGGGGGCTGTTCAGGGTGGTGGTGGGGGCTACAGTGGGGAGGGGGTTTGGTGGATTAATGCGGGGATTGGGTTGGGGCTATCCTGGGGGAGCGTGTGTGTGTGGGGGGTGGGTGTTCAGGGTGGAGGTAGGGGATGGAGGGGGTTGGGAGTGGGGTTTATCCAAGGATGAGGGGGTTGGGGTGAGGGCTGTTTTGGGTGGAGGTTGGGGTTACATGGGGTAAAAGTGTGGGTTGTCCATTGGGGAGGGGTAGGGGTTGTTCAGGGTAGAGGTGGGCACTGCATGGGGTTGGGAGGTGGGTTGTCCAAGAGGAGGGGGTTTGGGATATTAAGGGTGGAGGTGGGGGCTGCAAGGTTTTGGGACTGGGGGTTATCCAAGTGGAAGAGGTTTTGGGGGATTTGTATGGGGGTGCATGGGGAGTGGAAGGTATTCTGGTTGGAGGGGGATACATGAGGTTTGGGAGTGGGGGATGACCAGGGGGAGGTGGTTGGGGGGGTCAAGTGCATGGGGATTGGAGTGGGGGTGTCTAGGGTGGATGTGGGGGATGTAGGAGGTTGGGAGTGGGAGTATGTCTAAGGGGATTGGGGGGATTTAGGTGGGGGAGTGCATTAGGAGTGGGGGGGGGGTGGGGTAAGTGCATGGGGATTAGGGGGTGGATGTTCAGGGTTGCAGTGGGGGATCTAGGCGGTATTTCTAGGTTGAGGGGGTTTTGTGGATTCAAGTGGGGTAGGGGATGACTAGGATAGAGGGGATACTGTCCATTAGGGAGGGGAAATTATAGTGGGGGAAGGGGGTCCAAGGAATGGGGTCCAGGAAAGGTGGGGGTGTTCAGGGGGGAGGTGGAGGATTTAGGGGGAGTGGGGGTGGCAATCCTGGGGGGAGGGGTTTGGGGATTCATGTGGGGATGGGAAGGGTTGTGTAAGGGGAGTAACTTCAGTGGGAGGGAGAATTATCCTAGGGGAGGGGGAACTATCCAAGGGGGGTGAAGCTGCATGGGGGAGTGGGGGGCCATTATTAGAAAGGGAATATCGATGTATAGATGTTAATTGCTTGGAAATTGATGTGAAATTATCATTTTACAGTTGGGGAGGGGGAGGCTATGCAGAGGGGGAATTGTAGGGGGTTGGGGCACTGTCCAGGGGTGAGGGTGGCACTGTCCATAGGAGAGGGACAACATTAGGGGAGTGGTGGGAATTCCTAGTAAGGAAATATCAATTGAAATATGTGAATTAATATGAAATGGATTTAGAAGGGTCATTTAATAGTTGGGTATGGATTGTTATTCTTGAAATGATCTAATAATTTCCTTTGGTTGAATTTGATGCCATATACCTAATCGTGTACATGCTCCCATCATAGTTAGTGTGTACTATTATGTTGACATAAACTCTGGTAAAATTCCATCTAATAAATACTATTATTGGACTATCTATGGTGAATTCTTATTTTTGTAACCATTATTTCATAAATTATTAACTCATTAACTTTCATCCAAAATCCTTAGAGCAACGACCAACGGTTGAATCCAATAAAAATGCACAAATAACTTTTGATTGATTTTCATAGGTTTTATAACATTCTTCAAAGAATTTTCGGTCTATTGAAATTAACTATGCATAAATCTGATGCGCTGATTGATTGATACAATTAAAAGATCATTTTCACATCTATTATCATTGATATAATAATGAAAAAAATCATGTGTGTAGGGGTCAAAACCAACCAAATGAGCACCGATTGACCTGAAATCTTATGACATCCACATTTAAGACATTTATATTATATAGGAAGAATCAATACATGGATCAGATGATTAAATTACTAAGTATGATCAAAAGTGGAATTTTACCCTCAGATTAGGAGGTAACTAATAAATCACACAAAATATGTCAATAGAAACCTGATGCATATGTATTTTTATGAAATCAAGAAAGAAAAATCAAAAAGAAATTTAGGATATGTAGGAATCAACTCCATATCAATTTGATGCTTGTGTAGCTTGGTATGATTAAAAAAATAAGTAATGTTTCTCGGTATTATTAAAATTACACTTCTCTTTTGAAAGGGTACAATGAAAAAATAGACATATATTTGACGTGAAAAAGTTGGAGAACATTCTTCAAATCATTTGTGGTATATTAAAATCAACCACGTGTTAGTCTGATGCTCGGATTGATCGGTACAATTAAAAGTTCACTTTCACAACTATTATCATTGTTGTAATAATGAAAAAATCATGTGTGTAGGGGTCATAACCAACCAAACGGGCACCAAATGACATAATATCTTCGAAAAATGATATTTAAGTCATTTATATTTTTTAGGAATCATCATTATGTGGATCATGTACCTATTTTTTGGATTGATCAGTATACAATAACTTCATTTAAATTTTGAAATCATTATTTAATTATAAGTGCAATAAAAAGATATTTGATGTTAGTTTTTCACTCATTTATGTAATTAATAAATTATAATCAATTTTGATTATTCTATATATATATATATATATATATATTAACTGAATCATTATGAATAATTTTTATTTTCGTTGTTTAGTTGTATATTTTGTATCTTATTGTAGGTTTATAGAGACAGATCATTTAATTGGATTGGAGCATTTTGGATAGATGCATATGTTAAGAATTATGTTTCTCGTTTATTGTTATTGAGGATAATTGTTGTTTTTAGTGTTTCTGCTATCAGGACCTGATTTTTTTTATTTAAACTATCTTTGCAATATTTCTACTATGTGCGTAGTGAAACTAGAATTTTTTTTTAAAAAAATCAGGTTAGAGACCACCTTTCGCAGTCACTAATAGTTGTTTTTTTGTATCTACAACGATTTCTAGAAGTAGTAACTTTATGTTCCCATTTTCCTAATCCAATAGCGACCGCTGAAGGTGGTCTCTATAAGTATCAATATGTCGAACCAATAGCAGCCGCCAAACAACCGCACGGTAGAGGAACTATAGCGACTTCCATTGGTAGTCACTAAAGGCATTCACCGTCAGGCCTATTGTGACCGCCAAAGGAATTCTATAAAGACCGTTAGTGGTCTCTAAATGATATTGCTATAAGTATCAGTATGCCAAACCAATAGCGGCTGCCAAACTACCGCACAGTAGAGGAACTTTAGTTACCACCATTGGCAGTCTCTAAGTGTGTTCACTGTTTGGCCAACTGTGACCACCAATGGTGGTCTATAAAGACAATTAGCGACCACTTTTGGAAGTTCTTAATAAGAGTATTTCTAATGGTGGCCTTTATTAGCATTAAAAAAGCACATATAAAGATATAATGTAAATAATTTATGTATATTCTAATGTATATGTATAAAATTATAAACATGATAAATATATATTTATATTTATAAAATTATAATTTCAATAATTATAAAATTATAAGAAATATACTTTTAATATTTATAATCTTAGAAATATATATAATAAAAATATTAATTATATATATTTATAATATTATAGAGGTATATAACTATATTTCATGTAATTTTATAATTATTTATATGAATATAAATATATTTTTAATTATCATTATAAATCATATATTATATATTTATTTAAATAAATAAAAAATTATAAAAAATTAAAATTCTAATATTAATAATTTTATTAATATATTTATTTATAATATTAATTATAATTTTATAATTATTTACATATATATGTATTTATTTATAACAATAAATATTAATATTTGTATTTATTTCTCAATATGTCTATATATTTCTAAATATATAAAGAAATATAATTATTTTATTATATATAACATTATATATGAAAAGAATAAATATATTGTTTTATGAAATAATAATTATTTAAATATATATATATTTATTTAAAACTAATAAATAAATATATATTTATCTGTAATTAAAAATTATAATAAATAAATTATTTATAGTTGTAATTATAAATAAATAAATAAATATATATATATATAATTATGAAACTATGAAAAATATATTTATAATTTTATAAATATATATAACTAATATATTTATAAAAAAATTAATTATTTCAATATATATACATTTATTTAGAATTATATTTAAAACTATTCGTATTTATTTATGGATATCTGTATTTAAAAACTTATAATTAAAATATTTATTATAATTTTTTTTATTTTTTAATTATATATATATGTTTATTCACGAATTGTAATTAAAAATATTTTTATTTATTTATAAATAATTAGATTTATTTAATTATATATTTATAAATTTATAAGTAGTATAATAAGTATATTTATTATACTTTTATAATTATTTACATATATATATTTGTTTATAGTTATAATTATAACTATAAGTAAATATATTTATAAATATTTGAATATAATTTTAAATATATTTATATATATTAATAATAAAATTATAATATATTTATATATTTATTATAATTTTGTAATTATTTAAATATATATTTATTTAAAAATATAATTACAAATAAATATATATAAAAAGAATTTATTTACAATAAAAATTCATTAATTATAAATATAATAAATATATTTATTCTTTAAATATATTTAAGGTAATTTTTTAAGGATTGAGAACATAATTTAATATATATATATGTGGGTAACATGCATAAATTAATCATACAGACCTAGTAAAATATATATTTAATAAAAAACAATTCATCAATTGACAACATGAATAATAATAAGAGTGTAATGTATAAATGAACATTCATATTAATACATAAAATATATGAATGCATGAAAAATAATAATTATTGACCAAATTCATTGGAAACACACATATATATTTAATTATAATCATAGAAATAATTTTTTTAAATCATTATATATATATATATATTTGAATTATTAAAAATGTATATTAATTATAAACATGGGTTTTTTATTTAATGTATACAAATAAACGTAATTATTTTTTTAAATATAATAATTGTATATAAATTATTATTAAAAACTTCTATGAGCACTAAATATAGCACTGATAAATGTATCCTTTATCAGCACTAACAAAAGCACTGATAAATGCATACCCTTTATCAACACATTTTTTAGCATTCATAAAAATATATATTTATCAGTTATTTTAGCTAGAACTGATAAACGCCCCCAACAACGCTTTCTGTTTAGCGCTGATAAAACGATGTGCTTTCCTTGCCCCATTTTGTGGTATTGGATGTCCCTATATCTTTTTATAACTCTATTCTTCGTGATGTAGTTCAAGAGTTTTTCCCATTCTTTGAATGACCACAAGATCTGCTTTCTTCATCGTATGAACTAGATGGTTCACAGAACCTCCTCTTCACAAAATAATCGCTTTGTGATGCTCTATTTAATTGGAAATAAGAACGTCACTTAATATCACAAGACATTTATAATCCTCAATGATTCATCATTTATATGAAAATGACACTTCCTTAGATACGATTATAAAGGTGGCTCGAAAACACATTAAAATCAAAAAAAATTATAGCAGAGTCATATCCTCTAAAAAACCTAAAGATCCTTGTTTACTTGAAACATCATGTGACTTCCGGAAACATCATGTGACATCCAAGAAACAAGGCATCTCGGCTTCACAAACCTCATTTTTGATGATATCCTAATTTTTCAAGCTCTGAAGACATCCATCTTTGATGGTTGTCTGAGATACCTCCTACAATTGTGTTTTCATTTCAGCCAAAGATCATTTTATTTGAGTTTGTTACATGAATGTGATATATTAGACCACATTAATGATTTCAATTTGATCTGAATACCTCAACAAATTGTAAACATCACATAAGATGAATGTAGCATGATCAGACATAGTAGGAAAGTTGTCTCTAGTTTTTTGGTTCATTGAAGGATAAAGATAATAGTCATATGTGTGGATTATTTCAAATTCATTCAACGTGGGAGATCAACAATGGAGAAAAACCAATCGAATGATCCATGTTCTGTCCAACCATTTAAATATAGGAATAGTACCCCAATAGTAACCCACATTGAACTGGAAACTTACTGGAGCATGGTATATCAAACAAGGGCCACCAACCACTGTCTATAATTCACATCTCCCCCTCCTAGTACCACCCCAAACTGGTTATCATCTACTATTATTCCACTTCACATGATGGCACTACCTCTCTTCATCCGATGCACACCTTCTGGCCTACTAAGGGTTAGGTCTGTCTCTTTCTTCCATTATTGGTTGCTTGGAACCACTCCCGAACATGGTCGACGGTAACCTCCCATATGTGTGGGATCGATGTGGGTTTAATGGCCTCCGTGGTTGGCCCAATATTTTTGTACAAAGCCATATATAATCAAATACCAAACCATAATTTCACAATCATCTGAAAACATAATTATGTAGTCCGCATCTCCATCTATTCTATAAATATACTTCATGATATGTATATATATATTTAATTACCATTTAATATATAATTTTCATGGAAGGAATAAACCCCCTATATTCATGAAAATTTATGTTCTACTTTATCTTCAAATATTTCTCTTAAAAAACATTTCCTCAGGTAAATTTATACTTTCATGGTAAATCATTCAATCTACTTTCACAAATAAATGCATCATGAAAATGATTATTTTTTTGGTTATCTCCGTATCAAATCCTTAAGACAATGTGAACTGACCCACTATAATAAGAATTTTAGTTCGAACATAAGAAAAGTTCAAAAATCATCCGAGTTATGAACAATGATAATTTCTCAGGAATGAAATCCTATGATATAAATACATAACAATTCTTCTAGAATAATGACCACTCATGGAGAATTTTTTTACCAAATGAAAACTAATGAGTATACAACAATTTTTGAGGCATCGTCACCATCCTTATTGAACATTTATCTATCTCTTTCCAACTTTCTCATTCCATGATTAATTATTGGGTCTGGAGGACTTCATCAGACTTTTAATTTTGATTCCTTATTATATATTGATTGTGTAACACCTCAAGCTTCCATGGCACGTTACCCTTGAATAATGCAATATCTTGCGTTGTACGCAACTTGGAGTTTTAACATACGACGACCAATCAAACTAGATGTTTTGAATAGTAATACCCACTTACTGAAATTTTTGAAATTTTATTTTTTAAAATGGACTTGATTTTTGGATTTGGAATATCGAAATTATCTTAGATGTATTTTTTTAATTTTTTTGAAAACATTCAATCTTTTATGAATAGTGAAAATCACTGCATTATTGTTTAAAATCTACTTTTTATTTAAATAAATAGTTATTTTATTTAAATTTATAGTATGTAAAAATAGATACCTAATATCAATATATATTCAATGAAATTCATTGGAGTAATTTTATAATTATATTATATATATATAATTTTATTGAACTTTTTATTGTCTTTTACCCACTTTCTCGGCACGTTAACTAATTTTCATAAAACATAATTTTACCACATCTCTGAATTGAATTTAAAAAATCCTAGAGACACGGTTGAAATCAATAAGTAAAATCTGTTTCAATAAGATGAAAATAATATTTGGTGAATGGTAAATTTTGACTTTTATTTACAACGGTTAAAAGTAAATAGGGTAATTAAAGGTAAAAATGATCTTCTAATTACCCTAACACATGTAATAATTCTATTTGATAAGTGTATTTCGACCAAAACCAAGATTAGGAATAAAATATGATCCTTTAGGTCCACTGGGATTAGATTAGGACATTTATTATTATTTTATTTAAATAATAGTTATAAGGGTTAAATTCAATGCTTAATAACTAATTGTTTTTTAAAACAGGGTTCTACATCAGATAAATTTGATAATAAAAATTAATTAAAAAGATAAATATACTTTCCACATAATGGTATTTTATTTATAATTTTTAGACATTAAATAATTAAATTTATTTATGACACAATGATGATGTTGTAATTACCTTATTAGTGAATAAATAAAATAATTGATATTATAAATATAAAATTAATTTTAATTGATACTTTTGAAGAAATTGCATGAATTTACATGATTAATATTACATGTTATATTTGACTCAATAAATTTTTTTCATAGTAATAATGCTGTTATAACTTTAACAAAAATTAAATACCAAATACTGTTAAAATTGACATAAAAGAACTTTTAAAACAAATATATTTTTATTAAATGATATAATAGTCCTAAAAATCTATGTTTTGGAAAAAGGACTTATATAATAATATTTATATAATTAATTAACCACTTGGGGTTCTATTTTAATTTTATTGTATGATTATTAACCATATTATATAATAATACAAGAATACATGGTCAAAGTTAAACTTTTTTCTAAGAGTTAAATCTAAAAGATACAATTAATATTGTGAACTAAACCCATATAAATCCTATTGGTTGAGATGTTTTCGACCCATCCACACATTATCCTATAAATAAATAATTTTGGAGCCATTATAAACCGAATATGATTTTATAATAATATAATATTTCGAGCTTTTCCCAAAGTGACCCTCACATCTCTTATAAATGGGTACTTCCCCTTATCTCAAAATCACACCTCCACATCCATTTTTCTCACCCAAAACGTACAAAAAATTCACCCTACTACAGTAAAATCTACCTAGAAGCCTTAGTTTGACCCTAAATCAATTCTAGGAGCCCATTTGATCAACTCAAAAGGAAACACCCGAAGAAGAGGTGATAATTTCACCACCTCTTTCAGAGTTCTTTTCTTCTTCCACTAACTCTATCTCTATCATTTATATACCTAAATAATAACTCCCATACCTTATACATATTTTGATTTTATTATAAATATGGTACAACCTTATTCATTATTCTATCCATCACATGAATGACATGTCACCGTATGTGACTACGTATGACAAACCGTCTCCACGTCCGGGTGTAGTTTGTAATTCAAATATTTCAATAATTGAATTGGTATAATAATTAATATAACTGGAGTAAATAATAAATATAACATTATAAGGATTATGAATATATGATATACCATCCAATTACATACTATTTCACCATCATTAAAATGATATTATTGCTCATGCGTACGTACGGATTACTGTCTCCACAAACCCAATGAAATTTATTTCCCATCGTAATAATTCAAGAATTTTTGTCATTTAATGATTGAAAATAATGTTTGAGAACATAATATAATTCTATATATGAATAAAATACATTCTATCCATAAAAAATATGACTTAAATAACAAAACATATAATGAAAAACGAATCATTTAACACCCGTAACAATGATACTACTGAAATTTTATTAACAAAGAAATATTAGAAGATCATATATGATATCATATTTAGGTATTTGGTTATTAAATATTTTAATATCAATTATTTAATTATTTTAGAAGAGTTTAACATACCCTCTATCATGGAAAAGTACAAGGTAAGGGTTAATTCTACAATCTCTTCATTATCTGAGGTTGTTTATATATGAGTATCTACTGGGACTTCTTTATGATCCACATTCATGTTTCATAAAAATATATTTCAAAATATATTTACTATTTCCTAGAATATGTGTTGAATTTTTTTATACATTTTTGAACTTTTAAAAGATGTCTATAAAGTAATCTCTTCGTTGTTTTCCAAATAAGGTCTTTTATGGCCTTTTCGAAAAAATTAAGGAATGAATGTTTTTTTAACTTATATGGTAGGTGAGGATATTTTTCACCATTATAACACCTTATAAGAATCCCTTATAATATTATAAGTATATTTTAAAAATAAATTTTTTCTTTTATAATAATGCAACATTTAAATTATTTCAAAATAGAAAGAGTTTTTTCTTTCAAATAGTTTTAATTTCATCAATTCCAAAATCATTTGATGAATATTAAACTTGTTTAAAGTCAATTTATTATGATACAAGTCCTTTATATTTTATTGAAGGTTTTGTGGTATGATTGAATGTTGATGTGTTATATTTATACCACTCATATTTTGTGGATAAATATCAAAATTTTGTATTCAAGTTTTAATGCAAATGATTATGTTAATTTTAAACCATTTCATATGAGGAATGCATTGGAATTAGTATGTGATGGGTGGAGCCCGCTACAGCTCCTTGATGCATCGGTAGGTCTCATAAGACAAACTAGTGTCTTGAAACAAGGCCTTGACAAAATCTTATTTTTAGTATTCGAATGAGGCCTTGACTATGTGGTTATGATGTCCGACATTATGCATTCCATCATAATGAAACTGGCTATTGATATTACATTTGATTATTTGACGAGTAGAATACCCGTGTGAATAAGTAAAATGAATAATTTGATTTATCTTTTCCATATTATGCTGCATTTTATGTTTAAAATTCTTGTGTTTTAGTCTTATACAATGCCTTAAATGTTTATTCTTATTTATGAATATTTCCTCTATATTGTTATCTTTAATGAGTATCTGAGTTCACCCCTTTCTATGTTTTATTTTTTTCCAACATGCAAAGAAGTATATTATGACTAACCTGCTGATATAGTCTATGGGATATTAATGTGGTCTATGGATATAATATTTCTGTTTTTTTATTTTATAATGTATTGTAAAACTTATGAATATATCTAGTACATATAAGGCTACTAAAATGAACAGTCTTTCGAGTTTTTTTCCCTTGTTATCATGCTAATGTTATGTAATAATGCACTGACTCTGGGTAACTATGGCGGGGTCTTACAATTGGTATCAGATGAAGTTTATTACAAACATTGAAAGCTATATTTAGAAAACCACAGATTATAGAACATTACCTTAAGGTATACCTTTTGAATTAGTATAGAATAACATCCTAGAATTTTGGTAATGTATAGATTTTGTGAGTTTTTCAAACAATACATCCATGTCTGAATATGAGAAGATAGAGGCAGATCTTACACATATGTACCTAGGAGTGAAAAATCTAACAAGGATTTTTGAGCTTGACTTGGGTTATCCTTATACACGACAAAAGACCTTGCCGCACTCTTGGTTACGACACTCCCGGGGAATACTCTTAGGATAATTCAAATTTTCATTAAAAACCCTTATGAAGAATTTATGTGTATATACCTCCTCAAAGAAAACATTTTTCTGATTACGGATGATATCCATAAGCTGTTCAATTTATGTTAAGTGTTTTACAACTTTGGAATTATATATTACGATTCATAAACTAGTCTACTGTATGCCATTGTTTAGAAATGGAGACATGTGGAAGGAATGAAAATTGAATCAATGTACTTAATCCATGAATTCATTTCCCTCCTACTAGGGATAATTATAGTAAAGCTGGTGATGCAACTTGTGCTGACTATCTTTTCACCATACTGGGACAACTCACTCAGGTTATGAATAATAACATTACCCATATGGAGCACACTCATCCACAACACGTGCATCAATGTTATAACGCTCCATGAGGCAACAAAAACCAATGTTCAATGAGATTACATATAAATTTTTATTACGGAAATGGATACATACCTTTGAGAGAATATTTCATGCTTTGGGAGTAGCGAAAGGGAAAACGTTGTCATGGAAATTTATCACCTCATGGGAGATACAGATCAACGATGGTCATTAATGAAAAACACAATAGAAATAAAAAGTATAAAATATGTAATTGTAAAGGCCTGTAATTTCTGTGGAATTTTTTTTATTAAATTAATGGGAATTTTACTTGTCCTCAGTTTTTGAAGGAGCTTGAATCCGAGGCCCGATGTGCCTGGAATCAAATTCTGATGTTTTGTTCAGGTACATTCAGTAAACATATGTTCGGGATTTTAGAACTTTTGAACCAGTGCTCAGAATTGAAATATAAGGGCACCGTTTAACTTCCAACATCGGTGATTTCTTAGTAAGACCTTCATCGCAGTTGCATTCTAACGATAATGGAAGATAGTTTTTAGGGGTTTTTAATTAAATTAAATAAAAATAAGGTGTACATATTTTCATTTGAGGTGGGGCCCACCCACACATAACCTCCCTTGGGAGGATATTATTAGGTGGGGACCACCTGAAGTTTTAACCTCTCTTGAAATCAATGGGGTGGGTCCCACATGATCTTTAATCCCTTGGTACTCTCCATAAAGTGGGGGGAAACCTTTGAAATTCTTCACCTTCCTCCCCCAATTAATTAGGCCAACTTCACTTGTTAAATTATTGAGGTAACCTAATTAATTTTTACAAGTTTTTAAATTAATTCCAATAATAAAATAAAAGGAAATCCTATTATTTCTTTTTGTTGGGCATTATTCCTGGGTGGAATGGAGAAAGGGAAAAGCTAGGGAGGAGCTTTTTCTCTCCAACGAACAACGATTCCATCTTCTTCCTTCTATAACTAGGGAAAGCAAGGGAAGTGACACCCACGAAGAACACCAATTTCATCTTCAACTTCGTCACCTTTGAATGCTCCTCCGCCGACGATGAGTACCCTCTTCCTCCTCCGACATTGACGGAACAATGACACCATCCCACAACTTCGTCAGCATCATCGAACTCGATGTAGGGGTATTTGAGTTAATTTATATATGAGTATAAAAATTTGTTCTTCGTCATTGAAATTTTTGGATTATGGTTTGCCATGACGGGGAGGGCTTAGACCCCACGAACACGGCCCGACACTCCCATTTTGTTTGTTCATGTTTGATGACGATGGAGTCGGTACACACGATGACTGGAAACGAGCCGGTTGTGAAGAAGCTGATGGCGCAAGGTCGCCGGGTGGCCAGAAGAGCGTGGCACCGCCATGCCACGTAGAGAACCGAGCTACGTCCAGGAGGTCTGTGTTGGTGCTGGAGGGTCGTGGTGCCATCGCACCCCACCAGAAGGAAGAGACGTGGCCATGAGGGCTGCAACGGTCGGATGACGAGCGTGGCGCCGTCGGGCCGCACGGATGTGTGGGAGGCTGCGGCCGGGCCGGGCCATGGTGGAGGATTCGGGGCGTCTTCTCTTCTCACAGAGACCAGTAGGAATGTGGCTCCATCTCACAGTGGTGGAAAGAACTAGGGAGGATGGCTGAGCCGACCGCTGCTGTGCTCTACAGGAGGGACCCCTCGGGTCCTGCGGTTCACCGAACCTGTGCCTAGCACCAGTTCCTTCGAAAAAAAGGGGACACTGCACCCCCCCCCCCCAACATCTTGGCCAGCTGGGCCATGTGGGCTAGCTAGCTGGACCACCCTCGGTAGTGACGCCCTCGGGCCGGGCCACCTTGGACCTAGGCTGCCCCTTCGGGTCTGGTCGTTTCCTTAGACCGGGTTGGACCCGCAGATCGTGTCAGACCCTGGTTCGGACCGGGTCGGGTCACGTCGGTCCGACTGGAACAAATATGTCCCTTTGAGAATACCCTAGGGGAGTTTTGAGTATAGTTGAGATACGATCAGGTTGGTTCGTACACAAAACCAACCGGGCCCCTGGGACTAAAAGGATAATAACTCACAGACCTGACATCTGATTGATGCGTCGTCTGTTGCATTGAGACACCTATGGTGTGGCAGAACATTGAGATACTTATTCGTTGAACTTTGCAACAGTTGGAGTATTTACTAGAAGCATTTGAAGTGGATCCTTCCAGTGATGAGCTGACATAAGTGGGAGACCTAGTAGATGACATACCTAACGACTGCTTGACCAATTCGACCAGCCCAGTGGGGAGGGCCCCGTAGTTGGTGGCAGACCCATGGCGGAGGAGCGCATGGTAGTTGGTGGAAGTCCTGTGGTACTCGACAGGAGGAGTTCCTCTACAGGCTATTAGGGGGAGTTCCTGGTAGTTGGCGGCATACCCACAGCGGAAGAGCACCTGGTAGTTGGCAGCAGACCCGCGATACTCGACAAGAGAGTACCTCAGCAGTCCATGGTTAGTGAGAAGCGCCTTAGTGTCATGACAAGCCCACTGTTCTCGACAGAGGAGGAGTTCCCCAGCAATCGTGGATTCGATAATGAAAATTATTTTTTGAGTTGAATCAATAACTTTTGTGTTTTCTTCAAGATTGAGGTCAACTACTATATAACATAGGTATATGTATGGGCATATACCTAAGTAATGGTTATCTGTTGTTTTGTACGTGTAGTTTATACTTGTTGGATTTTTGAGACCTTGAGGGTCTCAAGGTCCCTAATGAGTATCTTTACACTCACCCCTAAATGGTCTATGCTCACACCTCATTGTGTTGGATGCAGACGACGAACAAAACTGACCGAGGAGGAGTGTACGAGGACTGGATGGTACCCGGAGGTGGACCTTACGACGAGTCAGTACCCGGAGGAGACGGACAGTCATGGAGCACTGAGGAGGCCATCTATACCTACCCTTCAGGTTGGACCTTTGGTGGACAATCTAAGAGCTGCTAGACACCTTCCAGCGGTATTTCTTTTTAGTTGTACATGATTGTCCTTCCCTTGTACCTTACTGTTCAGCTTGTATTTTCGGCCCCTTTTTCTTTCCATCACATCTTTTGTATATAGTTTTACTTAGTGTATTACTTCTAGTTAAGTACTCTATTGTTTGTGTTTACAATTTATAAAGGAAATGCCTTCCAATCTTAGGGATTCACTCCTTTGGTTCTAGTCGCCAGATCCTGGCCTATGGAAGGCGGGTTTGGGGTAGTGACGACACGGGCCCCAAGGACGGGTCGTGGCGAATTGTTATCAGAGGAGGAACCCAGCCTTAAGTGTGGTGCACTTCCTCGATTGAGATTTAGGGCCCACAATGAGGATGTTGTTCTCTAAGGGGGGGGGGGGTGATTGTAACACCCCATAATGACAAAGGGTAAAATGGATAAATGATATAACTCATGTCAACAAGGTGGACCTTCCTTTTTAGGAGCATATCTGATTAGAACTCCACAGATAAGCGTTCTTGGCCTAGAGTAGTGATCAGGATGGGTGACCTTCTGAGAAGTTTCATAGGGTGTGTGTGAGTGAGGACAAAGCACATTGGAAAGGAAAAGTGTTGGCATGTGGGGACTTTCATTAGCCATATGACCCGTTCGGGAATGTGGGTTGGCCCTAGGGTGGACCACGTGTCTGCATGGCCATTGGTGGTTGGGGCCCAGTTGTAACGAATTGGTAACAGAGCAGTCGGTTCTACTGCAGAACTCAGGACTCTGATCATTATTTTCTGTGAAGAAATAGTGTTAAGGGCACTGAGTGTGGTTTTCAGTTCAGGGAGTCTAGTGTTGGTGCGGAGGCCGACGTATCCGTACACCAGGACCCTGACTTCTGATTTCTGACTCAGTGCACGAAAACACTGATACCGTGTGTGTTTCAAAAGATTCTCTTTAAGTCAGCTCAACAGGGTCATCTCACCCGGTATATTGTTTTGACCATGTCGCATCTGTTCCTTGCAGGCATGTGGGTGGGCCCTAGGTGGGGACCACGTGTCTGTGGGGAAACTGGTGGGCGGGGCCCAGTTGTGACAAATTGGTATCAGAGGAGACGGTTCTACTACAGAACTAAGGACTCCGATCATTCTTTTCTATGAAGAAATAGTGTTAAGGGTACTGAGTGTGGTTTTCATTTCAAGAAGTCCAGTGTTGGTGCGGCGGCCGACGTATCCGTACACCAGGACCCTAACTTCTGATTTCCGACTCAGTGCATGAAAACACTAATTGTGTGTGTGTTTCAAAAGTTTCTCTTTAATTCATCTCAACAAGGTCTGATCAGCAGGTATATTTTTTTGACCATGTCACATCTTTTCCTTTCATGATACCACCCCGCGGACGACTAGTTAAAGCCCCGAGAGTCATATGATTTGGCAGCCCACCGAGTGACGATGCCTCAGTGCAGGGCCCCTTTCTAGTTGAGGAACCAATGGAGGCAACAATAGTAGCACCACCTATTGGGACACTGATGCCACCATCCCCAATAGTAGACAATGCACGTCGCTTGAGTGCATTGCAGGAGTTCCAGTGCCAGAGGCCACCTAGGTTCTGGGGAGAGAAAGACCCACAGGCGGATGAGGATTGGCTAGAGGGTATAGTGAGAGTTTTCAGGCTAGTAGGGACACCAACAGACTACATGGTGATCCTTGCTTCTAGTATCAGTTAGGCAGCAGCAGGAAGATGGTGGAGCCTAATGTTTGAGGTCCATGAAAAGGCGACGTTACTCTGTACAGACTTCAAGAGCCTGTTCCAGGCGGAGTTTGTTCCAACCACCCTTCGAGCGATGCAGATACAATAGCTACTTCATCTACAACAGTGTATCATGACAATAACATGGTACTCAGTGAGGTTCACCGACCTCTCCTGCTACTCCACAGATAAGGTACGAGACCCATTCTTCAGGGCTTGCACTTTTGAGCAGAGGATCAGGTGATAGATCATAGCCTCAATGATCTCCCTCAGAATTCCGATGTAGGCGGGACTATTGGAGTGAGCCCTCTTAGTGGAGTGTTTCCTTACTGAGTAGTCTCCAGCAGCGAGACCCACTCATAGTCGACTTGTAGCAAAATCTTCTGAAGCTGGTAGTAGACAGATAACACAGAGGTCCAAGAGGACCTGAACTGTAGGTGGATGACCATACGACTCAGGGTCGATTGTGTGCGGATCCAGGAGTGGAGATAGAGCCATTTTTACCAGGAGTGGGTAGTGTTACTTGTGTGGAGGGCTTGGTCCCATGGCACGTGACTATCTGACCCGCCGTACTGACGATCAGCAGTTAGTTGAGGGACCTTTCATAGAGAGGAAGAGATTCGATCAAGGTGGTTAGTAGGGTGCAGGCGGACATGGTAGAGGATCTAGTTGAGCAGCTAGCAGCTGTCGATGTTACGAGGTGCTACTGCCACCACCACAAGGAGGAAAACCCTGACCACAGGCTACTGGCTGATAGGTAAGAGTTCAGCGTCAAGCAGCTCAAGCATACGACCATGGATATCCAAAGATGATTTGAGGTACAATCATTGTCTACTCTACCTTTTCTTCAGTTCTTATAGACATAGGTTCCATTCACTCTTTCATAGCCACTGCCCTTGTTCGGATCTCAATGATTCAGATGGAGCTGTCGGCTTGATCCTTATAGCTAGAGACTCCTACGGGAGCAGACTCGATGATTACGCACTGGTGATGGCTGTGTGAGATTACTCTTTGAGGCGAGTGCTTTGGCTGGGATCTCCTTGTAGCGGCGTCGAGGCCTTATGACGTCATATTGGGTATCGACTGGTTATCTATAGTATAAGCTCATATCGACTGTATTAGGAAAAAAGAGCAGTGTGTCTTAACTGATGGGACCCAGTTCACCTTCACCGGCGAGAAGGGAACCTTTGTAGCGCAGGATGGACTTACTTGGAGGAGGGTGCAGCCGATCACTCAACATTTGGCTTGCCTTACCCTCAGAGTAGTTGATGTGAAGAGTCCGACTTATCTTGTAGTGGTGGACTAGTACGTGGATGTTTTCCCTGACGATGTTCCAGGACTACCTCATCAAAGAGATGTGGACTTCTACATTGAACTATACCCTGGGATGTCACCTATTTTTACTCCGGCATATCAGATGGCTCCCACTGAGATTCGCAAGCAATGGGTACAGCTGGAGGACTTTCCGGGGAAGGGATTCATCTGGACCAATTTTTCTCCCTGGGCAGCCCTGATTCTATTCAGCAAGAAGGCGGATGGGAGCTTCAGGCTCTGTGTTGACTACCATCACCTGAACTAGGTGACCGTAATGCATAAGTACCCACTTCCGAGGACAGACGATCTCTTTGATCAGCTCCAGGGAGATCGATGGATCTCGAAGATAGACCTCAGATCAGGCTATCACCAGCTTAGAGTTCGAGACGAGGATGTGCATAAGCTGACCTTCAGGTGTCGGTACGACCATTATGAGTTATTGGTTATGCCCTTTGGCATAACCAACACTCCAGTAGTGTTCACGAGTCACATGAATAGTATCTTCCAGCCTTACCTTGATTTCTTTGTTTTAGTATTCATCGACGACACACTGATCTACTCGACTACTGAAAAAGAGCATGCCTATAACTTATAAGTAGAACCGGATACACTCCGAGAGAAAAAACTTTCTGGTAAGCTCTCGAAGTGCCAGTATTGGATTCGAGAGGTTCACTTCATGGGACATGTCATCTCGAAGGTTGGAGTTTTAGTGGATCCAGCGAATAATGAGGCAGTACTTTCTTGGGAGCCACCGAGGAGTGTGACGGAGGTATGGTGTTTTTTGGGCTTGGATGGATATTATTGGAGTTTCGTTCTAGACTTCTCTAGAGTCGCAGCACAACTATCAGCCTTGACGAAGAAGGGGAAACCCTTCATGTGGTTGGAGAGATGCCAGCAGAGCTTTTAGGAGCTGAGGCGGAGGCTGACTAGTGCCCCCATGTTGAGGCTTCCATAGGAAGTCATAGGGTATATAGTCTACTGCGATGCATCAGGGACCAGACAAGGGTGTGTCCTGATGTAAGATCAAGCTGTGATCATGTATGGTTCTCGGAAGTTGAGACAACATGAGAATAAATATGCTACCCATGACCTAGAGTTAGCAGTAGTGGTGTTCACCTAGAAGACGTGGTGGCACTATCTGATATGAGAACATTTTACCGTCTACTCTGATCATAATAATCTCAGGTATATCTTCTCTTAGAAGGACCTGAACCTGAGATAGCGGCATTTTCTTAAGTTCCTCTCGAGCTATGACTTTGAGATAGTCTATACTCCTAGGAAGGGGAACATTGTTGCAGATGCACTCAACAGGAGGACCGGTATTCAGCTGCTAGGAGAGGTGACAGAGCAGATGGATGATTTACAGATATCCTTTATGGATAGAGCTGGGGAAACCTTTCTACAGTCTCTCACATTCACTCGTCCACTTCTTCAGTGAGTTAGGGAGGCGGATCATGGTTACGCTGACTGTGAGACGCGACGTGATCAGATATCCACAGGGCAGGCACCTGAGGGATTTTCTAATGTTGGGGAGCATGTCATACACTTCAGAGGACGTACTATGGTACCAGTTGCACTTTATGAGGAAGTGTTGAGGGAATTCCACACTTACCCTCTAGTGGTACATCCAGGGGTGGCGAAGATGTACCATGAGCATTGACGACAGCACGGGTGGCCAGGTATGAAGAAGGTGGTAGATGAGTTTGTCCCATGATGCCTCACTTGTAAATAAGTGAAGGCGGAGAACCAGGTACCAGAAGGCTTGGTTCAGCCTTTAAAGGTCCTAGGGTGGAAGTGGGATGGGATATCCATGGACTTTGTGACAGGTCTTCCACATACCTTCAGAGGTCACGACTCAATTTGGGTGATCTTCGACCGACGCACCAAGTCAGCCAACTTCTTATCGATCAGAGTGTATGGCTCAGTAGAGAGCTTGTGACGCCTCTATGTATAGGAGATAGTTAGTTTTCATGGAGTACCTTCTTCTATCATCTCTGACAATGACACATGGTTTACTTCCCGGTTATGGAAGGGGTTGCAGGAAGATTTTGGGATGAAGCTTTGTCTGAGCACCACCTTCCATCCTCAAACAAATGTCCAGACCGAACAGACCATCCAGACCCTCAAGGACATGCTCCGCGCATGTGTCATGGACTTTGGTCGCAGTTGGGAGGATCACCTACCTTTGGTGGAGTTTTCCTACAACAATAGCTATCACTCTACCATCAGTATGACACCTTTTGAGGCCTTGTATAGTCGACCGTGCAGATCCCCACTGTGCTAGACAGTCCCAGGGGAGTCAGCAATAGTAAAACCAGAGATTGTACAGGTTACCATGGAGAAGGTGCAGATCATCCAAGAGAGGATGAAGACTGCACATAGCAGTCAGAAGTCGTATGCTGACAGGAGACGAAGGCCTATGGAGTTCAATGATGTTGACCACATCTTCCTACATGTCTCACCTCGATGAGGTCTATGGAGATATGGCTGAGGCGGAAATTTGTCTTCGTGATTCATCAGACCTTTCCAGGTCCTCGGTAGAGTAGGTGAGGTGGCTTACCACTTATCTCTTCCACCTCAGTTGCATCAGGTGTATGAGGTCTTTCATGTACCTCAGTTGAGGAGATACATGCATGAACCTTCTCACATTATCAACCATGTGGAGATGGACATCAACGATGAGGAGAATTTATGGAGGTCCCAGTGAAGATTGAGAATCGACAGGAGTGGAACCTACATGGATGGTTGATACCTATGGTGCGCATTTGTTGGCAGCACGGGAACCTCCCAAAGAGCTCATGGAAGCAGGAGGATCAGATGCATGCTCAATATCCTAATTGGTTCCCTTAGTTTGAGTTGTAGCTTACATGGATGTAAATCCTGGAGGTGGGTAGAATTTAAAACCCCAAATTTCCATGGATTTTTTTTCTTAAATACATTGGAATTTTACGAGTCCGTGGTTTCTGGAGGCTCTTGAATCCGAGTCTCGGTGTGCCCGGAATCAAATTCAAAGGTTTTTTTCAGGTACATTCATTAAACGTACATTCAGGAATTCATAAATTATGAACTGGTGCTCAGAATTGAAATCTGAGGGCACCGTTGAACTCGCGGCATCAGTGATTTCTTAGTGAGACCTTCACCGCAGTTGTGTTCTAATGAGAATGAAAGATAGTTTTTGGGGGTTTTTAAATAAATTAAATAAAAATAAGGTGTAATTATTTTTATTTTATGTGGTTAAAACCTCCAAAGGGAGGTTAGTGGAGGGGCCCACCCACAACTAACCTCCATTGGGATGATATTTTTTGGTGGGGCCCACTCGAAGTTTTAACCTCTCTTACAATCAAAGGGGTGGGGACCACACGAGCTTGAACCCCTTGTAACTCTCTATAAAGTGGGTAAAACCTTTTAAATTCTTCACCTTCCTCCCCCAAATAATTAGGCCAACTTCACCCATTAAATTAGAGAGGTAACATAACTATTTTTTAAAACTTTTTAAATTCATGCCATCAATAAAACAATAGGAAAACATATTATTTCTTTTTGTTTGGAATTATTACTAGGTAGAATAGAGAAAGGGGGGAGCTAGGGATGAGCCTTTTCTCTTCAAAAAATAGTGACTCCATCTTCTTCCTTCTTCAATCGGGGAAAGAATGGGAAGCAACGCCCATGAAGAATTCCAACGTCATCTTTGACTTCGTCACCTTCAAAGGCCCGTCCGCCAAAAATGAATACCCTCTTCCTCCTCCGATATTGACGGAATGATGCCACCTTCCCGCGACTCTGTCAACATAATTGAACTAAAGGTAGGGGGATTTGAGTTAATTTATATATGAGTATAAACCTCATTTCTTCGTCGATCAAATTTCTGGATTCTGGTTCGCTATGATGAGGAGGGCTCGGACCGCACGAACACGGCCCACCCTCCCCTTTTGTTTGTTCATGTTTGATGACGACGGAGGAGGTACACGCGGAGACCAGAAATGTGTCGGTCATGAAGAAGCTGACGGTACAAGGCCGCCGATTCACCACAAGGGCGCGGCACCGCTGTGCCTCGTAGAAAATTGAGCCGCAGCCAGGTGGGTCATGGCGGTGACAGAGGGGTGCGGTGTCGTCGCACCATGCCCGAAGAAAGACCCGCAGCCAGTAGGGCAGCAGTGGTTGGATGACGAGTGCGGAGCCGTCCCGCCGCACAGAGGAGTGGGAGGTCGCGGCTAGGCCAGGCCACGGTGAAGGAGGTGTGGCACCGTCGTGCTGCGCAGAGGCAAGCAGGACTGCGGCGTCGTCGCGCCGTGGTGGAGGAACCAGGGCGGCCGACTGAGCCAGCTGCTAGTGCGCGCTACATGAGGGACCCCTCGGGACCCACGGTTCACCGAACCGGCACCTAACGCTGGTTCCTTTGGAAACCAGGGGGTACCCCCCCCCCCCCCGACGTGGAATGGCCATCCGGGCCACGCGGGCTAGCCTACCAGGCTGCCCTCGGCTGGGCCTCCCTCGGGTCGGGCCGCCTTCGAGTTGGGATGCCCCTTCGGGCCTGGCCGTTTCCTCAGAATGGGTCGGGCCCGCAGACTAGGTCAGACCCCGGTTCGGATATGTTCGGGCTGGGTCAGCATACTGGGTCGGACCGGACCCGGACCCTCTATAGCCCATTTACACCTTTTTGCCCATATCTTGGGCTACGGGCGTCCGTTTGACGAACCATCATCCGCACCGATATTCTTGGAATGAAGCCTTCCCTTTGAGAATAGCCCATAGAAGATCGGGGTATAGTTCACATATGGTCAGGTTGGTTCGCACACGAAACCAACCGAGCCAGAGAGACTAAAAGGCTAATAACTCAGAGACTGTGCATCCGATCGACGCGTCTTCTGTCGCATAGAGACCCATATGACGTGGAGGAACTTTGAGATACTTCTTCATGGAACTTTGCGAAATTTAGAGTATTTCCCAGTAGCTCATGGAGCGGATCCTTCCAGTGACGAGCAGACAGAGTGTAAAGACATAGTAACAGAAAGACCTAATGACTGCTTGACTGATTCGACTAGCCCAGTGGGGAGTGCCTGGTATTTGGTGGAAGACCCATGGAGGATGAGCGACTAGTAGTTTGTGGCAGACCCACGGTACTCAGCAGGAGGAGTACCTTTGTAGTATATTAGTGGGAGTGCCTGGTAGTTGGCAGAAGACCCACAGCGGAAGAGCACCTGGTAGTTGGCAGAAGACATGCGGTACTCGACAGGAGAAGTAACTCAGTAGTCCAAGGATAGTGAGAGGCGACTTAGTGTCATTATAGGCCCACCATTCTTGAAAGCGAAGGATTTATCTAGAATCCATTATTTTGATAATGAAAATCTTGTTTTGAGCTGAGTAAATGACTTTTGTGTTTTCCTCTTGATTGAGATTGGTTACTAGATAACTTAGGTATATATATGGGTATATACCTAAGTAATGGTTATCTGTTGTTTCGTACTTGTAGTTTATCTTTGTTGGATTTTGTGAGACCTTGAGGGTCTTGGGGTCCCTAATGAGTATCTTTATACTCACCCCTACATGGGATATGCCCGCACATCATTGTGTTGGATGCAGACGACAGACAATGTTGACCGAGGCAGAGTGTACAATGACTGAAAGGTTCCCGGAGGTGGACCTCACGATGAGTCGGTACCTGGAGGAGATGGATAGACGTGGAGCACTGAGGAGGCTATCTGTACCTACCATTTAGGTAGGATCTGTGGTGGACAATCCAAGATCTTCTAGACACCTTCTAGATATTTTTCTTTTTAGTTGTACATGTTTTTCTTTCCCTTGTACTTTACTATTGGGCTTGTATTTACAACCCATTTTTATTTCTAGTACATCTATTGTATATAATTTTTCTTAGTTTTTTACTTTCATTTGAGTACTCTGTTGTGTGTGTTTACAATTTATAAAGGCAACTCTATCCCAAGATAGGGATTTATGCCTTTGGTGCTAGCCGCCAGCCCCTATCCAATAGAAGGTGGGCTTGGTGTAGTCACAGAACGGGCCCCGATGATGGTTTGTGACAGTAATTTAGGGAGTATAAAGAGATTTTATTATAAAAATACTATCCTCGCCACCATCGAGCGGATATGGAATGACAATTTATGAGACTGATGAAAAAGAAGGATGAGAATCTCGCAAAGTATGAGGCTTCCATAACAAGGATAGCATGGCATTAAGCAGATTATATACATAACCCACAGATTAAGATTTATCAATTCATGTATGTGTTAAAACCATTTCTCCATCGAGAATTAGTCTCAATATCCTTTTCATTATACAAAGATATTGTCTCATGTGCTATCAAGATAGAAAAGGAATTCTCTAAGTCTTACAACTTTAAGAAAAGCAAGAGAATAAGAGATCTTCTGAACACTATGGAAATGGAAATAAAGGGAAAAAGGGAAAAGTTGAATTTCCATCATGTGGTAAATGAGGGAGGAAACACCCCGGTACTTGCCTAAAGAGAATGAGAGTTTGTTACAAGTGTGTTGAAAAAGGCCATCAATCTCATGATTGAAAAGGAAATAAAGAGGTTTCCAATTTTGAAAGCTACAATTGTAGAGAAAAATAAAATAATAAAAACGAATGTCCTAAAAACTAAGTAAACATACCTCAAAAAATTCCAAAGGAGAAAGGACAACCTTATGTGATCACTACTTAATAGGATGAATCTTCAAAAGATGTGGTGGTAGGTAATTAAATTGTTTCTCCTATTTTTCCAGTGCTTTAATTTATTATGTATCATCGCATTGTTTCATATCATCCAAGTTTTCTAATAAAATTAGATATTTCCAATTTGATTTAAGAAGGGATTTTTCAGTCAAAAACATCTAAGGGAAGTATCATTGCAATAGTGTCTTGTGAATCAGTTCCCATTAGGGCTTATAAATGTTTTTATATGCTGATATCATAATCATACCTATGATTGAATTTAATATAATCCTTAGTATGGACTGTCTTCTAGACCATGATGCAAAAATTTATTATAAGAAGAAGGAGGTGACAATTTTTGATGATGATAAGGAGTTCCTTATCTTTAGAGTAGAAACATCACAACCTGATTATTATCTAGATCCAACCCCATTAGCTCAACTAAATTAAATTTATGGGGAGGAAGAGAATGAAATAACATTGGGTGAGGAAAAGGATTCTTGACTAAAGGAAGTTCCTATTCAACAAGAATATGTTGATGTGTTTGTAGAGGATTTACCTGGACATCCTCTTGAATGAGAAATTGAGTTTACAATTTATTTAATTCCTATTTCAAGGCCCATATTGATAGCCCCTTATAGAATGGACATTATTAAATTAGTGGAACTAAAGAAACAACTTGAGGAATTTTTCAATAAATGATTTATTCTCTCTAGTGTTTCTCCATGGGAATCCCATATTCTTTTTGTTAAGAAGAAATATGAATCTATGAGGTTGTGCATTGACTATAGGGAGATCAATGCTATAACAATAAAGAACAAGTATCCCATACCTTGAATTGATGATTTATTTGACCAACTTCATGGAGCTCAATATTTTTAAACGATTGACATTTGAACCTGATATCATCATTTGTGTGTGAAGAAGGAAGACATTCTGAGAACCACATTTTGAACCAGGTATGGGCATTACCAGTTTACAGTAATGTGTATTGGTCTGACTAATGCACCCAATGTTTTCATGGATCTGATTAATAGATTTTTCAAAGAATATCTTGATGACTTTTTATTAGTATTCTTAGATGATGTCTTGGTATACTCAAAAATATATGAAGATCATAAAAATATCATGCGCACTATTCTAAACACCCTCAAAAGAAATAAATTATATGGGATGTTTGGAAAGTCTGAATTCTGACTTCAAATTTTTTTTGTCCATATTGTCTCTAAGGATGGAATCTCTGTTGATCCTTCAAATATAAGAGGAATACAAGAATGGCCAGAACAGATGAGTAAAACTGAGGTACATAGTTTTATTGGTTTATCATGTTATTATCGGAATTTTTACAGAATATTACCAAATTGGATATCCCATTAACCATGTCCACATGTAAAGGGGTTAAATTTGATTGGAAAAAATAGTGTGAAGATTATTTTGAAGAACTGAAGAGAAGATTAGTAAATGCACTTATCTTGACTCTACCATTGGGGGATAATGGTATTTTTATAGTGATGCTTCAAAGAAAGTACGTGTGTAAGAACCTGGTTTTTTCTATAAAAGACTTTGGAAAATTCTTGACGTTATTCCAGTGCAGTGCCTTCAGATGGCATGCGATTATGAGCCCAAGTGTGGCTGAAATATTTTTTTTTCAGTGCGTTCACACTGGTAATGCCAAACAAATAAGTTAGCTCCAAAACGGTAGCTCATATAGGAAAATAGAGGGCACTGTTGAGTCTATAGAGTGTCATTTACCCTAGAATATGTGTAATTTTTGCGGGCACGACCATTCGGTGGAAAATGCCCAGAGGGGTGTTTTGTAATTTGGCAGCCTCGAGCGCTAAGATTTATACCTACTAAATGGGATTGGATTAAAATTCAGAGACCTCCGTTGTGTTCATAATGTAGATATTACCCTAGAGGCGGCCTAACCCCGACCCCGCTGAAAGATTGGGTATGGGGACTACGAGCATGGGGTTTAAGTGTTTTTCTATTTAAACACCACCCCACCCTCTCCTCCCCTTTGTTCTATCTTTGGAAATTTTACCTTCTACAAGATCCTACCCTCTCCTCCATCTATCTGGCAAGGGGAAGCGGCTCCGGCAGAGCTTTGGTGAGTCATCAGGCTACACCCATCGAGGTAGGTTTGTGTTTTATCGTTTTAATTCCCGCAACCCCCCCCCCCCCCACTTTGAATGCAATTTATTGCATCAAATTGCTCTTTGTTTGTCGAGAAAAGCCAATATTTGTGTAGAGACATATTTTATCTTCCCAAAGGTCCATTTGGATCGAAATTCTGAGTCTTGGGGTGTACAGGGAAGCCCCGGGAAGTTTCTCGACCATTTTCATATTTTTCCAGCGGTTCCAGGGAGGTCTGGTGGGCGATGGTGGCGGCGCGGGGTGTTCCAGGCGGTGATGACACGGCTCCATCGGTGGTAGCAGTTTACAAGATGGCACCGCGGTGGTGGACCCAGGTGGTGCGGCGAACCCAGATGACGCGGGGTGTCACTGGTGGTGACGGATGAGGTCATAGGTGCGGGGAGCGACGGGGCGGGGTCGTTGCGCGCAACCCCGTGGGGGGGGGGGACCGAGACCCACCTTCGGAATTTCTCAACATGGACCAATGATAGGCCACGAGGGCTGGTAAGCACAGGGTGGACTAGGGGTCCATAGCTGAGCTTCGCAGCTAAGCCGTGGGCCGACGCTGTGAGCCGGGCCGGCCCAGGCTGGTCCAACCCACGGGGTTCGTCCCCTCGACTTCGGACACCCGTAACTTTCACTAAAGGTGTCTGTTTTTTGTGCCATCTATAGCAGTGAAATCCAGCAGTCGAGACAAGGATTTTGATATGGTATTGTAAATTTTTAATTCCCAATACGAGGGCTCGGTGGCATTTCATGCTTGTTAAGTACTAAGTCGGAATTCTTCCTTCAGATGGCGTGAACACATCCAGAGTCCGTTTTTGAGCTTCTTTAGTGGCGTTGGGACCCTAGAACCGAAGTAGAGTTTTCTGGGTTGGTTTTAGGCATTGAAACCATAGTTGAGGAGTTGTCCCCATGGCCCATCTTTTAAGTTACGAGCAGCTTTTAGAAAAAATTTCATCATACGTCCGTTTGGTGCGTCTGAGCAGTGGATTCTGGGAGTTTTTCCAAGGGCATGGTAATGACGCAATCTGCTCGCTTTAATTCATCATGGTGGAGCTGGCCCCATAGGGGTCATTTGGGGTGTTGGCGGTGATTTCTATCCTCTTCACTGAGTTTCCATTTCGAACAAGTGAATAGTCAATCTTGGGTCCTTCCTCAAGAGGACCGCGACAGTGCGATCTGTTGGCAGCGCTTCAGGACAGTGATGTGGGTCCCACGTAGCACCGCTCGTGTGTAGTATGATGAAATGCATCATTTTCTCTAGATATCCATTCCATGCATGTAAGCCGTCAATTTGACGTGTTTTTCCTAGGGGATCTGAATGGTGCGATGCGCCTGACTGTTTTCAGGACTGAGGCTCGGGACCACGAGACTCCATTTGTGCGTAAAGCGGTGTTGAAGAAGTTTTCCATCAGATATCCGTTTGAGGCAAGTGGATAGTCTATCTCGCGTGTTTTTTAGTGAGGATTACAACAGTATGATATCTTTGTATGTGAGGAGCCTCATTCGAGATCTCATTAAATGTGGAGGCATGAAAGGTGTACGGGTGGAGGTTCTTCTCGCGGTGTTTGCAGAGAACCCTTGGCATGTGATTGAGAGCACTCATGTGAGGGTGAAGTAAATTTTTGAAGAGGTTTCATTGTCCGTGCTAGTGCCGTGGTGGAAGAATGTTAGAGAACATATGTTTTCACCCTTTTTTCATGGATGTTGGACATCGTGTGCACGATAGTCTTTGGGCTGGAAAAGTTGTATACTCTAGGAGTATACAAATTTTACTGGAGGTACATGTTGTATTTTGTACCCAATAATGTTTGTGTATGTGGTTTGGAGATGTGATAGGGGCACACGTCCTGAGGTCCCCATGTGCGTACCGTGTTCTAAATTATGAACCTTTGACCTCTCGTGATGTAGAGGGTCCTTCTATTAACGATGGTTTAGACCAAGAGGGTGGAGTGGTTTCCCCTGGTTCTATTCTCAACAGTTTGATCGGCAGAGTTATTCGAGTTCCTCTGTTCCTTTAGCCATGTGGTCTTTTAGTATCACATCCCTTCGTGTTCCCTGGTAAGGTTATTTTGGATTCGGTGAGACCAATACATTACACTGGCACCAATCCTCTACCAATGAGGTTGTTTCTAGTAGGGTGTGGAGCCCAGTAAGCCTTGGGTGCAAACTCCATTGCTGAGTATCGAGATCATATCATCCTTCCAGGATCTACCATGATGTGTTTTCCTAGGCAGAGTCCTAGGTGTCGGCGTGACCCACACTACACGGGCGCTGACCATCTTCTAGGTGAGTTGTTCCGGAGTTGGGTGTTGTGCGATACCCACTCCAGGTTCTATTGGCTAGTGTTGTACCATCCGGTAGGGATGGCCAGAAATGTTCTAAGTTTACCCTCCAGCGGGGCTGGCTAGTGGGTTGCTCATCAAATTCTTAGGGTTTACCCTCTAGTGGGGTTGGGCAGTGGGTTACCGGACTACCTCTTAGCTTTTACACTCTAGCTGGGCTAGCCAGTGGGTTACCCAACGGCCGCTTAAGGTTTACCCTCTAGCTAGGCTGGGTAGTGGGTTACTTCACGATCTCTTATGGTTTACCCTCCAGCAGGGTTGGGCAGTGGGTTACCCGATGACCTCTTAGGGTTTACCCTCCAACTGGGATGGGTAGTGGGTTACATGTCGACCTATTAGGGTTTACCATCCAATTGGGATGGGTAGTGGGTTACCCGATGACCTCTTAGGGTTTACCCTCCCTCTAGGCTGGGCAGTGGGTTACCCGACGACCTCTTAGGGTTTACCCTCTAGATGGGCTAGGCAGTGGGTTACCCGACGACCTCTTAGGGTTTACCCTCCATCTGGGCTGGGCAGTGGGTTACCTGATGACCTATTAGGGTTTACCCTCCAACTGGGCTGTGCAGTGGGTTACCCGACGACTTCTCTCAGACTAAGTCCTTTCTTCTAAGCTAGTCTTTGGATTTTCTCCGTGACTACCGGAGCGGGACCCTTGGTTGTACTTGTCCGTGATGTGACAACATTGACTTTGAGAAGACCTCTCAATTGTGTGATATTGATAAAGTGTGGATGACTTACCTGAGAACTCTCATGAACGAGGGGCACTTTACCCACCGAGACGCGTCCTTGTGATGCGAGCTAAAACCATGCGGGTTAGTCAGTACCTCCCAAAGAAGATAGTGTCATGGTGCAGTGATTTGAGCCCCTTGACTTGAAGTTCAGGGTAGACGTGCGAGATACTAGACATCGATGGTGTTTACTTCTAGGACTGTTGGTGAATCACTTTCTTAGGCTGAGCAATAATATGGTGATGCCATTACAATATTGTTCGGGTTTCTTGTTTGAGCTTATGGATATATATATACCTTGTTCCAGTACCCACATCATGGGTTTTGGTTACTCTCCTTCCTGGAGAGGCGAAGACGCGCAGGGTATGCCACATGCTTTCCATGTCTACCTTCTCGTGGTTGGACGAATCTACTCACCTGCTATAGGTAGCGAAGGCCCGACATGAAGTTCATATTCTCACTTTTTCTAGCTCCTTGTGTGAGGAAGAGTCTACTTCCTTCCTCTTATTGGGTCGTGTTTTACTCTTTACTTCACTATCTATTGTATCCCTTTACTATTCCCTGTTCGATCTACTACTCACCCTTCAGTACCTCATTTTTTGCTCCCTCGAGCCTTCGGGGTATCCTACTGAGTATTTTTATACTCACCCCTACTCAGGCTTTGCCGACACTTGTTGTGCCCTTGGAGATGACAGAGAGGTTTCTCGTGACTATAGAGGATCTTAGGAGTTCGGGAGCATGGATAGCGTGTGGTGGTCGTAGTCAGGATCCAGGTGTGGGACTCTCCCAACTGTTTTACTTTTGTTTAACTATTGCTTGGTTGTGGCACTTTTTTGATTGGGTACCAGTTTTTCCCTTTTCTTTTCAGTTTACCTTCTGTACTAACTTTGTACTATTTAGATGTTGATGCACCTTTTGGTTTGTTTATAGAATTTGGAACTTTACTTTTCATTTTACTCTACACTTCTGCATTGATTGGGCTGCATGTGTGTGTATAGGTACTTAGGCAAAGGTGTCCCCAAGTTGTCTAGCCTTCGGTGCTTTTCACTAGCCCCTTGCCTATGAAGGCGGGCTTGGGGTAGTTTTTCTTCGAGCTCGCCTAGGGTCGGGTCATGACAAAGTGGTATCAGAGGTAGTTCATTCCTTGGGGCATTTTTTGGACGTCCATAAAAATGAATTGTTTGGGATTTAGGGAAATAGTGTCGATGTGTCTCGAGAGCGGCTCCCGGGCCAGGGAGTCCCTGAGTGGCCGACGTATCCATTCACCAGGACCCTGATCACCTGCTTGTCGACTCGGCATGCCAAGACACCCATTGCAGGGAAAATTGGTTTGTGCATCATATAGGACAGAGTCTTTGACTGTCCTTTTTGAGTCAGCTCCCCATTGTTGTTACTATCATATACATATATGTGAATCTGATCAAGGTGATCCTTGATAACATTCAGGATGCCTCCACGAAGACAGCCAGCCAGGATACCAGCTTTGGTTCATGATGATGACCCTGTGACCGATGAGGCCTCAGTCCAAGACCCATCATGTGAGTCCCTTTCTCTGGGTGGGCCTGTAGCAACACCCCCACCTGGTGAGCAGCAGACAACATCAGTAGAGTAGACTCAGCTTGAGCGTGGGTTGAGCACACTCTGTGAGTCCCAGCGGAAGAGACTTCTGAGGTTCAATGGTGAGCCAGACCCTCAAGCAGCAGAGGTTTGGCTAGAAACAATGGTTCACCTCTTTAGTCTTGTGCAGATTCCGACAAATCTTATAGTGTCTTTGGCTGCTAGCCTTTTCCACGAAGCAGCTGGGCCTTGGTGGAGTCTAGTGACTCAGTTACTCGATGAGTAATCACTTTCGTGGGATGACTTATAGATATTGTTTTGTGAGGAGTATTACCACTCCTTCTTACAGTCCATTCGGATCCAAAAGCTCTTGTAGTTTCAGCAGGGAGGGATGACGTTGACTGATTACATGACTAGGTTCGCGAATCGTGCATGATATTACCCGGACATAGTCCATGACATCAACTTCTGAGCGTGTAAGTTCGAGTAGGGTATCCAAAAAGATATGTGTTTCATCATCATACCGTTGTTCATCCCCAATTATGTCTAGGTTCTAGACCAGGTGCTGGTGAAAAAGAGCTTCCTGTCACGTTTTACAGTTGGTGCTGGCAGTAGGCATGATAGAGGCGAGACGTCTACCGCAGCTAGCATACGCTGGATGACAGATCCTCGACGCATGTGACCTTCCCACTATCAGTTTCAGATACCTGGTCGTGCACCACTGTGGTGGAAACACGCAGGGCCTCAGCCGAGGAGGCCCTTTTGTGAGTGGACTTTGGGCCATGGTCATATACCACAGTGGTGCTGGAGGGCACCAGGGCAGCCCAGAGAGCGTCGGTGTTATTCTTGTGATTGGAAAGGTCACTTGGCACAGGACTTCCCGACCAAGTATGTTCAGATATTCTGTCAGGAAGCAGGCACACCACCATGGCAGAGGTAGCGCCATGATCAGAGTAGTACCTAGAGAGGTGGTGCAAGCATAGGAGCGGGAGTAGATGGAAGTGGGGGACGACATGACGAGTTCTTCCCATCACTACCAGGCAGTCCACATCAGGCTCCAGGAGCTAATAGTTGGGACCACAGATAGCCGTGAGCTTTGGATGTCTACGATCCTGTAGAGTATGTGGTGATAATAGGTATGCTCTACAGCTCTTCTACTTTTTGTAGTAGAATTGTTAGACTCTGTTGGTGAAATGATTCTCTCCCTTCTCCTTGTTTGAGGTGTTACTAAGATAACATGGGTCTTTTTTGTAACCCTATGTCAGTAGATTAGAAGATGTATAACCTTTTCTTTAGTCGATGGTATTGAGTCCTTCACTTTCTGAGTGTGTAAGAGAGTCTTGGTCATAGGACATCGACTATGAAACCTTGCGTGATTTTATATCCTTGGTTGTTTTAACATATGGATATTCTGAAGGAGGGTATTACCGGGCTTTGTCCCAGGTCCAAACGTTGATTCTAGTTGTGGCGTGCGATGTGGGGGTTCGACTAGGGAGGTGAGCTACCTTCAAGGGCCTTTGGGTCGTTTGAGACCATGCAAAGGGATAGAGAGGTTGTCTACCGCCTTGCCCAAACCCCCCTCCCCCAATGTCTGGAGTGGTTACACAATTCCTCCCACGTGACATACCAGAGGAGATGTGTTCTTGATCCTATGTACGTCATCGGCGAGGGAAGAACTCGCGTGAACAGATCAAATCCTTTGTGTGCGGTGACGCAGAACTGTGCAAGAGTTTTTTTGGGTACGAGAGAGCTAGGTGTGGGCATAGTACCGACTATTGTTCAATGGTTTTTCTTTTTGGGGATGAAAAGATTGAAGGAGGTAATGATGTAAGAACCCGGTTTTTTTATAAAAGAATTTGTAAAATTCTTGATGTTATTTCAGAGTAGCGCCTTTAGACGACGTGCGATTCCGATCCCCAGTGTGGCCGAAATTAATTTTTTTATTCAGTGTGTTCATAATGGAATGATAAATAAATAGGATATCTCCTAAATGGAAGCTCTTATGGGAAAACAGAGGGAACCGTTGAGTTCAGAACATTCTGTTTACCCTAGGAGGGGTGTAATTTTCGCAGGCGCGACCCTTCGGTGTAAAATGCCACTAGGGGCATTTTCGTAATTTGGAATCCTCGGGCCTTAAGTTTTATAACTACTGAATGGAGTCTCAGATTAAAATTCCAAGTCCTCCATTTCATACAGAACGTATATTTTACCCTAGAGGTGGCCTAACCCTGACCCCCACCGAAAGTTCAGGTATGGGGTCTACGGGAGGGGGGTTTAAGTATTTTTCTTTTTAAACACCACCCCACCCTCTTCTCCCCTTTGTTATCTCCTAGAAAACTTTCCCCTAAACATTATCCACCACTCTCCTCCATCTCTCTAGAAAGGCGCGGAAGCTCTGTGAAACCTTTGGGGAAGCATCGGGCTACACCCATCGAGGTAGGTTTTAGTTTTATTGTTTTAATTCCCGCAACCCCCCCCCCCATTAAATGAAATTTCTTACAAAGAATTGATGTTCGTTCGTTGAGTGAAGACCATATTTGTAAAAAAAAAAATTATCTTCACAATGGTTCTTTAGGATCTATATTTCGAGTCTCAGGGTGTCTGAGGAAGACCCAAGAAGTTTCTTGACCGTTTTCCTCTTTTTCTGGTTGTTCTAGGGAGGTCTGGCGGGCGACAGTTGTGGCGCGGGCGTTCCAGGTGGCGGCGCCATGGATCTAGTGATGGCGGTGGTTTCAGGGACGGTGGCATGGTGGCGAAACTGGGTGGCACGTCGGACCCAGGTGGTGTGGGGTGTCCCTAGCGGCGGCAGGCGAGCTCGCCGGTGCGAGGAGCAACGGGGCGGGGTCGCGGAGCGCAACCCCTTTCGAGGACCGAGACCCGCCTTCGGCGGGTCTCCGTGCGGACCAACGACTGGTCCCAAGGGTCTGTCAGCGAAAGGTGGACCGGGGGTCCATGGCCAGGCCGCGCGGTTGAGCTGTGGGCCGGTGCTGCGAGCTGGGCTAGCCGGCACGGGCCGGTCCAGTCCAAGGTGTTAGTCACCTTGACTTTGGACACCCATAAATTTCACTAAGGAAGTCCGTTTTGTGTGTCATCTATGGTAGTGTAATCCTGGCATCGAGAAGAATATTTTCAGATGGTCTCAGAAATTTTTAATTCCTGATATGAGGGCTTGGTGGCGCGTCACGCTCGTTAAGTACTATGTTGGCATTCTTCCTTCAGATGGTGTGAACACATTAAAAGTCCATTTTGAGCACCGTCAGTGGCGTTGTGACCATAGCGCTGAGGCAGAGTTTTCTAGGGTGGTTTAAAACATTGAAACCGGAGTTGAGGCATCGTCCCCGTGGCCTGTCTTTAAAGATGCGATCAGCGTTTTGCAACTTTTTCATCGGACGTCTATTCGGGGCATACGAGCAGTCGATTCTGGGAGTTTTCTATGGGCATTCGAATGGCGCAATCCACCTACTTTAATTCTGTATGGTGGAGCAGGCCCCATGGGGGTCATTTTGGTCCTTGGCAGTGATTTCTATCCTCTTCCCTGGGTGTTTGTTTCGGACAAGTGAATAGCTAATCTTGGGTGCTTTTTTGAGAGGATCGCAATGATACGATCCATTGGCAGAGCTTCAGGACTGTGGTGCGGGTCCCTCGTACCACTGCTCATGTACGGTATGACTAAATGCATCATTTTTCTCCGAATATCCATTCCACGCATGTAAGAAATCAATTTGACGTGTTTTTCTGAGGAGATCACAATGGTGCGATGCGCCTGACTATTTTCGGGACCAAGGCTCAGGACCACGGGATACCATTCAGGCATAAAGCAGTGTTGGAAACATTTTTCATCGGATATCTGTTTGAGGTGTTTATATAGTCTATCTCACGTGTTTTTCTGTGATGATTAAATGGTACGATCCATTTGGATGTGTGGAGCCTCATTTGAGATCTCATTAAATGTGGAGGCATGGAAGGTGTACGGGAGGAGGTTCTTCCTGTGGTGTTTGAAGGGAACTCTTGGTTTGTGATTGTGAGCACTCCTGTGAGAGTGAAGTAAATGTTTGAAGAGGTGTGGCTGGCCGTGCTAGGGATTTCGTGGAAGAAAGTTTGAGAACTTAAAATTTATCCCTTTTTTGCGTTGATGTTGGACATCATGTGCACGATAGCCTATGCGTTGGAAAATGTGGTATACTCTGGGAGAATATGGGTTTTCCTTGGGGTACATTTTGTAGTTTATACTCGAGAATGATTTTGTAAGTGGTTTCGAGATGAGATAGGGCCACATGTTGTGAGGGCCCCATGTGTGTACCATATTCTACTTTACATGCCTTTGACCTCTCGTGACGCAGAGGTTCCATCTGTTAACGATGGTTTAGACCAGTAGGGTGGAGTGGTTTACCCTAGTTCTGTTCTCAACAGTTTGATCGGCGGAGTTGTTTTGGTTCCCCTATTCTTTTAGTCGTGTGGGATTTCAGTATCATGTCCCTTCATGTTCCCTAGAACGGTTATTGTGGATTCGCTGTGACCAATACATTATGTGGGCACTGATCCTCTACCCAGGAGGTTGTTTCCAGAAGGGTGTGGAGCCCAGTGAGCCCTGGGTGCCGACTCCCTAGCTGATTATCAATATCATATATTCCTTCTGTGATCTACCATGACGTGTTTCCCTAGGCAGAGTCCTAGGTATCGGCGTGACCCACACTACACGGGCACTGACCCTATGCTAGGTGAGTTGTTATGGAGTTGGGTTGTTGCGCGATACCCACTCCATGTTCTGTTGGCCAGTGTTGTACCATCCGGTAGGGATGGCCAGAGCAGTTACGGGTTTACCCTCCAGCAGGGCTGGGAAATGGGTTGTCCATCGACTAGTTAGGGTTTACCCTCCAGCTAGGATGGGTAGTGGGTTACCCGACGACCTCTTAGGGTTTACCCTCTAGCTGGGCTGGGCAGTGGGTTACCCGATGACCTCCTAGGGTTTACCCTGTAGCTGGCCTGGGCATTGGGTTACCCGACGACCTCTTAGGGTTTACCCTCCAGCTAGGCTGGGTAGTGGGTTACCCAACGACCTCTTAGGGTTTACCCTCCACAAGGGCTTGGCAGTGGGTTACCCAACTACCTCTTAGGGTTTACCCTCTAGCTGGGTTGGGCAGTGGGTTACCCGACGACCTCTCTCAGACTCAATCGATTCTACTAGGCTAGTCTGTGGCTTCTCTCTGTGACTACCGGAGTGGGAGCCTTGGTTGTACGGGTTAGTGATGTGATAGATTTGACTTTGAGAAGACCTCTCAATTGTGTGACAGTGACGAGGTGTGGTTGACTTTCCCCAGAACTCTCAAAAACAAATTGCTCTTTTCCCACCGAGATGATTCCTTATGACGGGATCTAAAACTGTGCGGGCGAGTCAGTACCGCCCAAAGCAGATAGTGTCAAGGTGTGGTGATTTAATCCCCTTGACTAACAATTTCGGGCAGACATGCGGGATACTGGGCAATGATGGTGTTTACTTCTGGGACTGTTGGTGACTCACTTTCTTGGGATGAGCTATGAGATTGAGATTCCCTTATGATCTTGTTTGGGTTTATTGCTTGAGAATATGAATATGTATATAACTTGTTTCAGTATCCACTTATTGGATTTTGGTTACTCTCATTCTAGGAGAGGTGAAGATGCATGGGGTATGCCATGTTCTTTTTCTGTCTAGCTTCTCGTGGTTGGAGGAGTCTACTCTCCAGCTATAGGTAGTGAAGGCTCAATGGGAAGATCATCTTCTCACCATTTCATGCTCCTTGTTTTATGATGTGTCTACATCCTTCCTCTTGTTGGGTTGAGCTGTACTCTTTACTTCACTCTCTATGGTACTCCTTTACTATTCCATGTTTGATCTACTTCTCACCCTTTGATACCTCCTTTGTTACTCCCTCAAGCCTTCTGGGTATCCTACTAAGTATTTTTATAATCACCCCTACTCGGGCTTTGCCCGCACTTGGTGCGACCTTGTAGAAGACAGACAGGTTGCTCATGACTACATAGTTGATTAGGAGTTCGGTAGCTTGGACCTCATGCAGTGGTCATTGTCAGGATCTAGGTGTGGGACTCTCCCAACTGTTTTACTTTTGTTTACCTGTTCCCACGTTGTGGCATTGTTCTTGTTGGGTGCTTGTTTTTCCTTTTCTTTTCAGTTTACCAACAACAATCTTTGCACTGTTTAGAGGTCGATGCACCTTTGTGGTTGGTTTATAGCAGTTTGTACTTTACTTTTCCTTTTACTCTGCACTTTTGCATTGAGTGGTCTGTGTATGTGTGTACAGGTACTTAGTCAAAGGCCTCCCCAGTATTTTTAGCCATCGACTCTTTTCTCTATCCCCTAGCCTATGGAGGCGGGCTTGGGGTAGTTGTGGATCGAGAACATGTAGGTTCGGGTCATGAAAACGTGGTTGTGTCCTTATGCAGAATGATAGAGTTATTGCCTATGCAACCTGACTGCTAAAAATTCATGATCAAAACTATCATACTCATGATCTTGAGTTAGCAGCTGTAATATTTATTTGATGATATGAAGACACTATATCTATGGTGAAAAATGTGAGATATATACTGATCAGAAGATTTTGAAGTATATTGTATCACATAAATAACTATACATGGGGAAAAGAAAATTTCTTGAACCACTAAAAGAATATTATTGAACTACACACTACCACTCAGGGATGGAAAATAAGGTGGAAGATGATTTGAATAGTAAGGATCAAGGAGTTTTGAATAAGACAAGAGTTGAAAGGGTTCTTATGTTCCTGGATTTAGTAAATATAGATATCAGAATAATCCTAGTAGGTGAAACATCCATAATATTTTCAATGATTTCCAAACCAACATTACTAGAAAGGATAAAAAGTTCTCAAACTGATGATGAAGAGTTTCAAAAGGAAATTCAATTTATGAATGATTAGAGATTGACTGACTTAGTATATGAAGACGTGATTTTGAAATTTGGGAAGAGGCATTGTGTTCCCGACATACCTAATCTAAAAAGAGAATTGTTGGATGATTGTTATAGCTCCAATTTCTCTATACACCCTGGTAGCACAAAGATGTACAAATATTTGAAGGAAAATTTTTTTGGGACAACATAAAGAGAGAGATTTTGGATTATGTGTTAATATGTATAGGTTTCCAACAAGGGAATGTTGGGATACACCATCGTACAGGAGTCATGCAACATATTTTAATACCTGAGTGGAAATGGGATGATATTATGATGGACTTTCTCATTGGACTACCAAAGTCTCCTTGAAGGAATGACGCAATATGGGCCACCATTGACCATCTTACCATGTCAGCACATTTTCGTTCTATAAGAGAATATTTACCACTTTAACGTTTAGAATGAATATATATTAATGAAGTTGTAGGACTTCATGGAGTACCTCTATCGATTGTCTGTGATCATGATCCCCATTTTACATCATGATTATAGAAATGTCTTTAGATGTCCTTAGATACTAAACTTCATTTTATCACTACCTACCACCCTCAAACTGATGGTTAACGAGAATGGATCATTCAAACGTTAGAGGAAATATTGAGATCTTTCTCATTTCACTTTAAAGGAATGTGGAATCAATATTTACCTCTTGTAGAATTTTATTATAGAAATAGCTTCCATTAAAATATTCAAATGGAACCATTTGAAATTATATGGAAAAAGATTTCACACACTAAGTTGTTTGGATGAAGTTGTTGAAAGAAAAATCATAGGCCCAGAGCATGTTGAAAAAATAATGGAAAAGGTGAAGATTATCCAAACCCACATCAAATCAGCTCAAAGTAGAAAAAACATATATGTCGATAACCGAAAAAAGGATATGGTATTTCATATAGGTGATCTTGTTTTCATAAAGGTATATCCATGGAAGGGTGTTACAAATTTTTGTAATAAGGGTAAATTAAGTACCAGGTACATCAGACCTTTCAAAATTCTTGAACTAATTGGAGTTGTAGCTTATTGTTTGTCAATGCCACCAAGTCTCTCCAAAGATTATGATGTGTTCTACGTACCACTTTTGAGAAAATAAATTCCTTACCCAATGCATGTACTCACCTATGATGAAATATAACTGGAAGTCGATCATTCTTATTGGGATGATCCTGTCACAGTTCTTGATACCATAGAACAAGTGCTGAGAGATAGGGAAACTCATCTGGTAATAGTTTTATGGAGAAATCATAAGATGGAAGAAGAAAAGTTGGAGCCCAAGGAACTTATGATAAAGAACAACCCGAATCTTTTTATGTAGTAATATTTAAGAAATTTCAAGGATGAAATTATTTGAATGAGGGTAGAATGTAACATCCTAAACATCCATGGTATGTTTTCCTTTGAATTATTGAATAGCTTACGTTGTACGCAACATGGAGTTTTAACACACCACGACCAATCAAAAATGATATTATAAATAGTAATTTTAAATTTTTTAAATTTTATTTTTTAAATTGGACTTAATTCTTGGATTCGGAATATCAAAATTATTATAGTGTAAATTTTTGGAATTTATCTAAAAATTTAAATTTTTGATAAATAGTGAAAAAACTATGTTATTGTTTAAAACTATAATTTTATTTAAATAATTAGTTATTCTATTTAAATTTATAATTGGTAAAAATAGATACATAATGCCTAGATATTTTCAATGTAATTTATTAGATTCATTTTATAATAATATTATATAAATATAATTTTATTGAACTTTTTACCATCTTTTATCTACCTTCTAGGCATGTTAGAAAATTTGCATAAAACATAATTTTACAGCTTCTGGAAATTTAATTTCAAAAATCTAAGAGACATGGTTGACAACGATAAAAAAAATGAATTTCAATAAGAAGAAATTAATTTTTTGGGGAATAGTAACTTTTGACATTTATTTACCACTGTTAAAAGTATATTAGATAATTAAATGTATAAAATAATTTTATAATTAACCTAACACATGTACTAATTCTATTGGATACGTGTATTTCAATGAAAACAAACCTTAGGAATAAAATATGATCATTTAGATCCATTTGGATTTGATTGGGACATTTATTATTATTTTATTTAAAGAAGAGTTAAAAGTATTAAATTCAATATTTAATAAAAACCCCATTTTTAATATGGGGCACTGCACAAGTTAAATTTGAAAGTAAATATTCACTAGAAATCTAAAAATGTTTAATACATAATATTATTTTATTTAAAATTTTTCAATATTATATAATTAAATTTTCTATGACACAATGATGATGGAGTAACTATATTATTAAAGAATGATTAAGAAATTGATATTATAAATATAAAAATAAATGTAAATTTATACTTCTGATGCATTATAAAAATTTATTTGATTAATATGACATGTTATAATTGACTAAAGGAATTATTTTCAAAGTAATCACACTATTATGACTTTAAGAAAAACAAAATACCAAATAGTGTCAAAATTGACACAAAATAGTTTTTAAAACTAATACCATATTATTAATTAATATAATAGTCCTAAAAATAAAAGGATAGTCCAAAAGACATATATAATAACATATATATCATTAATGAACCACTTGGGGTTATCTTAAATTTTATATTAAGATTATTAACCATATAATGTAATAATACAATAATACACGGTAAAAGTTAAACTATTTAACTAAGAGTTAAATCTAAAAGATAAGGTTAATATGGTGACTTGAACCTATATAAAACCTATTGGTTTTGAGGTTTTTGACCAATCCCCACCTTATACTTGAAATAAATCATTTTTGAGCCATTATAAACCGAATATTATTTTATCATAAAATAATATTTCAAGTTTTTCCTAAAGAGACACTGGCCTCTCTATAAAAGGGTACTTCCCCTTCTCTCAAAATCACTCCTCCAAAACCATTTCCTCACCCAAACCCTTCTAAAATATCCTAAAAACTACCCTAACATATTCTTAGAGGCCTTTCATTTATAAAAAATTCATCATAAGGATCCCTTTTTATCAACTCAAAAGGAAACACCTGAATAATAGGTAATAATTTCAACACCTCTTTCAATGTTCTTTTCTTCTTCCACATCCACTTTCTTTGTTGTTTCCATACCAAAATTATAAATTTAGTAGCTTATTAATACTGTGATTTTATTATAAATATGGTACAATAATATTCATTATTCTATAATCCTATGAATGACATGTCACCATACGTTCGTACGTACGACATACCGTCTCCACGTCGAGGTGTAGTTTATTATTCAAACACATCCTTATTTGGATGGGTATAATAATAAGTATAACTGATGTAAATTATAAATATAAATGTTAATTATTCATTATATATGATATAACATCCAATTAAATACAATTTCATCATCAATATAATAATATTGTCACTCGTGCGTAGGTAAGAATTACCGTCTCCAAGAACGCGATGAGATTCATTCTGCATCGTAATCATTCAAGAATAATTTTATTTTAATGATTAAAAATAATGTTTATGAACTTAGTATCATTATTGATATGAATCAAATACATCCTATACATAACAAACATGGCATATATAACAAAACATATAAAGGAAAATGAATCTGTGAACACCCGAAACAATGATACTACTGAAATACTATTAACCAAACAATATTAGAAGATCATATGTGATATCATATTTAGGTATTTGGTTATTTTATAATTTAATAAAAATGATTTACATATTTTAAAATAGTTTAACATACACTCTATCAAGGAAAAGTATAAGTTAAGCGTTAATTCTACAATCTCTTCATTATCTGAGGTTGTTTATACCTGAGTATCTACTAGGACCTCTTTGTCATCCACATCCGTGTTTCTTAAAAACGTATTTCAAAATATTTTTACTATTTCCTTGACTATAATTTAAAGTAATTTATAACCTTATTTGACTTTTTATTAGATTTTTATAAATTAATATTTCTGTTGTTTTTCAAACAAGGTCCTTTACGTCCTTTTCGACAAAATTAAGGAAAAATGATTTTTAACTTATATGGAGGTTACAACAATTTTCTTCGATTATAACACCTTGGAAGTTTACCTTACAATATTATAAAAATATTTTCAAAATAAATGTTTTATTTTATAATTATGTGACTTTTAAATGATTTCACAATATAAAGATTTATTTCATTCAAATAGTTTTCATTTCATCTAGGTCAACATCCTATAACAGATTTTAAACTTGTTTGAAGTTGATTTATTAAGATACAAATATTCTATATTGTATTGAATGTTTTTTGATATGTTTGATTGTTGATGTGTTATTTTTATACCATTCATGGTTTATGGATAATGTATTTATATTTCATATTCTAGTTTAAATATGAATGATTATGTTATGTTTAAACCTTTTCATATGAGGAATTCATTGGACATAGTATGTGATGGGTGGAGCCCACTATAGCTTCTTATGTTATTGGTAGGTCTCATAAGACAAACTGGTGTCTTGGTACAAGGCCATGACAAAATCATATTTTTCATCTTGGCACAAGGTATTGACTATTTTGTTATGAAGTTCAACATTATGAATTCCATCGTTATGAAATTGGCTATTGGTATTACATGTGATTATTAGACTACTAGAATATCCATTTGAATAAGTAAATAGAATTATTTGATTTATATTTTCTATATTATTTTTATTTTTATGTTTATAAGGCTTGTGTTTTAGTCTTATACAATGCCTTAAATTTTTATTCTTATTTATGAAAGTTTCTACTAAATTTTTATCCTTACTGGGAATCTAAGCTCACCCATTTCTATGTTTTATTTTCTACCAGGATGCAGAGAATTAAATTATGACTGACCTACATGGATAGTCGAAGGGAAATAAATTTTGTTAATGGATGCAATGTTAATGTGTTTCTACATTTTATAATGTATTTTAAAACTTGTTAATGTATCTAGTACTTCCAAGGATACTAAATTGATCAGTCTTTTGGGATTTGATCCCTTGTGATCTTGCCAATGTTATGTAATAATGCACTGAATATGGGTAACTAGGGTCGAGGCGTACAGATAACAAATAAAATGATACTCATCTACAATCCATATAGGATTATCAATCTCCTCATATGGATTTTTTTCAATACCACTTCCATAAATTCAATGTCTCTTATTACCCCTATTGATAATAAATCAAAAGGATTAATGTGACAGTTTTCTTCTACCCTTCATAGAACTTGGAAATAACATCTACTTTTATGAAAGATGGAAGGTACCACATGGGTCGTTATGAAGAGACCATATCATTGTTATACTCTATGTATATGGTGGATAAACCTGTTTAAAAAAACATGATAGACGCAACAAAAGTTGTCTATGCTGTAATTTAACAAGAATGAAAGTCATATCAATATCGTAACATATTTATTCTTCAAAGAGGGGGTTGTCTAATATAGAATTATCATGTAATATATTCCCTCTAACACATCATCAAACACATCATAAATTTCGTGTGAATGAATATTTTACTATCCATTTCCATGATATTACTAATAAACTGACACTCCACCTTGATGCATATATTTGATATAATCCATACAAGATAAATAAGTGTAATTATGTTTCCTCTATTTTCAAATTATATTTAGATAAACCAATCTTCTATATATACATGAAACAAGTCAATATTTAATCTAATTTAGGATTAATCCCCCCCAATAGGGTTATTCAATTTTATTAGACTTGGATGAAAATTTATTGAGATAATAATAATGATATTCATGTTGATAATTCACCATTGTGAAATAATTCAAGTTTTTATCAGATCTTGAATAGTAATTACAACTTGTTGTGTACTACATTGTTTAGAAAGTTCTCCTCTTAGGATTGATTTTCAACATCAATTCCTTACATTGTATGAATACATAAACTAGAAAATAAATAATATAATAAAGTGGAACACTTCTGAACCTCTTAATAAGAGCTATAAGGTAGATAATTTTCTCTCAACCTAAGGACACATTTTTTTATAGCACTAAATTTTCTTGTATTATTCATGATTTTGAATCATTTAAATTTTACATTTAGATAATTATTTGATACCTAGGGTACTTTTATTTCATTCACCTTCATCTTTTGTGGATTATTTATCCTCAAATTTTCTAGTAGTGTGATGTCTTCCCTTTGTGCTTGTATTTTTATCTCCAAAATCTCCCAATTAACAGAAAAATAGTAATACAATTTTTTTCATTATGTCAGACCTAATTTCACCTACCCTACATTTTTTGTCAGACATTTTAGTATCCATGTGTTGATAACCTCTCATGAAATTATATATCTTCATGTTTAACAATCCATTTCCCCTTTTCCTTTTCTTTATATAGTTCTTCAACCCAAGTATTCTGCCTTTCTCTAGTAACTTGAAAAAGACTAGTGAAAATGATTAATCACTCCTTCTTAACATTTTATATCTTGGTGTTTTAACATGGATTATTTAATGATTTTTTATAACTATATAGGTTAAAATATCAAAATATTCTTTAGGAATGTATTCAATCAATCATGACATCTGATTTATCTCATTGGTTGATTATATTCTTTTTTTAATATTTACATCATTCATTTCCATGACCCTTTTGAAGTGGTCCATGGTATGACCTTTATTTCCAAATTTTAGGAATCTTAAATTGGTTGACATGAACTTCTTGTAATAAAAAATATCATCCTTATTTATAGTATCTTGTTGTATATTTTTCTGGACTTCCTTCTTGTTATTATTTCCAAAGGAATACTATTTAGGTTAGGTTCATTAATTCAAAATTTTTTGTCATATTTTTTATGTTCAAACATATTAATAATGATTTGTTGTAATATTCCAGAACACATCATAATTATGAAAACTTATGTTTCAATAACCACCTAAATCTTCAAGATAATAAAATATATTCTTAATAGATAGATTCTTCTTCATTTGGGTATTATATTTCAGTATTGTAGGTATCTTTATTTATTCATATATAATCTCCCAAAAAAATACTTATATAATTTTTATATGATGAAAAATTATTCTAACAATCAATGACCTCATTTATAAACTTATATTAGCACTATAAGTAGACAAAAATATCCATCTTTTGGTTACAGTATTAATCTGGCTAGATATATTGCATTTTTTGTTTCTACGTTTTCATTTCACCTTTTAATGAATTATTTTGGGATTTAATTGATTAATATTTTCATTATCCAACCTTGATTTTTTCATTGAATTATCTTAAATTTTATTAACCATCGTATTCCTAAAGTTTAGTTTGGAACTTGTATTAGTAGATACGACTATATTTGTAGAGACACAAATGACTATGTTATGGCATAAATTCTTCCATGTTTTTTTAAAAGGTTGATCAATATGTTATATTGAGATATTCTTACCACTAATATGATTCTATTTAGATACTTGAGACACTTCAACAATTTTTTGTTGAAAAATACATTATTAGAGACGCACTATCTTTATTTTATTAGGTGGAAGAATTCATCTTCTAAAAAACATGGGATGTTCCAGAATTTGTCTCCATAGAATTTTTTAATTCATGCTCATGTTAAGTACATATCATGGTGAAGGAAAACTTATTATTTTAAACATATTTCATCACATATTCCCATTCACTTTTCATTATTTTAATATGGACTTCATGTTTTTTTCTACCTCCATTCAAAGAGTTCTCAAGTTTTTTTATTCTTCTAACATTAACTTCTAATTAAAAATACTTGAAACTAACAGATGATTTATTATTTTATTATAGATAATGGGTCATATATATATAATCATCATGCTACATGGCCTTTTAATACAATAACATGACATGCTATTTGAATTTACCGTTATTTTTTTTGGAATTTTAGAATAATTGACATTTAGGGAAACAATGAAAAATGTATTTATGTGCATGTATTATATCACAATAAACATGTTTACCAATAGTGATCTCATTAAAATTCCATTGGAATTTTTCTCCAATAATTGAAATATTTTTTTCATAGAGTAAAAAATTCTTCCTTTACTTCAATGAGGGTTGTGATAACATTGCACCATTTGAATTTCATTACAATTACATCCTCCTGTTTATTTATTTATTCATCATTTTATTATCATTCATAAAAAAAATAAATGAATGAAAATGAATATATGAATTAACTTCTTTAATAAGATTGTTCATATATCATTCAAATTGAGAGAAGAATCCTTCAAAATTTTTAATAGATTCTACGTCTTTATAATATCCATAACTTAAGCTAGTTACATTATAAGAATAATTATCTACTAACTTGAAAAGATAATATTGATCCATATATTCTTTTTTTGAGATGTTCCTTAATCTATTTTCTTATATATGCTTTTTGTTTTTCATAGTCTTGGAATAAAACCTTTTGCTTTTATCAAATGGAGTGGTAATTAAATCTTCAACATGAGGTCCTTCAAAATCAGCTTCATGTATGATCTTCATATAAACCTAGAAAAAATAGAGGGAAATAAACATTGATCCAATCATAAGAAGAACTATGCTATGATACCACTTTTAGATCCCAGATGGATCATTCAAGAACACTGAAGGGGGGGGGGTGAATTAGTGCAACCATCATTTCACCTAATTTTATATTATTTCAGTTAACACCACTACTCTTGAAACTCTACACTAGTTAAGAAGAATGGATTTTTTTCTATGCTATTGACATGCAATAAATATAATAAAAGAGATAAAAAAACATAAGTATTTTTTCAAGGATTGTTACTAATACCACCTATTTGTCACGATACACCTACGATTATTTTAAAAATTATTTTAACAGTATTTATTTGTAATGATTACAAACACTGATAATTGGTGCACAATGTTAATGTGGGAACTGATCAATATTTCTAAGTGAATGGTGTTATTTTTACTATTACCATCCATATTTATTGAATTGTTTATATTAGAATTTCTATTTTATGAAATATTATCAATAAACACACTCAAAAAGATCTATATAATGCAATAGGTGACTTTACATCAACTAGAAATTTTATTACTCTACGGATAGACTTCGAATACCACTGAATAAATATTTTTTGTAAGTCCCCCCTATGATGTTCAGTTTGTTGAACTTTATACTTCCAATTTAACTCATAATTTATTTTCAATTATAGTTGACTTCTTATTTTCTTATAAAATTATTAACACAATGAATGTATCTCATATGAATGTCTTGTGAAATGTTTATCATCTTTAGTTGTAAGCTTTATTCATGCATTAATTAATATTTCACATAATTAATTATCATTAATTTATACTCTTTATCAAATTAATTATTTTAATGTAAAATAAATTTGACACCTCTTGAATCCCCTTATTTTATTTTCTCATTCTTAACATTTTATATTTTTCAATAATGATACATGGGGTGTAGTGCGTGCATGATTTTAATATATGTAATTTAACTTCTTCTTTCTTCACAGATGCACACACATAATCCCTACATTAGTTTATGTGCGGTGTATTATGAATGTGTTTGGACTTTACAAATGTACTTCCATTGGAAAATCATTGGTGTGCTCACACATGGTCAATTATGAAATATACAATGTTTGTGTGTACTACCTTATAAATGTGCATGAGCATGAAAGTGTTCTCATTGCCATCTCCATGTAACAAGGAACACAACCTTCTTCCTTTGTTCATAATATTTTTGTGTGAAATTACTTCTTCTTCAATGTAAGAAAGTTTTTATGTGAGAAAAGTCTTACTACTATCTCAGATCTATTCATGGATACCATAAAGGCTTCATAGATTAAATCCCCTCACAAAACCTAGGTAGATACATTAAAATGTCATCCCTAGAGCTTAAAAAACCTCTGTTCTTCACGAAGTAGTTCAGGAGTGCATTGAACTCTTTTAATTCCCTAAGGATCCTCCTTCTTCCTCATGTAATCCATATTCTTCATGGAAGATCCTCTTCATGAAACAATTGTTTCATGATGACCTATTTTTTAGAAATGATTGTTTCTCTAAAACTCATAGCATGACTATCGAATTCATTGCTTCAATATTTATAGTAAAATAACCATACCTTATATCCAATTATTAAGCTGAATTAACCAAAAATTAAAATACCACAAATATATATGAGTCACACCCTCTTAAATACCTAATTATCGTAGACTATTTAACTACTTATTCATCACCAACAAACGTGGACCCTCAACTTTGTATGCCTGCTTTGTAACGAGCTCCACATTTATAAGGACTTGAACACATCAACGTGGATTGTTTTTCAAGATGCCTCCTCTAACTATGTTTTTATTTCGGTCTAAGATATTTTTATTTGAGTTTCTCACATACATGTGAGGTGTTTGATCACATGCATGATTTTGGTTTAATCTGGATACTTATCCTTTTCAGAGACATCACAAAAGATGGTCAGAACATGATCATCCATAGTAGACTGTTTGTCCCAATCATGCTAGTCCATCAAAAATCTAGGATTATTGGAATATGCATAGTTTATTTCATATTTCTGTGGAATGATAGATCAAAAATGAATATCAATTGATCAAATGGTTTTTATTCTACCTATCTTTTTAAATGGAGGAATAGTTAGTATTTAGAATCCAAAATCGAATCAACAACTCATTGGATGATGGTATATCAAACAAGGGTATCCAAAAATGGCCATCATTTACCTCTTCCCCACCTGGTACTATATAGTACTGATTCTCTTCTACTATTATGACACCTCACACAATGGCTCCACTTCTCCTATAGCCATGCATGTCTTCGATCATGGTAAGGGATTTTTCCACCTCTTTGCATCATTGGTTATTGCTTATAGTGACTCCCCCAAATTTTTGGGGGTGCCCTCCCATATATGTGGGGTTGATTTGGGATGTGTGGCCTCTGAGGTTGGCCTAATATTTTTGTGCAAATCAATATAGCATCAAATACCTCACCATTATTACCCAAGCATCCTCAACCATAATTTTCCATTCCACCTCTTCACCTATAGAATAAATACACACCACTTGAAGCATATATAACTAATTTTCAAAGAATATATATAATTAAGGGCAACAATAAACCCATTATCTTCATAAACATTTATGTTCTACATTATATTCAATTATTTATCTTCGAAAAAATTTCCTCATAAAGAATTTATACATTCATTGTCAATCTTCTAATCTTCTTTAATAAAAAAGGCATCATGCCGTTGAATATTTTCATGGAAATATTTTATATCATATTTTGAAGATAATGTGAACTCACCTAGTACTATAAGAACATATCTTTGATCATATGTATTGTTCAACAATTTTCGATGTTGTAAAAGTGCATAATTGCGCAAGAGTGACTTATAATGCTATGAATAAATTAAAATTATCAAGGAATATTCACCAAACTTAATGAATATCTCTCAAAATATTTCCAATTTTCATATATCATGATTATTTAATAATCATAGGTGACTTCATAAAATTTTAATTTTTAGTCTTTTTTATTTATTGACATCAAATAAAACCTTAGTCATCGACCAAACACATGGTTTTTTTAGTAAGATGTGGTCATCTTTTGGTTTATGAATGGTATATGCCTTAGATAAATGTTTATTTGGAAATAAGGGATAGGGATTTGTTATAGAGGTGATTAAAACACTCAAAATTATTGTTTCGTTTATTATGAGTGTGAGTCTTGGATTAATGATATGTACTCATTATAGCATGAGGTGTGTGGTATGAAATGGTAACACTAGGGTGTACCCCTGAATGGTTTTGGTTATAAAATGAAAATAGTATTTGTTATGCACCATTTTGAAAATAATTCATTGGATTTTATCCTTTCATGGGTAAAAGAGAGTTGTCTCAATAATATATACATGTGAGGTGGAATAGTATCATCTAATCATATCCTAAACTAGTGATCTTAGTGATTGGATAGGAATGATGATCATTAATGGCATGTGTGACATTGTGATTTGGTGGAATAATATATATAATATATATAATATATATATATATATATTCTTAGGTTATTATATGAGTTTAAGGAGATTATTAATTTATTTAATATGATATACTGGCCAGATATTGATTTTTTTATAATCTTAGTATAAAGATTTTGAGTATAGGATGAAAAATATGGAAATTATATAATATAAATAAATTTCATGAGGATCCTCATTATGGGTATGTGCAATAATAGAAATTGTATATTGAATATATGATTCAAAATTTACTAGATATAGTGCATAAAATCCAATGAATGGAGTTTTCCAATTATTGTGGATATAATAAGGTGTTCTTGAATCTCATAACTGAAGAACAAAAGAAAAAAAGAAGATTATATAGTTGAAAATAAACTTTACATGTCATGTAATTATTACATGATATGAAGTTATACAAGGTTTAAAACATTTCTTGTCTATTAAGATGAATTAAATTTCATCCATTCACAATAAAAATTGTGAAATCATTACAAAATATCAAATCCTTGAAAATAATAAGAAATAATGATTTTTATGTATCTATGAGACCAAAGATATGGTGTGCAACACAGATCACCATTTAACAATGAATTTGATCCACTGAAATTAATTTATGATTTTATTGATTATGTATTTTGGTTCCAAATAATAATTTTTCAAATCCATTCTAGGAGAGAGGCTCGAACATCGAGAGACTTCCGTAGGGTTATAACCAAGAGTTATGTGTAGCTAGGTTTTCCTTTTTCATTGTTGTTTTATTTTTATTTATTTCATGTAGCATATGATGATTTATATTTCAATTCCATTATATTATATTCATTAATATTTTTATATTCTCTCCCCAAAGGATTTTGGTTTATTTTTTATTGGAGATCACATGATGTTGATTAGATAAACCTACAGTGGGGAGAAGAATCAGTTAAACTCTATGCATACCAATTATTATTTTTTCTTTCATCACTTCCTCGATGATTTAATTAAATTAGAATTTTAATGATTTTCCTTAGTAAAATATTTTATTAAATCATGGAAAAAGTAATTTTTTTATCAAATGAAAGCCAACAAGATAACGGTAAATAATTTATGGCCATTGAGTTGAATTATTCTTCTTCTTTTGGAAATTTGATCTAAATTCACTCTAGTTATTTTAATTCCCCAAACAACCATGAATTGAGGTTATAGTGTAGATTAATATGGTTTGATAATATATCATTTCAATTAAATAGAATTGATTTCACATCCAATGAGTATTATTATTTTTCAAGTGCAATCCGGATTTCTTTTTAGCCAATCTTCTCATAGAAACATGTTCCACTCTCTTATGATTTTCTATTTGGGTTATTTGTTTAAATTTAATTATTATTTAAATAAATTAAAATTGAAACTCTTGTTACATGATCTTAAGTCAATAGTATTCATCTCTTAGTTCCACACTCTCTATGGATTTTATCATGTTCTTCAACATTACCACGCCTTTGTAGTTAGTATTGATCAGGACAATATAAATTTCTGATTTGATACTGTTGGAGGATTGAATGGTGTCTTTTTTATACCTCGTTAAACAAGGTTTAGTGTTTGGTTCTATGAAACTTTTATTGTGTTTAGGAATTTGATTTATTCATATATGTGTATTGGCATCTGTAACACCTTAGTTTTATCAATATCTTGGTGCTATGTCATTGGGTTTCAGTGAGACTCAGTAGATAATTTCATTTGGGATGCGATTGAGAATGGGTCGACCATTAGAAATGGTTTAGCGAACCTTAATAATGTCCTGGGATGGATAAAAGTGTTACTATTGTAGCTTTATGTTATTCCAGTTGAGTAGGAGCTATTCTAAAAAGGATTATATATGAATTTATTTTTGGGGGAATTGTCTATAAATGTTTTATCACTGGATGAGATAATATTTCTATAGTAAAATAGTGAAATGATCATGGGTTTATAAATAATTTTGTTATACATAGATGTCCCACTCATATGATAGATTACTTGAGAACTAATGAAGAATATAATGTATGGTTTGAGTATAGTTTTCCCTTGTGAAACATAGAGGGGATAAGCGAATCTGTGAGATCAATGAGAAATTGAAAAGGTGGCTTAACAATATTGAAATTAGAATAAATGATATTACAAGTTTATAATATAATGGGATATGGTCCATATAATGTTGTAATTATAAATCCCAAGGTAATCACAAAGGTCATAAGATTTAGGTTATTTCCACTAAATCTATGTGTTATAGAAACAAATCAGTGGTGGAATATGGAATAAGTAGGATCGAGAACCATTTTAGAATCAACAAAAGAGTGAGGTTGATCATATGGGTTTATTAGGATATAATGAGTGAGGATCACTATTTTTAGTATTTGGTTGATAAATGATTTCAGAATGGTTGGTGAATATAGGTTGAGAAAAAGATAAATTTTATGATAGGGAGGACACCATTTGAATATTTTTTCCACACACCATGTTTTAGGTGAATTAGTGTAGGTATTGGGATTTACTCATATAGAGAACATACACATGTTTTGACTAGGGTTATCTGTCAACACTTTGATATATGGTGATAGGATATGTTAATTAATTGAATAAACCATGATATGGGTATCAATATGAAATGGTTATATCAGTTTTCTACATTCAATAACTGATGGTAATGATTTATGATATAACTGTTTTGTGGAATTAATGGTCATGAGTGTGGAAAAGAGACAGGTATGATGACTGTATCTATGAATTGGGGTACCTCTAGGTGACAATGACAGATAGTTTGATAGAGTGAGGCTTCTTTTTATGATTATAATCTAAAGTGTGGAACTATGTGTTCTAATAATTATAGGTTAGAGATATGAATGTGTGGATATAGGAAAATGATGGTCTGGTTTAGGGAAGTAACATCAACCAATGTAATATGCCATTGGAATATCAATAAATCTTGAATTCCGCCACGAGTGGAGAATATTCGTGGAGTTTGTTTAATTTTCAGCATTTTGGTGTGTGGGGCTTTGAGATTTTAGAAACATTCAGTGTGTTGGGGTAATGATTAGGATATATTTCATATTATTAAATTTTATGTCTTAGTTAATGATCAACATGGTTCATTTGTGAGATAAATATCATTTATGACATGTAAGAGTGGGAGGTGTCTAGGGTTTTGACAGGTATTTCTAGTTTAGGTGCGGTATTGGCATGAACATATCTAATGAGGGATTAGAAATTAATGTGTTCATTTGATATTGTTGAATATTTAAGTTTATAGGGAACAAACACAATTAAAATATTAGAATAAGATGTGTTATGGTGGGCTGCCTCTAAATGATTTTCATGGTATATGATAATGGAATTAGAATAAAATCATGTATTAGTGAGGTTAGAACTAAAAATTTTGATTCTAACATAGAATTGGAGTTAAATACAAGTTAAGATAGGTGTTGAAATTTGATATAGGTATTAGCATAGGAGGATAAGACCCATAATTAGATTCATGGGTTTGGGTATCAAAAAATGTAGGATAGTGGTTATAGAAATCCATAGTGTACCCGGATGGGTGGAACTAGTTACCTAGTATGGAATCTAGGGGAGGTTCCTTTAGCTTTGGACATTGAGTTATCATTGCATTGAACTGAGTACCTAGTGAGGCACCAGTTGGATGGTGTTTTCTCACTGGGTAATTGATGGTTCACATGCCTATTTTTAAGAGATGTTATTTGTGACATTTTTTATTTTAAAAATAATTCACATATTTGAGGTTTATTTGATTTATTCATCTGAATGAAATGGTGTTCAATCCTACACCCCTCTCCATCCTCTATGATTTTGTTTTTTGATTCAAGATAGATTTACCTATTTCTTCATGGTGAATGTAGTGATATCCTTTTTCCACTTCCCCTCATGCTCTTCCCCTAATTATTCTATAATATCAGTGGATCGACATTATAAATATAATATTGATTCCACAAGATGTTGGACTAATCATGTCATGAAAATGTTAATTGGGCATTTCTTGGATAAAAAAGTGAGTACCCAAAAGGTTTGTGATGGTTTTATTTATTTTAAATATGTTTTTCAATATATGTTGGTTGATAAAGAAAATCCTCATGAATGTATTAATTTAATAACCCCATGAGTGATAAAGAGTATCGATAAAATGTGGATATTAGAGAGTGAGATATATATTGGAGATCCACTATATCATATATATTTATGATTGATTCCATTTTGTATTAAAGATTCATTTATATGTCGTAAAAGAGATATACCTAATTTACATCCATTTTGAATAAAGAGAAAAGAAGAATGAGTTGTTGATTGTGTTACTTGGTACTATTGGAAATATAGATTCTGGGAGGAACCTATATATCTAATGATTGATGTGATGGATTATAAAATATAAAATTTATTTTCTATTTGAGGGGTAAAAGATAGTTTCTAATATTGATTCAATGAAATTTAGAATATTGTTACTGATCATTGTGAGAATATATAATTAAATAGGAGAAATTCTTTTGTGAGTTCTATAGAGTAAACCTATTGGTTAAAATACAATGGCTAGCTGAAGTAGTGGGAATCCAACCATGTACTATGAATTATAAAATTATCAATATTTGATGATGAATTTATCGGGTATTATGGAATAAAGATGGTTGATATTGATAACTATAAGTATGGGGTTGTTTGAATCTTTACTTTAAATATTCAAGATTGTGTTTTTATATACTATAAATGATTTGTCATTATGCTAGAAATATTTATAAATTGGCTTATGAATTTTTATAAATTCATTTAATTTTTTACTCTTTATTTTGAGTGGTTGGAGATTCCCAAAGAAGATTAAAATGTCTTCTTTGTATATTTTAAAAAATATATAAGTTCTATATTTTGGGTAAAATTTTGAAAAGGAATTAATGTGTAAGATTCTTGTGCGATAATTCATAAAATTAACTTCAATAATATACAACATATATATATAATTCACTATAAAGTGGAATAAAATAAATTAAAAAAGGCATTGAATATTTATGAATAATATTGATTAATATTTATGATTTCTTCAAAAGTGAGAACTAAATTTGAAAATGGAGTAGAGATCCCTAACATATATAAGGGTCAATAGGGAACACTTAATGGTAATTTTCTTAATATGCAATATATTGGACAAAGTTTCATAAAAAATAGTTCCTGTGGAAACATAATATACAATATATAATGGAAATAAATCGTTGAATATGAGTATTCCAAAGTTGAAATTGAAAAACTCCCAAGGGTCAATGTGATGTGTAAAGGTAACCCAATCCATACATAAATATTCTTAGAGGTGGAATTTAAGGGTTTAATAGTCCCAAAAATATGATTTCACTAGGATTTAAATAATATGACCTCCCCATATCATATTAAATGATATGATCATAATGAATGATGATATTGAAGTAGTTACTGAATGAAATAAACATACTAATTAATCAAAGAGAATTTTGATACAAGTTAAGAAGTTGATCTTAATTAAATATAAAATAAAATAACCACATAATAGAGTCTGGAGGTGAAAGAAATCACAAGGTGTGATGAATATATTATCCTCGGAAAGATACATGTCATGTTTTTAAGGCATTATTTCTTTGTGATATGCTAAAATGAGATGAAATATTATGTCACAAACATGAATAGAAATTAAAAATCATAATCATTTTACACAATATGATGTTATGATTCCCTCACAACATAGAGTTATGAATCACACCATAACATCCTATGCATTAGATAATATTTTTCTTTTAACTTTATGGATGTTTTAAAGAAGGATTTATCAAGACTCGTTAATGATTTTAGGGTAATATTTTACTAGGATGAAATATGATTTATGGGGAATATTAGTTTTTTAAAAATAAAGTAATATTTCCTTCTTCAAATATAGAAATATATTCATGTAATTCTAGGTATAAAAATAGATATGATAAAAAAGAGAGTATATATTTTAAATTCGATAATAAATATAATAAAACATCTTGAGTATCAAATAGAGAATATAGTGATAATTATATAGAATATTATATTTATTTATGAAGAAATAATGAGAGAATAATAAGAATAAGAGGTAGGAGAAGACATTCCCTATGATATCCTTATGTAGTAAAAGATGAGGAATAAGAAAAATTATTATGGTATATATCTAAATCAAAAAATAAAATTCAAAATAAAGAAGTTAATTATTTATAAATTTTGACACTACAACTATTGTCTTTGATACCTTTATATGAAAAAAATTTATAAAGACTAAGGAGAAAAATAAAATTGAGTATCTGGTTATGTAACACCTAGATAACATATGATTTTTTCCAAAATAATATAATGTTTTTGATATTTTTATTTATAAATAATAATGATCTTATCTTTCATTTCACACAACACTGAGTTTATCTTATGTTACTGCAAACCCTATTTTTAAACGAAACATGATGTGTTATTAAAAATTTATTATTTATTATGATAGTTATCAACTAGCAATTGGAATGGAGAGTATGAATAATATAAAGTAAATTAGGAAAATATATGTCCTACAGAAGTATATAAAATTAATTATTTGATGACCAATTAATTAAAAAATAAAATAAAACTATTTGAGATTAGAGAAAATATTTTTATGAAAATTTTTTTTAATGCAAACAAAAACGTTTTACCTCAATAAATTAAAATAAAATTGGTCAATTATTTAAAATAAAATTATGTATTAGATATTAAATCAACTAATTATAATATATAGTATGAGTTTTATTGAAAATAGGCAAAAAAAAATTGAATTTTATGCTTAAAAACTATATTTTCTAAAAAAAGCACTTTTGTCGCCTCTTTTCGCAAATTAGTTTTTAAAATAATTTATGAAAATTTTATTAAATTTATTTGAAAAAATAAGCTTCATTTTTGAACTCATAATATCAAAAATATCTTTGGTTTAATTTTTGATAATTTTTTGAAAATATTAATTTTTTATTGAATAGTGAAAATTACTGAATTTTAATTAGAAAAAGGATTTTAATTTAAATTATTTATATTGATAAGTTATATTTTAATTTTATAAAATTAAAATTAGATAAATTATATATATATATATAACTTAATACAATTACGTTCATTATAATTAATTTCATAATGAAATTGAATACAAAAACATTATGAACTTTTGAACATTTTCTTATTGAAAACCCACTTTCTCATCGCTTCTACGTGATAAATTTTAAATAAAATTATTCCTCTTATGTGAATTGAATTTGGAAAATTTTATTCCATATTTTTAGTAAAAAAATTTATTTATATAATAACTTCAAATTAATCTTTTACTAAAATGAATAATTAAAATAGTAAAAAACAATATTTTGTGCTGTTACGGTAAAAATGGGTTCACTAAGTGATTGAACTAAAAATATAAGGGTAAAAATAACCTATATTTTTTTCTTATAAAATCTAATTTATGGTAACATTATTCAACTAGAGTTTTTATTATATTTCCTATTTATACTCATTAAATTTTTATTAATACATTATGATATTATATACTCATAATCATACAAGTACATAAATGTTTTATATTAAAGGAATTACCTAAATAATCTCTACTTCCAACCAATGGGTGAGAAAACATCATTCATGTGTATAGTGGACTACTTCCCCGCAAACTGATGTCATTAATTTTTCCATTACCACCGCTAATTTTTGGGTATGATGATATATATAATGCATATATTATACATATGATGTTATTAGATCATTTATACATTTTTTTACTTTTAATTACTTAGTGTATATGATAATGTCATTTGTGTGTACGGTGGAAAACCGCCTCATGAAATGATGTGATATTTTTCACTATCACAATATAATAAAGATAATAAATATAAATTTAATGATTATATATTATATAAATTAAATTAGTATTATATTCATGAAATATTTATCTTTATAAAAGGATTAAATATCATTTTTCACTAAAAGATGATAATTTTGTTTCTGTATCTATGGACTATTGCCTTCACGAAGAAATGTGGATCTCTTTTAATAACAAAATCTCATTGATGAAATGTATTAGTTTATTTAAATAAATATTATGGAATTTATGATATTATAATAGTTATATAAATTTAATTTATTTCTTACCTCCTTTCAATTATTATCATTTCAAAATGGAAACGTAACTCACATACGACCTATTGTATCCATGATCATAATATACTTCATTTCTAAAAAAAATCATTCATGATCTGTATTAAAAGTATAATTTATGTATAAAAATAAGAGTTATTTCATGAATATTATTATATAGATTGTGATACTATTATCAAAGTAATATGAACAAAAATTACTAATCAGAACATATATGAAAAATAATTTGGTTGTTACATGTAATATGACTTTAATATGGAATTGTTAATAAATGGGAACTAAAAGGATATAAGTAAATAATATATGTATTATAAATGCATATTTTGTTCTATAATAGATATACTATAAGAATATATTTATTATACATGATATTTAAAAAGTATTAAGGAATCCAAGACTTACAATAAGTGATTTCTAGTATCTCTTTTATTTTAGGGAGATATATAAAAATTCACCACTCATTTATTTTTTGTGGTTTGAATAATTCCAATTTAAAATATCATATAATGAATACCATTATTTCCATGATATTTAATTTTTCATTTGAGTTATTATTTATTTTGTATTATGATTCAAATTACTACTAAAGCGGTAAGGTATTTCAATATCACTTTTTAATTTTCTGAGACACAAGACATATTCATAACCTATTTATTTTATATGGTGTATACAATATACATGAATGCGTAAAATGATTGTTATTCAGGAAATTATTTGTTTTATAAATATATTTTAGGATCTCCTCATCATGGGGTTTGTGGTTTAAATGTTAACAAATCAGTTAGGCTGTTTTGTCTAAATTTTCCTTCTTTGTGACATAAGTTATGTTATGAACATATCTTCTTCTACGACGTGTATACAATTAACCATTGAAAAGTCATAAAATTTATTTATTTATTATAATTATATAATTATTTTCTTTTAATATGGTACATTAATGGGGATTTTGATTCAATGTTACCAATGTGGGAATAGTTTCATGTTACAATCACATAGTTTTTTGGAATTGTTTAGGATTATGCAACCAATGTTTTCATATTATCCATATATCAAGAACTCATGAATTATATTCACCTATATTTATTTATAGAGAATCCATGTTTTAGCTTTTTTCAATCTTTATATTCTTAATATATTTAAATAATGTTTTCGGAAAAAATGCCTTCGATAAAAACCATTTATCTTCTAAAACCATGTTTTCTAAAAAAATTAAAAAATGTCTTTAACATACTGAAATTTATTTATGAAATATATTTTTATCCATGTTATATTATTGAATTTTTTTAAAAGAAATATTCATGTCATTTTCCAATAAAATCCCATTTGGATTTTACAAAAAATGGGAAAGAAACCGTTGTTTTAACTTGTAATACATAAAATAAATTTACCACCATCATGAAAATTATTTTCATTAAAAAATTAAATTATATGTTTTCAATGTTATTTTAGAATAAAACTATTTTCAACAGATTTTATGTTTTATAATTTGTTTTTAAATCGTAACAGATATTTTCCTCAATAAATGTTTTTATTTATTTTTAATCTTCATTTATTGGTTTTCATGTTTATTTTCAATAAAAAGAATTTCTAAAATATTTTAGAAAGTTATGTTTCAAAAATTTGATTTTAAAATAAAGTGTATTTTTGTTATGAAACATTATATATGATTTTTCATTCCAAATCATTATCCATTTAAGATAAAATCCTTTGTGGTTACTTATGATTTACTAGGGATATGATCCAAGGATACCATTCTTATTCATTATACAAATAGTTTATGTTTAAGAAGATGTGATTTTTATGAAACCCATTCCTCTTCCATGTTTTATACAATGATAGAAATATTATGAAACCCCCTTCTTTTCAATGAATATTATATTCTGAAATGATAAAATGAATATGAAACATGTCGATTTTCTATACAGTATGATGCAGTGATATGTTTATGAAACCCATTTTATTTCTTGGGTTATGATATGATGAATGTTTTATTATCTAGTGGAACAAATATTTGTGGTTTTCATTACGTGAAATTTGAGACCTATATCCCCCCTAATTAATTTTTTCATTATTAATGTTATATGAGATCAAAGGGTACATGGGAGGTTATCCAAAGCTGGAAACAAGAGGGTACATGGGAGGTAATCCCATGTTCGAAACAAGAGGGTACACTAGTGGTTATCCCAATCCAGATATTAGATAATACACATAATGTTATCCCAATCCTAAAAAAGGGTACAATGGAAGTTATACAAAGACCCAAAAAAGATGGTATAGGTAAGGTTATCCAATGCTTGAAACATTATGTTAAATGGACTGTTATCCCATGCCCATAACAAGAGGTTACACCGAAGGTTATCCCAAGATCAAAGTAAGTACATGGGGGATTATCACAATCCTAACAAATAATGAATTTATTGGTAGATAGAGTTGATATAATATTTTCTAGGATGTTTTTATGCCACAATTCTATGACTTATGCCAATTTTATTTTATTATGGATCATGTTCTTTGATTTTCTAATGATTAATATCTTATGAACATCCAATCTTTCTTCCATGATTCAAGAATATGATATTTGATTTATAGGGAATGGTTTCACAATTTTATGCTCATATTATCACAACCTTAATATCATGTTATACTTATGTATATCCTTTATTTACAATTACATAGTATCTCAGATCCCCCTTTCTTATAATTTGTCTCCCCATGTTTCAATGAAAGGTTTTAGTATAAGTAATAAACGGGAAGATCATTCAGGAAAAAATTGAAGGTATTTCAAGAATTAAGAATATTTTGTTCCATGATTCAAAAGGCATTAAACTCTTATGGTCCCCAATAATGTGTTTGTGTAATGAAATGTGTATCTTCAAAAAAGATGTAATATCCATATATGAGAATCCTGGGTTGATATAGTTCATATAATGGGAAATGTTTAGTTAACATTTAGAAATAAGGATGAGAAAACTATATATATATACTTAGAGAATTTCCTAAGGACAAATATTGGGATGTCTCTAAGGATAAGTATAAGGATGATTCAAATAATTGGAAAATGTCTTGGAATCATGGTAATGGATAGAAAATGTGGTTTACAAGAAATTACATCGATTTCTAGATACTAAAAGTATTTTTTACTCTGGTATAGAGGTACCTAGGTAATAACTGTGAAAAGAGAACATTAAGTGGGACTCAATTTTCACCTGGTACATGACAATAAGTTTCGATGCATACTCAGTTTGAAAAACCTAGGAGACATTAATTGTAAATTAAAAAACTATTTATGAGACATCAAGAAGTATTTAAATAGATTTTAAATGTAAATGTCCAATGATTAACCTCTGGTTTCATATATTGAAAATAATATGTCATGATTTAGTCATCGAATAAGTGTTTTTTATTAATTATGTGATTCTTTACTATGATTACTACTGTTCAAAATATTATTTTATGTTTTATTCAATGACGGAAACTAGAAGGAACTCAGTTAAAATAGAATGTGATAAAAAATTTGATGATGATCATCCAAATGGGATGATAAATAGAGTGAATTCTATTTTGTTTATACTTAATATATTATCATTGAAGATGATTAAAAATGTGCACATCAAACAACTCTCAAAATCCCCCATGAAGATAAGGATAGAGATTTCAGAGATTTAGTGTAGCAGAGACCATAAAGGAAATACAATTTAGATTCTTATATGTCTAGAATGTGGGAAGAAACACCTAAGTGAATGTATCATAGGAATGGGAAGATGTTTCAAGTGTGTAAAAGAAGGACACAAATAAAGTAATTAACGAAGAAAAAAGAGAAAATTTTAGTTAAAATAATGGATGAGAATACTGGTCTCCCTAGAATATCATCGATGGTGAATGTTTAAATTATAGAATGTATGGGAATTATATAAATCAATTTCTTAAGGGGATAGACTATAAAGAGAATCAGTAAGCGTTTATGAGTAAGGGTATTTTTATTGATGATGAAGAGACTATAAGTGAAATATGAAAGGAAGGAGGTATTATGGAATAAGATGATATATCATAGTAAATGGTTTGTTAAGGAAGTGGTATTTTTAATGAATTTATATATTGGAATTCATGAACTATAAAATATATAAGGATTGTCCATTATAATTTTTTTATTAAGGATTTGAAAGAATATTTTCAATGATGTTGATGACCTAGAAAATTGTTTTAACTGAAAGGTTATATTTTATAGAAGAAACATGATAAATGGAATAATATCCCTTAATATATTCCAAATGTTGAGATAATTATGTGTGGATAAATAGATGATTATTATCGGTAATGAAAAAGGGATAGTACTAATTAACTTGGTGATGATTACTATTTTGTTAACAATGTGGTTTATGCTATCATCGATGGAGTTTATAAAATTTTGGATATATGGGATATATCCAATAAAATTTTATTTTATACAGAATGAAGAAGCTTGTATTATTTATAATATAGTTTTTTATTAATTTTGGTTATTACCATGTTTCAAGAGAATACAGAATTAACGTATTCACATGCTTGATATGAAAAAATTATGATATATTCATTTTTCTAAATTAAGATACCTTATATCTAAAGCCTAATAATTTAAAATTTTGGAAGGGTTATTAGGTTAACAATTTATGGAAATTATTACATTAAAATTTGGACAAGGATTTAGAGATTAATTTATTCTTTCACCATATGAATATTTATACAAATTGGATAACCTATCCTAACCATTTTGTTATGATAATTAATAATTATTGTCAAAATGACATTTCGTTATATTTATAGGTATTACGATTCATTGATAATTCAGGAATACAAAATTAAACATCATTTCTTAGAGTAGGAGTTAAATTGAAAATCAATCAAGGAATAACCAAAGGGTGTTATTGTGTTTATGAAATGGAATGAAATCATTTAAGTATATGTTCTCATGAAAATTATATAAAATTATGAAAATGATCATAGAAAAGATTTTTTCTATTATCACCATATTTATGATATCAATGACCATTTTCAAAACTCTTTGGTTTATGGTTTTTTGGTTTTTGACCATCTATGGATCATCAAATTTTTTGTGATCAATGATATCTATCGCTTTCTATAATTAATTTTTATTTTCATCCATGTAAAACTCCTCAATTCCCACATATGATCTCTTTTGGGGAAATATAGTTATTAGTTAATTTTGGTAACCTTAATGTTTCTAAATTTCTCATATTAAGGGATTATTTTATTATTCATTTATATGATATCTCTTTCAATGACAGAATTTTCAAATGTTAAACTTTTGATGAATGAGATGAATTTTGATGGAGAAACTCATTTTATGGGGCTAAAATAAAATACCCTAAGATTTTGTTATAAATTTTTTTCAAATTTATTAAATATTTATGAATTTTTTAGTTTTAATAAATACTAATTTTATTACCTTTGTTGCAAAAAAACACTGATCTTATCATGTGTTTCATGCAACACAATGCTTAAAAGAAACATGGAATGTAATTAAAATATTATTATTTTATTGTATAGTTATCACATAGCAATTGGAATGGTGGGTATAAATAGTATTAATTAATTTAGGAAAATATATGGTATAAACATGTATATAAAATGACTTATTTGGTTAAAAATTAAATAAAAATTATTTTAATAAATATTTTCTAATAAAGGAAATCTTTTTCTGAAAAAACTATTTATATTAAAAAACACATTTTACCTCAATAAATAGAAAAACCTCATTTTGTGAGTGATTTCAATAAAAATTTTATATTTTATAGTATATCATAAGATTAAAATTCATATTTTTTGTTTTCAATACAAGAGATAAGAATAAATCCAATTTTACTTTTTAAAAATGAATTTTTCTATAAAGTATTTTTGTCGCTTTTTTGGGAAATTATTATAAAACCATTTTGTAAAACTATAAGGAAATTTATTTGAAAAATAATGTTTATTTTTGAAAAAAATATTTTCAAAATTATCTTAGAGTGAATTTTTGAAAATTTAATAAAATGATTAATTTTTTAATGAGTATGGGAAAATATTGAATTTTATATTAATTTTTTTCATTTAAAATATATTTTTTTGATAAATTATAGTTTAAGTTGGTTATAGTGTAAAATAATATCTATTATATATCTATTAATCCAATTTAAGTCATTGTAATGAATTTGATATTGAAATTGGATAAAAAACCATTGTAAACTTTTGAACATTTTAACTTTGAAAACCCACTTTCTCGTTCCTTCTCTGAGATTAAATTTAAAATATAATTTTAAAATTTTATGAATTTAATTTTTAAAAATTTATTAAATATTTTTAATAAAAATAATTTACATTATCTAATTAGTTCAAAATAATTTTTACTAAATTGAATAGTGAAATCAATAAAAACCTAATTAGCTCAGTTAAGGAAAAGATGGCTTTACACAGGGGTTATAGTATAAATATAAGGGTTAAAGTAACATAAAAGACTCTCTAAAATATATTTTATGACTATATTTCAATCCTACAATGTCTAATATTATATAATAATCCAATTTGAACCTTTTTCAATGTGAAAAACTTTGGTAGAACATTTTCTTTTTTGAAAAATACAAGTGTGCCACTCACCTCATTTATAAAAGGAAACCCCTATCCTCTATTCTTCACACCTTTAAACTCTTTTGGTTTAGAAAAAACAAAACCAATCATAGAATCATAATGTTTGGACAAAATTCGATATAGGAATTGGTTTGGTGCAACCTAAGGGGGTTACCCAAAGAGAATGTAACGTTCTTGAATGAGTGTTTTTATTTACTTTCTTCCTTCACCTACATAGATTATAAGTAAAACAAAATAATATAATAACCAGAGAATATTACATAAAATGAGATGTTTCTAATATTATTTTATGACATAAACCATTTCCACTTTTATAAAATATATTATGAAATCATCATTTTTGGGTATAGTATTTTAGTTCCACTCGAACTGATGACATTCATTTTTCCATTACCACCTATAAATGTTTGGTATGATGATAGATATAATGTATATATATGATATTTAAAAAATAAGTATATCTATTTAGTAATTATATCATATATATAGATTTTAATTTCCATTATGTAGAACATAAGATAACATCGTTCGGGTGTATTATGGACTACCTCCTCACGAAGCGATACGATTCTTAATCACTATCACATTATATAGAATTTAATAAGGACAAATTTAAAGAATATAAGTGATATCAATTAAATAATTATGATATTAATAACATGTTTATCATTTTTAGAAGATAATATATCATTTTCTTTCTTACTCAAAGATGATAACACCATTTGTGTATGTGTGGACCACCTTCTTCACAATGTGATATGACTCACTTTTCATCACCACACTAAATGAATTATACGTATAAGTATATTTAAGGAAATAATATGGCATTTATGATATAATGATAATTTTTAAAATATAATATATTACTTACATCTTTCCCCTAATGATTGTTTAAAAATGGAAATGTTACTCATGCGTACGTACAATCAACCATCTCCCTGATCGAAATATACTTCATTTCACTAATCCATATTTTATGATTGGTATTAAAAGTATAATGATATATAAATATTATAATTATTCCATTAAAATTATTTTTTAGATTATGGTTTGATGATCAAATTAATAGGAATAAAACTAATAAATTAAAACATATAAAAAACAAAAAGAGGTAATTACCCGAAATGTGACTTTGACATGGAATTGTTAATAAATGGGAAATAAAAGGAAATAATTAAATTATATATGGTATTATATACATAATTTTAGTTATTTAGTAAATTTATAATAAACACATACACACGCATATATATATATATATATATAAATTATAAAGGATGTTTGAATGAGTGTGAATAATGTCGAGACAGACAGTAAGGGATTTCAAGTCTCTCTTTTATTTCTAGAAGACATATGAAAATACACCACTTGTTTTTTTTATATGGTGTATACACTATCAATTTTACATGATTTGTCATTAATAGTATATTTTTAATTATATTTAATGTTTCATTTGAATTTATTCTTTATTGGGTAATATAATTCAAAAGATTACTAAAGCGGTAAGGGATTTTTGTCTCACATTTTACTTATTTGGGACTCATCCTATAAACACCACTAATTTATTTAATGTGGTGTATATAATATCGATGAATTTATATTATGATATTTTAATGGAAATTATTTGGTAGATATATTTATTTTAGGATCTCTCTCTCTCTCTCGTGGGGTTTATGTTTCAAAATATGACAAATCGTTAAGGAATTTTTATCTAAATCTCCTTTCTTTGGGAAATAAGTTCTCTTATGGACCTATATTATTCTATGAGGTGTATATAATACCACTTTGACATGTTATAAAATGAGTGTACTAATTTTAGTGATATTTGTTTTTTCTTTAATGTTATTCTTTCATTGATATTATGATTCTAAGTTACCAAAGTAAGAACAGTTTTATTTTACAATCTGATTATTTACTAGGATTGTTTAGAATTAGGCTTCCAATAATGAAATCATATAATATATATCCCAAGAAACATATTAATTTTATTTTATTATATTTATTTATGGATAATACATATTTCCTATTAATTTCCACTTTTTATACACTTTAGATTTCTAAATAATGTTTTTATGAAAATTTGTATTTTCCATCGAACACCATTTATCATTCCAAAGCATGCTTTATAAAAACATCCAAAAAATTGTTATTGACATCGTTAAATGATTTATTATAAAAAATTTATTATACATTAATTTTTTTAAATACATTTTTTTTGAATAATTATATAATTTTTTAAACAATGCATCTTTTTCATTTACCAAAAATGTGAAAGGAACCTTTTCTTTAACTTGTACGACGTGAATATAATTTCCCACCATCGGGGAAATTATTTTATTTTAATATTACATAATATGTTTTGATGGGTATTTTCAAGGAAAATTATTTCATTTTATTTGTTTTAATTTTTTTTTCAAATATATTTTTATATTTTCTTCTAGAAATGTTTCAAATTATATTTATTACATTATTTATATGTTTTCACATTTATTTTCAATGTGAATGATTTCCATAATAAAATAAAATGATTAGTTTTAAAAAGAGATTTTCAATGAATGTTTATTTACCTCTTTAAATTTTTCAGCTGATTTTTCATTCAAAATCATTATCCATCTAAGATGACATCCGTTGAGGTTACTTATGATTAACTTTGGATATGATTCCAGGACACAATTATTGAATTATCTCTGAATTTTTTATGTTTATAATTACATGGTGTTTATAAAATCCATTTCTCTTCCATGGGTTATACTATAATAGAACTCTTATAAAACTGAAATATTTTCATGGGTTATAATATGATAAAATAATGAAATTATTGTGGAACCTGTCACATTTCTACATGTTATGATATAATTAAATGTTTATGAAACACATTTCATTTCATGGGATCTGATATGATGAATGTTTTATGATGTTTTACCATACATACTACATCTAAAAATTTGTGTTTATTCAGAACTAGCCATATCAATGCTAGGAAAAAGCACTGATTAAGGTGGGACATTATGAGCACTAACAAAGAAATGATAAAGGCGGCCCTTTATCATCATTTAAAAAAAGCTCTCATAAAGGGGGGCCTTTTATTAGTGAAAATAAAAAGGAACTAATAGGGGGGTGTTTATTAAGGCTATATAAAAGTGCTAATAAGGGGGTAGAGGGTTTTATTAGTGATTTTTTATAGTGCCGATAAATGGTATATTTAATAAAAAATAATTTTTAGTAAAAATAATTTAGTAATATTTAAATATATTTATATCGATATAAATATGATTAATATATTTTATTAAATATGACTTAGATGAGAATAAATATATATGTACAATTAATATATAATATATTTAGTGAAAAAATCAATTAAAAAATAAATTAAAAGTAATACTAATTATTATTTTTCTCAATATTATTGAGTAATATTCATTTAATAATAATTAGATGAAATAAATATTCAATAAACTAATGAACCATCTATGATAAGTTGAAAACTAGACATAAACATAAAAAGACCATGAATTTTGATCTAGGTGTATTTTTGAGCTCTACAACATTTCAAATATAATAATGTGAAGATATATATGCCTTATTGACTAGGGGGTACCCAAATCGCTATTCATTTGAGTTAAAAAGGCCCTGAAGTCATCCAAAACTTTATTTTTTATGTGGGATACCCTAATTTCTTAATATTTAATAGTATTTTAGGTTATTAAAAGACAATATAATTATCTCTTTTCTATGAAGAATGTTTTTATTTTTATAGATTACATTTATATAGATATTATTGATTTTAAATTTTATAAATTTTTAATTTTATGTTTTATTTATAATTAAATAAATTTATATATTATTATATATAATAATAATAAAGCAATCATATAATTATACATTTAAAAATATGTTTAAATTTTTTTATTTTTTAATTTATATACTATACATATATAAATATTTAATATTCATTTTATTTAAAATAATAAATATCCTTTTTCTCTACCATAAAAATTCATTTAACAGTGATAAAATTTACCTTTTTCAGCACAAAGAAAGCACTGAATACCAGAGCACGACTATAATACCTAATATTTTATCAAGGTTAGTAATTAACTAATAAAGGAGTCCATTATCATAACTAAAAAAGAACTGGTAAAGGGTTCCTTTATTTATGATTTTAGAGATCCTGAGAAAGGATTCCATTTACCAGTGCTTTTATAGAACTGATAAAGGGGAAAACTACAGTGTTCTTCAAAATTTATAGTACATTGTGGCACCATAAATAACATAGGTATAATACACATATCGCCTGAAATAGTAGATAGGTATAATAAAATTTTTAAATGAAATAAAAATTTCAAAAAAATTTATGATAAGAGCATTATATTATAGAAATATAACAAATTGGTTTATACAATTACATTAGTAAAAAATTATCAAACATTCAAAAACATCAATGTTTTTTTATCTTTTTTCCATAATCCCCACTCATGTTATTTGTTGAACAAACCATCCTAGCTCAAGAAAATTAATACACCTCATAAGAAAACAACTCTTATTTTAGTAATACTAAAAATAATTAAATTAAAAATAATGTTATGATTTTAAACAAAACATTCAGTCATACAAGGAACATTGTATCATATTGAGTTATGGTTGATTCTTATATGTAACCCCATTTATTTTTTCCCTTAAATAATTATCTATGTGAAAATTAAATAAATAATTATAAGATGAAAATTATAATGAAATTAATTATGTAATAAAAAATAAAATGAAAAGAAATAAATATAATATTGATTTCTTGGTTTTTGAGATGTAATAAACACTTTAAATAGAAGGGGATAATATATTTTGAAACCACACGCTTGGAGATGTAATGGTCTCAACATGTGTTAGATTGAGGTGTGGTTGATTTCTACATGTCCCAAATGACATATGGATCATTTTTCTAAAGTATTAACACAATATAAATGTGTTTGCTGGGATTTGAGTATGTCACATGTGTTTTTTTACTAAAATGTCATTTTAAACTAGAAACATGTACATTGAGTCATATTGATCACATCATGTGCTAGTTTTATATGAAAATAATTCCTAGATTTAAAAAATGACATATAAATCATTATCCTAAATTATAAAAAATACTTAATCATGTTAGTTCAATTTTTAATGAGTCGCTCTTTTTGAACTAAAATGCCAATTTTAAACTGATAACAAACAATTTAGGTCATACCAAGCACATTGTGTATTGGATTTAGGATCATATGACTATTACACATGAAAAGGGATTATGGATCATTTTTACTAATGTATTAAAAAATCCAAATGAATTTTCATAGTTTTTAGTATGGAAGTTGTATTATTTTCTAAATTTTTTGTAAAATTTAAATAAAAACACATACTTTGAATCATACTTCTCACACTGTAAGATTTATTTAGGTGATTAACTACTGGAAAATGGACCTATCCCCACGGGTTTCCCCAAAACCGTGGGGATAGGTACCCCTATACCCACGGTTTTTGAAAACTGTGGGCATAAATCAATTTTCAAGACCTATACCCATGGTTTTGAAGAACCGTGGGTATAGGGGGTCTATCCCCACAATTTTCCAAAACCGTGGGGATAGGTCCTGAAAATTCACCTCTACCCACGGTTTTCCAAAAACCGTGGGTTTAGGGGTACCAATCCCAACGATTTTGGGGAAAAACATGGGGATAGGTCAGGGTTAAAATATCAATACCCACGGTTATGAAAAACTATGGGTATAGGTTTCCCGTGTGTGTGCGGAAAAAAAATTCACGGGAAGGAAATTTTTTTTTTGGCGGGAGTCCAATACCCACAGTTCTTCCCTCTATACCCACGGTTTATATAACTATATTTAACTAAACACAAATATATATACACAAAAACGGTGTTGGGGTAGTGGTTAGGTGCTTCGTCTGCAGTGGAGAGGTTGCGGTTCGAAACCCACAGGCCGCATTATTTTAGGACATATACCCACGGTTTTGAAACTGTGGGGAAAAACCACTGACATCGTGGCAATTGTGTCCATTTTGTTAACACGGTGGAACATCACCTATACCCACAGTTTTGGAAAACTGTGGGTATAGAATGGGGACCTATACCGACGCTGTTCCAGCCCACAGTTCCCAAAACCGTGGGTATAGGCTGTTTTTCCAGTAGTGATGTTGATTCCTACAAGTCTCTAATGACTTATTTATCATTTTTATAAATTATAAAAATAGTATGAATGCATTATTTGGGTTTGAGTGTGTTAATGTTTTTTACTCAAATGTCATTTTTAACTCGATACATGCACATTGAGTCATACTGGTCATATCATGTGTCATTTTGACTTAAGGATAATTCTTAAATGTCTCAAATTACTTATGAATAATTGTACTAAATTATCAAGACATTTAATGTGTGATTTCTTGGTTTTCAATGAGTGACAATTTTTAAACGAAAATGTATATTTTAAACTGATAACAAATACATTGAGTCATATTGGGAACATAATGTATTGGATTGAGGTGATACTAACTCTTATGTTATAAAATTAATTTATGGGTCATTTTCATATAGTATAATTACAATTTGAATGTGTTTTATTGGTTTTTATTATGTTGATTTTCTTTTTTACTAAAATTAATGTCAATTTTAAATTAAATCCCACACAAGGAGTCATATTGGTCACACAGTGTATCATATTGTGGTGATGATAATTAAAAAATGTCACAAATGAGTAAAGAATCATTTTACTAAAGTACAAAAAAATTAGAATGTGTTTGATCAGTGTTGAGTATGCCAGTTGTGTTCTTTTCTTAAATGTCATTTTATAATGAAAACACATACTTTGATTCATACCGGTCACATTATGTATATGTTTGATATAATAATTATTCTATCATGTAGCAAAGGACTTATGAATATTTATACTAAATTATGAAGATAATATGAGTGAATTTTCTATATTTTCACTCAGTTAAACTTTTTGAACTAAAAGTTCAATTTTTAATAGATAGACGACCCTTCAGTCATCCTGCTCACACCGTACATTGGATTAAGGTGAGGCTTATTACTAAATGTAAAAAATGACTTATGGATTGTTTTCCTAATGTATAAAAACAATAAAGAGGCAGTTTCATGGTTTTGATCATGTCAAATGTCTATTTAACAATGATTAATGTCAATTTTAAATAAAATGATGCACTATGAGTCATACAGATCACACCATGCATCAGATTGAGGTGTGGATAATTCCTACACATCCAATAATAACTATTGATTTATTTTTCTAAAGTGTCAAAAAAATTTGAATGTGTATACTCAGTTATGAGTATATAACATTTTTTTATAAAATATATTTTTAAACTCAAAATTGACACTTTGATTCATACCGGTCACATCCTGTGTCAGTTTATCATGATACTAATTCCTACAAAAAAATTATTTTGAATAATTTTTCCAAAATTATAAAGACAATACAATAACAATTTTTTAGTTTTTAGTGATATACAATTATTTAAATAAAATGTCAATCTTAAACCGATAATGGACACTTTGATTCGTAATGGTCACAATGTACATAAAATTGAGGTTAGAATGATTCATACACATAAAAAATGACTCATGGATCATTTCCCTAATGTATCAAAATAGCATGAATGTGTTTAATTAGTTTTACGTATCTTAGTAATCATTTTTTAATAAAATTAATGTCAATTTTAAAAAAAACACACTTTGAGTAATTCCTATCACACCATGTGTTATATTAAAATATTACTAATAAATAAATGCACCAAATTACTTATGTATAATTTTATTAAAGTATAAAAAAAACCTAAATATGTTTTCTTGGTTTTGAGTAAGTCACTTTGTTTACTAAAATGTTTTCTTAAACTAGAATCATGTACATTGAGTCATACTAGTCACATCAGGTGTTGGTTTGACATAATATTGATTCATACATGTCGAAAAATCTTTTGAATCATTTTTATAAAGTATTGAGTCAATCCATGAATGTATTCTTGGTTTTCAGGGAGAGACACTTTTGGAACAAAAATTTCAATTTTCAACTAAAAACGTACAATTTGAGTTATACTGGTCACATCAAGAATTATATTGATGTTATACTAATTCTTATACATAAAAAATGCATAATTGATTATTTTCATAGACTATCAAAACAATATTGTAACAGTCCAAGATTTTAGGAAAAATATTCTTTTTAATTTCACTAATGTCTTGTGTTATACGCTACACAAAATGGAGCTTGCACAACACGCATCCTTGACTTGCCTTGCATTACACGCAATCGCGACCTTCCTCGATAGCGTGTGTAGTACGCAATAACGAGTTTCCCTAACCAACAATATGCTATTAAAATATTATTAAAACTAGCCGTTATGAATAGTAATAACCACTTTTTGAAATTTTTGAAATTTTATTTTTCAAAATGGAATTCATTTTTGGATTCGTAATATTGAAATTAGCTTAGGGTGAAATTTTGGTGATTTTCGGATAACTTTCATATTTTGATGAATAGTGAAAATTACTAAATTTTAATTAAAAAAAGCTTTTTCAATCGAAATAATTAATAGTGATAAATTATTTATTTGAGTGGTTTTAAAGTATATTTAGAATATATTTTTACAATTTAATACAATGTTGGTCATTGGATGTAATTTCACATTTAAACCAGACATAAACAAGTGTCAATCTTTTGATAGTTATTATCTATTAAGAACACGCTATTTGTTTTGACGACGGGAATTAATTTTTAAATTAATTAATGCAACTGATATGTTTTGAATTTGGTAAAATAGAAATCATTTTTGAGTTCATAATATCAAATATAGCTTAGGCCTAATTTTTGGTATTTTTCTGAAAACTTTCAATTTTTGATGAATAGTGAAACCACTAAGTGGTAGTTAAAAAAATTGAATTGTTCATAAAACTTAATTTTACCGCTTCTGTGAGTGGAATTTCAAAAATCCGAGAGACACGGTTGATGCCAGTAAGTAAAATGTGGTTCAATGAGATTAAAATAATTTTTTGGTGAATAGTAACTTTTTACTTTTTTTTACCACGGTTAAAAGTAAATAGGGCAATTAAGGGTAAAAATGATATTATTATTACCATAACACATGTCGAAATTCTATTGGATAAGATTAATTCGACCAAAAACAAGCTTAGGGATATAATATGACCATTTAGGCCCACTTGGATTAGATTAGGACATTTATTATTATTTAATTCAAAGAATAGTTAAAAAAGTTAAAATCAATGTTTATATACTAAAACATTTTTAATATGGGGTTATACATAAGATAAATTCGACTATAAATATTCATTATAAAGATAAAACGATTTTTCTACATAATTGTATTTTATTTGTAATTTTTAGACATTAAATAATTTAATTTATTTATGACACAACGATGATGCAGTAATTATCTTATTAATGAAATATTGACATAATTAATGTTATAAATACCCAAATAAATATAATTTGAGACTTTTTATGAATTACAATAATTTTCTAGGTTAATATGAAATGTTATTATTGATTTAATTAACTTTTTTAGAACTTATCATTCTGTTATGATTTTCACAAAAATCAATTACTAAATAGTATCAAAATTGATATAAAATAGTTTTTAAAACAAATATTATATTATTAATTGTTATTTTATTCCTAAAAATCTAAGGTTCGGCCAAATGACTTATATAAGGTTATATATATTAATAATTAACAATTTGGGGTTCGTTTGTCTTCTTATAGTATTTTTATTAACATTATAGTGTAAGAACACAAGAAGACACGGTAAAAGTAAAATTATTTAACTTAATGTTAAATCTAAATGATATGGTTAAAATTGGAACCTAAACTTGTCTAAATTTTATTGGATGAGAGGATTTCGACCCATACCCAACTTAGCTTCTAAATATATCAATTTGGAGCTATTTATAACCGAACATGACTTTATAATAAAATAATATTTTTAGTTATTCCAAAGGTACCCCTCTCCTCCCTTATAAAAGGGCACCTCCTCCCTCTCTTCCTCACACAACTTTGAGCCTTCAAGATCGGCCAACCCCTGACAAATTATCCTCTACACTTCCCTAGAAACATCCTAGAGGTTCTGGTCTTCATCAAAGACCAATTTTAGTGCCCTAAAAGAAGGTCTCAAAGAAGCACTTCAAAGAAGAGGTAATGTCCGTTACCGATTATTTCATTTTATTTCTTCTTCCACTTCTTCTTCTTTAGTTGTTTCATTATGAAGTAATAACATCAGTATCACTCATATACTGATATGTTATTATAAGTATGAAACAACCCTATTTCACCATCTATCCATCCTACGGAAAAAGAAATCACCGCGCATGCGTACGTACGGAATACCGTCTCCACGCCGTGGTGTAATCTATTTTCCACCACCACCTTACTTGGATCAGTATAATGGTGTAAATAATGACTATATATGACTATTATATGGTGATATTGATTTTTAAATATTATAAATATACTCCAATACAATTCCACAATCATAGGAACGATATCATCACTCATAAGTACATTCGGAATACCATCTCCACAATGTGATGCGACTCGTTCTACATGATCTTCATTTCATAATGATTATATAAATGAATTGAATGAATTAATATGATATATATTACACTAATAACATTCTGGAAATGAGGTATCTATAACCTAAAGAAAAGAATAAGAATTTATTCGACAAAACAAGCATAAGAACAAAAAGTTATAAACACCCGAATAACAAGTAGCAATGAAATATTACTACTAAGAACCTAAAAATATGACCATATATGATATCATAAAAATAAGTATGATTCTGGAATAAGTCAATAACATTATTTAAATCATTATACAGGAGGTTCAGAAACTTACAAAGCAAGTCGGACTTAAGGTAAGGGAAAATATCACAATCTCACTTTTATCCGAGATTGTTTATACTTTGAAATTTACTGGGGTGTATTTTATCATCCACATCCATGTTTCCTCAATATGTAATATTATTTCCATTCACCTAAAATTTTTTAAATCCAATTTTACCCTTCGGTGAGTTTTTAGTAAAAGATATGAAAGGAATCTTTTGTCGTTTTCCGTACGAGGTACTTTTTTTGACTTTTCCGACAAAAGTACGAGAAGAATGCTTTTTAACTTATATGGAATGAATGCATTTTTAAAACATTATTTCCAAGAAGATTCCTTTACAAGTTTTCAAGTTTATTTTTAATCAACTTCTTTTAGTTTAATGTTGTATGACATGTTAAGAAAGGAAAAAAGTTTTTGAAGAAGAAATGATATTTTCCTCAAGAATGGAGTTAAAGTGTTTTATGAAAATTATTTTCCATCTAAGATAATAAAGGGTTATGTTTTTCTCCCTATTATTAAATTGATTTGATTATGTTGTGATGGAATTATTTTTATGAATTCCATTATCTTATATGAATTGTTTTATGATGTCATGATGTTTAAGATTCCCATTTGTATTACATGGGTTATGAAATGATGTATGATTTATGATTTTGTGGCACACATAAGAATGGTATCATTATGAGATGGGTGGGACCTATATCTCCCTCAAATGCATTGGGTAAAGATTTTATATCTCATGAGATAGACATGGCTGGAATGGTAGTTTATACCGGTTCAGTGAAACAGGACTGAAACGAGGGTGACTCGGTTCAGAAAGGGACTTTGTCCACTAAGATAGTCTTGGAAATGAGTCTTGACTAACAAGAAATGATTCTCTATAATTATGTGTGTATGCCACAAAGTTTAATGTTTTATTTTATGATTATTGTGATTACATTTCACTGTCATGAGTTATCCCGGGTTATGAAATTATGATCTCTTTTACAGGTTAAGATTTTCAAAAGTTATGTTCTTATGTATATGATGTGATTGATATTTCTTTTTTTTACCCTTACTGAGCATTTGAGCTCACCATTTTATGTTTTCTTTTCCCCAGGATATAAAGAAAGGTTTTAGGTATAATAAAAAGGAAGATCTTTATGGGATAAGTTGAAGATCATTCACCAGGATTAGAAGATTATATTCTGAGTTTCCAAAGACACTAAACTATTACGATCCTTGTGTGTGTGTGTTTTTGTTATGTACTAAGTATTCCGCAAATGTAATGTAATGTCCATGTACATCAAGCTTCGGGTCTCTACAGTTGGTATCAGAGGAAAGGTTTAGTCAACCTTTGGAAACTAGGATGCGAAAACGTTAGTGAGATCCCTAGAGATATTTCTAAGGTATGTCTAGGGATGTCCCTAAGGTTAAGTATACATATAGGTTATAGTACTAGAATTACGCTAACGATCATAGAATTAAACCTAAGATGTTAGATATTGAACGTACTCCCCCTTTATTATGTTGTTTTCCCTAGCATGATTTTTACCACTCATACTATTCTTTTTGGGTTTCAGACGATGGCTGGAACCCGAAGGAACCGTGTGGATCAATGCAATGGACAATTCAATGATTGTCCTCCTGAACAAAAAAATGTTATGGGAGATGGAGTGCAAAATCGTATTGCTATACTTACACAAGCTATGAATCATTCTGGACTTCCAAATGAGAAGAGAAGGGAAAAATATTCTATTGAGTCCATCATGAGGCAACATCCACCTTCTTTCAGTGGGTCTTCTGATCCACTTGTTGCTGAACAATGGATTACTACCACTGAAGAGATATTTTCAGTTCTTCAATGGTCTGAACATGATAAATTCATCTTAGCAGTGTATCGTTTGGAAGGTGATGCTGATCAACGGTGGAATCTTATTAAGAATACGAGGCAAATGGATGAAATTGAGTCCATGGAATGGGACGAGTTCAAGAACTTATTTTTCAATAAGAACTTCCCTCATATTCTTCGAACAAAGATGGAGATGGAGTTTCTTGAACTAAAGCAATAGGATGATGAATCTGTTGGTATATACGAAGCGAATTTTACAAGACTTGCAAGGTATGCATCTGACATTATCATACAACCTGAAAGAAAAGTTGATTGATTTTTCAGTGCCTTAAAACCAAGTCTTCGAAGGGCATTAGCTATAAGAGACTTCAGTAGCTATGAAGAAATTGTGCGTTGTGCTATCAAGGTAGAAATGGAAGTTGGTGTTACATATCCATCTCATGGTTTTGACAAGAAACGAAAGATGGAGTTCAAGGAGAAATCTCAGAATAATGGTGAAAAGAAGATGAATGTTTCCTTATGCTCAAAGTGTGGAAAAAAGCATGGTGGAGATTGTCTTAAAGGGACTAGAAAATTTTTTAAGTGTGGAAAAGAAGGTCATCGAGCAGTTGAGTGTCGAGGTAATGGAAAAAGGGTTTCTAATGATGTGAATAAAGAAAACACTGCAGAGAATGCACCACCAACACTTCAATGCTTCAAGTGCAAGGAAATGGGGCATTATGCTAATAATTGCCCTAATCCAAGGGTTAGTGATGATCAAAAAGAGCATCCACTTAAGGAAAAGGACAAAGGGAAGTCACATGTGATCATTATTGGAGATGTTGAATATGACAACGATGTGGTGGAATGATTAAGTGTTTAGGTAATGGGATTCCAAAATAATGTTGTATATAGTATCGTGGAATATTGGAATATTTATGTTTTGGTCTATTGTGGTTTTCAATAATTTTATGGTACTGGTAACCATGAAAAGTGATTTAGACATTTTTGGTAAACAGATGATATGAGCATAATGAAGGGATAAGAAGATAATGAGATGTTTGATTGTATTCATGAGCACATGATTGATATAAGGACTAAGTGATATCATGGTTTGAGTATATAGAACATTAAGGATTTTGGTATGTGGAAAGTGTTAACTTTTTACTTCATTCATGTTTTCAATAAGGTTCAATGGGTATTCATTCTTCAAGAGAATAAAAGATTAAGGTATTCACATGTTTGCAATTTGACCAAAAAGATATATCTTATGATATGTGGTGGATAAATGATGGCATTCACGTGACTATTCTGTGACATTTCAAGTAATCATTTTCTTTATACTATGAGCTTGGACCGAAGTATTTTAGATAAGCATAAAGATTAGAATGGATTATGTTGGAAATAAGTTAGGATAAAACGTTTTTCGATATTATTGATGGGATGTTATAGTAATATAGCTTTAGAAAAAGGACAACCTGCAGGACGGGCGACAACCCATCTCGTCAGACAAGGCTGTGGGAATCGAAACCACAACCGAAGTGCGACTGGCCCTTATCGCCTACCACTGGCCTACAGGAAGTCCCTGTTTTGTAGAAACTAGTTTTATTATATTAAGCAGTATGATATATGAAGTATAAGTCCATTTTAAGAACCATATATGATTAATCTTACTATAGAATGACTTCTGTATATTTAATAACTTTTTCTAACCTTTTGTTTGAGACAGATGGAATGACCCGACATTCTATCACATGATCTTCTAACACTTCACGAATAACAAATTCACCTTCATTTATTTAAGAGATGATGTGGAAATTGTTCAAGGCACGAACAACAGTGAGATTGTACCAAAATAAATTAAGTATTTATTCTAATTCAAATTCTTCAACTTTAGGGAAACGATCTTGAAAAACAAAAATGTTGTCCTAGTGCTCTTATATCTGATTAATCAGATGGTACCTTAGATCGTCACAAATTTATGGATTTGTGATTGTTGGATTTTCCATAGCCATGTTCTCTACCACTCTCCATCAGAACATGATGGTTAGATTTTTCTTCCATATCCATATTTTCACCTATGTGGAAACCCAGTGATTAGTTTATTTGGGTAACCGTTACATTTCATACTTTCGTTTTTAAAGATTGGTTTTGGTATTCCTTTTTACAAAGTGGGTTTCTATTAAGGAAACTTTCTAATAGTAAACCATTTATAACCCCGACGAATTTTGAGGGCGAAATTCATTTTAAGGGGGGTAGAATGTAACAGACCAATATTTTATGAAAAATATTCTTTTTAATTTCACTAATGTCTTGTGTTGTACGCTACACCAAAAGGATCTTACACAATATGCATCCTTGAATTTCCTTGCATTACACGCAATCACGACCTTCCTCGATAGCGTGTGTAGTACGCAATAACGAGTTTCACTAAACAACAATATGCTATTAAAATATTATTAAAACTAGCCGTTATGAATAGTAATAAAGACTTTTTAAAATTTTGTAAATTTTAATTTTCAAAATGGAATTCATTTTTGGATTCGTAATATCGAAATTAGCTTAGGGTGAAATTTTGGTGATTTTCAGATAACTTTCATATTTTGATGAATAGTGAAAATTACTAAATTTTAATTAAAAGCAACTTTTCAATCGAAATAATTAATAGTGATAAATTATTAATTTGAGTGGTTTTAAAGTATATTTAGAATATATTTTTACAATTTAATTCAATGTTGGTCATTGGATGTAATTTCACATTTAAATTAGATATAAACAAGTGTCAATCTTTTGATAGTTATTATCTATTAAGAACACACTATTTGTTTTGACGACGGGAATTAATTTTTAAATTAATTAATGAAATTGATATGTTTTGAATTTGGTTACATATAAATCATTTTTGAGTTCATAATATCAAATATAGCTTGGGCCTAATTTTTGGTATTTTTCTGAAAACTTTCAATTTTTGATGAATAGTGAAACCACTAAGTGGTAGTTAAAAAAAACTGAATTGTTCCTAAAACTTAAATTTACCGCTTCTGTGAGTGGAATTTCAAAAATCCGAGAGACACGGTTCATGTCAGTAAGTAAAATGTTGTTCAATGAGATGAAAATAATTTTTTGGTGAATACTAACTTTTAACTTTTTTTACCACGGTTAAAAATAAATAGGGTAATTAAGTGTAAAAATGATATTATTATTACCCTAACACATGTCCAAATTCTATTGGATAAGAGTAATTCGACCAAAAACAAGCCTAGGAATAAAATATGACCATTTAGGCCCACTTGGATTAGATTAGGATATTTATTATTATTTAATTCAAAGAAGAGTTAAAAGAGTTAAAATCAATGTTTATTGCCTAAAACATTTTTAATATGGGCTTATACATAAGATAAATTGGACTATAAATATTAATTAGAAAGATAAAAACATTTCCTACATAATGGTATTTTATTTGTAATTTTTAGACATTAAAGAATTTAATTTATTTATGACACAACGATAATGTAGTAATTATCTTATTAATGAAATATTGACATAATTGATGTTAGAAATACCCAAATAAATATAATATGAGACTTTTTATGAATTAAACTAATTTTATAGGTTAATATGACATGTTATTATTTATTTAACCAACTTTGTTTGAACTTATAATTCTGTTATGATTTTTAGAAAAATCAATTACTAAATAGTGTCAAAATTGACATAAAATAGTTTTTAAAACAAATATTATATTATTAATTGTTATATTATTCCTAAAAATATAAGGTTCGGAAAAATGACGTATATAAGGTTATATATATTAATAATAAACAATTTGGGGTTCTTTTGGCTTCTTATAGTAAGTTTATTAACCTTATAGTGTATGAGCAGAAGAAGACACGGTAAAAGTAAAATTATTTAACATAATGTTAAATCTAAATGATAAGGTTAAAATAGGAACCTAAACTTGTCTAAATTCTATTGGATAAGACTATTTCTACCCATACCCACCTTAGCTTAGAAATATATCAATTTGGTGCTATTTAAAACCGAACATGACTTTATAATAAAATAATATTTTTAGTTATTCCAAAGGTACCCCTCTCCTCCCTTATAAAAGGGCACCTCCTCCCTCTATTCCTCACACAACTTTGAGCCTTCAAGCTCGGCCAAACCCTGACAAATTATCCTCTCCACTTCCCTAGAAACATCCTAGAGGTTCTGGTCTTCCTCAAAGACCAATTTTAGTGCCCTAAAAGAAGGTCTCAAAGAAGCACTTCAAAGAAGAGGTAATGTCCGTTACCGATTCTTTCATATTTATTTCTTCTTCCACTTCTTATTCTTTAGTTGATTCATTATTAAGTAATAACATCACTCATATACTGATATGTTATTATAAGTATGAAACAACCATATTTGACCATCTATCCATCCTACGGAAAAAGAAATCACCGCGCGTGCGTACGTACGGAATACCGTCTCCACGACGTGGTGTAATCTATTTTCCACCACCACCTTACTTGGATGGGTATAATGGTGTAAATAATGACTATATATGACTATTATAAAGTGATATTGATTTTGAAATAGTATACATATACTCCAGTACAATTCCACGATCATAGGAACGATATCATCACTCATGCGTACGTATGAAATACTGTCTCCACGATGTGATGCGACTCATTCTACATGATCTTCATTTCATATTGATTATATAAATGAATTTAATGAATTAATATGATATATATTACATTAATCCCATTCTGGAAATGAGGTATCTATAACCTAAATAAAAGAATAAGAATTTATTCGACAAAACACGCATAAGAACAAAAAGTTATAAACACCCGAATAACAAGTAGCAATGAAATATTACTACTAAGAACCTAAGAATATGACCATATATGATATCATAAAAATAAGTATGATTCTGGAATAAGTCAATAACATTATTTAAATCATTATACAGGATGTTAGGACACTTATAAAGCAATTCGGACCTAAGGTAAGGGGAAATATCACAATATCATTTTTATCCGAGATTGTTTATACTTTGAAATTTACTGGGGTGTATTTTATTATCCAAATCCATGATTTCTCAATATGTAATATTATTTCCATTCACCTACAATTGTTTAAATCCAATTTTACCCTTCGGTGAGTTTTTAGTAAATGATATGAAAGGAATCTTTTGTCGTTTTTTATATGAGGTACTTTTTTTGACTTTTCCGACAAAAGTACGAGAAGAATGTTTTTTTAACTTATACGGCATGAATGGATTTTTAAAACATTATTTCCAAGAAGCTTCCTTTACAAGTTTTCAAGTTTATTTTTAATCAACTTCTTTTAGTTTAACGTTGTATGACATGTTAAGAAAGGAGAAATGTTTTTGAAGAAGAAAGGATATTTTCCTCATGAATGGAGTTCAAGTGTTTTATTAAAATTATTTTCCATGTAAGATAATAAAGGGTTCTGTTTTTATCCCTATTATTACATTGATTTGATTATGTTGTGATGGAATTATTTTTATGAATTCCTTTATCTTATATGAATTGTTTTATGATTTCATGATGTTTAAGATTCCCATTTGTATTACATGGGTTATGAAATGATGTGTTATTTATGATTTTGTGGCACACATAAGAATGGTATCATTATGAGATGGGTGGGACCTATATCTCCCTACAATGCAGTAGGTAAAGATTTTATATCTAATGAGATAGACATGGCAGGAATGGTAGGTTATACAGGTTCAGTGAAACAGGACTGAAATGAGGGTGACTCAGTTCAGAAAGGGACATTGTCCACTAAGAAAGTCTTGGCAATGAGTCTTGACTAACAAGAAATGATTCTATTTGATTATTTGTTTATGACACAAAGTTTAATGTTGTTTGTTATGATTATTGTGATTACATTTAACTGCCATGAGTTATCCCAGGTTATGAAATTATGATCTCTTTTACAGGTTAAGATTTCCAAAAGTTATGTGCTTATGTATATGATGTGATTGATATTTCTTTTTTTTACCCTTACTGAGCATTTGAGCGCACCCTTTTATGTTTTATTTTCCCCAGGATATAAAAAAAGGTTTTAGGTATAAAAAAAGGAAGATATTTATGGGAGATGTTGATGATCTTTCACCAGGATTAGAAGATTATATTCCGAGTATCCAAAGACACTAAACTATTACGATCCTTGTGTGTGTGTTTTTGTAATGTACTAAGTATTCCGCAAATGTAATGTAATGTCCATGTACGTCAGGCTTCGGGTCTCTACAAATATGATTGTTTTTTCTTAGTTTTGAGAATCTCATTTGTCTTTTTACTAAAATTAATTACAATTTTAAATAAAAAGACAGACATGGAGTGATGTTGATCAGACCGTACATAGGATTGATGTGAGTATAATTTTTAGACATCCCAAATGACTTATAGATTTTTTTCTAATGTATCAAAACAATATTAATGTTATTTCTTGGTTTTGAGTTTTTCTATTGTCTTTTTTACTATTTTTTTTAAAATAGAAAAACACTCTTTAAGTCGTACATATATCATCATGTATCGGTTTGACATGGTATCGATTACCCAATATCAAAAATTATTATTGAATAATTTCCGTAAATTATTAGTATAATTTGATCAATTTATCTCAGTTTTTATTGAGTGATATTTTTTGAACTAAAATTTCAATTTGAAACTGGAAATGATCACATTGAGTCATAATAATAATATAGTGTATTGGATTGAAGTGTGGATGATTCCTACATATAAAAAATTATTTATGGATCATTTTACTATATTATAATAATAATAAAAAAAATTCCTTTTTTTAGATTATCATTATCATTTTTCATAAAAAAATGTTAATTTTCTATAAAAAAATTCATGTGGAGTCATAATGGTCACACAATGTGTCAGATTGAGGTGTTACTGATTCCATAACATCCCAAAGGATATATGATAATTTTCTCTAAATTATCAAAAAGTAGTTAATATTTTTCTAATTTTTGAAAATGTTACTTGTGATTTTTACTGAAATGTAATTTTAAACGGGAAACACGTACATTGAGTCATACCAGTCACATCTTGTGTCAGTTTGACATGAGAAAAATTAATCCAAAAATAATAATTGTGAATCATTGTTCTATGTTTTCAATAAAATTTTTGTGATTTTTCTTTGATTTTAGTGTGTGACACTATTAGAACTAAAAAGTCAATTTTAAACTGATAATAGACAATTGGAGTGAACCTATGTACAATGTGTATCATATTGAGGTGAGGTTGATTTATACACATAAAAATGACTTATGGATCATTTTCCAAATTTATAAAATAAATTCCCAATGTTTTTGATTTGTTTTGAGTATGTCAGTTGACTTTTTAACTAAACATAATCTCAATTTTAAACAATAACACACACTTGGAGTCATATCAGTCACACTAGGATTCAGATTGAAATTTGAATGATATCTAGACGTCCAAAATTACTTATGTATCATTTTAATAATGTAACAATACAATTAAAATTCATTTGATTATTTTTGAGTATATCAATTGTGTTTTTTTCTAAAATGTAATTTTAAACTGGAAACATACAGTTTGAGTCATACTGATCACATCACGTGTATGTTTAATGAGATATTGATTATTTCACATCGCAAATTACTTGTGAATAATTGTAATAAATTATCAAGAAAATATGTGTGTGTCTTATATGTTTTCAATAAGTGATAATGTTTGATCAAAAATGACAAATTAAAACTGAGAATGGAAAATTTTAGTCATATTAGGTACATGGTACATTTAATTTAGTTATGGATGATTCCTAAACATCCAGAACTTATATGTGGATCATTGTAATAAATTATAAAATCAATTTTAATGTTTGTTCTTTGTTTTTAGAATTTCATATGTCACTTTTACTAAAATTAATGATATTTCTGAATAAAAAGACACACTTGGAGTAAAACTGGACAAACCATCAATCAAAATGGGGTGTCGATGATTCCTATACATCTAAAATTTATTATAGATCATATTAATAGTGTATAAAATCAATATTAATGTGTTTTATTGGTTTTTAGTATGTGACATGTGTTTTGAAATAAAATGAAAATTACAAACTAAAAAACATACAGTTTGAGTCATTCAAAGGAAACATTGTATCAGATTTAGGTGTGGATGATTGAGTCCATTATATGTTTTTTTGATTAAAATATATTTTAAAATATAGAAAATAGAGAACAAGATACATTCCTTTAGATGATTAAACCTTATTTCTACATAAAAAACGTCATGTTTTAGACAGCATGGGGTTTACTCTTCCATAAGAAAAGTACATGTTATTTCACATCGTCATAATGCCTATAAACATTTTGACACCTTATTTTGTTCAAATTTATAAGAAAATGTATTTCCTCCATAATACTCCCCCTTGAGAAACATATCAAAAATACTATATAATCATTCTAAAATTGTTGCTTCATACCCCATATATATTTATAAGGTTATATTATGTACTAGATCATAGATATTTCAAGTAAAAACCTAAATTTTATTGTATAAAACATTCTGATACCATGTACACTACACACTCATCTCAAAACAAATTTACTTAATCTTTTGAATGTGAAGGTTTTCAGAAATCCTGGTAGGGCTGAGAAAATATAAAAAATTGATTATGTAAAATTTTAAATGAAATTGCAATTTCCTTTGAAAATTATCTTTTCAGTGATACTAGTATTTTAATGTTTTATGGTGTCTCTTATAAAATTTCAAACTAAATATACATTTTCATTTCTATAATAATTCTTCAGAAACATCAAAAAAATATCCTAAATAAGTAAATTTTTTTTAAATATGATTATATAGATATATATTTCTATATATACATTAATTTGTTTAAATTTTAATTAATCTATAGGTATTTTATGTTCATTCACCGACTTCATTCCATGAATTATCATATATTTAAAGACCACCATATCATTAAAAAATATATTTAAAACACAAAATGAAATATATAATTTGATTTTTATTAATAAAATGTTGATTGCAATGAATTACAAATTCAAAATACACATCATATGTTGTTTATTTTTTAGATTTCCAATGATTGTTTTGAATCGAAATGATATTGGGATTAATGAATCCAAATAAGGATTCACACGTTTTTTCCATTATATAATAGTAATATAAACCCTTTTATAAAATATTAATAGTTATTAACTTTAATGAAAATATTAGATCACTATTTGGACATATGTATTATAAAAATGTACCTTATGTATTTATTTAAAACTAAGGATCCCAATAATTCAAACACGGTTGACTGAATGTCCTAAAGAACTTCATTTTATATTATTTTGATAATACACCTTTCAAGTGGTGAGTTTGATCACATAAAAATTCTGAAGGTTTAGAGACAATTACATTACTTGTAGGTCATAGAGAAAAACACCCAAACAAGAAAACTTGGAATTGATCCTCCCCAATACATATAATGATTTCAATACTCCACCTTTGCGAGGATGGTCGAATAGTTATCCTATGTTAAGGTGCACATTCCCGATATCGATGGAAATTCCATATCCTCCCATTCTTCAAATATCGGTTTTCTATGCTCTGGTAAATGCACCTTATGTGAAACCTCATTTAGAGCCTTTTCCCTTGTAGTCTGACTGGTACAAATTTAAATTCATGTGACCGAAAGGCCTTGTGGTGGCCTGATGGGAATGGGTAGCCCGAAGGGCTTGGGTGGCCCAAAATCCTTGCAGGACCTGATGACCAAACTGGTAGCCCAAAGTCCCAGATGGATGAATTGGTTCAGCTACTATGGTATCAAATAGTACCTACTACAGTGCCTACTACATTACTAATATAATATCCAGATATATGTATCCACCCATATTTGATCTCAGGTCTCAAGGATGCACTTGATGAGTCCCCACCAACCGGGCTGAGTGTCATGTGTAGGAATTCAAACATGAGATTCTCATTTATACTGTCGACACCATCTGCGTTTGGAAAGGAATATCCTAATATAATTTCTCCATATGTAATATAATACATATATTCTTATTTTAATGTGTAATTTTCATGATGTGGTAATGATAATAATGGTTTATGTTGAACTAGCTGGGAAAAGGTATTCCAAGAAATTCCTTTTGATTTCTCAGTAGATTCAACAAATTTTCTTGATTTGAACTTTCATTTCCTGGTCGATTTATATTTCTATAATACCATCCCTCACTTTAAACCATTTTCATAAATTTTAATATTTTTTTCATAAGAAAAAATGTTTTAAATATATACCTTATGCATTTTTATAAGATTATATGACCATGTTATAAAAGTTCCAATAAAATCATTGACAGTTGAAATATATGGATCATCATGTAGAATAAGCAAATCAATAGTCATATTTTGAGCTACATAATTCCCTAATCTCATGTGATATTTTTGGATTTACTTATTTTGTAGCTTGTCTCCTAGGATGTTACACACATTACCCCATGCAATAATGCTTTGTGTGGGTATTGACTGATTGAATTCTCTTACATCTTTACCCTGTAATTAGTTTGTAATATAACATTATCAATAGTTTCTTGATTCACATTAAGAAGAATGATTCATGAAAAAAATTAATATTGTGGGTAAAGTATGCATTTGAGTGGAACAACTATACTCAAAATATAGTGGGGTCATTTGGCTCTTCCTGTGTGGATCTTTGTTCTATACTTAGCTCACTTTAATACAATCTCATACCTTGGTTTTCGAAACTAGATCGGACAATAATATATTGCAATGTGTCTATATAAGAATGAAATCCTTTAATTATGTTAAATTTTCCTATTTTAGTTTTATCTTCTCAATATATGATCCAGAGGACACTAAAAACCTATTTCTTTAATGTCACCATATTTTTCTGACTGCTTCAAATCTATTAAAATACAGTTTTCATCTGGTACGGTTGGTACCAATTTTTATGCCTAAGCCATATAAATAAAATATAAACATAAACATATATATTTTAAGTAATATTTTTATGAATAAAAAATAACTACTATTATTTAATACCTACACATGTTTTCAATACTGATTTTGTGTTTTCATCAACTAGTTTACCCTACGTATTAATACAATCCTCCTTCCATAGCACATTATGAGTGATAGGAGCGACATTGGATTTTGATTCATCAATGTAAATATAAAAAAGGAACCTTTGTTTCTTCATATCACATAAAAAATTTATTGATGATTTAAAATATGTACAAATTTATTCTCTAGTGAAGCATACCCAATCCTTTCTTTGCGATGGGTGTACATTTTTTTTATTCAAGTTATGTATATTTAGAAATATTTTTCTATTTCATAATTTATCAATTTTGAATAAAATTATATAATGTAAATAATGTTAAAGGATATATTATAGACTATAATGCCCTTGAAATTATTCTCATCATAAATAATAATAAAATCATTAGATGATTCTTTATTTATTATGTGTTCCTAAATAACTGGTCGATGGGGATTTACTTTATCCTCAGAATCCCTAAGATGTAACTTGGTATGAAAAGTCCGAAAGCTACTATAGGATTTCCCAGTGGCCATTAATTAATATTTCTTACAAAAATCTCCTAAAATAAATATACTCTATAATAAATAATGAAAATTAAATCAAAATTTAATTATATAATTATTTGGGTATGATGAGAAAATATATTGTAAGAATACCATTATATCTTCGCAAAGTGTTTCCTTTATTACAGGTTTTACATTGCACCATAAATCTATATCAATCATTAAATTCATCCCCATTTTCCCCCAATATAAAAAATGAACATTGAATTGTTTGGGTAAATATTTGGTCTTTGTTGTTTCCAACCAACCTCAATTTTTATTCCCTTACTTATTTCCTTGATAAATTTATTCATCACCATGATGCTTCGTCATTCATGTTTTTTTCATCAACAAGTTGTTTCTATCCTAATAATTATATAATATTAGAATCCACATTATGTTCTTCCCTTGTATTTGTAATATCATCATGTAAAAAATACATTGTATATTTGAGTATTCAAACATTTAATTTAGTAATATTATAAATAAAAGATTACTAATGTAAAAAAAATTACCTTCTTATGGAACACTATATTTTTATAAATATTGACTGGATTTGGATCCTCTATTGAGGATCAAAATCCCCTCTTTTTTGTACCCTATAATTTACAAGACATTATATACATTAGGAACACCATGAACTGATTGTGATATCTCAATAAAAGGATCAACCTTGATTGAATTTTTATCTAACCATTCAGTTTTTTTAATCACCATTTTAAAATTGACCAATTCTTGTTTGCTAGATTTGAGACATAAAATACATGCACTTCTTGTAATTCCATTATGAAAAGATTTCCATTCTCCATTTTCATACTAAAATTATTCATCATATCACCCATTTCATCATCTTTTACTAAACATCTATTTCCAAATCATCTACAATGAAAAATCATCACTTGAAATGTTGTATAATCCAACTCATATATCTATTTGATAATATATAAATATAAAATATTCAAATAAGTTGTATTTCTGTCATTTGAACATGATATGTGAATTGATTCCACCATAAGTGAAGCTCCATGGTTTTTCATCATACATTGTTCATTGCATTATTTTGTATAGAACATATAACGATTGATTAAAAAAATACAAGATACATCAATTTCATTCGGTCCCTTATGTACCCATCGATTTCATTCTACAATCGAATTCATATTTTTGAATCACTCCATAAAACATTGATCTAATAAAAATCTTATAAATTGTTGATTATATGTATTTGATATCCATACTTCACCCCTTGATGGATTAAAAACACTATGAATTTCTTTGTGGGATTAAACATATGATTCAACATCTTTACTATTATGTAATATGTAAAAGTAAACTATCTCCCTCTATATGATTTGAATTGTAACAAAATCTTTTCTAGAAATTACTTTACCCATAAAGAATTTATTGTCAAAAGACTTTGGGAGACTGATGCTATAAACATCTAATAGATAATCTATATAAAATTAAATGAATTCTTCAAAAATATATCATTCATCAATACCCAGTTGTGGAAGACATCATTTCTTGGAATAGCATTTCAAAATCTTCATATACCATTCAATGGGGTACATCCATCAATAATGGACTTGGAAACATTGTTTCTCTAACCAAATAAACCATCTAGTGGACCCTTACATAAATGAATGATGGTGAGAACAACATCATTAATTCAAATAATATTACTTAAACCCCATTATTCATTATTGGAAACTTCGTTGGGTGTGAAACTTTACTGTATATCGAATTGAAAAGGCAACAATGTCTATTTCAATCATATCATACATTTTAATAAATAATTAAATGTAAAACAACAAGAATCAAATCTTGAATCAAAGCATAATAATAATGTGATTTTAGTCACTGTAACATCAAATTAGTCATTGACATGAAATTTTTTATATTTGATAAATACCCCACTAGAACATTTAAACCATTATGTAAAATGAAAAAACACATTTTTTCTTATTTAGTTAGAGTGTAATATACTAAAGGTAGAATATTTTTCCCTTTACCCTTCACCGGTTCTAACTCTTCCCTTATCCCCATGTCAGTAATGACAATACTAGAATTGATGTCATATTTTGTTTTTTAGGAAAATTTAGTAATATAAAATTAATAGTATAAAATAAATTTTTCTCAACATACATGTCATCAATAAAATGTTTGAAGTATTAAAAATTCAAATACGCCAATTCAATAAAAATTGAACTTTTTCCAACCTGGATTTGTAAATTGTTTCAAAAATGGTTTATCGAAATCAATGTAAATATAATTTGCTTTATTGAACAATTGATCACCCATTATAGAAGTTGATGTTGTACCTTTTTCCGTATTCCCATATAATGATGGAATCTAGGGTCGATATTTATATCTTCAAGGTAAAAATTTATGATTTATTAAAAACACATCCTTTGAAGAATGTGTCAACCGAACTGAGCAGTTCTATTCTTTACAACTAAGTGTGTTCATTCATTAAGGTTATAGTCTGAAAAATTCCCATAAGCACGAAAGGAATTAATCACCACATACAACAAGGCCCTCAATGTGAGTTCTTCACATCTATGATCAACATACATTGTAATACATATTTCCCACATAAATTTCAGATCATTGATCAATGGATCTGAATAGACATCAATATCATTATTGTGTTTCATTGGTTTATATATAAGTACAGACAAAATAATTTGTTTTATCTTCATACAAAAACATGGAGGAAATTTATAAGTTAACAACATGAGAGACCATGTACTATGAGTATTAATCTATACACCAAAATGATTTAATACATTTGTAGATACCACAAGATGAAAGATTCATGACTCCCTTCCAAATTCAGGATAGTAATAATCAATTTTATTACATGAATGATAATATATAGTATGACAAAGGTGTAATGGCCTAGACCCTCCTGGTCAATTACTTTGCCAAAATTCTAAGTGTTGGTGTGTCCTAGACTCACTGATCAGTCCCACCCATCAGCTCCACAGATCAGCTTCACTGACCATCTTCACAGATCATCTTCACAGATTAGTTTCATTGATTAGTTTCACCTAATCGGTTTCATAGATCCATTTCACCAAATCAGTTTCATCAAATCAGGTTCACGTATTGTTTTCACCAATCGGCTTCACAGATCAGTTTCACCAAATTGGTTTTACAGATCGGTTTCACAAAATGGGTTTCACATATCGGTTTCACCAAATCGGTTTCAGATATCAGTTTCACAAAATGGGTTACACAGATCGGTTTCACCAAATCGGTTTCACAGATCGGTTTCCCCAAATCGGTTTCATAGATCAGTTTCACGAAATTGGTTTCACATATTAGTTTCACTAAATTAGTTTCACAGATTGGTTTCACCAAATCAGTTTCACAGATTGGTTTAACCAAATCGGTTTCACAGATCGGTTTCACTTAATCGGATTCACAGATCGGTTTCACCAAATCAGTTTCACCAAATTGGTTTCACGTAATCATTTTTATAGATCGGTTTCCCCGAATCAGTTTCACAGATCAGTTTCACCAAATGGGTTTCACATATTGGTTTCACAAAATCGGTTTCACAGACCAGTTTCCCCAAATCGGTTTCACAAATCAGTTTCACCAAAATGGTTTCAAATATCAGTTTCACAGATCGGTTTCACCAAATCGGTTTGACCAAATCAGTTTCACAGATCGGTTTCACCAAATTGGTTTCACAGATCAGTTTCACCAAATCTATTTCATAGATCGATTTGACTAATCAGCTTCATAGGATCAGCTTCTCCCAATCAGCCTCATGGGATTAGCTTCTCCCGATCAGTTCCACCGATTAGTTTCAACTATCAGTCTCACCAATCGGCCATAGAGTTGTGTCATGATTTTCTTTCCTCAGTTTTTCCTGTAATACTACTTTTATGTCTTTTAACATTTTTAATGTGTCTCAAAGGATTTTTTAGCACCATAAAAAATGTTTTATATCTCCAAAGTGTGGGGTGACCCTCAATGGACCCGTTTTCCTCTCTTAAATGAAATCCTTTAATGCATTACTATTTTTTCCACACCTACGATGAGAATTATTAAATAAAAAATTAATTACATCATGTGTAACCATCTAACCATGAGGTGAAACCACAATCCACCTTTAATGCCGCTTGATATCCTCATATCCAATAACTCCAGGATCTCACCTTTTTATTTGACAATAATTATTTTGTCGTGGTTGGTCACTTTTCCTTCTTCTCATTGGTGCGTTTGGTGTCCCCCTTCCCGAGGAGAGTGGTGCACCTATGCTAGATCCTTTTCTGCTCATTCTTAGAGTCTTCCGAGTTCCTCCCCTACAAGTCGCACATCCCCAATTATTGGATCAGGGAGAAAAATGTCGATCTTGGATCATTCAGGTAGGACTTTTCCCTTGTCTCTCCTTAGTGTGTATCATGTGGGTTGGGTATGCTATTGTTTCTGTGGGGATGGATGAAACCAAAGTTTAATAAAAATAACAAATGAAATTTTCAAGAATTAAGGGGGTGTGCACGATGTTATTTCTATACTATTTATCCTTGATTATGTTTCATGAATTGTACGGGCTTATGCCCACTGAAAATCATGGCCATTTGTGGTATTTTCTTGTGCACTAATGAACATCTGTGTTTCTGGATATTCATGTGATTGAATGGGTGTAACATGGATTCTGGTTAATAACGTAAACTCGATTGATTAAATGGATGCCCAGTGAATAAAAATACTTGTGTGATCACCCTGGTTAACCAAACAAAAAGGCAGAACTGAATGAATGGAATATCCAAATTTGAAAACTTCCTTGCTCTGTTCTGGTGATGTCGATGGTTGATGATTGGGAAGGGACATAGATGGGGATGGGATATTTTGTTGTGGTGCAGTTGTTTTCTTTTGGATCTGAGGTCATGTGGGGCTATATGGTGGGGATTGGTTTGGTTCTAATACTTCTTGGGATCTCATGGATCCATTTTTTTGTTGTGACTTTACAAGAGAACCGGGTGTGAATGCTTAATTTTCTATTTGGATATTTTTTTCCTTGGATTGTTGTTATGCCTGTTAGTTACCCAATAATGTAGAATTTACTTAAATGGAATTGTGTGAATATGAAAACATGAATGTGTTCAATGGGGACACTACCACAAAACTGGGCAAGGCCAGCACCAGCCTTTATCAGCGCTAACGAAAAAGCGCTGATAAAGGGGGGTACTTTTATCAGTGCTAAAAAGACATTGATAAAAGGTACCTTTATCAGCGCTAAAAAAGCATTGATAAATGTACCCCTTTATCAGTGCTTTTTTTAGTGTTGATAAAGGTACCCCCTTTAACATTGTTTTTTTAGCACTGTTAATGGATAACCTTTTATCAGCGCTTTTTTAGTAGCGTTGATAAAGGGTCTTCTTAAAAAAATCATTACAAAATATTAAAATTTAAATATAATGATATAGTTATATTGATATAAATATAATATATAATTTATAAATATATTTTAGATAAGTATAAATATACATTTACACTTAATATACATAAGATATAAGATATTTAGTAAAAATGGCTTATAAAAAATTTAAAAATATATTTTTAATTAATAATTTTCTAAATATTATAGAGTAATAGTCATTTAATAACAATTTGAAGACTAACAAATAAATAAAAAATTTAAAAAAGATCTTAAATATGTTAAAAAGGCAACTGAACTTCAAACAGCCATAACTTTTGATCCGTTTGTCTGTTTGAGCACTACAACATATCAAATCAAAGCCTGCGATGAGCTCTACACGCTGATAACAATGGAAAAGCGTCTATCACATTTTTCAAGGCCAAAAAAGGCCTAGAAGGCCCCCAAAACTATGTTTTTAGTCGGGATACTCTGATTTTTTTTAACATTTTGTGGATTTTCATCATTGTCTAAGGGGGTATTATTGGATTTTTTTTGGTGGGGACTGAATTTATTCCAAGGTATTACATTCGTATTGATATTATGTCTTTGAAATTTTATCTTTTTTTTATAATGCACTACTATTTATAATCATATATATAACAATATATACAAATTTTTTATATATACACACATAAAAAAATTATTATAAATATAAATAAAAAAATATATTTACATATAAAATATATTAGCTTTATCTAGATAATAACTAATATCAATTTTATTTAAAATAGAAATATAGGAATATTTATATACCTATATATTAATCTAACAATATATATATATTAATATAACTACATATATATATATTCATATAACTATAAATATATATATTAATATCACTATAAATATATATATTAATATAACTATATTTATATTAATATAACTATATATATATTAATATAACTATATATATATTAATATAAATATATATTACTAAACAAATAAATATAACTAAATATATATATATATATAGATATAATGAAATGGAAAACAAATCAAAATAGAGGAGTGGTAAGGGCTTAGGCATGCAAGGGGGAGGTCTCGAGTTCAAAACCTGGTGGAGGGAGGGGCACACGCATGGGGCTACTTTTTAGGGGGGGTTAGCTCCGATAAAGGGTGGACGGGGTGCGTGCGGGCACTGGAGGGGATGGAAAGCGCTGTAAAAAGGGGGGCTCAAGCGCTATAAAAGCACCCCCAAATGGCAGGATTTTATTAATTTTTTTTTAATTTTTTTAATTTTTTTATTTTTTTTTAATTTTTTTAATTTTTTTAAATTTTTTTAATTGTGCTAAAAAAATGACGAGATAAAAGGGGTCTTTATCAGCACGTTTCGGAGCACTAATAAAGGGGATCCTCCCCCCCCCCCCCTTTATCTTTACCGACCTTAACATTGCTTTTCTAGTGCTGTTAAAGGCCATTTTTAGTGCTGATAAAAGGCGTATTTGTAGTAGTGGGAATTTTTTTCTGGGAATGAGTTGTGACATGGTTGTGGTTGTCATGATTCTTATGAATGAATAGTAATTATGGTGCTTGTGTATGGGCTAGTTTTGGAAACCATTGTATGAGATGAGTGCTTGTTACCTATATATATAATTGTAGTTCTTATGTTTCTTATTCGTGCCCCACCCATGTTAAGCACTTCATGTAGAACACCCACATTTCCTCGGGGAGGGTTTTCTTCAACACTCCTATGAGTGGCTGGTTATTAGTTCCTTTTTTTCTCCCTTTCCCGAGTAGCCCAAGATCCTTTGGGCAGTCTTTGAGGGCCTGAGGTCCATTATTGCCCCAGATATTTCGGGCAGGGTACGTGGTGGTGGTTGGCCCAGATGTGTGCCGGAAGGTTGTTTCCCAAGTGTCTTCGGGATGAGGCCCAGGTGTCATTGGGCATGGCTGTAGTTGTTCAGACCTAGGTGTGTGTGGGATGTGTGGTAGTGATATCCTAGGTGTTTGCGGGAGGGATGTGTGATTGTGGAAGCCCAGGTGTGTGCGGCAGGGGAGGGGATGGCAGTGGGACTATGGTGAGGATGGTGGGAAAGGTTTGACGCATAGGATGTCCTTAATAACCAGTGGTAAAGTGGAATGGGCTACCAAAATATTGATGTGCTATTACATTTACTTTACCCGACTTGCGTTATTTGTGTAATGTTCCATTGTAAGGTTTGGGTGGATAGTTTCCTTGCAAGGTGCTCTGGTTATCTCCTTTTCTCACAGAGCATTAGAATGCCTCCCCACTTGTGCATGAGAGCCTTTGGTTTTAACTACTGAGTATACCTATATAATCACTCTATGTATATAAACTACTTTTAGGATTCTAGGAGGACATCAAGGATCACATGGGACTATACTAGCTCGGATATTAGGACAGTTGGGGTTGCTTTGTTTTCTTTTTATGCTACTTTCCTTTGGAGTTTTCTTATACTTTGGTAGAATCTAGGTTTCGACATGCATATGAGAATGGTTTGCTTTTGGCTTCAATTTTACCTTCCAGTTTTGGTGTTGATTAGGTATGTACCATGTTATCTCCCAATTCTACTAAATAAAAAGGGGAATACCTTCCATTTTGTGTGTGATTATATTCCCTTGGTTCTAGTCTCCACTATGTGACCTATTTAAGGTGGGTTTTATAGGTAATTATCTCTCCTTCTACTTGAGGAAGGAAGGGTATGCCAAACTGTTGTTCCTTCTCTCATCTTGGTGAAGGCGTTTCATGAAAAAAGGTTCCTATATTTAATATTTATATATGTATGCCATGTCAACTATATCAAGGATTCTTGACATCCATATAGTCCCCTAAGTGGTGGAATGATTGTAAATTATAATAAATACTTATAAAGACTTGATTAATTTTTCTTATATCGATCAGTACCACCTTTAGAGCATTTTATGAGGGATTCATGGCCTATGTGAAACAATATGAAATAATTTGAAGAAGAAAGTATTTTTTACAGATCATGACCATTTAATGTCGAATTTGATTAGTGTCATATTTTCAACATCTACGATAATTTTATTCTAAGAGCATATCATTCAAGATACCAAGCTGTTCTGTGAAGCTAGGGTCACTCCATCTGCTATCACCTTTCAAAATATAAAACTTCAATACAGTTGAAAAAGTTGAGTATTTTATAAAACTAGTATACAATGGTCTCTTACCACAAATATCTAACATCTAAAAAACTTTGGAAAATCTTGATGGTCATCTATAATTGTCATTTTCATTTCTTCCCTGAAATATGCACTATCAATTGCACTAGAATTTGTGTCAAATTATCCATAAACCACAGTATCATCCCAATCAGTGTGCACTTTCAGTTTTGTCCCATGTTTTTTCCAACATTTATAGATCTAATATATTCCTTGACAAATTAAATGTTTTTAAAACTATTTCACACAATTTATAATTGAATAAAAAAATGTAAACATGGGGAAAATATTTTATAAGGACTATATACAAGCATTATTTTGACCTGGAAGAACTCTTAGACACCGTCATTATAATCTTTTATCATACGATTATTATGCATCCATTTTCGAAACATATCATTCCTATTGGGTTTCTAAAATATTCAATTTTTATAAAACATAGAAATCATATTACCTAGAATTAATTTCAGAATAAAATGATGACTTCCAAGAAAAATATGTTTGAGGAACGATAATAATGAATAAGAAATTAATGATCATAGTACTATGAAAATTTGAAAAATAACATATTGAGACCAATAGCCTTAAAAACCCCTCATAAAAATTAAAAAACCACAAGAAAATCCCTCATACAATGTATAAGGATAAACCAATAAAAATAAACCTATAAGGGATATGAACCCCCTCTTGAAATTGTGTTTTTTTAAATTCCACCTGAAAATAGACAAATTTTGTTAAAACTATTAAGGGATAAGAACCCCCTTTTTTATAAAAATTGATAGTATCATGTGAAAAAATATTATCATATTTCAAAACCAATAAAAATAAATAGAATTTTTAAAACATTGTCTATGGAATGATGTACAATTTTAAATGATTAAAACATTATAGGTTAAATATGTTCAATCATTCATTAGTCAAATCGTAATGGTATTAATTCTCAAGACTGATATAAAAATTTAAAAATATTTTTTATGAAAGAAGGAAATTTATATGTGTTAGAGATACCATTTATTGTATATAAAAAAGGTAAGTCCACTCAACTAGTAAATATAGATTCATATGGAAACAACAATAAATATCCATTTGATATTTCAAATTCAAAAATGAGGACTTCTAATAGCTTAAAAGTTCTATAAAACCCAAGGGATATTTAAGAAGGAAATTTCTTCTATTATTGAAATCCTTTAAAAGAATAGAGGAATTTTACGGAGTATGTAAAGTGCTGATATACACCTAGTAGAGAGTCCATTATAGGTTTTGTAATATCTGGTCCATTTTCCATGTATTTTTTTCCTAAATATTTTATAGATGAAATAATTTAATAAATGGATTAAAGGATTCAGAAAAAATAAAATGTATAGTTAACAATTTGTAATATTTAATAGAATGTTTTCAGAGTCATACACTAAGTAGAGTGAGATTTTGAGGCCCTAAAGGTTTGGAAAAGTCCAAATAAAAATACTAATTATATTATATTAAACAAGTAAAATTTATTCAAAACATTTGAATTAATCAAAAATAGTGTGTCCTATATGAAATATGATACAACAATTAGATCTGAAACATGGTATTTAACATAGGTATAGTTTGAAATATGTAGGAATCAGATGTTTGGATGCCTCGATAATGAGATAATTTTATTAAATAATATTTAAAATATTACTTTCTTTTAAATAATTAAATATATCTCAAATAGTGCGTCTTATGGGAAATATAAGACTACCTATGGATCTAGAATGAGGGTTTTATCCTAAAAGGTGTATAACATTTGTATGTGTTGGGCGTTTGGATTCCACTCTCATAAAAATAACCCTTTTTATTTTAATAAATTGGTTATTCTGATTTTTAAAGAATAAATCTCTAATATATCAGAAAAAATGCATCGTATGAGAAATCTAAGACCATCGATGGGTCCGGAATTTGGGGTTTACCATAGAAGGGTTATAATTTTTATACACGATGAGTGTATTCTAGAGGTCACCAATTCTACTTTATTTTTTATAATTAAATTTAATAATTATTTTAAATTATTAATAACTTAAGGGGAACTATTTATCTTCTTCCCCAAATGGCATTTTTCTATTTTAAACAATCATAGATTCATAAAGCTTCATTTATGGATCATTTTTACCGCAAAAAACACATGAAAAATCTTTTTTGGGTGAATTAAATCATTATTCCATCAAAGAATGGTTAAAACATATAACAAATATAGAGGTGTATTTTAGGGTTATTTATGGTGATAGTTTGAGTTTTGTTCTAAATAAATGGGCTGATTGTTTTGCTTCAGGTAAGATTGGGTCATGATTTTACATATTTGTTTATCCTTTGGGTATGTTCGACAACCATCTTCCTCTTCCTCTGATAACCCTATGCGAGACCCCCCAGTGCTACTCTCCTGAGCACCTCAAATAGGTTCTCTATTTACATTTATTCTTTATTTTATTATCTCTATTTCCATCCAACCCAATAATTAATTTTATAGAAAATTGGTTGAATGGAAAAAGAAAAATAGAGGTTGGTTTTATAATATGATAATTCTTTTTTTAATTTTTTTTTCAAATGATAATTTCATGGAATTTACAAAGAAACTTTGAAATGATAATTTGATGAAATTATCTCATAATAATAATCTTTATGAATTCTATTTAAATAATAGTTGTGTAATAATATCAAATAAAATTATAATACAATACCATGGAATTATAACATATTAATTATATTTAATAATATTATATGATATTTATCAGTGGATAATGTGGGTTTTTTGGGTGTTTTTCCGTTCTTCATTTCATCTCAAACCAGAATTCAATAATCAATATATTTTTCAATATTGATTAGGTTGGAATTCTATTAATATAATTGGATTCACCTTGATAAGAGGATGGTTCATATGATTCATTTTTCACAGAAAGTGAAGTATTTTGAGAAAATTTTAATTTAACTGAATATGCTTTATTTTATTTTTTTCATTTGATAGTCGTTGAAATAACGCACTCTTAGCGATGTTGGATTCATTTCACATGTTCATCTTGCTTGATGTAGGTGATCAAAATATCAATTCCCAAAGTCATTATTTTTATTATGTGTATGAAAATTGTTGAATTTCTATAAGTCTTTAGAAGTACATGGTCTTGAAGATATTAATTAATTAATAAATTTAGGTGACTAAATTAATGATGACATTTTGAAATTGTGGGTTTCAAAGAAAATTTATTATAGAATTAGTTGTACGATATTTATATAATAAATTGTGGATAGTTTATTGTATAATTAATTATGTCATATTAATATTATTAATTGAGATAATAAATGGTGAAATTTTTATGTGATAATGGTATTATCATTTGAAATAATTAATAGAGAAGTTAATTATGGGATAATTATATTTTGAATCAGAATAATTAATTATGGAATTAATTAATGGAATTTGTGGATTAAATAATCGATAAATTAATGAATATGATAAATTTGGTTATGTAATTTATTGAATTAAATAATGAGATTAATTACTTGATGAATTAATTAATGAAAAAATGTATTTATTTATTTATTTATTTAAGTAATGAAATTAAAAAATAATAATTGGTGAATTAATTGATGTGGGTTGAATGTAAATTAATTAATTGGGAATTAATTAATGAGAGAAGACATGAAAAATTATTTGGTTAATTAATTGAATGGAATGAGTTAGATTAATTAATTCTGGAACTAATTATTATAAATGCATGTGAAGAATTAATTAGATAATTTATTTATGGAATTCAGTTAGATTATTTATTTGTGGAATTAATTAATCGTAATTATTTGAATTAATTGATCGATGAATTAATTAATGGATGTAATGTAATGATTTCTTAGTTGGAGTAATTAATGTGTGGAATAATTGATGTGGATGGCAGTGACAGTGAAATCAAATGAACAAGAATAATTAATTGGTGAATTATTTAATTTGGATTGATCGGATATTGAATTAATAAGATTGAAAAAATAATTTTTTAATTAATTATGGGATAATGAGATTTTAAAGTTATATAATTTATAAGTGAATTAATTATTGGATATTAATGCCTTGAAATGAATAATTAATTGGTGAACTAATTATGAGATATTGGATTATAATGTTTGAATAATTAATTGGTGATTTAATTATGGTTTATTAATTTTGTGAAATGGTTAATTAATTTTTGAATTAATCATGGGATGTTGAGGTTCTTGAATTGTATTAATTAATTATTGAATTAATTAATATATTTTTGCTGTTTTGAACCATATTAATTAATTGTGAATTAATTTATAAAAATATGTGATTAATTAATTTTTCAATTAATTAATATGATGATATGATTAATTATTCATTGAATTAATTAATTTGATGTTGTAATTAATCAATTATGAAATCAATTAATGTGTTGTTGTGATTAATTAATTTTTTAATTAATTAATTTGATGTGGTAATACATAAATATAATTGATACATGTAATAATGTGATACATGATTAATATTGATTAAGGTTAGATAATGTGACATATGTTCATGATTGAGAATGGGGTGTGGGACACAAGTTGGTGCTCCAATTACCTTTGGGGGGGTGCTAGACATGGCATTATAGACACAATTGTGTGATATATGTGCTTGATTGGTAAAAGGGTTGTGAGTTAGGGATTAATGCTCTAAATGCTCATGGGGTTCTGGACATTGTGCTCTAGACCCAATATAATTGATGGAAATATTATTGTATGGGACATTTATTGATGCTCTAAATACCCATGGGTTGTGAGATATGAAAAATCCATATACAGTATAAGTATGGTGGTTAGAGGGCCCAACATTTATTTTGTAATAATCGATGACCAATCCGAGATCAATATGATGATAAACACCAGTATCCATGGATTTCGATCAAAGATGTTGACAAAAGAAGAAAAAGGCACTATATCATAGACAGAGGATCTTGAGCATCATGTTTATAATTAATTTAAATAATTTATGTAGAAATTAAATACATGAATCATTGGTACATTATTCATTGATTATGTTTATCATCTAGAATGACCCTTTCATGCTATCTGATTGCACTTGTGAAAATCCAAAGTAGAATCCCTCTAGCGGTGATCCACATAAGATATGATGGCCTCTGTTCAACACCACTCATTCTCTGGGTGAGACTCAAGATAAGTGAGTGTGTGGGGTCAGTCATTTTTTATCGCTTATTATTAGGTCTTGAAGAACGACTCTCATTCTTGAGAGGGGAGAGGAGACGATTCAAGAGAGAGAAATTGTTTCTGGTCAACAATTTGCTCACCACACGCAATTAGGTTCTCCAAGAATAATGAAACAATAGACGTACTCTATTTAACGACATGGGGTTTGAGTAATAGTATTAAATTGAGTAATAGTAATTAAATACATTCACAACCTTAGATAAAAACCATGATACATAATAACAATAAAAACACCATTATTTGGGGTGTACCAACTTGTACAAAATGGATTCATAAATGAATTCTCATGCCACATAATGATAAGAAACTTATTATTATTTTGTACTGTACTAACTAGTTGAATGGTTATTCAACATCTTGCAAATAATTATTTTACTACCAGACCATCCGAGTTCATTTTTATCTCCACTTCCTTTTATTGAACACCTGAATAAATAAATTATTAATATCTAAAATAAATATTTTAGTTAAAAACTCAAAAATAAATATTTATTAAATTTTCACTAAAATAGATGTATTTTATTTAATTTATGCGATCATTTTAACTTGAATTGAATTATTCCATGGTGTTGAGATAAATATTTATTCCATTAATTTTATTTAAATAGAATTTAATCAGGACCACAAGAAACACTTAGTGTGTGACCCTCTATGATTATTTCTCATTGGCATTAGGTGAGCTTGCCTAAAATCCAAGAATAATATCCAACAAAGGGTCAATGTACCTAAGAGAAGGAACATAAAGTTGTACATACAAAATCCACATATGAACACTCACTATGTAATACAATCACATTGTCTCAATATCTCATCAAGAAGGTTTCATGATATTATTATCAATCCATATGCTTCATACATCCTTCTTTGACTACCTAAAATAAACTCGTCGTTACACCATGGACATGGAATTTTGGGTGATAGTTCTATTTCAATAAATTGGCCGAGACATAAATATTCTTAAATTTTAGGGACAAATTATTTCTTGACATGTATATAAAAAAACACATCATTTAGGACGAACTCATTGTAACCTACTATCCACCATCATATGGCATGAGAGTTTTCATCAAAAAATCTTAGTGCATGATTCCTGACACGTATTAATGATAATATTAATTTCTATGGAACTTTACACACACTCACAGATTAGAATATCCTATGAAACCAAACCATATGGAATTCCTTCTGGTGAGTATGTTCTCATAATCTCTCATCTTGGAGATTACCAAGTGCGAACTTAATGAGAATAAGTTTCATATGCTTATGAGTACTCAACCTTGACGGCTTGTATACTGTGTGTCCCATCATAGTATTTCATCCAACCATAGAACTATATTTAGGAATATTGACATAGCACTTCAAGTTTCTAAACATAGAGGGGAACGGTTGTGACCTCATTAATGAACTAAATACTCTAGGAATTTATTACATTACACTCATGAAGAACAATGAAAAATATGTAATAAGATGTTTAATATTTATATACATTTAATATTCATGTATTGAAGGGTAAAAATTTTGTTCTAGGACGCCAAATCCAATAATCTCCCACTTGGACTAGAGCCGACGACCTACAACTTTTAGTTCTCTAGACCTCACAAGATGATCATGTTCCTGCTATGTCATGACTTTAGTCAAGGGGTCCACCACATTGTCTTTCGTGGAAATACTACTCACTGTAACTTCACCCCTCTATGAAAAATCCATCATGATATTATACTCTTGTACTATGTGTTTCATCCAATGATGTGACCATGGCTCTTTTACGGGAACCACTATTGTAGTATTATCATTATAATGTGTGATTGAATATTTATTTATGGGTACCACATATAGCTCTTGGAAGAATCTCTACATACAAACTACTTCTTTACCATCCTTTGTTTCTGTGATATACCCGGAATCTACTATAGAACCTGTAACCACACCATTATTTGAGCTCTTCTATCTCACATCACATCCATTTAAAGTGATTATGTATCCCATTTATGACTTCATTTCATCTTGATCAGTCTGGAAACTAGCATCTGTATATCCTCAAATTACTAGTTCCTTGTCTTCTCCATAATCTAGGAACATATTATTAGTATGCCTTAGATACATAAGGATAGTATTTATGTCCATCCAATTGTGGTCACCTATATCAACCTGATATCGTCATACCACACTCAATGCATAGGCGACATATAGCCTAGTACATAGCATATAATACCTAACCAAATCGTTGATGCATATGGAATCCCGTCTATTATCTTTCTTTCATCACGAATTTGTGGACACATTTTCTTGGAAAGATGAATGCCATGTGACGCTGGAAAAAATACACTCTTATACTTTTCAATAGTGAATATCTTCGGTATGTTTTCAATATATGTACTTTTACATAGGCCCAAAAATATCTTGGATCAATCACAATGGATATTGATCCCAATAATATATCATGACTCCCTGATTTCCTTCATGGAGAATCAATTATTCAAGTATTCCTTAATAGACTATAATACTGCTATTTATTTTCCAATAAGTAATATTTCATACACACATACTTTTAGTAAAATTATTGCACTCCACTAAAGCTTTTTTAGACACAAGGATCCCATTCATTATTTATAAACCAAATTATATTATGGATTCATCAAAACTTATGTTTCATAACATGGATCCTTACTTTAATCCATAAATTGTTTTTGCAACTTTCATCCCTTATTGATATCTTTTGGATTCACAAACCCTTCAGGTTGTGTCATATAGACATCCTCTTGAAAGTTGTTATTAAATAAGTCTATTTGGACATCCATTTTCTAAATCTCTTAGTCACGGTATGTATAAATGTCCAATATAATTTTGATGTATTTCTTTAATGTAAATTGTGAAACTATTTCATCGTAGAAAATTCTTTGAGGTTGTTTAAACCCTTCTGCAACTAATCATGCCGTATAGTTAATAAATTGTCCTTCCATGCCCAGTTTCTTCTTCAATACCAATTTCAATTCAATAGGATTTACATCTACTAGATGATATACCAAAATACATTATTGGTTTTGGTGCGTGGAATCCATTTGAGAATTCATGGCTTTTTGCCACGTGGAAATGTCTATGCCATGTACTACTTCTTTGTAGGTCAGAGGGTCATTATTATCAACTAATAATGAGTCAACATACTTAGTAACTAGAAAACCATACCATTCGAGTTCTATAATATCTCTTGTACTCTAACACAAGACTTGTGTCTTCGGAACATATCTTTCTTCCACAATGATTTGTGGAATCTTCTCTTGTACCAACTCTTGTGTACTTTGAGCCTCGACATCAACAAAGTCTCTCTCACACCGACTATCTTTTTTGGAGATGTACACCCTCTCAAGGAATATGGTGTGTATTTAAACTATAACTTTCTTTTCTGAGGGGTCATATAGGTAATATCCCTTTATTTCCTTAGGGTATTATATAAATGTGGACTTTGTTCCTTTGGGTGTGATTTTGTTACCTGAAGAGTAATTAACAAACACTTTGCTTCCCTACACATGTAAATTAGATAACATGGAATTTATTCAAATCCAAAGATTGTATGTAAAAACACGTATCAATATTGTTGGTACATGGTTTATTATGTGTGTTTCTGTTTGTAATGTATATCCCGAAAATGATAATGGAAGACTTGCATGCCTCATCATTGATCTCACCATGTCTAAAAAGGTGTGATTCCTCCTTTCACTTACACCATTCTACTGGGGTGTGTAAGGGGGAGTGGGTTGGGATAGGATCTTATAATCCCATAAGTACTCAATGAAGACTTGGTTAAGATATTTTCCACCTTGGTCTGAGCGGAGTTTCTTAATCTTATTTCCAAGATGGTTCTCCACTTCATTCTTATATTCCATAAACTTATCAAAATAATATGACTGATACCTCATTATGTATATATATCCATATCTATTAAATCATCCGTAAAAGTTATGAAGTATGTGTTCCCACCCCTTTCATAAACTGGAAATGGTCAACACACATCGGTATGCACTAATTACAGATGCTCTTTGGATGTTTCACCTTCCCTACTAAATAAGGATTTGGTCATTTTGACGTGTAAAAATGTGTGACATACACCAAGTGGGTTTATTTCAAAATAATATAAATATCCATCTTAATGTATCTTTTTCAAGAGTTTTTTATTTAAATGACCTAACCAGTGATGCTAATGTTGGGTGTGGTATGAGTCATGCGAATTAGTTTCATTATCGATTTCCATTAATTGGTTTGTGTAATTCATCATGTAAAGACCGTTATATAAACGTACCTTACCAAAACAAATGGGATATTTATAAAAGAAGAAACATTCATTTATGAACATGAAAATAAATAAATCTGTATCTAGTGTGGATATAGAAATAATTTTTTTGGTTACAGAAGGCACATAATAAATACCTATTAATAACAAGATTATCCCCATTAGAAATGTGAGGGATTAGTCCCTGACAGCTACAACAACAAGTCTAGCTCTGTTGGCTACATGTAGATCTACCTTCCCTCAGTCAATTATCTTGAATCTACTTAGTTCCTATAAATAGATCTATATGGAAGAACCGCATACTGTATCTAATACCCAATTTATAGAAATAGACAAATTTCACTGAAAAAAATGAACTGGAAGGATCCCATTACTTCTTTAGCTAGGTACAGTTTTTCTTCCTATGGCCCTCCATGCTCCATGAAACAAAAACCAATTCTTGTTCCATTATGTCCCCTAGATCTTCCTTTTAATGTAACATCATGAAAATTTTTTGGGCTTAAATATACTCACCTTTTCATTCAGATTAATAAACATAAAAATAGTTGGATTTTCACACTTATGTCTTTGTCCGCGTGGAGAAGGAGAATAAGAAGCTCTAGTAGAGACATATCAATGTTGTTCATACTGAAATTCAAAACAAAACTAGGGAATATATGAGGGAATAATGAGAGAATGAGATTGGAACCCAGTTATTTGAAGATTTTAAGCCCTAGAACCTCTAGACTCTCAATATTGCCAATGAGATAGACTACATGAAACCCATCTGGGGAAACCTCTCCATTATTACTCTGAAAGATAGTCTTGGATATCTCAAACTGTTCATATCTTTCTGTATCCTAGTAAAGACCCCAAAGGTGCTACAACATGCTATAGACATCCATGTTTTCATGAGAAGTCACATGTTCACTAGACATTTATGATGTAATTAAACATTGAATGTCGACCGCATCGTTCGTATGTTTTTCATAGACCATGAACTTTTCATATTTCATGTCATGGGAATGCGGATCAGGTAATGGGTACTCCAGCAAGTAATATTTCCATTCATGGAATAGAATGACTTGAAGGAATCTAAACTATTCTTGAAACTGTTTTCTGGTGAAGATGTTGTCTTTATCTAGTATTGATCGTATGTATAGTGTGGTTGAAAGGTTCTTCATTTTTAATCTACTATTAAAAGAGCAGATAATTATTACTTTCTTGATTATATTTTATGAGAGATTATAAATTAATTTTATTATGTCTCCCACTATTTTTTTCAATTTAAAACAGTGCTCACCATTAAACTCTGAATGTCTTGTTGTTTGGAAATTATATTGGAAAGGATCCATATTCCCCTTCACATAATCCCAACAAAAAATGGTCATGATTTTAATGGTATTTAGGTAGGCAGGTCATTTCCAACAATGGTCTTTCATCTCCTTGATTCGTTGAGTGGACTCCCCAATCTTGAAATCCTGACATGGATTTTCTCAAATGTTATCTCCAATATTACATCATGTCTATAAAGGGATACACATTTTGATGTAATATTGTTATGTCTACCTGAAACTTTGATAAGAGCTTCCTAAATAAAAGCAAGTCTCCTAAAAAGGGTTAGTCAAACACATAGTTATTTTGAGTCTTTCCCTTAATAATGTTAAAGAAGGATTAATCTGGCATAATATTTTATTGAGTGATTTTTATCTCTTATACATAAATTTCTTATTATATTTGTCACATGTTATTTTAGTATTAATTGGATTTCACTTAAGTGATTAGCCATTTCTTGATAATATTTATGAATAATCATGGTTCTTTTAGTTCTATATTGCATGATTTTTTTAATTCATTAATTATGTGATCATGACAACACATCCATAATGTTAAACTAAAAAACTGACATAAATAGATCAATGTAAAGGGAATGATCATGAGCTCTTATAATGGTTAGTTTATATAGGGGATGATAAAATAATTTCTAACCTAGGGAGAAACACCTCGAATAATTTTTGGATTGTGTGTACAGATTTCCACCTGTCAAACTGTGTATCTCCTTGGATTGGATTCACCTCATCTCCTTACTTGAACCGCCTCCACAAGCTTGGGGGCTTAATTTACTACATATTATTTTTGAATCACATATAGGTGAGGGGTAAAAGGGGTTTTATATAAAAGAAACCATGAGAACACATTCCCTACATATTATTTATGAGATATGGCACACATACCATCAATTTAATTTATAATAAATAAAAAAAATCCAATCACATACAAATGTTAGTTCTAGATCAGGATCATCCATGTACAGGAACAAATTACACATTTAAAAAAATAGATTTCAATTATTTAATCATTATTATTAACATAAATCATGCTTGAATCGAGTAATTATTATATTTGATTAATCAATCCTTTTATCATAATCCTTTTCTAAATTTTCTGGAGATTCTCATCCATAACCTTGGAGGTAACACGGTGAAAACCTATTTGAATTTACATGATATATAATTCTTAACATTTCACAAACAATAAATATTTTAATCTATTATATTTTATGAAGTTTTAGATGTGCGGTTCTGACTACATGGCATGTACTTCCTTCACCGTCTTATCTAAAGTACACGACTAGGGACTCATCATGTGAGGCATACTTTAGAAATCATGGAGAACATGGAGTGTCAAGTGGGCCACAATCCATGTTGTCTTCAGATTACACGGTTACTTATCGGCATAACCATGTATTGGATAAACAATTTTTCTAATGACCTGAAGGGAATACACGACGTGTCTAGTGGGCCACAGAGCATGTAATCTGGACAAACGTCAGCTGGTCTATCTTGGTCAACATGCAGTGTAATAATTCACTACATTGCATGTCATTAATGCAAACGACATTAGTAATTTACGAATTACTCTTGATGCATGGAACAGAACTATGTGGTGTGAAATCTAGATTATTTGTCATTTATGGTAGATTACAAAATGTGTAAATCAAAATACATGGGGTGTACTATCGTGTTACCTAGATAGAATCATCGGAGTCTCTAGATGAGATCATCAATTTAATTTTAATCAGAAATTTATTCATTTCTCCAACATCTGGGTCATCGAGAAGAGGGAAAAAAATCTTCAAATTCGGATTACAATAATGATTAAACATGATTTTAAAAACTAAATTATTAATTTGTAAACAATTAAAGAATTATTTAAATAATTATAAATGATAATGACCCTTCTCTAATACCACTTGAAGGATCATGAGTTAGTGGATTTGTGGTGGTTTGTGGGCCCAATTTTTATTTTTTTAGTAATTGATGACCAATCTGGGATCTATACTATGATAAAATATAGTATACCTAGATTATGATCAAAGATGTAGGAAAAATAAGAAAAGGGTTCCAAATCACAGAGATATGATCTTGTTCATCATGATTATAATTAATTTAAATATTTTATAAAGATATTAAATACCTGGATATTCAGTACATTATTCATTTATGATGTTGATCATTGAAAATGACCCTTTCAGATTGTCTTGTTTTGATTTTGAGGATCTAAATTAGAATATCTCTAGTAGTGATAGACACATGCTCTGATGGCCTCAAATCAATTCCACTCATTATCCGAGTGCTTGCATAGAGTAGCATGTTTCTTTCCTCATTTGTTCTTGATTTCGTGGTCTTTGGTCTTGAAGAATGACTCTCATTCTTGAGAGGTAATATGAGAGGCTTTTAAAGAGAGAAATGTTTTTAGCTCAATAATTCTCTCACCACTAGCAATTTGGTTTACCAGGCGTAATGGTACAATAGATGAATCTGTCTATCAAACAAAATGATGTTTCATATACAATATTTATTTTCATAATAGTAATTAAACACATTCATAACTTTAGAGGAAACCTATGAAACATAATAACAATAATAGCACCATTATTTATGGTGCGTCAACTTGCACAAAATGGAATCATAAATGAAATCTTGTGCCACATAATGATAACAATGTTGTTATTTTTTTTTCCTATTCCAACTTGTTAAATAGTTATTTACAGTCTTGAAAATAATTATTTTACTACCATACTAGCCATTGTACGCTCGAACTCCACTTCCATTTATTGAACAACTAAATAAATAAATAATTTATTCTCTCAAATAAATATTATATTTACAGACTTGCCAATACATATTTATTAAATGTTCAATAATATAAATATATATTATTTAATTTATGTGATCATTTTAACTGGAATAAAATTATTCCACGGTTTGGAGAAAAATATTTATTACATTATTTAAATTCAAATAAAATATAATTGAGACCATAAGAAGCACCTAGTGTGTGACCCTCTAGGATTCCTTCTCATTGGCATTAGACATGTTAGACTAATGTCCAAGTGTACTATCTAGAAATGTGTCAAGGCACCCAAGATATAGAACATAAAGATGCAATGATGACATCCCCATACGAACTCTCATTGTGTAATAAAATCCCTTTGTCTCAATATCTCATCAAAGATGGTTTAATGATAGTGTTATCAACCTATATGCTTGATACATCATTCTTTTCCAACCTAAAATAAACATTTCATTATACCATAGCAATGTAATTGTGGTAGATGGTTCTATTTTAATCAATGGTCTTAGATATTAACATCCATAAATGGATGAGACATATCCTTCATCAACATATCCATTAATGACATTTCATTCGTGATGAAGCCAACATAAACTACTTACCACCAACATATGGAGTGACATATTTTGCCAGAAAATCTATGTACGTGAGTCACGAGACATATTAATGATAATATTAGAGTCTAATAACCATTACACATACTTGTATATAGGAATATTTAATTACACCAAATCATGTAGAATTATTACTAGAGGTTCTATTCTCATAATCTTTTATCTTGGAGATTATCAAGTGAGATCTTCATGAGAATAAGTCTCATCTTCTAATGAGTAAACAAACTTGATGGTATATATAAAACGTTTCCCAATATAGCTTGTCATCCAAAAACCAAACTATATTTAAAAATATTTTCATAGCACTTCATGGTTTCTATCATAGATGGGAACTTCTATAACCTAATTAATATGAGAAATACTCTAGGACATCATTAAATTATAGTCATGAAGAACAAAAAAATATGTAATAAGTTGTTTAATATTTAAATACATTAAATATTCATGTAATAAATGTACAAACTGTTGGTTCTAGGACACCAACTCCAACAAGACAGGGATTGATGCTCCAAATACTCAGAAGGGTGATAGACATGGAATTCTACACCCATTAATTTGCAATGGATTATGTATCCAATTAACTGTGATTTTAATTGAAATGAAATTGATAATGAAAGTACTTTTGTTTAAATGAAATGTGATGTGACAATGTAAAATGTTCCAGCCTCTGGCACTGGTTGAAGTAGGTATTGAGAAACGAGTGTACTAGGGAACATAGAGGTTTATGCAGTTAAATAAGGGATAATTAAATAAATATAAACTATTTACTTTATTACTTGTTTTTATTCATTATTCAACGTCATACACTATTATTGAATGGATTTTTTTAGATGTTCTTGGTGGTGGCCTACTATGTTATACTCCCACCCTACTCGGGCTGCCTAATTGGTAGTCGTGTAGACTATTTTTTGGACATGTTAAGGGAAAGGCCCTGATATAGATGGCTGAGTTGGGATGGAGCATGGATGAGGGAATCAGATTAGGTTTGGGATCCAATTTGTAGATCTAGTGTCTATTCTTTTGGGTTTTGTATTTTAGACACTTTACACAAACTTCAACATGGCATGTTTTCTGTTTCACTATGATATTGTATTTTCTTTTTTCATTATATTTAGAATCTAGAATATTTGTTGATATATATTTATTTTATTATTGATTATTATTTCATCTAGTTATTCATCATATAAAATAGGGAATAATCACCCCATGACTGAATTATCAGACCCTCGCTGCTATTCGACAGCCTTTGACAAACAAGGAGGCGTGCTTGAGGCTATGTGACTGACCAGATCAGGGCATCGTTTCATGGTAAGCAGGCCAAGACATTACAAAGTGGTATAACAGGTCAAATTTTCATTTCTACTTCTTTTTTATTACTTTTTGAGAAAGGTAGATATAATAATGGGATGATTTAGGGCTTGGTTATGATCTCATGTAAGGCAGTAGCAAATCAAGTATAGGGGAAAACCCACTTATAGAAGGTAGAATTGTTGTTAATGTCAATTTCTATTAAAATTTAATATTATTCCACCTTGTGTGACACACATTTTCTGTGATGTGGTCATTGATTTTGAGATTTTTTGATATTTACTAGTAGACTAGTATGATATGAGGGTTGAGTCTGCATGCATCATTCTAGACACACCAGATTATTTTGTGACATACATCATTCTAGGCATGCATATAAAAATGGGATTTGGGTAAGTTGATGAACATAAACTGTTTTTCCATGCTTTTAGAATTAAAATGAAAATGGAACCTAACATGAAATTGAGAGAGATTGTTATATGATTCAAGATGATTTTAAATGGTTGTATAAATGATAATATTGAAAAATGATAAGGTTTATACCCTTGCTAACAATGACCTAGGTGTAGGATAGTTAAGGGTACAGATAATGCCTTAGTTTTGACCGCATGGTAAGATAAAAGGGGAAAGACTTTATATGGGTTTTTGAAAATCCTTCTTGTTAACTATGATAATTTTATGAAAAAAATCGTTTGTTTTTTTGATTGACCCTTGATATGGGTAGTTTGGGTAGAGATAATTCCATAGTTTTAGAACTCTGTTATGTGTGGTGTAAAGAAATGTATAGTTTTGGATAAGTGTGGTGCAATGTTGGATGGTTGGGATGACTGAGACATTCAAATTGGTTAAGGTGTTTCCCTAGTGGTAGGTAAAATCGATGATGAAGGATTTGTGGTGGTGTTTATGGATGACTTATAAGTGTACTTTTAATTGGTGATGACCATATCCCATATCCTAACATCATCTCAAGCACACAACGAAATATCTAGCTTTAGAAAATGTTAAATTAATGTGTTTGGGTTGACTATGGGTCCTTTTAAAGGTTGTTCTTATGAAATGGTGTATATGGGGACTTTGATGGTGTGAGGTACACCATCTACAATTTATGGACGAGGTTCTCAGGATTGGCAAGAGGTTGATAAAAACTGTGGTTTTTGAGCTACTTAACAAGAGGGGTTACTGAAGCTATAAAGGTTGGTAGATGGCATGAATCTAGTTCTTCATAAAGGTTCTTAGGAGTACATCTTGAGGATAAGCTATTATAATTTGGGGAGATTGTGAGATCCCATCATTTTTCAGGTATTTATTTCCTTAAATTTTTTATCAGCGAAATAATTTAATAAATGGTTTAAAATATATACATAATATAAAATGTCATGTTAACACATTGGAATATTTAGTGGATTGTTTTTAGAGTCGGATAACGAGTAGTGTGAAATTATGAGTACTGTGAAACCTCGGAACAGAAGAAATAAAAGATAAAATTATATTATATTTTATGTAGATAATTTATTCAAAATAATTTAATAACTCCAAATATTGTTTTGTATGAGAAATATGAGACCACCGTTAGATCTAAAACATGGTTTTTACCCTATGCAGGGTATGAAATATGAAGGAATCAGACGTTTGGACACCTCTCTCATGAGATAATGTAATTGAATTTTATTTATTATATTATTTTCCTAAAAATTATTAAATATATTTTTAATGGTGAATTGTATGGGAAATATGAGACCCACTAATGGGTATGGAATGAGGTTTTTACCCTAGAAGGTGTATAATATTTGTAAGAGTCATGTGTTTGTATGCCTCACTCGTAAAAATAAACCTTTTTTTATTTTAATTAGTAATTAATTCCGATTTGTATTGAATAAATCATTAATATCTCATAAACCGTGTGTCGTATGAGAAATATGAGACCATTAATGGGTCTAGAACTGAGGCCATACCCTAGGGATGTTATAATTTTTATATGCAACGAGTTAATTAGATAGGTCACCAATTCAAATGATTTTTTTACAATTAAATTAAATAATTATATTAAATAATTAATGAATTAAGGGGAACTATTGATGATCTTCCCAAATGGATTTTTTCTATTTTTTTACACCATGGATTCATAAATATTTATTTATGGACCATTATCACCGCAAAAACTCTTGAAAAATCTATTAGCGGTGAATTAAATCACTCTCATATCAAAGAATAGTTGAAACATAGAGAAAATGTGGAGGTATGTTTTAGGGTTATTTATGTTTACGGTTTTACTTTTTTTCTATATAAACTAACAAATTGTTTTATTTCGGTTTAGATTGGGTTGAGTGTGAACATCTTCAATTGTCCATTTAGTATGCGAGACGACCTTTTTATTCTTCCTCAGATAACTCGTTGTGCAACCCCCTATATGATTCTCATATGCGCCTCAAAAATGTTCTCTATTTCTTTTTTCATTATAATGTTATCTCTTTTTTATATCCTTCCCAATAATTCATTAAAAAAAAGGTAGAATTTAAAAATAAAAATATATGTTGGTTTTATAAAATGATAATTATTTTTTTTTCTTTCATTCAAATGATAATTTCTGGGAATTTAATAGAAATTTTCAAACAAAAATTAGATGAAATTACCTTTTAATAATTATCAATATGTCAGATTGTTAAATTATAATTGGGAAATAATATCAAATATAATTATAAAGTAATACTATTGAATTATCTCATAATAATTATATAATATATTATCATAAGATGTTTATCTGCAGATAACATGTGGTATTGAGTGCGTTCGTCTATTCTTCATTTCCACTCAAACAAGACTTCAATAAGCAATATCTTTTCCAAAATTGATCAAATTTACTTTACATCAGAGGCATTGGATTCACCTTTATAATAGGATGGTGAGTATAAAAAAATTCATTGAAAGTGATATATTTTGAGTTGATTTTTATTTAACATGATATGTTTTTTAAATAATTTATTCTTCAATAGTCATCAGAATAATGCCTCGTCAGTGATGTTGTATTCATGTCTGGAATTCATCCTGTTTGAGGTAGGTTGTCTAAAACCTAAATCACACAGTCATTATTTTTATTATGTTTTTGGAATTAGAATAATTACTACACCTCTTTAGAAATAAATAGCCTTGATGTTTTTGATTAATTAATAAATTTGAGTGCGTAAATTAATGATGGAATTGTTAAATTGTGTGGTTCGAGGACAATTAGTTGTGGAATTAATTGTTTTATATTAATATCAAAAATTGGGGATAATTAATTTCATAATTAAATATGTGATATTAATATTGATAATTTAGATAATAAATGTTAAAATTTGTTACATGATAATGGTATCATCATTTGAAATAACTAATGGTTGGGTAAATTACAGGATAATTATATTTTGAATAATATTAAATAATTATGGTATTCATTAATAGTACTGGTGGATTAATAAATTGGTAACTTAATTACCGTGAGAAATATGGTTATCTATTTCATTGAATTAAATAATGATATTAAATAATCGATGAGTGAATCAATGAAAAAATTGATTATTTAATTATTAAATTAAATAATTAAATTGGTGGAAATAATTAACTTGTGAATTAATTGAAGGGGTTTAATGTACATTATTTAATTGATAATTAATTAATACAATTAATAGTGGAATTAATTTAAGGGAATGATTTCGATTAATTAATTATGGAACAAATTAATTGAAATTCATGTGAATAAATAATTGGATAATTAATTGAAGGAATTTAGATAGATTAAATAATTAAGAAATTGGTTAATGTGAATGATTTGGATTAATTAATTGGTGAACTAATTAATTGATTTAATGCTATGATTTCTTAGTTGGATTAATTAATGCCTGGATTAATCAATGGGGATCGTTGTAATTGTAAAATAGAATGAATAAGATTAATTAAATTTTATATTAATTAATGTGCATTGATTGGATATTGAATTGATAAGATTGAGATATTGAATGCTGAATTAATTATGGGACAATGTGATTTATAAGATGGATAATTAATTTTTGAATTAATAATGGGATATTGATGCCTTGAAATGAATAATTAATCTGTAAATTAATTATGAGATATTGAATTAGTAGGTTTGAATAATAAATTTTTAAATTAATTATTGGTTATTGATTTTTTTTAAATAATATTTAATTGTTGAATTAATCATGGGATATTGAGGTTCTTGAATTGTATTAATTAATTTTTGAACTTATTTAGGAATGTTTACCTATTTTGAAATATATTAATTAATTGTGTATTAATTAATAGAAATGATGTGATTAATTAATTGATTGATTAATTAGTGTGATGATATGATTATTTAATAATTTAATTAATTAATGTGATGATGTGATTAATTAATTATTGAATGAATTAATGTGATGATGTGATTAATTAATTTTTGAATTAATTAAGGTGATGTGGTGATACATATACCATATGTGATAAATGTAATTTTGTGATAAAATATTAATGTTGATTAGTCTTAGATAATGTGATATATGTTCTTGATTGAGAAAGGGGTGTGGGACATAGACTGTGACTCAAATTATCCAGGGGGGGGGGGGGTTGTAGACACGATGTTCTAAACCCACTTATGTGATATGTGTGCTTGAAAGATAAACAGGTTATGAGATAGGGATTGATGCTCCAAACACTCATGGGGTTCTAGACATTGAGTTCTAGTACCTATGGAATGAATTCAAATATTCTCTAATGGGATAGGTACTGATGCTCTAAATACCCATCGGTTTTGAGACAGGGACTACTGCTCCAAATACTCTCGGGGGTGCTAGACATGGAATTCTACACCCATTAATTGGCAATGGAGTATGGTTCCAATTAGCTATGACTATAATTGAATTACAATGGATAATTAAAGTATTTTGGTTTAAATGAATTTTGAATTGATAATGTAAAATAGTTTAGACTATAGAACAAGACGAAGTAGGTATTGAGATATGAGAGTCCATCGGAACCCGGTTGTTTATGCGATTGAATAATGGATAATTGAATAAATGTAAAATACTTAATTTATCAAATGTTTTTATTCTTTATACAATTTCTTACACAGTGATTGACTGGATTTTTTATATGTCATTTATGGTTTCCTAATAAGTTGTACTCACACCCTACTTGTGTTGCCTGATCGGTACCCAAGATGAATATTTGTTTTCGGGATTGGTTATGAAGAAATACACCGAGTTAGATTGGTGAGTTGGAATGGAGCATGGATGAGGGAACCAGTTGAGGTTTGGTTCTCACTTGGGACATTGAATGTATTTTCTTTTGGGTTTTGTAATTTATACACTTGACTTGTACTCCAGCAAGACATGTTCTCTTTTTTAATATGATATTATATTTCAAACATTAATTATATTAAAAAATTGGTATTTTTATTGATATATATTTCTTCCAATATTGTTTATTATTTAAGCTGGTGTTTACTCTGATAAAAGAGGTTATAGTCTCCCCATGACTGGATTACCAGACCCTCGCGGCTAGTCGGAAGCCTCTGGCGTATGGGGAGGTGTGCATGAGGTCATGTGACCGACTGGCTCAAGGTACCATTGCTTGGAACCTGGCACGAGAGTTATAAAGTGGTATCAGAGGTGCATTTTTATTTTCTTCTTCTTTTGTCTTATTTTTTGGTAATTTTAGACATGATACTAGGAATATTTTGGGCGTGGTTTTGAGCTCATGCGTGGGAAAAACTACCTCATGTACAGGGGAGAACCCACGTACCCACGTACCCACATACCCATGGTAGGATTATTTTTTTAATATTATTTCACCTTTGGTGATAAACATGTTGTGTTATGTGATTACTATTTTTTAGATTTGTTAATATTGACTAATGGCCAAACATAATTGGAGTGTTGAGTCTGCATTCATCATTTTAGGCAATTAGGATTATTTTTTAACATACATCATTTTAAGAATGCATGGGAAAATGGGATTTTTGTAAGTCGTTGAACGTAAGATAATTTTCATTTCTTGGAAAATTTAAATGAAAATGGTGACTAACGTGGAATTTAGAGAGATTGTAAAATGATTCTATAAGAGAATAGATGGGCATCAAAATGATAATATTGAAAAATGATCATGTGTATACACTTAATAACCAGTACCTAGGTGTAGTATGGTTATGGTTAAGGATATTGCCTCAATTTTTACCAAGTTGTGGGACAAAGGGGGAAATACTTTATATATTTTGGTGTAAATTGCTCCTTTTAACTATGATAATGTTATGAAAAATAAGCCTTTTTTTGTTTGACACCTAATGTGGGTTGATTGGATAGAGATAATTCTCATGTTTTAGAACTCGTTTATGGGATATGTGAATGATAACATAGTTCTTTATTAGTGTGGTACGATGTTGGTGGGAAGGGAAGTCCAAGACATTTGAACAGGTTAAGGTGTTTCCATAGTGGTAGGTAACGTCAATGATGAAAGATTTATGGTGGTTTTTATAGAAGACTTATTAGTGTAATTTTAATTACTGATGATCATGTCCCTTATCTTGACATCATATTAGGTATGCTGATAAAGCATTCCTATACCCCAAGATAAATTAATGTGTTTTGGTTGGATTTGGGGCTCATTGGAGGTTGTTCTTGTGAAGTGGTATATATGAGGAGTTTTATGGTGGGAGGTACACCATCAAAAATTTAAAGATGAGGTTCTAAGGATAGAATAGAGGTCAATAAAAACTATGGATGTTAGGAAACTTAACATGTGAGTTTAATGAAGCTCCAAAGGTGTGTATATTATAAGAACCAAGTTTTTTTAATGGTGCATCAGAGTACAACTCGAGGACGAGCTGTTATATGGTGGGGAGATTGTATGATCTCATCCTTTTTTAGATATTTTTTCCTTAAACACTTTATTAATGAAATAATTCATCAAAAAATTAAAAAAAATTACATAATCGAAATTGTGCATTAAACAATTTAGAATATTTAATGGATTATTTTCGGAGTCAAACACTGAGTAATGTGAGATTCTAAGGCCCGTAAAGTCTCAATGTAGGGGAAAAATTTTTGATTTATATTATATTAAATTCGAATAATTTATTCAACATAATCAAACAACAACCAAATGGAGTGTCAAATGGGAAACCTGAGACCACCGTTAGATTCGAAACAAAATGTTTACCCTATATAGGGCAAGACATATGTATACGTCATATAGTTGGATGCCTTTCTCATCAGATAAATTTATTAAAATATATATAATATATAATTTCCGAAATGTATTTAAATATTTCCCAAACTGTGCATCATATGGGAAATCTGAGACCTCTTATGTGTCCAGAATGATGGTTTTACACTAGAAAGAGTATAAAATTTGTCTGCATTGTGCATTTGGATGCCTTGCTCGTAAAAAAACCATTTTTATATTAAATATTTTTTATTCCAATTTTTTTTGAATAAATCCTTAATATCTCACAAACCATTTGTTATACTGGAAATCAGATACCATCGATGGGTTCCGAATGGGGGGTTTATCTTAATGAAGTTGTAATTTTTATAATCAATGAGCATATTAGAGAGGTCACACAATTTAAATTATATTTTTGATAATTAAATTTAATATTTTTTTAAAATAATTAATGAATTAATGGGGAACTATTCAAGTTCTTCTCCAAATGGTGTTTTTCCATTTTTAACCATCGTGGATTTAGAAATATTTATTTATGGACTGTTTTCAATTTAAAAACACTTGAAACGTCTTTTAGGGGTGAATTAAATCACTCCATTATCAAAGAATAGTTGAAACAGAAAAAAATATGGATGTTTGATTTAGGGTTATTTAGGGTGATTATTTGTGTTTTGTTCTATATAAATAGTACGATTGTTGTGTTTTTGGTTCAATATGGTCAAGTGAGAACATGTTCAGTTGTGCTTTGAGTATGCCAGGTGACCTTCTTTCTCTTCCTCTGATAACCTAGTGTGTGACCCCACTATGCTATTCTTCTGTGTGCCTCAATGAAGTTCTCTATTTTTTAAATTTTTTAATTATTTTATTATCCCTTTTTCCATACTTCCCAATAATTCATTTAGAAAAAGGGTAGAGTTAGAAAATAAAAATTGAAGTTGGTTTTATAAAATTGTGATTATCTTTTTTCTTCCATTCTTTCAAATGATAATTTCATTGAATTTTAATGGATATTATCAAATGATAATTTTATAAAATTATCTGTTAATAATAATCATTTTGTGTTCTTGTTAAATAAAAAATGAGAAATAATATCAAATATAATTATAAAATAACACCATGGAATTATTGTGTAATAATTATATGTTGTATTATTATAAGATATTTATCAGTTGAAAACGTGCATTTTTTAGGGTGTTCGTCCATTCATCATTTTCGATCAAACAAGCCTTCAATAATAAATATGTTTTTTTATATTGACCAGGTTGACATGTCGTTAGTGCCATTAGATTTTCCTTGATAAGAGGATTGTGCGTTTCAATTTTTTTTATAGAAAGTGAAGTATTTTGAAAATATTTTTATTAAACTGGATATGATTTAAATTTAATTTCTCCTTCGGTATTCGTCAGAAGAATGCGCCATCCGAGATGTTAGATTCATATAATGTGTTCATCTTGATTGAGATAGGTGGACTAAAACTGAAATACCATAGTCATTATTTTGATTATGCATATGAAAATTTTAGAATTACTACATTTCTTTAACAAAAAAATTTCTTGTAGTTCTTGATAAATTAATAAATTTGGGTGAATAAATTTATGATGCAATTATAAAATTGTGGGTTTTGAGGAAAATTAATTGTAGAATTAATTGTACAATATTGATATCATTGATTGAGGTAAATTAATTGAACAATTAATTGTGTGATATTAATATTGTTAATTAAGATAACAAATGGTGCATTTTGATACGAGATAATGGTATTGTCATTTGAAATACTCCATGTTTGTGAAATTAAGGGATAATACTATTTTGAATAAGATTAATTAATTATGGAATTAATTAATTGAACTAGTGGATTAATTGCTTGATATTTTAATTACTCTGAGATATGTGGTTATTTAATTCATTGAATTAAATAATGAGATTAATCTATTGGCTAATTAATTAACGGAGAAATGTGTTTATTTAATTACTGAATTAATTAATTAAATTGACGGAAACAATTAATTGGTGATTTAATTGAAGGGTGATGAATTCAAATTAATTAATTGTGAATAAATTAATGTGAAATGATCTGAAAAATTAATTGCATAATGGATTGAATGGAATGAATTTGCAAAATTAATTATGGAACTAATTAATAGAAATAAATGTGAACAATTAATTGGTGAATTAATTAAAGGAATTAAGTTAGATTATTTAACTATGGAATTAATTAATGGGAATGATTTAGATTAGTTAATTGATGAATTAACAAGAATGTTTATGATCCGAACGTACTTGGTCTTAATATTTATTAACGAAAATAAAAGTTCATAAAAACATAAATACATGTGGTATATGACATCACAAAAAACACAAACATCATCCAAACACCGCCTAATGAAATACCCATGTCAATAAGACACCAAAATATCCACCCCTACACCACCAAAAGACCAAATAAAATTACCTCAACCTACTCAATGCTGACCCAGCCAGCTTGCTAGCTAATTAGGTCCAACGTATCCAGCTAGTCGATGTCAACACCCCATACAAAGTAATCTATCATGAGGTCCCTTTTCACATGATAAGATGAATAAGTGATTGATACCGACAGTCTGAGGTCGTTCCATGTATCATGTGAATTCTCTACCCAAAACAACCTGTAAAAGGATCACATCCCATCATCATCCCCTTCACCAGCTATACTCCATGGTCACCCCGACAATTACTACTAATCACACCATGTTTGACGTGTCACAGAAACTGCAAGATCGTATCCAAAAACAAGATTTCCCATGCACTATTCCTATCACCAGAAATTTTCCCCCAACCCGCCGAATATCCATGCTTTCGACAACCATCTGTATCTCATCACCAATCGAAAAGCCCATCCCATGGTCACCACCAGATGAAAAAGTGTAATTTAGGTCCTTGGTTATTTTTAGTTTAATGGTGTAGGATTTTTTAAAATTAGGCAAATGGGTTTGTTCAGCGCCACTTGAAGTGGCGCTGAACAAAAAATGGTGTATATATATAATAATTTTATTTATTATAATAAATATAAAAAATACAGTAAATATATAATTATATATTTTTTAATAGAAAATAAAAAAAATAAAATAAAATTATTTAATTATAATAAATATTTATAATAAATATCTAATAAATATTAATAAATACTATTATAATAAATACAAAATAAATGTACAATAAATGTATAATAAATATTTATAATACATTTATATTTATAAAAAATACTTATTATAATTAAATATTATAATATTTATAATAATAAATATCTAATAAATTTATAATAAATATTATTATAAAAAATATACATTATAATATCTATTATAATAAATATTATAAAAATATTTATTATAATAAATTTATAAAAAAAATATTATTATAATAAATATTATAATAAAAGTATAGTAAATTTATAATAAATATTTATAATACCTTTATTATAAATGAATATTTATTATAAAAAAAATTATAATATTTAATTATAATAAATATATATTTATATTAATATTTATAATAAATATAAATTTATTTATTATAATAAATGTACATTTGTTTTATACATTTATTATAATAAATATGTATAATAAATGTATAATAAATATTATAAAACATTTATTTTTTAATTATAATATAATAAATGTAATATGTAATTATTTATCTTTATTGTATAATTATCATATCTATGAATAATTATATAATATAATTATATTATTATAAATATATATTTTTTTATTATAACAAATATGTAATTATTTATAAATGTAATATACATTTAATTATTATAATAAATATACATTTAAATAAATACACATTTATTAGATATTTGTTATAAATGTAATATACCTTTATAAATATAATTATTTATTATAATAAATATGTAATAAATATATATTTATATAAATGTAATATACATTTATTATAATAAATATGTAAGTGGATGAGTGTTATCTGGATGGAATCTCTCACTAGGGGAGAGCTTCTCTCTCTATCATTATATGGGGATCTTGGAAATCATTCAAGATCGGGTATTTAGGAGGATGATAGATCCTCATGTGATGTGGTTGGGCACAATGAGATGTTTTCGTTATGTTTCCCATATAAGAGGGCTGCGTCTTTGATGGGTGTTTCAGATCAGTGGGATGATGGAGGTGATTTTATAGAATGTGCTCCACTTGATTGTGGGGATGGTTTTCACCCGGCGATGTTCCAGGTTGTTCGCATGTGGAAGAAGGATGGAATATCCAGGGATCTCAGATCAATGGTTGACTATGATGTGCGACCGGAGCGCTTTGAACTATAGGGAAAGAAGCCAATGATGGATTTAGCGGAGAAGGTATTGATGACGACTTGCGACGGCTGGAAGAGTCCTTCCAGAGGGTTTGTTCGTTTCTGTGGAACACCAGAAGCGACACTTGATCTCGATGGGCTGCGAACATCGGTGGCCGATGGTTCTAAATAGAAAATCTAGGATCTTGGTGGGTTTTGTTGGTTGGATCTTTGGTCCACATGCTGGGCTCACCTTGGTTCTGGACGATGTTGTCTTGGATGTCTCAATGGTGCAGCTACAGTGTACTAGCTATGGGGATTTGGGCTTTTCAGATGATAGACGTGGTGGAGGCTTGACATCGGCGATGAAGATGGAAGAGGCCGATGATGATGGATGGAAACCTCGACGATGCAATTTTCCGGCATCCCTTGAACTAGTGTAGGCGTGATTGATGAGGGAACATCCTTGGCACATGGGTTCGGGGATGCGGGTTGACTACTTCAACCTTGAGTCGTGTTTTTACAGCCTGTCTGCGGAGTGAGGATTTCTCACCAGATGTGATCTGATCCAGTGTGGCTTCTAGCTGACTGTTTGGGATCCTGGCGGCGGCCTCTTCAGACGGGACTGCGATGATGTGTGTTCGCCCGACGGTGGGATGTTGCACGGTCATCGGGAATGCGACACGGCGGTCATGAGTTGGCTTCGATTCTTGTGTAACAACAATGCGGGGCTAGGATGAGGACAACCAATGGAAGGCGGTGACTTGAAGTTGACCTCGTCCCAGCGAGGATCCGCTGACAGTGACGCGCTGAGCGTTGGCTATTCTCAGATGCAGGTTTCTCCAATGGTGACAGGCTGCGATTTCCTGTGTGTTTTTTTGGTCGATTTGATTCGAGATGACTATGGTCTCTCCGATCATCAACAATTGTTCCGGCAGGGTCATCATTGGCTTCCGATGACCCCGATCTACATAAGGAGTGGCTGATATAACCTTGGGATATGGATCTCATGATGAATGGGATGGCGATGGAGCTTTGGAGGTGGTGCGTGGGATGCCAACGCATTTTCCAGGGGTGATTTGGGGTGACGGCATGACTTGGACAGGCGTAACAAGTGGAATTGGGATGCGTATAGGGTGGTTGGCAGAGAAGATCTGCGAGGAACTGAAGGGAGACGTTTTTGGATGACTTTGAGATATGCATGGACTTTAGAAGGGCATGTGTGTTCTGGAAAGCACTTGTTATTTGGTTGTGATTTTTGGGGATTTCAATCCATCTTTGGTGTGGGTTTGATATTTTGTATTTGGTGGTGTTTTTTTCTACTTGTATTGGGTGTTTGTGTGTACTTTTATTTTAATGAATAATTTTTTATGACCGAGCGTGCCCGGATCCTAAACTTTCTTGGTAATAAATATGTAATATACATTTATTATAATAAATGTAATATACATTTATTAGGTGAATAAATGATTATTTATTTATAAATATAATATACATTAATTATAATAAATATGTAATTACATATAAATGTAATATACATTTATATATATAAATATACATTTATTATAAATGTAATATACATTTATTTATATAAATATACATTTATTATAAATGTAATATACATTTATTTATTATAATAAATATGTAATTATTTATAAATGTAATATATATTAATTTATTATAATAAATATACATTTATAAATGTAATTATAAATATACATTTATTTATTATAATATTCATTAATAAATATACATTTTTTAATATTCATTAATAATATTTATTTATAATATTTATTTATAAATATACATTTACAAATGTAATTATAAATATACATTTATTTATTATAATAATTATTAATATACATTTATTTTTATAAATATAAATTTATTATAAATGTAATATACATTTATTTATTATAATAAATATGTAATTATTTATAAATGTAATATAACTTTGGTTATTATAATAAATATACATTTATTAATGTAATTATGTATACATTTATTTATTATAATAAATGTAATATGTAATTATACATTAATATTTATTATATGTATTATACATTTAAATAATTATAAATTTACATTTAATATAATTAAAAAATAAATGTATCATATTACATTTATTATATTATATTACATATTACATTTATTTATAATATAATTATATAATTAGAAATTTAATAAATATAGATATGATAATTATATAATAAAGATAAATAATTACATATTACATTTAATATATTATAATTAAAAAATAAATGTATTATAATATTTACTATGCATTTATTGTACATATTTATTATAATAAATTTATAAAATAAATGTAGATTTATTATAATAAATAAATGTATATTTTTTATAATAATTATTATAATATTTATTATAAATATTAATATAAATATAAATTTATTAAAATTATATGTTATAATAATTATTATAATTATGTAATTACACTAATTATATATTTATTATAATTATAAAAATTATATAATTATTAATAATTATAACAATTATATAATTTTTAATAATTATAACAATTATATTTATAATTGTTTATTTATTATAATTATATAATAATTATATGTGTATATTAATTATATTTATAATTCTATAATTATTGTAATTATAATTGTATATTTATTATAATTATATAATTATTATATTTACAATTATATAATTTTTATAATTATTGTAGTTATATAATTATTATATTTATGATTATATATTTATTATAAATATACAATTATTATATTTATTTAATTATTGTAATTATATAATTATTATAATTATATATTAATTATAATTATATATTTTTTATAATTATATTAATCATTATTATAAATTTATTGTATATATTTTAGTCATTATATTTATTATAAATATATTTATTATAATTATATTTATAATTAATAAGATATATATATATATATATATATAAAGGGGTTGGGGAGGGGTTGCATGGGATTTGGAAACAAAATCCCAAGAGATCCAAATGAATTGGCGCTCTAGGGTCAAAGTGTCTAGCACCAAATTAATTGGCACAAGACACACCTAGTTTTCAAAATACAAAACAAACTAACCTATTAAATTAAAAAAAATAAAAAAACCCCCTATTCTAAATCTTGCAGTAGAAAAACCATCGTTGTTGGCTCCAATCCCAGACGCCACTGACACATGCTCTATCTGACCAACAACACATACCAGGTTTGATCCAACGGGAACCCAGACCTAACCGTCGCAGTCGTTCACCAACCTGTCACCCGTTGTGGTGCCCACTTCTCATCGCACCACCAAACGCCAAACATGCATGCAATATCTGAGACCCGATCTTGAACCCAAGGAAATTACCATTCCCCAAGGCCAACATTGGCATAAACCCATCACCATCCTTATCCTCAGGTGAAACTCCCTATAGCAGAATGATAACTTCCTCCCCCGTCACCATCCCAAAAATTTGAGAATCCCCACATTTGATGTTATCCTCTTAAGATCCTCCTAAAAATAGCATTCAACAAATGAAACATTCTAAAAAAATATAGATAGATCCCCAAAATATTCATCACTTTCATCCATTTATGAATGATCATTATGTAGGTTGAATCTTTTTCTTAGGAATCAGAGAGAACAAATGATCCTTGTGCCCTCCAACATCAATAGTGGTACAATCATCCTAATAGATGACCAATTTGGAGCTGTCAAAGAACATATATCTATAACATGAAAGGGAGATAAGATATCTAAATGAGGGAGACACCATCCATTAATTAATTAGTGAATTAATTAATGGATGTAATGTTATGATTTTTTAGTTGGATTAATTAATGTGCATATTAATTAATGGGGATGGTTGTGATTGTGCAATTGAATAAATAAGATTAATTAACTGAAATATTAATTAATGTGGATTGAAGGGATATTGAATTGATAAGATTGAACAATTAATTGATGAATTAATTATGGGAAAATTTTATTTTTAAGTAGGATAATTAATTATCGAATTATTTATGGGATATTGATGCTTTTAAATGAATAATTAATTGGTGAATTAATTATGAAATTTTGAATTAGTATGTTTGAATAATTAATTGGTGAATTAATTATTGGTTATTAATTTTTGTGAAAAGATCCTTTAATTATTAAATTAGTCATTGAATGTAGAGGTTCTTGAATTGTAATAATTAATTATTAAATTAATAAAGCGACATTTACCTTTTTGAACCATACTAATTAATTGTGAATAAATTAATGTAAATGATGTGATTAATTATTTGTTTGAGTAATTAATGTGATGATATGATTAATTAATCATTTAATTAAATAATGTGATGTTGTAATTAATTAATTATTGCATTAATTATTGTGATGTCGTGATTAAATAATTTTTGAATTAATTAATGTGATGTGGTGATACATATGATAAATGTGATACATGTATTATTGTAATAGAAGATAAATGTCGATTAATCTCATATAATGTGATATATGTTATTGATTGAGAATGGGGTGTGGGACACAGACTAACACTCCAATTATCCTGAATGGGGGTGTTAGACATGGCGTTCTACACCCAATTGTGTGATATATGTGCTTGGTTGATAAATGGTTAGTGAGATAGGGAAAAATGTTCCAAATACTCATGAGATTCTAGACACTGTGTTCAAGACCCAATGACATGCATGAAGATGTTCTTTTATTAGATAATGACTGATGCTCCAAATATCCATTGATTGTGAGATATAGACTAATTCTCCAAATACTCATGAGGGTGTTGTACATGGTGTTGTAGACCGATTAATTGGCATTAGACTATGTTTACAATTAGTCGTTACTTTAATTTAATTAATATGGATAATGAATAAACTTTGGTTTAAATAAAATTTGAATTGATACTGTTAAATGGTTTGGACACCGGCACGAGATGAAGCTGGTACTGAGACAAGAGTGTCCATGGGAACCCGCAAGTTAATGCGGTTAAATTAGTGATAATCAAATAAATGTAAATTGTTTACTTTATTACATGTTTTTATTCGGTATACAATAAAATACATTATTATTGACTTAATTTGTTTTAGATGTTGTTGGTGGTGTCCTACTGAGTTGTACTCACACCATAATCGAGCTTCCAAATCAGTACCCGAGTATAATATTTTGTTTTTTGGATATGTTAAGAGAATAGGGACGGAGTTAGATGGCCGGGTTGGGATTGATCATGGTTGAGGGAACCAGATGAGGTTTGAGACCCTCTTGAGAGTATCAAGGTCTTTTTTTGGGTATTTTATTTTAGACACTTGATGCGTGATTCACATTGAAAAGTTTTCTATTTTAGAATAATATTTTATTTCCAACTTTCATTAACATTAGAAGCTGGTATTTTTATAAATATATATTTATTCAGCTATTGATCCTTATTTCCTCTAGTGTTTACTCTGATAAAAGAGGGTATAGTATCCCCATGAAGGACTTATCGAACCCTGCCTACAAGTCCGAATCCACTGGAATATGGGGAGGCACTTATGATGTCATTTGACAGACTGGCTTGGGGCACCATTGTGTGGCACTTGGGCTGAGACATTACAGCTTTAGTGATAATGAAATTAATTCATATATTTTTAATTGTATATTTTACTATCAATATATTTTACAATGATTATAAATGTAATCAATTTTAAAAGATATCGATAGTCGATGGATATAGGTTAATTATTTATGAAATAAATTTACCAATGAGTTGTCACATTGAGAAAATTGGTGTATCAATTATATAAAACCTTTTAGGGATCAAAAATAAATATTTTATATCATTGTATTATTTTCCAATATATTATAAGATATATTTTTAAAAAATAGTTGTTTTATAAATAAAAAAATATATTTGATATGATGCATAATGTTCTGTTTGATCTATCGTTATAACATTTATAATAAATGAGACAAGTATAAAAATTATTCGTTTAGTAAGAATGTGTTTATCCATGATTTTGGTTCAGACATGAAATATAAATATTCCAAAAATCATGGGTGGTATATTTTATTAATTTTGTATTCTTTTATAAATATTTCTTCAAAAGTATATTATAATATATAATATAGTAGTTGGTAATATTTTTTATCAAAATATTCCCACTGATAGTAATGAGGTGTTATTTACCAATAAAAATTGAGTTTTAATATATTATCATGATATTAAGTAGAGAATGTAATTATTATGAGGTAACTGGTACTATATAGTCACATATATATGTTCATAATATTAAAAATTAAGGAATATAAAATACTAAATTAAATTTGAATTTCAATGAACATTTTAATAGAGTTTAGTGAATATTGGTGAAGATAAAATGATTTAAAAGGGAAAACTATGTTATCATGAAAATATGAAATGTATTTTTTTATCTGAAAGATTTAAAAATGATAGTAATTAAATTATAAATAATTATAATTATAATATGAAATATTTTTGTATTATAAATTTAATTTTTTTTCTAGTAATCATATTGTAATACAATGTTTAAAAATTTGAACATGAAGATTAATTTTTCTTCAATCAATATTAGATTTTTGATCTTGTAAATGAAATAATACTTAGACCTGAAATATGATATAATAATGGAGTATATAATTGTATCTAGATAGGTGACATGTAATGTGCTTATCTACTAGGTATAGAGAATGTGATGTCCTAATCCATCAGGGGGAAAGATATGTGATGTGTTCATCTCATCTATAACTATATACTAAGATAATAAAAAAACATATGAGTAACAATACATGATTGAAATACTCTACATCATATGTATAGTTGGTGTATTAGAGTGAGGTATCATATGAAATATTGTTTATGTATATGATACAACTTGTGGTTATGTAAGTAGAATCTATATGGAATCAAAATTGTTTAATATCAATGGTGGGTCCATTGAAAATTAGTGAAGGCTATGAAACTAGATTTGTTTCCATTCCACTCTATAATTGTGGAGTGGGGTCCCTATTATATATTTTTAACATGAACTGTATAAAGTGAAAATACTATTGCATAAGGTGATTTTTTGTATTTTTTTATTTTCTTTTAATGATATTAGTCTTTAATTCATTAATCAAATCATATAAAAGAACAACATTCGTCCATAGCTGTAGGGATAAATTCAAAACCATCAAAAATAATTGTTATTGTTCATTGTTTGTATTTATTTAACATGATTTTCTAGTTTTCAAGGGCTATGTCAATTTGAGTATGTGAGGGTGTTGACCCAAGATGGTGACTATGTTGCAACATTACCTCTTAGATCTGGTTCATCAAGGATAATGAGATTTTTTCCTGTCAAAATTGGTTTAGATATTTGATTTGAGTCTAATGCTTTTGTTGGTTTGTTTCCACCGATTGGTGGTTTTGAATCATAATATATTATATTAGATATTTTCATTCATAAAGTCTTTTCACACATTATATTATTCCCTTTTATGTAACATTATTATATATATGATTTTTTGATTTAGGGAGAGTTATTTGTTTTAAGAACATATTAAATTTAACGAAGTAATGGTACATATAGAAAAATTTAATGGGGAAAACATTGGATTCAAGAGGATGCAAATGGAGGATAGAAAGAAGCAACATGAGTATCATTTATGGAGATGAATTTCCACATTAAATCAAGTACATTTAGGGAGGAATATTCTAAATTACATGAAATGTGAAAATGATAGATTCTTGCATTAAAATTTAACAAAAACAATAGCCACATAACCATGGGGAAAACATTATAGAAAAATACTCCAATATAATTAACTATTCTAAAACATTTTCTTTCTTTTGAATAAAAATTATTAGATTACATGTTTAAAAAAAATTTAGGATGTAATGATGCATTTAAAAAAAGTCAAAATATTTCTAAAAAATGATAAATCATATTTAACATATCATTCATGAGTTTAAAAGACAGATATCTTCACTGTGTAATTGATAAAATTTCAATAAAAATCAACTTTCACTTCAAAACACCTCCTAAATTAAATTTTTGAAACCCAACACTTTTGATACCACACATTATAGTCAATATAATTTATAAAAAACCATAACACCTAGTTTTAGAGACAATGTAGTTGAAATTTCCTTTTCAAAATGATGATCAAGGATCCATGGTTGGTCTTATTGAGATATTTTTTTATGAGTTAGGGGTTGATGGAGGATAATTAAAGAGCACATACTTTATGATAGGAGATCGACTTAGAAGAGGAGTGTCGCCCTTACAAGCCATGTGGTTATATGGGTGAAATTCAATCATGCCTTCACTATGGATTCACACACTCTTCATGAAGGAAGTGAAGACATACTCTTTGCGTGATCCTATTGGAGTTATAAATACATGATTGTACATGGGGGAATGCACTTAATGTGAAGGATATGTTGAACATGAACGAAAAAATAAATGAAAATGATGAAACACCTAAATTTCCCAATAGTTGGAATATATATTGGAAAAATCACGTTTCATAGAACCAAAAACGGCAATCCACAAGTGAGGAGGAGGAGAAAATAACATATTTTGGATTTGAGTTTGATTCATCTAAGATAAAGTAGAGTTATCGTGAAATATTTGATTTGTTTGAGCCTTCATTCAAGTGTTGGATCTATTTGAGCTTTGATCCGATCCTTCGGTTCGAGGAGGACGTGCATCAAAAGCAAGGGGACTTCTAAAAGAGTTTGAGATATTAGGACTGAAATCTATGTGTTAGTTTTCCTAAAATTGATCGACGATACTTTTATCAGCACTTCCAAAAAAGCACTCATAAAGATTCATTTTATCAGCGCTAAATTAATATGCACTAGAAAAATTATTTTTATCAGCGCTAAATAAGGGCTAATAAAGGATTTATAATTATAATAATAAGTAAAAAAATATATTTTTTATATTTTTATATAATAATTTTATAATATATATATATATATATTTATAATTATATAAATAATTATTTGGTAAAAATATATTTTTTATTTATAATAATATATATATAACTCTAATTTTAAAAATATAGTAAATATACATTTATAAAAAAAATTACAACATTATATATATATATAATTATATATATTTTTTAAAAATATATATAAATATAAATATAGAAAATATGTTCATTATTTAAATTTATTTAAAATGATTTTATAATTATAAATATATTTATATCCTTATATATATTTATATAAATATATATTTAGACTAAATATATACATAATTTTAATACATTTACTATAATTTTATAATTATTTAACCTTATAATTATATATGTATAAATATATCAATACTTTTAAAAGAATAATATTTATATATTTATAACATTATATACCAGGAAAGTTCAGGACTCGAGCGAACACGGTCCTATAAATTTATTTAAGAAAATAAAAGTAAATATAAACATAATAAATACAAATATAAATATAAACATAATTATAAATATAAATAGGGAAAATATATTCTTTATTTAAATAAATTTATAATAATCCTATAATTAATATATAGTGATATATATATATATTAGAAAATAATATTTATTTATTTATAAATGTAAATTTAGAAATATAAAAAATACACATTTATAAATATATATTTATAAATATTAATTTACAAATACATTTTCAAAATTATTATAGAATATATAATCTTAAAAGAATACACGTTAAAAATAAGTGAAATTGAATAATTAAGAATGAGTGCACATTAAAAATATTGAAAAATTGGTTATGTTTGGTTAAATAAATATAAATTATTAACAAAAATAAGGATATATATTGAAATAATGATGAATACATATTAATAATATTTCAAAATAATAAATAAATATATATAAATAAATAGTCGAAAATGATTATGTTCCAAAAAATAAAAATAATATTAATCACTATTAAATTATACATAACTTTATTAATATTAAAAATAAAAAAAGTATAATTTATTGATTAAAACATCATAAATTAAATTTATCATAATATAATGAAATTATAAAATGAATACAATATTTAGAATAAATTACATAAATATTAGTTTATGTGTTTCTATATAATATTTCATTAATTATGTAAATTTTTGTGTGTGTGTGTTGTATATATAAATTTATTAATTATATATATGCATGTGAAATAAATGTAACACATGTTTTATATATGTTAAATTGAAAATTCAAACAACATTCAATTAAGTCTATTACTCGATGTAATTAGTCAGTATTTTTAATTAATATTAATGTTTAATTATAAATCACTCTCCACTAAATATATAACATATTTTATGTAAGCATAAATATTGTTTATTATATAAATCATATTATAGAGAATTTTATATACATTTATATATATATATATATGAATATTTTTCTATATTAAATGCATCAATGAATAATTATGTATAAAAACAATTAAAAATGAATACAACATGAATATATTTTTATGTATTACATTTTATTCTTTTTATATATTTATATTTAATATATATTATTTATTTATATTTATATATTATAATATATATATATATATTAAAATGATTCATTTTTATTAATAATTTTTTCGTTAATAAATTTTTTTAATAATTTTTTAATTTCTTCATTTTTATATTTTTGATTTAATTATTACAATTTATTCAATTTTATTTTTTAAAAAATTTTAAAATTTTATTCATTTTATATGTCTTTGCTCATTATATTGAAATTATTAATATTTATAATATATAAATGTATGTCAAATTTATTCATTTTTACCAATAATTATTTAATTAATAAAATGTTTAATATTTTTCTTAATTTACTCATTTTAATTTCTTATTTTTTTAATTATTTCAGATTATTGATTTTTGATATCTATATATTAAATATATACAATTTATAAATATTTAAAATATATATATATGAATATTACATGTATTCATTTTTATCAAAAATTATATAATTAATAAAAGATTTAATAATTTTTGTAAAAAAATTACACTTTTTATCTTTATTTGTTTAGTTATGTCATTTTATTCAGGACCATTCTCGGCACTACAAACCTGTTGATAGAGAATACCCATTATTGGTGATAAAAATAAAGTTATGCTAATGGGAACCATTTATGAGTGCCAAAGAAAGGTGCGGATAAATGTTATCCTTTATCAGCCCTAAAAAAGAACTGATAAAAGGTACCTTTTATCAGTTCATTTTTTAGCATTGATAAAAGGCACCCTATGTTATTTTTTCTGCACTGATATAGGGGAACATTACCATCATTTTTTTCCACTGTTGATAAAAGCCAGTGCTGCTAAAGAAATGTTTTTTGTAGTCTTTCTTTAAATTTTAAAAATGAAATAATATTTATATTTATACCTATACAAGTAATGATTATATATAAACATGTGTTCGTCAATAATGTATATATCTATGTATATATCTATATATATATATATATTATAATATACGTAAATATTTGTACGTGTTTGTGAGAAATATAATTGTGAACATGTGTGTGTAAATATGTATGTATGTATTATGTATATATTTTGTATATACATCATATATAAAAGAATTTTGATAAATATATCATTTTATTAATTAAATATTTTATATAAATTTATTTATAGATTGTTTTTAAAAATATATTATAAAAAATTACCTCAGAATATAAAATTATATATGTAAATATCCATAATCATATATGTAAAATATAGGAAAAAATATATATGTAATGTATATAATTTACATTTTAATATAAAATATAATGATATATTTTAAAAATGTATTTAAAAGTAAATATATAAATCCTACAAGAATTAATTATGATCTATTTTATTTAAAATGGTATATAATTTTTTTTACATTACAAAACAGTATGAATATATATATATACTTACACAAATTTATATATAATTTTAATATATACACATGTTTGCATATTAATAAATAGATAAATATTTATATTTATATTTTAATAAATGCAAAGAAATATTAATATATAATATATTTAAATAAATTTATATTTATATATATATCACACACCCACACATGAACACACACACACAAACATATGTTTTATATATGTATTTAAAACTAATTATATATGTATATGAATAAAAATGATATATTCTAATATATATAATGATATATAAATATCATAAACTGAAAAATAAAATAAGTTAGAGCTATGGAAAGGGGATCACATAGTAGAAGGCAAGTTATAGGTTCGAGTCAAGGTGGACGTGGGTGGGTGAACATATTTATAGCATTGAGAAAGGGGGTTCATGAGCACTATTAAAGTGGACTGCAGGGTGTGACTATAAGGCCCTAGCCTTAAACATTACTTAATATTGAGTTATTAAAAGATTAAACATTGAGGATCTTTTTAGATTTAGAGTTTTAGAGAATTAGATCATAAAATTTGTATTACATTCCACATTTAAACAAAGTGGTTACATAAAAGACAGTATTCATTTTTCCCATCAATAGAAACATATTTAAAATAAAACATGGATTCTTTCTTGACAATTCCTTGACACTATCATCATATCATGTACCATTCCCTTGACCTGTGAAAAAACATTTCAAAAACATGGGATGAGCATAATAAGCTCAGTGAGGGTTATATAAAAAAATATGAACTGAAAACATTAGTCCATGCATGAAATCATACTTTACTCATAAAAAATAATCACATACTTCATCAAGTCATTAATAAATCATAGAAATCATAAGACATAAAGGTATCTTGAGGCATTTATAATATTATTTCGTAGGGAGTAACCCTTTTGATTACGTTTGGAATACCCATCACAGTATATTACCTAAATCTCTTCGGAGAAACCTTAACGTTTAAGTCCTTCGCGTTACCCAATGAATTGGAGAGCTATATCGGGCTCACCCACCCGTAGTTTATCATGGAACCACCCGTCTTTATAACAATTCCCAATAACCATAACATAATCGTATCTCATAAAACATGTATAAAGGAAACATAGAATTTCCACATTTCAATCACAAGATATAAATACAACACATTGATATAATAAAAACTTTTTGAAAACCATTTCCAATACCTAAATAAGACAAAAGTAATAAAAAGTATTTATTTTTTTTATTTTTATAAAAAATTTATGGATTGTAGAGGAAGCCGAAACTCAAATAACGGTCACGGAGGCGGAGAAGTCGCTGTCACCGCATATGTATAACAAAAAAACATTCCCTTCTGTCATTTAGTAAACTCTTCATATAAAAAAGATTCCTTTTTAGTATACATAAATGTCAATGGGGTTTATACACCGTATAAAATAAAGTTGTGTATAAAACAAAATATGCCTCGATGAAAGGAGATTGAGACAAATTCCCTTACCTCGGGTCCGACATCACTCGATTGTTATTAAATATCCTGAATAATAAACATGAGTTAATTCGTATTTGCTTAAGAACATTTTTCAAGTTCATTATTCCTTTTATATCACTTATTACCACGTCATGAACACTATTTAATTATTTAAGTTAATAACGGTCATTTTAACGATCATTGGTACTTGAGTCAAAAATAAACTCTTTATAATTAAAAGATGATCATGTATCCATTATATACAGAGTTATACTCATAATTTAGATATCATATATATCATATATATCCATTATATACATGCATTTATAATATTACAAAACGTTTAGAGGTAAGAAATGAAATGCACCGTTCACGAAGAAGGTAAGCCGTACGTACGCATGAACGCTACTTTCATTTCTATTTCGTATTTTATGGAATGGAATCATAATTTTATAAAGGTATATTATAATTCCTGTATAATAAAATATATAATATAATTAATTAAATCCTTTATACTTCTGAAATATGGCATTAACGAATCAAATCACTTTGAGGGGGTGGTAGTCCGCACTTCCTAAAATGAAGATATCACGTTTACCCATAATGGTAACCATAAATGTATGCCATAAATGAAAAATATATAAGGTTAAGTAAAACATAAAAATATTATATATCATATATAAATATAGTGTCATTATAATGTCCACCTTTGACGGTGTTAAAAGAATATTGAACAATCATCGTTTCGTGAGGCAGAAATTCGCCATCCACGGAAACATATGTTCTTCAACCATTAGATGTAGGGGTGTGTAAGTGTAGCTCGAATCCTTTTTATAAAAAAATTCTATAATATGGAATATAGTGTTTTTGTTACAAAATAAATGAATAAAAAGAGTTTAGGGGTTTGGAGAAGCAAAATAAAACATAATAACACAAGAGAAGACACTACCTTTAAATCGGGTAACTCTTTTTGATTTGAGCTCAAAGGCTTTCTTGGGAAGACTTCTGACCAATGTGAGGCTTCTAAGAGTTAGAGAGGGATGTGGAGAGACAAAATGCGCAGGGATTGGCCGTGCCAAAGGTTTGGATGTGTGGGTAAGGTGGTAGAGGTGGGGGCCTTTTATAAGAGGAGTGGAGGGGCACTCTTGGAATGTTATAAAAGGATACTTTATCATAAAATTCTTTTTGGATTTAAAAGGTCCCAAATTTATATATTTTGAGGATAAGGTGACAGGAGTTCTAAATATACTAATCCACTAGATTTTTGACATGTTTAGGTCTTAGATATTACATTATCTTTTTATTTTATTTAAATAGTTAAATAATGTAGTAATCGCTGCATCATCATGATGTCATAAATAATTTAATTTATTTAACGTATAAAAATTATAAAAAAATATCATGATGTAGGAAATATTTTTATCTTTATAATTAATATTTATAGTCAAATATATGACTTGTATAACCCCATTTAAAAATTGTTTTAGTAAAACAACTCATGTTTTGTGACATTTTTACTTTAACATTAAATAAAAAGATATTAATGTCATTTTCCTTCCAAAGTGGCTCCATGGGGTCCCCAACTTGACCCATGGATTTTATTGGTCTTACATGACATATCCAATAAGGGAAGGACATTTTTCAAGTTCATTTCATATTATTAGAACATTATTATTACCTTAAATTACACTAATTACCTCTAATCGCGATTAAAAACTTAAATGTTACTATTCCCCAAAAAAATTATTTTAATCTTATTGAACCAAATTTTACTTCTTAATGAAAAACATTTATGTCTTATTTTTGATATTCAAAACACAGAGGTGGTAATATTTCATTTAAACAAAAAATTAGTTTTTTAAGTACCACTTAGTGGTTTCACTATTCATCAAAAATAGAAGTTTTTCTGAATAATACCACAAATTCACCCAAAGCTATATTTGATATTCCGAATTCAAAAATGATGTCTATCTTATAAAATTAAAAACATATATGTTGCATTAATTAATTTAATAATTAATTCACGCTGTCAAAACAAATAGCGTGTTTTTATGAAACAAAAAGTATCAAAAGATTGACACTAGTTTAAGTCTGATTTCAAAGTAAAATAAATTGCACGAACACTATTGGATTAAATGGTAAAAATATATTCTAATTTCACTTTAAAACCAATTAAAATGATAATATTATCATATATATAAAATAGACTAAAAAGTGGTTTTGAATTAAAATACAACATTTTTCACTATTCATTAAAAAATGAACGTTATCGGAAAAATACCAAAAATTTACCCAAAGTAAATTTCAATATCACAATCATAAAGAATAAGTTTATTTTGACAAATAGAGATTATAAAATTGTCAAATGATTGATTTAAAAAAATGGTTTCTCATCAAAAGGTAGTAAAACAGTCTTTTAAAAATATTAGTGTATTATATGCTTAAGATTGGATTTATTCTCATTTTAAGCCTTTAAAACACTATATAATTAATTAATAGACATAGATAAAAATATCTATTATTCATTACTTACATGGGATGTTACATCCTTCCCCCCTTTAGAAAATTGCACCCCCACAATTTATTTACATATCAAATAAGTGGGGGTATTTAGACCTCATTGCATTTTTAGATTCCCATGTTGCCTCTTCAATCATGTGGTTTTTCCAGAAAACCATTGCCTGATGAATCACCTTATTCCGTAACACCTGCTCCCTATGGTCAAGAATCTGGACCGGTTGTTCCTCATAATATAGGATCTCTTCTTGCTGAACTATCTCTGGACTCAAAACATGAGATGGATCTGGCATGCACTTCATTAACATTGAAACATGAAAAAAATTGTGTACCTGAGATAAACTTGGAGGTAAAGCCACTTGGTAAGCAACTGATCCAAATCTCCCCAGAATTTCATACGGTCCAATGAACCTTGGACTCAGATTTCCTTTCTTACCAAATCGCATCACAATTTTCTATTGTGAGACTTTGAGAAAAACATGATCACCTACCTCGAAAGATAGATCCTTCCTCCTTTTGTCTGCATAACTCTTCTGCCTCATCTGAGCTATTCTCATATGTTTCTGTATCAGCTGAACATTTTCTGCCAACTCTTCTACCAATTCTGGTCCCATTAGCTTCCTTTCAACCACTTAATCCCAGAAAGCTAGAGTTCGACACCGCTACCCATATAATTCCTCAAATAGTTCCATCTGTATACTGGAATGAAAACTGTTATTATATGAAAATTCAACCAAAGAAAGATTTTGGTCCCAAATTCCCAGATAATCCATCAAAAAAGCGCATATCATATCTTCCAAAGTCTGAATTTTCGTTCTGACTACCCATCTGATTGAAGATGAAAAGCTGTATTAAAATTTAATTTAGTACCCAACGACTTCTGAAGGCCTTTCTAAAAGTTAGAAGTAAACCTGAGATCACGATCAGATACAATGGAGAGAGAAAATCCGTGTAACCTGACTATCTCTTTAAGATACAAATGGGAAAGATGATCTAGGGAAAAAGTTTCTGATATAGCAAGGAAATGAGCAGATTTAGTCAAGCGATCAACAATAACCCAGATTGCATTATTACCTCGACGTGTCTTCTGCAATCCCACAATGAAGTCCATGGATATATTCTCCCATTTTCCATTCTTGTACTGGTACAGGCTGAAGCATCCCTTTCGGTAACTGCCGCTCTTCTTTAACCTGTTGACAAGTTAAACACTTCACTATAAGATCAGTAATATCTCTATTCATTCCATCCCACCAGTAATACTCACGCAGATCTCTATACATCTTAGTGCTTCCAGGATGAACTGAAAATGGAGAACTATGAGATTCACATAACAAATCTATCTTCATCTGTGAATCACAAGTAACACACAATATCTTCCCAAATCTGAAAACACAACCATTATCAATGTTGAATTTAGGAAACATACCCTTCTGAACCAGCTCTACATTTTTCTGCACCTCACTGTCTTGCTTCTGTGTTTTCTTGATTCTGTCTGATAGAGAAGATTTCACTGATACCTGAAACAAAACAGAAGAACATCCTTCACCAAAAACTTCTATGCCAATTTTAATCAAATCCTTAACCAAAGATCACATTCCAAACACAACATTGTTAATGAATCATTACTTCTTCGAATCAAAGCATCAGCCACTTTATTTGCTTTTCCCGGAAGGTAATGAATTGTACAATCATAATCCTTGACTATTTCTAGCCATCTCCTCTGTCTCATTTTCAATTCTTTTTTAGTGAATATATACTTTAAACTTTTGTGATCGGTTTATATTTCACACTTTACTCCATACAAATGATTCCTCCAAATTCTTAAAGCGAAAACAATAGCAGCTAATTCCAAATCATGTTTACTGTAATTTACCTCATGAGTTTTAAACTATCGTGAAGCATAAGCAATTACCTGATCATTCTACATTAGAAAACAACCAAGTCCTTTCAATTAAGCATAAATGTAGATAAAAAACTCACCATTCCTGGAAGGTAGTGCCAAAAATGGAGCATTCACCGATCCTCTTTTCAATTCCTGAAAACAATCATCACATTCTTTTGTCCAGATAAACGTAACACCCTTCTGAGTTAGCTTAGTCATTGGACTAGATAACCGTGAAAAATTTCTAACAAACCTTCAGTAATAGCCTTCCAAACCAAGGAAACTATGAATATCAGCTGCATTTGTGGGTCTTGGCCATTCCTCAACAACCATTGTTTTTGCAGGATAAAAAGTTATCCCATCTTTAGAAATAATATGACCAAGGAAAGAAATTTGTTGCAACCAAAACTCACATTTTCTGAATTTCCCATAAAATTTTGTTTCTTTTAAGGTTTGAAAAATAACCCTTAAATGTCTTTCATGCTCTTCTTTACTTTTAGAAAACACCAAAATATCATCAATGAAAACCACCACAAACTTATCCAAGAACTCATGGAAAATTCCATTCATTAAGATCATGAATACAACAGGTGAATTGGTTAGCCCAAAAGGCATTACTACAAATTCTTAATGGCCATATCTTGTACGAAATGCAGTCTTCGGAACATCTCCTTCCATTACCTTCAGCTGATGGTACCTAGATCTTAGGTCAATATTTGAAAAATATTGATCTCCCTAGAACTGATCAAAAAAATCATCGATATGAGGCAAAGGATATTTGTTCTTAAGAGTGATGTTATTCAAGGCTCTATATTCAATGAAAAGTCTCATTTAACCATATTTATTTTTAAAAAATATAACAGAAGCACCCCATGGTGATGTGCTTGGTCGAATGAAACCTTTCTCTAATAAATCTTGTAATTGCTCCTTCAACTCTAAAAGTCCAGTTTGAGCCATTCGATAAGGGGGTTTTGAAATTGTCTTAGCATCAGGAACTAAGTCAACAGTAAATTCAACTTCCTGATCTGGAATTATTCTAGTAAACTCATCAGGAAAAACATCAGGATACTCATTTACCACTAGCACATCATTAATCTGAACAGTTCCTTTGTTTTCAACGATGTGTGCAAGGTAACATTCATTTCCATCTTTTACAAGTTTCTTGGCCTCTTGATAAGTTATCAACAGTAAAGGTTCATTCATGTACACAAACTGAAAGTCTTTCTAAAAGGAAACTTCTTTACCTCTACAGTCAATCTTAGCATGGTAAATAGAGAGCCAATCTATACATAGGATAACATCAAACTCTACTAGAGGTAAAACAATAAGGTTCGCAAGTAGGTTCTTTCCACGGATAAGGATAGAAATATTCTAATAAATTCTTTTTGCCTCAACGTTTCCCCCAAGTGTTTTTACCAAAAGTTTAGGAGTCATTTCGTGAGATGGTATTCCCATTTTACTAGAAAAGTTTTCAGAGATGAAAGAATGTGTAGACCCCGAATCAAACAACACACTGGCATAATCTGAAAAAACAAACAAAGTACCTGATACAACTTCATTTGATGGCCCGAAATCTTCTGAAGTAGTTGAAAAGGATTTCACCACCCCTCTCTGCATATATTCTAACTGCATCCCATCACTCGAGCTCTTTGTTTGAGACTCATTTGCATAGTGACCCATCTCATAGCACTTAAAACATTTCACTAACTGTAAATCAAATTTGGTCTTACCATCACATTGATCTTTTTCAGTGCAATCACAAGCCTTATGTCCTATCTTACCGCATCGGTAGCACTTTGCAGAATTCACAAGACATTCCCAAACATTCCTTTTACAACATTTATCACAAACTGGAAACTTAGTTTTCTTACTGTCAGACCTTTTTGAAGAATTCTTTCCTTTCTCCTGCCACCTCGGTCTCTTCTTCTGCTGGTTTTTATAGAACACTTGATCATAAGCAAACTCCATTTCCACCTTCTCAGCACATCAAACAAGCTTTTCATAACTTTTGAAATCACGAGAAGCTAATGCCCTTCGATATTTTGGGTTTAATCTTGAGTAAAAAAGATAGATTTTACTATCAGGGTCTCGGATAAAATTTGGAGCATACCTTGCCAATCGAGTAAACCTATCTTCATAGGCAGCCACTGATTCCTCCTCTTGCCTCAATTCCAGGAATTGTTTTTCCATCCTAAGTCGAACAACCATTGGAAAATAATTCTCAAGAAACATACCTTTGAATTCATCCCAGTTGAGAGCATCAATATCATCAGCATCCCTAATATTTTTAACCATCGACCACCATTGATCTTCTTCACCCTCCAAACGGTAAATAGCATGACTAAACTTTTGATTGTCTGAACACCCCATGACATCTAAAATCATCTCCAGTGCTTTAATCCAACCTTCAGCTAGCACAGGTTCAGATGATCCACTGAATGACGGGGGTGTTTTCTCATGAAATGTTCCCCCATTGACATTTTCCTCTGCGGTTGATCTGGCTGATCTCGTGCATGGATACCTCCACCATTTATCTCATGAGTCAACTGCGCCTTTACTATAACAAATAGTTCAGTTCCAATTCCGACCATCTCAGGATGCTGATTCGGAAGGTTATTTCTTTCTGTATGCCTTCCTAACACTACTTCCCTGTTTCCTCAACGGAACCTCATTCTGAACAAACATGTCTTAGATGAAGCAACATGGTAATCTTCAAATGCTATATCATTTCAATTTGACCATAAAAAATATATTTTTGGATAATAATTTAATAAAATTCTAACTCCTAAAGTTATCTAAACTTACCTTTGATACTGACTATAAGGCCCCAGCTTTAAACCTTACTTAATCCTAAGTTATTACAAGATTACACAATGAGGATCTTTTCAGGTTTAGAGTTTTAGAGAATTAGATCATAAAACATGCATTACATTCCACATTTAAACAAAGTTGTTACATAAAAGATAGTACTCATTTTTCCCATAAATGGAAACATATTTAAAATAAAACATGGATTCTTTCTTGACACATCCTTCACACTATCATCATATCATGTACCATTCCCTTGACCTGTGAAAAAACATTTAAAAAACTTGGGATGAGCATAATAAGCTCAGTAAGGGTTATATAAAAAAATATGAACTAAAAACATTATACCATGCATGATATCATACTTTGCTCAGAAAACATAATCACATACCTCATCAAGTCATTATAAAATCATAGAAATCATAAGACATAAAGGTAACATGAGTCATTCATAACATTCATACATAGGGATTAACCCTCTTGTTTACGTTTGGAATACCCATCATAGTATATTCCATAAATCTCTTCGGAGAAACCTTAACTTTTATCTCCTTCGCATTACCCAATGAATTGGAGAGCTATATTGGGCTCACCCACCCTTATTTTATCATGGAACCACCCATCTTCATAACAATTCCCATGAACCAAAACATAATCGTATCACATAAAACATGCATAAAGGAAACATAGAATTTCCACATTTCAATCACAATATATCAATACAACACATTGATATAATAAAAAAAATTTGAAAACCATTTCCAATACCTATATAAAATAAAAGTAATACATGGTATTTATTTTTTTTCATTTAAAAAAAATTTATGGCTTGTAGAGGAAGCTGAAGCTCAAATAATGGTCACAGCGGCGGAGAAGTCGTTGTCGCCGCATACGTACGAAAAAAAACATTCCCTTTTCTTGTTTAGTAAATGATTCATATAAAAAAGATTCCTTTTGAATAAAATTAAATTTCGAAGGTTTTTATACACCGTATAAAAGAATGTTGTGTATAAAAAAATATGCCTCGATGAAAGGAGATTAAGACGAAGTCCCTTACCTCGGGTCCGACTTGACTCGATTATTCTTTAATCTCCTGAATAACAAACATGAGTAAATTTATACTTTCTTAAGAACCCTTTCAAGTTCATTATTCCTTTTATATCACTTATTACCATTTCATGATCACTATGTAATTATTTACGTTAATAACGATCGTTTTAACGATCATTGGTACTTAAGTCAAAAATAAATTCTTTATAATTAAAAGTTGTTCATGTATCCATTATATACAGAGTTATAATCATGATGTAGATATCATATATATCATATATATCCAGTATATACATTCATTTATAATATTACATAACGTTTAGAGGTAAGAAATGAAATGCACCGTTCATGGAGACGGTAAGCCGTACGTACGCATGAAAGCTACTTTCATTTCTATTTCGTATTTTATGGAATGGGATCCTAATGATATAAATGTATATTATAATTCCAGTATAATATAATATATAATATCATTAATTAAATCCTTTATACGTCCAACATATGGCATTAACGAATCAAATCACTTTGAGGTGGCGGTAGTCCGCACTTCCTAAAATAAAGATATCGCGTTTACCTATAATGGTAACCATAAAGGTATGCCATATATGAAAAATATAGAAGCTTAAGTAAAACATAAACATATTATATATCATATATAAATATAGTTTCATATTAATTTCAACCTTTGAAGGTGTTAAAAGAATATTGAACAATCATCGTTTTGTGAGGCAGAAATTCGCCATCCACGGAAACAGTATGTTCTTTAACAATTAGATGTAGGTGTGTGTAAGTGTAGATCAAATCGTTCATATAAAAACATCCTAGTATATGGAAGATACTAGTTTTGTTACAAAATAAATGAATAGAAAGAGATTAGGGGGTTGTAGAAGAAAAATAAAACAAAAGAACACATGTGAAGACACTACCTTTAAATTGGGTAACTCTTTTTGATATGAGCTTAAAGGCCTCCGTGGGAAGACTTCTGCCCAAACTGAGGCATCTAAGAGTTATATAGGGTTTTGTAGAGAAAAAATGGGTAGGGTTTGGCCGATCCAAAGGCTTTAGATGTGTGGGGAAGGTGGTAGAGGTGGGGGCCTTTTATAAGAGGAGAGGAGGGGAACTCTTGGAAAGTTATAAAAGGTTACTTTATCATAAAATGATTTTCAGATTTAAAAGGTCCAAATATTATATATTTCAAGAATAAGGTGATAGAAGATATAAATATACTCATCCAATAGGTTTTTGTCATGTGTAGGTCTTATATTTTACATTATCTTTTCATTTTATTTAAATCGTTAAATAATGAGGTAATCACGCATCATCATGATGTCATAAATAATTTAATTTATTTAATGTCTAAAAATTATAAAAAAATATATAATGATGTAGGAAATATTATTAGCTTTCTAATGTATATTTATTGTCAAAAATATGACTTGTATAACCCCATTTAAAAATTGTATTAGTAAAATAACGCATGGTTTGTGACATTTTTACTTTAACATTAAATAAAAAGATATTAATGTCATTTTCCTTCCAAAGTGGCTCCATGGGGTCCCCATGTTGACCCATGGATTATCACGGTCTTCCATGACACATCCAATAAGGTTAGGACATGTGTCAAGTTCATTTCATATTATTAAAACATTATTCTTACCTTAAATTACACTAATTACCTCTAATCGTGATTATAAACATAAAAGTTACTATTCACCAAAAAATTATTTCAATCCCATTGAAGCAGATTTTACTTCTTAATGAAAACCATGTATGTCAGATTTTTGAAATTCAAAACACATGGATGGTAAATTTTCATTTAAACGAAAAATCAATTTTTTAAGTACCACTTTGTGGTTTCACTATTCGTCAAAAATTGATGTTTTTCAGGAAAATTCCAAAAATTAACCCTAAGATATATTTGATATTATGAATTCAAAAATTATGTCTATTTCATCAAATTCAAAACCTATAATTTGAATTAATTACTTTAATAATTAATTCATGTTTTCAAAACAAATAACGTGTCTTTATAAAACAAAAAGTATCAAAAGATTGACACTAGTTTAAGTCCGATTTCAAAGTGAAATTAATTACACAACCATTTTTGGATTAAATGTTAAATATATATTCTAATTTCAATTTGAAACCAATTAAAAAGATAATATAATCATATAAATAAATTAGACTAAAAAGAGGTTTTGAATTTAAATACAACATTTTTTCACTATTCAATAAAAAATGAACTTTATCGGAAAAATACCAAAAATTTAGCCAAAGTAAATTTAAATGTCCCAATCATAAATAATAAGTATATTTTGACAAATAGATCTTATAAAATTTTTAAAATATTGATTTAAAATAATGGGTTGCCAATAAAAGGCAGTAAAATAATATTTTAAAACTATTAGTGTATTCCGTGCTTAAGATTGGATTTATTCTCATTTTAAGCCTCCAAAACACTATATAATTCATTAATAGACTTAGATAAAAATATCTATCATTCATTAAATACTTGGGATGTTACAGTGAGAGAGTTTCATGAGAGGTGGAAAAGGAATGGATAACATTGAGAAAGGGGATTTACTAGCGTTGTTTGGTGGGGGTTGAGATATGTGAGAGAGTTGGATGAGGGGTTGTTGTGGAATGGATTTCTTTGAGAAAAAGATTTAAAGATAAATATTATTTTTCTAATATTTTTTATGCATGAGAAAAGAGTACTGATAATTTCCCCATTTATCTGTGCATTTATTTGGCACAAATAAAGGGTCCCTTACAAGCATTTTTTTAGCGTTGATGAAGTCCATATTTTAAAATATCTCCCATTGGTAGATCTTTTTTAACACTAATAAATCATATTTATAGAACTATAAAAATCAATTTTTGAAGCAATGTCTGTTTGATTTCATTATGTGATAGGTGGGACCAATATCTCCCTCAAATTCCTTCGGTAATGATCAATATTATATGGGCTCAAAGGGTGCACAAGAGGTCATTCCAAACCTGAATCAAGAGGGTATTATAGAGGTTATCTAAAGCCTGATTCAAGAGTATACACAAGAGGTTATCCCATACCCAAATAAAGAGGGTACAAGGGAGGTTATCCCAATACCAAAATAAGGAGGTACACATGAGGTTATCTCTATCATAGAGAAGGTAAATTGGTGACTATCCAAATCCTATGATGTTATGAATATCTTGGTATATATACCTGAAATTATATTTTCTATACTTATGTGTATGCCAAAATTCGATGTCTTCTACAAATTTTATTCTCTCATGGCTCATGTTATCTAATTTACTTATGATTTATGAACTATGAACTAGCAATATTTATGGAATGACTCAAAACTATGATCTTTGATATGAAGGGTATGATTTTCAGAGTATGTAGTTTACTTCATGATTCTATAGTGGATTATAGATTTATTTTGGCATAATGTTACACCTCATCACTATTTTAAAACATTTGACATATGGGTTTATAGAGCAGCGTATCTAGACAATGGAGGATATATTGTTGGCGTGTTTCTTTAACATATTTGTGTCTTGGGTACCACACATTCCTCTGGAAGAGGTTTTATATATTAATATTTATCACTCTTACATTGGTGTGGATCCATTTGAGGGAATTTTACAGAAGACTGTGTCATTCACCTTTGTGTTTTACAAAGGTTCGGGAGACAATTATTCTCGGTCTGGAAGTAGTGAAAAGCACGATTAAGATTTTTTAACATTAACAGGAGAGGATGAATGTATCATAGGACGCGAATAAGTCATATTATGATTGTAGGAGGAGGACCATGGAGTTTAATGTTGGATCCCATATGTTTATAATGGTTTCCCCTCGACCTAGGTAGCAGAAGATTGGATGAGGGGGGTAATTATATCTCAAGTTCATTAGACCCTTAATGTTGTGCGGATGAGTTAAAGAAGAGGCTTACCAGTTGAATAATTCACCATGGTTGGAGAGGATCCAAGACATATTCCCTGCCTATAAAATTTCATTAGTATATTCATGATTACTCTAATGATCTTGAATGGGGAGAGTTAGATATTGAGGATGATACGACATATGTAGAATGATGGATTAAGATCTAGGATCATCATGAGAAAGAATTATGTGGATGGAACATTTCTTTGATTCACAAGTTGTAGAGGCATGATGGCCTGGCCGAGAGTACATGGGAGAATGAAATGCAGATGTTTCTTGAGTACTTGGAGTTGTTTTGAGTTTTTACTTATTAGTTTTTGTTTTGAAATTTAATCTTTGAACCATATTTTGGTTAAAATAGTTTTTTCCATTGGGATGAGATGCATGTGTGGAAATTTGTGACAAATATGGACTTGTGAAAAGGTGAATACTATAGTCCTAATTAGGATCCATTAACTATGATGTGATTACACTCGCATGGACAAATATGTCCTGGCCGAAGCAGATTGTATCATGACATAGAGGATGTGATTCTCTAATTTGTGTGTTTGAGATTATGAGATGTTTGTTCTTGTGTGGTATAATTTAGGATAGTGTGATTATATAGAGGTTGTGCTTGAAGAGTGAATAGTATTCAGTGGTATCCCACATGGTTGGTTTTTAGTCCCATTTTCCCTTCAGGGTTTGGATTGAAATTCTCAAGTGTGATAATAGTTTGAGATGTATATGATGTAATATCCCTACCTATTTGGACCATTTAGTTATGGAACCCCAATGTTAAAAATGTTTTGGGAGGACAAGGCTTATCACATTACATATTTTACTAATTTTTCAGGTTATACAAGGATGAATCCCAGTGGTGGATTACCGAATGGTGACTTTCTTAATGGTGACTCCTTGAATGGTGACTCACTAAACGGTGACTCCTTGAACTGTGAATCATTGAACATTCATTCATCCAAATGATACTCATAAAACTCTATATGATAGATTGGTGAATAAAAAATGGTATCTCACTGAATAGTGACTTAGAAAGGTGAATTGTGACTATGAAATGTGACGGAGACTCAAGGCGGTGGCATTCTATGGTGACTCATGACGATGGTTCGCAATGGTAGCGTTCCAATGGTGATTCGCACAGGTGAATAGCAATGGTAGTTCACCAATGGTGACTATGACTATTGACTCACCCTAGAGACTCACAAAGTTGACTCCCACCAATGACTCATATTGGCGGAATTCAATGGTGACTCTCACTGGTGACTCACACGGGTGAATCATCTAAAAGTGTGTCATTCAAACATTTTTCATTTTTTACCAATTTTTTTTCGTTTTTTTAGTATTTCCATTTTTATAACTTTACTTGACATAAAATTTGTTTAATACAATATTTAAGTTTTTTTGAATATATTTCAAGGTATATGACTCATCACATTATGTTTATAAGAGTCCAAGGGATTTTTATTTCACAAATCATGTAATAAATAGTATATTTTTCTTTAATTTAAAATTAAATATGTATCTAAACTATGACCCTATTTCATTCATTCCAAGGGAAAAAACACCATTCTCAATTTTATTTCCTTCATGTTATCTCTCAAAACAATGTTCCAAAAACCTTTCTCCCCATTGGATTCATTCCATTGTGTTTTACTATTTGGTTTATGTTTTCCATGGAGTTTTCTGCAGTATACACACTCTTATCATAGTGTAATTTGGATGTGCCAGCCCCCTTTTATTTCTTGTAAGTGTGATTATTCCCTATTAATTGTTTATCATGGGGTGTGGGTGTAAAAATTATTCCAACATAAAGTTTGTTGAATGAAAATTAAGTATATATTATTTAATTTTTTTAAGATCAAAATATAGGGGTTGGGAAAAGGAGATGCATGATCTATTTGTTATTTATTTTTGATTGTTATTGTACATTATATTTTTTAACTACACACTGAAAATTGGGTCCATTACAGTTCATTTTTTCTGCACCATATGGTTCATGACATTCATGATTTTTCATTTTCATTAAAAGAATATATATGAACTTTTATAATCACTTACACCTGACAAATGAATGGATTTCCAAGGATGGTAGAAATTCATCTATAACCCCAGAATTAAAAAGAGGAACTAAAAAAGTGATACCTTATTAAATATAGAAATTATGTTTGATTGATTTTTGTGGTTGTATGGTTGTAATAATGGTTGTGTATAGTGTGTGTTCTTCTGGGTTGTGTACAGTGGTATGGTATGGATGGTGGAATGGAATATCAGTTTGAATGATTTATTGTGGAATGGATGAACATTGTTGGGCCGTAGTGTTGTAATTGATTTGTTATTTGTATTTTACTAGATGTGGTTGAGAGTTGGGATCTTTTTTTGGTTGTTATGGGTTATTCGCTCGGAGATTATCCTAGTTAGGCCTTGGTTATGTATCCTATTATGTGATATGGTTTGTAGTTTCTCAGATATTAGTGAAATAAATGAACAATTAATTGGTTAATGAATTTTGGAACTGTATTCTGCTATTTTGGTAAACATAATGAATAAATGAATTTTGAATAGATAATAGTAATGGTTTAACAATTTTTTTGGGAATTAGAATGAAGATGTGGCTTATTTCATGATGATTTCATTTTTAGTAGTAGCAAAGTTGGATGTAATGTTTTGTAGGTTGTTTGGTTGATAACCCATAGGTTGAGATGAGTTTTTGTATCTATATATATATAATATGTATTATACTTTTATTTTATATTGGAACCCCAACATAGTTTATAATAATGAGATGAACACCCCTCATCATTACAGGGGTGGGTTTCTTTCCAAAACATCCCGTTGGAGGATGGATGGATGACCACCTGCTCTTACCTTCTCCTCATCAAGGAGGTGGTAGCCCAAGATTTATTAGACCAGTGTTTGTTCATGTATCCAATGTGTGTGTGAGTGAGTTGTATTTTCCATTTTGTCTTTAGGGTGAGGCATGTTATATTTCCTAATTTTCATTGGGATGATATGCATTGTGCTTTCCCATTCATACTTTGGATGTGACATTGTACGTGAAAAAGGTGTTTGTAGTTTATATGTGATGTGGTATGGAGCCCATGTTTTTTTTGGGTGGGATGTGATGTGGATCGTGGACCTGGTGATAGGATGAGGTGTGGTTTTTTGAGGCCCAAGTTTGTCCAGGACGTTTGTGATGTGGTGTGTTTAGATGAGGTGGGAGAGCCGGGAAATTTTTGGTAAGGGTGTGAGAGCTTATAATTATTGGGAAATTGGTGCAGGGTACCCTATTTATTGATGTGCATTATATTATATTTCTTGAATTGCGTTATTTTGTTAGAATTCCATGGTGATGTTGGGGTGGTTATTATACCTATTAGGATATATTTGGTTCTTTTGTTTTCACATGGGGGATTTAGTATTATTATTTCATATGTCCACTAGACACTGTGGATTTCTTACTGAGTATACTTTTATTATCACCTATTGTATATAAAACTCTTATTTATTTGTAGTATAAATTCTTGTGTTGTGTTGGGATTTAGTAGCTCGTATATTGATAGTTGCAATTTGGCATACTAGAATTACATTTGGAACATACTATAGGTTATTTTTTTGTATGAGTTCTATTTTGAACACACATGTGGGAAGTTTTTGGATTTATTATATATATATATATATATATTTGATTTGATTTGGGTTGAAACATCTTATCTCCTGATATTGTTTCATTGAAAAGGGAAATGCTTACCATTTTGTGTTAAATTTATATACTTGGTGTTGGTCCCAACCCCATGCCTACTGGAGGTAGGTCTCATAGGTCATTATCTCCCATTAATCATTTTTAGACCAATTGGGGTTTCTTTGGGGGTAGGGGGTCATGATAATCATAACTCTTTGGATAGGACATGTGATGATGTAATACGAATATAATTTTAGTTAATATATAATGAAAGTTGATTTCAACTCTTGAATATATTTTCGTAGATAAAATCATTATGGAACATTGGTTTGGTCTTATTTTCAGACCCTATGCTCATGGAAATTGGGATGAGGTTTTCAGCATGGAATTTGGAATACTTTATACCAAAAAATATATATTGATGGTGTGAGGAGAGTGTATGGCGATGGGTGGTATTTTATAAGGAATGACAGGGGTGTTTTGGAATATTATTTATTAGTTTTTAGTTTTCGATCGAGATAATAAATAGTGTTAATTTCCATAACTAAATAAGGGAAATATATAATGATTATTGACGATTAAAGTGATTACACCATCCATAAATCACCAATTAATCATAAATTCATGTATTTTACATATACTGTAAATTTTCATATTCCGCTATTCATTAAAAACAATCTATATTATAAAAATCCTTCAAATTTACCATAACAATATTTTGATGTACAAAAAATGGGAACCAATTTATGAAAATAATTATCTATGTATGAGGAATTTAATTTTTGAATAAAACCGTTGTTTACTTGTAAAATAAATATTTTAATATAATAATTAATGTTATGAATCATTGAAAAATGAATTAAAATATCATAAAATTGTATCATAATTATAATGAAACAAAATTTTAATTTTTGAAAACATTTTATGATATTTTATTAATTTAAATAATTATATTAATTATAAAATTGTAAAAAATCATTTACATTTCACAAAAATAGAAACACTTAATTTAGAATTTTTAGGACAATTAATTATTTTTACAATGATTTAATTATACAATATTGTTATTTATATTATTCCTAAATTTTATTTATACATTCATTTAGAGCATAATATTCTATTGGTAGGATTACTATTCCTAGTGGTCATGTTCTTATTCAAATTTTCATGTTACTATTCCATCAGTATAGATTTCATAATTTCTATAAATACCACATATTTTATACTTAATTCATAAGAATAATGTTATATTGGGATCTATATTCAATGTATGTTATATACCATATATTCTATTTATAAGAAGTGAAAAATTCCCTTGGAAAATGTTTGGGTCATTATACTCTTTGTCGCTATGGGAATTTATACCAAATTTTTTTTCAAACAAGGTTGAAATCATATGAGAGTAATTCTCCATCATTTCATCATCTGTTTTCCGAGTAACACATTCATACATCTGATTACCCCACAACACATTTACAATATATGTTTTCTTATTTTATAGGTTATTGTATCCATGGTCTATGATATTTTATAGATTATCTTCATAAATTGGTCATTATAAAGTTGTTCAATCTTCATATTCAGTACATGTTTGGGGTCAGTTAGGTACTTCGTCAGGTGTGATATGTGGATCACTCCATGAACAAAGGGCCTTATTTGGTGTAATTACAAGCCGATAATCCATTACTGATATTTGATTTGAGGATCTCAATGGGGACAATGAACCTATAGCTAAGCTTCCCATTCTAAGAAAAATTCATGAATCTATTCCCTGGTTATATTAGAAGGAAATAATTATCTCCTAGATCAAAATATAGGTCCCTTCGACAGATGTCAGCATATCACTTTTTACGAATCTTAGTGTTGATAGTTGTAACGCCCCAAGCTTCCATCGCACGTTTCCCTTTGGATAATACAGTAGCTTGTTTTGTACACAATATCGAGTTCAAATACACCACAACCAATCAAACTAGCTGTTATGAATTGTAATACCCACTTTTAGAAATTTTATAAATTTTATCTTTCAAAATGGACTTCATTTTTGGATTCAGACTATCGAAATTAGCTTAATGTGAATTTCTTGTATTTTTCTAAAAACTTTTAATTTATGATGAATAGTGAAAAACTCTGAGTTATAGTTTAAAAACAGCTTTTTATTTAAATAATTATTTATTTTATTTAAATTTATTTTAGGTCCAAATTGATACATAATAATTATATATGTTCAATGTATTTCATTGGAGTAATTTTATAATAATTTTATATATATAAAAACATTATCAGACTTTTTACCGTCTTTTACCCACCTCCTAGAAGTATTTCCAAATTTTTATAAAACTTAATTTTAATTCTTTTGTGAGTTGAATTTCAAAAATCAAAGAGACACAATTGATATCAGTAAGAAAAATTTAGTTCAATACAATGAAAATCATTTTCGGTGAATAGTAAGTTTTTACTTTTATTTACCATGGTTAAAAGTAAATAGGGTAATTAAGGGTAAAATGATATTATTATTATCCTAACACATGTACTAATTCTATTGGATATGTATAATTTGACCCAAAACAACCATAGGAACAAAATATGAACCTCTTTGGTCAACTAGGATTAGATCAGGACATTTATTATTATTTTATTTAAAGAAGAGTTAAAAGTGTTAAATTCAATGTTTAATAACTAAACCATTTTTAATATAGGGTTACAAATAATATAAATTAGACCATAAATATACATTAGAAATATAAAGAGATTTCTTACATAATGGTATTTTATTTATAATTTTTAAAAATGAAATAAATAAATCTATTTATGACACAATGATGCAGTAATTTCCATATTAATGAATGATTAAAATAATTGATATTATAAATATATAAATAAATCAAATTTGGGACTTTTAATGAATTAAAATAATTTTTTATGTTAATATGACATGTTAGGGTTGATTAAATGTATTTAGTTCTAAGTAATAAATTTGTTAGGACTTTAAAAAAATCAATTATTAAATAATATCAAGATTGACATAAATGAGTTTTCAAAACAAATACAATATTCTTGGTTTATATAATAATAAAAAAATCTATGTTTCGGCCAAAAGATTTATATAATGATATGTGTATCATTAATTAACCACTTCGGGATAGATTGGGAGTTTATATTATGTTTATTATCCATATAATATAAAAATACAAAGAGACATATTAAATGTCAAACTAATTAACTAAGAGTTAAATCTAAAAGATAAGGTTAATACAGTGACCCATACCTGTCTACAACTTATTAGATGAAATGATATCGACCCATACCCACCTTATCCTATAAATAATTTATTTTGGTTCCATTAAAAACCGAAAATGATTTTATTATAAAATAATATTTTAATCTTTTCTTAAGGTGCCCCTCACCCCTCTTATAAAAGGGAACTCCCCTTTATCTCAAATTCACACCTTCAAAGCCATTTTTCTTGGCCCAAACCTACCCAAATATCCTTCCAACTGTTCTAACTTCATCGTACAAGCCTTCCTTTAGTGAGAAATCCATCATAAAAATCCATTATGATCAAATCAAAAGGAAGAACCAAAAGAATAGGTAAGTATTTCATGACATCTTTTATGATATTTTCTTCTTCCACTTCCTCTTTCTTTGTTGTTTCCATTATAAAGTAATATCTATACTAAATTCTATATACTATGATGTTATTATAAAAATGGTACAACCATATTCATTATTCTATCAATCATATGAATGGAAATGTCACCATTCATGCGTTCTTACGGCTTACCGTCTCCACATCGTGGTGTAGTTGTTATTCAATACATTATTTTTAGATGGGTATAATAATGATGTATAATTGATGTAAATAATATATATAACATGTTAATGATATAGTATATATGATATTCCATCTATTTACATACAATTTTAATATCATAAAATGATATTGTCGCTCGCGCGTACATACGGATTACCGTCTCCACGAACACGATGAGATTAATTTCCCATCACAACCATTCAAGACTAATTTTCATTTGATGATTATAAATAATCTTTAAAGGCTTGATATAATTCTTGATATGAATAAGAAACATCCCATCCCATAAAAATATGACTCACATAAAAAACAATATAAAGGAAAATGAATCAGTTAACACCAAAAAACAACGATAATATTAAAATAATATTAACAAAACACTATTAGAAGATAATATATGATATCATAATTTTGTATACTGTTCTTTAATAATTTAATAACAATGATTTTACTATTATACAAGAGGTTAACATTCCCTCAACCAAGGAAAAGTATAAATTAAGGGTTAATTATACTATCTTTTTATTATCCGATGATGTTTATACGTAATTATCTACTTGGACCTCGTTATCATCCACATCCGTGTTTCTTAAAAATATACTTCGAAAAATTACTATTTCCTAGAATATGGGTTAAAGAAATTTATACCCTTATTTTACCTTCAATGTTTTGAAAAGAATCTTTCCGTCATTTTCTAAACAAGGTACTTTATGACATTTTCAACAAAAATTAAGGTAAGAATGTTTCTTTATCTTATACGGTGGGTGAAGCTATTTTCTTCCATTATAACATAGTCGAAGCATCCATACGAGCTTATAATAATACGTTCAAAAAAGATGTTTTATTTTATAATTATGTAACATTAAATTATTTCATAAAAAGATAGAGATATTTCTCTCATATAGTTTTAATTTCATCTATGTCATCATCCTTGGATGGATTTTATACTTGATTGAAGTCGATGATTATGATTCAAATATTCCATATTTTATTGAAGGTTTTGAAATATGTTTGACTATGGATGTTTTATTTTTATACCATTAATGGTTTATGGTTAAAGTATTGATATTTCGTATGCTAGTTTTAATTATAATGTTTGTGTTAGATTTTAACCTTTTCATATGAGGAATGTATTGGACATAATAAGTGATTTGTGGAGCCCAATATAGCTCATCGATGCATCGGTAGGTCTCATGATAAAATAGACGTGGAATTGGTTGAGGCCTTCCCCAATTTGATATATGGTTTTGGCTGAGGACTTAATCATTTTTAGACGTCTTGGTCGAGGCCTTGATAAAATGTTTTAGAGTGTCCAAAATTATACATTCCATCATTATGAAAATAATATTGATGGTTCATGTGGTCATTTGACTAGTATAATACCCCTGATTATGTTTTCTTATGTCATTATTTACTCACCTCATATTCCTAGAATAAAATTATTCATGTATATTATTGGTAAAGGCATGTATTTTCAATTATTGACCATGCTTAATATTTATGTTATCTTACACTGTATTGCATACCCTTACTGAGCGTTTGAGCTCACCCATTTTTTATGTTTCATTTTCCTATGATTTGAAAAAGTTAGTTTTTAGTGACTTGCAAGAATAATCTAGGAGGCTTTGATGTGTCTAATTGAATAAATTAGTGTTCTATTTCTTTTCAAGTTTTAATGTTGAACTTATGTATGAATATTGATTCCAATAATACTAAATGGATCTGTCTTTCAAGAAATGATTTCTTTGTGATCATACCAATGTTATATAATAATGCACCAATTACGGGTAACTGGGGTTGGGGAGTTACCATTTGTATTAGAGGATGTTTAGTACAAACCTTGGAAAGTACATTTAGATAAACAATGATTAGAGAAAATTATCCTTATATATAATTTGAGGATTAGTATAGAAGAACATCCTAATATTTTTGTATTGTAGAGATTTTATGAGTTTTCAAAGCAATACATCCCTATCTGGATACGAGCAGGTATAGGCGGCTCTGGCATAGATATACCTAGGGGTAAAACCTGAAAACACTAATTTGAGATAGACTTTAATAGAAACTAGTGCACGACAATGGTCCTTGATACACTCTCAGTTACGACACTCCACGGGGATATGCTAAGGATAATTCTTATTTTCATTAAAAATCGTTATGAAGGGTTTATGAGTAGATGATTTCTCAAAGAACACATTTTTAGGATTACAGATTATATCCATAAACTGTTAAATTTATGTTATGTGTTTTACAAGTATGTAATTATGTATTTCAGTTCATAAATTAATCTAGTTTATGCCATTTTTTAGAAATGGAGCCTATTGGAATGAATGGAAACCATATCAATACACATAATCCATGTAGGGATTTTACTCATAATGAAGATAATTATAGCGGAGCTGGTGATGCAACTGGTGCTGATTAGTTTATCACCATACTTGGACAACTGACATAGGTTATGAAAAATAACCTTTCCCATATGGAGCACCCTGATCCAAAATGTGGAGGATCAATGTTAGACCCTTTCATGAGGAAACAACCAACAACATTCAATGTGAGTACAAATCCATTAGTGGCTAAGAAATGGATAAATTCCTTAGAGAAAATATTTCATGCTTTGGGGAGTAGTGAAAGGGAAAAAAATTTCATGACAGTTTATCGCCTCACTAGAGATACTGATCAATGGCGGTAATTGATTCAAAACATTAAGGAAGATAAAGAAGTGTCCAATATTGTAACACCCCAAGATTTTATGAAAAATATTATTTTTAATTTCATGAATGTCTTGTGTTGTACGCTACACTAAAAGTAGATTGCACAACACGCATCCCTGACTTGGCTTGAATTACATGCAAGTGCGACCTTCCAGGATAGCGTGTGTTGTACGCAATACCGAGTTTCTCTAAACAATGATATGCTATTAAAATATTATTAAAACTAGCCGCAATGAATAGTAATACCCACTATTTGAAATTTTAATAATTTTATTTTTGAAAATGGAATTAATTTTTGGATTCGGAATATCTAAATTACCCAAGGGTGAAATTTTAGTATTTTTCTGAAAACATTCAATTTTTGATGAATAGTGAAAACACTGGGTTACTATTTAAAAACCGACTTTTTATTAAAATAATTATTTATTTTAATTAAATTTATTTTAGGTAAAAATTGATACATAATACATTTATAAGTTCAATGCAATTCATTGGTGTCATTTTATAATAATTTTATATCTATAAAAATATTATTGAACTTTTCACTGTCTTTTACCCACCTCCTAGGAGAATTTGCAAATGTACATAAAACATAATTTTACCGCTACTGTGAGTGGAATTTCAAAAATCCGATAGACACGGTTGATATCAATAAGTAAAATGTGGTTCAATGAGATGAAAATAATTTTTGGTGAATAGTATTATTTTACTTTTATTTACCACGGTTAAAAGTAAATAGGGTAATTAAGGATAAAAATGATTCTATTATTACCCTAACACGTGTCCTAATTCTATTTTATAAGTGTAATTCGACCAAAAACAACCTTAGGAATAAAATATGACCATTTAGGCCCACATGGATTAGATTAGGACATTTATTATTAATTTATTTAACGAATGGTTAAAATAGTTCAAATCAAAGTTTAATAAGTAAGAAAAATTTAATATAGGTTTATACATAAGATAAATTCGACTATAAATATTCATTTGAAAGCTAAAATGATTTCCTAAATAATGGTATTTTATTTGTAATTTTTATATATTAAATAATTTAATTTATTTATGACACAAAGATGATGAAGTAATTATCTTATTAATGAAATATTGACATAATTGATGTTATAAATAACCAAATAAATATAATTTGAGACTTTTTATGAATTAAATTAATTTAATAAGTAAATATGACATGTTATTATTTATTTAATTAACTTTGTTAGAACTAATAATTCTGTTATGATTTTCAGAAAATTCAATTACTAAATAGTGTCAAAATTGACATAAAATAGTTTTTAAAAAAAATAGTATATTATTAATTGTTATTTTATTCCTAAAAATCAAAGGTTCTGCCAAATGACTTAGATAAGGTTATATATATTCATAATAAACAACTTGGGGTATTTTCGCTTGTTATAGTAAGATTATTAACCTTATAGTGTAAGAACACAAAAAGACACGGTAAAAGTAAAATTATATAACTTAAAGATAAATATAAATGATAATGTTAAAATAGGTACCTAAACTTGTATAAATTCTTTTAGATGAGGAGATTTTTACCCATCCCCACCTTAGCTTCGAAATATCTCAATTTGGAGCTATTGAAAACCGAATATGACTTTATAATAAAATAATATTTTTAGTTATTCAGAGCTGCCCCTCTCCTCCCTTATAAAAGGGCTCCTCCTCCCAATCTTCCTCAACCACTTTGAGCCTTCATGATCAGACAACCCCTTCCAAATTCTCTTCTACACTTCACTAGAAACATCCTAGAGGTCTTGGTCTTCTTCAAAGACCAATTTTAGTGCCCTAAGAGGAGGACTCAAAGAGGCGCTTCAAAGAAGAGGTAATGTCCGTTACCGATTCTTTGAACTTTATTTCTTCATCCACATATTCTTCTTAGTTTGTTTCATTATGAAGTAATAACATCAATATCACTAATATACTGATATGTTATTATAAGTATGAAACAACCCTATTTCACCATCTATCCATCCTATGGAAAACGAAATCATCGCGTGTGCGTACGTACGGAATACCGTCTCTACGCCGTGGTGTATATATTTTCCACCACCACATTACTTGGATGGGTATAATGGTGAAAGTAATGAATATATATCATTATTTTAAATTGATATTTATTCTGTAATATTATACATACACTTTAATCCAATTCCATGATCATGAGAACGATATCATCGCTCGTGCGTACGTACGGACGACCGTCTCCACGATAACCATTCATGAATGATTATACAGTATATATAATAAGTAATCATGAAATATATGACATAATAATGATACTGGAATTTTGTGTCTATATATGTATGTCATCTACTTAATTCTATTCAACTCAATAAGGAAACGAAAACAGCGTTCATGCGTAAGTACAACCTACCGTCTCCATGAACGGTGTATTTCTTTCCATTAACTGATATATTATATACATGTATATTCTGAATATATATTATATATAAATCATTTTTATATTCTTGAATTATGTAATAATGATCTAAGTAATCATATGAATAATTACAAGTCAAAACATGGACAACAAATGAAACGATTTTACCCAAAACGCTCTTTAACATGGAATTTACAAAAGAACGGGTTAAATAAATTCATAACTGAACCATATATGATATCATAAAAATAAGTATGATTCTGTAATAAGCCAATAACATTATTTAAATCATTATACAGGAGGTTCAGAAACTTACGAAGCAAATCGGACCTAAGTTAAGGTAAAATCTCACAATTTCAATTTTAATCTGATATTGTTTATACTTCAGAATTTACTGGGGAATATTTATCATCCACATCCATGTTTCCTCTATATGTAATATTTATATCTTTCTACAATAGTTTATATCCAATTTTAACCTTCGGTGAGTTTTTAGTAAAATATATGAAAGGAATATTTTGTCGTTTTTCGTACGAGGTACTTTTTTACTTTTCCGGCCAAAGTATGAGAAGAATGTTTTTTTAACTTATATGGAATGAATGGATTTTTAAAACATTATTTCCAAGAAGCTTCCTTTACATGTTTTTAGGTTTATTTTTAATCAACTTCTTTTAGTTTAAAATTTTATGACATTTTAAGAAAGGAAAATGTTTTTGAAGTAGAAAGGATATTTTCCTCAAGAATGGAGTTGAAGTGTTTTATCAAAATTATTTTCCTTCTAAGATAATATAGGGTTCTGTTTCTATCCTTATTATTACATTGATTTGATTATGTTGTGATGGAATTATTTTTATGAATTCCTTTATCTTATATGAATTGTTTTGTGGTGTCATGATGTTTAAGAATCCCATTTTTATTACATGGGTTATGCAATTATGTATGATTTATGATTTTGTGGCACACATAAGAATGGTATCATTAGGAAATGGGTGGGACCTATATCTCCCTCCAATGCATTGGGTAAAGATTTTATATCTCATGAGATAGACATGGCTGGAACGGACGGTTAAACCGGTTTAGTGAAACATGACTGAAATGAGAAATGAACTCGGTTCAGAAATGGACTTTGTCCACTAAGATAGACTTGGAAATGAGTGTTGACTAATAAGAAATGATTCTCTATGATTATGTGTGTATGCCACAAAGTTTCATGTTTTAAGTTATGATTATTTGGATTACATTTCACTACTATGTTTTATCCCATGTTATGATATAATGATCTCTTTTGCAGGTTAAGATTTCCAAAATGTTATGTTCTTATGAATATGATGTGATTGATATTTCTTTTGTTTACCCTTACTGTGCATTTGAGATCACCCTTTTATGTTTTCTTTTTCCCAGGATATGAAGAAACGTTTTAGGTAAAAAAGAAGAAGAAGATATTTATGGGAGATGTTTAATATCATTCACCACGATTAGAAGATTATATTCTGAGTTTCCAAAGACACTAAACTATTACGGTCATTGTGTGTGTGTTTTTGATATGTACTATGTATTCTGCAAAAGTAATGTAATGTTCATGTACGTTATGTTTCGGGTCTCTACATTTGGTATCAGAGGAATGGTTTAGTCAACCTTTATAAACTAGGATGCGAAAACGTTAGTGAGATCCCTAGAGATATTTCTAAGGTATGTCTAGGGATATTCCTAAGGATAAGTATACGTATAGGATATAGTCCTAGAACTACGGTAACGATCATTGAATTTCATTTAAGATGTTAGATATTGTGGGTACTTCCCCTTTACTATGTTTTTTTCCCTAGTATGATTTTTTCCTCTCACACTATTCTTTTTGGGTTTTAGAAAATGGCTGGAAACAGGAAGATTCACGATAATGGAGGATATGATGGACAATGGAATGATATTATTCATGAGAAATAAAATGAAACGGGATTTGGAAGTCCAAACATCATTATTATGCCTAATTAGAAATCTCATAATGTGATCAATAATATCAACGTTGGTAAGTTTCCCGACTCAGATAATAAGAGAATGATGGAGTTTCATGATGATCATAGAGGAAAGAAAGTTCAATTTCCCTCATGTAAATCATGTGGGAAGAGGCATTAGGGAGATTGTTTCAAAGGAACTGGAAGATGCTTTCGGTGTGGAAAAGAAGGACACAAAGCTAGTAAGTGCAAAGGAAAATGTTCAGTTAACACCATGGACAAGGATAATGGTATTGCTACGACATCAACAATGATTAGATGTTTTAAATGTGGAATGTATGGGCATCATGCAAACCAATGCCCTAAGGGAAAATATCATGAAGAGAATCAGCATGGTCCTTCAGGTAGTATTTATGTGGATGATTATGAAGAGACTACAAATGAAATATGAGATGAAATAAATGATGAAGCTCAGCTAGTGGTTTAAAAAGTTAGTGGAACAATTGTTTGTTTTTAAAGAATAATGTATGGTACTTTGGAATAAAGATTCATCTAAGGATTGTTACACTAATGTTTTTCCTAAAGTATATGAAAGTATATGTTGAATGGTACTGGTAACCATGGAAGGTTATTCAGATATTTTTGGAATGTAGAAGATAAGCGCATAATAAAGGGATAAGAAGATAATGAGATGTTTGATTGTATTCATTATCTCATGACTGATATAAGGACTAAGTGATATTATGGTTTGATTATATAGAAATTTTGGGATTTTGGTATGTGGAAAGAGTTAACATTTGGCAGCATTCATTTTTTCACTAAGGTTAAATAGTTATTCATTTTTCAAGAGAATACATGATTAAGGTATTCACATGTTTGTAATTTGACCAACAAGATATATCTTATGATATATGGGGGATAAATGATGGCAATCTTGTGATTGTTATGTGACATTTCAATTAATCATTTTATTTATACTATGAGCTTAGACCGAATTATTTTAGATAATCCTAAAGATTGGAATGGATTATGTTGGACATAAGTTAGTGTTTTTTAAGGATAAAACTTTTTTGGATATTATTGATGGGATGTTATAGTAATGTAGTTTTAGAAAAAGGAAAACCTGCATGACGTGCAACATCCCATCGCGTCAGACAAGGCTATGGAAATCAAACCCACAACCGAAGTGTGATTGTCCATTATCGCCTACCACTGGCCTATAGGAAGTCTTTGTTTAGTAGAAACTAGTTTTATTTTGTTAAGCAGTATGATATATGAAGTATAAGTTAATTTTTGGAATCGTATATGATTAACCTCACCGTAGATGGACTTATGTATATTTGATAACCTTTTCTAACATTTTCTTTGAAACAGATAGAATGACCCATCATTCTATCACATGATCTGCTAACACTTAACGAATAACAAATTCAACTTCATTTCATTAAGAGATGAAGTGGAAATTGTTCAAACCACAAACAATAGTGAGATTGTACCAAAATAAAGTAAGTATTTATTCAAATTCTTCAACTTTAGGGAAATGATCTTGAAGACCAAAAACGTTGTAATAGTTCCCTTCTATCCGATGAATCAGATGGTACCCTAGATCATCACAAATTAATGGCCTTGTGATTGAAGGATTTTTAATATCCATGTTCTCTACCACTCTCCATCAGAACATGACGGTTAGATTTCTCTTCCATATCCATATTTTCACCTATGTTCTCCTATGTGGAAACCCAGTGATTAGTTAATTTGGGTAACCATTACGTTTCATAATTGAGTTTTTAAAGCCATGTTTTGGTATTCCTTTTTACGATGTGGGTTTCTATTAAAGAAACTTTCAAGTAATAAACCATTTATAACCCTGACGAATTTCTAGGGCGAAATTCATTTAAAGGGGGGTAGAATGTAACACCCCAAGATTTTACGAAAAATATTATTTTTAATTTCATTAATATCTTGTGTTGTATGTTACACCAAAATGATCTTGCACAACACACATCCCTGACTTGGCTTGCATTACACGCAAGCTCGACCTTCCAGGATTGCGTGTGTTGTACGCAATACCGAGTTTCTCTAAACAACGATATGCTATTAAAATAAAATTAAAACTAGCCGTTATGAATAGTAATACCCACTTTTTGAAATTTTATAAATTTTATTTTTGAAAATGGGCTTTATTTTTGGATTCGGAATATCGAAATTAGCCTAGGGTGAAATTTTGGTATTTTTCTGAAAACTTTCAATTTTTGATGAATAGTGAAAACATTGGGTTACTATTCAAAAAACCGACTTTTTATTTAAATAATTATTTATTTTAATTAAATTTATTTTAGGGAAAAATTGATACATAATACCTATGTAAGTTCAATTCAATTCATTGGAGTCATTTTATAATAATTTTAGATATATAAAAATTTTATTGAACTTTTCACCGTCTTTTACCCACCTCCTAGGAGAATTTGCAAATTTACATAAAACATAATTTTACCACTTCTGTGAGTGGAATTTCAAAAATCCGAGAGACACGGTTGATGTCAGTAAGTAAAATGTGGTTCAATGAGATGAAAATAATTTTTGGTGAATAGTAACTATTTTCTTTTATTTACCACGGTTAAAAGTAAATAGGGTAATTAAAGGTAAAAATGATATTATTATTACCCTAACACATGTATTAATTCTATTGGATAAGTGTAATTCGACCAAAAACAACCTTAGGAATGAAATATGACCATTTAGGCACACTTGTATTAGATTAAGACATTTATTATTAATTTATTTAAAGAATGGTTAAAATAGTTAAAATCAAAGTTTAATAACTAAATCATTTTTAATATAGGTTTATACATAAGATAAATTAGACTATAAACATTAATTAGAAATATTAAAATATTTCCTACATAATGGTATTTTATTTGTAATTTTTAGACACTAAATAATTTAATTTATTTATGACACAAAGATGATGCAATAATTATCTTATTAATGAAATATTGACATAATTGATGTTATAAATACCCAAATAAATATAATTTGAGGCTTTTTATGAATTACACTAATTTTATAGGTTAATATGACATGTTATTAAGGATTTAATTAACCTTTTTCTAAATAATAATTCTGTTATGATTTTCACAAAAATCAATTACTAAATAGTCTCAAAATTGACATAAAATATTTTTTAAAACAAATATTATATCATAAATTGTTATTTTATTCCTAAAAATCTAAGGTTATTCCAAATGACTTAGATACGGTTATATATATTAATAATAAACAACTTGGTGTTTGTTTGAATTGTTATAGTAAGTTTATTAACCTTATAGTGTAAGAACACAAAAAGACACGGTAAAAGTAAAAGTATCTAACTTAAAGTTAAATATACATGATAAGGTTAAAATAGGAACCTAAACTTGTCTAAATTCTATTGGATGATATTATTTCGACCCATACCCACCTTAGCTTCGAAATAACTCAATTTGGAGCTATTAAAAACTGAATATGACTTTATAATAAAATAATATTTTTAGTTATTCTAAAGGTATCCCTCTCCTCCCTTATAAAAGGGAACCTCCTCCCTCTCTTCCTCACACCACATTGAGCCTTCAATATCAGCCAACCCCTGAAAAATTATTTTCTCCAATTCCCTATCAACATCTTATAGGTCCTGGTCTTCTTCAAAGATCAATTTTAGTGCCCTAAGAGGAGGACTCAAAGAGGCGCTTCAAAGAAGAGGTATTGTCCGTTACCGATTCTTTCAACTTTATTTGTTCTTCCACTTCTTCTTCTTAGGATGTTTCATTATGAGGTAATGAAATCAGTATCAATCATATAATTATATGTTATTATAAGTATGAAACAACCCTATTTCACCATCTGTCCATCCTATGAAGAATGAAATCATCACACATGCGTACGTACGGAATACCATCTCCACGCCGTGGTGTAATCTATTTTCTACCACCACCTTACATGGATGGGTATAATGGTGAAATTAATTAATATATATTATTATTTTAAATTTTTATTGATTCTTTAATATTATACATACACTTTAATACAATTCCACGATCATGAGAATGATATCATCGCTCGTGCGTACGTACGGACTACCATCTCCACGATGCGATGAGATTCATTCTCCACGTTAACCATTCATGAATGATTATAAAGTATATATAATAAGTAATCATGAAATATATGACATAATAATGATACTGGATTTATGTGTATATATATGTATGTCATCTACTTAATTCCATTCAGCTTAATAAGGAAACGAAAACAACGTTCATGCGTACGTACGACCTACCGTCTCCATGGACGTTGTATTTCTTTCCATTTACTGATCTATTATATATATGTATATTCTGAATATATATAATATATAAATCGTGTTTTATATTCTGTAATTAAGTAATCATGATCTAAGTAATCATATGAATAATTACAAGTCAAAACACAGACGCAAATGAAACGATTTTACCCAAAACGCTCTTTAACATGGAATTTACAAAAGAACGGGTAAAATAAAGTCATACGTGAACCATATATGATATCATAAAAATAAGTATGATTCTAGAATATGTCAATAACATTATTTAAATCATTATACAGGAGATCGGACCTAAGGTAAGGGAAAATCTCACAATCTCAATTTTTATCCGAGATTGTTTATACTTCAGAATTTACTGGGGAATATTGATCATCCACATCCATGTTTCCTCAATATGTAATATTTATATCCTTCTACAATATTTTATATCCAATTTTACACTTCGGTGAGTTTTTAGTAAAATATATGAAAGGAATCTTTTTCCATTTTTTGTACAAGGTACTTTTTGACTTTTCCAGCCAAAGTACGAGAAGAATATTTTTTTAACTTATACGGCATGAATGGATTTTTAAAACATTATTTCCAAGAAGCTTCCTTTACATGTTTTCAGGTTTATTTTTAATCAACTTCTTTTAGTTTAAAATTTTATGACATGTATAGAATGGAAAATGTTTTTAAAGTAGAAAGGATATTTTCCTCAAGAATGGAGTTCAAGTGTTTTATCAAAATTATTTCCCATCTAATATAATATAAGGTTATGTTTCTATACTAATTATTACATTGATTTGATTATGTTATGATGGAATTATTTTTATTAATTCCTTTATCTTATATGAATTGTTTTACGATGTCATGATGTTTAAGAATCCCATTTTTATTACATGGGTTATGCAATGATGTATGATTTATGATTTTGTGGCACACATAAGAATGGTATAATTATGAGATGGGTGGGACCTATATCTCCCTCCAATTCATTGGGTAATGATTTTATATCTCATGAGATAGACATGGATGGAACAGTAGGTTAAACGGATTCAGTGAAATAGGATTGAAATGGGAAATGAACTCGGTTCAGAAATGGACTTTGTCTACTAAGATAGTCTTGGCAATGAGTCTTGAATAATAAGAAATTATTCTCTATGATTATGTGTGTATGCCACAAAGTTTCATGTTTTAAGTTATGATTATTTGGATTACATTTCACTACATTTATTTATCCCATGTTATGATATTATGATCTCTTTCGTCGGTTACGATTTCCAAAATGTTATGTTCTTATGAATATGATGTGATTGATATTTCTTTTGTTTACCCTTACTGAGCATTTTTGCTCACCCCTTTATGTTTTATTTTCCTAATGATATAAAGAAAGGTTTTAGGTAAAAAAAGAATATCTTTATGGGAGATGTTGAAGATCTTTCACCATGATTAGAAGATTATATTCCGAGTTTCCAAAGACACTAAACTATTACAGTCCTTGTGTGTGTGTTTTTGTTATGTACTAAGTATTCCGAAAAAGTAATGTAATGTCAATGTAATTTAAGCTTCGGTTCTCTAGAAATATGTAATGGGGGTGTTTAAAGAATCTTTCTAAGAAAAATACTTTCCTCGTGATTATCGAGTTGATATCGATAGTAATTTTTGAGTCTGAGGAAAAAGGAGGACGATAATGTTTTAAATTATGAGGCTAACTGTATAATATTTTCAAGGAATTCTGCAGATTATATATGTAATCCAAGAAGTAAGATTGACCATTTCTTCTATGAGTTAAAACCATTTTTCTCTCAAGAAATAGTATCACAATCCTTCTCATCATATCATGATATTTCCTCATGTGTTATGAAGACAGAAAATGATTTCTCTAAATCTTATGACATTAAAGAAATGAAAGAGAAGAAGAGATCTTATGAACACTCTTGGAAAGGAAATAAGGAAACAGAGAAGAAGGGAAGAATTTAATTTCCACCTTGTGATAGTTGTGGAAGGATGAACCATAGTGCCTGTCTAAAAGGAAAAGGAGTATACTAAAAATGTGGACAGAAAGGCCATATTTTTGGTGATTGTAACGGAAATAAACAAGATACCAATGTTCAATGATATAATTTTAGGGAAATGGTAAATTATTCAAATGAATTTCCTAAGCATCAGAAAAACATACCTTAGAAAAGTCCTAGGGATCAAGGCCAAGATTATGCGATCACTACTGCTGAGGTTGATTCTCCGAAAGATGTATTGGTAGGTAATTTAATGGTTTACTCAATTTTATCCAATTCTTTATTTTATTCTGGAGAATCAAATTTTTTGATATCTTCCTAGTTTTCTATGAAAATTAGATATTTCAAATTTTATTTAACAAGGGAGTTGTCAGTAAAAAATCTGAACGGAAGTATCATTGCAACAATATTCTATGAGTCAATTACGATTAGGGTATATAAATGTTCTTTATCTTCTAATCTTATCATCATACCCATGATTGAATTTGTTAAAATCCTCAGAATGGATGGGATTTCAAACCATGATGTGAAAATCTATTGTAAGAAGAAGGAGGATAGAATTTTTGATGATGATAAGAAGTACCTTATCTTTAGAGCAGAAACATCACCACCTCATACTTATCTTGATCCACCACTAACAGCTCAACTAAATTCAAATATTGGGGAGGAAGAGAACGAAATAACTATGGATGAGGAAAAGAATATTCAAATATAGGATGTACCTATTCTGAAAGAATATGTTGATGTGTTTCCTGAAGATTTACCTAAACATCCTCTAGAATGAGAAATTGAGTTTTCCATTGATTTAATTCATGGTTTAATGCCCATATCAAAGACCCCTTATATAATGGCCACTATGGAATTAGTGGAACTAAAGAAACAACTAGAGTAATTGATTAATACAGGATTTATTCGCCCTAGAGTTTCTCCATGGGTAGCCCCTATTGTTTTTTGTTACGAAAAAAGATGGATCTATGAGGTTGTGGATTGACTACATGGAAATCAATTCTATAACAATAAAGAACAAGTATCCTGTACCTCACAATGATGATTATTTCAACCAACTTCATAAACCTCAATATTTTTCAAATATTGACCTTCCATCTGGATATCATCAGTTGTGTGTGAAAAAGGAAGACATTCCGAGAACAACATTTCGAACCAGGTAAGGTAATTACGAGTTTACAGTAATGTCTTTTGGATTTACTAATGCAACCTCTATATTCATGGATCTAATAAACAGAGTTTTTGAGTAATATCATGAGTAATTTGTAGTGTAATTCATTTATGATATCCTGGTATACTCCAAAAGCTACGAAGATCATGAAAATCACTTACACACCATTTAGAAAACCCTTAGAAGAAATGAATTATATCGGAAGTTTAGAAAAAATGAATTTTGGCTTCATGAGATTTCTTTTCTTGGTCATATTGTCTCTAAGGATGGAATCTATATTGAACCTTATAAGACAAAGGAAATCCAAGAATGGCTAGCATGGACATGTATAACTGTGGTACATAGTTTTAGTGGTTTAGCAGGTTATTATCAACGTTTCGTCCAGAATTTTTCCAAAATGGCTAACCCATTAACGAAGCTCCCATGTAAAGGGGTTAAATTTTTTTGGACAAAAGACTGTGAAGAATTTTTGAAGAACTGATGAAAAAATTAGTTAATGCTCCTGTCTTGACTCTACCATCGGGGACTTATGGGTGTGTTATTTATAGTGATGCCTCAAAGAAAGGACTTGGTTGTTTCCTTATGCAGAATGATATAGTTATTTACTATTCGTCACGACTGCTGAAAATCCATGATCAAAAGTATCATACTCATGATTTTGAGTTACAAGATATAATCATTGATTTGAAGATATGGAGACATTATCACTATGGTGAAAAATGTGGGATATATTCTGATCACAAGAGTTTGAAGTATATTTTCTCACATTAAGAACACAACATGAGGCTAAGGCGATGGCTTGAACTACTCAAGGATTATGATTTCACAATACACTACCACCTGAGGAAGGAAAATAAGGTGGTAGATACTTTGAGCGGAAATGATCATGGAGTTTTGAACAAGATGAGAGTTTAAAGGGATCCTATTTTCATGGATCTAGTAAAGACGGATATGGGAATAACCTTGGAATGTGAAACAACAATGATTTTTCAAATGATTTCAAAAACATATTTAATAGAAAGGACAAAAGTTTCAGAGGCTGATGATGAGGAATTTCAAAAGAAGATTAAATCTGTGAATGATGGGAGATTGATCGACTTTGTATATGAATATGGGATTTTAAAATTTGAGAAGAGGATTTGTGTTCTGGATATACCTGATCTGAAAGGGGAATTTTTAGATGATGCTTATAGCTCCAATTTCCTTATACACACTTGGAGCACAAATATGTAGAAATATTTGAAGGAACATTTTTGTTGGGGCAACATGAATAGAGAGATTGCTGATTTTTTGTCAAGATGTATGGTTTTTCAACAAGTGAAAGCTGGAAGGAAACAACCTCGAGGATTCATGCGACCTCTTCCCATACATGAGTGGAAATGGGATATTATTTCAATGGACTTTATCATGGGACTACTGAATATTCCTAGAAGGAATATGAAATATGGGTCATTGTTGATCATCTTACCATGTTAGCACATTTTCATGATATAAGAGAAGATTTACCACTTGAATGTTTATCAAGACAGTATATTAATGAATTTTAAGACGTAATTGAGTACCCCTATCTATTCTTTCTGATTGTGAACAACATTTTACATCAATATTCTGGAAAAGTATTTAGAAATCTATGGATACTGAACTTCATTTGAGCATTGCCTACCACCCTCAAACTGATGGACAATAAGAAAGGACAATTCAACCCTTATAAGACATGTTGAGATCTTCCTCACATGGCTTTCAAGGTAGGTGGGATCAATATTTACCTTTGGTAGAATTTTTCTATAATAATAGCTTCCATTAATGTATTCAGATAGCACCATGTAAAGCATTATATAGAAAGAGATGTCATGCACCAACCTGTTGAGATGAGGTTGGTGAAAGAAAACTCATAGGCCTTGAACTTGTGTAGGAAACTATGGAGAAGGTAAAGTCTATCCTACCCTACATGAAAGTAGCTAAATGTAGTCATAGGATCTATGCCGATAACTGAGGGAAGGATTGAGAAATTCAGCTAGGAGATCATGTTTTTTGGAAGGTATATCTATAGAAGGGAGATATATGATTCGTTAAGAAGGGTGAATTAATTCCTAGGTACATCGGACCTTTCAAAATTCTAGAACAAATTTGGGGTGTAACTTACCGTTTGGAAATGCCTCCAAGTCTATCCAAAGTTCATGATGTGTTCCACGTATCATTGTAGGGAAAATACATGCCTGGCCCAACGCATGTGCTCACCTATGAAGAATTAGAACTAGAACCTGGTCTTTCGTATTACGAAGAGCCTATCAAGATTCTTGATACAAGAGAACAAGTTATAAGAAACCGGATAACATGTCTGGTAAAATGTATATGGAGAAACCATAAAATGGAAGAGGCAACATGGGAACCTAAGAAATATATGATATATAACCACAAGAATCGTTTTATGTAGTAATATTCGAGAAATTTCAAAGATGAAATTATTTGAATGAGGGGAGAATGTAACACCCTAATCTTCCATGGAACGTTTCCCTTTGGATAATATAGTAGCATGTGTTGTACGCAACTTCGAGTTCAAACACACCACAACCAATCGAACTAGCCTTCATAAATAGTAATACCCACTTTTTGAAATTTTATAAATTTTATCATTCAAAATGTACATCATTTTTGTATTCGGAATACCAAAATTATTTTATGGAGTATTTTTGGTATTTTTCTAAAAAATTTCAGTTTTTTATGAATAGAGAAAAACAATGAGTAATAGTTTAAAAGTGACATTTTATTTAAATAATTATTTATTTTATTTAAATTTATTTTAGGTCAAAATAGATAAATAATACTTATATATGTTCAATATAATTCATTGGAGTCAGTTTATAATAATTTTAGATATATAAAAAATTTATCAAACATTTTACAGTATTTTACCCATCTCTTAGTAGTATTTCCAAATTTGTATAAAACATAATTTTACCTCTTCTGTGAGTTGAATTTCAAAAATCTAAGAGACAATGTTGATATTTGTAAGTAAAATGTGGTTCAATAATATGAAAATAATTTTTGGGGAATAATAACTTTTTACTTTTATTTACCACGGTTAAAAGTAAATAGGGTAATAAAGGGTAAAAATGATATTAATATTACCCTAACACATGTCATAATTATATTAGATAAGTATGATTTGACCAAAAGAACCTTAGGAATAAAATATGAACCTATTTGGTCCACATGGCTTAGATTAGGACATATATTATTATTTTATTTAAAGAAGAGTTGAAAGAGTTAAATTAAATGTTTAAGAACAAAACCATTTTTAATATATAGTTAAACACAATATAAATTCGACTATAAATATTCATTAGAAATATAAATAGATTTAATACATAATTTTATTTTATTTATAATTTTTAAATAATATATAATTAAATTTATTTATGACACAATGATGATAAAGTAATTACTATATTAAAGAATGATTAAAATAATTGATATTATAAATATCCAAATAAATATAATATGAGAATTTTTATGAATTAAACTAATTTAATAGTTTAATATGACATTTTAGGGTTGATTAAATGTATTTATTTAGATGTAATACAGTTGTTAGGACTTTATCAAAAATCAATTATTAAATAATTTTAAAATTGACATCAATGAGTTTTTAAAACAAATACAACAATATTGGTTGATATAATAATCTTAAAAATATAAGGTTCAGTCAAAATACATATATAATGAAAGGTGTATAATTAATGAACCAATTGGTGTTCTCTTGGAAGTTTATATTTTTTTTATTGACCATATAATATATAAATACAAAGAGACATGGTAAATGTCAAAACTATTTAACTAAGGGTTAAATCTAAAATATAATGTTAATATAGTGACCCAAACTGGTATAAAACCTATTGGTTGAGAGTATTTAAACCCATCCCCACCTTATAATTTAATTTATTTATTTTTGAACCATTAGAAACTGAATATTATTTTATTATAAATAATATTTCAATCTTTTCCTAAGGTGCCCCACACCCTTCTTATAAAAGGGAACTCCCCCTTATCTCAAATTCACAACATCAAAGCCATTTGGATCGGCCGAACCCTACCCAAATATCCTCCCAACTGTCCTAACTTAATCTTAGAGGCCTTAAATAAGTCATAAATCTATCTTATGGAGCCCTTTTTATCAAATCAAAAGGAAGAACCCAAAGAAGAGGTAAATATTTCATCACCACTTTCATGTTCTTTTCATCTTCCACTTCCTCTTTATTTGTTGTTTCGATTATAAAATAATAATTCTAGTATCTTCTGTATAATTTGATGCTATTATAAAAATGGGACAACCATATTTATTTTTCTATCCATTATATGAATGATAAAGTCACCATACATGCGTACGTACGACTTACCGTCTCCACGTCGTGGTGTAGTTGTTATTCAATACATTATTTTTAGATGGGTATAATAATGATGTATAATTGACATAAATAAGAAATATATCATATTAATTATTATTTATATATTATATACCATCTATTTAAATGCTATTTTAATATCAAAATAATGATATTCTCTCTCATGCGTACGTATGGATTACCGTCTCCATGAACGCAATGAGATTCATTCCCCATCGCAAACATTCAAGACTAATTTTCATTTTATGATTAAAAATAATGTTTAAAGAATCAATATCATTATGGATATGAATATGATACATCCCATTCCTGACAAACATGACTCATGTATCAAAGAATATAATGTAAAACAAATCATTTAACACCCAAAATGATGATAAAACGAAAATATTATTAACAAAGAATTATTAAAAGATCATATATGATATCATAATTATGTATATGGTTATTTTATAATTTAATAACAAGGATATATCCATTATACATGATTTTAACATACCCTTGACCAAGGAAATGTATTAGGTAATGGTTAATTCTACAATCTCTTTATTATTCGAGGTTGTTTATACGTAATTATCTACTGGGACCTCTTTATCATCCACATCCATGTTTCGTAAAAATGTATTTCAAATTTTTTTAACTATTTCATATACTATGGGTTAAATATATTTATACCCTTGTTTGAACTTCGATGTTATGAAACAAATATTTCAGTCATTTTCTAAACAAGGTATTTTATGACCTTTTCGAAAAAATTAAGGTAAGAATGTTTTTTAACTTATACGGTGGGTGAGACTATTTTCCACCATTATAACATCGTCTAAGCTTTCTTACAATCTTATAAGAATATTTTCAAAATAAATTTTTTATTTTGTAATTATCCAACTTTAATTTATTTCAAAAAAATAAATAGATATTTCTATCATATTGTTTTGATTTCATATATGTCAAAATCCTTTGATAGATTTTATACATGTTTGAAATCGATTCATTATGATACAAATCTTATATATTGTATTGAATTTTTTGCGATATGTTCGACTATGGATGTGATATTTTCACACCATTTATGGTTTATGGTTAATGTATTGACATTTCGTATGCTAGTTTTAATATGAATGTTTATGTTATATTTCAACATTTTCTTATAAGGAATTTATTAGACTTCGTAAGTGATGGGTGGAGCCCGCTATAGCTCCCCGATGTCTTGTTATATCTCAGGATAAAACTAGATGTGGAATTGGTTGAGGCCTTTTCCATTTTGATATATGGTTTTGGCCGAGGCTTTAATCATTTTTAGACGTCTTGGTCATGGCCTTGAAAAAATGTTTCAGAATGTCCGGCATTATACATTCCCTCATTATGAAAATAATATGGATGGTTCATGTGACCATTCGACTAGTAGAATAACAATGATTATGGTGTTTTATGGAATTATTTACACACATCATATTCCTGCCATAAAAGTGGTCATGTTTATTATTGGTAAAGGCATGTGTTTTCATTTATTCACCATGATTAATATTTATGATATCTTCCACTATATTTCTTACCATTACTGAGCATTTGAGCTCACATTTTTCTTATGTTTCATTTTCCTTGGATATGAAAATGTTAGTTATGAGTGACTTGCAGGAATAATCTAGGACGATTGGATGTTTCTAATTGTATAAATTAGTGTTTTATTTCCTTTCATTTTGTAAAGTTGAACTTATGTATGAATATTGTTTCCAATAATACAAAACTGATCAGTCTTTCGAGACATGATTTCCCTGTGATCATGCTAATGTTATGTAATAATGCACCGACTCTAGGTAACTAGGGTCAGGGTGTTACAATAGCAATTTGTATGAACTAAATCTTTTCTTTTATCTCATGGACTCGATCTATTCCAATAATTTTTTTTTTCAAAAATATCATCCCAATAGGTTGGAGTTCTATATAAATTTCCATATAGAGCATCATATGGAGACATCAAAATAATTAGTTGGTAGATGTTTTTGTATCATAATTGATCCAATTGGAGATACTGATCCCATAAACCATTGAATTAAATTAATTTGGCTCTAAACATGTCCTCAATAATCTGAATATTTATCAATGATTAGCCATTAGTTGGTTGTGATAGGTCATATTGAAATTTAATTACGTACTCAAATAATTTTGAAGACTTCTCACGAATTTTGATGTGAACCTTTGATCATGAACCTCTATGATCAAATATAGAACCCCATGTAGCCTCACTACATCCATCACATATATCATTACATTTTTATCATGTGATATATCATACCTAATATTGATAATTCTTGAATTCATGGTGAGTCTATCCACCCCAACCAATGTCACATTGTTTCATTTTGATTTCTTCAGTATACTAGTCGGATTGCCTATAGTGACATTCCCCCTCTTTTATGTGGGAATATGAAATTATCTTATAATCCACATGTACTAATGTAAATATACCTTAACAAGATAACCTATCATATATCTTGATTTATACTCCACAATATCCTTCTTTATATTGTACCACTAGTTGTGTTAAAAAATAATAGAACATCATGGAACTCCCATAGTTGATAGAAAATGTTTTGATATCGTCATTTTAAAATATCTAAATATTCTACCCCATTTGTGAAGTCACCGAATCATTATTCTGAACTGAATAAGACCAACATCATATATTTGATAATCATGTTGATTTTATTCTATTACTGTATTCAATTTCTTTTTTAACTCTAGATTATCCCTTTATTCATCCAATGTATTCACAATAATATATGGTTGGTCAAATTTTTTGGCTATATATGATTTATTACCTACCATTGTGATTTACAAATACCTCATTTTTCAATTCCATAAGAATATGGACTTTCCCAATCGAAATTATTTATATAGTAGCATGTTCCTTTCAGTTAATATAATCATATACCTTGTTCACATTTCATGGATGGTATTTAACATTGAAATCATAGTCCATGATTTTCAATGACAGTATTTTTTGGATGCATATTGATTTCATTCTATCTGAATATATACTCTATACTCTTTTTATTAGTATATATGTCACACGTTTCACCATATAAGTAGTTCTAGCGAGTCCTCAAGGAGAAGATCACATCCTCTAGATTGAAATCATGTGTTGGGTACTTCAACTCATAGATCATCAACTACCCTAAGGCATAGTCTACCACATTAACATTCTACATGAATACAAAACCCAATAAGTTCATTAATAGTTCACTATATTTAATAGAAAATTCACCACTTATTGTTAATATGAGTACAGGTGCAGTGATACTTCAATATTTATCTCTTTGGTTCATTCCTCATATTCATCCATCTAGTCATACATTAGCCTCTTCCTTGCTAACGTATTTAGAGAACTAGAAAATAATGATAAATTTATCAATAAATTGTGGTATTACTCTAATATTTTTAGAAAAATGTGTATATTCCTGACACTAGTTGGGTTTTTTTCATTCTTCAATTTCCTTTGTTATTGATGATTCTACAGAAATTCCATCACTTTTGATTATGTGTCCCATGAATGAGAATTTCATGACCAAAATGTATCACTTGATAATGTTAGAATACAATTTATCCTAAAATAATGTCACCATAAAAATACATATATATTATTCATGTTTCTCATTTAACTTTGAGAATATGAGAGCATCATTTATATTAAGTACCATTAGTTTGTCACTGTATTTTTTAGAGACTATATTCATGAAATCTAGGAATATTTTAGTGGAATAAGTATGTCTGAATGTCATCGCTAGAAATAGATGGATCTCATACCTTGTATGGAATAAAAAATTATGAATATCATACTTTTTCATCCTTATATACTAATATACAAAATAAATATACAGTATTGAGAAGTTTTGGGATCCCTATATTTGATTGAATATTTCATCAATCATTTGACAATGATAACTGTTCTTTAGATTGATTTTATTGATTTCATGATAATCGGTACACAACCGCATTGATCCATCCTTTTACTTTACAAAGAGAACATGCTCACCTCAATGTGATGCACTTGAGAATATGGACACTTTTTCCAAATTCTATTAAAGATACTTCTTTAACATGCACTATTCGTTCAAGGATATCCTAAAGGAGATTTATGAGTGATGAGTAGATCCATGTATGATTTATTTCGAGAAATATAACTCAACATCTATGGGAAGTTCGAGTAACTCATTGTGATATACATCAATTTGTTACATCATAATTTAAATTTCTTATATACTGATATCTTCCTTTGAATCAACCTTTTGAGTGAGGTATGCTACTTCTCAATAATATTAACACCCACACCATTGAGGGATATTCTCAATTACATTCATGTTCTTACTCAAGTTTTTTTGAGTATCATGGGATGATTAGAATATGAAAATATATATTATTTTAATAACCATTGATATGTTCTATATATAATGTGATCTAATCCATTCATAGTATAGTGTCGTATTCTATGAAGGGTTGCATCACCGGATTCATTGGAAAATTTTCCCTAAATATTCCAATAGGATAAGCATAAAAACCATGGGATTAAATGATCAAAACACTATATGTTTTTTTGGGATACATCTAATTAAATGTTTCAGGGTTACAAATCAATTGTTCTAGAAATATAGAATTCTATAAAAAATGTATAAAACCAAAATAAATTATGAATTTTTCTATTATTGATTGAATATGATGTGTACTATGCATGACTTCATTTCATTTTATAACATCAAAATTAGTAAAGGAATAATATTTCACTTTATCCTTTTACATTCGTGGTTAATGGCACTAATTACCCTCATGGAGTCATGTTTTGGTGAACTATATTGCATAGTGACATTACTCCATACTTGTTAAGCATTGAAACATGGGTGGTGATATCTTTCATCCATCACATTGGCTATCTTCAGCATGTCTATTTGATATTTATGAGAATTATGGCCTTATATCCCACACATAAATCATTTACCCATCCCATTGATGGAATTCCCATGATGTTTGTTTCAACAAATTTGTCATGTTATTGGATAAAAATACATTCAAACTTTTTCATATATATCGTCTATCATAAAACTCAATCTCTCATTTAATATCACCATATCCATGGAACCATTTTCAAACACAATATCCCCATTGAGATCACATCAAACCAAATCTTCAAATTATCTAAATTCTTGAATATATAGATCCCTTTATTGATGTGTTTTTAGACCACTATAGAAAATATCTATTTTTCTAACATTGTTGATAAAAAAATGAGACGTACCGTGAAATCCTTGTGAATATTTCTACATAGACCATTAAGGATTCACCTTACTTTTCCATATAATCTATAAATTCTCTCTCAATAATTTTATGATGATTTTGATGAAAATACATGTTTTGAAATATTTTCTCAGTGTATTCCCACTTCATCTTTTCAATTTCATCCTTCAACATGGTGTTTATAATCAATACCCACCATTGAACTACTATTCAATATACAAAAAATAAATTGTTAATGTCAAATTCTATATCAATTAATAGTGTATCATAGAAATGATAATGTGAATTTTGTTAATCCACTTATCTATAAAATGTGGATTATAATATCCACAAAATTTCAGTTTTTGTTACTATATAATGTAATCAATAAAAAGTTATCACTCATAGTTAAACCTGCAAATTACAAAATTGTTTCAGTTATTTTCAATTACTTATAATAGGTGGGTAAAAATCACTATGAAATTTTGAAAACCACCCTAATCCACTGGTGTTAGAATTTGAAAACCATTAAATTATCCCTTAAATTATTTGTTGGTATGGATTATCTTGATTCACATCATTTTCTAAAATGGAAATTTTTTGAATAATAGTTTGTCAGTAAATCATGAATAAATAAATTAGTGATTTTTGAAATTAACTAAATGGTAATTTTTATGGGATCCCTGTGTTTATAATTTTTATAATATTATTATACATAAATACTTAGATAAAGTTAGTCTCATACTAATATTTTTCAATAATTTTTTCTAATATGAATTCATTTGTTAACTAAATTTGATACAAACTATAAAGACCCTAACTTTTCTTAAATAAATATTACATCATTTTAATGATAAAACAATAATAGTGTTTCAAAACCGTGATACAAAGGATTAGTATATTAATAAAATTAGGGGATACATAAATTTTAAATATTAAAACATGATAATAATTTAATTAATTATTTTCTATGTTCTTAGTGTCCTTCAAATTATCCTCAGTTCAATTAATCACCTAATTATATACATCAATGAAAGGGGAGTCCTAAAATTCAAGTAATGGGATAGATTAAAAATAAATCAATATCACCCGGGTGATCATAATCATAATCATCATAACATAATCATGATATAATAATCCTAATCCTAATGGGAAGAATTAGATAATGGTAGGAAATATGGAAATTCATAAAGATAAAACATCATGACTTACTGCTAAAATAACACATATTTTTAAAAAAAGATAGCATCATATCATGTATAAAATATAACTATCAATATAACTTAATAGTATTGAATTAATATAGAATCATGTTCATTCATAATACAAATCATATCATGAGATAACTCACATTTCCAAATGTATTGGAGCAATATATAATCTTGGGTGCATATATCACATCATAACATTTAAATAATAATGAATTCAACAATTAATATATATCAAAAAATTCCCTTAAGTAAAATAGGTAATGTAATTAGTTTCACAATTATTTCATCATTTATGAATGATCCAAGAGTTCCTGAATGAATAGGGAATAACATAGTTTTTATATGATTCATAATTCATGAGTGATGAAGAAAATATCATGAGGAGTAAAAAATGATTTTAAAAGAAAAGTTATTGGAAATTTTTTATCCCATAAATTAAAATAGATTATAAATGAAATTATATTTAGATAGTATTAATTGATTATCAACACATAAATTTTGAATAAAAGAGGAATTACAAATGAAAATATATTGGGTTCGAGAATATCCTCACCTTATGTTAGAATGATTTCTACCAATTAACATCATGGATAATAAAATTAGATTCATTAATTACTAAATAAATAATTTATTGTAAATTTATTTTACTTATTGTAATTTTATTGAATTTTTATATCCATTTTAATGTGTTATAGTGGAAAATTATGTCCTTCAGGGAGTGTTTATTTACATTTTTTCATTATCAGTTCACTATTTTATATGTATTGATGTTCTTCTAAAATGAGAATAACTCCAAATAATTGAAATTATATACTATTAAGGAATTCAATAAATATTATATATATTATATATTATTGGTATATATGGTTTGATGATTGTTAATTAGATAAAATGTTAATGATAAATTATTAGTTTATATTCGTGTGTTTTTAATCCCTCATGAAATAATTTCCTTTACTTAACAATATGATTATAAATTAGTTACTAATCATTAAAAAAGTCTATATATGAATATTAAAATATTTTTTTAAGTATTATTATTTTCATTACCATCCACGAATGTGATAATTTAAAACAAAAATCATTCATTCATGATGGTGAGGAATAAATACATCATGGGCGTTGCATTAATTTTTAGAGTAAGAGGAACCTAAGGGGAGGTTTTATGATGGAAATTAACATAAAAAATAAAATGAATCTATATGTATATATGATATTTGAGTAATTATTCCACTTTTTAATGGTATGGTGAGGATATAATAAGAAAAAAAATGAAATTAAAATAGAATGAAATATGATTTTACCTCTTAAATATATTCTCCTTGAGAACCACCTTAAGGGACATGGGTTATGTAATTTTTTGATCCATTTATATTTTGGAAGTTTGTAAGATTCTCGGGATGGTTATTTGATAAAATTTTGAAAATCATTGTGTATTATAATATGTGATTAGAATAGGTGGTTTTGAGTTGTACTGATAAGGGAGTAGTTGGGTGATTTTTGATTATTTTTTATTATTGTATTATATCGGATAAAAAATAACAATATTGTTGATTAGTGTAATGAAATATTGAAAATAGATAATTACAGTTGAAGATAATGGTTCCTATATGATCCATACATCATTAATGACTCAAAAGTTCATGTATTTAACTCATATTTTAAATTACTTTATTTCACTATTCAGAAAAAATTAAACTATTTTAAAAAGACTCTAGATATTCACCCTAACCATTTCTCCCATGTATAAATCATAAAATGGATTGCATTATTTGATTTTTTTTTCTATTTTTGAGGAATTTAATTTGTATTTAAAATCATTATTTTTTAAAAAAAAAAGTCATATGACAATATTATAACATATATTATGAAAATTTGGAAATTCAATTAACCACTCATAAAATTATATTATAAAAATAATAATAAAATATTAATTAATGATTATATATCATGAAAATTAAAATTATTTATAATCATTATATTAAATATAAAATTACATATAATCATTTATATTTCACAAGAACTCAAAAAATTAATTTATCATTTTCAAAACATAAATTTACATATTATATGATATAATTATATAATATTTTCATTCATAAGATGATAATGTTTATTATAATTTCATATGTGAGGTTACTATTATACTGCTATACTTACTCTTCCAAATGGTAATGTCAATATTCCAATAGTTAGGTTACTATTTCATATATACAATTTCATTAATTTCTATACATACCATAAATGTCAATATTTATTGAAGAGTGTAATTTTTTTATTAGTATATATATTGAATGTACGTGTTTTACACCATACAACATGTTTATAAGAATGTAAAAATTACATTGATAATAGCTTGGGTCATTGCACATAGTTTAAAATTTATCCATAAAATCCCAGAAAACCCAATTTGTATAAGAATATAACATTTTTTCACTGTGGATGAATAATTACTCCAAATAAATATATTAATAATAACAAAATAAAATATAATTATAGCATATTATGATTAAGTTAAAATAATTTATCTTGAAATTTGTTTGGTTGTTACACTCTTCCAAAATTATTGAAACTAGATCAACAAAATCTAATTTATCACATAAACAACTGAGGATATTTTTACATCATATTTGGTTTCATATTAGCATTATTTTTAATAGAAAATTCATTATCCAAATTTTATTTATCACATTGAATTACTTTTTTTTAAAACACGTCTTCTTTGTTCAAGAATCTAAACTAGATATTCCTCACATGAATGTGACTTTTCTTACAAAATTACTTCAGAGTTTAAAACCTTAGATGAATGTAGAAAACATTTTACTAACATCAACGAATGAAATATATTATGTACCCTCAATAAACTCGGGTGACAGTTGACATATTAGAACAATGATCCAACCTTCTCTATAATATCGTATGGTATAGTCAATAAATGACATAGATTCCCATTTTCAAAAAAAATCATAATTATTTTCCATTGAAACATTGAGAAAAAACATATCACATACCATGAAATAAATTTATTTTATCTGGTTACCATCATTAATGTTCTAAATAAATTTATCCATTTTCATATGTTGTCAAATAACAAGTACGATTTTATCTATTCCATATTCAAATTATGTCCCCATGAAATTCCACATTTATACTTGATCCTAAAATATTGTTGTATAGTGAATAAATCCATATAAATACCCATATGGTGACATATTTCTAGTATAATTAAATCAATTATTATAAGAAAAAAACCTATTAAATGATTTTAATATAAAATTAATTTATCATATTGTTAATAAGAATAAATCATGTCATCCATGTCCAGAATTATTGACTCTAGATATCAATCAAATTTAGGTTTATTAGTTATAAAAAATATTATTTTGTATGCAATGAGTTATAATGTGATTTGAAAAAATAATATTAAATAATAGATCATTGTTAGATAAAATGGATGGATTAAATAAATGTTACCTAACTGTATTTTTGGGACAAACTCGAGAAACATGTTCTAAATACATAGTATCTCAAATGAGAATGAAATATGTAGATTTATTAAAACAATCAACAACAACCCATATATCATTTTTACCTCTACTTCTCATTGTCAATAATACTATGAAATCCATGGATATAAGTTATCATTTCATCTCTAATACTCAAAGAGTAAGAAGAATCCACATTTCAATAGTAATTATTCATTAAAATGTATTAAATTAAATCATTTCAGTATGATGTTAATAATATCTCTTATCATTTTATACCACCTGTAATACTACTGCACACACCTATTGTAAAAATTAAATATCTAGAAAGAGTAAAATATTTTTGGATTGTGTATACTACATGAAAACTGATTAATGGATGATAATGTTAAACATTGGGCATTTTTGAAACTTTTTTTTAAATAAATTCATTTTCTTTCATAGCATGCAATGCATGAATCATTAGGTTTAAATGAAACAAGATAATCCATTAATATATTATTTTTTAAATATTAACATTATAACCTAGCTATTATAATGGTTGGTGTTGATTTAAATAAAAAAATTCTGGAAGCAATTAATAATCCTGGATAAAATAAATTCAATGTTTATGTACTGATTAAAAATTTCATAATAACCACATTAAATAAAATGAAATGTATTAAGAGAAATGTCACCTCTCTAAAAATAGATTTAGTCAAGGTTGACATACGTATTTTAACGTTTATGTTTCCCAATTTTAGATATTTTATATGCATAAATCATTTTTAAAATCAATATTTTTATGTTAGATTATAGTGAAACATTGTGGGTTTTCATTAAATAATATATTTGAATAAATAGCGAAATATCGATTTATAAAAAGTTATCATTTTTAGTAAATTAATTTCATTTATTATTTTAATTTGACATATAAATAACTTTATAATTTTTTATTTTTATTTCAACAATTTAATAATATTCTAATCCTATTTTTTGTATATTTTATTATAGGGTTTTTAGGCTATAGGACACCAATTTTATATATATAGTTTTAATGTGTTTACAATTTAGATATTTAAAATAATTAAAATATGATATCAACCAGAATGATTTAAATAAAATTTATATATTATACAATAATACATTTTATATATATTTTATCTATTAATTATTATAATAATATAGTTTATTGGAGATTAAAAATTCTATTAAATTCCCATTTCATGAACCACCATTTATTTGAAACACCTATAGGTTTATTTTTACGTTTAAATATTCCACTTGTGTTTGATGAATGTTAAAAAAAATTATGTATATGTCAAATCATAAAAAATTATATTATCTAAATAGGTATCATAAATTTTTGACAATAATGAATAGTGATAATAGTAAAAAATTATTTTTTATGGTTAAGGTTAAAATGTGTGTACCTAGAGTTAAACTACAACAAATTGTGTTTAAAATAACCCTAAAATGACTATTTCATATTTTTAGATCATATTTTCATAATAAATCATATATATTTCAAAAATATTTCATCTCAAATCCTTTTTTCATGATACAATTCAACGTGTATATTTTTTTATTTCAATTTTTATTTCTCTACAACATATAAAAGGCCACCTTGTACCCCCTACATTAATGACATCCAAAATCCCTTGATTTGGTCGTTACCAAACCATGTAACTTAATTTAATAGATAAAATAATCCTACAAGACTTTTATTTATCCAAAAAACATCTTAGATAGTTTATTGTTGCAAACCAAAAGATAGTGTCTATAGAAATGGTAACCTCATTAATAGATCATTTTATTTTATTTCACCTTCAACATAAGTCAAAAAATATTAAAGAATAATAATATAATATTTTCATAATACTATATATAATGATACCTTTTATAATAAATTTAATGATCAACATCCATCTCTTCCACTCTCAAATGAAAAACTGAATTGTATATCGTTTTTACAGAAAACTATAGCCTCGCAAACTGACTTAATTCATTTCCCATCACTACTTCTTTAACAAGGATATTGTAATGTATATAATTTTTATATAAGATATTTTTGACATAATTATAATTCTATAAATATAATTTAAAATAATCCTTATTAATTTATATTCTTTATGTTATATGATAATGTCAGTTGTGTGAGTTGAGCAATATCGACTCGTGATGTGATGTGAATCATTATTCCCATACTCCTTACATAGATTTTAATAAAAATAATTTTAAATATTAATATATTATATTAATTATATATTAAAAATTCATGAAATTATTTATATCATATAATTTATTATCATACCATCCCTTGAATAAATGATAATAATTTTAGTTCGTATGGAGGACTACCTTATAATAAAGTAGTGTGATTTGTTTTTCACTGATGATTTGAATGAAATGTAGTATAAAATTAATAAAATTAATATATTTTAATGATATTAAAGTATATTAATTTTTAAAAGTAATATAAATTCTAATTCCTTACCATTTTACATGTAAAATAAAATATTTTTCACATGTATGTACGTATAACCTACCATATCCATGATGCGGTTTAAATTATTTCCATTTAAAAAAAGTTAATAATGATTATAAATATGTTCAGCATGAAAATTAAATATTTTTATATTATTAATATCATTATATAGGTGATGAAAATATCTCCAATATTCTAGAAAAATAATATTTGTGATAATATATGTATGAAGAAAAAAAAAATTACACCAAAAATATCAGTGATAATAAAATATTTTTTGATTAAAGAATAATTATATGTTATAAATGGTATCATATATTTTATGATAATTATTAATATTATTCATTTATAATTTAATAACAACTTTAGAACCACTATATTGAAGGCTAAATAGTGATCCTTGAAAAGAAGCACACAATACAGTGTTTCTGAAAACAATTTTTATTCATTGTGTTATATGTAAAAATTGTTCATCACATTGTTTCATGATTCTATGAAGAATGGAAATTAATTTATTTATTATTTCTTTTTAAAATTTTCATTTTTTATTTACATTTTTATTGATAATCAATTCATTTATCATCTCTCAATTTATTGATACAAAATCCATAATTGTTTCACCTTAAAACATCCTTCATTTATAAAAAAAATTTATATCCTCAAAATTTATTTCAATGGTGTATATAAAGCTACCTTACATTATATATTATTAATAAAAACCAAACTTTTCATATTCAATGCTTCATTTCTTCTAATTCATTTTTGGAGTTTGGTATTTAAAAGTTCAAAATATTAAAGGGTGCATGCTTCAGTGTCATTTTTATCATGATTATTTATTATTTAATTGAAATTATTGAGAATTATTTGATACTACCATGATAATAATAATCAATTTATTATCCTCTTCTTATTAATAAAGTGTTATTGTAATAATACTATTTTCCTACATTTGGTACTTAAATATCATGAAAATAAATTTAATTTATCTCTCATTCAAAGAGAATTATTCATTCAAATACAATATTTATACTAGGTAAAATCATCTGTTTTAAATTTACAGTTTAAATTAATTATTATCCATAATTTTAAATTAAAATGAATTAAATAAAATTAATCAGTATTTTATTTTCCAAAAAAATTGATATATTCATATTTCTTAAAAAATTAAAATGGGTAATTATTTTAATGTTAAATTTATTAGTTGAAAGTTATATCAAGAGGAACCATAATTTCAATGATTCATGATTTAAAATATGATTTATTTTTATTGAAATTATATCCATAGATTATAATGAAGAATTTAATTTACCAAAAGTGTCTTCCAACAAGGATATGTCAGTTTAGTCAAGAATACTTTTGATATATTTTATAAGTATTTATATTAATCAATGACAACAATCTTTAAGGTTATGTAAGTATTATAAATTCAATATATGTTTCATAAATATATATACCATTTTATCCGTACATTACATTAATGAGTAATAAATTCCATAGAATCACATTATAATTTTTTCTGAATGGAATGTCATTTAATTATGATATGAGGTTATATAAAGACAACCAATTTTTTTAATGGGTAATTGTTATATATATAAAATATTAGTAGCTTACATATGATGAAAAAATATAAATATTAATTAAATGTATGCGACAGTTGGGTCAAGAATTATATTGAAATATATTTAATTGGGTATTGTTTTAGCCTTAAAATATTTCTTGTATGGGATAATGGAGGGGGCTAATGAATTATTGGACCCTATATACCATATTATTTTTTCCATATACATATAATATAATTATTTGTAAGTCATGTTTTATGTTAATTCTATACTTCCTATGATCCCATAACATTATGAGACAATGTTTATTGTGTTATGATTCAAAAATATTACTAATGTGACTTATCTTTTATGATATCATGTTATATTTAAGACTAACATGCTCTGTTTCATCATCATGATCATTCCCTAAAAAATATTATTGAAAACAACACTATGTTATGAAATACTAATGTTATAATATCTAGTTTGAGGAGATCAAATGGATTTATTATGCCACCTTGGATATTAAAATAATGATGATATGTTTAGGTTTCATATTACGTATTTAAACATTGTATTCTAAAAAAGCAATACATTTATGATGTTTTTTGTTATATTAATGTCTTTTTATTATTATAAAACATTTAAAAAATGGATAAAGGTATCTTAGTATGATCCCAATTTTTTATGAGGTGAGGATCTTCCGAATTACCATTTATTCTCTTTAATGTCCTAATGTGAATACCTAATATGTTCATGAGGGTTTCAGTGAGTGTCTAGGGATTATTTAGAGCTTGGAGGATTTTTTTTGAAGTAGTAGTTAGGCCGCATGGTTAGTAGAAAACGTGATTCCATGGATTCATGTTTATTACAAGCTCTGTTGGGTATTCCCATGAGTAGAAGTGGGATTTGCAGTTTGATAATTACTTACATCTTACGTAGAAAACCAATGTAAAAATTGTATAGTTAATAAAAGTAGAAAATAGAAAGTGTTTTTAATTATTTCACAAGATACATCAATAATAAATGTGAGGGAGTTCATGAGCTAGGAAAATGTGTGTGGTCACCGCAGGGTTCGGTCAACTGTCTTTCCAAGCTGTTCTAGACTACATTTAAAGGGTAAATGACTGTTATACCCTAAATGATTAAAATGTTAAACAACCTATCCCTTTCTTATTTATCACATGATCATCCCCATTCTCTTACCATTTGTGATATCTTTATTTATTTACTATATTATTTGATCTCTTTTCCTCATACGAATTTTATTTCAATTATAGTTCTTCTCATTGGTTTGTCTTTGATAAGGTCAATATTCCATAGTATAATTTCTTCAATATTAATTATAATGTCTATTATATTTTTCTTGAATGATAATGTGAATTATTTTCAAGTTATACATATTTTATTTTGTTTTTATCTAATCCATATGGTGTTAGAAACCATTACGGTATGAGTGTTATACTATAGGAAAAAGGTATGTCATATATACCTTTTAACATAAATTGTACTTATCCTATATCAATTTATTGTTTTTCGGCGTTCTGGATATTCTGGTCATTTCCTTAAACATATATAGTTTCCCACATTAAATTTTTGGAACCATAATTGGATACCCACAAAGTATTGTGTGATTCTTGGAGGATGCAAACCTCAATGTACACCACCCATGAGGGGTATTTTTGTACCTTCCCAATGATATAACAACACATGGTGTTCATGTGAGATCTTCATCCTTATGAGATACGTAATGAAATAAATGAGATATTATGGGATTCTCTATTCCTCCTTTTCCATGTCATTACACCTTTTAAAATGATTAACATGGATTAATTGAATGCATGTAATTAGTTAGAATAACTCATTGAGTATAAATGATTATGAAATGGATTATGAAATGATTAATGATACGGTTATGATTATATTTTATTTCATGGACATTTATACTCCATGGATAGTGATTACATTGTATTCCATAGACACTTCCACTCAATGGATCCCGAATAATTTATATTCTAAGGATGTTTCAACTCCTTTTATTTTTCTATCTTGGACTGCACGATACATAATCCATGGATATTCTCCTGTGGATCAACTCAATTAATCACTGATATTACTATAGAGATTCTATTTAGAGTTTAAGATTATTATTTCAAAATTTTATATCTGGTATCCAGTTCGTGTAGGACTAGCACATGGATACATAACATAATATATTAAAGATTCATTAACATTACAACAAATTTGATCTAGCTGTTGGGTATGACATTTGATTACTCATAAAATTCTGAAATGGTTTCTTTATCAATGTTTTAAAAAAACACTTATTAAATATTTATATTTTATATATAGCCTTATAGATTAGATAGTGTCACTCTTACTTAATTACTTATATTAATATTTTATATTTTATTGTGTTATTTATTATATTAACTGATTAGTATTATTATAGACAGTGTTGGTGGGTCTTACTGACTATTATATCACACCCTATCTAGGACACCATTGGGTACACTAAGAGAATTCAAGGACACTGATTGGGATCAAGGAAATTTTGAACATTAATACGCTAGATTGATTATTATTAGAATCTATGGATAAAATTATTAAACTACGCTTGTGATATTAAGTAGAGGTTATTCTTTTTTACTTCTATTATTTTGATCCATGTATTGTAATAAATGAATATTTCCATGTATTACGTATCATTTTTTATATAGTCATGACATATATAATTTGAATATGATATTACCCTTTGATTTGTTAAATAATACAATGTAATGGATTTATATCTTATATATATCTATTATATTATTATTAAGATTATATATTTAATTTTGACACCAAATTTTACTATGATAATTATGATATAGTATCCCAACCATACCAACATATACCCCACATTCTGGATTGAAGACTCTGTAAAATAGTGTTTTGCATTTGAGGCCATCTGACTAACTAGCTTGAGGCACCATTATGTGTCTCCTGAGATGGTATGTTACAAGGTTGAATTAGAGCCTTTTCCTTTCATTTAATTTTTTTCCTTGAAAATTTAATGGTTGTTAAATAGTAATTTTAAATTGTTTATAATACATTACAGGTATTATATATCCCATGATTGGGGTAATGAACATGTTTCATAGAATGAGGATTTATTATTCTATTTTGTTCCTACTACAAACTATTTTATTCCAATGTTGTGTTCAAAAATGATATGTGATGTTATATTTTATGTGACTAAGGAATTTTTGGTCATTTATCTAATATGGTAAGTTATTATTGATTATGCACATTTTTTGGACCTTACAATATTCACATATCATAGATATTCCCTTCCATATAGGATGTTTTTCTTAACAATTTTTTTTACTATGTGTGTCTTTTATTATTTAACTATTATTGACTCATGTTTAGTTCAAGATAATTAGATTCTTAATTGGCTAAAAATGATCCTACCATATCCTAATTTGTTTTCTTATAGACTCGAAAAAATTCATTACTATGATAAATATGGCATGTTGTGTAATGAATTTTTGGTCAGAATAGATGTAATGTGTTATAGATGGGATTAAATGGACCACACCTATCAACATATAAGGTGTATGAGCCCTTTAAATATGTAATTTTTAGTATATATATTTCAAATAATTTATACTAATTAATACTTAAATATAAATTAAAATGAATTTGAAATTTGGGATTAGAAAGATCGTATTTAAATGGAGTTTCAAATTTCAATAAAAGGGGTGTTTCATATTTTATTTCTCATAATATTTCATATTATGGGAATAATGAAATAAAAAATATAACCTAAGAAGTACCATATTTGTGGGCAGAAGGCAGTGAAGTTGGTGTAATTTATGGTAATTTTTGTTTCCCAGTCTTGGATTTAGTAGAAGGAAAATGGGTGTTTCTCTGTTATAGGATGGATTATACCTATCATATATTTATACTTGTGTTCATGTTGTTAAAAAAATTATATGTTTTTTAGATTTTTTATATAAAATGAATGATGAGTTCATCTTGTAATATAGAAATTGGGTGGATACAACCTTACTATATAGGTTGTGTGCCCTGAGTTGCATGTAGGACCTCTTGTTGTTATACTTGTGGAACCACCCATTGTTCCTGTTCTCAGTGTTCATTCCAATTTATGAGTGGGATTCTAGTGCATTATAAATAAAATTTTTGGAAATCCATTTCTATTATTCTATCTTTCATTATTATTGAATGTTTTGAACCATCAGTATGCACCCATGTTTATTAGGGAGTGAGGTCTATAGGATGATGAGCTATATAGTGAGACAATCCTATCGAACAATGATCACTTAGAGACTCCTACATAATGGAGAGTGAAAATTATGTTGTATAATATTTGTGGGTCTTGTATGAATGGATAGAATGTTCTAAAAAGGATTATAGGCTTTGAGATATGGTTTAGAGGGAGACTCAATACAGTTTTTATGTTTGATTCTTTATTCAGACTCAGAGAGATGAGTAGGCTAGTGAGTTTATGTGTATGTAGAATAGTGTGAGGATTTTTAGGGAGTATCATTATCACATTGTATAGATTCAATTATTTTCACATATCTATATTGATGATGAGATGTTTTGGTTGAGACACTTGGAGTATGGTCACAATAATGTTGTTTGATCATCGGTGAATGCGTTTTAGTGAAATACCATAATTGACATAGGAAATAATTAATTGTTTTAATAACTACTTTCTGATGGATGATGAGGGGTCTATGATAAGTAAGTGATGCTTCTCGACATAGTGGTACAATATCAAGTTGAAGGAATAACCATTTTAACACTTCTCATGTGGGGAATCCTAGCTTGGGTGTTAGTACTAGTAGAGCTGTCTTCTATCATAAATGTTGAACGAGATGTAATATTTGGAGGTACTGTGATATATAACTATTCAAGTTTAATGATTGATTTGGATGGACCATCAATAGAATTTATATAGGGTTTTTAATCCACTATCCATTTGGATAGGTTTGACTCCTTCTATAGGATTATGATTGAGATAAAAAAATCCATGCCAAGAATGGGGAAATAGTAATAACTATTTCATAAGAGAATAATGTATTCATGTTTGAGGTAGACATACACCAATTTCACCCTAATGATGTGGTGTGCCTGTTATGGGTAGTAATGTTTTTTATCAGGGCTGTAGTTAATTCCAGATATAATTATTATATTTCATAGTTGAGGAGCATAGTGTCGGGACATCTACTATCAGAGGTATGCTCATACTATATTATACTCTAGTATCTAAGATTTTTAATACTGGATTCTCACATTCATTCTTATATGTACTTGATTAATGACCATTAGGATCAATATTCTATTTTAGGATTATGTTATAACCAATGATTCTATGTATTTGATTCGATCAAAGAATAAAATCCAGTGAAATAAATTCATAATTGATATAGTTGAAAATAAAATTTTATGGAATCTCTTTCTACATGTGATGCCTCAGTTTAATGTTATATTTGGAATTGATTAGTGGGTTATTTATCATTCCTATGCTGATTTCTATTCATAGAGGGAGTCATTCACATCACTAGAGTGTTATAGGTATGTCCACATGTGAGTGTGGGATTTCAAGGAAGATAGAAATGTTTCTGAGGATCATGGCCTATGTGGCCTGATAAACATGATTTTTATCATTTATCTTAATGGTAATAGAAAGTTAAAAGATGAATTTTCATCACTATTACATCATTTTAGGGATTTATTCTCTGAGGAATTTTTTTTCTTTAATATATTAGAGAGAGGTGGGGTTCTCTATTTACCTAATTCAATGAGAATCACTTGTATCAATTCTTCATTATATGATGAAAACTACTAAAATGATGGAGATCAAAATAATTCTATATGGAATAAAATAAAATCGGTTTATTTTACCCAATTCCTTTTTATGGGTTCCACTGGTACATTTCTTCAATTTGGCCTATCAAACCCTCAAGTTCTGAGTGTAGTGCAGAATATTAATTATTTTGATGGTTATGTATATATATGTTTTACCTCATAACAACATCCTCTTCAAATATATTCTAAGAGGTGAGGATCACTAAATAATTGATTTGGGGTTGGATATCATCAGGTATGTTTCAGGATGATATATATAACTCATACAACAGTTCTTAGTAGGTATGTCCTTTATGATTATCTAGTTATTCCATTTAGACTTATCTATATGAATATGTTTTCATTGATTAGATGAATTTGGGTTGTCACATATATTATGATTCATTGATTTTATTTTTTTGTGGATGAAATATTGGTGTATTATCATAATCAAAAGAATCATTCCATACAAATTGACATCATTTTGAATAAACTGAGAGGGGATGAGATGTCTTGTATGATCATAAAATTTCAGTTCTTGATAAATTATTTTCACATCATTGGAAACATCATATGAGAGATAAAAGTATCTATTAATATAGAAATGGTGAATGTTGCATTCAATTTAGAGCATATGAATAATTTCATTTATATCCAAAGTGTATTTGGATTGGTTGGTTATTAAAGGCACATCATACAATAATTATCACAGATTATATCACCTGTTATTATCCTGAACAAGAATGGTGTGAAGATTATATGGTCGGACACTTTTGGGAGATCAATTCAGAAGATAAAGGGATAGTTGACTTCATCACGAATCACGATTTTGTCACTGCCTGGTAGATAATATATAGATTATTGTGATTAATAAATAATTTGGGAGATATGTTTTCTAATATAGGGGGATAATGTTGTGTTTTATGGGCCGCACATGTTGATATCTCATGAGAGAAATAATCTAATGTACAATCACAACTTGGTAGATATGATCCACTCATTACATTGATAGAGATAATATTTTAGGGGAGAATTGTTTTTGTGTATAGAGACCACCAAATACTCATGTACATATTTATATTGTGTGATAAGTTTATTTAGTATAATATATATTATTAATAATTATTTTAATTAGATTTTGTTATTGCCTAAATTCATGGTAAGGGAAATGCAATATCAGGCATTATGAGTTGTAAGAAATAGACACAAGATGTTCTGATGGTCAACAAGGATGGAAATTGATACCCTTGTTCTATAAGATTTATTTGATTGTTAAATATAGTAAAGGGAATAATTTTCTATGATACGTGGTTGTGATGTACACAAATGCAGACGTGGTAAGGATGAGACAACTCTTAAATTCATAGGTCTTACTCTAAAGGTAGAGCATGGCTAGTGGGGACAGAAATCCTATATGGATAATTGTAGTGAATGAAATTTGACATAAATTGTGTGTCTATGGGTTCCAAAAATACATCTAGGATTGAAAAATGTGAGAATTTCATTCCTCATATTTTTTATTAGATATTGGTGCGGCCAATATGTAGTAGGATTTACACATACTGTATTTGTGGTATGGGATGGAATTATTAATAGAGAGGGTTTTTAATAGTTTTTCCAACTATAATGAAGTTCATGAGGATAACCGGTGACTTTTTAGGAACATACAACGGTTACCTATTACCAAGTGGAATTTTTATAATGTTGTGATGGATTCTATTAACGGGTTATCGAGGAAACGCTAAGTTATTGTGATATACATGTTTTTTTAATGGCTTACAACAGTCTCCAAGATCCATATAATATATTAATCATTTTAATTAGATGATACTTGGAAACATTATATTCATGAAATTGGGGCACTTCATGGTTTCTTCTTTATGTTTTTTCAGATAGGTTCTCTTATTTTACTTATCAGTTTTGGAAAAGAATATAGAGGGCATTGGGTACAATGGAGATTTTGAGCATGTCATAACAACATCAATCTAATGCCCAGTCAGAATCAACAATATAGTTTCTAGATGACATTTTTAATTCCTTTTTCAATGGTTTTTGGGAAACATGGGATAAATTTCCACCACAGTTTCAATTTTCCTACACCAATGGATATCAGGTGAGTATATAGATGTAAAATTAAGAGTATTTTTATAGTATTTCATACCAACCACCTATGGTCTAGTTATGCCCATCAGAGGAAGCACATCTCAAACAAAATATATTGTAGGAGACTACAGAACATGTCCAATTGGTCAGATATTATATTTTTACTACATAGTATAAAAATAAATCATTCTCCAACCACCTTCAATGAACTCTAGAGTTTGAGGATTTAGAAGATGTACTTTTACATATCCCCATGAGTATGGGGAACATATAGATTTAAGGATAGAGTTGTATTTGAGAATAATATATTAGGCCTTTCAAGATTCTATAAAGAGTCATGCTAATAGGTATATTATTCAGTTTTCTCATAAGTAGGGAGACACACCTAATGCCTTCATTATTTCTCAACTATGTCATTTTCATGAATACACTTCATGTACTCTTGAACTATATGGAGATAAATTATAGGTAGACAAATCCACTAAGGAGAACCCTATATGTATCATTTATTCGATAATTGTATCTCTTTTTGGTTGGTCATTTCCATCAGATTAGGTTATCTGGATGCACGAACATGTCTAGGATGAGACCATAGAGTGATATTGTCATGTTTGTGTTTAGTAGAAGAAACTCAATTTAGATACTTCACCAAAATCAGAAGACAAAATCAGTGATGAGTTGTCATAAGAAGGGGGTATTGTTTTATCATCAGTTTTATATGGGGTGTTAATATTTTACATACTAGTTTAACTTCATTTTTATATAATTTGAGTTCCTAATTAGTTTTATTGAGTTTTGGTATTGTCATCATCTTGTCAGGTTTCTGGAGGAATGGGTTTTTAAGAAGTATCTTGGAAGTATGTTCATAAGATATTGGGATGTATGTTTCACAGTGTTAGTACTAACCATTTGGGTTAATCTAAGGATCATAAGTTACCTGAATAGTTTGATGAAACCTTGAAACATGGGTCACACAACTTTTAAAATATACAGTGTTTTTAATGAGGGAAAATTTCATGTATTTTACATGGTTTCACAAATGTTGAAAATGAACCATTCAAGGGTGGTCTTTAGGGTGAGTGGTGTGCATTATTGTTGCCTTAATTGGACAATAATGCATCCAAAACAAGAGAATCAGTATTTTGGGATTAAGTGACCATTTTATCAAAATTGATAACAATATTAAAAAACATATCATTTTATTTTTCTCATGTAGTCATCCATTTTATTATCCCATTAGTGAGCTCTTTATGCATTCAATTTTTTATTTAGTTTTGTTTCATCATCCACACTATGATTCAATAAAAATCTATCTCACTAGATAACTACTGGTAAGTACATCATCCCTTATGATTTTTTCAACATTATTTATTTTTATGAATAAAATATTTTGGATCAAGCTAATATCCCATATTTCAATGGAATTAATCCATTACTCTTTGTTAATACATTCCAACTCATGTTAAGAGTTGATATTGGATAAGTCTTCTCTCCTGAGATTAATTTACGGGGATGATAAATTTTAATTCAATGTCAATGTATATTATATGTAGATTCGATGGTGTGACATAATGGAGATTATATGTGTTCGTCATAAATTAAATATATTCATTTCTTAAATTATTCAAACTTTTATAGGTTTCTAGTACAGTATTGTTCAACTATTGGTGGTTTTCGAAGTCATCTGAGACCACCCATGATGTTTTTTATTGTATCTTCCCAATCATATACCGCTCCATGGGGTGTCTATTATATTACCATCATAGTGGGAGAATTAATGAATTAAATGAGATATTAAGATACATTTTATTCCTAATTTTCCATGTGTTAACATGGTATTAAAATGATTACATGGGATGAATTGATGGTTTGGAATGATTAGGATGATCTCATGGAATATATGTTATTAAAAAAATATTAATTAAATGGTTATGATAAAATAGTATTACATAGACATTTATATTCCATAGATACTAATTTCATTTTAATATAGAAAAATTTATACTTTATGGATTATGGTTACATTGGACACAAATGAAATTTCTAATCATATGACTATACATTCTTAGACCTCCCTAGACAGGCTCAATGGACATGCTCATTGGGCTTCACTAATGTAATTGAAAATTTTTATATAGAGAACCTAATTGACTCAGTAAAGATGACATGGACAATTAATACCATAGATCTATTCCTTATTGTCCTTAAACAAAATTTCACAACATTTTAATTGAGGATACCATGTACATTACCACTCCAAAGATTTGGATTTTGAGTCTGATACATGATTACTTTACAAAGGCCACAATGGATTTTTTATCATGCATTACATATTTCATTTAATTATGATTTCTTGTCTATCATGAGTTTTTTAGAGTTGAAAATCTCACATATACTTATTCTTTCATATAAATTTGTAATATTTCATAGAATAGTATATATTATATTCACATAATGAACATGTTATAGATAGAAATTGTTGTATCCTACTATTTGTTATCTCACTCCCTATTTGAGTGGTCAATGGAATCCATTATAATATTCATGGCTGTAGGAAGGGACCTGATCAGGGACACACATTATTATTCCGTATAGATTATTCTTAAGACCTAAAGTGCACAATATTGATCTAATCTCCTTATTTTATCTATATATTTTCCATTTTGGTATTTATTAAATTTTCTCCATGTATTGTACTGGATTATTGTTTCCATTATTTTTCCATTTATATAGAAATTATATCCACAATTATTATATGTTATGAACATTTCCTATATTTATTATTATTTTCATGTTGATGTATATATTTTAGGAGTCATTAATTAAATTCATATTGATATATATTCATTTATGATACCACTTCATTACTATGGTTATAAGGGTAAAGTGTCCAAATCATACGACTCTATACCATCACTTTTATAGGGTATCCTTTACTTTATGGGGATGTGTGATTGGGTACATGTCACACAATATCATAGAGAATAATTAAGTGGATCTTGTGTCAATCTGTGAAACTGAGACAATATTATTTTTATCAGATGAAAATTTTACTTATATGTTTTATTTAGTATGAAAAAAATTATGTTGAACCCTATGGATTAGTGTAAGGATAATAGTAATAATACAAAATCTTCACGAGATTGTGGTGACGTTCGGAGTTATTGGTTTGTAATAAATTAAATAAATGTATCGATAAAACATATGGACATTGATATGGAGTAGATAAGTCATGTAGTAATAACATGGAAATTGAAAATTTGATATTATCTCAGGTGTTAACTGTTATTTAAAAACCATCCATACTGTGAACCCAGTTTGTCATTTTTGGCAGATAGGTATTTGGAAATAAAATATTTTTTATGAACTATCATGAACTTTTTAAATAGAAGATAAAACTAAATTAAAGAAAATAAATAAATGGTTTATTTGATCTAAAAATGAGGTTTCATGAACTAATAATAATATTACATATTTTTCATCATTACATGGTTTACCAATTTTTTTTATTTAGCAGTGTATTATTTTTTATTTTAGTAAATTGGTAGATCTAGGAGGAATCATGTTCCCAGTGAATGTGATGGACACTTCAGTGATCATGAGTAAAAAAATTGTATATTTACTATACATAATGATATCATGATTATTCATAATATTCAATCATGATATTTGAGGAATAATGTGTCTTTCACAGAAATTCCATACATTTTAAATAATAATAGGATAGACATTTCATGATGTTCATGTAATAATAAACATGGGGAAATAAATATTCTACATCCAAAAGGTCATGTATGTTGGAATAAACACCAGGAGTATATAGAAAAATTGAAGAGGAAGATGTCTTTTTTTGGAAATGGAGGTCATTGAGAAAAAAAATCCAATGAATTAAATATTTTATATGTATGGAACTTCTGAAATTTTAATTTCAATTTCCTATGTCAATGGTTTGCCTCTATAATATGGAATGATCAATGTTATTCCAAACCATTTAAGTAAATGGGTTGACATATTTATATTTTATGATTAAGGAATTATTCAGTAGAAGTATTTTTTTTCAAACGCTATTTTTGTTATAAGAATCATAAATACTATAAAGATTGTATTAATTTTATAATAATATATTTTATAATTAATATTTCAATTATGGATGACATTATTGGTTTGTGATTACAGTGCTTAACAAAACATAAACGTCTTTAACATACCTTTTGAGGATTTAGTTAATTTTATTTCATAAAAAATTATGATATTTAAGGAGGTGATTTATTTATTTGATGTATATATATTGTTATGTTTTAATGTAAAATATAATTTATAATGAATTTCATTATGATTATAAAGGTGTATGTTTTAGGTTATTATGTAAGAATTAAGATTATGAAAGTTATTGCATGATCGGTATAATGATTTATTTGGGTTATAGTGTTAATTATTTGAAGAATGGTTTATCTTAAACTAGTGGAATTATTTGGAATTGTATTACCCTTTTCATACCATTTTGGTTTTAATAATGATATAGAGAATATATATTTACATATTTAAAAATAATATAATCTATAAAATTTTATTTTTAGTTCATCGGAGATAAAAAATATATTCGACGTTAAATTACATCAATAAAGATGAAATGTTGATTGTTATTGAAGTGAAATGAATGGAATATTTTATGTTTATAAAATAAAAATATATCATGTAATTATATTTTCTAAATTTCCCTATGTTCATTGAAAAACTATCCCTTTACATTATGAAAAGGGTCTTCAAAAAACTATGTTACACTATTAATTTATATCTGGTAAGTGAATTTGATTTTAATTAAGCATAGATTTATGGTTTTTGTTTGTGTTAAAATTAAATTGATATTTATTATCATTATTATCAATAACATATATCACTCCCTATTAATCTTTTTTCCATTAGTATTCTATTCACAGTCTATGTTTTCATATCAAACCTATGTTATCTAATAAGTAAAAAATAATAATATATTATTCAGGTTGAACATGATAAATCAATTTCTCTATTATGAAGAGGATGTTTTTTAACCCTTTATGTGATGGTATTTTCCAGAAAGGAATTTCCAAATGTAAAACTATTTATTACCCAGATGATCCTTAAATTTATAAGATGTAATTTTATTAGGCATATTAGAATGCAATACATAAAAATCATAAAAGGGGAACATCATGTTGCATATTTTACATTCCATGTGACATCATGTTTTGAAGATCTTGTAACAATTAGATAAATAATTATTTATTTATTTTTCAATAAATTTAATCCCTTCCTTATATTTCAATTCACACAACACATGGTTTAAGTGGAAAAAAATATTCTATTAAAAAATTATTATTTAAATATGATCATTATAACCTAGATGATAAATTTTTTTGTATTAATAATTTTATCATAATTATGAAACATGTGTTTTACACATGTAAATAATTCATTCATTTGGAATCCAAAAATTATAAATTTCTTAATATCCAATTAAAATAGAAAAGAATGGAATGTTTATTGATAAATTGAATTTTTCTAAAAGGTAGTTTAGACATTATTTGTTCTCTTTAAATTAAATTAAATTTTAGCAATTTCTAAACACTAATGACAAAAAAACTAAATTTTATAAATCATCATATCAATATAAAAAAATTTATTTTTTATTTTTTATAAAATATAACTTTTTTACTGATTATTGAAAATATAACTTATTTAAACTATAATTTCTTTGAATAAATTCAATATAATTATTATTTTAATATTATTTATATTAAAAATATATATATATATATATATATTTTTAAAATCCAATTAATTAGATAAAATTCACATTTATAGTAAATATAGGTATATGTTCATTTAGCCTTAAATCACCTTTTTTATAAAAAAAATTAAATTGCATAATTAGTATATACTTTAACTAAGTAAAATGTACCACATTAAGAAATGATTGAGATATATTTTCACTTTTATATATATAAATATTTGATTAGTTTAATGTAATTAGGATTACATTTCATATAATTAACAAGATATCATCTTGTTTTTAAAAGCTTTATTTCATGAAAACTATTTTTTTACATACCAATGGGATTAACCATAAATTTAATTCAACCATATATATGAGATAAATTTTAAAAATGGTTTACATATTGGGAATAAGAATGTTTTATATTCCCTAATAAAGTTAACACAATTTTTTTCCATAATGCATAGTGAAAATAGTAATAATTATCTTTCACGGATAAAATTAAAATGGCAATATTGGTGCAGAAAATAAAAAAAAGAAGAGTTAAAAATGACCCAAAATAAGATTAATTTATATTTAATATCATATATAAAACAAATAACAAATATTGTGAGATATCGTTCTATTGTTTAGATATCTTCATTGGAAAAACATTGGAGTAATTCGTTCATGTCAAAAACACCAACTATGTCCTCTCCAGAAATTATAAATGGCCACCCACTATCCACTATTTTCCACACATTAAAAACACATTGGTTCTACCAACACATAAAAAAATAAAATCCTTACAAACATAACCCCATCCAATAATCATTTTATTTTCATAAGTCTCAACAAGGATGGATTTCAGTGCAAACCATAAAAAGTTGACCGAAGACGAGTAAAAATCTTTATGCAATGGTTTAATTTTATATCATCTTCCACCCCATTCAAGTATTTTTATATTATTATAATTTAATAATGTACCTATATTGAATATAATAATAATTTTTAAATATTTGATTTAACTATATATATATCATCCTCTGTTATATTGTTAATATAATCATTGATCCTATGTACGACAGACTACAACCTCACCAACCAACATAATCAGATTTCTAACCCAAATTCTCAAAGATGAATATAATGATATCTATAAAATGTATATAAATATATAAGGAACATTGGGATATTATATTTTTCACTAAATTGTACTTATATAATTATAATTTCAAATAATCCTTCTTACAGTCCCTTCTATATGGAATATGATAACATTTCTCATGTGTTAGGAAGACCACCACCTTGCGAAGTAATTCAATTCATTCTTCACATATGCATTACATGGATTGTAAAAATAATTAATATAATTTTTATATATTATATTATAAAAATTTAAATCATTTTTTATATATTTATTTTATATTTATTTATTTATTGAAATATATTCAATAAATTATAATGTCTTTCATGGGTACCGTGAACTACACCCTCGTGAAGCGCGACAATTTGTTATTCCCTAACCCTTTTTATGAAAGGATGAAAGGATAAATTTAATTAATATATTTGATATATATAAAATTTTATCGATTATTTAAAATTAATAAACAATCCACTTCCTTACCATTTCACCCATTAAGAAAATAATAATGTCTCTCATGTGAACATTTTCTATATTGTCTCCATGAAGCGTTCTAATTAATTGTCCATGTTAAAAGTTCAATAGTGATAAAAAGTATATGTTTATTGAAAAAAATTGTTTTAATAATATTAATATCATTATGTATATTATATAACTATTTTTTATTGATATTGGGATTATTCATGACAATACATGTAAGGAGTTTCATAACTCATATTCAGACCACTGTGTTATGTGTATACTTTGAATTTTTTTATTTTGAAATTATTTTGATTGAAATTAAATGATATTTCATAATTATTTTAATTAAAAAATTATTTTTATGTATATATAATATTTCCAAAAAATCAATTCATTTGTTAAATTTCACTTCAATGATATGAACATTGTAAGGGTTTCAGCTCAGAACTTCTTTCATTATTAAAAATATTAATTAAAAAAACCTAATACATTTTAAATAATTGTTGTAATTTATATTTAATTTATAAATCATGAATCCCTAAATCCTCATGATATTATTATTTACTATTTATCTACATAATTCACTAGATGTTTTCATTCCAAATAACTAAAGAGGTATGTGTGTATATTTCAATCTCATATTAATCAGGATTCATTATTCTTGAATTTAAATTATTTGAGAAAAATCTTTTTACTAATATAATCCTTACATTTTTATCATTATTTTGATAAATTAAATTTTCAGGTAATGGTTAATTTACCTTATCTCTATTATAATGAAATTAGTGAAGACATTTTAAATGAAAATCTAAACTATTTCTCACTTTTTTTAAGATTATTTTTTTCCAAAATCCGTGTTTTATACTATTGTCTTCCAAAATGTAATACAATGATAATTTAAATTAATATTTACAAATATGTTTATTTTTATTAAAATTTTAAAAGGAATCAACTGATTATTTTCCAAAAAAAGTAATTTTTTTCATTCAAATAAAAAATTGAATGAAATATATTTTTAACTTGTGGATCATGAATGTAAAATTTTTATGTCATGACCAATAAAATATTTGAAGCCAAAAATAAATTTTTCAATGGTTTTTTATAATGAAATTTTTTCTAATATTCTATATATTTTAATTTCAAAAATTCATTTATGTAGTGGAAAATTTATTTTCATGAAGAATTTTTTAAATTTTTTTAAAGTATCTCTATTCATCAAATGAACCAAAAATTAATGTTCTGGACTGATAATAAGTAAAATATATATTTATCATACACATATAGAATTCTCACTCTCTGTTACAAATATTGGGTAATACATTACATGTGATCACTTCTCAAATTACATCCAACGGATATTCCTTTTGAATAAGATTTGAGCTATAATTATACAAATTGTTTTCGATCTGTGGGTAATTATTTGGATTATTCCTTATTATTTATTTCCTTTTATATAACAAATATTTATTCACATGAAATAAATGTGATAGATATCGCAAATTTATATATTCCTCTAATGAATTTTTTAATTTTTAGTGTCACTAGACATAATGTATGAGATTAGAAATTGAACCAAATACATTATGGGAATCTATCTACAATATGGTTTTGTCTACTTCTCTATCCGTAAATTATGATTATTTCATTTTTAATATTTATTCCACATTTCCTAAGATCCAATTACCTTATAATAAAATGATCTTTTTTTATGATTCCATGTGACTACTCATATGCCTTATCTTTTAGGAAGATATTTATATCTGTGAATAAAAAATTATGTTTCATTATTATATTATTCCCTTATAGGGATTTATATGTCACTACATCCATGTATGTATTACCATGGTTATTCTATTTTGATTAAGAAGTAAAAATGGACTTATAATCTAAAACCATAGAATAAATTAAGGAATATATGTTCTTGATTCAATTTATGTATTATGATATTAGTCTTACAATAACACTAGTAATTTGTGATCACTGAATTATATTAACATATTTTTATGGTTATAAATCACGTGATGATATTTCTAAAAGTCTTTGGTTGACATTTCAATATATATTTTCTCTTCCATGATGAATCAAAAATTTGGGGAATATTGAGTTTCACTTAACTTTTTTCTCTTAAAATAAGGATCAAACGAAACACCAAATGTTTTTGAAAATCATATGAGATATTCTTTATCAACATTAAACTATAAAAAATTAAACATCTTAACATATGTTTAACTTTTTACTAAAACATGATCCTATTTCTAATATTAATTATTTAGTTATGACTGTAATTATTATACTATGATTAGTAAATATAATGTAACACCCTCTTATATATTGACCACAATCCTAAGAAAAACTAATTAATTTTACTATCAAGATCTCTAATTTTTTTTGGCATTTACCATTTTAATTTTGTTTTGTATTCTTTATACGGGATCCCAAAATAATCCTCCTTCGTTCTCAATGAATATAATTATTTTTCAATTACAAATTTAATAGGGTTTGGAAATTATTTATCATGAATAGTAATATTAAATTCAAACCACTCCATTGTATCAATCAAATCAATTTTATTAACATTTATAATAATTTAATAAATCTTATTATTTTCAACTTAAAATAGATATATACAATGTTTTTCCTTATTATTTCATGAAAAATAAATGACATCAATTATATTCTCTAAGGAATTAGTTAACACTAAGGACCAAAACATTACACATTACATATTCTAGTGCCATTACACATTAATTAACATCCCTTATTTATAATATGTATATATAGTTTTAATTTTTAAATATATTATACATAAACCATACATTACAATTTTGTATATTACAATGTCCATAATTATATTCAGTATCCATTAAATAAAAAACTAAACACATAATAAGAAACCTGTTTTCTTTTCAACAGAAATTATGATGTCATTTAGCATGACATATTCATTATTCAAACCAAAAATTAAACCCTAGGATTTTTTAATCATTTTTGATGAAAAAAAAACGTCAATTTTAGATATAGAAGGATAAATTAATGTTTTTAACTATTTTTAAAATTACTTTATCCAAATGACTGATTGGATATTTTATAACAAACCATCAGGAAATAAAATTATATATCATTTAATATATCCTTAATGAATAATGTTTTTCACAAAACAATTTATGAAAAATAAAAATTAAAGAATAATAATTGCGATATTTTCCTACATAACATTAGAACTCATGAAAATTATTCTCTTAAAAAATAACATTTTTCTCGAAAGTAGGAAAATTATTATACGTTTTTTTAAAACAATCAATATCTATGAATACTCATAACATATCATAGAAAATTATGTAGTTTCCATTTTATATAATAATTATTATAAAATTATAAATCCCATTGAATTTGGAATAACCATATGAATAACTGCCACGATAATTACCCAAAAAATAGTATGCTATTTTGATTCACCCATCATAAAATATATATCGATCTCCCCCATTATCATTTGAGATATCATGATTATCCAATATAAAAAAAAATATAAAACAACCACATAAAAAAATTCTAACATTTTATTATATATCCCTTGAAAATATCATTTGAACCCATATGAAAAACATTTATGGAACTCTAAATTCCATTTCCACTTATCAACCCATTATCAGTACCAAAATACATAGAATAGTGGGAATGATAATATCCATTTAATAAAAAATAGAATCATATAGTGGAATGAAAACATATAATAATAATTATATAATAATATAATATTATTATTTCTATATACAGTAAAAAAAATTTGGTTTTTTCTTTTGACGAGAAAGGAAAAAATATGTATAAATATTATATTTTAAAGACCTTTGTAGAATATAAACTGAACCATAAATACCTCGTAATTTTATTATGTCAATATATAATTACCCATAAAATAGTCTTATGAATTTGTACGTGTGTGCGATATATTTTCAAACTAAGTCATTTAATGTGGATTTTTAATAGAATGTCTATCACCTTTATTCAAACTCTCCATGTATCTACATTATCATTCATAGTGACAATAATATTTTTTTCCAGTAGTAAGAAAAATAAAATGTTTATTATAATTTTTTTATTTAATACCATGTTATATAGAAAAACTTATTCAATTAATTCCACATTGGGTGTTTAGATGATATTGGACAAATTTGTCCAAACTAACATTGGTATGTTGACTATGGTCAAAGTGGTCACTATTCCATCAAATCCAAAAATAAAATTATAAAATATTTATCAAATATAATTAATAATTATTCTTAAATTTAATATTATATAATTATTAAAAAAATTAATAATGTTTCATTAATCGTGGTGGTAGGTCATACGTACATATGGGTGACATTTCCATTATTCAACTATCATTAAAAATAGATGAAATTATTATTTTACACATATAAAATTTCAATTATATCATTAATCTCAAAATATATATTTGAATACATCTAAATAAACCATACATGTGATGTTGTGATGAAAAACTGATCACAACACTTTTTATGGATGGTAGTCCGCAAATACACATAAACGACAGTATAATTTGTCATTCAATGGATTGTTAATAAGTTATATGATATAATAATTTTTAAAATGATAAATATGTAAGAATAATATATATATAATAATAATTAAATAATTATATATATATCCCAGATTTGTGGTCTTCAAAAAATATCTACATCGATTTTCAATATCGTAGTATGCAATACACACAAACAAAAATTTTATTCACCATTTTCATATAATTTGTGATTGATGAGTGATATTAAATTATCATAATACATCACAATATATTAGAGATAAAATATTTATTATGATATCATAGTTTATATTTATTTCATTGATGTGGAATACGTCTAACTCCAAAATATTTATTAAATAATTATACTACTTATTCAAACAACCTCTTAAGGTTTACACGGAAACCCATATTAAGTATGATTTATGATCAATAGAAGGACTTTTATGCCTGAAGAGTGATTTCATTATGAGATAAGTGTATATGATTGATGATCAAAATTTTTCTTGATGTGTGAATAATAAAGATGAATAGGCTTTCTTTTATAAGATAAGGGAGGGGAACTCTTAGACTTTATTAGAATAAAAAATTAATATAAGTTCATATTCATGTTATTATAGCTCCAAAATTATTAATTCCAAATTTAGGAAAATATTTAATTAAATACCCTCATATTTTAATGTATAAATATGTGTATGTGATGTTTTCACCGTCACCTTTTTTGTTTTAAACCCCTCTAAACCTATTAATTATTATAGCAAAAATAAAGTTTTTTAAACATTATAGGTTAATAAATTTATAAAAAAAAGAAAAATAGAACATAAATAGGCCATAAATGATATTATAAACCATATAAAATTGAAAAGGATTATTATTTTTTAAATTAAATAAACCAATAAAAATTTATAAAAAACTACATAACAATTATGTAAATATGGTGAAAATCATTTAATTTGACATAAAAATTCAACAACAATGATATAATTCAAATATAAACTTGTGAAATAAATAAAATATTTTACAATTATCTTAATATTTTGTGGTACAATATATATCATTCAATTAGTATTATTTTTTATGTTTTTAAAATAATATTATTAATTTTTCAACTACTCGCTCAAGCATCGTGTCAGTTTCGAAAAATGATTTATGGAAAATATTTCATTAAAAATTTAAAAAAATTAAAATATTGAGAAAAATTATTTCTATTTTAAATAAATGTATTGAACTAATAAGGTCATCTAATGTTTTCTTGTTAAAGGATGTATAGTTAATCAAACAAAGAGAAGATAAATTTTCACTTATATATATAATTATATAAAGTAGAAAATAAAATTTATATGGAAAACATTTCATATATTCGACTTCCGAATGATTTTAGATGAGGTATACACATCAAATAAAAAAGAGGAAACTTTTTGAATCATTTTTATATTTTAATAATTCTATTTAAACTCATAAGTAACTGATACTACCTTTACTCTGTTAACATAAATTACTATGACTACTACATATAATATTCATAATGGAAACCATTTTAACTTTTATTACCATGTAAATGGTAAATCAGTTAAATAATCTAAAAAATAAAATTATAAGTACAAAAATAATTTCTTTGATACATTTTTTATTTTTTTGGATTAGTATATATCATTCATAATCATCCAATAATTGAATATATGTCATTTTTTCAATTCTAACCCAATAATAATGATTATAAATTTTTTCAAATTAAAAAGTAAAAAATTTCATTCTGTTTGATTTATTAATTCTATGTTTTTGTAACACGATAAAAGAATTTATATGATTGGTTCAAAATATTCATTTAAATGATAACTGATTATTTTTCTACATATTAATATATTTATAAGTTTTAATAAAGAAATAACTAACTTAAATTATTATGTTATATTGTTACAATTTTATTTATGATGTTGAAAAAAATAGAAAATGATTTTAAAAACACAAGTAAAATAATATTAGATTGAGTTAAAGTGTACAATGAAATTTTTATCGATTTTTTCTATATTTTCATTCTGTAAAATATTTATGATTTAATTCCATAATTTTTTTAATGAAAAATTAATAGAAGTGTGTGAATTTTTTTTATTTTATATTAATAATGTTTTATTAAATTATTTAAAATTCACTAAAATATTTTTAATTTTGAATATAATGTTATATGGTTATATTTATTATACACAGTCCATTTATGAGACATTTTTATTCTTACAGTAATAATACTCACCAGTAATGAGTAAATTATTGGGTTATTCTACGATCGTCAAAATGGTTATACGGTGTTAATATAAATGGGAAATAATAAAAAATTAAATAAATGTAAAAAAAAATTAGATCCAAATATATTGAACCATACTCATCATATCATCGAAATAAATATGATAACAGCTATATTGACATGATAATTAATTTTTATTATTTTACTATTTCATGAAATTCAGACAGTCATTCCACTCATTTACAAATGTAAACATCTTCTAATATTTTAATCATATATCAAGAACCACATGGTTGGAGAAAATTTCTAATTCAATCATTCATAAACCCACTCCATAAATGCAATATTCCATGGACTAATTGTAAATCCAACAAACAAAGGATTTTTCTATAAACAATATGTTGGTATCCGATGGTGTTATACAGTTCCTAACATATAATTGTTAATTATTAGTCCCACCTTATTAAAATACCATATAATGATATGTTATTATGTTAAAAAAATAACCCGAATACAACTTCTCATCCAAAAAAATGGGAATGAAAGTTGATGTTGATGGGTATGGTGGACTACCACCTCAAAAACTGATGTTATTATTTTTCCATCACTTCCTCTCAATGATATTTATAATGATTGAATATATATATATATATATGTGTATATATATATTTGATATTTATTAAAATTTATCATTCATTAAATAAAAAGTACCGTATTTATTATTTTTATTCTATTAATTAAAAAATGATAAATTAGTTCATGCATATGTGTGTAATACCACCTATACAAAGTAATGTAACTTATTTTTCATTTCCATTTCACATGAATGGTATATATTAGTCTATTTAATTAAATAATAATTTATATATAATATATTTTTTATTATATAATGGTAAAAAAATACATACATAATTTGATAATTATTTTTAAAGGATTTAAAATTTACTCATGCGTATGTACGGAATACTATCCACATGCTTTAATTTAGTTCATTTATCATAAAAATATATAATGTTAACATTAAAAATTATAATAACATATAAAATTGATAAATATAAAACCATTATTATTTTAATGTTGATGTGATAGAGACCAGTTAGACTATATTAATCCCATTGACATTAATTTGTATTTATTAGTGGAATATCATCAAAACATACCATGTGTACTTAATTGATTACATTATTTTAATTAAAATGTGTTTAAATGAAATATAATAATATATAAAATGAAAATTGTTGTCAAGAATTTAAATAATTAATATATTTCTAGTATCCATTAGGATAAATAATTATCTCACAACTCATAATCAAGGAATGAAATGTTCTTTAAAAAACAAACTTTTCATTTCTTTCTTCCAGATATTTTGTTTCATTGTATATATTCATAAAATTGTTTTATTTTTTTATTTAATTGGAAATAAATAATTATAAAATAAATTATATAACTATGTTATATTTATTTATATGATTTTCAGATATAATATATTTAGGTAATGATTTCACTTTATTTACAGAAGTCAAAATTAATGTACTATTTTAACGTATATGGTTTCAAAAAAAATTCCATCAAACCAAATTTTTATTATATATATTTATTACCTCATAAGTATTGATGTTTTATTTAATTAAATACCAAAATTCCATTTGTTTTATATAATTTGGTATTGAAAATGGGTTTAAAAAATGAATGTTTATTTTGGTTTTTATATGTGTATTGCATATGGGTTAAAAATAGATTTTAAAGTGTATTATTTTGAAATGGTGTAAGAATAAATTTTTTCATTAATGAAATAGTAATAAAAACGTTATTATTATAACATGTTATTTCAATATATATCTTGATGATTAGTGATCAAGATTTATCATTAATGATGGGAGATCTCAAATTGAATTGTAATGCATTGGGTTATTATATTTTGAGTTTGTCTTATGGTTCATCTGAACTATTTGGGTTATATTAGTATTTTTTAATTTTTTCTTGAATATTATTTCCAATGGATCTGCTATGAATTTTCTATACATAATTATTAATTTTTATAAATTTCTTTTTACTTAAACTTTAATTCAATAATTGTTTATTTTTTCTAAAACAAGAAGGGTTTATAGGAAAAAAATATATGTTACCTGAAGTTTTCATGGAATACTCAGGATTATTATTTTCCATTTATTAATTATTATTATGTTTTTTATGGAATACATTATATAGAAACGTTTTTTTATTTGGTATATGGTGAGTCCTTTCACCGAAGGTATGTTATCGGTGTCCCAAATTGATATTAACCACTCTTAAACTTAGTATAGTGCAAGTGCATGGTCGATCCATAGGGAACTTTGGTACGTGCATGAATTCAATTGAGTTAATAATTAATTTAGCGAGTCTTGATGAATTTAGAGTGTATTTTCTTGTTTTGGATTATTGAAACTATTTTGTTTACTTGAAATAATATTTAACAATTTAATAGAAAAAAACAAGTGAATTTTTGATGTTTTTAGTTGGAAGAAGAGCATGTTGGGGCTATGGTCATTATGGAGATTTAATAAATATTTCTTATATAGTTGTGTTATTCATGATAATTCAACATTCTGGATCTTATTCTTGACTAGATTTCCTTGGTCCGATTGATTATGTCTTGGAATTGAAGAAATCTTAATCCTTGGTCTGGTAGTCAGTGTATCACAATTCTTAATTTCAGTTTAGTCCATTTATGATTCGATGAATCCTTTCAATTGTAATTAAAGAATTCACCATCATTCTTCTTTTATCTCCTTGAGAATTCTTCCCTCGGTCCGGTTTTGAATTCCCAGTAGTAGTTAAAAATGGTTAAAGAAGAATAAGAGGAATTTAAAAGAACAATCACAACCATATCAATATATCCATCATAAAAAACTCTTCATCATCCACAGCCCCAACATAAGGGGTGTTTAGTTACACATGTAAAACATAATGAAAATAACAACTTCGATACCTGATGTGATAATAAAATAATCTATGAGGAGAGGTGTCGGAAGGTGAAATGGTGGAATAGTGGTACAATGGTGGCTCAGGAATATGGTAGCAGAAGTTCCCCTCTCTTCAAGTGTTTTCCATATCCGTGGTCTGGAGGCCAAGGCCTTTATTTATAGAAAACTAAAGTATATAGTGTGTATAAAATTGAACGTCGTGTAGTCTTGTCAATGGCCTTTTTCATGGTTTTTCTTCAGTAGGTTTCCAGTTGTGTCGTCTTTGATTTGCACGGTGTCGGTTGCCAGTTGGTGGCCCGTACACGGCATGTAGTGCAACCATACATGGCGTGTAGTCCATAGAAAGTTCCTAAAACCGCATCTAGAAGTAGGTACATGGCATGTAGCACCGCCAAACACGGTGTGTAGTCCCTCATAAGTGCTTCCAACTGCATCTAGAAGTCGGTACACAACATGCAGAAGTAATTCAAACGGCATGTAGTATCTGGCTGGAGACGTGGGAGCGCACTCCCCCTTTTGATTTGTGTCCCTGTCTAAATGTACAAGGTGTGTATATATGTACACGCCGTGTAGTTGAAATTTTTTTACTGACTTCCCATGATGTGTGTATCTTGACAAAAAATCTCTAAAAATAAACAAAATCCTCAAAATCAAAGAATATATTCAGGAAACAATAGATACTTGCTTTAAACATTTCTTTATTTTGAACAATATATATGAAAATGTATACACAAATAGAGTGCATCAAACTCCCCCATACTTAGTGTTTTTCTTGACCTCAAGAAAATCTCAACATCTAATTAAAATATTCTATATTTTAAAAGGAAGGAATTCAGATAATCATAAATGTAAATGTTATGTTTACCGGAGAAAATTTCCAAAAGAAAATAAAGAAATTTTAATTTATAAATATTCTAATCATGACTCATATATAATTTTAATTAACTTCTTTCATCCTATTTTAACACATGTTTCAACCGTTCAAAAATAAGCTAGCCACTTGATGATTTACCTCACCAATAAAATACTCACCACTCAAGACAATTTTAATCAATGTCATTCTCATTCAAAGATATATACACTCTATCCATAGGTTTGTAAGAAATATAGTTCTCCACTTAAGAAAAATTGACTTACAAAACCCATGAGGGCTTTCCATTGAGGATCAGATGTTTCTATGGCTAAATTTTGGTAGGTAAGATGTAAAAGTTTCTCAGATGCTTGAAAAGAGGAGGCTAAATTCATTAAATAATAATGCATGATACTCATATTTATGCTCAATGTAAAAAAAATCCTCAATAAGATTAAATTATCTCACCATATCCTTTAGCTTAATAGGAGTCACAAACCAACAAATGTGTATAAGGTCCCTTTGATTGTTTGTTTTTTTATAAAAGGGATCCTTTCCAAATTTCCAAAAATAGAGGTTTGGAACTCTTTTCACCCCAAATGATCAATAGGCTCTCCCCCATACTTAATTTTTTGAAAATTCACGAATTTATTCCATGTGTTGCCAATCCCTGCTTCTGAGATCAAATGAATAATCACGAAAAATCAAAAAATAATTAGGTTCGGAAGGGAAATAGGATTGTAATATTTCTTCCTATAAAGGCTACCCATGGTCTTTAAGGCTGCACGAAGATAATATGTTGGGTAGGATCAAGATAAATGGGTTAACAATCTTATACCTCAATCATTTTAATGAAATTCAAAAATTCCTCATGTTTCAAAAAGAAAAATTTCAAATTCTGGTAGTTATATATATTCTAAGAATCTCTCAAGAAAGAGGGTATGAGAAAGAATATGACAAATATGTTTAGAATACCTCTCAATAGTGGAAAAAAAATAAAGACAATCAGGACATGACTTGCAAATAATTTATTAGTCTAGTTAATAAAATTATGCAAGGATTACAAGTTAAAATTTAATTATATCAGCAATCATTTTAAAACAATTAAGAACCAAAAGGAACACACAATTTTTTAAAAAAAATTCCCACTTTTATCTTATTATTTAAAAATATGATTTACAAAAATTATTCTCACAAATTAAAATATATCGGTAAATAATGATGTCTTCTAGAATCTGAAAATTGAAAAGACTAAAGAGGTAGAGAGATTCCCCCCATACTGAAATTCACACATGGTCCACTAAGTGCCGAAATAGAGGAACAAGACAAGGTGGGGACAAAAAAGTTGACTTGACCGAGGGGAAGAAAGGAAAGAAGTAAATCAAGAAAGTAAAGATAAAAAAGAAAAAGAATACTGCCCTTATGTCTAGGCGAACAAAAATGAGATTTGATGAGAAATGCAACCCAAAATGTGCTAAAGTACCTGTAAGGATGGGGAAAATAGAACACTACAAGCATATACAATAATGACAGGCATAAGAGATCACAAATATACATACGGAAAACTATACATCCAAAATCCAGTCAGGGGGTCACCTCAGATGATGCATCAACCAGTATAGAACCAGCTTGGAAAGAAGGCGTAGGAGCTGGGGAAACTAGAGGGGCTGAAGCTGCTTCTGGAAGGGAAGCTATGGAAGGAGCTATAGGTTCGGGACTCGGGAAAGGAAGCTCGACATCTCCCCTAGACTAGTAGGAGTAGCCGTAAAAGCAACTACTCCAGGACCAACTGTAGAGTGGGGAAGGGAATCAGTGTCCACGGTAGAAAAGGATTGTGGAGCATTAGGAGATTGACCAGGAACCGGAGCAGAGGCATGCGGCGGAGGCAGTGCAATACCAAGATGTCGAAGAATAAGCCCCAACATCTGCTCAATATGGTCCTGGGGGCAATCGAGACGAACCAAATGCTTCTCCAGAGCAGGTAGTCAGACTGAAAGGGAGAGATCGACTGAGGGTGCGGGGGTAGGTGGGGCTGGTGGTGTAGTAGAAGAAGGAAGGCCAGAAGAAGTGGGGTCCGTAGTAAGGGGGTTGGGTGGGGAAGCTAGTGGGGGTGGGGGGGAGGGGTAGGTGCAGCAACTGGTGCAGGAGGGTCAGCAGGTGGGTGGGGTCGAGCCTGGGCAAGAATGTAGGTACCCCCTACTTTCTGACCATTCATAGGAAAATGATCATGAGAAAGTCCATCCGCTAGGGAGAACCTAACATGTCATGGGGTAAGGAAGGCTTGAAATCCCCATGGTGGTGGATGAGGCGAGTGGCGTAAAATCTGTTGTTCTTGTTGCCCTGATAGCTGATTAACATAGCATGGAAGTAGGAGGGGGTGAGGTAAGGGAGGTCTGGGTAGTCCATCCGAATGACACCGGTAAGGATATCCATGTCACGACCGGTCACAACCCCCATATCCTCATGGAGGGGAAAAAGAATGGCGTTGACGCAGCGGTGGGTTAAACGCAGGATGGGGTCGATGAGAAGAGTGCTCTTCTGGGAGGTAGGGGTGTAGCAGTGGTTAGGTCCAGTAATATCCCTCCTCATAGTCATGAGTTCAGAGTGCTCAGGTCTGGTTAGGGTGAAAACAAGGGGTGTGGTAATAATATGGGGATAGAAAATGCACCCTCGGCCAAACTCGGTCATGGTGAGGGAAAATCGTCGGCCGCCCAGCCGGAACCGAACCACGGGCACCGCATCCCCAGGTGTCTCCTGGTACACAACACCATCAAACTAAAATGAGGCCGCAAACTCTAATAATAAATCGTGGAAGATAGGAGTGCTGACATGGAAAATAGAGAGTAGTGGAGTATGTCTGAGGAGATTCTCTAACTCCCCCTACATTCCGAGCTGATGTGGAATGCTGTTGTCGAGGTGGCATCCACTCAATAGAATCAGATGGCTAGAGAAATGCCAAACTTGGTCTTGTGCCAGATTGGTGACCCGGAAAACCATGCAGGGGTATGGAACACCTGTAGGTACCATCCCAATTGTAGGTGCAATAGCAGGAGTGGGCTCTGGGTGTGGATCTGCTGAAGTAGAACGAGGCTCGATGGATGGTGCAGATGATCATGGATCATCTCCTATTTTAGTTGATACGGGAAGGGCAGTAGCGGGTGGGGATAGAAGATGTGTGCTCGGAGGATCGGTGCGGGATGGAGGAGGTGCGGCTAAACTAGAGCCAGCCTCTGTGTAGAAATAGGGTGGTGGAAGGATGGGTAACGGTGGGAACTCCTAGACCGGATCGGCTGGGTCTGGCTGTGTCGGAGGTCGGACTAGAATCCACCGAAAAATGGGCCTCTCACCCTTAGTGGAAGAGGCCCATCGCTTCCCCCAAGTAGGATCATGATCTTCCATAACCTGAAAAAGAAAGAAAAATAAAACAAAATAAAAATAATACAAAACAAAACAATGAAAAAGTGAGAAATCTGAAAAATAAAAGTACATGCGTGTACATCCAGAGTACACGGAGTGTAGTACAAGTTGAGAAGAATCTGGTGTTCTCTTGAGAAGCACGCCGAGGGTGAAGAAGATTGAACACGTAAAGGTGCATGGCATGGACTGAACATACACGCTATGTGCATAGAAAGTGGACATGGTTGTGTATGAAAAACGGCATGACCATGATGTTATCAGTTCAAAGAATCAACATTATGCCATGTATGGGACAGAAACGGTGTGTGATGGAGTTGAGGAACATGGACCTGTGGAAGATAGACATGGTTCCGGCCGAATGAAATAGAGTACATGGAATTTACCGAACACACACACTATGTTCATGAACATGGGATGCAAGACCGTGTTAAGCGGTACACACGGTGGGGCCAAAAGAAACGAAATACATGGTGTGTACTAAAAACAAAATATGTGTATGTGAAAATGGTGTGTGGGTCCGTGTTCAATGTGATACCCGGGCATGAGGGGGAAATGCAAACGATGTGTACCGAACATACACACCGTGTATTTTCAATTTTCGAATTTTTTATTGTGTAGCCGTGTACAAGAGTACATGACGTGTGTTATTCATGCATGCCTATGTACTATCAGAATCCGAATGGTTGATAATTCCAAAAACACCCTAAAAGATTCTGATAATTTGAAATAGAGGGTGTAGAAGGGCGTACCTGGACTAAGGATCCAAAATCATGAAGAATCAGAACAAAAAACGAATGAAATCGGAAGATTGAGCGAGGTGGTACTGGGTGGGATTCGGGAGAAGAAAACGGGAAGAAGGGGAGGAAATGGGGGAGCCACGCGACATGGGATGAAGCTGAGTGGCCCACTGCTTATATATCTAAGGTACACAGTGTGTACATCTATACTACACACCGTGTATATCCAATTTTTGTAAATCAATCATAATTAATATAATAAACTATATAATAATTAATATTAATTAATATAATAAAAGTAAAATAGAAATATATGTGTATATAAAGAAATGAAATATAATAATATAAACGTAATGTAGTGGGAAAACACACATCGTGTGGTTAAAAATTGTAAAAAGGGAAGTACAATATTTGGTCTGGTGCTTGGGGTGAGGTTCGAACCTACGATCGGCCGCTCCGAACGAACACCATCAACCACTACAGCGAAGGATGTACTGCTGCCCATATTTATTATTTATATAAATATAATCTACACAACCTATACACACGAGAAGAAAGAAACACATGGAGTGTTGTTTTTAATTATAAAAGGAGGGGATGAAGTGGGGAGATCAGCTGAGGTCGAACTCAGGTCTTTTGGATACAAGACCGAGACTTTTCCAATCTACCGACTTCACCAGTATGAATTAATTTATATAGAAAAGTGGTTTTTTATTTTAGTTTTTATAAAGAAAATAGGGTACACACGGCGTATATTGGAATACATGCTATGTGATTTTATTAAAAGGGTAAATGATAGAAATGGGACGGTTGTCCGGATTTGAACCAGGTTCTTTTGGAAAACAGCTTTCGATCTTGGCCAACCGACCCATCCCCATCATGGGGTTTCTTATAAACAAATATATATATATATATATATATGGAGTTTATTACACATGCCGTGTAAGAAAATATAAAAAGGAGGAACCCCATGCTGAAGGTAGGTCTGGAAGATTCGAACTGGGGATGTCTTGGATGAACTCCAGTGACCTTACCATTGGCACCAGCATCATCCCTGTTTATTTATTACGCACTCTATAGATTTTTACTATTTATGAAAAAAACTAAAAAGATAAGTATACGCCATGTATATAGGTGGGACATGGAATGTAACCTCTGGGTTGCCTCCCAGGAAGCAACTTTGTTTTAGGTCTTTGGCTCGACCGAGTTACCTTTTCTTACCTGATAGGGGTGGTGGAGATTGTCGAAACAGTATCCGCCCTGGCCTTTTAGGAATTGAAAGTTCTCTGGATCTTCTTCAACAAGACTATCTGGAATGATAATGTTTTTAGAAATAAAGGAACATACCAGTTCATCCACCAAGTGATCTTCGACAGTATTAATCGAAGAACCTTCCTCATGATTGGGAAATGACGCCTAGTTGATATCCTTGAGGACATTGTAGGAGACTTGCTCCTCTCCTACCCGGAAGATCAGCTCCCCCTACTACACGTCGATCAAAAAATTTCCTTGTGGACAGGAAAGGTCTTCCAAAAATAATCAGTGCCTCCTGATCCTCCTCCATGTCAAGGATAATAAAATCAGCTGGGGGATCAATCATCCCACCTTCACGAGTACATCCTCCAGTAGCCCTTTTAGATATTTAATGGATCTGTCAGCAACTTGATGGGAGACTCGAGTAAGTTTCAGATCGTGGAGTATGTGATTTTGGAAATCTCTAAATGTCATGAGGTTGACACTGGATCCTAATTCGCATAGAGCATTTCCAAATTCACAGGGGCCAATTGTACATGTAATAGTAAAGCTACTTGGATCCTGGAGCTTGGGAGGAAGGGAATGTTGTACGACTGCGGAGCACTCGTTTTTTAGTTCTATGGTTCCCAAATCCTCCATCATTCTCTTATTTGAGATGATTTCTTTCATGAATTTAGAATATGTGGGAGTTTTTGTCAAAGCCTCTACAAATGGGATGTTGATGTGTAGCTTTCTGAATACTTACATGAATTTTACAAACTGGTGATCCATCTTCCTTCGCTTCATCCTCTCTGGAAAAGGTAATTCATGATCGAATGGTTTGACGACCTCCTTTCCTTTTCCTGGTTGAGCCTCTGGTGATGGATTTTTATAATAAGAGGGGTCTGAAATTGTACCTTTGTTGTCAATAGGGAGTATAGGTGCAGTTGAATGTGTCTTTTCCTTCTGGTGTAGATTCTTTCCACTTCGTAAGGTGATGGCATGGGCCTCATCCCTTGGGTTCTTCTCGGTGTTTCCTGGTAGTGTACCAGGCTGCCTCCCTGAGATCTGGTTTGTTAATTGGCCGATTTGTTTATCGAGGCCTTGAATAGAAGACTCCTGGTTCTGAAATATGGTCTTAGCAGTTGATATGAATTTTATCAGAAGATCATCTAACCTTGATTTATTCTCTTACTGAGGTGGATGTTGAGCTGGTAGATGTGGTTTCTTCCTTGGCTTCTATGAGAGAGGGTTTTAATACCCTTGCTGGTGGTAGGAGCCCTGCTGGTTCTGTTGTTTCCTTGGTTATGGGTTCTGATGTTGTGGCTGATTGTAGCCGGGTGGTCGCTGGGGTGGAGGATTCTGCTGCTGTTGGCCCCAGCCTGTGTTCTGATTATCTTTCCATGCTGGGTTCTAGTAATGTGGTTACTGGTTCGACCCTCTATTTTTAGAAACATAGCTCACCTCACTTGTCGAAGGGTCGACTGAAGGTCCCGGGCATTCTCCCAGGATGTGGTTGTTACCACAGTCACCGCATGCTGGATGGTTCGCCGCATGGACTTTAGATGCACCTTTGAGATTCACTGGGTCGATCTTTTTGGATACTGCATCCAACTGGGCTGCAAGCATGGCAGTAGCATCAATACTATGAATACCTTGTTTTTGGGTACCCCGGTCAGAATGCCACTAGAAGCTGTTGGCAGACATATCTTCCAGTAGTTCAAAAATTTCTTTGAGGGATTTTCGCATTACCGTACCTCCAGCAGCTGCATCAACCACATACTTTGTATTCATTGTTAGACCTCTGTAGAAGTTTTGGACTTGCATCCAGAGTGGATGTCTGTGGTGTGGGAATTTATGTAACATTTCCTCAAAACGTTCCCAATATTCGTACAACGACTTAGAGTTGTACTGCTGAAAGTTGTGGATCTCATTCCTTAAGGATACAATCTTCGAAGGTGGAAAATATTCGGATAGAAATGCCTGGGATATCTACTCCTTGGTGAGGATAGACCTTTTCAGCAACCATTTGATCCGGTCTTTATCCTTGTCCTATAGAGAGAAGGGGAAGAGGCAAAGACGAATAGTGTCCACAGACATGTCGTGTTAGCGAAACATGTCACAGATCTCTAGAAAGTTAGATAGATGGGATTCGGGGTCTTCACTGGGCAGACCGCATGAACTAAACGGTGTTCTGGTTCAGTTGCATAATATCAGGCTTGATTTCAATGTGTTGGGCCTATACTGGAGGACGAACGATGCACGTATCAGCACCATGTATCGAAGGCAGGTCGTACTCCATAAGAGTATGACATGGAGGTGGCTGCTGAGGGAGTAGAGGTAGCATGTATTGCTGCTCCTAAGGGGTGAAGCAGGGCTATTCAAAGAGCTTTCGCTACTGCTGGGGTTGGCTATACTACAGAAGTGGTTTCTGTGGCAGTTTCTGGTAGTCCCTTGGGAGTAACTCTATGAATCCTCCAGGTTGGGCCTGTTCCGGTATACCAACAGCAGGAGGATTTTGGTCATGGAATGGTTGTCCAGCTGCAACGTCAGTGGGTGGTGCTCCTTCTCCATATTTCTCTATGGTTTGTGGATTCTATTTTTGTGTTTCTACCAGTGTATGATGACGACAAAGCAAAGCCCGTTCGATTTCCGGGTCAAGTGGTAAAAGATCCGATGACTCGGAACTCCTGGAATGTGTGAGGGGTCTGCTCATGCACCTGTGATCATGTATAATCACAAAACAAAGCCCAGGAATAAATGGAAAAACAAAAGATAAAGAGAAATGGGATTATGAAAGAAATTTTTGGGGAATTTTTACTTTTTATTTTAAATTAATTAATTTCTAACGCAATTAAAATTCTGCACTTAAACTGTCAGATCCCCAACAATGGCGCCAGAATTTGGTGAGTCGTTTCACTGAAGGAATGTTATCAATGTTCCAAATTAATATTGACCACTATTATACTCAGTGTAGTTAAAGTGCAGGGTTGATCCACAGGGAACTTTGGTACATGCGTGAATTCAATTGAGTTTAGAATTAATTTAGCGAGTCTTGCTCAATTTAGAGTGGATTTTCTTGTTTTGGATTATTGAAACTATTTTCTTTACTTGAAAAATAATTTAACAATTTAAGAGAAAATAACAAGTGAATATTTGATTTATTTAGCAGGAAGAAGAGCATGTTGGTTCTATGGTGATTATGAATATTTAATGCGGATTTCTTATATGGTTGTGTTGTTCAAGATAATTCAACATTATGGATATTATTTCTGACAAGATTCCCTTTTTCTGGGTGATTTTGTCATGGAATTGAAGAAATATGACTCCATGGTCCAGTAGTCTGTGTTTCACAATTCTTAATTTCATTTCAGTCTATTTATGAATAGATGAATCCTTTCAATGGTCCTGAAAGAATTCACCGTCATTCTTCTTTTATCTCTCTGAGAATTATGCTCTTGGTTCGGTTCACAATTCCCAGTAGTAGTTAACTATTGTTAAAGAAGAATAAGAGGAATTTAAAAGAATAATCACAACTATATAAATCAATCCAACATACAAAAACTCTTCATAATCCATAGCCCCAACAGAAGGGGTGTTTAGTTACACATATAGGACATAATGAAAATAACACCTTTGATACCTGATGTGATCATAAAATAAGCTATGAGGAGAGGTGTCAGAAGGTGAAATAGTGGAATAGAGGTACAAAAGTGGCTTGGTAATATGGAATCAAAAGGACCCCTCTCTTCAAGTGTTCTTCATATCCTTGGCCCGGAGGCCAAGGCCTCTATTTATAGAAAACTAAAGTACAATGTGGGTATAAAAGTACACGCCGTGTAATCTTTTCAATGGCCCTTTTTCATGTATTTTCTTCGGTAGGTGGCCAGCTACGCCGTCTTTGACTCACATGGCATTGGCTGCCAGTTGGTGTCCAATACACGGCATGTAGCACCTCCATACACAGCATTTAGTCCCTATAAAGTGCCAAAAAATGCATCTAGAAGCAAGTATATGGCGTGTAGCACCACCAAACATGGCGTTTAGTCCATCGTAAGTGCTACCAACCACATCAAGAAGTCGGTACACGACATATATAAGAAATTCGAACGGCATGTAGTATCTAGATGGAGACTTGGGCGTGTACTCCCCCTTTTGATCTATGCCCTCTTCTGAATGTACAGGGCTTGTATATAAGTACACGCCGTGTAGTTGAAATGTTTTTACAGACTTCCCTTGATTTGTTTATATTTATCCGAAATCTCTGAAAATAAATAGAATCACCAAAATCAAAGAATATATTCATGAAACAACAAATGTTCACTGAAAACATGTTTTTATTTTGAAAAATATATATGAATATGTGTACACAAATCAGGCAGATCATTATATAATGTCAAGACCTGGAATATTCGTGTGAATTTTCTTCTTAAATTCAGGAGATTTTTAAGAGTCCGTGAAAATTTACTGTGCTAGATGATGAGGCCCGGTGTTCCTGGAATCAATTTCTGATGTTTTTTTCGTGTACGTTTAGTAAAAGTACAAGAGAGATTTTATATCTTTTGAATCGGTGCTCAGAAATGAAATTCGAGAGCACCGTTGAGCTCACATCGTCGGTGATTGCTTAGTGAGACCTTCACTACAGTTGCGTTCTGAAGAGAATGGAAGTATGATTTTGGGGTTTTTAATTAATTTGAATATAAATGATGTGTTAATTTTTTTTAATTTTTGGTGGTTAAAAGCTCCAAGAGGAGGTTAGTGGTGGGGGCCACTCCACCATATCCTCCCATGAGAGGGTATGGAGGTGGGGCTCACCCGCACATAACCTCCCTTGGGAGGATATTCCATAGTGGTGACCACCTGGGCATTGTAACCCCTTGGAACCCCCAATTAAGTGGATAGCCTCTTCAACTTACTACACCATTTATTTGACCCAACCCACTTCATTTATTTGCGGATGTTTCAATAATTAATTAAACTCCACATTTTAAAATCTTTTGAAATCATTCCAACAATTAAATAATAGACAAACCTATTATATTATTTAGGTTGGCACCATTTATTTTGGTGGGACTTTGAGAGAGGACTTGGAAGAATTTGGAGAACTTCATCTTCTCAATGAAGAACGCAATGAACGCCTCTTCATCATTCACCGAAGATCGTCGAACTCTTGTTTGATCTTCGACCGAGCCAAAAGAGAAGGAGAATACCGAAAGGAACACTGATTATGCTTCTTCCTCAGTATTCTACCCCAGATTCTTCCCAACGTCAATGAATCGACGTCCGCCATTCCTCTCCTTCCACCGTCAATGATCCACAAGTGATGTAGGGGGTTTTGAGTTGATTTTTATTCCTGATCTTTGTCGTTCAATTTATGGTTTGAGAACCGAATGATAACACCATAACGAGGAGGGATCAAACCGCACGAACACGTCCTGACCCTCCCCCTTTGATAATACTTTTTTGTTGATGATGTAGGTGGAGCAACAGTGGCCGGCATCGGGCCGACCGAGAAGAAAACTGGAAGAGCAAGGCCACCTGGTCGATGGAAGGGGCGTGCCACCGTCGCGCCACACTGAGAAGGCGAAGAATGCGGCCGGACCGAGCCACAGCAGAGAGGCGAGACGTCATCGCGCTGCGCGGAGCAAGGGCCCGCGGCGGTCGAACGTAAGGGTCCCACGTTGTCGCGTCATGCGGAAGACCGGAATCATGGCTAGGGCGGGTCCCGGTGGAGGAGTTAGGGAGCGGTGCCGTCGCGCCGTGCTGGTGGTGCGGAACCGGCTGGCTGCTCGGCTAGCCGGACAAGGCGAGACCATTCGGGTCCCGCGGGAGACTGAACCGGTGCCTAGTTCTGGTTATGTTCCCAAAGTAGGGGGCACAACACCCCCCCGCACATGGCCAACCAGGCCACACCTGCTGCCAGCCAGGCGGGCCACGCAGCTAGCCAGCCGGGCCACGTAGGCCTCCAGCTGGGCCATGCGGGCCACCGAGACGGGCTACCCCCTTTGGCCGGACCGCCGTCGGGCTGGGCCACTCTCTATCAGGTCCACTTACTTCAGGTCTGGGTCGGACCCGTGGACCGGGTCGGATTTACGGACTTAGTTGGACCCCAGTCTAGATTCGATTAGCCGAATACAACTTTTCGCCCGTATCTAGGGCTATGGGTGTCTGATCAACGAACCTTCTACGGTGATGAAAAGATTAGAATGAGACGATCCTTTTGGAATACCTTATTTGAGATATGGACACAGTTTGGGTAAGGTCATGTTGGTTTGAACCTAAAAACCAATCGGGCCCCTGGAACAGAAATGTCAATAACTTATTAATCGTGCATCCAATTGAAGCGCCGTATGTTGAATTGATATCCCTATGACGAGGAGGACCTTTGAGATACTTCTACTTGGGACTTAGTGACAGTTGGAGTATCGACCAGTAGCTCATGGAGCAGATCCTCTCAAAGACGAACAAGAGGAGTACGGAGACCAAGTAGCTGGATGATACCTGATGACTACTGACCTTTCGGCTCAGAGCATTTCCACTAGCCCAGTGGGGAGTGCCTCTGTGTGATGCAGAAGACCCACAGTGGAGAGTGCCTCTGTGCGATGCATCAAACCCATGGTACTCGACACGAAGAGTACCACAACAGGCTATGGGGCGGAGCACCTCTGTGTGAGTGTGGCAGACCCACAGCAGGGAGCGCCTCTGTGTGATGCAGCAGGCCCACGATACTTGATAGGAGGAGTACCACAACAGTTCATGATAGTTGGGAGTGCCTCTATGTGACGTGGCAGGCCCACAGTACTCTTTTGATGAGGAGTACACCAGTAGTCGAGGTTTCCACATTTTTACTGGGAGTGTTACATATTACCGCCCCAAGAATAAAATACTATTTTTGAGCAGAGTCAGTGACCTTTGTGTTTACCTCATGATTGACATGGGTTACTTGCTAACTTAGGTATATGTATGCGAATATACATATGTAATGGTTTTCCGTTGTTTTCTTCCTTTTTGGATTATCCTCGTTGAATTTTGTGAGACCTTGAGGGTCTCGGGGTCCCTACTGAGTATCATTATACTCACCCCTGGACAGGTTATGTTTGCACCTCGTTATGTTTCTTGGAAATGAAAAACATCACTAACTAAGGCAGATAGTAGCAGGACTGGATGGTACCCGGAGGTGGACCACTCAGCGTGACGGTACACGGAGTGGACAAATGGATGTGGAGTGCTGAGGAGGCTATCATTATCTACCCTTCAGGTAGGAACCGTGAAGGACTACTCAGTAGCTTCTTTACTTGCATTCAGTTGTACCTATACTTTACTTTTGGGCATGTATTTCCGGCCCCTTTTACATTCAAGAACTTCTTCTGTATAAATTTTTGCTTAGTGTTTTGCTTCTAGGTTAGTACTCTGATTTTTTGTGTTTACTTTTATAAAGTCAATGCCTTCCCAGTGTAGGGATTTACGCCTTTGGTTCTAGTCACCATCCCCTGGCCTATTGTAGGTGTGATTGGGGTAGTCACGCCACAGGCCCCGAGGATGGGTCGTGAAAAATTTGTTTCAGAGGAGTCAGTTCTACTGCCGAACATAGGACTCTGATCTTTCTCTTTTGTGATGCAATAGTGTTAAGTATACTAATTGTGGTTTTCATTTCAGGGATTTCAGTGTTGGTACGGGCGGCCTACACATCCATACACCCTGACTCTGACTACTGATTTCTAACATAGTGCATGAAAACACTGATTGCATGCGTTTCTAAAAGTTTTCTTAAGTCAGTTCAACCAGGTCAGCTCACCAGGTTTAATCTTTTGACTATGTCACAAATGTTTCTTCCAAGATGCCTCCCCGCAGAGCCCTGAGAGTCAGATGCTCTAACAGTCCACCGAACAATGAGGCCTCGGTGTAGGGCCCCTTTCCAGTTGAGGCACCAGTGGAGGCACCATCAGTACAACTTCCCGTTGGGCCACAGATGCCACCATCCCTAGTAGTAGACAATTCTCGCCACTTGAGCGCATTGCATGAGTTCCCGCGCCAGAGTCCACCCAGTTTCTGGGGAGAGACGGACCCACAGGCAGTAGAGGATTGGATGGAGGCTATGGTGAGAGTCATCAGGCTAGTAGGGACACCAGCAGACCTTATGGTGATCCTTGCTGCGAGCCTCCTTCTAGAAGAAATAGGAAGATGGTCGAGCCTGATGCTCTAGGTTCATGACGAGGCAAAACATCTCTGGACAGACTTAATGTGCCTATTCTGGTTAGATTTTATTCCAGCCACCCTTCGACATGTGTGGATACAGGAGCTACTTCATCTATAGCAGGGAAACATGACATAAGCACAATACTCAGTGAGGTTCGCTGACCTCTTTTGCTACTCCACAGATATAGTGTGGGACCCATTTTTTGGGGCTCAGACCTTAAAGCAGGGGCTCATGTGAGATATCAGGGCATCGATGATCTCCCTCAGCATCCCGACGTAGGTTGGGGTTTTAGAGAGATCCCTCCTAGTGGAGAGTTTCCTTTCTGAGAAGCCACCAGCAGTGAGACCTACCACTAGTCGACTTGTAGCAGAGTCTTCTGCAGTTGGTAGTAGACAGATTAAATATAAGTCCAAGAGGACCATACCCATGGTTGGATGACCGTAGTACTCAGGATCAGTTGTACGGGGCATCCATGGTATTGAATTACCTACCAGGAGCAGACAGTGTTACTCATGCGGTGGGTAGGGTCACATTGCATGTGACTGTCCGATCCTCCATTCAGATGATCAACAGATAGTTGTGGGACTTCCCATGTAAGTGCAGAGGTTCGATCGAAGCTGTATGCAGGGAGCAGGGAGATGTGGCAGAGGATCTAGTCATGCAGTTGGTGATGGATGACATTATGAGGTGTTACCCCCACCACCACTAGGAGGACCACCCCGGTCGCAGGGAGCTGGCAAACAAGGGAGAGCTCAGCTTCAGGCAGCTGGGCCGTATGACCGTGGTGCTCCAAAGATTATTAGAGTTACTATAATTTTCTACTCCACCTTAGTAGAAGTTCTTATAGACATAGGTGTAAGTTAGTCTTTCATTACCACTGCCCTCGTTCGGAGCTCGGAGATTCCGACGGAGCCGTTGGCTCGATCCTTATGGCTATAGACTCATACGGGAGCAGACTCGACAAATATGCACTGGTGTCGGCAGAGTGAGCCTACTCTAGGAGGTGAGAGCTTCGGCTGGGATCTCCTCGTAGCGGCGTCGAGGCCTTATGACGTCATCTTTGGTATGGACTAATTATCTACGTTCCATGCTCATATCGACTGTATTAGGAACTAGCGTCGAGGCCTTATGACGTCATCTTTGGTATGGACTAATTATCTACGTTCCATGCTCATATCGACTGTATTAGGAACTAATTGTGGTGTGTCTGCATGGATGGGACAAGGTTCACCTTCACTGGCGTGAAGGGAACCTTTCCAGCACTTGACAGACTTACTCGGAGGAGGGTGCAACTGATCACTCGCTAGTTGGCTTGCCTTACACTCAGAGCAGTTGATGTGGAGAGTCTGACTTATCCTATAGTGGTGGACCAGTACACAGATGTTTTCCCTGACGACATTCTAGGACTAACTCCTCGTAGAGAGTTGGACATCTACATTGATCTTTACACTAGGACGGAACTGATATCTACTCAAGCATATCTGATGGCTCTCGCTGAGCTTCGTGATCTGCGGGTACAGCTGGAGATCTTGCAGGGGAAGGGATTCATCTGGCCCAGTGTTTCTCCCTGGGAAGCCCCGATTCTGTTCGCCAAGAAGGCGGTGATGAAAAAGGCCACACTACTTGTGGCCTCCGTGAACCGTGTTTCCCCCACAGTGCACCTGTGCTCTGAACCAAATCACACCCCTCTGGCCAAGACCCTCCGGCCACACTGTCACTGGCCTTCTCCACCCATCTTTCGGCCGCCACCGGCTTCCTGTACGCCCAGGCCGAGCTGAGCCCCGACTGATCCAAACATCATGCACTATGATCACCCATGATCCGTGCCCTAGCCTCCCGGTCGCACGGTCGAACTGGTTCCTCGGCCGAGCTGAGCCCCTGCTGAGCTGGCCACTGCCCTACCAGAGCGCCCCCAAGCCGGCCTCCGTGCGACCCGCGCGCCCCTGCTATGGCCCCCTCATGGCCTCCCTCACATCCACCCGGACGAGCTAGTGTCCTGGCCCCCATCGCGGCCTCTCGGTCGAGCCAGTGTCCCGGCGCCCTCACGACGCCCTGGCCAAACTGGCCCCAGCCGCGCCCTCCGGGCCGTGTCACGCCCCCCCGCAGTGCCCCCAGGCCGAACCGCCCCCCGTAGTGCCTTCATACCGAACCGATTTCGTGGCCCGCTAGGCCGGGCCCTGCGGGCTGAGCCGAAACCATCCTATTCGGCCCAAACAAGGTTGGTCCAGGTCGGTCCGACCGGGTCGGACCGGACCCGGGCCCACTAACCGACCCTTCTCCTTCTTTGGACATAACTTTGGCACCGAATGCCCGTTTGAAGAACCGTCAGTAGTGCTGGTCATCTTAGAGCGTGACTGTCCCTTTGAGTATACCCCACTGGAGTTCGATTTTTAGTTGAGATACAATCAGGTTGAATCGTACACGATTACAACCGGGCCCCCAGGACTAAAAGTCTAATAACTCACACACTAGGCGTCTGATTGACGTTCCATCTATTACGTTGAGAACCCAATGACATGGATTACCCTTTAGATACTTCTTCATGGGACATTGTGGCAGTTAATTTATCCAAACTCATCTTGAGGAGCGGACCCTCCCAGAATCAATCATGCTTCTTGCAGAACCATGTCGCTAGTTGTGCACTGACGACTGTTCCTGGATCCTGTGTTGGTCTGACAGCTCAAACTACTGTTCTTGGATCCGGTGTGGGTCCAATAGTTCTGACTTCTATTTTGAGATCCTATGTGGGATTGATAAAATAGTTGTTCCTGGATCTAGTGTGGGTCTGACAGCTCTGACTACTATTCCTAGATCCTGTGTGGGTCTGACAGTTCTTACTACTGGTCCTGGATCCTGTGTGGGTCTAAAAGCTCTAACTTCTATTCCTAGATCCTATGTGGGTCTGATAGTTCTAACTGCTAGTCCTGGAACCTGTGTGGGTCTGACATCTTAGATGATTTAGTTGCTACATCTGATCATCTCTATCTCACTACATAAGTTGTATACATGTGTGAGTTGAGTCAGTGACTTCGGCGTTTTCCTCATGATTGAGATGAGTTAATTGATAACTTTGGTATATGAATGGGAATATACCTAATTAATGCCTATCCATTTATTTTCATACACTGTGGTTTTTCCTTGGTGGAATTTGAGAGACCTTGGTGGTATTGGGGTCCCTACTGGGCATCGTTATACTCACCCATGCACGGGCTATGCCCGCACCTCGTTGTGTTGGATGCAGACGACACAAAGCCCTAATCGAGGATAAGTGTACCAGGATTGGACGGTACCTAGAGGTGGACCACATGACATCACAGTACATAGAGGAGACGGACGGATGTGGAGTGCTGTGGAAGTTATCAATACCTACCCTACAGGTAGGATTTCCCGGTGGAAGATCCAGGTGTTGTTTTCCCTTTTTCCAGTACATGTACTTTCAGTTTTCTTGTACTTTACAGTTGGTATTGTATATTCAGCCCCTTTTACTTTCACCACACTTTTGTTATATAGATTAAATAGTGTTTTGTATCCATCTGTGTGCTCTATTGTGTTTTTTTATAGATCAAGAAGGCAACGCCTTCACAGTTTTTGGGATTTACGCCTTTGGTGCTAGTCGTCAGCCCCTGGCCTATGAAAGGCGGGCTAGGTGTAGTCACCACACGGTCCATGAGGGCTGGGTTGTGACATTATTTTAGTATCAATTTTTTGAGAAAAGGGGCTTTATATGTGTGAGTATGTGTGTATAAGTGGTGGCCTTTTATAAGAGGGGGGAGGGGCACATTACGATTGTTTTAAAATATTTTTCTGTTATAAATTTATTTTCTATTTCAAAAAGTAAAAAAGTGATTTATGTCGAGGATAATATGAGGATGGGTTAAATTGGTCTCAGAAAATAGGTTTTATAGACGTTTAGGTCACAAATTTATCCTGATCATTTAGCTTTAACTGTTTGTAAAAAACATTAACTCTTACCAGGTCTTCTTGTATTTTCATAATATATCTTTACTACAGTTCCTATAAAATTCCAAGTGAACTAAAATTGAATAATTAATGTCATATATAAAATTGTATAATTCAATTGGATGAATCGTATATTTTTAGAACTACTATATCATTTAATAATATTGTATTAGTTTTAAAAACTCAATTATTTAAATTTTAACAGTATTTAGAAAATTGATTTCTATTAATGTCATAAAAACATGATTTTTAGATCAAAAGCCATTAAAGGATCTGAAACATGTCAATGTCTTCTAAAAAATTCGTTTATGGTATAACAATGATCAAATTATATTTATTTTAATATTTCTAATATCATTTATTTTAAATCATCATTAATAAGGTAATCACTGCATCGCCATTGTGTCGTAAATATATCTACTTATTTTATGTCCAAAAATTAAAAATAAATACCATGATGTGGGGAATATTTTTATACTTCTAATGAATAATTATAGTAGAATATATCATTTATAAAACCCATATTATAATTTTTATAGTTATGAGATACATGATTATGTTATATTTCTTTTTTCCTTAAAATGAATATTATGAAATGTCATTATCACAACCAAGTGGATCCATGGGGTCCTACATTTGACCCAAGGATGTTCATGGTTAGATATATATCATACAATAATATTAGTACATGTGATATGGTAGTTTTATATTATTATAATATTATTTATTTACATTTATTTACCTGATTTACCTTTTAACCATAGCAAATAAACATTATTTATGATGTTACAATTCATAGTGCCCAAAAATAAAAGGCACCTATTTACATAATATAGACCTTGTGATTCCAAATATGGAATCATGTTTTCAAAATTCTAAAAATAGAATTGGAATAAATATATTTCAAATTAATTCAGGTTGTCAAAATCATAAAACACATTTTAATGAAGTAAATACTATCAAAAGATTGGCATGTGTTTATGCCCAATTTAAATGTGAAATTAAATTATATTAATATATATGAATTAAATTAAAAAATGTAAAGACCCGTAAAATTCAAGGGAAATTTTTTCTTAATTTTCTTTGGAATTTTACAAGACCGCGGTTTCTTGACGGCACCTGATTCCGAGGCCCGGAGTGCCCGAAATCAATTTTCGAAGTTTGGCTCGGGTACGTTCAGTGAACGAACGAGCGGGGTTTCCTAACTTTTGATCCGGTGCTCGGAATTGAAATCCGAGGGCACCGATGAACTCGCAGTGCCGTTATTCTCTTAAAGATACCTTTTCCAAGGTTGCGTTTATTTCGGGATGAGAGTTAGTTTTTGGGAGATTAGAATAAGTTAAATAAAAATTGTGGATTACATATTTTTATTTAAACATATTAGTTAACTTCTCTCAAAAGAAGTTAGGGGTGGGACCCACACCCACTTAACCTCCCTTGAGAGGATTAAGTGTGGTGGGGCCCACACGAACCCTAAACTTTTCATCTTCTCCGAACTCCCTTAACCCCTCTTTAAATGACATGAGTTATTTAATTTTTTTTGGAGTTATCCTTTTTTGAATTTCAAACCTTTGAAATTCATTTGTTACGTTTATGATTAAATTAAGCTCTTCTCTCTTTTTATTGGGTTTGAACTCTTTAGCCAACTTGAGAGATTTTGAGAGCTTTTCCTTTTTTTCAACATTGACGGAGAACGCTCAAGCCTTGACGAAGAACGCTCAAGCTCCGACGAAGAACGCCGCTCCTCTCTTCTTCGTCTTCCGTGTCAACAAGAGGGAACACCGCTTCCTCCTCGGACCTTCTTCGTTGGCATACGAAGATTCGCCAACGACGTATCTCTTCGGGCGTATCTCTTCGTCAACGGATTTGACGAACGACTACCGCGACGCCCGACCTCCGCGACGTTGTCTTCCGCGGGACGTTGACAAATCTTCAAACCTATACCCAAGGTAGGGGTTGTTGACTTTTGTTTAATTATTTTATTCTTGCTCGTGGTTCTAGCTTGACTAACGTGAGGATATTGAATATTTAAGTTGTGTTTTAACGTGAGGGGTCCGGACCGCATGAACACGGCCGAACCCCCTCCTTCGTTCTTGGTGTTTTATTTTGCGGATGAATCAAGGTGGTGTGGTGCCGTCGCACCATGCGGATATTCGCTCAAATCTTTTTATGCGACGCCATCGCGTCGCGCCATGGAATAATCATCAAGAACGCGACGCCGTCGCGCCGCGTTGAAGGAAATCAAAGGCACGGCGGAGGGGCGTGGTGCCGTCGCACCGCGCCGGACGACGAACACCGCGGCGGGTTCCGGGCCACGGCGGAACGAGAAGACCGGCGGCTGGGCCGCTGGCGTCGGAAGTCGAAAAGGGGACCGGATTTTTCCGGTCCCGTTGGAGAAAACCGGCCGGCAGTTGGCCGGCCGGAGGGTCAAAGGCCGGGGGAAATAAATTCCCCCGGCCAGCTTTAAAACCCTCCTCATTTAAGAGGAGGGCGGTTTCCTTGAGGGGGGGTAGGAGGCCCCCCGGTTTCTTCAAGCCGGCCCCCACGTGGGGGGACCGTTTTTTTAAAAAGGGCGCGGCATAATGCCGTGCCGCCTCTCCAATAAAGCGTGGGCTTGATTCCCCCCCGCGCGCTGCCTCCGTGCGGCGCCAGGCCGCCGCGCCGCCGGCCGGCCAGACGGGGCGGGACGGACCCGGGTCGGGTCGACCCGGTTCGGGCCGACCCAGGGGGGGTCGGGCCGGGTCGGCCCGGACCCGGACCCCCCCGTTTCGAATCAGTTTCGGTCTTTTGGCCATAACTTGAGCCACGGACCTCCGATTGACGAACCGTCTGCGGAAACGCGATCCTTGGATCAAGACGGTCGTTTCGGTATATTGCACTCAAGGTTTATGATTACTTTGAGTTCGGCCGGGTTGGTTCGTTCACGAAACCAACCGGGCCTTCGGAGCGGAAACGCTCATATCTTGAGCTACGGACGTCCGATTGACGTGTCGTCACCTGTGTTGTGTTCCTCTTAGTGAGACAGATCTTTTGGCATACTCCGCCCGAGGTTTGGATGTAGGTGGAGTACGGTCGGGTTGGGTTTGCCTTAAAAACCAACCGGGCCCCGGGGACGAAAATGCCAATAACTCTCAGACCGGGCGTCCGATCGACATGCCGTCTGTTGCGCTGAGTTCCGGTTGACGATACGGAACTTTTGGATACATCAACTCTGGACTTTGTGACAGTTGATGTATCAGACTCTCAGCTCGTGGAGCGGACCCTCCGAACGAGCTTGCTGTGTGCGGGAACCCTAGTGCTGGCTGCGACTGTTACTGTGACTACTACTGCTACTACTGCTACTGTGACTGCGACGACGACAGTACATAGATCCTGGGTGGATTCGACGACGACGACTACAGCACTCAGCGATCCTACGTGGATCAGTGCTACAGGTCCTGTGTGGGCCCGATCATGTGTGGGTCCGATCCTGTGTGGGTCTTTGCGCTCAGCGTTCCTGTGTGAACCAGCGCCTACAGGTCCTACGTGGGCCCGATCCTGTGTGGGTCTTTTGCGGGGGTTAGTTATCTATCGATCCTTCGTGGGTCCGATGACTTAGATGGATCAGAGATCATCTTTATCGTCTTTCGAAGAAGTATACCTGTGTGAGCTGAATCCTATTGCTTTCCTGTGTGGATTGTGTTGTGCAATCCTGTGTGATTTACGTTTTTCTTTCCTGTGTGGAATACGTTTACTTTCCTGTGTGGACTGAGTTGTACTTGGGCTCGGAGGTTGGTACGTATTTGAATTTATGACTTAGGTATATGTATGGGCATATACCTAAGCAGTGTCGGTTGATACTTCGTGATTGTACCTTTCTTCTTGGTTTATCCTTTGTGGATTTGAAAGACCTTCAGGGGTCTCGGGGTCCCTACTGAGTAGCTTATACTCACCCCTGCACGGGCTTTGCCCGCACTACATTGTGTTGGTTGCAGACGACGGACAATGTTGACCTTAGCTGAGGCATGCAGAGCAGGACGGTACCTGGAGGTGGACCACTGGGTGGGACGTGCTCGGAGCGGACGGCGGGACCCGTGGAGCAGTGGAGCTATCTGTACCCACCCTTCAGGTGGGATTTCCAGTGGACAGCTCGGTGTAGCAGGTTTTACTTTTCAGTTGTTGTTTTCCCTTTCGAGTTGTACTTTACATTCAGTTTGGGTTTGTATACTGGCCCATTTACTTTTCCGCACTTTCAGTTGTACTCTGCATTTGTTTAGTGTTTACTTTCCGCTTGCTTACTCTGTGGTGTTTGTTTACTTTACAAAGGCAATGCCTTCCCTTTTTACCGGGATTTACGCCTTGGTGCTAGTCGCCAGCCCCTGGCCTATGGAAGGCGGGCTTGGGGTAGTCACGACACGGACACCGAGGGCGGATCGTGACAAATTGGTATCAAAGGAGTTCGGTTCTACCGCGAACTCTGATCTTTTCTATGTGAAGCAATAATGTTTAGCGAATTGAGTGTGGTTATCAGTCCAGGGAGTCCAGTGTTGGTGCGGCGGCCGACGTATCCGTACACCAAGACCCTGACTTCTGATTTCCGACTTAATGCACGAAAACATTGATTGCGTGTGTGTTTCAAAGTTTTCCTTGTGATTACTTATATCAGCTCATCAGGTATACAGTTCTGACCGTGGCGCACTTGTTTCCTTTTCAGGATGGCCCCACGATGGCAGCCAGCTAGGGTTCCGAGAGTCGAGCGTGACGACAGCCCACCGAGCGACGAGGCCTCGGTGCAGGGCCCTTTGTCAGCAGTGGCACCGGCGGTAGCACTACCCGCCGAGCCCCCGATGCTTCAAGCGCCTGCCGCTGACGATGCACGTCGCCTCAGCGCACTGCATGAGTTTCAGCGCCAGCGACCACCCAGGTTTCGCGGGGAGACGGATCCCCAGGCAGTAGAGGACTGGCTGGAGGCAGTGGTACGAGTGTTTAGGCTAGTGAGGACACCAGCAGACCTCATGGTGATCCTCGCTGCGAGCCTACTACATGCAGCAGCAGGACGATGGTGGAGCTTGATACTCCAGGTGCACGATGAGGCATCTCTACTTTGGACGGACTTTGAGAGCCTCTTCCGCTCGGAGTTCGTCCCAGCCACCCTTCGTGCGGTGCGTATCCAGGAGCTTCTACAGCTGCGGCAGGGCAGCATGACGGTTGCTCAGTACTCGGTGAGATTTACCGATCTCTCGCGCTACTCAACCGACATGGTACGGGACCCATTCTTCCGGGCCCGGACCTTCGAGCAGGGTTTGAGACACGAGATCAGGGCATCGCTGATCTCCCTCATCATACCGACTCAGACAGGAGTACTGGAGCGGGCCCTTCTGATCGAGAGCTTCCTTACTGAGTCTACACCAGCACAGAGACCCACCACAGGGCGGCACGTGGCAGAGTCATCTGCATCAGGCAGTCGTCGGATGACTCAGGGGTCCAGATAGACCAGACCTTTGGGCAGACGACCTCAGGACACTGGCTCAGAAGTGCGGGGCACACAGCGCGGAGCCAGTCTTTCGAGAGGCAGACAGTGCTACTCGTGCGGCGGGCAGGGCCACATGGCTCGTGACTGCCCGACCCGCCGTGCCGAGGAGCAGCAGTCGGTTGAGGGACCACCGAGGTAGAGGCAGAGGGTCGACCGTGGCGGTCCGCAGGGAGGAGGCGGACGAGGCAGAGGAGCTGGACGAGCAGCCCGTGGTGGGCGACGCTTTTAGGTTCTTCCACCACCACCACCAGGAGGTCCACCTCTACCACAGGGAGCTGGCCGGCAGAGACAGGCACAGCTTCAGGCAGCAGAGGCCTACGACCACGGCGCACCCGAGATGATTCGAGGTACTATCTATGTCTATTCCACCCTTGCTTCAGTTCTTTTAGACACAGGAGCGAGTCACTCTTTCATAGCCGCTGCCCTTGTTCGGAGCTCGGAGATTCCGACAGAGCCGTTGGCTCGATCCTTACGGCTAGAGACTCCTACGGGAGCAGACTCGACGATTACGCACTGGTACCGGCAGTGTGAGCTTACTCTAGGAGGCGAGAGCTTCGGCTGGGATCTTCTTGTATCAGCGTCGAGGCCTTACGACGTCATCTTGGGCATGGATTGGCTATCTACGGTCCATTCACTGATTGACTGTTTTAGGTGCAAGGTGCGATGTGTATGCACCGACGGGAGCAGGTTCACCTTCACTGGCGAGAAGGGAGCCTTAGCAGCACAGGATGGACTTTCGCGGAGGAGAGGACAGCCCATCACTCATCAGTTGGCTAGCCTTATCCTTGCAGCAGTTGACGTGCGGAGTCCTGGTTTTCCTGCAGTGGTGGATCTGTTTGCGGACGTTTTTCCCGACGATGTTCCAGGGCTACCTCCTCGCAGAGAGGTAGACTTTTATATTGACTTGTACCCCGGGACAGCCCCGATATCCACTCCAGCATATCGGATGGCCCCCTCCGAGCTTCGAGAGCTACGGGTACAGTTGGAGGACTTGCAGGGCAAGGGGTTCATCTGACCCAGTGTTTCACCCTGGGCTTCCCCGATTTTGTTCGCCAAGAAGGCGGACGGGAGCTTGCGACTTTGTGTTGACTATCGTCGCATGAACCAGGTGACAGTGAGGAACAAGTATTCGCTACCGAGGATTGATGACCTCTTTGATCAGCTCAAGGGAGCACGGTGGTTCTCGAAGATAGACCTCAGGTCAGGCTATCATCAGCTCAGAGTCAGAGACGAGGATGTGCAGAAGACAACCTTCCGATGTCGGTATGGCCACTATGAGTTCTTTGTTATGCCATTCGGTGTAACCAATGCTCCAGCAGTTTTCATGGCTCTCATGAACAGGATCTTTCAGCCATACCTTGATCGGTTTGTCATGGTCTTCATCGACGACATTCTGATTTACTCTACGACAGAGGAGGAGCACGCCTATCACTTGCGAGTTGTACTAGACACACTCCGAGAGCAGCAGCTTTATGGTAAGCTCTCGAAGTGCCAGTTCTGGATACGTGAGGTCCACTTCTTGGGACACATTATCTCTAAGGAGGGAGTTGTAGTGGATCCCGCGAAGATTGAGGCTGTGTTAGCTTGGGAGCCACCCAGGAGCGTGACTAAGGTTCGGAGTTTCTTGGGACTAGCTGGATACTATCGGAGATTCGTGCCAGACTTCTCTAGAGTTACGGCATCACTCACAGCTTTGACGAAGAAGGGGAAACCCTTCGTGTGGTCCGAAAGATGTCAGCAGAGCTTCCAGGAGCTGAGACAGAGATTGACTAGCGCACCCATCTTGAGGTTGCCCGAGAAGGGAGTAGGGTACGTAGTCTACTGCGATGCATCAGGGACCGGACTCGGATTTGTTCTGATGCAGGAGCGTGCAGTTATCGCCTATGGATCACGTCAGTTGAAGCCGCATGAGCAGAACTACGCTACCCATGACCTGGAGTTAGCAGTAGTGGTCTTCGCTCTGAAGACATGGCGACACTATCTGATGGGCGAGCGCTTTACAGTCTTTTCTGATCATCAGAGTCTCAGGTATATCTTCTCTTAGAAGGACCTGAACCTGAGACAGCGGCGATGGGTCGAGTTCCTCCAGGACGATGACTTTTAGATAGTCTATACTCCTGGGAAGGGGAACGTAGTAGCTGATGCCCTTAACAGGAGGACAGGCATTCAGCTACTTGAGGAGGCGACAGAGCAGCTAGCCTCTTTGCAGATATCCTTCGTGGATAGAGATGGAGCAGCCTTCCTTCAGTCTCTCACAATCACTCCTCCACTACTGCAGCGAGTCAGGGAGGCACAGCATGGGGACGCTGACTGTGAGACACAGAGTGCACAGATATCCTCGAGACAGGCACCTGATGGTTTCTCCCTTGGAGCAGAGAACGACATCCTTTTCAGAGGACGTACCATGGTACCAGTCGCTTTGCGAGAGGAAGTGCTGAGAGAGTTTCACACTTCTCCTTTGGCGGTACATCCTGGAGTGGCGAAGATGTACCAGGACCCCAGACGACAGCACTGGTGGCCGGGCATGAAGAAGGTTGTAGCAGAGTTCGTTTCTCGATGCCTCACCTGCCAGCAGGTGAAGGCAGAGCATCAGGTACTAGCAGGCTTAGTACAGCCCTTGGTGGTTCCGGAGTGGAAGTGGGACGGCATATCTATGGACTTTGTGACTGGACTTCCATGTATATCCAGAGGTCACGACTCCATCTGGGTGATTGTTGACCGACTCACTAGGTCGGCACACTTCTTACTCATCAGAGAGCAAGGCTCAGTGGAGAGCTTGGGAAGTCTCTACGTTCAAGAGATTGTGCGGCTCCACGGTGTGCCATCATCTATCGTCTCCGATCGAGATGCTCGCTTTACTTCCCGGCTTTGGAAGGGGTTACAGGAGGCGTTCGGGACGCAGCTACGTCTGAGCACAGCCTTTCACCCTCAGACGGATGGTCAGACGGAGAGGACCATTCAGACTCTCGAGGACATGCTCCGCACATGTGTCCTCGACTTTGGTCGTAGCTGGGAGGACCACCTACCCTTGGTGGAGTTTGCGTACAACAACAGCTACCACTCCACCATCGGGATGGCACCGTACGATGCGTTGTACGGCCGACCTTGTAGATCTCCTTTGTGCTGGACAGACCCTGGGGAGTCAGCACTTGTGGGACCGGAGATGGTCCAGGCCACGACAGAGAAGGTCCAGGTCATCCAGGAGCGGATGAGGACAGCTCAGAGCCCGCAGAAGTCATATGTTGACAGGAGGCGGAGGCCACTAGAGTACGAGGATGGCGACCACGTCTTCTTGCGGGTCTCACCTCGACGTGGTATTCGGAGATTTGGCCGAGGCGGTAAGTTATCTACGCGCTTCATCGGACCCTTCCAGGTCCTCAGCTGGGTTGGCGAGGTGGCTTATCGCCTGGCTCTGCAACCTCAGTTGCACCGGGTGCACGACGTCTTCCACGTATCCCAGCTGAGGAGATACGTGCACGACCCGACACACATCATTGACCATGGGGAGCTTGACGTTGACGATGGGGCGACTTTCACGGAGGTCCCGGTGGAGATAGAGGATCGACAGGAGCGGGTCCTGCATGGGCGATCGATTCATCTTGTGCGCATCAGATGGCAGCACAGGAATCTCCAGGAGAGCACATGGGAGCGGGAGGCTCAGATGCGTGCTCAGTACCCTCTTTTGTTTCCCTAGTTTTTGATGTATCTTTACGGGGACGTAAAGCCCTAAGGTGGGAGTAATGTAAAGACCGGTAAAATTCAAGGAAAATTTTTTCTTAATTTTATTTGGAATTTTACAAGAGCGCGGTTTCTGACGGCACCTGATTCCGAGGCCCGGAGTGCCCGGAATCAATTTCTGATGTTTGGCTCGGGTACGTTTAGTGAACGAACGAGCTGGATTTTCTAACTTTTGATCCGGTGCTCGGAATTGAAATCTGAGGGCACCAATGAACTCGCAGCGCCGTTATTCGCTTAAAGAGACCTTTTCTGAGGTTGCGTTTATTTCGCGATGAGAGTTAGTTTTTGGGAGATTAGAATAAGTTAAATAAAAATTGTGGATTACATATTTTTATTTAAACTTATTAGTTAACTTCTCTCAAAGGAAATTCGGGGTGGGACCCACACCCACTTAACCTCCCTTGAGAGGATTAAGTGTGGTGGGGCCCACAGGAACCCTAAACTTTTCATCTTCTCCCAACTCCCTTAGCCCCTATTTAAATGACATGAGTTATTTAATTTTTTTTGGAGTTATCCTTTTTAGAATTTCAAACCTTTGAAATTCATTTGTTAAGTTTATGATTAAATTAAGCTCTTCTCTCTTTTTGTTGGGTTATAACTCTTTAGCCAACTTGAGAGCTTTTGAGAGATTTTCCTTTTTCTTCAACTTTGACGAAGAACGCTCAAGCCTTGACGAAGAACGCTCAAGCTCTGACGAAGAACGCCGCTCCTCTCTTCTTCGTCTTCCGTGTCAACAAGAGGGAACACCGCTTCCTCCTCGGACCTTCTTCATTGGCATACGAAGATTCGCCAACGACGTATCTCTTCGGGCGTATCTCTTCGTCAACGTATTTGACGAACGACTACCGCGACGCCCGACCTCCGCGACGTTGTCTTCCGCGGGACGTTGACAAATCTTCGAACCTATACCCAAGGTAGGGGTTGTTGACTTTTGTTTAATTATTTTATTCTTTCTCGTGGTTCTAGCTTGACTAACGTGAGGATATTGAATATTTAAGTTGTGTTTTAACGTGAGGGGGCCGGACCGCATGAACACGGCCGAACCCCCTCCTTTGTTCTTGGTGTTTTATTTTGCGGATGAATCAAGGTGGCGTGGTGTCGTCGCACCACGCGGATATTCGCTCAAATCTTTTTACACGACGCCGTCACACCGCACCATGGAAGAATCATCAAGAACGCGACGCCGTCGCGCCACTTAGAAGGAAATCAAAGGCGCGGCGGAGGGGCGCGGTGCCGTCGCACCGCGCCGGACGATGAACACCGCGGCCGGTTCCGGGCCGCGGCGGAACGAGAAGACCGGCGGCCGGGCCGCCGGCGTCAGAAGCCGGAAAGGGGACCAGATTTTTTCGGTCCCGTTTGAGAAAACCGGCCGGCAGTTGGCCGGCCGGAAGGTCAAAGGCCGGGGGAAATAAATTCCCCCGACCAGCTTTAAAACCCTCCTCATTTAAGAGGAGGGCGGTTTCCTTGAGGGGAGGGCAGGAGGCCCCCCGGTTTCTTCAAGCTGGCCCCCACGTGGGGGGGCCGTTTTTTTTAAAAAGGGCGCGACATAATGCCGCGCCGCCTCTCCAATCAAGCGGGGGCTTGATTCCCCCTCGCGCACTGCCTCCGTGCGGCGCCAGGCCGCCGCGCCGCCGCGCCGGCCAGCCGGGCCGGGTTGGACCCGGGTCGGGTCGACCCGGTTCGGGCCGACCCAGGGGGGGTCGGTCCGGGTCGGCCCGGACCCGGACCCCCCCGTTTCGAATCATTTTCGGTCTATTGGCCATAACCTGAGCCATAGACCTCCGATTGACGAACCGTCTGCGGCAACGCGATCCTTGGATCGAGACGGTCGTTTCGGTATATCGCACTCAAGGTTTTGGGTTATTTTGAGTTCGGCCGGGTTGGTTCATTCACGAAACCAACCGGGCCTTCGGAGCGGAAACGCTCATATCTTGAGCTACGGACGTCCGATTGACGCGCCGTCAGCTGTGTTGTGTTGCTCTTAGTGAGACAGATCTTTTGGCATACTCCGCCCGAGGTTTGGATGCAGGTGGAGTACGGTCGGGTTGGTTTTTCCTTAAAACCCAACCGGGGCCCGGGGACGAAAATGCCAATAACTCTCAGACCGGGCGTCCGATAGACGCGCCGTCTGTTGCGTTGAGTTCCTGTTGACGATACGGAACTTTTGGATACATCAACTCTGGACTTTGTGACAGTTGATGTATCAGCCTCTCAGCTCGTGGGGCGGACCCTCCGAACGAGCTTGCTGTGTGCGGGAACCCTAGTGCTGGCTGCGACTGTTACTGTGACTACTACTGCTACTACTGCTACTGTGACTGCGACGACGACAGTACAGAGATCCTGTGTGGATTCGACGACGACGACTACAACACTCAGCGATCCTACGTGGATCAGTGCTACATGTCCTGTGTGGGCCCGATCCTGTGTGGGTCCGATCCTGTGTGGGTCTTTGCGCTCAGCGGTCCTGTGTGAACCAACGCCTACAGGTCCTACGTGGGCCCGATCCTGTGTGGGTCTTTTGCGGGGGTTAGTTACCTATCCATCATTCGTGGGTCCGACGACTTAGATGGATCAGAGATCATCTTTATCGTCTTTCGAAGAAGTATACCTGTGTGAGCTGAATCCTATTGCTTTCCTGTGTGGATTGTGTTATGCAATCCTGTGTGGATTACGTTTTGCTTTCCTGTGTGGAATACGTTTACTTTCCTGTGTGGACTGAGTTGTACTTGGGCTCAGAGGTTGGTACGTATTTGAATTTATGACTTAGGTATATGTATGGGCATATACCTAAGCAGTGCCGGTTGATACTTCGTGATTGTACCTTTCTTCTTGGTTTATCCTTTGTGGATTTGAGAGACCTTCAGGGGTCTCGAGGTCCCTACTGAGTAGCTTATACTCACCCCTGCACGGGCTTTGCCCGCACTACGTTTTGTTGGTTGCAGACGACGGACAGCGTTGACCTTAGCTGAGGCTTGCAGAGCAGGACGGTACCTGGAGGTGGACCACTGGGTGGGACGTGCTCGGAGCGGACGGCGGGACCCGTGGAGTAGTGGAGCTATCTGTACCCACCCTTCAGGTGGGATTTCCAGTGGACAGCTCGGTGTAGCGGCTTTTACTTTTCAGTTTCTGTTTTCCCTTTTGAGTTGTACTTTACATTCAGTTTGGGTTTGTATACTGGCCCATTTACTTTTCCGCACTTTCAGTTGTACTCTACTTTTGTTTAGTGTTTACTTTCCGCTTGCTTACTCTGTGGTGTTTGTTTACTTTACAAAGACAATGCCTTCCCTTTTTACTGGGATTTACGCCTTGGTGCTAGTCGCCAGCCCCTGGCCTATGGAAGGCGGGCTTGGGGTAGTCACGGCACGGACCCCGAGGGCGGGTCGTGACAAAAATTCCAATTACACTTCAAACCTAAATAAATTAACAGTATAAATATATAAAAAAATTAAATTAAAAGGTAGTTTTGAATTAAAATGTTGTATTTTTCACTATGCAAAAAAATCTGAATTTTATCAGAAAAATACAAAAATTTCAACCAAAGTAAATTTTTTTGTCCCTATTATAAATAAGAAGTTTATTTTATCAAATATAATATATAAAAGTGACAAATTGTTTTTGAAAAGTATTTTCCATTAAATGGTAGTAAAATGACCTTTTAAAAATATTAGAGTATTTTAGGTATAAAATTGCCATCATTATTATTTTAATACACTAAAATTCAATGAATAAATGTAAAAAAATTTAAAAAATATGAAAAATAATAATTTTATTAATTATTTTTATTACAACCAATACAATGACTAGGTGTTATGTACCTTTTAAAATAAAAATATTTTTACAATATTATTTTTTTGTATAACATAGTGTTGTGTGCAATATAAGATTTTGGAGAAACCAGTTGTTGAGTTTAGGGTATGATTTCATACATAGTGTCCCCTTTAAACGAAAATTAATATTATGTAAATAATATTAATGTATATGAAAATTTATTATTTTATAAAATCTTGGGATGTTACAAAAGTAATTATTTTATTTGTATTCATAAATTTTATAGGATCAAATGATTAGAGGTGGAATTTTGGGATGAATGTGGGATGGTGTTTTACTATAAAATGAGAATTATATGTTTGGATATGTGAAAGGAATTAGTTCCCAATTATAGTGGTGAGGAGGGGAATTCATGTAAATATCAAAAGGTAAAGACTAGTTACAGGAATCTATTGAATCATTTAACTAAAATAATTAAACAGAAAATAGATTAAAGGAAGGATAAGGTCTATATATGTCCATAAAATTGGTTATCTACATGTTTATAGGTCAATTTTTTCTATTATGATTAAGCAGTAATCCCTTGTTAATCTAATTATTCTCTTAATCAATATAATTAATTTTAATTATATTCACTAATCAGTATGGTATTAAAACTGAACTGGACATAATAAAAAAAATTATGTGGTTTCCAAAAATGGAACCATATTCCCAAATCCCAATAATATATGTGGCATAAATTAATTTAAAAATAAGTCCATAGATGGGCGGAGAAAGCATGGTATTAAAATACTAACAAAAAAATGTTTGAAAAGTTTTTATATCAAATATAAATGGGAATGTCAAACCCCGAGCTATGTATATATTTTATTTTAGCTTTTATTTGGCATTAAATAATTTTTTCTCGGGTTCGAGGTGAGTCCCGGATGAAATTTTTTAGTTTTTTATAAAATGATTGTGTCTTGGTTTTGACATCATTGGACGCACGGTCAGAGCATGATGCCACGTATCTTCTCCTAGGCAACCGTGTGGCATTTTCATCATTGAAGAATTAAAATAGATAAATAAATGTTAATTTATTGAATCTTTGAATTTTTTTTATTAAGAATTTTAATATATTTTTATTTTAAATGAAAACAAAATTTGTTATTTTTTATTATTAAAATGTTATGAATTAATTTTTTATTTATATTTTATCATTATGGTTATTGTTATTTTTATTAATATCATTATTCTTATTATTATTATTATTATTATTTTGAAGTTATAGTTGGGTTTAATTTTTATTTTATTTCAGATTTAGTTTTTTTAGGGTTTGATGTGCACCCCCTCTCGTTTACCCCTCTATGTGGCACAATCCAACACAACCAATGCCACCCCATCATGCTTCTCATTGTAGACCCCTGGATGCCACCTCTTCCCCTTGTCGCGCTCGAGTAAGAAGAGTCGCCGACCTTCCTCTTGCTCAGCGCACCTCAGAGCCATCCCAGCCTCCTCCTGCCTAACCCAACCCCGTCGCCTTCCCTCTTAGTGAGAAAAAGTGGTCCTCGAACCCAGAGCCTTTCCCTCCTTCCCACCAACACTCTTTACTAGCACCAGCCTCGCCTCACACCCCCTCATTGCTTCGGCTGGTGTCTGCTCCCCTCCGCAATTGTTTTAATCATGCCAGCCGACCCCGACCCCTTATCAGGCTTGTAACACGCCCCAGCACCTATGAGGTGACCTTTGGTAAGGCCTCACCTTCCCATCGCTACCACCTGGACCTGCCTTCTCCCTGTCGGTGGGCCCGAACTCTGGTTGAGAGCCCTCCTCCAACCTTAATTCCACCCGACTAGCCCTCGCACCCACTGCTTCTCGACATTATTGTTGTTTTTCTTTATGACATTCCATCTACCTCCCCGACCATTCGGATGCCTCCCCATCGTGTGTTGAGCGACCGACTCATCCTCTAAATGTGCGTAACTCCCATAAGATGGGTAAATTAGGGTATATCCATTTGTTTCATAATTCATTTGATATTTCTTTTTGATATATATGTACACCATGGATTGATTAGAGTTATTGGTTAAATAAGTGTTGTCTGGAGAATGTTTCAGATTTTAGAACCCGTGCGAAGAGATTCTGAGTGAGTGTTGTCATCACGCCTTGATTATGAGTGAGCTTTGTCATCACGCATTGATCCTGGGAAATAATTATTATTGCGCCTTTGTTCTGAGGTAGGTACACATTGCACTACCTTTTAAAATTTATGTTGCATCTATTTACTGCTATTTACACCCTACATATATGTGCAATTTTTTATTGTTCAATGTCTAGTTATTTTATTTATGATTCAAATTGGAAGTTATATTCTTATTTTGGGAAAAAAATAAGGTTGTTTTCTAATAATTGTGCACACTGTTTGTTTCATTAAATGTCTCATTAGTATTGCACATGGTTAATGACTCTTTGAACGTGATTTATCGATTTAAATATGTTTTTAAGGTAGAACATGTTTTTGTAATCTTGTTGACCGTTAATTATAATTTTTTTATAAAACTTTCTTGCACAACTGATAAATATCCAAGTTGACATTTTTTTTATAAAGAATGATTCATTTCAAGGTGTCTTTGTGTGCTTGCACCCCTTTAAAAAGGCATGTGGGAGTTGGTAAACGTGGGTTTTTTGAAAACTATATTAAATGATTTTATGTTAAGTGGAATAGTTGGGGATTTTAAATCTCTTTGACATGATTTCTTGAATTGTGGTCTGGTTGGTATTTTTGTGTAAATCAGTTTTGTTTGGATATAAAAAATGATTGTTTTGAAGAATGTTTATAAATTTTTTGAGTGTAAACAGGGTACATGACACCACTTTTGAAAAGGTGATTTCATTTTGAGATAAACTTTTGATTGTGTATGTTTAAGGGTAATTTGGCCATTTCTGGAATTTTGTGAAAAAAATCTATATTTATGATGAAAACTGTCATTGGATTATTCTCATGCCTCGATTACATGCAATGGGTGGGAGGTACTTGTTGGGGATTCTTGGAATATAATGTTAGTGTTCTTCGGTTGGAACCCATTATAATTATTTTATTTTAATGAATGAGAAGAGTCCTAGGGAAGACTCACTGTGAGGACTATTGTGTGTTATTATTATATATATATGATGAATGGATGCTCGGATGGAATCATTTGGCACACCCCCTTTTGAAATACTCGAGACACGGAAAGCTATCATATTGAGAGAATATTCTGATAATTATTTCCTCACTGATAGGTTATGGTACTGACCAGTGGCCCATAGTAGGTAGATATTTTTGGGTTCATTTCTATGGTATTTTCCTTCGGTCTTCTTGAGAAAGGATGGATGAGAGTTTGATCATTTTAATTTCATAGTCTGTGACATGTCAATGAGGATGACGTCACATGTATTGGTGTCTTTTGGACTATTCTTGATCTTCTTGGTTCACCCATGTTTATTGACATTCGGTTATTTGCAGCGATGAATATAGTACTTGTATGTATATCAACATTTCTCTTATTGTGTACTTAATCTGGGTCATTTTGTCTATTGTTTTCCTTGAAAAGTGTTAAACTGGTTTTGATTATATTTTAAAAAAAATGGGTTCTAAATGAAAATGTTTAATTCTATTTTTACAAATCTAAAAATAAAAATACCACTTCCCCTTTCTAAAATTCCTATAACACTAATTAAATGAATCTATATTTGAAAATGGTTATGGAAAATGGTTCATACATTTTTTTTAGTATAATATTTAGAAAAACCTAGTTTTATAAATTCTAGTTCAAACTTGAAATGGTGTTTCTTTTATTTTTAATGTAGTGAATTGGGAATAGATTTTCAGGAAAGCCTACTAAGTTTTAAACTCTTAACTATAGTTATTTTTTGTTTTTAGTTCTGGTGTAGGCTCTATATTGGGGGAGCTCACCTTGGGTGACACTTCATCATTGAGTCAGAGAGTGACCCGCAAGGTCACACAGAGATAGTTTGGTCTTCGAGTTTGGTTAGTTTTATCTTCTTCAGTTCTGTTTTAGTTGTATGCGTGGTTTTTTTTATTCTTCACTACTATTTATTATTTCCTCTGATTTTATTTTCTTTATTGGGATAAATTGTTCCCACTGTCTTTATTGGTGACCTTGCGCTTGTCTCTAGCCTGGGAAGTTGGGAAATGCCTCTTGGGCCTCGCCACGGATCGGCTCGGGTGACCAGTTCAGGTTCGACCTGGGTTGGTTCGTGGAAAAATGGTATTAGAGAAGGTCGACTCTTAGTGGACCTCACTTTTTAGAGTTCCCTTTGTTTTTTGGGATGTCAAAATAGATGTAGAAGGATTGTTGAGATAAGAGGGGTAGGGGATGGAAGAGGATGACAATCTCTTGCTTGTTCTGATCCTCGAATTTCCATGGGATATCCAATTTAATTAGTTTCATTGTGTTTCTATGGAATGTTTTGTTTTTGGGATATGAGAATGGTAGTTGTGATAATAGTCCTCGTAAGCCTCACGGCCTGTAAATCCATGTGGAGTTAGAGGATGGTCCAAAAAGGATCTCTGTGTCGCTTATGTGTTTGTGATATGGTCCCCAACCATATGGTCAAGTCACCCACCAACACTAGTTCAATGATTGAGTTGTTTTGGGCCTCATCTAACCTGTGGAAGATGTTTGTATCAGAAGAAAAAAAATTAGTTTGGAAAAAAATGGTTGTTTGAAGTGATTTATTTAATATGAGTATTTTTTTAAATGAAATGGGATTAAAGATTTTTTTTTGAAAATAATGTTTCTTTGTTTTTACATGGTGTTCCGATTGGTTCTCACATGAATATTGGTATGTTGTAATATTAAAGGATTTCTGGTATGGTGGATGGATGCCCAGGGTGGCACGGATTAATGCATTTGAGTGAGACTCTATAGAATACCAAAGGAGGGGGTTTAACCCACCATTCTTGTTTTCAATTAAACATGTTTTCAAAAAGGAAATATTTGATGTAATGATTGTTTGTTTTCATGTGTTTAGAACCGGTCACCTATGTGGTGTTGGATTTTGAGGTTTTTTTTTCTGTGTTGGCCATTATTAGGTTCTTGACATTTCTTGTCCAGTAGTTATCCCCTTGAATCTTTAATGGGTGATCATAACACTATTGATCAACCTAAGAATTTTTTTCATGAGTTTCAAAAGCTAGATCCAAATCTCTTTTATGGTCAATAAAACCCATATGTAGCGTAAGAGTGGATGTTGTGGATTGAAAGGGTCATTAACCTCATTGGGCTACCTGGTCGTTGAAGGTTAATTTTTCAACAATCATTCTTGAAGGTTCACTATGGATGAGGTAGAATTCATTGTCTCAGAACAAGCCCCATCAAGATATTTCATGGGAGTTTTCATGGATTTTCTCATTCGTCGGTATTTAACTAAGGAAGAATGTAACACCCCATGCTTCCATTGTATGTTTCCCTTTGAATAATACAATATCTTGTGTTTTACACAACTTTGAGTTCAAACACACCACGACCATTCAAAACAACCGTTATGTATAGAAATAATCACTTTTTTGAAACATTATAAATTTATTTTTTCAAAATGTTCTTCATTTATGAATTTGGAATATTGAAATTATTATAGGGTGAATATTTGGTAGTTTTTTTTAAAACATTCAATTTTTGATGAATAGTGAAAAACACTAATTTATTGTTTAAAATCGACTTTTTAATTAAATAATTATTTATTTTATTTATATATATTTTATCTAAAAATAGATAAATAATACCTCTATAAGTTCAATGTAATTAATTGGAGTTAGTTTATAATAATTTTAGATATAATAAAAATTATTGAACTTTTTTCCGTCTTTTACTCACCTCGTTGGAGCATTTACAAATTTGCATAAAACGTAATTTTACTGCTTCTATGAGTTGAATATCTAAAATCCATGAGAAATGGTTGATATTAATAAGTAAAATTTGGTTTAATAAGATGAAAATAATTTTTGGTGAATAGTAACTTTTTTTTATTTACTACGGTTAAAAGTAAATAGGGTAATTAAAGATAAAAATGGTATTATTATTACCCTGACACAAGTAATAATTCCATTGGATATGTTATATTTGAACAAAAACAAACTTAGGAATAAAATATGATCATTTAGGTCCACTTGGATTATATTAGGACATTTATTATAATTTAATTCAAATAAGAGTTAAAAGCATTAAATTCATGTTTTCATAACTAAACAATTTTTAATATAGGGTTATACATAAGATAAATTATTTTATAAATATTCATTAGAAATATAAAAATCTTTACTACATAATGTAATTTTATTTATAATTTTTAGATATTATATAATTAAATTTCTCTATGACACAATAATGAAGCAGTAGTAACCTTATTAATCAATGATTAAAATAATTAATATTCTAAATATCTAAATAAATATAATGTGAGACTTTTTATGAATTACACTAATTTTATAGGTTAATATGAAATGTTAGGGTTGATTAAATGTATTTTTTTCGATGTAATCATTCTTTTATGACTTTAACAAAAACCAAAATACCAAATAGTGTCAAAATTGACATAAAAGAGTTTTTAAAAAAAATATTATATTATTAATTGATATAATATTCCTAAAAATCTAATTTTCTTCCAAATGAATTATATAAGGTTAAATATATTTTTAATGAACCACTTGGGGTTCAATTGGCTGGTTATATTATGTTCATTAACCATATAATATACAAATACAAAGGGACATGGTAAATGACAAACTTTTTAACAAAGAGTTAAATCTAAAAGATATGGTTAATATGGTTACCAAAACCTATCTAAAACCTATTATTTGAGATTTTTTCTTCCCATCCCCACCATAGGATCCTAATAATTAATTTTTGAGCCATTATAAATATAAAATTATTTTATTATAAAATAATACTTCAAGATTTTCCTAAAGTGACCCTCACCTCTCTTATAAAAGGGCATTTCCCCTTCTCTCAAATTTACAACACCTGGGCATTTTTTCTCGGTCAAACCCTAACCAAATATACTCTAAAATATACTACCTACATCATAGTGGCCTTACTTTTGTCCTAAATTTTACCTAAGAAGCACTTTTGGTCAAATCAAAAAGAAGAACCAAGGAAGATATAAATATTTCATCACCACTTTCAAGTTCTTTTCTTCTTCCACTTCCTCTTTCTTTATTGTTTACATTCTAAAATAAATCTAGTATATTCTATATGCTGTGATGTTATTATAAAAATGGTACAACCATATTCATTATTTTTTCCATCATATGAATGACAATGTCACCATACGTGTGTACGTACGACTTACCGAGTCCACGTAGTGGTGTAGTTATTATTCAATACGTTATTAGTTGGATGAGTATAATAATGACTATAATTGATGTAAATAATAGATATAGCATGTTAATGATTATATATTTATGATATAACATCCAATTACATACAATCTCACCATCAATATAATGATAGTATCCCTCGTGCGTACGTATGGATTACCATCTCCACAAACGCGATGAGAATCATTTCCCCATCACAACCATTCAAAAATAATTTTCATTTGTTGATTAAAAATTATGGTTATATAACATAATATAATTTTGTATATGAATCAAATACATCCTATCTATAACAAACATTACTTACGTAACAAAGCATATAAAACGAGAATAAACCATTTAACACCTGAAACGATGATATTACTGAAATATCATTAACAATTCTATATTAAAATATCATATATGTTATCATATTAATGTATATGGTTATTTTATTATTTAATAACAATAATTTTACCATTATATAGGAGCATAACCTACCCTAGACCAAAGAAAATTACAAGTTAAGGGTTAATTCTACAATCTCTTTATTATCCGAGGTTGTTTTTATGTAACTATCTACTGGGAACTCTTTTTCATCCACATCCATGTTTTCATAAAAATGTATTTAAAAAAAATTACTACTTAATAGACAATGGGTCAATGTAATTTATATAATTAATTGACCTTATATGTTTTGGAAGGAATCTTTCCGTCATTTTCCAAACAAGGTATTTTATGACCTTTTCGTCAAAATTATGGTAAGAATGTTTTTTTAACTTATACGGCAGGTGTGGATATTTTCTGCCATTATATATTCTTCGAATATTCTTTTACAATCTTATAATAATATTTTCAAAATAGTTTTTTTCTTTTAAAATTATATTAATTTTAACTGATTTTAACATAGAAAGAGATGTTTCTCTTAAAAAAATGTTTTGATTTCATCTATGTCAACATCCTTTGATGGATTTTAAGTTTCATTGAAGTTGATTTAGTACGATAAAAAACATCCATATTGTATAGAAGGTTTTGGGCTATGTTTGATTTTGGATGTGTTATTTTTACACCATTCATTTTTATGGATAATTTATTGACATTTTTTATGCTAGTTTTAATACAGATGTTCTTGTTATGTTTAAAATTTTTCATATGAGGAATTAATTGGACTTAGTAAGTGACGGGTGGATCCAGCTAAAGCTCTTCAATGCATCGGTAGTTCTCATGAGACAAACTAGTGTCTTGGCACAAGGCCTTGACAAAATATTATTCGTAGTATTGGAACAAGGCCTTGAATATGTGGTAATGAAGTCTGGCATTATTCATTCCATCATTATAAAAGTGGATATTGATTTTTTGTGTGATTATTTGACTAGTAGAATATCCATGCGAATAAGTAAATGGAATTATTTAATTTTATATTTTCCGTATTATACTGAATTTCATGTTTTAAAGGCTTTTGTTTTAGTCTTGCACATTGCCTTAAATGATTATACTTATTTAGGAAAGTTTCCACTATATTGTTATCCTTACTGAGCATCTCAGATCACCCCTTTCTATGTTTTATTTTTCCCAGGATGTGAAGAAGTATATTTTTACAGACCTACATGGAGAGTCTATGAGATATGAGTGTGGCATATGTAGACTATTTTGTTGTAGTTTTTCATTTTATAATGTAATGTAAAACTTATGAATGTATCTAGTATTTCCAAGGCTACTAAATTGATCGGTCTATCTGTTCATGATTCCTTGTATCATGCCAATGTTATGTAATAATGCACCGAATCTCGGTAACTGGGGTCAGGGTGTTATAGTTGGTATCAGAAAATGTTTAGTACATACATTGGAAGATAGATTTAGATAAACTTTTATTAGAGCACATTACCCTAAGATAGAATTTGAGTATTAGTATAGAAGAACTTCCTAGAATTTTGGTAATGTAGATATTTTGGGTGTTTTCCAATAAGTACATCCTTGTCTGGATACGAGCAAGTAGAGGTGGATCTGGCACATATGTACCTAGGGGTAAAACCTAGAAACAATGCTTTGAGCTAGACATGAATGGGAACTGGTGCACGACAATGGGCCTTGCTGCACTCTTGGTTTAGACACTCCTGGGGGATATGCTTAACATAATTTACATTTAGATTATTAAAATTATGAAGAATTTATGAGTATATATCTCATCAAATAAAACATTTTTATGTTTATGGATTATATCCATAAAATTTTCAATTTGTGTTAAATGTTTTATAAGTTGGGAATTATGTATTGTGATTCATAAACTAATCTAGTATATACCATTATATCGAAATGGTGCCTAGTGGAAGGAATGGTAACTGTATCAATGCACGTAAAACATGTTGGGATTACCCTCCAACTCAAGATAATTATAGTGGAGCTAGTGATGCAACTGGTGTTGATTAGCTTCTCCCCATCCAGGGACAACTCACCGAGGTTATGAATAATAACCTTACCCGTATGGAGCACCCTGATCCACAATGTGGAGGATCAATGTTTGAACACTTAATGAGAAAAAAACCCAAAAATTACACGGGAAGAAAATCCATTTTTAGTTGAGAAATGGATAAGTTCCTCAGAAAAATATATTTTATTCTTTGGGGTGTATGGAAAGGGAAAAAGTTATCATGGAAGATTATCTCATTACGGGAGATACAGATCTATGGTGGTCATTAATCAAAAACACAAAAGAAGATGAAGAAGTATAGAACATGGAATGTCGGGAGTTTAAAGATATTATCCTAGAAAAGTACTTTCCTCGTGAACATCGAGTGAATATGGAATGACAATTTCTATGTCTAATGAAAAAGGAGGATGAGAATGTCAAAAAGTATGAGGCTATCTTTACATGTATAGAATGGCATGCATTAGATTAAATAAGAAACCCGAGGAGTAAGATTGATCTATTCAATGATAGGTTAAAACTATCTTTCAATCGAGTATTATTCTCACAATTATTATCATCGTACGAAGATATTGTCTCATGCACTATTAAGACAGAAAAGTAATTCTCTAATTCTTACGACATTAAAAAAAATAAGAGAAAAAGAGATATTTTGTACGCACTAGGAATATAAATAAGGGGAAGAAGGAAAAAGTTGAATATCCATCCTATATTAAATGTTAGAAGAAAAACCATGGTACATTCTTGAATGGAATACGAGTCTATTACAAGTGTGGTGAAAAAGGCCACTAAGCTCGTGATTATAAGGGGAAGAAAGAGGATGTCAATGTTGAATGCTACAATCGTAGAGAAAGAGGGCATTATGAAAATGAATGTCCTAAGCACCAAAGAAACCTACCTCAGAAAATGCCAAGGGATCATGACCAATAATATTCTATCACTACTGCTATGGTTGAAGATTCCAAAGTCATGGTGGTAGATAATTTAATGGTTCCCTCATGATTAGAAAATGCTTTATTTGATTTTGGATCATCACATTGTTTCATATATTTCCAGTTTTCTAAGAAAGTTAGATATTACTAATTTTATTTAACGAGGGAGTTGTCAGTAAAAACTCCTAAGGGATGTATCATTGAAACAATGTGTTGTAAATCAGTTCCTATTAAGGTATATAAATGTTATTTACTTGCTGATATAATCATTATACCCATGATTGAATGGAATATAATCCTTTTTATGGATTAGATTTCAGACCATGATGCGAAAATTTATTATATGAAGAAGGGGGAAATAATTTTTAATGATGATAAGGAGAACATTATCTTTAGAGAAGAAACATCACCATCTGAATCTTATCTATATCTTCCCCAAGTAGCTAAACAAAATTCAATTATTGGGGAGGAAGTGAATGAAATAACTATGGGGGAGGAAATTAATGTTCAAATAGAGGACGTACCTATTGTGTAAGAATATGTTGATTTCATTCCAGAATATTTACCTAAACATCCTCCAGAATGAGAAATTGAGTTTTCCATTGATTTAATTCCTCATTCATGGCCCATATCAACGACCCTTATAGAATGTACACTACAGAATTAATGGAACTAATGAAATAATTATAGGAACTAAGTAACAAGGGATTTATTCTCCCTAATGTTTCTGCACGGGGAGCCCCTGTCCTTTTTATTAAAAATAAGGATGGATCTTGAGGTTGTGCATTGACAAAAGAGGAATCAATGTTATAAGAATAAAGAACAAGTATCCCCTACATCGCATTGATGATTTATTTGACTAACTTTATGTAGATTAATATTTTTCAAAGATTTACCTTTGATCTGGATATCATCAGTTTTGTGTGAAGAAGGGAGACATTATGAAAACATCATTTCAAACCAGGTACGGGCATTATGTGTTTAGATTAATGCCTTTCAGGAAGACTATGTTTTCATGGATCAAATGAAAATATTTTCATGGAATATCTTGATGAATTTGTAGAGTTATTTGTTTATAATATCTTGGTATACTCCAAAATATATGAATATCATAAAAATCACTTGCGGTAAATTCTAAAAACCCTCAAAAGAAAAGAATAATACGGGAAGTTAAGAAAGTGTGACGTCTGGATTCAGGATATTTCTTTTCTTGGCCATATTGTCTCTAAGGATGAAATCTTTTTTGATCCTTATAATACAAGGGAAATCCAAGAAAGTCCAGAACTGACGAGTATAACTGAGGTACGTAGTTTTATTGGTTTAGTATGTTATTATTAGTATTTCATCCAGAATTTTTCCTGATTGTATAAACCATTAACCAAGCTCACAATAAAAGGGGTTAATTTTTTTGTGTGTAAAAAAGTGTGTGAACAATGTTTTTATGAATTGAATGGAATATTATTCAATTCACCTATATTGACTCTACTATTGGAGAATGATGGGTTTGTTATTTATTGTGATGCATCAAATAAAGGAATTGGTTGTGACCTTATGAAGAATGATAGGGTTATTGCATATGAATCCTGACAACAAAAAAATCCTGAGAAAAACTATCATACTCATGATCTTGAGTTAGAAGCTATAATATCTTCTTTGAAGATATGGATACATTATCTCTATGATGAAAAATGTGAGATATATACCGATAAAAAGAGTCTGACGTATATATTATCTCAGAATGAACTCAACAAGAGGCAAAAGTGATGACTTAAACTACTCATGGATTATTATTGCACAATACACTATCACCCGGGGAAGGAAAATAAGGTGGAAGATGCTTTGAGAAGAAAGGATTATGGTGTATTTAACAAGATTAGAGTTTAAAAGGATCCCATTATCATGGATCTAGTAAAGATGGATATGGGAATTACCATGGAAGGTGAAACATCAATTATTTTTTGAATGGTTTCCAAATCATCTTTAATAGAATGGATAAAATTTTCATAGAGATATGATGAGTAATTACAAAAGAAAATTAAAGTTGTGAATGATGGGAGATTGATCGATGTTGTATATAAAAATAGAATTTTGAAATTTGGGAAGATAATTTTTTTTCCGGATATACCTGGTCTAAAAAGGGAATTGTTGGATGATGTTCATAACCCTAATTTCTCTATACACCCTGGTAGTACTAAGATGTATTGAGATTTGAAAGAACAATTTTGGTAGGAGAACATGAAGAAAGAGATATTTGATTTTCTGTCAAGATGTATGGTTTGTCACCATGTGAATGCTGGAAGGCAACAACAAGGGGGAGTCATGAAACCTCTTACCACACCTGAGTGTAAATGAGATAACATTACAATGGACTTTGTCATGGGATTACCAACGACTCCTAGAAGTAATGATGGAATATGGGTCATTGTTGATCGTCTTACCAAGTCAGCACATTTTCATTCAATAAGAGAAGATTTACCACATGAATTTTTAGAAAGACTATATATTAATTATGTTTTAAGACATCACAGAGTACCCCTATCAATTTTTTCTGATCTTGATACCCAATTTACATCAATATTATGGAAAATTATTTAGAATCCCTAGATATTGAACTTCGTTTGAGCACTTCCTAGAACCCTCAAACTAATGAACTACCAGAACGGACTATTCAAACCATAGAAGACATGTTGAGATCTTACTCACTCGACTTTCATGGTATGTGGGATTAATATTTACCTCTGGTAGATTTTTCCAATTACAAAATATTCCATTCAAGTATTCAAATGGCACTATATGAGGCATTATATGGAAAGAGATGTTTCACACCAAACTGTTGGGATGATGATAGTGAAAGAAAACTCGTAGGCCTAAAACATGTTCAGGAAACGATGGAAAAGGTGAAGGCAATCCAAATCCACAACAAAGATGATCAAAGTAGGTAGAAGATCTTTTCTGATAACTTAAACAATGATTTGGAATTTCAGTTAGGAGATCATGTTTTCTTGAAAGAATCTCCATGGAATGGTGTTATATGTTTTGGTAAGAAGGTTAAGTTGAGTCACAGGTATATAAGACATTTCAAAATTATATAATGAATTGGGGATGTAGCTTACCGTTTGGCAATGCCGCCAAGTCACTCAAAAGATCATGATGTCTTCCACGTATCGCTATTGAGAAAATACATTCCTAACCCAATGCATGTACTCACCTATGAGTAATTCAAACATGAACCCAATCTGTCTTATTACGAAGAGCCTTTCAAGATTCTTGATACAAGAGAACAAGTGTTGAGACACCAGACGACTCATCTGGTAAATATTCTATGGAGAAACCATAAGATAGAAGAGGCAATGTGGGAATCCTAGGAACTTATGATGAAGAACCACCCAAATCATTTCATGTAGTAATATTCTCCAAATTTCTAGGAAACAATTATTTGAAGTTGGGGAGAATGTAACATCACAATCTTCCATGGTACATTTCTCTTTGAATAATACAATAGGTTATGTTGTACGCAATTTTGAGTTCAAACTCACCACGACCAATGAAACTTGTTTTTATGAGTAAAAATACCCACTTTTTGTAACTTTATAAATTTTATTTTACAGAATGGACTTCATTTTGGAATTTGGATTATCAGAATTATCTTAGGGTGAATTTTTGGTATTTTTCAGAAAACATACAATTTTTGATCAATAGTGAAAAACACTGAGTTATTTTTTAAAACTGAATTTTTATTTAAATAATTATTTATTTTATCTAAATTTATTTTAGGTCAAAATATATACATAATACCTATATATGTTCAATTTAATTCATTGGAGTTAGTTTATGAAAATTTTAGATATATAAAAAAATTATTGAACTTTTACCATCTTTTACCCACATCGTAGGAGCATTTGCAAATTTGTATAAAACATAATTTTACCACTTCTATGAGTTGAATTTTGAAAATTAGAGAGACATGGTAGATATAAGTATGTAATTTTTTTTTCAATAAGTTGAAAATATTTTTTGGTGAATAGTAACTTTTAACTTTTATTTACCACGATTACAATTAAATAGGGTAATTAAAGGTAAAAATTATATTACTAATACCCTAAATCATGTATTAATTCAATTGGATAAATGTTATTCGAAAAAAAACAACCTTAGGAGTAATATATTATCATTTAGGTCCACTTGGATTAGATGAGGACATTTATTATTATTTAATTCAAATAATATTTAAAAGTTTTAAATTCAAGTTTTCATAACTAAAACATTTATAATATATAGTTATACATAAGTTAAATTTGTAGATAATTATTCAATAGAAATATTAAAAGATTTAGTAAATAATGTTATTTTATTTATAATTTTAATACATTAAATAATTAAATTTATTTATGACAAAATGATAATGCACTAATTACCTTATTAATGAATGATTAAAACAATTAATATTACAAATATCCAAATAAATATAATTTGATAATTTATATGAATCACACTAATTATATTGGTTAATATGACCAGTTACAGTTGACTTAAAGATTTTTTTAAGTAATCATGCAGTTATGGCTTTTAAAAAAATAGAATACCAAATAGTGTAAAAAATGATATAAAAGAGTTTCTAAAACAAGTATTATATTATTAATTGAAATTATATTCCTAAAAAACTAAGGATCATCCAAATGACATAGATAAGGTTATATATATTAATAATGAACCACTTGGGGTTATCTTGTCTTGTTATAGTATGTTTATTAACCATATAATATAAAAATACAAAGAGACATAGTAATTGTCATACTTTCTAACTAAGAGTTACATCTAATGGATAAGGTTAATATGGTGACCAAACCTATCTAAAAAATATTGGTTGAGAGGTTTTTGACCCATCCCCACCTTAGACTCAAAATAAATTATTTGGGAGCCATAATAAACTGAAATTTATTTTATTATTAAATAATATTTCAATCTTTTCCTAAACTGACCCTCACCTCTCTTATAAAAGGGAACATCCCATTCTCTCAAATTCACATTTCCAAAGCCTTTTGGCTTGGACAAACCCTGACCAAATATCCTATCATTTATTCTCACTTCATCCTAGAGGCCTTCCTTTGGTCATAAATCCAACATATTGATCCCTTTTGATAAAATAAAAAAAAATCCAAAGAAGAGGTAAATATTTCATCACCTCTTTCAAGTTCATTTCTTCGTCTGCTTCCTCTTTAATTTTTTTTATATTCTAAAATATATCATGTATCTTCTATATATAGTGATTTTTTTATAAAAATGGTACAACCATGTATATTATTTTATCCATCATATTAATGAAAAAGTCACCATACGTGCGTTCGTACGTCTTATCGTCTCCACGTTGTGGTATAGTTGTTATTCCATAAATTATTATTTTGATGGGTATAATAATGAGTATAATTGAATTAAATAATAAATATAACATGTTAATTAATCTATATATATGATATAACATACAATTACATATTATATCACTATCTATACAATGATATTTTCTCTCGTGTGTACGTACGGATTACCGTCTCCACAAACGTGATAAGATTCATTCCCCATCATAACCATTCAATAATAATTTTCATTTTATGATTAAAAATAATGTTTAAAGAAATTAATATCAATATATATATGAATCCAAAACATCCTATCCATAACAATCATGTCTTATGTAACAAATCATATAAAGGAAAATGGATCAGTTAACACCTGAAACAATGATACTACTGAAATATCATTAACAAAGAAATATAAGAAGATCAAATTTGAAATCATTTTAAGTTATATGGTTCTTTTATAATTTAATAACAATGATTTAACCATTATACAAGAGTTTAAATTTCCCACGACTATGTAAAATTACAAGGTACATGTTATTTCTAAAATCTCTTTATTATCTTAGGGTTTTTTACGTAAGTATCTACTAAGACCTCTTTATCATCTACATCCGTTTTTAAAAAAAATGTATTTCAAAACATTTTTTCTATTTAATATAAAATGGGTTAATGTCATTTATACCCTTATTTTACCTTATATGTTTTGGAAAGATTCTTTCTGTGATTTTCCAAACAAGAACTTTATACCCTTTTCGACGAAATTAAGGTAAGAATGTTTTTTAACTTATGCGAAGGGTGTGGCTATTTTATGCCTTTATAACATTGTCGAATCTTACCTTACAAGAGTATATGAATATTTTTAAAATAAATGTTTTTTATAATTATATGACCTTTAAATGATTTCAAAATATAAAAAGATTTTCCTCTATTTTTTTTCATCTAGGCCAACATCCTTTGATGGATTTAAAGCTTCATTGAAGTTGATTTTTTATGATACAAAACATCCATATTTTATTTAAGGTTTTGTGATATGTTTAACTTTGGATGTGGTATTTTTACACCATTCATTGTTTATGGATAAAGTACTGACAGTTTGTATGATTTATTTAAAATGAATGTTTATGTTATGTTTACACATATTCATATGTGGAATTCATTGGACAAAGTAAGTGATGGGTGGAGCCGGCTGTAGCTCCTTGATGAATCTGTAGGTCCCATGAGACTAACTACTATGTTTTCACAAGTCCTGGAAAAAATTTTATTCGTAGTCTTTGTACAAGTCCTTGACAATGTGGTTATGAAGTCCGACATTATTCATTCCATCATTACGAAAGTGGCAACTGATTTTGCATGTGATTATTCAACTAGTAGAATATACATGTGAATAAGTAAATTGAATTATTTTATTTCATCATTTCCATATTATGATTAAGTTCATGTTTCAAAGTCATTTATTTTAGTATTATACATTTCTTTAAAGTTTCATGCTTATTTATGAATGTTTCTGCTACATGGTTATCTTTACTGAGCATCTGATCTCGCCACTTTATATTTTTTATTTTTCCCAAGATGTTAATAAGTATATTATGAATGACCTATAGGGACAATATAATGGATATGAGTGTGTCCTATGGATACTATGTTGTTGTAGTTTTTCAAATTATAATATAATATAAAACGTATGAATGTATCTAGTATTTCTACGGTTATAATACTGATTGGCCTTTCGGGTCACGATTCCTTGTATCATGAAAATGTTATTTCATAATGCACTAACTCTGGGTAACTGGGGTCAAGGAGTTACAAAGAATGGGTGAGAAATTTGATGAAGATTTATAACTTGCACCAGGGAGAAAAATCCGTGTTGGAATATTTGCAGAGAATTTTGGAGCTAGTCCCCTATGATTTAGGGTATGCCACAAATGGATCCATGAAGGCTCGACATTTCGAGGTAGGTCCCTCCTCCGATCTAATGTCGAAGGTGTTAGAGTCCAACTTAACGTTTTTTGTTGATGTGGTGAGACAACCTTTTAATGTCGAAGCCATAATGGTGGGAGTTCTCAATGTAATCCTCCCTTCTTTAATCCTTATGAGCAGTGGTGATGATTTTATGAAGGACATGAAAAAGCAATTGAAAGTGGATGGACCATATCGTGGAATAAAAAGGCCTCGGGATCATTCATCCACATTTTCAGAGTGACAGATCTTCGTGTGTTATCAGTGTGGATTGGTGGGTCCCAAGAGGTTGTCCTGCACAAGTACTCCTAAGCACTGTCATGCTTGCGAACATTTGTGTCACTTACAATGATTCTATTAGAGCTTTTCTAGAACGATTTATGGAGGATGATTTCAAAATTTATGTGTTGGTGGGTTTTTTCTTAATGTTTCATGTGTATGTCTCCTTCTAGTGTAAGGAATTTATTGTCGTTTTAGTTTACCGATGGTGTTTTCGGTTTTGAATTGTATAGGATTATCATGGATCTTTTGATGAACTCCTATTTCCAATGCCAGTGTGGATTTTATTATTAATTATTGTATTATATTTTTTCAAATCAAAAGATATTGGTTTCTTATTGGGATTATCAGAACCTGACTGCGAGGTAAGAGATTCTTTATCCATCAGAGCTACAGCCAAAAGTACTTGGAGTGAACCTCGTGCATAGTGAGGAACCTTAGAGAATTTTACAGATTATGGTTAAGGTTGTGCCTCTATAATTGTGGTGAGGCCGTTTTAGTGTGTATGTTTTGGTTTCTCTATCATTGTAAATCTTCTCTCATCGAAAAAGTACGATGGACTTATCTCTCACGCAATATCAGTAACTGTTCCTTTTTTTATGAAAGCTTCTAATTAGTGGCATTTCGTAGACCACCCATGTGAATCAGTTGTGGATTTAGATATTTCCCATATCAAAGTGGCAAGTCATGACAAATTGTGGGTCATAGATTCATTGAGCATGTCCTTGGGACCTCCCTCACAACCCATGGGGTTAGGGTTCATGGTTCATGCGAAGTTTTCATTTAATCTCTTGTCACTTTCGGACATGAGTCATTGGTTTGAATGTTTTTATTGTGCATCTTTTAGCTTGTGTAAGGCCTGGTGTAGGTCTAAGTTGGATTTATGTTGACTGTGTATATGTTGGTTCTATATAGTGGGGAGACCCACCATCTATTTGGGTTTTCTCTTAAGTCGTTACTAGAGGCTAGTTGAATTCCTATGGTGGGAAGTCTGGTCAGGACACCCCCTGCTAGTGATATGTTTCAGATAATGAGATTGAGTCCCGTCGGTGGTCACTGGAATATCCTTGACTTAAGTGTTTGGATCATGCTTGTGTGGAATCCTTAGGCATTGATCGATCGGGTGGATAATGTTGTGGCTTTTTGGGGGTGGAAAGAGTTATGGTGGGTAGAATTTTGACACCCCGACCTATGAATTTATTTTATATTATTATATATATGGCCTTAAATATATTTTCCTGGGGACTGAGGTGAGTCTCAGACAAAATTTCCTAGTTTTTGATAAAAATTTCATGTCTTGGGTTAGATGTTGTGGGATGCATCTGTAGAGCATGACACCGGGCTTCGTTTCCTAAGAAATTGCATGGCATTTTTGTATTGGAAGAATTAAAATAAATAAATAAATGGTAATTTGTTGTATCTTTTAATAATTTTGTGGTTATTATGAATTTTAATATTTTTTTATTTAAAATGATGTGAATTCATTAATAATTTTTTAATTATTAAGGTTATTGTTATTTTTATTAATATAATAATAATATTTATTATTATTAGTAATATTATTATTATTATTATTATTTTAAAGTTATAGCTAGTTTTCATTTTAATATTATTTCAGAATTAGTTTTTTTAGGGTTTTCTATGCACCACCCCCTCGTTTACCCCTCACTGCGGTACGATCAAGTACACTCAGCGCCTCCCCATTTCACTCCTCATCACAGACCCACGGACACCACCTCTTCCCCTTGCAACACTCGAGCAAGTAGATCCATCATCCTTCCTCATGTTCAGTGCACCGAGGAGTCATCCTGACCTCCTCCTGCTTGACCCCACCCCATCGCCTTCTCTCTCAGCGACAAATGACATGCCTCATACAAAGTGCCTCTCCCTCTTTCCCACGGGTTCTCTTTCCTATCTCCAACCTCACCTCGCACCCACTGCGCGCTCTGGCTAGTGTTTGCGCCCCACCGCCCTTTCTCTGATCGAGCCAGCTGACCCCAACCCCCCCCCCCCCCCCCCTCGGCCTTGTAGTGTGCCGATCACCCTAGAGGTGACCTCTGGCATGACCCCTCCTTCTCATCGCTTCCTTCAACCCTGCCTTCTCCTTGCTGGCGCGGCCGACCTCCGGTCGAGACCCCTCCCCTTGCCTGACTTCTGCCCAACCAGCCCTCAGACCCCCCCTGCATCTTAGAATTGTTTTTTTTCTTTCCAATAGGTCAGCTGCCTCCCCAACCTTCCGGATGGCTCCCCGTCATGTGCCAAGTGACCAAATCTTCTTTCTAACATGCACAACTCCCATCTGATGAGTAAACAATGGTATACCCATTTTATTAATGCTTCATATTATATTTCAAATATATATATATATATATGGTTTTATTAGAGGTATTGGTTAATTAGGTTTTTTTGGGGTTGGTTTGAGATTTTAAAACCCGCGCGAAGTGATTTTGAGTGAGTGTTGTCATTACACCTTGATTCTGAGTGAGCGTTGTCGTTGCATCTTGATCTCGAGCGAGCGTTATCATTGCACCATGGTTCCAAGGTAGGTTCTCGTTGAACTAACTTTTAAAATTTATGTTCCATCTATTTCTTGTTGTTTACGCACTTCCTATATGTGTTATTTATTATTGTTCAACTTCTAGTTAATTTATTAATGACGCAAATTTGTAGTAAAATCCTTATTTTCAGAAAAATAAGGTCATTTTATAACAACTACGAATAATATTTTTTGAATAAAATTTCTCATTAGTATTTCTCTTGGTTTGTGAATCATTAAACATAATTTATGGATTTAAAAATATTTTTAGGATGGAACTTGTTTTTGGAATCTTATTGAGTGTTAATTAGAAACTGTTTTGATAAAAATTTCTTATGCTGCTGATAAAGGGCCCAGTTGACATTTTTTTATAAAGAATTATTTGTATCAAGGTGTCTTGGTGTGCTTGAACCCATTTTAAAAACATTCATGTGTGAGATTTTAAACATAGAATTTGTTAAAACTATTTTAAATGATTTTATATTAAGAGGAATAGTTGGGGATTTGTAATTTCTTTGACATGAAGTGTTGAATTGTGGTCTGGTTGGTATGTGTGTGTAAAATGGTTTTGTTTGTATGTGTGAAGGGAATGTTTTGAAGAATGTTTATAAATTTTTGGAGTGGAAAAAGAGTACTTGAAATCACTTTTGAAAAAGTGTTTTCATTTTGAGATAATGCTTTGATTATGTTTGTTTAAGGGTTGTTTGGCCGTTTTGTGATGTTTTTGAAATATATATATATAATCAAAACCATCGTTGGGTGATTCTCATGCCTCAATTGCATGCAATTACAAGGAGTTCCTTATTTGGGATTTTTGAAATCTAATGGTAGGGTTCTTCAGCTGAAACCCGTTATAATTGTTTTATTTTAAGACATGAGAAGAGTCCTAAGGGAGACTTGAGGTGGGACATGTTGTGAGTTACTATTATATATAAACTGTGATTGGATGCTCAGGTGGAATCAGTTGGCTCACCAACTTTTTAAATATTTGAGACATGAGAACCAGGCATATTGGGAGAATATTCTGAGAATGATTGCCACACTGGTAGGTTATGGTATTGAACAGTGGCCCGAAGTAGGTGAATATGTTTGTGTTCATTATTATGGGATTTGGCCTCGGACTTTCTGAGAAAATATAGACGAGCAATTGAGCATTTTGATTTCATTGTGTCTGACATGTCAATGAGGATTATGTCTCATGTATTGTTGTCTTCTGGGTTAGTCTTGATATCCTAGATTGACCCATGTTTATTGGAATTTAGTTACTTGCCGTGATGAATATATTACATGTATGTTTATCTATATTTCCCATGTTTTGTACTTACTATGGTTCATTTTTGTCTATTGCTTTCCTTTGAAAGTGGTAAACTGGTTATGATAAGGTTTTAAAAAAATAAAATGAAACTGTTTAATTCCCTTTGTATAATAAACAAAAATAAAAATACCACTTTAACTTTCTAAAATTCCAATGAAGCTAATTAAATGAATCTATATTTAAAAATGATTAAGGGAAATGGTTCATAATTTTCTTTTAAGAAAAATATTTCGAATGTTTTTTTATAAATTATAGTTCAAACATGAAATGATGTTTCTTTTATTTTAAAGGTAGTGCATTGAGAATAGGTTTTGGGGATAGCCTACTAAGTTTTAATACTCACGCCTATAGTTCGTTTTTATTTTTAGTTCTTGTGATGGCTCCATCTAGGGTGCGCTCTCTTTGGGAGATGCTTGATCATTGAGTCAGAGAGTGACCCACATGGTCACACAGAGATAGTTTGTTCTTAGAGTTTGGTTAGTTTTATCTTATTTAGATTCGGTTTGGTTGTTTGTGTTGTTTTTTATTCTACGATATGCTTCATTATTTCCTATGCTTTAATTTTTTTTCATGGATGAAACAATTCCCACAGTCTCTATTAGGGCCATGATGCTGTCGCTAGCCTGAGAGGATCGAGAATGCCTCTCGGGCTTTACCAGAGATCATCTTGGGTGACTGATTCAAGGTTGACCTAGATTGGTCTGTGATAGGAAAATTTATTCCAATCACAAAATTTTTATTAATAGGAGAATCTTTTTTCAGATCATGATTTTAAACTGATAAAAATGATATTTTATCCATATAAATATATTTGATGAAAACATAGTTTTTAATTATATTTCAGAATTTTCCAGTATTTATAAAAAAATGAAATATTTTAAAAATGTCAAATATTAACCCTATTCTTATTTCTGTCTCCATATTTAAAAATTATTATTATTTTGTAAAAATATTTTTATTAATGTATAAAATTTTTTATTTAAAATTGGTTCTCCATTTAAATGCTGAAAGTATATAAATAGTAAAATATAAATTTTTTAATAATAATTTAATTAATCTTACCATATCCTGGTAAAACATATTATAAAAATAAAAAAATTTATTTCTTTTTGAAAATATAATATTTATATTTCATTAATATCATCCAATAATACAAATTAGTTTACTTTTTTGAATATTTTTTAGAATAACAATAGTTCATTTTGGAACATTGTATTTATATTAATATGGATACTATATTCATTTATATTTTATTAGAAAATAATGAATTAATATATAAATTTTATTAAGTTATATAATCTTAATAAAAAATAATTTCTCAGAGATAATTTTCATTGTAAATAATAATAATATTACTATTTTGAAGGATTCATTCTTCCATGTAACACAAGCCCCAAAAAAATTTATGTCCAATAAAATCTAATAAAAATGTTTCCTAAATTTATATATTTATATTAGATTGAATATATATAATGTTTTAAATATATTATAATGTTTTCAAATATTACATTCCCTTACCCGCTTGGTGTTTCACAATCAAAGAAATTGACCTTATTTTTTAATTTTACAGTGTTATAGAGTGAGATGAACTATATTCACCATATAGGAACATGTATAGAGTATCTAATTTCATGACACAACACACACATAAATTCATTTTTTACATATGAAAATATTATTGATGAGAAATTTATTAAATCCTTGTTGAATATTTCTTATCTCACGGGGAGATTAGATAATTAAAATGTTTCCTATGATATTTATCTTTTTGAAGGTGAAGATAACAAGTACTTGATAATGAATAATAATTTATAAGAAAGGTGATATATTTATAGATGTAATGAGAATAATTTAATAATATTTTACTTTATAAATATAGTTTATTATATTTTCTTTGTTGGATGGTAAAAACTACATCGATTTGAGACAAAAAGCGGATGATTTTGTGCGTGTCTATAATGAAAATGTCACCCGATTGGAAGGGTATGTCTGAAAAATTACATGATATCATGATAGTAAATATAAAATATTTTATATGGTATTTAATCAAATATGTCATAGTAATTAATATTTAAATTAATTAAATGTTTATGATAATTTATTTCGATTTTCTGGGAAAGTGGAAATTGATATTTCTAATGATCTTTTCTCCCAAGAAAATAAGATGAATAAAAGATCAATATTGTTTTAAATGATGAATAAACTATAAAAGAAATATTTATGTTTGAAAATAATATTCTTATCATTGATTAGTTTGGTAAAAATCATCATGATGAATTTAATAAAAATAATTGATGTTTTTCTAATGAAGACTATTTTGAAATAAATATCAAAATGGCATTGAAAATAATATAAAAATAATTGGATGCCCATGATAAAATGTTGTAATTTGAATGAGTTAGATAAAAATGAAAATTTCTATCAAATTATAGTATCTTCGGGTGCCAACAAGCCTGTACCCAAGTGGTACAGACTCCTTCTTGGCATCCAAAAGACCCGAGTTCAAATCCGGGTAGGGATGAATTTCTGGGTACTGTAGAAGATACTGTAGCAGGGAACTGTAGCGGGGGCACTGTAGCAGACACTGTAGTAGTGGAGGCAGCACTGTAGCGACGGTGGGTACTATAGCAGGTATTATAGCTGTGCGGGTACTGTAGCAGTACTGTTTACCAAGGGCTCCTTTGGGCCAAAAAATGGGCTTTCAAGCCTTGTATTCAGGCCAATTGGACTTGGGCCTTCAGGCTATGTATTGGGTCCTCCTCTACCCTCTAAAGAGGTCTTTTCTTTAATAATAAATTGAGGCTTCGACCCCAACCTTAAAAAAATTGTATCTTCAGGTGTAAATCATCACGACCAAATGTAATATGTTGTATAAAATCATTTTTAACTATTGTGTATAATGTGAGGACATCCAATGAAGTGTTGACCTGTATATTACATGTTTATTCAAATTATTACAATTATGTTTTTTACTATAGATCATCAGTCACGTTTATTTCATATAAAATTTCAATTAAATTATAAATATAACCTCATGATAAAAGGGTAATATTTTGTAATAAATACAAGTAGAAAAATTAATGAGACATAGAATTATAGGAATTTTCATATAATTATAAAAAGAATATTATTTCTAGTACATCTTGCTGAACTACATTGAGTATTTTTTGATATCTTATTGGGTATGAATCTGATTCCATTTTATCATTATATGATAAATTTTATAACAATGAATATTTGTTTCAATGATTTCATAGAATTGAATGCAAACTATTAAAAATAGATTTTGGGGTTAAATTTTCAGTTACATATTTTATATTGTTGAAATTAATAAAAAATATTATATTATTTATGTAGCAGTAAAAATGTTTATTTTGAGGTATAAATGATGATTTTCATGATTAAATTTTTTTATTGATATGGAATTTAAAATTGGAATAGTGCATAATGATAAAACTATTTTAAAACCCACTGTTGGAATAGATATGGAATCATTCAAAGTTAAAAAATTAGTTGAAGGAGTTTGTAGTTAAGGATTTTAGTCATCAATGAAAATCTACTCTGGGTGAAAAAACATTGTTATATATTTATAATTATTCATTGATGATACATTCGAGTGATAATTGATCATTGAAGTAAAAAAATGTTAAAAACAAGTTCTCATGGCCTCATATTTGGGATTTTTTTATCATCTCCCAGAAAAACATTACATTTTAAATATATATATATCATATGGCTACAACATTTTTAAAATTTTATGGAGTATAATCAAACAAATATAGTATTTTATAATAGATATTTTCATTTTTTGATTTTCTTTCTTCCTAATTAGTTATCTAATGAACTAAATATATTTATAGATCTTATAAATATGGGATTTAATGAAATTTTTATCATGTTTTTGGGTCATTATAGGGATTAAATATTATAATATTAGGTTATTCATAAGGATTTTCAATGTAACAAATAGATTCTTTTACAAATATTAAAAGAAAATAAAATGTATGGTAAATTTACATGTTGGAATATTGGTTACAAAAAATCATCTTCATTTTTTTATTTTTTCAAAAGACTGTAAAAAATGTATCCCTATTTAAAATAATTTCTTTAAGAGTTTCTATGTCCCAACAATGTTATATAGATTAATAGTTATCTTTTATTATTTGGATACTACCAATTTTTTATTTGATCTTTTTCTCAGTTTTCTATCTAACAGACAATGTTAACTCAAAAAGGTGGGAAGTTTATCCAAGAATAATAATATGGTGAATACATATTATAATTAAAATTATGATTCTTTAATTATAAAGGCTTTTATTTTCCCTCTATGAATTTTGAAATTTCTATTTATAGAGACTATTTTTTAATGGTCTTGGTTGTTTCATGGCGTGGAATGATCAGGTAATTTGTTATTTTTGATGAAAAATAATGCCTCATATGACAAATTTAAATATACATAATTTAAAAATATCTTCCTTGGGTTTTAATTTACTAATAATGTGAAATTATTTTTATGGAGAAAAATGTGGAATTTATATTGATAAAAAAATTATATATTTATTTAATAAGAAATTATTTAACATAAAGTATATAATATGGATATATTTGAATAATGATTATGACAATATGAATCATTATTATAATATAAAGTAAATCAATGGGGTTTATTTCTTTATTTCAAAAAATAATCCTAAATTAACAATGTTGTATTTATAACATGACCATTTGGTTAATGATTGGTGATGTTTGGCCAACAAATTTTGTGTTCCTAAAATTCCTTTATTTTTTTCCAAGTGACCATAAAATGGTCACTATCAAAAATAACTATGAGTGATCAGTAAGAGAATGATTTTTATATGAAATTTTATAATCTATTAAAAAGGCCATGTTTCATGATTATAATATTTATGAATATTTTGTTATCATATTTGGAAAATTAATTTCTGTACATTATGATATGAGTTGAATATGAAATTATTAATTAAAGATCATAGATTACTTATTTTTTTCATACTAAGATAAAATATAAGTATTAAGATCCCAAGGATTATTAATCATGTGTTGGAATGAAATTTATTATTCATACATTACAATCGAATGGTATAATTTTAATTTTGTTAAATTATACTTCTTATTACCGAATGGGATGCTTCATCTTTATCTAGTGCTAAACTAGAAATAAGAAAATATATCCATGGATTTTATAGAAGGATAACTACTGAAATATCATTTCAATAATTGGATTTTAGTTATTAATGATAGTATAAATACATTTACAGATTTCAATTCCATTAAAGATACTATATAATTAGATAATATTTCTTGAATAAATCTGAAGGAGATATTCAACGTACTTGATGTTCCTCTCTCTAATGTAGTATATGGTGACCCCTATATATCAGTTATAATTTATGAAAATAGCTATATATGTTGTTGGGTAATGAATTAAATTGTTTTATTACATTTTATCATTAATCTAATAGATGATTAGAGAAAACAATTTATACCATGAATGAAATGATTTCTTCTTTTTAAATTGATTAAATTTTAATTTTTCAAAATTATATTTCATTTTTTATTATTTCTAATAATCATAGTAAAATTATATAATAAATAATTAACCATTTGAGATATTATATGGAAAAAGGTGTTATACTACATCATTTTTGGATGGATAATGAGAACGATAGTTTATTGAAACAAAACTAGTAGTGGAAAAGAAAAATATTATACTAATGACTATGCAAAATATAAGGATTTCTCAAATATAACAGAAAATTTATGAAGATGATAGGAGGAATGATAAAAAAATATATGGTTAGTGATATGGTTTTTATTAAAGTGTAAATATGGAAAATTGTTATATGTTTTTGTTAAAAGGGAAAATATTGCATACAATTTATTAGACCATATGAAATCGTGAATAAATTTTTATCAGTTTCCAACTCAGTGGCCTTTTCTCATACATTATCCCATGTACATAACATATTTTATATTTTCATGATAAGAAAATATGTTTTGAATTCCTTTCATTTTTTGATCATAGAAGTGTTAAAATTTGAAAAGAATGATTCTTATAAGGAATATAAGGTTTAGATTGTTTATAAATAAAATATAATAAATTAAATTTTAAAAAGGGGGAATAATTTTACAACCTATGATTTAAGTATTGGTATGAGTAATGAAAAATTCATGATGAAATTCATGATGTTTTCTAAATATATTAAAATATGTTTCTTGTTAAAATAAATTGGTGTGAAAATGTATATTGAATATAAGTATCCACCTTGTTATATTTTTTTTATTTGATGGTTATAACAAGAATCATAAAATCACTAAATTATAAATATTATTGGTATTGAAAAAATAGTATTTATATTCCAATGATAGAAAACTATATAATAATTATTTTCATGTTAGTAAAATTAGGGATTTAGATTTTTATTAAGCTACAAATGGTGTTTTCTATGATGTTGATTTATCATATATGATATAACCATATTGGTTTTTATTGAACTGAATATAGAACGATGATATGTTGTAGTGGGGGGTTTTTTCTGTGTGTCTACAGGGGTATTAATAGTTTTGTTTCTGAATATTATTGATTGATTTTATAAATATTTTATCAATTTTTATCCATTGAATTAGTGGAAAATGATTATTGGTTATCATCAATGATTTATTTATTAGTTTTTCAATCTGATAAAAGATAATGTTTTTTATAAAAAACATATCTATGATCACAATGACATTAAATGTGTGTAATATAGGATGATATTATTAATACTGCAATCTGTTGTCATTATGGGTATTTCATTTTTATTTTGATGTCATTTGGTGTGAAAAATGTCTAATAATCGTCTAATGTTTAACTATTATAGTGTTCAAATAGTTCCTTAACTATTTGGTGGTGGTTTTTATTGATGAAACACGTATGTTCTATGAGAATGAATGGGATCATGAAGAGAATCTACATGACATCTATGATATTCTTCATTATAATTACAAATTTAAGATGTTTTTGAACAGTGATTTATAGAATCATGATATTCATTTCATAGTGAATTGTTTTCCAATATATGAGTATATGTAAACCCTTTTAAGATATAAAAATGTTGATTCATTTTTTCCCTATGGACTATTGTAGAAGTGTGGATTTTCTCTGGTCTTTCATGCTATGAAAGGTGAATTAGGGATAATTTCTTTTAGTCTATGGAGTTTATGATATCCTTCACTAGAAATGAGTAGTTGTTTAATAGACTATACATTACTAGTTAGATTTCAAGTACTAAATAGTGACGTTTCTTAGTAATCAATTTCATTGTTAGCTATAAGATGTAGATCAATTTGAGGTTTTCTAAGATGCATGAATTTTGGGTTAGATTATGTTATGATTTTTTAGTGATAATTTTTTTGTTATCATTCATGGACACTAGGTCTCAATGTGATTGAATATTCATCCAATGATCTCATTTGAGATGTTGACATGCGTTCTTGTAATTTTTGGTGAAACTAAAACAAATAAAAAATAGTTTATTATTATTACATATCATAATAGAAAGTGTTATATATAATCTAATCCTGACTTTAGAATTTATTAGTGATAGTGGGTAAATTTATTATAGGATTAGGATATCAATATTTCATATCAACATGGAATGTGTAAAGTTATGGATGATGTTATAAGTAGTTTGTCTTGTAGTGATGAAATGAGTGAAAATGGTGATTATGGTAAAGTAATAAAATTTATGTCAATTTTGTTACATGATAAGAGAGATTTTAGTGGAAGAGGTTGTATCATGAACCAACTTATAGGATATACTAGACATCATTAAAACTATTATAGTGTATGTCCATGTAGTTTGCATAATGAATATCCATCATAAACTCTCCCTTCCAATTGTTTTTTAATAATATTATTATATGTATCTTGTCATTGAATCACCCTTGTAGTAGTCCTCAATCACAAAGTTAATTCAAAGGCATCAAAAAACATCTCTATACCTCATAACAAAAATGTTTCATGAATGGAGTCACTCAAACCTACAAATATATGTGCTGAACATAAATTAGAAATGGATCATATTGGACATAAAATAATTTCTTGTGCCTTTGTTTTGTAGGCCTCTACTACATACAACAATCCTTATCCATGACTACCATCTCCCTAATTTAGGTTCAAATAAAATAGGGGTTGTGGTAATAGGTCAAAAACCCTCCAACATACTTCCAAATAACCAAGTATTATCATATTTATGTCAACCTAAAAACCTACAACATCAATTATTTTCCATATCTACGATATTCATAGATGATCTCCCTATCAAATCTACGGTGGGTCAGAAAATCCTTAGTGATATTTACCTAAAATTCATAATAGAATCATTTTAAATCATTAGGATTACTAAAAAATTACATACAGAAACATACAAGAAATCTATATCCTGGGATTTCATCCTAATGTGTATCCAATGATGGAATCTGGATTCTTCCATCATCTACCAGCTTCCACTATTTTATCATCAGTGTTCCCACTACCATCCTTAATTATAAGTATATTCTTTTGCAAGATAATATCTACCACTATGTCTCACTCTTTATCACCAATATAGGTTGCAGTTAAATGATATATCACAAAATCTATGATATATAGTAGTATTCCATGCATGATTTTCTATTCATGAATAATGGATATCAACCCATATCAAGGGATTATAGTGAGAGTTCAGTGAACCTCTCTAAATACTCTTTCATGATCATGCAACCTATGGAAGATGATGAAACTACTAAATGAAAACCAATCAAAATATTCATAAATAGAAGTCCTCCTTGATCATATTCTTTAAATATTACCATGTGATATAGTGATCTCATCATGTGACTAAGTCACCAGAATACACATTTACCTAGTGGAGCAGGGTGGAAGACACAATTTTTAGACCACCATTTGATGTATGGGTTCCCTCCCAAGGAATAAAATATAGATGTATTCCTCAAAATATTCCTTAGATTCATGGGGTTATGGGACACCCTTAAACATAGATGATCACTTCTCATAAAACTCATATTCTTTAATCATCAATTGAAAATCCTATACTGATACTAATAATGAATCTTGAAATTAACATGTGGTGTTAAAAAGGGAACCCACAAGGATTTACAACCTCATATACATTTTATTATTCATAAAACTCCTCACTTAGTTGATATACCTTTTAAACATACTATGGAATCCTAGCTAGAAAAAATAATGTCGACATCCTACAATAAAAAAGATTCACAATAATAAATGATTAAATATAGGGATAATACTTAATATGGACCTATAATCCAAAACATTTACATATATAATGAATGTAACAATGTTTTTTTCTAACACAAATATATATATATGTATTAAGTCAACATGTCATTTGTTGGAACCTTGTAGAATTGTTATGTCGATGGCCACACCAATATTGGAATCCCTAGAATGAAATATGAACATTAATGACATTAACAATATTTCCATAAATCCAAAACAAAACCACAAAACTAGGAAGAACACCACATATATTCTTAATGCATAATTGAATAACATATATTTCACTCCATGGAATTGGAGTTGGAGTTTTTTTCTAAAACTGAAGAATGTATTTGGTTTTATGGAAAAAAATTTTAATTGTTTCATGTTTTAATTTCATTTCATGAACTGTAGTTTTGGTGTAGTTTTCAATATATCTATTCATATTGACTTTTGAAACCGAGTTGTTAAGATAATAGTTATTGGAAATTGTTGAAGGGAAAAGGGGTACAAACTGCATAAATGAATGGGTTGCAGTAATATTTTCCTTTTTGATTCAGCTTCCAAAAACTACTCACTAAATTTTTATTGGATTTTTTTTATTTTTGGAATCCTCTTGTGAAATTAACAGCAAAGATTCCATTATTAGATCATGTGGAAGGCCATTTAATGGAATCAAAATTAGAATAATAGTATTTACTAGATTTGTTGCTTTCATGTGGTTTTCTATTCCATTAAAAAAACATTGATCTACCGGTTCTACTAGAGTTACAAGATAGAGGCAATTCCCAGTGTAATTAAATATGTCTTGACACCTAGATATCCTATAATGTTCAGCATATAGTTTATTTTCATTGATCTTCTAGGAGAAGGTGTTCCTTAGTGACAAAGTCACATGATGAGACCACTATCTCTAAGTAATATTTTTGGAATCACATTGGGGATGAGTTATATTTGTCCACTTTACTATTGACAATCAGTCAAGAGTTTCTATTAATTTATTATCGATGAATGTCCATGGTATTGTGTTCTACGAGGTTCAATGAAAACTCATTATATACATTGGATAAGGTTCAAGATCCACTTTTCTATAAATCAAAAATTGTGTAGGAACTACATCGATATACTAATGATTTAATGATATCTCATTTCATTCCCACATATTCTATAGTTATTCGGTGAGCCATTGTGGTTCAAATAATTTTTGGTGAGTAGTCATAGACAATTGGTGATTCATGGGTGAACAAAAGTGATTAGATCTTGGAAGGTGGTAGCTAATAGAAATCAGTAGGTACATGAATATAATACACTAAAAGATTTTATCTTAAGAATAAGGGTATATAGTTAATGGATCTAACATTGATTATTACCATCCTAGAGGTAGGTGATGTTTCTCTTGATACATTTAGGGACATATCAATTGAATTTTTTTGACCCACCATATAGATGATAGTTGGTTTGTCTATAAACCATATATAAAGTGATAGAGGATGAATTAAGCAGGTTCATAGGGTGATTAACATAGATATGGATTGGGAAGATTAATAGGGGGTCGCATGAGGTATGATCTATTCTCACTACCACCCACAACTAGAATACGATGTGCTCTGGGGTCTATTGTTTATGTATTGGGAATTATAAATGTAGAGGAGGACTATGACCTATAGTCTCATATGATTATTAGATGAATGATATTTTCCTTATTGAATTTTTTAGAACTAATATAATGGGGTTCAAGACACATATTTTATTCTACTTTTATGGTTTTAGAAATCTAAATTTTTGTTGGGCCTACAACATAACCCATGCATTCTAAAAACGTTACTAAGCATGAATCAATGATCACTCACATATTCAAATAGTTTTTAATGATTCAGGGATGATAGAGTTTAATACAGGATAAATTTTCAATAGCGATGAGGCCATAAAATTCCAATTAGATATATACTGGATATCCATTGTTAATGGCCATATTAACAATTTCAAGTAGAGTATGTGTTTTGTGTGTTCTGATGGGAGGAGGTGTTCTTTTTTTTGCAAAAAAGAAAACAATTAATCATGTAATAAGATCATCTCTATAGTTATTATCAATCACTAACAAGTTAAATATTATTACAAGTGAACAATTCCATTCTGTGGTATTTCAGTTTCTTTATGTGGCTGAAGAGTATGTTGATGTCACCTTGGAGGAAATTACGTTCTTACCACCAAACCTATAGATATAATTTTACATTTACTGGTTAAAATTGATAAACTCAATATCATCAATAGAACATTAGATTGATCCTGCAGAGCATCATGTTCTCATGATGATATTGGATGAATTGTTGAGGAAGTTCATTGTTAGGTCTAGTGATTCACCCTAGGAACCCCTAGTTTCCTTCACCAAAGAGAAAAATAGGTTTAGGTTTAGTGATAAATACCATCACCATAACCTGGTTACCATGAATAATATGTTTCCCCAACAAATGATCATTGAACATCTAAATCTGTTGAGAAGCGTGAAAATGTTATCGATTCTTGACCTCAGAACAAGATATTATCAGCTTCAAGTATATGATGAGGATATACCAAAGAAAAAATTACTAATTTTCTACGGCCATTATTGTTTAAGTCTTAAAAAATTTACACTTTATTGGATAAATGATACTAAATATGCTAATATAGTGAAGCATTCTATTCAGTAACCAATGTAATTTGAAAACAGCATTTAAAAAATATTGGGATAGTGTAGGGATGCCTACAATGATTCATAGAATTTTTTTATGTTTGGAAAATAACACTAGAAGATTCTGTGTTGGCATATGGGGATATTCATTATTACTCTTATTGACCATAGTGGGTAGTTTCATGTTCTGTGCTGGGAAAAAAACATCAGTATTACATTATACCCATGAGATTATTTGACATTGCTTACTGAAAGTGGTATGTCATGTTGTGAAAATGGATATCATAGATAATACATATAAGGCCTCAGCCTTAAAACTTACTTAATCTTGAGTTACTACAAGATTACACATTGATGATCTTTTTAGGTTTAGAGATTTAGAGAATTAGATCATAAGACATGCACTACATTCCACATTTAAACAAAGTGGTTATCTAAAAGATTGTATTAATTTTTCCCATCAATGGAAACATATTTAATATAAAACATGGATTATTTCTTGACACTTCCTTGAAACTATCATCACATCATGTACCTTTCCCTTGACCTGTGAAAATTATTTCAAAATCATGGGATGAGCATAAAAAACTCAGTAAGGGATATGAAAATATGGAAAGGAAACATGAGTACATTTATACATAAGAATCAATGAAATCATACTTAACTCATAAAACATATGCACTTTAACATAACTCAAAAAATCATTAATAAATCATAGAAATCATAAGACATAAAGGTAACTTGAGGCATTCATAAAATTCTTAAATAGGGAGTAACCCTCTTGGTTACGTCTGGAATACCCGTCACATTATATTCCATAAATATCTTATGAGAAACCTTAACGTTTAGCTCCTTCACGTAACCCAATGCATTGGAGATCTATATCGGGCTCACCCGCCCTTAGTTTATCAGGGAACCACCTATCTTCATAATAATTCCCAAGAAACACAACATAATCTTATTGCATAAATCATGTATAAAGGAAACATAACATTTCCACCTTTCAATCACAAGATATCAATACAACACATTGATATAAAGACATTATGAAAACCATTTTCAATACCAAAATAAAATAAAAGTAAAAAATGGTATTTATTTTTTTTTAAAAAAAGTTATGGCTTGTAGAGGGAGCCGAAACTCAGATAATGGTCACGGCGGTGGAGAAGTCGTTGTCACTGCATACGTATGACAAAAACATTCCCTTTTTTCGTTTAGTAAAACACTTCGTATAAAAATGATTCCTTTTTGGTAAACGTAAAAGTCAAAGGGGTTTATAGACCGAATAAAAGAAGGTTGTGTATAAAACAAAATATGCCTCAATGAATGGAGATTGAGACGAAGTCCCTTACCTCAGGTCCGACTTGACTCGATCGTTCTTTAATCTCCTGAATAATAAACTTGAGTTAATTTCTACTTTCTTAAGAACCTTTTTCAAGTTTATTATTCCTTTTATATCACTGATTACCATGTCATTAACATTATGTAATTATTTAATTTAATAATGGTCATTTTAACGAACATTGGTACTTGTGTCCAAAATAAACTCTTTATAATTACAAGTTGTTCATGTTGTAAAATATCCATTATATCCAGAATTTTATTCATGATTTATATATCATATATATCATATATATCCAGTATATGAATGAATTTATAATATTACATAACATTTAGAGGTAAGAAATGAAATGCACCGTTCATGGAGATGGTAAGTCGTACGTACGCATGAACGCTACTTGCATTTCTATTTCATATTTAATGGAATAAAAACATAATGATACATAATAGTATTTTAATTCCATTATGTTATCATTTATAATATCATTAAATATATCCTTTATACGTACCACAAATGTTATTAACGAATAAAATCACATTGAGGGGGCGGCAGTCCGTACTTTCTAAAATGAAGATATCACGTATACCCATAATGGAAGCCATAAAGGTATGCCATAAATTATAAATACAGAATCTTAAGGAAAACATAAATATATTATATATCATATTTAAATATAGTGACATCTTAATGGCCACCTTTGAAGGTGTTATATGAATATTGAACAATCATCATTTCGTGGGGCAGAAATTTTCCATCCACAGAAACAGTATGTTCTTTAACCATTAGATATATGTGTTTATAAGTGTATCTCAAATACATCTTATAAAAATATTATAGTACATGGGTGGTACTTTTTTTGTTACAAAAGAAACGAATAAAAAGAGTTTAGGGGGTGGGAGAAGCAAAATAAAACAAAAGAACACAAGTGAAGACATTACCTTAAAAATGGGTAACTCTTTTTGATTTGAGCTCAAAGGCTTCCTTGGGAAGACTTCTGCCCAAGGTAAGGCTTATAAGAGTTAGAGAGGGATGTGGAGAGACAAAATGAGCAGGGGTTGTCCGAGACAAAGTCTTGAGATGTGTGGGTAAGGAGGTAGAGGTGGGGGCTTTTATAAGAGGAGATGAGGGGAACTCTTGGAAAATTAAAAAAATGTTACTTTATTTTCAAATGGGTTTCGGATTTTAATGGTCCCACATTGATGTATATTGAGGATAAGGTGAAAAGGGTTCGAAATATACTCATCCAATATGTCTTTGAAAAGTGTAGGTCTTATATTTTACATTATCATTCTATTTTATTTAAATCCTTTATTAGTGAGGTAATCGTTGCATTATCGTGGTGTCAATAATAATTTAATTTATTTAATGTATAAAAATTATAAAAAAATACTATGATGTAAGAAATCGTTTTACCTTTCCAATGAATATTTATAGTCCAAAATATCATCTATTTAGACAAAATAAAAATGTTTTACTCAGTTGATAAATTCTTTGTTATATTTACTTTCTTTAAAAATAAAAAGGTAAAAAGGCACTTTCACACAAAAGTGATTCCATGGGGTCCCCAAGATTGGAACAAGGCATCCCATGGTCGTCCATGAGACACAAAGTAGAATTAGTACACATTTTGGTGTCATTTTTTTATTATTATGATGTTATTTTATTATCCTTAACTACCCAATTATTCATTAATCAAGATAATTAAAGATAATTACCATCGTTACTATTCATGATGTCCAAAAACAAGTGTCTTGATTACATAATTTGGACCTTATAATTAAAAATATGTGATCCATTTTACCAAATTCCAAACACATAAATTGCAATAATTAATTTAAAAATAATTCCCATTGTCAAAACAAATAGCGGGTTTTTTTTAAACAATATCTATGAAAAGTTTGGCATTAGTTTATGCCCAATTCCGAGGTGAAATTAATCCTAATGACCACCATTAGATTAAATGGTAAAAATATATTCTAATTACACTTTAATACAAATTAATAAGATAATCTATCCATATAATTAAATTATATGAAAAATCAGTTTTGATGTAAAATGCAGTATTTTCACTATTCATTAAAAAATGAACATTGTTAGAAAAAGACCAAAAATTTATACAACGTAAATTTCAATGTCCCAATCATAAAGAATATGTTTATATTGAAGAATAGTGCTTATAAAATTTTCAAAAGTTTTATTTAAAACTGGGTTTCCATCAAAAGGCAGTAAAACAATCTTTTAAAAATAACAGTGTATTCCATGCTTAAGATTGGATTTATTCTCATTTTAAGCCTCTAAAACACTATATAATTCATAAATAGACATAGATTAAAATATCTATTATTAATAACTTACATGTGATGTTCCATCCTTCCCCCCTTTAGTAAATTGTGTCCCCACAATTTATTTACTTATCTAATAAGTGGGGGTATTTAGCCCTCATTGCATTTTCAGATTCCCATGTTGCGTCTTCAATCATGTGATTTTCCCACAAATAAATTACCTGATTAATCACCTTATTTCATAACACTTTTTCCCTATGATCAATAATCTGAACCGATTGTTCCTCATAAGAAAGATTCTCTTCCACCTGAACTACCTCTGGACTCAAAACATGAGATGGATCTGGCATATACTTTTTCAACATTGAAACATGAAAAACATTGTGTATATTAGATAAACTCGGAGGTAATGCCACTCAGTATGCAACTAATCCAACTCTCTCCATAATTTCATATAGTCCAATGAACCTTGGACTCAACTTTCCTTTATTACCAAATCGCATCACACTTTTCCATGGTGAGACTTTGAGAAAAACATGATCACCTACCTCAAAAGAGAGATCCTTCCCCCTGTTGTCCGCATAACTCTTCTGCCTGCTATGAGCTGTTCTCATGTGTTTCTGTATCAGCTGAACTTTTTCTGCCAACTCTTATACCAATTTTGGTCCCATCAAATTCCTTTCACCCACTTCATCCTATAAAGCTGGAGTTCGACACCGCTTCCCATATAATGCCTCAAACGGTGCCATCTGTATACTGGAATGAAAACTGTTAATATAAGAAATCTCAACCAAAGAAAGATGTTGCTCCCAACTACCCTGATAATCCATCGAACAAGCATGTAGCATATCCTCCAAAGTCTGGATCATTTGTTCTGACTGGCCATCTGATTGAGGATGAAAATCTGTACTAAAATTTAATTCAGTACCAAACGACTTCGGAAGGCCTTTCCAAAAGTTAGAAGTGAACCTGGGCTCATGGTCAGATATAATGGAGAGAGGAACTCCATGTAACCTGACTATCTCATTAAGATACAAACGGGAAAGTTGATCTAGGGAAAAAATATATCGTATAGTAAGGAAATGTGCCTATTTAGTCAAGCGATCAACAATAACCCAGATTTCATTATTTCCTCAAGGTGTCTTTGGAAATCCCACAACGAAGTCCATGGATATATTTTTCCATTTACACTTTGGCACTGGTAAAGGCTGAAGCTTCCCTTTTGGTAATTGCCACTCTACTTTAACCTGTTGACAAGTCAAACACTTCACAGAAAAATTAGCAATATCTATTTTCATTCCATCCCACCAGTAATACTCCCGCAGATCTCTGTACATCTTAGTACTGCCCGGATGAACTGAAAACAGAGAACTATGAGCTTCACATAAAAACTCTCTCATCAACTGTGAATCACAAGGCACACACAATCTCCTCCCAAAACTCAAAACACAATCATTATCAATGTTGAATTCAGGAAACATACACTTTTGAACCATCTCTACCTTTTTCTGCAACTCACTGTCTTTCTTTTGTGCTTTCTTGATTCTGTCTGATAGAGAAGATTTCACTGATACTTGAAACAAAACAGAAGAACATCCTGCACCAAAAACTTCTATGCCAAATTTCATCAAATCCTTAACCAAAGGATCACATTCCAAACACAACATTGTTAATGAATAATTACTTTTTCGACTCAAAGCATCAGCCACTTTATTTGATTTTCCCAGTTGGTAATGAATTGTACAATCATAATCCATGATTAATTCTAGCCATATCCTCTGTCTCATGTTCAATTATTTATTAGTGAATATATACTTTATACTTTTGTGATTGGTATATATTTAACACTTTACTCCATACAAATGATGCCCCCAAATTTTTAAAGCGAAAACAAGAGAAGCTAATTCCAAATCATGTGTAGGGTAATTTACATCATGAGTTTTCAACTGTCGTGAAGCATAAACAATTACCTGATCATTCTGCATTAGGACGCAACCAAGTCCTTTCAATGAAGAATCATTGTATATAAAAAACTCACCATTCCTGGAAGGTAGTGCCAAAACTAGAGCATTCACCAATCTTCTTTTCAGTTCCTGAAAACAATCATCCCATTCTTTTGTCCAGATAAACTTAACACCCTTCCGAGTTAGCTTAGTCATTGGACTAGATAACCATGAAGAATTTCTAACAAACCTTCGGTAATAGCCTTCCAAACCAAGTAAACTACGAATATCAATTACATTTGTGGGTCTTGGCTATTATTCAACAACATTTGTTTTTGCAGGATCAAAAGTTATCCCATCTATAGAAACAATATGACCAAGGAAATAAAATTTTTTCAACCAAAACTAACACTTTCTGAATTTCCCATACAATTTCTTTTCTTTTTTGTTTTGAAAAATAACCCTTAAATGTCTTTCATGCTCCTCTTTACTTTTTGAAAACACCAAAATATCATCAATGAAAATCATCACAAACTTATCCAAGAACTCATGGAAAATTTTATTCATTAAGTCCATGAATACAACAAGTGAATTGGTTAGCCCAAAAAAAATTACTACAAATTCATAATGGCCATATCTTGTATGAAACCCGGTCATTGGAACATCTGCTTACTTTACCTTCAACTGATGGTACCCGGATCTGAGGTCAATCATTGAAAAAAACCGATCTCCCTGGAGCTGATCAAACAAATCATCAATATGAGGAAAATGATATTTGTTCTTAACAGTGATGTTATTAAAGGCTCTATAATCAATGAAAAGTCTCATAGAACTATCTTTATTTTTAAAAAATAAAATAATAGCACCCCATGGTGATGTTCTAGGTCGAATGAAACCTTTCTCTAATAAATCATGCAATTTCTCCTTCAACTATAAAAGTTCAATTTGAGTCATTCGATAAGTGGGTTTTGAAATTGGCTTAGCATCAGGAACTAGGTCAACAGTAAATTCAACTTCCTGATCTGGTATTATTCCAGGAAACTCATCCGGAAAAACATCAGGATACTCATTTACCCCTGGAACATCATTAATCTGAACAATTCCTTTATTTTCAACGATGTGTGCAAGGTAACATTCATTTCCATTTTTCTTAAGTTTCTCAGCCTCTTGATATGTTATCAATAGTAAGGGTTCATTCTTGTACACAAACTGAAAGTCTTTCTGAAAGGAAACTTCTTTAGCTCTACAGTCAATAATAGCATGGTAAATAGAGATCCAATCCATACCCAGGATAACATCAAATCCTAATAGAGGTAAAACAATAAGGTTCGCAAGTAGGTTCCTTCCAATGATAAGGATAGGAAGATTCTTATAAATTCGTTTTGCCTCAACATTTCCCCCAGGTGTTTTTACCACATGTTCAGGAGTCATTTCTTGAGATGGTATTCCCATTTTACTAGAAAAGGTTTCAGAGATAACAAAATGTGTAGAACCCGAATCAAAAAACACATTGACATAATCTGAAAAAACAAACAAAGTACCTGATACAACTTCATTTTATGGCCCAACATCTGTTGAAATAGTTGCAATGGATTTCACCACCCCTTTCTTCTTGTAGTCTAACTGCTTCCCATCACTCAAGCTCTTTGTCGGACACTCATTTTCATAGTGACCCATCTCATTGCATATAAAACATTTCAATAACTATAAATCAAATTTGGTCATACCATCACTCTGATCTTTTTCATTGCAATCAAAATCCTTATTTCCCATCTTACCACATCGGTAGAACTTTCTAGAATTCAGAAGACATTCTCTAGCATGCCTTTTACCACATTTATCACAAACTGGAAACTTAGTTTTCTTACTGCCAGACCTTTTTGAAGAATTCTTTCCTTTCTCCTGCCACCTAGGTCTCTTCTTCTTCTGGTTGTTATAGAACACTTGATCATCAGCAAACTCCATTTCCACCTTCTCTTCACATTGAAAAAACTTTTCATAACTTTTAAACTCACGAGAATCCAATGCCCTTCGATATTTTGGCTTTAATCCTGAGTAAAAATGCTTGATTTTACTATAAAGGTCTTGGATAAAATTTGGAGCATACCTTGACAAACGAGTGAACCTTTCTTCATAGGCAACTAGTGAGTCTTCCTCTCGCCTCAAATCTAGGAATTTTTTTTCCATCCTAAGTCAAACAGACTTAGGAAAATACATCTCAAGAAACATACCTTTGAATTCATTCCAGTCAAGATCATCAATCTCATCAGCGTCCCTGATATTTTTAACCATCGACCACCACTGATCTGCTTCACCCTCCAAACGATAAATAGAAAGACTAACCTTTTGATTTTCTAAACACCCCATGACATCAAAAAGCTTCTCCAGTGCTTTAATCCACCCTTTAGCTAGCACAGGGTCAGATGATCCTCTGAATGATGGGGGATGTTGCCTCATGAAATGTTCCACCACCAACATGTTCCTATGTGGTTGATCAGGTTGATCTCGTGCATGGATACCACCACCATTTATCGCTTGAGTCAACTGCGCCATTACTGCAACAAAGTGTTCCGTTCCAATTCTGACCATCTCAGGATGCTGATTCGGAAGGTTATTTACTTCTATATTCCTTCCTAGAACTGCTTCCCTATTTCCTCTGCAAAAACCCGTTCTGAACAAACATGTCTTAGATGAAGCATCATGGTAATCTTCAAATTCTATATCATTTCGATTTGACCCAAAAAAATATTTTCGAATATTCATTTAATAGAATTCAAACTCCTAAAGTTATCTAAACCTACCTTTGATACAAACTATAAGGCCCCAGCCTTAAACCATACTTAATATTGAGTTATTACAAGATTACACATTGAGAATATTATCATGTTTAGAGTTTTAGAGAATTAGATCATAAGACTTGCAGTACATTCCACATTTAAACAAAGTAGTTACATTAAAGATAGTATTCATTTTTCCCATCAATGGAAACATTTTTATTATAAAACATGGATTCTTTCTTGACACTTCCTTGAAACTATAATCACATCATGTACCTTTCCCTTGACATGTGAGAATCATTTCAAACACCTGGGATGAGCATAAAAAGCATAGTAAGGGATATGAAAATATGGAAAGGAAATATTAGTACATGTATACATAAGAATCAATGAAATCATAATTTACTCATAAAACATAAGCAATTTAACATACCTCTTCAAATCATAAATAAATCATAGAAATCATAAGACATAAAGGTAACTTGAGGCATTCATAACATTCTTACGTATGGAGTAACCCTCTTTGTTACGTTTGGAATACCCACCACATTATATTCCCTAAATCTCTTTGGAGAAAACTTATAGTTTAACTCCTTTGCGTTACCCAATGCATTAGAGAGCTATATCGGGCTCACCGGCCCTTAGATTATCACGAAACCACCCGTCTTCAAAATAATTCCCAAGAACCACAACATAATCGTATCACATAAAACATGCATAAAGGAAACATAACATTTCCACCTTTCAATCACAAGATATCAATACATCACATTGATATAAAAACATAATGAAAACCATTTATAATACCGAAATATATGAAAAGTGAAACATGGTATTTATTTTTCTTTAAAAAAAGGTATGGCTTGTAGAGGGTGCCGAAACTCAAATAATGGTCACGGCGGCGGAGAAGTCGTTGTCGCCGCATACGTACGAAAAAAACATTCACTTTTTTCATTTAGTAAAACGCTTCGTATAAAAAATATTCCTTTGGATAAATGTAAAATTCAAAGGGGTTTATACACCGTATAAAAGAAGTTTGTGTATAAAACAAAATATGCCTCAATGAAAGGAGATTGAGACGAAGTCCCTTACCTCGGGTCAAACTTGACTCGATTGTTCTTTAATCTCATGAATAATAAACTCGAGTTATTTTCTACATTATTAAGAACCTTTTTCAAGTTCATTATTCCTTTTATATCAATGATTACCATGTCATGATCTTTATGTAATTATTTATGTTAATAATGGTCGTTTTAACGATCATTGGTACTTGAGTCAAAAATAAACTCTTTATAATTAAAATTTGTTCATGTGGTAAAATATCCATTATATCCAGAATTTTATTCATGATATAGATGTAATATATATCATATATATCCATAATATTCATGCATTTATAATATTACATAACATTTAGAGGTAAGAAATGAAATGCACCGTTCATGGGGACGGTAAGTCGTACGTACGCATGAACGCTACTTCCATTTCTATTTAAAATTTAATGGAATTAAAACATAATGATATATAATAGTATTTTAATTATAGTATGGTATAATATATAATATCATTAAATATATCCTTTATACATACCACATATGGTATTAACGAATCAAATCACTTTGAGGGGGCGGTAGTCCGCACTTCCTAAAATGAAGATATCACGTATAACCATAATGGAAGCCATAAAGGTATGCCATAAATGAAAATTAAATAAGATTAAGGAAACCGTAAACATATTATATATCATATATAAATATAGTGGAATCTTAATGGCCACATTTGAAAGTGTTAGAAGAATATTGAACAATCATCGTTTCGTGAGGCAGAAATTTTCCATCCACGGAAACAGTATGTTCTTTAACCATTAGATGTAGGTGTGTGTAAGTGTTGCTCGAATAATTTTTATAAAAAAATACTAGTACATGGAAGATACTGGTGTTGTTACAAAAGAAATTAATAAAAATATTTTAGGGGGTTGGAGAATAAAAATAAAACAAAAGAACACAAGTGAAGACATTACCTTAAAAACGGGTAAATCTTTTTGATTTGAGCTCAAAATCTTACTTGGGAAGACTTATGCCCAAAGTTATGCTTCTAAGAGTTAGAGAGGGATGTGGAGAGACAAAATGTTCTGGGTTTGGCCGAGCCAAAGGCTTGAGAGGTGTGGGTAATGAGGTAGAGTTGGGGGCCTTTTATAAGAGGAGAGGAGGGGCACTCTTGGAAAGTTACAAAATGTTACTTTATTTTTAAATGGTTTTCGGATTTTAAAGGTCCCACATTGATTTATTTTGAGGATAATGTGATAAGGGTTCTAAATATACTCATACAATAGGTCTTTTACAAGTTTAGGTTTTAGATTTTACATTATCTTTCTATTTTATTTAAATCCTTTATTAATGAGGTAATCGTTCCATCATCATGATGTCAATAATAATTAAATTTATATAATGTATAAAAATTATAAGAAAACTACTATGATGTAGGAAATATTTTTAACTTTCCAATTAATATTTATAGTCCAAAATATCATCTATTTAAACAAAATTAAAAATGTTATACTTAGGTGATACATTCTTTGTTATATTTACTTTCTTTAAAAATAAAAAAATAAAAAGTCACTTTCACACAAAAGTGATTCCATGGGGTCCCCAAGATTGGCACATGGAATCCCATGGTCGGCCATGAGACAACCAGTATCATTAGGACACATTTTGGTGTCATTTTGTTATTATTATGATATTATTTTATTATCCTTAACAACCCGATTACTCATTAATCAAGATAATTAAAGATAATTACTGTCGTTACTATTCATAATGTCCAAAAACAAAAGTGTCTTGATTACATAATTTTGACCTTCTAATTACAAATATGTAATCCATTTTACCAAATTACAAACACAGAAATTTTCTGAAATTAATTTAAAAATAATTCCCTTTTTCAAAACAAATAGCGGGTTTTTTGAAACAATATCTATGAAAAGTTTGGCATTAGATTATGCCCAATTACAATGTGAAATTAATCCTAATGACCACCATTGGATTAAATGGTGAAAATATATTCAAATTACACTTTAATAACAATTAAAAAAATAATATAACCATATAATTAAATTAGATGAAAAAGCAGTTTTGATGTAAAATGCAGTATTTTTCACTATTCATTAAAAAATGAACATTGTCAGAAAAATACAAAAAATTTATCCCATGTAAATTTCAATGTACTAATCATAAAGAATATGTTTATTTTGACAAATAAATCTTATAAAATTTTCAAAAGTTTGATTTTAAAAATGTTTTCCATCAAAAGACAGTAAAACAATCTTTTAAAAATATCAGTGTATTCCATGCTTAAGATTGGATTTATTCTCATTTTAAGCCTCTAAAACACTGTCTAATTCAAAAATAGAAATAGATAAAAATATCTATTTTTAAATACTTACTTGGTATGTTGCAATACACATATTAATGTTATGAGGAACTACTTTATTTATTTATTGGGTCCATAATAGGGGTGTTATGCTTTAAATGGGCTGATAGTATAACAAAAAAGGAGAAGTGATATTTCAGTGTTCAAATATTTATACCCAAGTTAATGAGGTGAACCATTATTTCTAGAATCATATATGATTATAACTCTATAGTTTTACATAGTTGGAATAAATTAGTTCTTAGGATGGGTGAACTCTTGGGATTTTACCTTGGGTGTGTTTTATTATAAAAAAACACTAATGAAACCTGTGTAAGAATATATGGATCATCATTAATTAAATTAATTACTCCATTGGGTAATATCTTTTGATGTTCTATGAAAGAATCCAAGGGTTTTTTGGAGACCCATAGGGTCTGAAGATGAGTTTCATGACCCATAGTCTACCAAGTCAGGAATAATTTTACTAGATCCAATACCTAGACAAAATTACTATTAAAATATCTAAGGAATGGGTGTGGGGTCCACAATGAGGGTGTTGCAAAGTAAATGGGTGATGAGTTTAACATAGGTACAAATGTGATACATCAAAGTCTATATGAATATACTCATCTCAAAAAAGTGAACCATATATTTTTGGGATCCTTCCTAATTAAGAGTCCAAAGTAAATCATGCATATGTTCGAGTATTGATCCTGATGGGTGATATCATAGGTAATATATTATAGTGTTTCAGGTTGAGGATAATTCATATAAAATAAAATAGTATGGCCTTTTGGTATAAGCATTAGTATAATAAGTGAATGCGATATTAAATAGCCTTGGTAGGTCTAGGGAGGACACCATAGTTTTATGCTAGACCAATGGTGTCAGCGGACCATGATTTTGGCTAGTGGTTGGTCGATCATGAATATATATATATATATATATATTTGTTCTCATTTATATATATACATATATACACCCAAAATTTTAATAATTAAAAATGACATTTTATATTCCAATAAATTGAATTCATATGACACATGTAATAAAATTAATGTTATTACAGAATATCTCAAAAAATAAGCACACAGATAAAATTTCAGACATCAATTAAGACAATTAAAAAGTATTTTATTGGGAATATAGATTTATTTTTTCTCTTTTACACAACTAATAATAATACTAAAATTATTATTACCCTTATTTTTTTAGGCTCCCAAACATATAATGTGAACAAATGTAATATTACAGCTAGGGTAAAAACTGAATTATGGACCTAAAGGTCCCATTAAATTTGTGATATGATACATTATTAATGAGATAAAAAAATTGTACAAAAATTTAATAAAAAACCTATATAAATAACCCTCATATTTTATTTTACCAAACTCTAATTATATACAAAAATTATTTTTCTCAGAAGGTATACCCACTATCCTAGACCAATGGGTGTTCAGAGATATCCTACATGAGACTGTTCGAGATATATTCCATTATATTGGAATAAATTCATGTTCTACATAAATTATTATTTATTTTTGTATACTACTAACACAAAGAAACTAAAGGCCCCAAAATCCTACGGTAATAAAGATACTAAATATGAAAAATATTCCATTGAATATTTGAGTGTTAATGAGGTTTTTACCCTAACGTAAAGAATTTAAATCATTTATAAAGTAATTTTTATTGAAAAAATAAATTTCCAAATTAAAATGATGTCAATTTATTTATAATTATGATATTTTTTATCATTAAATACCATGAAAATTTTTATTATCTCCTTTTATTGACATATAGTTGTTGAAAATTAATTGTTGTTGTATTATTTGACCAGCTTTGGATATTAATCGTAAATATGTGATTTTCATGCTCATTAATCTATAAAAGGAGTGTCATTAGATACAATTACATATCCTAGAATGTCCATGGGACCAATAATAGGCTATAATAGGTTTCCACCACCAACCCATGCTTTACTTCTTCTAGCACTAACCTTAGTTCATTTTACGTCATGTTAGGATAAACCATCAAATATATAATATCATCATTTAGTTCTTAGTTAATTTAATTAAATCCAATAAATATTTTTAAAATATCTTCTCAACAATTATAACACACAAATAATTTATACCAATTATATAGTAAAAAATATAGAATTTCATTTAAAAACTCTACATAACATAAATAAGTTACATTTATGGAATGGAAACCAACATTCTTGGTCATGATGTATGAATCTATGTGAAATACCACAAATAATATGTCAATATCATTTACATAACCAATGGTGATATTGATAAAATGTATCAAAAAATGTAAATTAACATTTTATTGAAACATATTGTCTATTATATAGTGCTAGCTATGAGAATAAATAGTTCCACTACCAAAGTACCAACCATCCTAACTCATTTTCATTTATTTCATAATTCAAGTCATGTGAAAACAAAAGTGAAAAAAATCATGATTCTATGATAAAATATTTTAGAATCCCATATTGAACCATCATGCCAGAATAGGGTGATAAATGACCACATGAATGCCTCCCCAAGTGTACGAGGTAATCAACAAGCAGAGAGGGTCTACATTACTAAATGGATAGATTATACCCCATGTATCATTTTATGGGAATGATTATTAATAACAAATAATTATAAAAAATTAAATTACAAGTGGAATCTAAACTATGAATATATTTCCAATAAATGGATTATAACATGACAGAAAAATTAATGTGATCACCATTGGATAATAAATAAACTAAACAATTATCTTATATATGGGTAACACATGTAAATAAAAAAATTGATATCGTGTTTGAACTACATCCAACAAAATTTACATCATCCAACTCCAATAGCTCATCAGCCAATCACATATTGTTTTTACTTTTTATATCACTCATGGAATTTAACGGTTCACTATGGTGTTAGTGAATGAAATTCTTGGAAACCATCATAAACTCCTAACCCTAATTCATAAAAAATAAAATTCTAGGACATCAACCTAAACTGGGTGCATAAATTAAATTAATATATCAAATAAGTAGAATACACAACTTGTGTCCTCAGGGACAAATTATACATACTTCATAACCATTCCAAGAGAATAAATCGTACTTTACTATAATTACAATAGAAAATTCAAGAATTTTCCTCACATATACAGTTGGTGGAATATCCAAAAAAATATTACCAAACACTCCCAAAATATAGGATATTTTATATACATACTGACCACAATCTATCATGTCCACCTCATAGGAGAACTAAATGTATGTGAAACATAACATTTTCTTGGATATCCCATGTACATTCCCTCCAATGTCTGAAGCATTCCCCACAAGTCAAAACTTTGAAACATGAATTATAATCCTAATATTGTCCCACATGGTTCCCATATCACATTCCATCCAATATGTTAAATTTATCACATGTAATCCAATATCAAAAAATATGTGTCACATATCACATTATTAACAATAATGACCCAAATTGATTTCACATATAACATGTCGACCAAGTATGAAGAATTTAATTAGTCAATTTTTTAATACATAATAATAGTAAATATGTTACAAATACACACGACATAACAAAATCACATTAATAAAAATATATCATAATCATTCCAATCCATATTCCTGAAACACCATGAGAAGGATAAGGTTACAAACATGCACACACCATAGGTAATCATGCATAATTCATCAGTCTCACATTATACACATACAAGAAAATAAATCATGCCAAAAACCCATAAAGAATATGTGCTAATTCCAGGTGCTTCATAACATATGTACAATTGATATAGATGGAAATGGTTGACATTTGAGATTGACATCCCAATGTATTACTAAATTCTTTTAGAAAATAATTATGTTTAATGTTATCCTTATCAATATGTACCCAATTACACTGATGGTGTGATAATATGATCAATATCACATAATAAATTTACAATATATGACCATAAAATAATAAAACTAATGTACAAGAGATATGGATTTAAGAATTGAGATTGAGAATGGAATTTGTATTGATAAGGTAAAGGATATGCATCCCCAAATACCCCTTTATTATATATTTTATTTTTTCATTTATTATAAATTAAATTGATCTGTTTATTTTATATAATATTTTTCATAAAATCATGTGACACACCCCTATCCTCGTACATTCTTTACATCTAATATACATCTATTTTGAAACATTAAAATTTATATTTAATACATATAAAGAATTCATCCATATAAATATATATATATATTCTCTTTGTATATACATGCACCTATATATATATATACAGCTTTATATATATTTCTGTTTAACCCATTTATAAACCCCTTTTATATATACATAAACATTTTTAAATCTATATATATACACACACACACATATATATAACCAATATATAGATTTATAATTTTTATATCACCAATTTTTAAAGTTAATTAAAATCCACTCTGTTAATAATTTATTTTTATTTATTGATAAAATGTAAATTTCTAATATAATTCACACAATAAATTTTTTAAGGACATTATAAATTGTAAAAATCTTTTAAAAACATTGAAATATTCTATGATTTTTTTTTGATTTTTAGGTGTACTTTTATCATTGGATTCTGAGAATCATAGATCCTTGACACTAATAAGTAATAATGTTTTAATTTTTTCATCAAAAACTCACTATATTTATAAATTAATTGAATATATCCTGAATGATGTATCATATTTGAAATCTATGAAAAAATTCAGTTTCGGGAATCATGGTTTACCCTAGGTGTGAACAATTTTTTTTGGTAATTTAATGTTTAGTAACATCAAATCAAAAGGTCATTTATGTAACATTTTTCTAAAATTGTTTTTGAAAACATTTAGTATCTCCAATATTGTGTATCATATGAGAAATACAATTCAAGCATAATAAATATTTTAACCTCGGAACGATGTATCATTTCTATTCATTGGGTATTTAGTTACACTGCACACAAGAGTAATAATAAAATAAAATATTTTAATTTTTTCTAATAAAAATACGGAAAATACGATTTTAATAAAATAATTTTGAATTATATTAATTTATTAGCAATATTTCCCCTCGTGTATATATTTATTGGGATATTATCAAAAAATAGTGATATTATTAATTATGTTATTAAAATTCAATTATGTGGAAATTTCAAAATTATCCACTATTATCACCATTTAATGGATGTTTTATTTTATTTCATATTGATCATAATTATTGGGGATACTTAATAAATAAAATTATATTAAATGTGGATACTGGTAATATTATCTTGAGAATATAATTTTATTGTGATAAAATAAATATATGTAATCATATGTATATAAGATAAATATATATGTATATAAATATTAGAGTGTGTGTATATATATATATATATTAGTTAAATAAATATATACATGAGGTTATATATATATATTTGTGTTTATATATACATATAAATATATATCTTTATATATCGGCCACCTTAACATTTCTAATCACCATCTCTTCTATTTTACATTTTATTTTTTATTTTCCGTTCATTTATAATTAATTCATAAGGTGATATTAAACAGATTAATGTGTCATTAGTTTCATTACATTAATTTTAATGAGTAGTATTGTAAACTAATTGATTTTGAATGAATTTAGTATTATAAGTAGAAAGTATATGATGATTTCAACGAACATCACCAATTTACATTGTACCTTTGTTATGAATCCCTCATCATTAGCAAATATCTATTTTATTGGTTTTTCATGATTTCTGAGCATGTGTGTGTATCCCCTAAGATCCATTTCTTATTATTGAACACATGTTGTTTGTGTGAGTGTTTAATATTGACCTCTAGTAAATTTTTATGTCATATGAATTGCTATGATTCTGATTTTTTTTTGATTTCATATTTTTTTTGCATACTTTTTTTAATCATATATATTATTATCCTGTCTTTTGTCGATTTGTGTGAAATTTCTAACTATTTTTTTGACATGAGATATTTGACACATGTTTAAATTGAAATTGGACAAGATATGATATATGAGACATATTTTATTAAATATTTGATGGTATGTGAGACATTAAACATATTTTATGGTATTTGATATGTGAAATATGATGAATGAAATAAAAAACATCATGCATATTATAGAATATATTATTGAGTGGATTGAGTTAGAAATTATTTATAATAAAAATCATATATTTTATTTGAAGATATATGTCATATAATTTTGGGGTTTCCTATGAGGGTTATGCATCAGATTATGATATTTAGGTACTTTGGCTGTCCAAATTGGTGTTAACATGCCATAAATATTTTATGATATTCCAAAGTGGTCATGTTTATGTATAGTTATTGATGTTTCTACTTGTGTGGTGCTTATTCGTGCCAGTTTTTTTCCACATAGTGTTGAAGAAGGTAGTACCAATCCCTAAGGACCCAACATGTGTTTGGTACATGAATGATATTTTTTTATATTTATACTATAATTAGTTCATTTCATTAAAAAAAATTGTGAACTAAATATATGGGTCATTTTGGGTTTACTAATATGTCTTTTACCACAAAATACATGGGTATTTCAGTGTTATTGAAGTTATAATGTGGCATTCATTGAAGGTAGAGGCCATGTTGAAGACAACTATGTAGTTTGATATGGATGATACAAATGTTTCTTGATGGAATTCAAGAGTGAAATATGTAGTCAATTTTATTTATTTTATTTACCATATACAATGGATCCTACTTTAGTTTTATCATTATGATATTAAGATTAATTTGGGTTTTCTTGTCACATTGGAATCCATTTATTTTTATTCCATGTATATGTTACATACCATATATATTATGATTATTAAAATAATTTTTTTTGGTTATCGGTCCAATGACATGAATAATTGTGTATTGTCCCCCCATTTATAGATTTAGACTGTCAATTTGAGTCTAGAAACACATGAATATGAGGATACATGCATGTTGTCATGTAGATCCCTACTCAGACCTTGTTGTTTATTCTAGGATGTTTTATTTATGAGTATGTGGTGATGAAATTTAGTGCAAAAAATTAACCCATTTGACTCTTGGGGCTTGTGAACTAGATCATGGGGCATTTCCTAGATAATAATTTGCTAGTCTCAATCATTGATATTCTAGTGCACTTGGATTCTGAGGAGGAGAATGAGAGACAGTTGAGGATGATCCTTGATACTTTTTGAGCACCAAAATTATGGGAAGCATAAGAATTTTTATCTTTTTATTTAGGAGTTCTACATTTGTGTACATTTAATCTCAATATAACATGTTGTTATTTACCCGATGAAGTTTGAGATAATGTAATACTTGATATGCAATAGAATGTGATGTATGTGTAGATAATCCATGGGATGGATTGATACTATAGAATAATTATGACTAGAATATCTATGATATTTGAGCATTTGAATACATTGACCAGGAATGGGAAAACGTCCAAATGGATGGAATGTGAAATTAGGATTTTCATGTGTTGCAGTAGTATTTGATGAGCTCTATCATATTGGGATTCCAAGAGGATAATAATTTGTACATATTTTTTAAGTGATTACTCTATTAAGAGAAATGGTTTTATATTTATGTAGAGGAATGTAGTGACATCCATTTTATCATATATATTGAGACCATATGAGAAGATCTACACAACACACAATCTGATGTAGGAAGTCATAGTGGTCAACATAATTATTTGGAAACACTACCTTATAGTTGATAAATTTATCATCCCTTATCATTATAAATGCCACAATTAAATATTCTAATAGAAGGATATTATGTTGATACAAAGGAAATTTGTATATTTCTTCTAGGATTATTACATTGAGATAGAATATACACCAATTAATGGGAAAATAATGGTATAATGCTTAATCAGCAGTTCTAAATTACAATTTTTTATTGGGGATTTAGAGTAGTTAGCCTCATTATTGCTATCACTATTGGATGAGGATAGTAAAGATTACCTCATATAATTGGTTATTAGACCACTATGTCTTTTACATGTTATGGAGGATCTGTATAGATTTTGAAAATATGAGATCATACATGCTCAGAGATCAACTGCATGGGGTCATCATGTATTTTATGATGATGGGAAGAACATCATCCTTTGTATATGATAGAACAAGGTACCACTGAAATTTCATTTGAAGGTTTCATGGGAGTTTCATACATCCTCCTTTTCATTACTTTTATGTGAAAAAAATATGTAAAATAGACTAAAAAGTATGATATGTTTGAATGTATAATTAAGTATAAAGGAACATTTTCTCCTGATCAAACTACTTTTATTAGGTGAATTCCAATATACAGGTTCTAGTGAGATTAAATCAATCCATTAAGGTTGAATAATAAAATTGGGATTTTATATTTATGGTATTCCGTATGGATATTAAAAATGACTAGAGGATGTGATTCTATGTGGGAGATCATAGTCTAATAACTAGGTTGACCCACTACAAAGATATCTGAGAGAATGGTTTAATAGAGGGAATGGGATTCCATTACTTGATGAAAATTACATGTCCTCATAGTGTTCCATTAATGTAAATCTATGTTTTCTATACCTAGGTGTCACACATTGGTTCCCCGATCCAATCTACCACATGACCTCACAAATGCCTTTTCATATTCTATGGGATATTGAAACGTATCAAGGGTTTGATATGTCAATCAAAGGGATACTATACCCTATTTTATCATAGTAATATACACTACTGGAAAAGGGGTATTTCCCAACGGTTCTGAACCGTTGGGAAAGCCAGAAGAACCGTTGGTATATGTTATACCAACGGTTCTGCAAACCATGGGGAAGTAAGCCGTTGGGAAAACCAATCCCAACAGTTTATAGGGAACCATTGGTATAGGTTAGTAAAATTACCCTATGCCAACGGTTTTCCCAAACCGTTGGCATAAGTTTTACCAACGGTTTACACAAAACCATTGGTAAAACTAAAAAATAAAAATGGGTTTTCCAATGGTTCTCATCGAACCGTTGGCAAAAAAATCCCTAGAAACCTTTCCCAACAGTTAGTAAACCGTTGGGAAAGGATTATTACAACCCTATGCCAACGGTTTGAAACCATTGGCATAGGCCATGCTGTGCAAATTGCACAGCAGCCTGCAATTTGCACAGCAGCCTATAATGATGTCCATTCTCCACCTTTCCAATTACTATACAAACAATAACAAACTAATGCATACATATAGAGAACTAATTCAAACACATTTAACATATAATGCATTATTGAACTATACACATCCAGAATTAAATCATAATTCATAACGTAATTATAAACATACATAATTGATTTAGTATTCAATTTAAAATTTAGATGAAAATTATATGTGGAATCTGGAATTCAATTCATAATTGAATAAATACCTAATTTAATTATCAATAATTAAAAAAATACATTAAAAACTGAATAAGTATCAATAGAATTCGAATACGTTTGTTCAGTTTTTCTTTTACCCATTGTTTTTACTAAAAATGATGTCCATTTTAAACAGAATACAAACACGTTGAGTGATATAGGCCACACCATACCTCTAATTGAAGCGGGGTTGACTCGTACATGATACATATGACCCATGGATCGTTTTCCTAAAGTATCAACATATTCTGAAAATGTTTGGTCGGTTTTCCGTTTGCCAGATATTGTTTTCACAAAAAATATTGTTCATTTCAAAAAACAAATATGACACTTTGAGTGGTTCTTTCCACATCATGCCTCGTATTAAGGAAGTGTTAACTCATACATGTCACATATGACTCATTGATCATTGTGATAAAGTTTCAACAAATTCAGAATGCGTTTGGTCAATTTTTTGTATGCCAGTATTTTTTTTCAATTAAAATGTTGTCCATTATATATAAACGTGAGACACATTGAGTGGTGTCGGCCACACCGAGCCTCATATTGAGGTGGGGTTGACTCTTACATGTCACAAATGACTCATGGATCATTTTCCTAATGTTTGAATAGAATCCGAATGTGTTTCGTCAGTTTTTCGTATGTCAGTTGTTGTTTTCACTTAAAATGATGTCCTTTTGAAACAAAAGAGAGACACTTTGAGTGGTTCTGGCAACACCGCGACTCGGATTGAGGAGAGGTTGACTTGAACACATCACATATGACCCATGGATGTTTTTACTAATGTTTCAATAGAATACGAATGTGTTTGGTCAGTTTTCCATATGCCAGTTGTACTTTTCACTTAAATTGTTGTCCATGTCAAATAAAATGGATACACTTCTAGTTTTGATGGCCACACTATGCCTTGTATTTAAGAAGGGTCGTCTCCTAAACATCAAATATGACCCGTGGATCATTTTCCAAAAATTTCAATGGAATCCGAATGCGTTTGGTCAGTTTTCTGTATATCAGTTATGGTTTTCACTTAAAATGATGTCCATTTTAAACAAAAGAGTGACAGTTTGAGTGGTGTTGGCCACACTGCACCTTGTATTGAGTTGGGGTTGTATTTTACATGTCAAATATGACCCATGTATCATTTTCTGAAAGCATCAAGACATTCAAAATGTGTTTTGTCAGTTTTCCGTATGTCAGTTGTTGTTTTCACTTAAAATGTTGTTCATTTCAAAAAAAATGAGACACTTTGATTGGTTCTGGTCACACCATGTCTCGAATTAAGGCAAGGATGACTTGTACCTATCACATATGACCCATTGATTTTTTTTTCTAAACTTTCAACACATTCCGAATACATTTGGTCGGTTTTCCGTATGTCAGTAGTTTTTTTCAATTAAAATGATCTCCTTTTCAAATAAATGTGAGGCACTTTGAGTGGTGGTGGCTACACCATGCCTCGGATTGAGGAGAGGTTGACTCGTACACATCACATATGACCCATGGATAGTTTTCCTAAAGTTTCAATGGAATATGAATGCATTTGGTTGGGTTTTCCTTTGTCATTTATTGTTTTCACTTAAAATGAAGTCTATTTTAAACTAAAGAGAGACAATATGAGTGGTTCTGGCCACACCATTCCTCATATTGAGGCGGGGTTGACTCTTAAATGTCACAAATGACCCATGGATAGTTTTACTAAAGGTTCAACAGAATCAGAATGTGTTTGGTCGGTTTTCTATATGTCATTTTTTTCCACTTAAAATGAAGTCCATTTTAAAATAGAGAGAGACACTTTGAGTAGTTCTAGCCACACCGTGCCTCAAATTGAGGTGGGGTTGACTCGTGCATATAATATATGGCCCATGGATCGTTTTTATAAAGTATCAACACAATAAGAATCCATTTGGTCTACTTTTTGTATGTACTTAAAATGTTGTCCATTTTAAACAAAAGAGAAAAAACGTAGAGTGATCTCAGCCACAATGCATCTTGGATTGAGGAGATATTGACTCGTACACATCACATATGACCCATGGATCAATTTTATAATGTTTTAACAGAATACGAATGTGTTTGGTCAGTTTACTGTATGTCTGTTGTTGTTTCCAATTAAAATGAAGTCCATTTTAAACTATAGAGAGATACTTCGAGTGTTTCCGACCACTCTACCCCTCAGATTAAGGCTGGGCTTACACGTACACATCACATATGACCCAAATATTGTTTTCCTAAAGTTTCAACTGATTCCAAATGTGTTTGGTCGGTTTTTCGTATGTCAGCTGTTGTTTTCATTTAAATTTTTGTCTATTTCAAATAAACCTGAGACACTTTGAGTGGTGTCGGCCACACCTAGTCTCAGATTGAGGCAGGGTTGACTTTTACAGGTCACTAATGTCACATGGAACATTTTCCTAATGTTTCAATAGAATATGAATGCATTTTTTCAGTTTTCCGTATGTAATTTTTTGTTTTCAAATAAAATGAAGTCCATTTTAAACTATAGAGAGACACTTCGAGTGGTGTCTGCCACTCCGCACCATGGATTAAGGCTGGGTTCTTACATGTCAAAAATGACCCAAAATTCATTGTCCTAAAGTATAAACACAATCTTAATGTGTTTTTTCACTTTTCAATATGTTAGTTGGACTTTTCACTTAAAATGTTATTCATTTAAAACAAAAATGAGACACTTTGAATGGTGTCGGGCACACTGTGACTCTGATTGAGTCAGGTTTGACTCTTACACGTCACATATGACTCTGGAATCGTTGTTCAAAAGTTTCAATGGAATCTGAATGCGTTTCATCAGTTTTTGTTATGTTAGTTTTTGTTTTCACTTAAAATGATGTCCTTTTGAAACAAAAGAGAGACACTTTGAGTGGTTCTGGCCACACCACACCTCGTATTGAGGGGAGGTTGACTCATACACATCACATATAACCCATGTATCATTGTACTAAATTTTCAACAGAATATGAATGCCTTTGGTCAGTTTTCCATATTCCAGTTGTACTTTTCACTTAAAATTTTGTCCATTTCAAATGAAACTAAGACACTTCGAGTTGTGACGTCCACATTGCGCCTCAGATTTAGGAGGGTTTGGATTATAAACATCACATATGACTCATGGATTGTTGTCCTAAAGTTTCAATGGAATATGAATGTGTTTGTTTGGTTTTCCGTATATCAGTTGTTGTTTTCACTTAAAATGATATCCATTTTAAACAGAAGAGATACACTTTGAGTGGTGTCGGCCACACCACTCCTCAGATTGAGGTTGGGTTGACTTATAAATGTCACATAGGACCCATGTATTGTTTTCTTAATGCATAAAAGAATTCATAATGCGTTTGGTTGGTTTTCTGTATGTCAGTTGTTGTTTTCACTTAAAATTTTGTTCATTTAAAAAAAATGAGACACTTTGAGTGGTTCTGGTCACACCATTCCCCAGATTAAGGAACGGTGGACTCGTACACATCACATATGACCCATTTATCATTTTTCTAAACTTTTAACACATTCTGAATGCATATGGTCTGTTTTTCATATGCCAGTAGTTATTTTTAATTAAAATGTTGTCCATTTCAAATAAATTTGAGACACTTTGAGTTGTGCTAGCCACATCAGGCCTCTCATTGAGGCGGGGTTGACTCATACAACTCACATATGACCCATTTATCGTTTTCCCAACGTTCCAATGGAATCCAAATGCATTTTGTCAGTTTTTCATATGTCATTTATTATTTTCACTTAAAATGAAGTCTATTTTAAACGAAAGAGATAAAATTTGAGTGGTTTAGGCCACAACGTGCCTCAGACTGAGGCGTGGTTGACTCATACACGTCATAAATGACCCATGGATCATTTTACTAAATGTTCAACAGAATATGAATATGTTTTTTTAATTTTTTGTATGTCAGTTTTTTTCACTTAAAATGTTGTTCATTTAAACAAATGAGACACTTTGAGTGGTTCTGGCCACACCGCACCTCGTATTGAGGAGGGATTGACTCAGGCACATCATATATGACCCATGTATCGTGGTGCTGAAGTATCAACACAATTAGAATCAATTTTCTCATTTTTCTATATGTACTTAAAATGTGGTCCATTTTTAATAAAAAGAGAGACACTTAGAGTGATCCCAGCCACACTTCAACTCGTATTGAGTTGCAGTTGACTTGTATACGTCACATATGACCCATGGATTGTTTTACTAATGTTTTAATAGAATCCGAATGCGTTTTGTCAGTTTACCATATGTTAGTTGTTGTTTTCAATTAAAATGAAGTCCATTTTAAACTATAGAGAGACACATCGAGTGGTTATGGACACTCCACACCTTGGATTGAGGTTGGGTTGACACGTAAAGGTCACATATGAAACATGGTTCTTTTTCCTAAAGATTAAACTAAATCCGAATGTGTTTGGTCGGTTTTCCGTATGTCAGTTGTTGTTTTCATTTAAAATGTTGTCTATTTCAAATAAACCTGAGACACTTTGAGTGGTGCCAGCCACACCTGGCCTAAGATTGAGGCGGGGTTGACTTATACACGTCACAAATGACTACTGTAATGTTTTTCTAAAGTTTCAATAGAATCTGAAAGTGTTTGGTTCGTTTTCCGTATGACAGTTGTTGTTTTCAATTAAAATGATGTCCATTTTAAACTATAGAGAGACACTTCGAGTGGTTCTGGCCACTTCGCACCTCAGATTGATGTTTGGATGACTCGTACATGTTGAAAATGACCCAAGGATAATTTAACTAAATTATCAACACAATCCGAATGCGTTTGGTTGGTTTTCCGTATATCATTTGTACTTTTCACTTAAAATGACATCCTTTTCAAAAAAAGTTAGACACTTAAAATGGTACCGGCCACACCGCGCCTCAGATTGAGGCGGGGTTGACTCATACATTTCCCATGTGACCCATGGATCATTTTCCTAAAGTTTCAACTAAATCCGAATGTTTTTAGTCGGTTTTACGTATGTCAGTTGTTGTTTTCATTTAAAATATTGTCTATTTCAAATAAACCTGAGACACTTTGAGTGGTTTTGGCCACACCTAGATTCATATTGATGCAGGGTTGACTTGTACACATCAAAAATGACTCATGGAATGTTGTTCTAATGTTTCAACAAAATCTGAATGCGTTTGGTCAGTTTTCCATTTGTCAGTTGTTGTTTTCAATTAAAATGAATTCCATTTTAAACTATAGAGAGACACTTCGAGTGGTGCTGGACACTCTACACCTCGGATTGAGGCTGAGTTGACTTGTAAACATCATAAATTACCCATGTATAATTTTCCTAAAGTATCACCACAATCCAAATACATTTGGTAAGTTTTCCCTATGTCAGAAGTACTTTTCACTTCAAATGTTAGCCATTTCAAACAAAAGTGAGACACTTCGAATTGTGCCGACCACACAGCACCACAGATTTAGGTGGGGTTGACTCATACACTTAACATATGAATGGTGTTTCGTTTTCCCAAAGTTTTAACTGAATCCGAATGCGTTATTTAGTTTTATGTATATCATTTGTTGTTTTCATTTAAAATGATGTCTATTTCAAATAAACCCGAGACACTTTGAGTGGTGCTTGCCACACATGGCCTCTAATTGAGGAAGGGTTAACTCGTACACGTCAAAAATGACTCATGGAATATTTTACTAATGTTACAATATAATCTGAAAGCGTTTGGTCGGTTTTCGGTATTTCAGGTGTTGTTTTCAATTAAAATGAAGTCCATTTTAAACTATTTAGAAACACTTCGAGTGGTGTCGGCCACCCCACGCCTCAGATTTAGGCGGGGTTGACTCTTACATGTCAAAAATGACCCAAGGATTATTGTCCTAAAGTATCAACACAATCCAAATGTGTTTGGTCGGTTTTCTGTATGTCAGTTGAAATTTTAACTTAAAATGTTATCCATTTCAAAAAAATGTGAGACACTTCGATTGGTGCCGGCCACACTACGCCTCAGATTGAGGTGTGGTTGACTTGTACACGTTATATATGACCCATGGATCATTGTGCCCAAGTTTCAACTGAACTTGAATGCTTTTAGTCAGTTTTCCATATGTACTTAATATGTAGTCCATTTTAAACAGAAGAGATACACATAGAGTGATCCCGACAGCACCACAACTCAGATTGAGCTGGGGTTGACTCGAACATGTCACATATGACACATGGATCATTTTGATAAAGTATCAATAGAATACAAATGTGTTTTCTCATTTTTCCGTATGCCAGTTGTTATTTTCACTTAAAATCTCATCCATTTTAAACAAAACAGACACAATTAGCGTGCTACCAGCCACACCAAGCCTCAGATTTAGATGGGGGTGACTCATACACGTCACAAATGACCCATGGATCTTTTTTCTAATGTTTCAACACAATCCAGGTATCCATCACCTAGAAACCAAAGTATACATCCTAGAATTTCAAGTCTAAATTCCCTAAGAATGATGAGTTCGTCCATGAGTCCTTAACATATAACCCATGTCTTATCCTAACAATTAACAAGTAAACCAAATAAAATAAGGCATAATTCACATAACATGGAGAATGTAAATGAAGACTTCTTATTCAAATTAAAGCATATCATCACATGCACTTGAGGAGACTGAGCTAATAAGATTACCAAGACATTCATATAATTCAAGACATACAAAAAATGGAATAATACTAAATAACATTACATGATCAGAGAAATAAAAAAAGGCATGTCAAATCAAGGAGGAGGGTGGAGGGGATGTTTGAGGATACATGGAGGAGGGTGGGGGGGCTGTCTGGGGGGTTGTCTAGGGTCCAGGGAGGAGGGTGGAGGGGCTATCCGGGGGTTGTCCGGGGGGCTGTCCGGGGGGTGTTCGGGGGGCTATCCGGGGACTAAAGAGGAGGGTGGGGGGCAGTGCGGGGGGCTGTTCGGGGAGTGTTTGGGGGGATGTCCGGGGTCCAAGGGGGAGGGTGGGGGCTATCTGGGGGTTGTTTGGGGGGTTTTCTAGGGTCCAGGGAGGAGGGTGGGGCTGTCCGGGGGGTTGTTCGGGGTCCAGGGAGGAGGGGGGCTGTCTGGGGGACTGGCTGGGGGTGTTTGCGGGGCTGTCCGAGGACGAAGGAAGATGGTGGGGGGCTATTCGAAGGGCTATCCAGGGGGTGTTCAGGGGGTTTTCTGGGTTCAAAAAAAGAGGGTGGGGGGGGGGGGGGGGCTGTCCGAGGGGCTGTCCAGGGGCCAAGGAGGAGAGTGGGGGGGCTGTCTTGGGGGCTATCTGGGTGGCTGTCTGGGGAGTTGTCTGGGGGGGGGGGGGGTTGTCTGGGGTCCAAGGAGGATGGTGGGGGGTTGTCCAGGGTCCAGGAACGAGGGGGGCTATCCAGGGAGTTCCCAAACATACAAAACTCTATAAACATGCTCAAGATACACTGAAACCACTAAAAGATATCAACATCCATGAAAATAGAAAATATATAAAAATAACTCAACTCTAATACTATACTACGGGTCTAGATAAAACCAACAAATAGAATAGATTAAGCATCAAATCTCAGTAATATTAGTAAAAAATGTAATAGATAAACATGTCACACATCACCATCATCACCATCACCATCATCATCACCCTCGTCATCGTATTCGCCCTCCTCAACGCCCTCCTCCTCACCCTCGCCATTCGCCTCGCCCTCCTCCTCTCCCTCCTCTTTCGCATCTGACTCATCACCATCATCATCATCAGGCTGGACATCATCTTCACCACCACTAGAACTACCACCTGGAGCACCATATATCGAACGTATCGACGACATACATTCATCAAAGGCTGGGCTAACCTCTGGTGGAAGTGATGGATGTATAACTTCAATAAATTTCATAAATGCACTGTTTTCCCGAGCATACTGTTCTTCTATCTTTGTGGCCCTTTTTTCATCCTATTCTTCCTATTCCCTAACTTTCTACTGCTCGGTGGCACTACAACTCATACCTGAGGAGGGATAATACCTTGTCGAGGCTATCCTAGGTCGGTAGCGTACTCTTTTAGGATGCTCCTCTCCCAACAACTCATATAAGTGATCATTTTGCCAAAATTTGTTTGGTTCTTGGGCATCGAGGGCCTCTAAAGCAGTCTATTATAGATATAAATATATTTTTAAGTTACAAAATAGATACTAATATATAAAATCAACAGATTAAAACTTGAAATTTTTTGTTGAGTCACTTCGTTGACGACACTTCCATCCTTTTTCCATCTAATCGAGGAAAATAGTTTTGGTCAAGGAACACATCCTTCAATATTCTATATTTGCCTCTACAAAGACATTGAAAACTAAATTTATATGAAAAAATTTGAAAATGATTAAATAATTGAATAAATAATAGAAAGTGTATGTCATAATGAAAACTTATAAACAATTTTCATACATGCTTCCTCTCATGATCTGGCATCATAGTACGTCCCAGTGTGTGGAGGTATTTTTTTCATCAATGTTTTTTTTCAGATGATTCCTAAATATAAATCAACAATGAAAAAGATAGTATTAGTGAAAAACAATTATGTTATTATTTAAATACCTCAAATGTAATTAATACCTTAATCTAGGTATTCGTCCAATGAGTAATAATCTGACGATACTGCTCTATAGGACAATCATCCACGACCGGTACCGACTCAAACTCAGTGCCATCTCTATCACACCAGCCAATATAAAAATCATGATTGTAGGCTCTCCAATGCTCGGCTAAATCATTTAGACGTCCCAGTCGTGCACTCTCACCATCGGGAAAATTAAATCGAAGCTGACATCAAAATATTAATTCATAAAAATACAAGAAATAATTAATGGCATTAAATACAACAGATTTTTTTACCCACATCTCTACCCAATCTCTATCCTTGACCTCTTGTGGAAAATTTCTCCATGATAGCAGGATGACAGGAATGTTGTCAGAGTATTTGGAAAACATCGCCAAAAAACTCCGACATTGATGCCCTGTTTTCTCAACCATCTGGTTGTCTTTATTGTAATAAACCATAACCTGTGTGTGGCGGTTCCACACCGCACACAAGCGTGTAAACCCCTGCCCCGCCTCCTATCTGTAGATATAACTTTCACGAAATAAAAAAATATATTTTATAAAAACATGTTCTAATGAAAATAAATATTGCAATAAAAATATGTTAGGGTCCTATAAATATACCTGCGCCAGTCTGATCACTGAGTGCCATTGGATCCACAGAAACTAATGGAACACCTTGTGGTGGAACATTAGTCCAAGATGATGGAATATAGATTCTCTAAGAGACAGAAGTATAAGGAAAAGAAGATTGGGCAGCTGTATGAATGGATACTGACTGGGTAGTGGGAATCATGATGAGATATGAAAAAGATGGGGCAAAAGATGAAAATGGTGGAGAAAACATGGGAGGCCTAAATATTCTGTGTGTCCCTAATGACACACTAAGATCAGAATGTGGGAAAGATGACATGTCAATGGGATGGGAATGGTCTAGTTAGGTACACGAAGCAGCTCTTCCACCTCTGGTATGAACCCTCCTCGTACCACCTACCTGAGTACTAGGACCAGTACTAGGCTCCTCGTCGAATAACTATCGACGTATAGTTAGATCCTACAAAAATGTTTTCAAATAAATTAATCACACGACATAATATATTCTTTAAATATATATATATGAAATAAAGTACTCACTGTAGGCACTAATGGTGGAATGCCCATCTCTTCCATTCGACAATTGTTCTCCATCATTTTTTTCCTTCGTCTCTCTTCAATTGGATGCATTTCCTGATTTTAAAAACAAATATGTAATTAATTAGAAAAAGGAAACTAACGTGTAACCCAAAAAACTAAATATATGAGGGAATATGGGGTTTCAATAGTAATTTAGCTATCAATTGTCTTAGAAAATATTGAATGGATTTAATAAATCATACAAGTTGTAATGTTCACCAAGTTAGAAATACTGTTTGAATAGGTCGGAATATAGTTCAATTCCTAATTAGAAAATGCAATTCAAATACAACTGTAACCAATAAAAATTGAAAATTCAAATAATGGTCAAGTCACCTAAAACATATTTGAGATCAATACTAAATAAATTTGAATATTACCAACCTTAACAACCCAACTCGAGGTAAACAAAAATAATTGGGAACAGGGATGAATGAATCTATATATTTTCAACCACAACTTCAGGTTCACAATCAACTCTGACTATTGAGCTATTGGAGTCATCAAAAAAATAGATGGATTGGTTCCAATGGCTCTAGGGAAAGTGTCAATTCCATCATCACCATCATAAAAAATGTGTCTTGGAATTACTTCAACTATGACACCAAATTCAGGTCGAAGTTGGTCTTTGACATAAAAAACTTGTTTATCCATTGATTCTAACACATATGGTTCTTCGGTAGCAAGAGTGCGAGTCATATTAATTACTCAAAATCCACAATCATCAATAAATGTGTTATGTCTCATCATTTAATCAAACCAATGTCATTTCATCATTGTGGCTCGTCCATGAGTGTAATAATCCAATATTATTATTTTCTCAATGACTCCATAATAACTCACATTTTAAAATAGAGGTATACTATCTGATGCACTGGAATAAAAATCTGTTGTGGAAGTAACCATAACACTATCATGTTGTGTTCTCATGTTCTTTTCTTGTTCAGTGACAATAAATTTGTACCCATTGATAAAAATTGATTTACAGTCACGAACCACGGTGTTAGGACCAAAAGCCAAAGCTCTTATTTCCTCAGAGAGAGAGTCAGCAGAAAAACTCAATACCTGCAATATAGATGACTATTAAAGTTAATAAAATATTGATATAAATATTTTAAACAGTAATATTTTTACCTTCAATTTTCACCAACCAGAATACTCTTTGATATTCAAAGTCCCACTCCTTCTCAAAGATAAAGAATAATGCATTCTATTTATCATTATTTTATGTTCCCTGTAGATATAAAATATGAATAGTTTAATAGATATATATATATATATATAATATATACATATTCAATTTAGTTACTTGATAGAGTAATCGAACAAATCACAGTTGAACAAAACTGTGCGATGTGCCATCTCCCGCTCTACATGGCTTAATATCTTCAATGTATATGATCACGGAATTCCTCATGTTTGAGGAAGTGATGGAAAACTTGGTTCAATTTTCTGATAATGTTCTTCTTCATTTCTCATTGGTCTGTTCATTCTTGTATTAAGATCAGACAAATACATTGAGTAACAATCCATACATTCTTGAGCCAAGTAACTGTTCACGATAGAACCTTCAGCATGATTCTTGTTTCGGACATAAGCCTTTAATGTGTGCATATTTTTTTTAGTTGGATATATCACAACAAAAATAAATAGGTCCTCTGAGAATTATTTCAGTGGGAATATGGAGAGTCAGATGCAACATCCATGTGAAAAATGATGGAGGAAATATTTTCTCCAACTCACACAAAATTAATGGGGCTTATGTCAACATTTTTTTGCAAGAATGACTTGGAAAAATTCTGAACACAAATATCAATAAACAAATGGCACAACCAAATAAAAATCCCCATTAAAGTATTGGACAAAAGATGACAGATTTCTATTTGAAGAAAATCTTGCAGTAGAACATGACAATCATGAGTCTTCAAAATTTTAACTTCAACTCTCTTCTGGTGACCTGTTTAGATATGTTGCTTGAATGGCCATCAGGAACTCTAATAGTAAATAATACTTCCAAAATTTGTTTTTTTTCATAGTTTTCATCACATAAGAAGCACATGGATGTTGGCATTTATTTTCACTGATACGTACAGGATGCAATTCTAGTCTGATTCCCCAATCCACCAAGTCACGCTGATATCATAAATCATCTTTTGTCTTCGCCTTGACATTTATAAGAACCTAAAGAAACATTTCACATATATTATTTTCAATATGCATTTTTTCTATCAAATGGAATAACAAATTGGTTTACCAATAAGGAAAATCAAAAAGGATACTCCTCTTCCTCTAATTATTACAGGTTTTAGTGGAAACATTCTTTCTCTTTCCAGATTTCATTTGACCCTTCCCAAATGAAAAACATAAATCGTTCAATTCATTAAGCACATCAGTTCCAGACATACGCTGAGGTGGATCATCGATATCTATGGTATTATAAAATCTTCGATGACTCATTCTATATGGATGATCCTTTGGCAAGAATCGTCGATATCCCATAAAACTGAAACTACAACGATGTTTCCGTCTTCTGGATTGTGTATTCTTCATACAAACTAGACATGACAATTTTCCCTTCATGCTCCATCCAGGCATCATTGCATAAGCTATAAAATCATTGATTGTCCACATAAGCACAACACACATCTGAAATATGTCTTTCAAACATGCATCATATGTGGGCACACCCACATCTCTAAAAAGTTTCAACTCTTTTATTAAAGGTTGCATGTATACATCAATATCAATGTCGAGATCAGAAGGACCGGATATTAGTACACTCAAGAAAGTGAAATGTTTTTTCATACAAAACCATGGGGGAAGATTATAAATGTGTATAAAAACATGACATGTGTTGTGCGAAGTAAGCATCTACCCAAACAGATTAAAATTGTCGCATGAAAGACCGAGCCTCACATTACGCACGTCAGCTGCAAAATCAGGATGTCGAGCATCAAATCTCTGCCCTGAAAATCCATCTACAGGATGAACCAAATGATCATTAGTCTTCCTTCTCTCGGTATCATGCCATCTCATATTTGTGGATATTTCATCAGACATAAAAATATTCTGGAGTCTGGGGATCAATGGATAGTGCCACATTATTTTTTTGTGGAACACTGGATGTTGTTCCATTAGATTTTGACTTCCAGCGGGATGTGCCACATTTTATACAATCATTTCATTCAGCGGTTTCCACCCAGAATAAACTATAATATTTTGGGAAAGCATGAATTTTGTTTCTTGAAAATCCAACTTCGTCAACTAACTTCCATGCCATATAGTTGTTTGAAGGAATATCTGCATCATCTGGAAGTAAATCATTCAAGAGGTTAAGAATGTAATCAATTTCTATATTAGAAATCCCATACATAGTTTTCCCATGAAACAATCGGATTAAAAATTCCATCTTTTTCATTTTATTATATTGTCAATATACTAGATGTGTGGCAGCATCATTCAATTTTTTCACACTATCAATATCACCATTTTCACTAGATGCATCATCTATCCTCATATCAAAGTCCTCATGAGTCGAAATCCTTTCTCTTTCATGATGTGGAATAAACGGAAACTGATCATCTAACAAATTATCCATTCCAGTCCTTTCATTTCGATCACCACCAATTTGAGATTTCATTTTCTCCCAATTGTGATACCACACAAAGTAGTTTTCGTGAAAAACATATTTGGTTATGTGGTAGATGACTTATTCGCTTCTCAACCAAGGTCTACCACCACAATTGGAACATGGGCACTGTATGCGACCACTATCTGAAGCATTGTGGAATGAAAAATCTATAAAGACCTCAAATTTTTTTGAAAATATCTTGAGATCCGATCAGTTTCATACATCCAACTTCTATCCATTCTGTAAAAATAATTTATATAAGTCATTTTGTCATATACAATTCAATAGTATTGAACTTTAATAGAAAATACATTTAAGTAAATGATAAAGGAAGAAGTTTCTAGTTGACATAGTGAACTATTAAAATAATGTAAATAACAAGTACTCAAAAATAAAAATAAAATTTATTTATATTCATTTTCATTTGGTCTATAATAGGCACATGCCTCCGGCCCCATTATGTGTTATAGGCATCCCAAATCATTCACTCATGTTCAAAAACTCATTATTGGCACCTCTATGGCCATTCCATTCATTACCCAATTACTTCCCAAAGTCAAGTGCACCCCATGGGTGAATAAATTTTTGGCTTCTACACAAATAGTTTGTTCATGGCTTGTAAAAAGATTTAATTTCATAAAGTATAGACAAAAACATTTATTTTTAATTTTGAGATTAATAATAAAGTATGTCAATGATAACAACATTACTGATTTAAACTTGTGACTTATCTAACATTTTTATGGATGACTACACATGCCACCATGGCTAGTGAAAAAACCCCACCATCATAAAAGTGAGTATTGGCCAAGAAGGACACATAATATACAACGTACAATGAGAACCATATTTAATTGATCCTAAAGTTATATTAGTACAGTCATCTTGGGGGAAATGGATATATGATCCTAGTTAACTGATGAATTCAAAAGATAATATTCTATATGTTGGACACTATCTAAGGTAAGAAATCATGTGAGGATGGGTATACATCATTCAATTTCTTACATGCTAGTGAGAATGATGGCATGAATTAATGACATGAGTTCACTGATTAAAGGAGGGTAGTGGTTGCATAGGTTGTGTAAACAGAATGGTTAAATAAGGGTAGAGGTTTCATACGCTGTGCATGGTGGGGGAGACTCAGCCGATTTAGAAACTAAAATAAATTCCATCATAGGTATTAATCAGAAACATCAGCATCAAAAGAAACTCCAAATAAAAAAGAACTAAAAATATCACACTTTTTATGTTATCCCACCAAAAAATGATCACGAATATCGCTATACATTTTCATACTTCCAAAATTTATAGAGAGTTTATAGTTATGAGCTCCATCCACCTGTACACCCTCCCCACCCCACTTGGATAGCCCTACCCCCACCCCAAATGGACAACCCTACCCCCACCCCACTTGGACAACCCAGCCCCCCCCCCCTCCACGCCACTTAGACAGCCTTACCCCCACCCCACTTGGATAACCTAGCCCCCCCCCCACTTGGACAACCCTACCCCCACCCCACTTGGAACCCCCCCCCCCCCACCCACTTGGACATCCCTACCCCCACCCCAGTTGGACAATGCAACCCCCCTCACCCACCCCACTTGGATAGCCCAACCCCCACCCCACTTGGATAGCCCTACCCCACCCCACTTGGACAACCCAGCCCCCCACCCACCCACCCCACATGGGAAACCTTACCCCCACCCCACTTGGACAACCCAACCCCCCCCCCCCCCCCCCGGACCCCACTTGGACATCCCTACCCACACCCCACATGGAAAACCCAGCCCCCCCCCCACCCCACATGGACAGCCCTACTATCACCCCACGTGGACAACCCATCCCCCACCCTACCTAGACAGCCCCTCCCCCATCCCACGTGCACACCCTCCCCCACCCCAAACAGCCCTAGCCCCATCCCATTTTGGATAACCCATCCCCCTTCCCCACCCTACTTAGACATCCCCTCCCCCACTGCACTTGGATTTCCCTACCCCCACCCCACTTGGACAGCCCTACCCCCACCCCACACCCACCGCATTTGGACAGCCCTACCCACACCCCACTTGGATAACCCATCCCCCCCCCCACAATTGGACAAACCCTACCCCCACCTTACTTGGATAAACCCCCCACCCACCCCCCACGTGAAAACCCCTACCCCCACCCCACTTGGAAAAACCAGCCCCCCCCCACCTCACCAAGACAACCCAAACTACATTAATGGCTAAATAACGAAATCAAGTCGATCGAACTTAAATTTAAAATAAACCAAGGATAAAATAAATCATGATCATATTGACCTCTTCAATATCAATCAAAATTATTCTATATAGATAAATCACAACAAAACCGCAACCTAAAAAGATTTATTGATTGTGTTCATAAGGGGATCATAATACACAATACATTGCAAAAAAATGGAATGAAAAAATCTAGAATAAATGATGGCACACCTACTGATTTAGAATGGAAGAACAAAAATTACTTGAATAAAAGATAGATTCCCGATTAGAAATTAGATTTATCACCCTTTAGAGTAGGTTGGGAAGTAGGGTTTGAACTGTAACCTAAAATTATATATGCCTTATTTTCGTAAGGGGGTTATAATACACACTAGATTGCACCAAAATAGAATGAAAAATTCTAAAATAATTTAACACAAACATACTGATTTAAACAGGAAGAACAAATCTAAAATAAATGAACTCACACATTACGATTTAAATGGGAATAACAAATCATTGGGAACTAGACTAGTTATGTTGGGAAGTAGTGTTTACATTGAGATTTAGAGGAAAACATTCGAGACGGTTGAGGTTTAGGGAAAACATTTCAAGATGGTGCACCCAACTCTCGGTTAGGGAAAAAAATTAGAGATCTCTTGACTTGCAGATCGGTGATATTTGGGTATTTTCTCTCCCAACAGTTTTAAAAAACTGTTGGGAACATTATGTTATCCCTTCCGTTTCAAAAAACAATTGGGAAAAACCTCTTAATATTTAGTATACCCAATGGTTTCAGTAAACCGTTGGAAAAAATCTCTTCGTTATCACTATACCCAAAGGTTTCAATGAAACTATTGGTAAAACAAAACTAGTATATGGATATACCAACGATTCTACATAACCGTTTGTATAAGAGTCTTTTCCCAATGTCTTTTTAAACCGTTGGGAATATTGCGTTGGTATAGCTTGCATTTCCAGAAGTGATAGAAGAGGAAATCAATAAACAATATGGAACAACATAATATAATAAAACAAAATTATCATTACAATCAAATAAGGAAATATAATATCCAACCGATGAAGAATACATGCCTTACTATGTGCATATCACGTGTCTATAGTGAAACTCAATAGAAAAGGTACTAAAAATTCTAATACAGATCCCAATTTATTTCGGGTTCCATCATTCATGATCCATCTCTAATTCACACATCTAACACCTATCCTTTTACCTCAACCTATCCTATAACGAATAAAATCAATTCAGGTATCAATCAAGTGTCCCGGGAAACGTCAGCACCACTTAATAGTCCAACACCAATAGTTCCTAATAAAAATCAACTTATTATCATTGTATGTAGTTTTGTAAGTATATAATTACAATTCAAAAATAATTAATTATAAAATTATCAAATAGTAATTATTTAACCACACTTATTGATGGTTTTGATAGAACTATTGGACCTCAATAAAAGATTCAGCCTATGCTGGAGTCCAATCTATCCTCAAGGGATATCTAATGTGAAATTCTTTGTTACAATTTATTATCTCACGGGTGAATGAAACGGTTACCATTCACCATTTGTATATTGAATTATCATGTATCCATTTTTAATACTTCTTAAAATATCTATGTTAACATTCACCATTTTATAACACGTAATTGAATGATCATGTTACCATTTATACTTCATAACCGATTTTCCATGTTACCATTCAAAATTTAATAACACATAATTGAATAAGAATGTTACCATTGATAATAATGGGACTAATTTCCATGTTATCATTCACCATTTAATAATATATTGTTGAAGACATCACAAAATTACATATATCATAACAGACCATCATTAATTCGGTAATTAATTAATCATATTAACAATTCCAATATCTCACAATTAATTCACCAATTAATTATTCAATTATAAACATCAGTATCCCAAAATTAATTCCATAAATAATTATCTCTTTTCATAATATCAATATGACATAAATAATTTATGATTTATTATCTCAACTAATAATCCCAAAATAATGTAATTAATTCCAAATTAAATTAAAAATTTTATAATACCAATATATCACAGTTAATTCAACAATTAATTTCACCCAAATAAAATAATTAAACAATTCATTAATTAATTATTTAACTATATTAATTAATTATTTTAGGAAATTAAATTTCTAAATAATTATATAAATTCCACAATTTTCATACAAATATTCAAAATCAAAACTATGGGATTTTAATAAAGACCACCTACCTCGATTTTTTGATTGACGGTCACCCAATGAAAAACCCCAAAATTCATCACAGTAATGGTATATAAAAAGATCCAGATCTATAACCCTAAATCAATATTAAAAAACTAATAAAATAATAGATCTAGATATAGATTCAAATTATTGGATCTAGAATCATAAAAGAAATATATAGATCTAGAAAAATAGAGTTCAACATCTCATCAATAGAATAATATAAGGAAAGAGGGGGAACAAGAGAGAAATGGGGTATAATTCACTTACCATGAAGGGAAATGATCTTCAATTCAAGTATCCAGTTTCACTGAATAGAGGTCTCGAGAGAATTGAAATCATTTGGGGATATCCAAAATCATGAATGATTACATTGGGTTTAATGGGGTCGATTTGAGATTAAAAATGGGTGTTCAAGAAATTTATATTTAATTATTCGGAGACAATTATTAATGTGCATAGATTGATGGGATTGGGTGCATGGTTTTCCCAAACTGTGATTTGATACTGTGTGTTTCTTTTATATGGGTTCATGGTTACTCTTAATAGGACATAAAGTTTTAAAAACTATGTGCCATTCATTAAATTACCCTCTATCCCTGATTTAATGGTATAATTCCAAAGCAATAAACATTACATAATCTTGTGTTACGTCAAGAATTCACATGTAGGGTCTTTTTAGGATTAGTGTTTTAGATAATTAAGCCATTATTAATATATATAATATCATAATCATACTAGATTATTCTATAAAAACAATATCCATTTTCTACACTAAAGGGAAAACTTTTAAAGCCTGAAACATTATTTCTTTTCATGATAAAAATCATCATGACGTATTTATTTCTCTAACTCATCAATATACACTGTGATTTTTAAAAAAAAATCAGGATGAGAAGAAAATTCATAGTATGGGATATCAAATAATTAATAAAAATATTTTTCCATGAATACTTATAAACTAATGAAATCAAAACATTCACCCATAAAACATAAGATCTTAAATATACATAATAAAATAATAGGATTCCATAAAAACTAATAGAAATCATAAGTCATAATAGTATCATGTGAAATCCATATCATACTTATATTGTAGCTTTCACAGCCATATAGGGAGTAACCTTCATGGTTACATTTTCAATATCCATCACAATATATTCCCTAAATATCTTAAGAAAATCCATAACATTTAACTCTTTGATGTTACACATTGCATTGGAGATATATCACGGGCACACTCACCCTCGGTTTATCTCTGAACCACTAGTATACATAGGCAATGCCACAAAGCCATAACTTTATCATAACACAGGAATAAACATAAAGGAAAAATAACATTATCTATTTTGAAATAATAATAAATGATTTAAAGTTTCTCATATAATCAATCCATTATCAAAAAATATTTCAATACCAAAATACATAAAAAATGAAGATGGTATTTACTTTTATTTGGAAAAACATTACGGGTTTTTGAGGAAGAAAATACCAAATAATGGTAATGGTGACATAAAGGTCATTTTCACCATGTATGTTAAAAAACCATTTCTTTTGGTTGTTTAGTAAAATTATTTTTATAAATAGTTTCCTTTTGAAAACCGTTTAATGAAAACAAAATTCAAAGGCTTTTATTATAAACTATATAAAATAATGTCTTGTATAAATAAAAATATACATCAATGAATGTATATTGAGATGATGTCCCTTACAATGATTATATATTTCTATTAAGGATAAATTAATGACATAATTATGTGTGAAAAATATAATTACACCCAATATAATAAGATATTCATTTTAAAACAGTCATAGGTCATTCACACATATTCATAGAAATGAAAACCAATGACATGGATATTTAACACAATTAATGATGATTGAGTTAACATTTCCCTTACCATGAGTCTAACTTGTACAATCCATTCATTAATTTCTCGAATTTCAAATAAAGGTTAATTTCTAATTTCTTCATATCCATTTTAAAATTTATTACTCGTTTTATATCACTTATTACCATGTTATAACAATTAGTTAATTATTTGATATCATATCATATGTTTTGTCGATGTTCGGTCCTCGAGTAAAAAATGAACTTGTTTTAAGGAAAAATATATTTGTTTTCTTACTTCCATCAACTAAAAAATGATAGTAATGATTTAAAATATAATATATATCCAATATATATGTATTTATAATAGTACATAATATTTGAAGATAAAAAATGAAATGTACCATTCAGGGAGACGGTAGGTCATACGTATGAATTAACAGTACTTTCACTTGTTTTTCATATTAAAATAATGAAAAAATGATAAATATGTATATTATAATTTCTAATAATATATATTTTATATATGTTACATAGTTTCATTAAAACTATCCTTTATACGTTCCATGTATTGCATGATCGAGTCATACCACTTTGAGGGGGAAATAATCCACACTCCCTCTAATGAAATTATCATATTTACACATTATGGAAAGAATATGGGTATGTTTTAATAAATAATAAATAAGAATAGATAAAATATAAATATTTTATATAAAATATATAAATATAGTCTCATCATAATTTCTCCCATGAGAGGTGGTAGGATAAAATTAAACGATCATCGTTTTCTGAGGCAGTAGTTCTCCGTACATAGAAACAATATGTTTTATATCCTTTATATGGTAGTGTGTGTAACTGTAGGTAAAAAACATATAATAAAACCATCCTATAATATTTTGGATTATGGAGTTGTTATTTAATAACAAAATAAGAAGAGCAGAGGGAGTGGCGAAAGGAAATAAAGTAAAGGAGCCAGAGAGAAGGCATTACCTCTAAATCGGGTAGCTCCTTTTCATTTGAGTGAAAACAAATTTCATGAATTTCTGTTAGTACAAGGTAAGGATATTATGAGTAAGGGAAAGGTATTTGGGGATTATTTTAGTAAATGTTGGATCATACAAGAGTCTTTGGAGGAGTGAGTAAGTGGGTAGAGGTGGTGATTATTTATAAAGTGGTGGAGGGGCACTTTAAGAAAGTCTTGAAATATTATTTCATTATAATTTTTTTTATAATTTTAATAAATCAAATGTGATATATTTATAGAATAATATGATTATGTGTATAAATACACTCGATTAATAGGATCTTGAAATGTTTTTGTTATAAATTTAACCTTATCTCTTATCTTTAACACTTAGTAAAATAAATTAACTCTTACCATGTGTTGTTTATTTTTTATAATATATGGTTAGTATAGTTTCAATAAATGTAAAAAGAACCAAAAATTTAAAATTGATGACATTTTAAAATTATATAAGTCATATAGTTAAATCATTTACTTTTTTGACTATTTTATCACTTAACAAATTTGTATTTGATTTAAAACCTCATTTATGTAATTTTTTACAGTTTTTTAAATTTATTATTTTTAAAGTCATAAAAAAATTGATTCAATAAAATATAGTTCATTAACTAAAATATAACATTTCATGATAATCCATAAAATTGGTGGATGGAATAAAATTTTTCAAATTACATATATTTTAATATTTATATTATCAATTATTTGAATCATTCATTAATAAGGTTTTCAATATATCATCATTGTGTCACTAATAATTTTAATTATCTAATGTATAAACATTATAAAAAATATTATGATGTATGAAGTCTTCTTATATTTCTAATTTCTATTTATAGTAAAGTGATCAGCTATAAAACCCCATATTAAAATTTTTTATTATGAAGATATAAGTTTATGTAATATTTTAGGTTACTTTGAATTAATTATTATAACATGTCATTGTAATGTCCTGAAATTTCTATATAATTTTTTTTAATTATATAGAATTATTTCTAGGCTGTGAAATCTAACGGTGTGTGATTTTGAAGTCCGGAGTTCCTGGAATGATCCGTCAATATTTGGTTATGCTTTAATTGGCACATGTATGTAGTTTTCCAAAAAATGTAGCATAACTATTAAACAGCTTTTCAGATCAGAAATATGAGGGCACCGTTGTGTTTAGGATGGAAGGTTTACCCTAGTCGTGACTTTAGTTTAGTCGGAGTTGGCCTCCTGTGAGAAAAAATGAAAATGGGATAACTATAAATAACATAATTAAATAAATTTATTTTATTTTTAAAATTCTTATAACTCACAAACGGTAACTCAGATTGAAAATATGAGACCACCGCTAAACTCTTGAGGGTAATCTTTCATATGACTAATAGTAACATTGGTCAGTGCAGTCCACTAGTGAATGTTTGTTTTTTATCATAAATAAAATAATTATGTAAAAATTATTTTATTATAAAATCCAAAACATCTAAATAGTAACTTAGATTAAAAATATGAGAGTACCTATGGGTTTTTTGCATTGTGTTTCCCTTAGGAAAATCCTAATATCGACTGGTGCGAGTCGAGGGTGACTGTTAATAATTTTTCTAAACTTTTATCAGGTACGTTCAGTGAATGCGGGAGTGGAATTTTCAAACTTTTGAACCGGTTCTCGTATAAAAAATCATAGGGCACCGATGAATCTGTAGTGCCAGGTTTCGCTTAAGGGAGGCTTTACATTGACCACAGTATGTCTTGTGAAAAATTTATGTTTTGTGACTTTTTAAAATAAAAGAAATAAAACAATTTTATTATTTTATTTTCCATTATATCCTTCAATGGACAAGAGGTGTTTAGGGCTAGCGATGTGTTAAGACAATAAATTGCTTGACCTGCCAACCCTAAGTGATGACGTCTTTGGGGAATTGTGAAGGCTCTTAATTTCTGAGCCGTGATTAATTCCCCATGTCTTTACATACCCTACCCCTCTCTTAATTATATGGAGTTTGGAGGGAGGTACCGGAAGAGAATCTCCATGCAACAAAGTGATTATGGAGTGTCGTGACACCGAACCCTTAGAGGAAAGACTTGATCCTTGCGGGAGGTGACGGGCGACACCGATCCATGAACAGACAAACGACGTTCGAGTGGCATCATTTGGAACAGATTGTGAGTACAACGAACAGAATCCACCTTCCAGCACAGACACTATTCAATGGGCTTCCGAGGTAGGGGTTTGTTTGTTTATGCACATTAAATGATTCCCTCGTCCCCATTATTTATTTATATGAAGAACCAAGGTCAACCGACTAACATATTAAGCCGCGATTCATGCATTTTTTGGGAGGTTTTTTGGGGGAATCTTTCTAGGGTTTTGGTTTTTGTTTAATACAAGAAATTTTGGATACCATTTTATCCTCCCATTGAGCATGAGTTAACGTGGAGGGCGCATGCCTAATGAGCCCGGTCCAAACCCTCTGCAACTTTGTTACACTTAAAACTTCTATGAAAGACTGCCCGCACTGTAGCATCAACCGACTATGAAGGAGGTGATGCGCCAATGCACATCGTTAGAAGAGTTCATGGCAGGAAGCCATGATGGTGATCGCTGTGGATAACACAAGCCAGCCATGGAGGAGGTGCGGTTCACTATCGTGCACCGCCGGTGTTCTAGGGGCCGCGGAAGTTGGATAAGGTGGTTGGCTCATCGGGAAACTATAGAAGGGAAGGGAGGCATGTCATTGCATGCCACTGGTGAACAGGAGTCCTCTACCAAATATGCAGTGGAGGAGGTCTATCACGCGCCTCCAATGGGTTCCATAGTAACCAGGCGGTTCCTAAGTGGCGTTGCCACTACAAATTCCGAACGGCCTTTGGCTGTTCGAGATTCTGGGGGAGCATCTCCCCCAAGCCGCCCGGCAGAAGCCCTACGGGTTACACCCTAGGATTACGGGCTGACATCCTGCGGGTCGCCGCCAGTGGGCCAAGCCACCTGCCCAGCGGGCCATTTCCAGTGGGCCGGGATGCCTGTCCATCAGGCTGCCACCAACAAGCTGGGCCGCATTCCCAGCGGGTCGGGTCGCACCCCCCACGAGCCGGGCTGGGCCCCACCGTCGGTCGGGCCGCCCCTTTACGGGCTACCCTATAAAATATGGGATGCGCCTTGTTTGGGTCGGGCCAGACCAAGGCTGGGCCAAGACTGGGTGAGAATGGACTCGGGCCTGACCTGCCTGAGAAATAGTTAAAAGACCTCATCTTGAGAACCAGATATCTGTTTGATGAACCATCTATGACATTGGGATCCTGGGATCAAGACAGTACTTTTTTACTTACTCCAAAAGAGTTTTGGAGAAACATGGAGTACAGTCAAGTTAGATCACACCTAAATCCCACAGGGGCCTTAGCACTGAAATGCCAATAACGCACTGATCGGGCAGCGGGTCAACGCACCGTCTGTTGCATTGAATACCTTATGAAATGAAGAATCATTGGGTTACCTTTCCACGAGACTTCATACTAGAAGAAATATGAAATATGGCATAGAGAGTGGTTCTCCCAAGTGCACTACATATAGAAACCTGAGACTAGATCAGACCTGATGACTGCTGACCTTTCAACTCAAAGTGACTCAATGACCCTGTAGAGTGTGCCTCTATGTGATGCGGCAAACCCAAAATACATGAATGGAGGAGTTACTCAGTAGGCCATGAGGGGGAGCTCCTCTATGTGACGTGGCAGACCCAAAGTGTGTAGTGCATCTGTGTGACACTATAGACCCACATTACTCGACAGGAAGAGTACCTCAGCTATCCCAGGTTAGTGGGAAGCACCTATGTGTGATATGGCATTCCCACTGTACTTGATAGAGGTTGATTTCACCAGAAAATGAGGTGTTCGATGTTGTGGCTGGGAATGTTACTTTTTACTATCCCAAGAGAATCTCATGGCTAGCTATCATCTTTCATAGAGATCATGTGTGGGTCAATATCATAATCTTATTTCTCTAAGTCGTATGCCTGGTTTTAGCTTATTCTTACATGTGTAGTTCTTTACTTTCGTGGTGTTACCTTCGTGGTGTTACCTTCGTGGTGTTACCATGTGGTTTTTTTATTTTTGGAACTCTTGGAGACCTTTGGGGGGTATCAGGGTCCTTATTGAGTATCATTATACTCACCCATGTATGAGTTATGCCTGCACCATGTTGTGTCTTCTACAGATAATGTACAACATTGATCGAGACTGAGGGAACAACGACTGGATGGTTCTCAAAGGTGGACCATTTGGAATTATGTGAAACAGAGACTAATGATCATGAGTGTACCTACCCTTTAGGTAGGATCCTTGGTGTACAATCAAAGAGTATCTTTGTACCTTTCAGTTGTATTTCTAACATTCAGCTTTACATGTACCTAACAGTTGGGATTGTATTTCAGGACATTTACTTTCAATGCACATTTCACTATTGTTGTTACTTTGTGGATACATCCTTGTTGTGTTATAGTATTTGTGGTAGCTTCTTATTGTTCTCTTGAACTATGTGTATGTATTGGTTAAAAAGGCAATGCCTTCCCGTTTTAGGGATACAACTTTCTGGTGCTAGTAGCCAACCCCTGGCCTATGGAAGGTGGGCTTGGGGTAGTTACGACACCGGCCTCGAGGGATGTGTTCTGACAAAGCGGTATCAGAGGTTAGAGGTTCTAACAAAGAACTATGACTCTGATCTTTTCAATGAAGCTATAGTATTACGTTTTATGAGTGTGGGTTTCAGTTTGGCGAGCCTAGTGTTGATGTGGAGGCTGACGTATCCATACACCAGGACCCAAAATTCTGATTTCTGACACAATACCCAGAAGCACAGACTGCATGTGTTTTTAAAGAGTTTTTCTTGTGATTTCTCTGAGTCAGGTCACCGGATATTAATTAGTGACCATGATGCACATGTTCTTTATTATGATGATACCACGTAGAAATCCAGCTAGGATTCCCGAGAGAGTATATTTTGATGGCCCACCGGGCGACGAGGCTCCGGTGCATTTCCCCATTACTATGTTGGCACCTTCTGGTGCTGTATCGGTATCACCACCACCAGTTGGACAGAAGTTACCACCAACCTCACCAGCGGATGGTGCACACTGACTGAGCACAATGCATGAGTTCCAACAGAAGAGGCATAATATTTTTCTAGGAGATACATATTTCTAGGAAGCTGTGGACTGGGTGGAGGTAGTGGATAGTGTTTCCCGCCTAGTTGAGACACCAGTATAGCATATAGTGATCTTAGTTTCTAGTCTATTTTAGTTCCTGATCATGAGGATGGTTCATATGGTGAATAATCATCGGTACATGGACCTTTTCCGGAGATAGTACCTTCGGGTAGTTTGATAGCTATATCCCTCCCCATTTGTTAGATGTTACAAATAGAGATACCGGTAGAGGAAAAATGTAGGATTAGTTCCTTACACGTTTTTCAGCATCAGATAACCCTCAATTTCAGAGGTGAGCCCGACTCGTAGGTGTATAAGGACTATCTTAAGGAGGCGGAAAAGTTTCTATAGAGCCAAGGCACCATTCGATCAGATGGTGGTCCTGGTTGAGAGCCTTCTACATGAAATAGTAGAACTATGATTCGGCTTTGGTTACCATGATCATGTGAAGAGGTGAATTTTCAATGGAAAAGCTTGAGAACCTTCCTCAAATAAGGGGTTTTCTTTCTATAAATATCTAAGTGATGAGAGTACCCTAGATCTTTAACAGTATCATCAGGAAAACATGTCGGTAGGTGATTATTCATCGAGGTGTACTGACCATCCCAGGTACGTGGTGAATATAGTATGGTCAGTGCTTCGGGTCTTGGAACTCTGAGAGAGGTTTGTTTAGGGACATCCAAATCCACACTATTCCTCTATGAAATCCTAATTATGTTAGGTTTATAGAGAGAACCATTTTGGTTTAATGTTCTATGGGTGAGAAAATACATCCAGTGATGTTAACAGTATGGAAGAAGGAAACTGAAGCCATTCTCATAGATATGGGTGTGTAAAATGTTTCATGGAGAGTGTGTGTGAGGGATAAATGAATCTTCTCGTCAGCTGACAAGGATGTGGAGCTACGAGATCAGCATGAGGTGGTATACTTTCTGACATGTTACAACCAGCACCCCAATGTGGTCACCACCAGGCTCAGAGATAAAGAGGACAGGAAAAGGGAGTAGCTATATGCAGTCAAGGAGTGTGACCCAAGGGATTCTGGAATGATTTGAGGTATGGTCTATGTCTTCTACAAGCTACCGTATTAATAGGAATAGGTACTAATTATTCCTTCCTTCCACAAATCTTTTCATAGACCATGGTTTTCCTGTTAAGCCATGACTTGACCCTCACTTCTAGAGATACCTTTGGGAGGAGAATCAAGAATCAGACTTATGATGATGGTGTGATATAACCATTGAGGTGAGAGTTATGGATGGAACCTCTTGGTGGTAGCGTCGAGGCCTTACGACATTACTTTTGGTTTAGACTGGACATCCATAGATCATACTCAGATTAACTGTATTAGTCAAAAAAGTTTTGTCTTATCTTCAATGTTGAAATGGGGTTTTCCTTCGTCCGTGAAAGAGGAACGCCAGACCGCATAGGATAAACTCATACAGATGATGGTGCAACCAATCACTCTTGAGTCGGCCAGACATTCCCTCGTGGAAGCTAGAGTTTTGAATTTTTAGTTACCAACAGGAGTGGAAGAGTGTGGGGACATATTTTCAAGATATGTTTCCAGGATTTCATCCCTAATGGGAGAGATACTTATTCTGTGGCTGGGTAATACCGATGTTTTCAACTAGAATTCTCAAAGGTAGCGACACCCTTTTCAGCTTTGACAAAGATGGGGGAGCCATTCCTATGGACAGAGATGTGTCAGTAGAGATTTCCTGATCTCCGATAATGATGATATCAAGATTTCTTCTAGGATTCTGACCTTCAGATAGTCTATACTCTAGGGAAAGGGAACGTGGTAGCAGACGCACTTAGTAGGAAGTCTGGTCTACAACTGCTAAGTGAGGCATCACATCAACTAGTCGCACTACGAAATCCTTCCTGGATAATGATGGACTAGATTAGCTCAAGTCTATGACTGCCACTTTCCCCAATTCTTTAGAAAATTTGAGAGCCATAGCTTGGGACATTGAATATGAAGCTAGATGTGCTCATATATCCACAGGACAGTCTCCTGTAGAATTCTATGAAGGTGGGGAGCATTTTATCCTTTTCAGAGGACGCACCATGGTGATAGTGACACTTTTGGAAGAGGTGTTGAGGGATATCCATACACCCCCTTTAACAGTACGTCCTAGAGTGGTGAAGTTGTACCAGGACCACCGGTGTCAGTACTGGTGTCCAGGGATGAAGGAAGTAGTGGTAGAGTTTGTATCAAAATTCCTCACTTCACAACAAGTGAAGACTGCACAGAGCTGGAAGAAGTCTTATGCCGACTGGAGATGGAGATCTTCTTATTTATAAGAGGGAAACCATGTCTTCCTATGGGCCTCACCCTAGTGTGGATTGCGGAGGATTGGCCAGGGTGGTGAGCTATCTCAATGGTTAATCAAACCTTTCAAGATTTCACAACAGAGTGGAATAGGTGGAATACAGTCTTTCTCTTCCCCCACAGATGCACCGAGTGCATTATTTTTTCCCTATGTCGCAGCTGAGATTATGTGTGCATGATCCATAGCACATTATCGACTAGATAAATTTTGACTTTGACGATGGGGAAAATTTTACAGAGTTCTTGTGGGAGGGAGAGGATCAATAAGAGTGAGTCCTTCGTGGACGTTTGGTCCCTCTGGGGAGAGTTTGGTGTTAGCATAGGGACCTCCAGGAGAGCACAAGGGAGCAGAAGGTTTAGATTCCTACTAAGTACCCTCATTTGTTTTATTTTCCATTGTTTTGGATTTCGTGGATGTAAAGTCTTAATGTGGGGAGAATGTAATGTCCCAGAATTTCCATAAAATGTTTTTAATTATATGGTATTATTTGAGGACTGTGAAACTTGACTACATGTGATTCCTATGCCTAGAGTTCTCGGAATGATCTGTCTGATTTTTTAAGCTTTAATTTGCACGTGTACATAGATTTCTTGAAAAAGTTAAATAAATTTTAAATGGTTTCATGGATCAGAAATATAGGTGAACCATTGCATTCAGGATAGCAGGTTTAACCTAGGCGTGACATAAATTTAGTCAATGCATGCCTTTTGTGAGAAAACCGGAAAATGGAATAGTCGTAAATAAAATAATTAAATAAAATTACTTTATTTTTCAAATGCTTATAACTCATGAACTGTAACTCAGATTGAAAATATGATACCACTACAGAACCCATAAGGGCATGATTTCATTAGGATGACACTAACATTGGCCGATGTGGGCCACCCGTGAATGTTAGTTTTGGGATGTAAATAAAATAATTGAGTGATAATTATTTTACTGTAAAATCCATAACTTCTAAACTATAACTCAGATAAAAAATTAGAGTGTACCATTGGGTTATTTGAGTTTTTTTTCACATAGGCAAAGCCTAATCTCGACCAAAATGGGTTAAGGGTGACAATTAATAATTTTTATGAACTTTTTTTCGAGTACGTTTAGTAAACGCGTGAGCGGCGTTTTCTATCTTTTGAACCGGTGCTCTGATCAAAAATCAGAGGCTTTGTTGAATCCACAATGTCGATATTCTCTTAAAGGAGGATTTAATTTGATCGTATTAGGTCCGAAGAAAATGATAGGTTTTGTGACTTTTTAAAAGAAAATAAATGAAATTATTTTGTTATTTTATTTTCCTTCATATCCTCCAAAGGACAAGAGGTGTGTGGGGCCATCAATGTGTTAAGACAATAAATGGATTGAACTACCAACCCTGAGTAACGACGTCGTTCGGGAATTAGGAAGGTTCTTAATTTATGAACCCCCATGAATTCCCCACGTCTTTACATACCCTCCCCCTCTTTTATTTATCTTGATCATATGGGGAGGTACGAACACAACTTAGGCAACAGTGATGTGAAAAAGGAGTTTTGTGATGACGAACCCTTAGATGACGGAGCCGATCCTAGAAAGAGGTGATGTGGGACCCTGAACCATGAACTGAAGGAAGATATACAAGTGGAGTTGTTGGGAACCAGTTGCAAGAACAAATAAAATTACCCAAAATCAAGTACAGACACTCTCCAATGGGTTTTCAAGGTAGGGTTTTATTCGTTTATGCACTTTAAATGATTACCTCACACTCGTTCTTGAATTATATGAAGAACGTAGGTCAACTGGATAACGGGTTGAGCCGTGATTAATTATTTTTTGTGGGAGGTTGTTACGGGGTATCTTTGTGGGGTTTTGTTTATTTCTTAATATAAGATATTTTTGAACTCATTTTATCTTCCCTTTGATCATGAGATAATGTAGAGGGAATGTACCTAACCAACCCAACCTGAACCCAGCGCAACTTTGTTACCCTTGCGCCTTCTATGGAAGACCGCCGACATGGCGAAACCAACCTGTTACAAAGGAGGCGGCATGCCAACAGACATCGCAAAAGGTGGACGCGACATAAAGCCACGACAGTCATCAGAGTGGTCGACACCAGCTGAGAACGTAGGAGGTGATGCATGCCGTTACATGCCACCAGGGAGAAAGTGGCCACATCTCGTCAGCCACGACAGTCCGAGTGGGTGGTCGGCTCAACAGCGGGCTGTAGAAGGGAAGGGTGGTGCGCCATCGCGAATCTCTAGTGAGAAGGTGGTTGCGACCAAAGCCACGATGGAGGAGTTCTAACCCACACCTCTGGCGGGTTCCGTGGTGACTGGGTGACGCCCACGTGGATCCACCACTTCTATGGTCAACCGACCTTTGGCCGTTCGGGATTCTGGCAGAGCGGCTCCCCCTTGCTACCTGGAGGAAGCTCTATGGGCTGGGCCGCCCTCTTGCGGGCCACCGCCGGTGTGGTGAGAGGCCTACTGAGGGGGTTGGGATACTTCCTAGTGTGCTGGTCCATTCCCCTGGTGGGTTAGGCCGCCCTATATGGGCAGGGCCTCCACTTTTGTGGGACAAGCCGGGTCGGAACAGACCCAAGCCGAACTGGGCCCAGAAACACTTAAAGGGAATCATCTTGAAAACCAAATTTCCATTTTACAACCCTTATATGGAATTGGTATCCTTGGAGCAGGATGGTACTTTTTTACTTACTCCATTAGATTTTTGGAGAAACTAGAAGTACACCTGGGTTAGATCGCACCTGAATCAAACCGGGCCCTCGGTACTGAAATGCCAATAACACACATACCGAGTGTCCGGTCGATTCACCATCTTTTGTGTCGGAACCCTTATGACAGGATGGAAGATCGAGTTACTTCTATTTGAGACTTCTTACAGGTTAAAAAATGACTGATATCTTAGGGAGTGGTTCTCCCAAATACGCTACATATGGAACCCTGCGACTAGCTGAGACGTGACGACTACTGACCATTCAACTCAGAGTGAATCAAAAGCCTAGTGTGGAGATCCTCTATGTGACACGACATATCCACAGTGGGGATAACTTCTGTGTGATGTGGCAGACCCACGGTACTCGACCGAAGAAATTTCTCAACAGGCCACGAGGGGGAGATCCTCCATGTGATGTGGCAGACCCATAGTGGGGAGTGCCTCTATATGATGTGGTAAACCCATGGTACTCGATAGGAGGAGTACCTCAGTAGTCCAAGGTTAGTGGGATGTGCCACTGTGTGACACGGCAGGCCCAGTGTACTTGATAGAGGAAGAGTTATCTAGCAACTGAGGTGTTTGACTTTGTGACTAGAATTGTTACTTGTTACTATCCCTAGAGAATCTCATGGCTATAAATCATTATTCATAGAGATCCTATGTGGGTCAGAATCATAATCCAATTTATCTATGTTTTTGGACTAGTTTGAACTGAGTCTTACCTGTGTGGTAATTTACCTTCATGGTGTCACCTCGCGGTGTTTCCTTTGAGGATTTTCAATTGTGGAAATCTAGGAGACCTTAGAGGGTCTCGAGGTCTCTACTGAGTATTGTTATACTCACCCCTGCACAGGTTGTCCCTGCACCTTATTGTGTATTATGCAGACAACATACAATGTTGATCGAGACTAAGGGAGATAGGACTGGATGGTGATCATAGGTTGACCATTTGGCATGATGTGATGCAGGGACTACTAATCGTGAGCTCTACCTTCCCATCATGTAGGATCTTTGTTGGATGATCCAGAAGTTACATTATACCATTCAGTTGTATTTTTTCCCTTCAGTTGTAGTTGTACCTTACAGTTGAGATGTTATTTCCACCCCATTTAGTTTCATCACTCTTTTCACTACAGTAGTTACTTTGTGGATGCATCCTTGTTGTGTTCTAGTATTTGTAGTTTTTCTTTATTTTCTCTTATACATTATGTCTGTACAGATTAAAATGGAAATTCCTTCCCATTTTAGGGATATTCCTTTCCGGTGCAAGTTACCAGCCCCTGGCCTATGGAACGCGGGCTTGGGGTAGTCACGACATGGGCCCTGAGGGATGGGTCATGACAGTCATTATCAAACCCATGTGGCACTAAAATCCCAAAAGATTGGACTAATTTTTTTTTTCCACCCATGACTTATCAAATAATATTTTTACTCATGTTATAGTAGTTTTATACTATTATAATATTATTTTTACCCTTATTTTCCTAATTTACCCTTTAACTGTGGTAAATAAAAATTATTACTGAATTCACTATTCATAATGTTCAGAAATAAAAGTTATCTATTTACAAAATCTGGACCTTATGATTCAAAGTATGGAATCCATTATTCCAAAATTAAAACTTAGAAGTTTTAGTAATTAATTTAAAATAAAATCACATTGTCAAAATGGGAATTAAATGTTTTAAAATGAAAAAACCTTGGAAAGGTGGACACATGTTTATATCAAATTTCTATGTGAAATTATTTTCAATGACCATAATTTTATTTAATAATAAAAACATAATCTAATTAAAATTTATAAACAATTAAAATAATATTCTAACTATATAAATAAATTATATGAAAATATGATTTGAATTAAAATGCATTATTTTTCACTAATCATTAAAAATAAATTTTATCATGAAAATACCATAACATCATCTGAGGTAAATTTTTATGTCCTGTATCAAAAGAATAAGTTTATTATGTTAAATATAACATATAAAAGTGTGAAAAAATATATTTAAAAAGGGTTATACATAAAAAATTGGTACAACTACCATTAAAAAATATAAGAGTATTTTATTCATAAAATTGGATTTATTCTCATTTTACATCTCTAAGAATATTTGGATAAATGTAAAAACATTTAAAAAACAAGAGTAATAATAATATAGTAAGTTTTTTTCATTCACATTAATATATAAACTATGTATTGATAACTATTTAAAATAAAAATTGTATTATTTTTCAGTATAACTCAGTGTTGTGCGCAACGTAATATTTTCAAACAAACTTGTTGATGCATATCGAGTATTCAATCAGAGAGAGCATCCACATTAAGAAAAATCACTATATAATATATAAATATTAATATATATGATAAATTATTATTCTATAATTACATGTGATGTTATATCGTTCCCCATTTTTTATATTGTATCCTCTCAATTTAAAATTATGGGCTCAATAACCAAGGTTTCACTTTTCAAAATTACTACATTGAAACCCCACATTTGAAAAGAGTCAATAATACAACCACATTAAAAATATGGTAAAATTCGTACAAAGGTCACATGAGATAATTCATACTAGGATTCCATGTAGCAAAAATAGATATGGATGAAAAATAACCAATGCATTCTAATGGAGAGTGATAGAAAACCTGATCAGGGGAATGTTAATAATCATGAAACCCAAAAACTGGTGATGGGTTAAACAACTTGTGATTTCATTGTGGTAAAATTAAACGGAATTTTTTTTAATATCCTTCTGATAGAGTTGAATAATTCATTTACTTCCAAGCCTAAGGACATTAGGTAACATACTTTACTGATTAGTAGAGTTTCATCCTTTATTCAATTTCCACCATAAACACATCTATACCTCTAATTGATGAGTATTTAAGGTGATTTGTTCATGCTGGATGCACTATAACCAACACATGTAGAAAAAAATAATCCATAAAAGGATAACTATCTATTTCTTATGTCATTAGATATTAACCAAACCCAAAATAGTTATTACAAGGTAAGATAATTCCCCAAAATGTATGAACCATAATTTGATAAAAACTACATTAATCTAAAAAATATAACACTGATACCCAAATTTAAAATAAACTATTCAATGAATTTCTATCATTAATATTCTTCTAGATAATCCAAAATTATTTTTTAAACCTTATTTCAAAAATATTTGATCTCATAGTCTTCAGAGAGATATTTAAATATTTATCTAAAAATAACATAAACCACCCTAAAAATCCCATATTAAAAAGTAATTTCCAAAATCACATATTCTCTATGATAGGATAATAATATCAATAAATAAAAACATTCTCATAATTGCACAATTAAAATAATAGATTCTCCCAAAATATAATTCAACCATTAATCCTCAAATAAAACACTTAATATTATATTTACCATAATTATATAAATTTCCAAAATTACTGAATGTCTTCCCACATAATATTAATCACATAATCCCCAAATTTTTTTCCAATACCAATGATAATGTTTTTATTAAACAAATTTTCCCAAATTCCACATATTCTTACCCCACAAACCCATTTAATCAAAATTATATAGTATAAAAAAAGACATCACGTAGGACAATGGTAGGTGATGCGCCCTTGTCTCCCTTTGATTGTGGGTTCGATTCCTGTGGCCATCCCAGACGTGACGGTTTTTCACCCATCCTATGAGCTTTCAATTTTATAAAACTTTATAATAATTACAAAAATTTCAAAATGAAACAAAATTATCAAAATAACTATATCATATTTTAATCTAAATTTTATCTCATGCCTTTCAATTTAAATCCCAAAATTTAATAACCCGTAATTACCTCAAATTAAAGGGTAATATAAACCCTAAAGGTTCTTTATAATTATATACACAAAATAAAAGATAAATCTTCCCTAATTAACATTTTTACATAACAAACATAAGGTTTACACATAAAATATTTCTTCCAATGTAATCACATCTTTAATACATTTAAACATATCATCATCCATAGATCCAACATGAATCTTAAATTCCAAAAATGTAGACATATTAATCATAGAACATTATTCATGATCCTTTATCAATTTTGTTCCATAATATTCTTTAAAACATCATTCCTATAAACAAAATCATGCGTAATTTCCAAATTTTCAATAATGTCAAAGCATGAGCTAAAAACAATCAATAAATTTAATATGTCATTTTCAGTTTCCGCATCATCAATTAGAATGTTATTAGGTTTTGGTCAACACATATTTTTATGGATCTATTGATAACTTTCAAAAAAATTCATTGTGGTACATCAATTTGGGTAATGTTTATGCACAACACATTTAAATCATTCAATTGTTCCCTCAGAAATAATTTTGTTCCCTTTCTGGGATTCAACTATATGATTCATTTTTCCATGTATGTTTATTTATTTATAATTTTCATTACCCCATTTATAACATCTTCACATATCAATGAAACATTTTCCAAAGTGTTTCTTTCCACATCATTGAAACATAGGATGTTTAAAATACATAGCAGCATGGTTTTTACCTTAACTTCCTTAGGGATTTGTTTCCTTCATATATCATGGATTTGAAAAATCACTAAGGTTAATGTGGTAAATCGTGATTCCCTATAGATAGTTTAGAATAACCACAATAGTTATTATCACAACTCCCATTTCATTTTGTTGCTCATTTATAAAACCACAATAGTTCCCCTCACATCCATTGTTACATTGGTTCCTTCTAGATCATTCAATTTAAAAAATCAAAAAATGGTTAGTGTGATTATATCAATAAATCCATCATATACTATTATATGAGGATAATAAGCACTAATATATACATATTCATGTTCACTAAAACTCATTGAATTTATCTAAAATAATTATGACTCCTATTGTTCTCAACATTGTGGTTATATAATACATATCACTTATGCTTAAATAACACCCTAACCTCTAATGTAATCTAAACTGAACACTGATACCAACAATATGACCCAATCCATAATCATTATAGAATCATGATTTAAGTAATCAATTAAAATTAAGGATATTTTTAATATGATAATTTTAAATTATTATGCCAGTATTAATACATATAATCCCATAATCATAAAGAGGATACTATAAAAATAGTTTCATTTTATTCATTAAAAAACACTTTTACAAAATAAGACATGATTTATTTTCTTGATAAAATTATTCTTGACTTCTACACTCTCTATTACTCATTTTCATACCCTATAAAAACAATTTAAAAACATTGGATGAGCACAAAAAGATCAGTAATGGATATAAAATGAGGAATGAAAACATTAGTCTATGAATACTTATAAACCCAAGAAATAATAACATTCACCCGTAAAACATAATCTAATCAACATACCTCATAAAATAATTGTATTCGAGAAAAACTCCTAGGAATAATAAATCATAATGGTAACATGTGGAAACTATATCATACTCAAATTGTAGCTTTTGAATCCCTATAATTAGATACCTTCATATTTATATTTGGAATTCCCATCATATTTTATTCCCTAAATATCTTAGGAAAAATCAGAAAATTTACCTACATAACATTACCCAATGAATTGGAGAGGTATCACGGGCTCACCCTCCCATGGTTTATCACAGAACAACAAGTATACATAAGAAATTCCCAAGAACAATAACATGATCATAACACCTGAAAAAGTATAAAGGTAAAATAAAATTATCCACATTGAAATCATAAGAAATCATTTAAAGATAATGATACAATACATCCATTCTCAAATTCATTTTAAATACCAAAATATGTAAAAAGTAATATGGTGTTTACTTTTATTTTTAATAACATTACTACTTGTAGAGGAATCAAAATACCAAATAATGGTCCTGAAAGTGGAAAGGTCATTGTCACCGTATATGTTAAACAATCATTACTTATTGTCATTTAGTAAAACACTTCATAGAAAAACATTCCTTTTGAAACCTACTAAATGAAATTAAAATTCAATGGGGTTCATTGTACACCGTATACAATTATGTCTTTTATAAATCCAAATATGCCACAATTTTAAGAGATTTAAACGAAGACCCTTAAAAAGATTGAATCCTTAGATTAATGAAAAATCAATGACATATTTATGTGTGAAAAAATAAATACACCAAATATAATTGATATTCAGTTTAAAAAATCATATTTCATTCACACATATTCTTTGAGAAAAAACCAATGACTTGGATATTTAACCAAATTAATAGATATTGGGTTATGATTTCCCTTACCTTGAGTCCAACTTGACACATTCGATCTTCAATTTCCTAAATAATCAACTTCTATTAATTTATAATTTATTAAAAACATTTTTTATTTTTTAATACTCCTTTTAAATTACTTTTTACTATTTTATAACAATTAGTTAATTATTTGAGTTCATATAGGAAATTTTGTCGATGCTCGGTACTTGAGTGAAAAAATGAACTTATTTTGATAAAAATAATCCATGTTGTCAAATGTAAATCATCTGCATTATTATATTCATGATTTTAAATATCATATATCTCTAGTATATTTGTATTTAGAATATTCAATAACATTTAGATGTAGGAAATGAAATTTACCATTCATGGAGACGGTAGGTTGTATGTATCAATTAATGCTACAGTCATTTCATTATAATATTAAAATAATAAAAAATAAATGATAAATATGTATATCAAAATTTAGTTATATTATCTATGTTATATATCTTACATATGTTAATTAACACAATCCTTTATATTTTTTATGTATGGCAGGAACATGTCATATCACTTTGAGGGGGAGCTAGTCCACACTCCTTCAAATGAAATTATCAAATTTACACATTATGGAAGCATAAAGGTATGTTATAATAAAAAATATATAATTATAGAGTCAATATAAATATAATATATATCATATATAAATATATTTCCATCATAATGTCCACCATTAGAGGTGTTATGAGAAAATTGAACACTCATCGTTTCGTGAGGCTTTAGTTCGCCATACACAGAAACAATAAGTTTTGTTTTTATTAAATGGATATTTGTGTATGTTTAGGTTATAAACATTGTAAAAAAGATCCAAGAATATTTAGGAAACTTTTTTTGTAATTATAGAATAATAAGATAATAGGGAGAGGAGAAATGGAACAGAGGAATGAGTTTTGAGAGAAGATGTTACCTAGAAATCATGTAACTTATTATGATTGGAGTCAAAATGATTTATTTATTTTCATTTATCACAAAGAAAGGATTATGGGAGGTATTTAGGGACTTTGAGGGCATGTTTGAGAAGAATTAGGCTGATATGATGTGATTTATAGGTGTTAGTAAGTAGATGGAGGTGGTGGAATTTTATTAGAGGTAGGCGGGGCACATTAAGAATGTCTTAAAATATTATATTATTATAAATTTATTTTCGAATTATAATAGCTCCAAAGTGATATATATAGAGTCTATTATGAGTATAGGTTGAAAAATTTCACCCAATAGGTTTTAGTTATTTTTTGGTGACAAATGTATCATTATATTTTGGCATTAACCTTTAGTTAATTAAATAATCTCTTACCATGTCTTCTTGGATTTTTACACTATATTGATAATATAGTTACCATAAAATGAAAAGAGAAAAAAAAGTGGATCATTAATGAAAATTGTAACATTATATAAGTTATTTGGGGAAATATTGGACTTCAATGACTATTTTATCATTTAATAAATTAATATTTGTTTTTAACTCAATTTTTTCAATTATGACACTATTTTGTAATTTATTTTTGCTAAAGTCATAAAATCTATATTTATTCTAAAAAACTACATTAACTCAAAAATAAAATTTCATAAAAATCCATAAAATCTTTGTATGGAATAAATATTTTCAAATTACATTCATTTTAATATTAATATTATAATTTATTTGAACCATTCATTAATAAGATTATCATTGCTTCATCATTGTGTCATAAATAAATTTGTTTATTTAATTTCTAAATATTATAAATAAAATAACATGATGTAGGAAGTATTTTTATATTTGAAATTAATATTTATAGTCTAATAGATCAGTTACATAACCCCATATTATATTTTTTTTGTTAAAATGCTACATATTTATGTTATATTTCTCATTACATTAAATTGATTATTATAACATGTCATTATCACACCCATGTGGCTCTAAAATTCCAATAGTTCAAACTACTATTTTTTTGGTTACCCGTGACTTATCATATAAGATTAAGAAACATTTTAGTGTAGATTTATGTTATTATAATATCATTTTGACCCATATTTTCTTAATTTACCCTTTAATCGTGGTAAATAAAAAATATTACTGAAGTTACTATTCATAATGTCACAAATACAAAAGGTACCTATATAAACAATTTGGATCCTCTAGTTAAAAATTTGGAATACATTTTTTCAAATTCAAAACACAGAAGTTCAAATAATTAAATAAAAATTAAATCTCATTGTCAAAATAAGAATTCTAGTTTTTAAACAATACTAACCCTAAGAAGATTGACATATTTTTATATCAAATTTCAATGTGAAACTACTTCCAATTACCATAATTGGATTAAATGATAAAAAATTATTCCAATTACACATTAAAAATAATTAAAATGATAATCTACTTATATAAATAAATTATACAAAAAAGTAATTTTGAATTAAAATGTTATATTTTTCAATATTTAAGAAAAATGAAATTTATCATGAAAATAACAAAACATCAACCAAAGTAAATTTTGATTTCAGGATTCCAATTAATAATATTATATTGTCAAATCAGACATATAAACGTGTCTAAATATATATTTAAAAATGATTCTCTATCAAAAGAGGTAAAAATATCTTTTAAAAATATCAGAGTATTTTATGCATAAAATTAGATTTATTCTCATTTTAAGCAACTAAAATTTGGTGAAAAAATGTAAAAAATTAATAAACTTGTGTAATAATAATATAGTTAGTTTTATCATTTACTTCAAATAAAAAGTCTAGGTATTAAATACTATTTAAAATAATAATTTAGTTAATATTCATTTTAACTCAGTGTTTTGTGCAACCTAAGATCTTAGAGGGAACACTTTAATGCATATTGAGTGCACTATCAGGGATTACATCGTACACATGGTAAAACTAGTATCTAATTCATAAATATTATTAGATATGAAAAAATATAATTCAATAATTACATGGTTTGTTACACATGGTTAGTTGGGATGGGTTGCATAATTTTTACTAACCTATCACCAAGTATGTAAAACCATGTTTCATTAAATATTCATAAAATTACACCCAAACACACCCAAATGTAAAATCCAAAAGAATATTACTAAAACTAAAAAAATATGTGCATTTAAAATATCCAGTTGAAACTCTAGAAATTTTACTGATCTTATAATATTCCCACAATATAATAGCTTCTCATCGAGCTGAAATCCCAAGAAATTATACGATTTAGAATAAAAAATGATCAGTCCATCAGTCCCATATATCAAATTCCTGTTACCTTGTTTTTTATTAGACATTCCAATTTTACCACAATACATGAAATATCATGATGGTTTTTCCTTATAACACAATATAACTTTAATACACCATAGGCATCTGATGCACTTCAAAGGATGCAAATATTTTGTGTTAAACATCAACCACATTAATCACATAAGAAGGTTAAAAATGAAACCACCATAGTTGTGTCACATTTAAATCAGTATTTATAGAAATGTATTTCTGTGGAAGAGTCAACCATGTTGACACCATACTGATTCAATTCACGACCTCCAATATTCTAACCAACCTCAACACCAACATTCCCTATCTATGTATCTTGTGGTGGCCCAACCAAGGCGACACCCAAAGGAATCCATGATAACTCTATGTAGACTCCATTTGTCTTCATAGTCTGTCATCATATAATTTCTATATACTCATAGCCATATCCATTAATTTAAAAATCTGTTATATATTATCTTGGGTCTTCTACATAAGACTCGTTCTAAATATCACAGTTTAACCAGCCACCATCTAGAATTATGGTGATCCTTATGGACTACAATAAAGAGCCTCGTATGGTGACATGTGAATAGTTTCCATATAAATGTTTCTATAGATGAAATACACTAAATCCATGTGCTTCTTCTAGGTCCCCAAAAAGTCACAGAAAGGATGTTTTTAAAATATCCTCATGCACTTTTATGGTACACTTAGACTGCGCATATGTCTTGGGATGGAATTTCATATTCAAGAAAACATGTATATGAGGTGGCTTATTCATTATATAGAAGAAGAATAAAGTAAAACGTGTGTATCTAACTAAAACTATTGTCTATGGGACCATGTGTAGATTTACAATCTCTTCATCAAATAGTTACTCGAAATTATAAACTAGTAAGTTTTCTTTTATGCTAAATAAATATACTAATTTCATTAGTATATCAATAATAACCCAAAAAACATCACTCTTCATAGGATTCCTCATTAAACCCACCAATAATTCGAAAGTCTTATCATCCCATTTCTAATCTGTGATGGGAAATGGGTATAGAAAACCTCAAGGTCATTGATGATCACCCTTAACCTGCTGACAGGTGTTGCACCATGTCAGAAACCCTTATATTTCATTTTTACTACCCAACAACCACAACTACCTATGTAGTTCATCATAAAATTTGGTCACACGTGGATATACCACCCACATTGATGCATTAAACTCCCATATCAAATCCTCCAACATTCTGAAAGGCACTAAAACACTAATCTATACATAGATTATTTCATTATCATCTATCGACCTGTTTGATGGGGCCTCTAAACCTTCAAGCCTTTTCTCTAAGATAATAATTTTGGATGTTCGTAGTTCCTATCTCTATTCCATATAAAAATAGTATACTCCACTGAAAAAGAAATCATATTCATCTAGAATATACTCTTTTGAACAAAACTATTTATTTTTGATAGAAAATCTATTATCATCCACTCAGTACTAGAATCCTAAACTACCTGAGTTGATGACTTTCTACATAGAGCAATAACAACAATATTCCCCTTTTTCTTATGTATATGATAGCTCAAAATCAGAAAAATTCATATAATCAAACCGACATCAGAGTTGGAGATTCATATCTCTTTTGGAGAATATATAATATAAACTATTGTGATCTGTAAACACGATAAACATCTAAACCAATAGATAGAACATCAAAAAAATCAATGAAAAAACTACTACTTATAACTCGAAGACATCCATATGGTAGTTCTATTAATGTGGAATCATTTTCTAAGAAACATTTTCCATAAATTGATCAAACTGCATCAATACATATCCATGTCCAATACCAAAAGTGTCACAATATATTACATACTCTTCATTTATCTCATGTTTGATCAAACTCAATGATGAGTTCTAACACATCCCTAACTCATAGAAGTAGTTATAACATGCTTCTGACCAATCCAAATTTATCCAAATTTTTTTCAAAACTCTATGTGTAATTTTAAATCCAGAAAATTTCATAGATGAACCTCTGTTAATATCCAAAAAAATATATAAATATTTTGATATCAACAATGTTCTTAGGACACTACGATGATAAAACTACATGATCCTTCTATCGGTCCACTAACACATCTTCCTCAGATATAGTGTTACCCAGGAAGTTTACATGAAATATACAAAAGTAAATCATAGAATTCTTAGTGTATAGTCGATTTACATCTTAGTTTAATCACAACGATGTCAAGATGTTTGGAATAATCGTCTTGAGAAATTAAGTAAACCAACACATCATTCACACACACTAACACTAATTGATCTAATTATGGATAGATTATTATATTCATCACATCCACAAGCACTACTAGAGAATCAGTCAACTGAAACAAAATTATAAGGAACTCATTATGTTCATATCTACTTTAGAAATAAGTTATCTGTATATAAAAAAGCCAAACACTCAGATGATTATACCCTTATATCATATTGTTCTTCGAGAACACAGAATTTTCCCACAACTGGCCAAATATATTTTCGATATGCAAAAGAAGATCCTAGTTATTCATAGTCATCTACTTTAAATTCCATTAATCAACAAAAAAGTGTAAACTCCCAAAAAACTTATTTTCAAAAAACACAAGTGAACCCCAAGGCGACAAATTTGAATGGGTGAATCCATTAATATATAAATTCTCCAACTAAGTCTCAAGTTCTAGATGTTCTTTCAGTGCCATTATGTATGGTGTAATTGAAACTAGATCATCCCTCGACATGATCTCAATTGTGAATTCCACAAATCACGCATATGTAGAACCTAATAATTCTTCAAGAAACCTATCCTAAATCCTCCACACTATAGTTTTAAATATATCATTATTTAATCATCCATTATCCAACCATAGACATTCAATCTATGTTGTGAGATCTCCTAGTTGATGAATAATATGAACTCATCAACATTTCAATATATCCCACTCTCCATGTTGAATAAATTTCTCATAAATATGATATGTAAAAGAAACTCTTCTCCAGATACAAGTAATGTGGGCTTAGTACATTACTATACATTCAGTACTAATAATTAGGTTAAATCCAGACATGTCAAGAAAATATAGATCACACATAAAGTGATACACTCCAATATCAAGAGAACATCCTTTTTACATACATATTCCTCTAGACTATACTCTAAAAAATGTATATATATTGATTGTAAAAATTAAAAAATATACTTCTAGGATCAAACAAGTAATTTTTTTTGGATATTATGGAATTAGAGGCTTTGATATCAAACAAGGAACTATCTAATGTAGAATATTCAATAATTTCAGCTCTCCCAATCAATAATCCAAAATAATTCTCTGATCTTGACTGTTGTATAAAATGTAATTATCTAGCCACTCATCACTATGTTGCAGTCTCACTTCCATGTTATGAACCAGTATAATGATATTGGCACTCTGAGCCAGTATCACCATATCCCATTCCTTTACTTTCTCAACCAGTAAAACACCAGCTAAAAGACTTATATGGTGCAGAAGATCCCCTTCATTCACCGTTATTATGTCTAGATTTTCCATCACTATCTTATTAAAACTAGTTAATACTTAACCAATGTAGATTAACAATCTTTCCATATGATCAAAAATCCATGGGTGTCCATGAATATTTTCAATGATAATGTACCATTGTACCACACTGTGGATAGACTGGTCTAGTAAGGCATAGTGAAATTGATCCAACTTTTTGGGGACTCTTCTTCCCACTAACCTAACTATAGTTATTGTATTAATACTAATTTATCTCTAATTTCATACCTCTAAGTCATCCTACTGAAACCATATATCAACCACGATATGAATCCCTCAGATTCCCTTTAGTTATGTGATCCTGATCCACCACCCAGAACATGTAATTAACAGAAAGAGGTTAAATTGGGTCATAATCTCATATATTATTTCATCCTAGAATATTCTATCCATAGTTTTATCATCTAATTCATATACTATAGAAAAAAACTCTAGGTTAGTAAATCATCCACTATAGTCCTTTAATTAAATTTTCCCCAATATTCAACTTCCTAATCAAAATTTATCACTCATTCCTCACAGTATTTAGAGAGAAGTGCTCTACGATGTTTTGAAATAATTCCTTACAAAACATACCATCTCACCATTCAATTTATGCATGTATGTCCCAAAAACACACTGTTGATTTTTAAAGAATAAGTTAGTCAAATTGAGCATCCTCCCATCAAGAATCTCTAAATGGTCCGGTATCATCTCAAGGGACTCAACCACGAACTCATATCCCTTTGGTCCACCCTCACTATTAATAGGTAAAGGGTGCAGTAACTGAAACTATTTCATTATGTCGGAGATACTCATCACAAACCACCATGGGAATACATTCATTGATTTCATAAAGAAATATATATTTTCTCAGAACATATCGCATGCTTCCCCAATAACATTATCTGTACGTCTTGTTAAAATAATGGTAGAACATCACATTAAATATCCACTAGTATTCCCCTCAAAAAAATTCTATGTGGAGGAATGACAGTACAATGCAGGAAACACATATTATGAATCATAACACAAATTTATCAAATTTACATAAGAGGAAAATAAAGAAAATAAACCACAAGTCCATCCCACAATCCTCTCCACATGGACAAAACAAAGGCGTTATCACTACCCTTAACCATCTTACACCCATGTCCTCATTAACAAGTGTAAAAACATGTCATTGTCCATGTTTTAAAATTAGATACACATTTTTCACATTCTACATCATTTTTTAATACAAAATATCATATGTGGAACCTTTTTCATTTAATTTTCCCAATCATGGAAAAGAAGTTCAATTTCAACATCATACCAAAATCTTATTTTCCATTGTGGGATTAAAATGATTCATGTCATGAATAATCTTGAGTTCCTAGATTGATGCATGAAAACTCAACTGTCATTCCATTTCTGGACACGATTCAATTCTAAAAAAGTTATAGAAATAATAAACACATTAAAAAAATATTGTGTCACTAACTGTGAAACAAAAATTCATCATAACAAAAATAGAAATAACAACAACCCCACATAGGTACTTGGTTTTCCCCAATAGATGGGTTTAGAAATACCGTTCACGATCTCATGTCAAATATCAAACTCTTCCTAGTGTCATGTATAAATTTCCCAATAAAAATTCAAAATAAAATTAAAATAATTATTATTTAATATATCTTTCTGATTCCCCGAGAAGGGTGCCACACGTCGGTGTGCAGATCCGGTTAGAAACTATACCTGAATTGCTCCTCCCCATATGATTGAGGCAACTCACTAGCCACAAGGGTCTAATATGTGAATCATGGGGAGAGTATACATTATATTATCATAGAAACACAATAGAGAAAATAAATAATAATTGAATAATAAAAAATTATAATAAAAAATCCCAATTTATCATTATAATTGATGATGAAAACAAAATATTCAATCTAGACATAAAACATACCGCAATAAGTATGAATCATGTATCTAAAGTGCCAATCAAAATTAAAGACACTAAAAACCTCAATGTGGGTCCTATATTATATTTGGTCCCCCATTCCATTATCTATCCCCAATTCATCTATCTATCATTGAGACATTACCCCTAGCATGTACAGAAAGTATAAAATCAATTCTAGTGCTGATCGGAAAACCGAATTTGGGTGTGATTAAAACTCAGTAGGCCCCCAAAAATTATGTCTAACAAAAATCAATTCAATAAAATCGTGTGTTTATATATATATATATATATAATTAAAATTCATAAATAAATAGTTATCAAATTATAATATAATATCAAAGTAACTACACAAACATTTATGTTCCCAAGATCACCCAAACCAAAATAAATGTTTCGGCCCATCCTAGAGTCTGATCTATCCCCACGGAAGATCACATTTGAATTTTTAGGTTAGTATTCACGGTCTCATAAATTAATGACTATGCTACCATTCTCCATTTCTTAATTAAATTTCCATTTTACCATTATTAATACATTTTTGAATTTCCATGTTACCATTCACCATTTAATAACAAATACTTTAATGAGAAAGTTATCATTCATAATACTTGGCCAAATCTTCATGTTACCATTTACTATTTTATAGCACATAACTATATGAGCATGATACCATTCATAAAACTTGTCCAAATGTCCATTATATCATTCACAATTTTGTAACACATAATTGATAATGTGAAAATATAATATACATCCCAAACAAACCATTAATTAATTCAGTAATTATATATTTTTAATCACAATTACAGTATCTCATAATTACCTCACCAATTAATTATTCACCTATTAACGTCAATATACCATAATTAATTACATAATTAATTATCTCCATTCATAATATCAATATACCATTATCAATTCCATGATTAATTATATATACTAATAATCCCGACATATCATCATTAATTCAAATATTAATTAAAAAATCACAATCTCAATATTTTACAATAATTTATACAATTAATTATCCCAAAATCCTAGAATTACAATTATTTAATTATTTAATATAAAATATTAATTAATTGATTATGTAAATTAATTTTATAAAGAAATATAGAAATTATAAAATTTTTATACATGTAATAATGATCATGACTAGGATATCTGATATAAAACCACCTACCAAGATTCGTTGATGAAATATCGTCCAACGGAAATCTCTCAAATTCAATGGAGTTACATCATAATGGGAATCTGGGTCTATAACCATAAGTCATTATTAAACAATTCAAAATCCCTTAGATCTTGATGTATATCCACGAGGCTTGATATATATAAATAAAATATAGATTTAGATATAGAATGATAGTGGAAGATATCCCATCAATAGAAATAGATGATAAAGAATAAAGAATGAGAAGGAAAATGTATAGGATCCACATACTAGGAGGGGAAAAGATCATCAAAACGGACTTTAAATCCAGAATAAAAGAGGTAGATAAGTCCTAGAATTCATCAATATATTTAAAAATCATGGAAGTTGACCTCAGGTCGAATGGGGGACTATTAGGTATTAAAAAGGAGAGTTTTGAATGTTCTATAATTACTTTTAGAGAGAAATTAATGTATCGTGCTTAGTCAGTTGTTTTAGAGAGTATGGTTTCCCCAAATCATGCACTAAAACATTGTGCCTATATTAAAGTGGTTCACTAATACTCATAATATGGAACACATTTTGACAAAATCTATACCAACTATGAAATTTACCTCTATCTAGTTTTTCACTATTAGTTGTGACCGGGTGCACTGCTTTCCCAACCATGTGAAATAATTTAAAACATTGTTTTTTTATTTTCATCACAATTCCTCCTAAAGACACCCCATGGTTAAACCCAAATGACATGTACTCCAAACTAAACAAAAGAGTACATGTAAAAGACAGAGAGACTGCTCTAGAAAATATATGGATCTTAAAAAATTCATGAACATGATTCATGGTTCATGTCATGATTATAGTGAAGATTTTAAGAGACTTTAGGAATATTTTTCATTTTAACATGATGTTTCTCTACATATTATTGGACAGACTGAGAAAACCATCCAGGTTGGGGATAACATGATAAAATATTACATGTTAGAAGTTTTTTATATTCGATAAGACAATCTAACCTTAGTGGTGTTTATATTAAAAAACAACTTCCACAACAACATCTTTTTGAGACCATTTGAGGTATTGCAAATATGACAGAATAGGTCACCAAAATATTTGACTAATCTCGGTGAATCATCACATATTGGATTATATTTTGTATGATCCAGGAAATATGATGTGTAAATATAGAACAATATATGACAACTAAATTTAGTCATTAGAATTCATATACATACTAACAATTCATTCAATTAGATTTTGAGGATAGATACCATGTGCTCCATAGGGTATCAAATCAAAATGGATTAATTAAATTTAGCTAAGATATAAAAATATATTTGAGATTTATAGTCGCCTTCATGATATTGCATTGTGTAGATGATTTGGGTTACTTCTTAGACAAATTAATATTATTAATCTAGGTCCATGATGTCTTGCATGCGTCTCAAAAAACAAGGTATGTGGATTTCCCATCACATAGTTTCAATTGGGTTGATATGGATATATATAATAGATAAACCATTGGTGAGTATCATGTGTAGATCAAGGATCAGAAGAAGAAGATCCTTCATTCGTAAGTGATTCTCTTGGTATTTGTTTGTGGGGTGATTGAGAATCATTAAGAGATCACAAGGGAGTATGCGATATAAAAAATACATCGTGTAAACAGATTAACAACCCCAATTCCAATAACTAAAATACAATTTTATAATTTATTAAATCAGAGTAGATACAATTCACAAAATACATAATGAGGAATTAGATTAGTATATTTGGGGAGCTAAATACATTCATGATACATATTTTACATTTATAAAAGAAAACTAAAACATAATATATAAAAATATAAAATAATATAAGTCTATGAAAAAAAATTCAAATATATCAGTTCAATATCCAAATCAATGAAGAAAAATAATAGTACTCCTAAATGATCTATAATGGTTAAGTACATTAGAAAGACTCATTAATCAATAAAGAATAATAATTATGTAAAATATTAAATTAACATACATTTCATATAAATTAATTGATTGTATATATATGTAATTAATAATAAATATATAAGGTTAAATAACTAAAAAACGTTTCATTTAATCAATATGTTAGGAATGAATTGCCTCATGAGATAATATCATTCTGAATTTCTCATTAATAATAATAATTAAACTCATAATGAAAATAGTGATTATTAAGAAGAAATTATGATCTCATACATGATTGTAAATCTAATATCAAAATATTCACAATACAATTTAAATACAACTAGTATAAAACCATTTAATTTTTTTAAATTATATGTCTCCAGAGACCTATTGTTTCATGTAGGGGCAATATTATAGCGAGATACACCTATCAGCACAATTAAAAATTAGTCCTCCCATATAAAATGACACAATAAATTCATGATTTAAACTTTCTTCTCATGAAATATACTTATTGATTAATGGATAAATTTTTTCAATATTTCCTTAATTATTCAAATTGAATTCATTGTAAATACCATATGAAAATATAGTTTATGGTTTTGAAAATAGTAATATAAATCATATAATAATTTGGGTATTAATGAAAATCATAATAACCAATGAAAAATTATAATACTAAATTTATATTTTCAAGATAATATTAACAATCAAAAAAGGATGTGAGATGGTATAATTACTTTTACAACATGGAAATATTCAATCAAAACCCTATTAGATGAAATAATTCAAAAAAAGTGAAAATACCATAACGAATGAGGTATTCATGATAATTATTATCAAGGGGGTATTATATAACACATATAAATTAATCTAGGTTCATAACATATTAATATGACATGATTAATGGAAATTGAGATGAGATCCCTTACAACACACATCCTTTTGGGTGAATGTTCTATAAACTATTGTTTAAGGATATGAAACATTTTTTAAACATATAATTTCACAATATTATTATTTATAATATTATATATGATCTTTTTTTCGAATCATACCACCGTTTCGTTAATAGTATTTCATTATCCATGTGGTTTATTTGTTAATTGCCATGTTTTCTCATTAGGGTTTTTCTCATGATTGATATTTTTAATTGGATAATTTTATTTTTCCATCAGATCCATAACAACATTAATTACACAATTATAATATTTATTCATCAATTATTATGTTATGAGGAACCAATAATGACATTCTTCATAAATTGTGTCTGTTTTAATTATGGAGACATTGGGTCTTATACACACATGAGTAATATTTCCACTTTTCAATGATAATAATGTAAATAAGCTACATAATATTTTATCATTACATAATTATAATAATATAAAAAAGAAAATTTTAATTTTTTACATTTTTTTATTAATCACCTATGTGGTGTTTTAATGAAAAGTGAACAACATTATTCTATGAAGGTTGTCTATACATAAATGAATGATGTTATCATATTTTCATGAGTGATTATGTATAAAATTAAATTGATATAAATTCTCATTTAGGAATGATAAAAATATCATTAACATAAAAATAATTTTATTTATATCAAATTTAATCACTAAATATTACCATATTTCTATCCATGAAAATCATTAGTGAAAGATAAATAGAATCACATCATGAGGCAGTAGTCCATCGTACACACTAGTGAGGTTGTAGTTTTTCACATGAAATGAAAATAGAAAATTAATAATATGATATAATTACAAAAAATAATATAATTATGTTATATATATCATATACATAAATTATATCCATAATAATACCAAACTGTGAATGGTGGAAATGGACAAATAAATGACATTTGTTCATGAGACGGTTGTCCACAGTACACAATATGATGAATTAATATACCATTTGATTGAATATGAGATGGTCATATGTTATTAGAATATCCTAAAAACAACTCATTATATGTTAAATATTTATTTCATTATATAAACATTGTTTAAAATGGTTTGAATGAGGTTGAGTAAGAAATGAAATAATAACACTCATTTAAGACCATTGTCTATTTTTCTAGTGTGTTCCTTATTATTGAACAAAAATCCTCCCAAGGATAGAATTAATTATCATATAAGGATAATGGTATAATAGGATGAATTTTTAGGATAGATTATGGGTATTTATTTCTAATACAAATTGGTTTTATGGTGTTAAGAATAGTCGAACTAGGATGACCTATTATAAGTATTTTGAGGATATTGCACATAATTTTTTAAAAGATTAAATCATACAAATATTTTATCATGAAAAAATCTCCCATAAGAAGAAATTATTATTAATATAAGAATTTAAATATAAATTTTTACATTAAATGGATTTTGAACATGTATTTAGATCATTTTTGACCTTTATGTTCATAGATTAACTAACCGTTCAATCAATTTTTAGGTTAGCTGTGACACTTAATTTTTTATATTTCTATTTATATTGCAAGAAAATTATGTTGAAATTATTAGTGATTATAAATTATTCTAATCTAAAATATAAACCTCTTTTTTTAAATTATGTTCACATAGGTATAACATTTTAAATTAAAATTAATATCATAAATGTGATGAGAATACATGTTTTCAAAAGATAATGTTCAAATGTTTAAATGGTTCTTATATAAAAAAATAAGAAAAAAATTTATTCCAATGACATATATTGAATTAGTGTATATATATTTTAACGGATTTTACTTTAAAAATATTTAATGAAAATTTATCCCTTATTAATAAGTATTAATAAATGGTCATTTTTAATCAAAATTCTACATTTTCACAATAAATCAAAAAAATGATAAAGATCAAAAAAATCAAAATAATTCATCTTAATATTATTTTGATATAATTATTTTAGAAACGATTTTTATTTATTAATATAAATATCCTAAATATTTTAAAAATTAATTTTTAATTATGTTCATAATGTGTGGATAAACTGATATTGGTTTAAATATGTTGTTTATTACATTACAAGCTACTAAGATATTAAATTTATTATAAATGAAATATATATTAATGGTTATGGTGTTTCAATGATAATTGAATTCTGAAAATTTGATTGAATTTTTCAAATAATTATTATAAATTTTACATAATAATGGAAATATAATTGTTTCCCATAATGAATTGTGAAAACAATAACAAAAAATTCCCAAGTTAACATTAGAATCATATTATCAAGGAGTTAAAATAATACTATATTGGGTAAAATGGACATGAAACTTTTAAAAATCGGATTTTATGGCCATGTATCTACTCCTTCACCTATATAGTCGGATTATTACCCCTTATGATCCTTTTGTATCAGAATGATGATGGATACACATTCTTCATTTAACAAATTAAATTTGTGTACACTCCCCCCCCACATATAAAAGGCCATCAAGGATCCTCTCAAATATACACATAAAAAATAATTCATTTATGAAAAAACATACCCATTTAAATTTCACATTTTCCTCCACTCTTTTTAAGGGGTGAATTGTTTTACAAGACCCACCAAATAAGTATTTATGTATAAATATAGAGTCTCTCCCATGAAGAAATAAAATTATTAAATATGTTGTTTTGTTTTATTTTATCCTCCAAAAAATAATAAAATAATAAAATATAATAAAATAAGTATATTAAATAAATTTAGAGTTCAATATTTTCATTTAAATTCTTATATCCTTTTTATCATATATCAAATTGTTAAAAAATCATCGATTGTGGGTATTAAAGACTATCTCCTCACAAATTGATGTTATTAATTTTCCTTCAATGCCTCTCAAATATTTATATAATAACAGATTTACTTTTCATATTTGATATTTATATTATTATAAATCTTATTTTGTCATGAAATCAAATATTCAATCTCAGATTTCATTTAGTGTGGATATGTTAACATTTTTAATTTTTATGGATGACTACTACATCATGAAGTGATGTAATTATTTTAAAAATAATTATTTAAATGGAAGGTAATAAAGATAAATTTAGTAAAAATAATTGATAAATATGAAATATTAATGAATTTATAATGTTGGTATAATATTTGACTATCATTAATTATATCCATGAATAAATTAGAAACAACATTCATGCGTGTGTAAGACATACCATCTACATGAATGGTGTAACTAAATATCTATATCAAACGTTAATTCATTAATAAAAAATATATAATTAAAATTAATTATATTAATATACATATTAAAATTCTAGATAATAATTAAACATAATCAACATAAAATTATTAACAATACAAAAAAATCATCCCTGAAAAATGAATCAGTTATTACTTAAAACCTGATTTTAACAATCAATTATTGATAAATAGAAAATAAAAATAAATAAGTAAATAATATATCATAATATATATTGAAATTTTTTTTATATGATTATAATAAAAATATATTTTTTAAACATGAACCTCAAATATATGCAAAGGGATTTGAGACTTAATGTACGGTGTTTTTTTTTTGAAATTTATCTTCATTGAGAGAAACATTATGTTACACACAATGATTATTTTATGAGGTGTATATAGTACCAATTTTAATTTTAATATTTGGAATATAATTTTTCTTATTATATTTTATGTTTAAATTTTTTTATTTTATCAATGCAATTATGATTCAATGTCACCAATGTAAGTGTATTATTGTACAATCTCATCGTTCATCGAGAATGTTTAAGCTTATACATCTAATGAAGATATATTATGATACAACTATAATGAAACTATTTAATTTCCATCTAACATGATTAGTTCATGGGAATAAATATTTTACCTTAATTTTCATATATTTTTATTATAAATATTTGAAAAATAATTTTTAAAATAAAAGTACCTTAATTTATATTATCTATTAAAAACTGTTTTTATTGCATATCAATTTTAATGTAATATTTTAAAAAACAATAAATACTCAATAATTATAGTGTAATGAAATTTTTACCCTATAATGAATATTTGAGAAAAAATTAATTGGATTATTAATGTCATTTTCCAAATAAGACTCATTTAGTTGTTACTGAAAAAGGGACTAGGACCATTTTTTAATGTGTGTGTCATGAATTGAATTTACCACCATCATGACAACAAAATGATTTAATTATTCTATAATATGATTAAATTTTTATATAAAATAAAAATAAATTTCATTTTTTTCTGAATTTTTATTTTTAGATGAATATTATTTTGAATGTCGAAATGTTACTTTCCTCGAAAAAATTCAACCAATAGTTAAACATCATTTTTTATATAATTTGACTCAAATTTATGTAACATATCTGTTTTTATTGATAGTATACAAGGATAACATTATCCTCCTCTCTCTATATGGTTTATATTTATGATTTCATTATATTCATGAAATTTAATTCCCTTCCCCATGATATACAATGATAATATTCTTATAAAACCCACTTAATTTTTGAAGGGTTATAAATTTATGAAATGATGACATGATTATGAAACAATTTTCATTTTAATTTTTTATTTATAAAAATATAGGATTTATACCCATTACATTTCATGGGGTTTAATATTGAAAAATCTATATTGTCTTTTGGTACACGTGTGTATGATTATCATCATGTGACCAGTGGTACCTAATTCTCCCTCTAATACATTAGGTAAATATTCAAATTGAATATGAATGAAATTATTTTATTAGGCATTGTACCTAGTTTAGAAGTTGAATAGTTCCACTATGATAGTCTTGGGAGTTAACATTGACTACTAAAATTGGTTGGTTAGTGTATCCATTTCACTATGATAAAGGAGTAAATAATCATTTATTATTATAGAATCTTTTATGCTTATGTGTATCAAAAAACCTAATGTATTATGTCAATGATGGAATCTAAGGGATCAATTTAATTTATTAGTATATGATTTATATCTTATTAACATCCAATATTGTTCCATCAATCAATATTTTTGTCACTCATATGAAGGGATTGGTATTCATATGTAATTCTCATGTTCTGATACCTTATTATCAAATTATTATTGAGTATTTTCTTTTTTCGATTACTAAGCATCTGATCTCACCCTATGTAAGGTTTATATTCCCCATGTTATAATAATTTTTATTATTAGTGATTTAGATAAAAGGGTTCTATTTATGAGAAACTAAATGGGAGATGATGTAACACACTTATGAACTAATTATTGATGTTTCTTTGTGTTAAATTGATCTACACTTTTACAAACCTCATACCTCTTTTTTGTAAATTTATTAATGTTCATAAAAAATAAGTATTATCAATGGATGAAAATATCATGTATTTAAATAAAATATCATATGATAGGTTTATTTAACCTTTAGAATATAGAATGATAAATCATTAAGGACAAATAATAGGATAATATAAAGTATAGGATAAAATCCAAATTTTGTAGTGAGGAAAAGATTTTGTTATTTACCTTGAAATATATCCCTTTATAGATACTACAAGTGGATTTGGTTCTAGAAAAAAATTACCTAGGATTAATAAATCTGAAAAATGGAAATTTATCTTGACTCTAACATTATTAGTTATATGATTTTGGTCCTTAAAATACACATAAATTGTATCTCCAAAGGTATACACTTTGGTTAATTAACTTTTTCGTTATGAAACAACATGAAGGATTTGAATGGATGATAAATATGAACAACCTATGGTTAATCGTAGGTGTTATATATTTAAAATAATGATCTATGATAACAAAATACATTAAATTACATTCCAAGACTATGAATTTTACCATGATTATTATAACTTACCACATTACATTTATTGGTTATACTCAATGGATGGAACCCAATGGAATCATTATAATTCAGAATTCCCCAAAAAATTAAATTATCTTCCATGAGAAGAACATAATTCTATGGGATATGGAATGAATAACAACATTAGTATTCTTAGACAATTTTCAAATGATATTAATCACACAGAATATCTGAATTAGAAATATAGATAAAAACATTCCACTAATTCTTTATGAGAAAACATCCATCATCTTTCAGTGGTTATATAATTGAACTAGTTACATGGAAATTGGTAAGTACCACAAAAAATATTATATTCATTATCATATGTTTTGTAATAGAAAAATTCATTGTGTATGTCTATAATTTCAAATGAGAAGCTGATCAATGCTGGACACTCATAATGAATATAAAGACAAATAATTAAATATATCCATTGAGTGGGATGAGTTTAAGAGATTGTTTTCTAATACATTATTCCATACAATTCATTATAAAAATGGTGAACTAATTATTTAAAATAATGAATAATTATGATGAATATAGATGTTTATTCAGGGGAATGTTTTCAGGATCTAGGATTTACTATTAATAAATTGATATCCAATATTAAATAATTGTAAATCGTTTCTTGTGGTTCTATCATATGTCTCCAAAGGGAGATATACACAAATTACATCATTATATATCACTAAATAAGTCATTGTTTTTTAAGGAGGAAATTGGAATTGGAGTTACCCATAAAAAATAATGTTTTTATATGAAATGAAATTTTTTTCCATTAAAACAATATGAAAAATAAAATGAATAATATGATCTCTACAACATACTCATGGTGTGGTAGATAACACATTTGAAACTATATTAATATGATAACTAAATTTAATACATGATTAATGTTAGTTTATCAGTGAATATAAATCTAATGTTATTAAATGGAGTTAAATAAATATTAAAATAGTTATAAGTGTTATAAAAATGAACTACCCATACTCTAGTGTTTCAAATGCAAGGATTATGTGAACTATACATAATAGTTTCAAATATTAAGTTTGATGATGTTGATCAATGTTAGTAACATCATAATTTTATGTCTATGGGGAAATATCATGTGATATCTATTTGAAATGAGGTGTGTGACAATGAAATTGTGAAATATGGGAATACCATCAACTCTATAACATCTAATTTATTACATGATAGCACATCTTCCCATTATTCCATATAAAAAAATTCTACGGTTTCCAAGAATCATCATGTATGGATATAAGTAAAATTATAAAATGATTCACCAAATGGTACAGTCATTACATCTAAAGTATATTATTACTCTATTTTCTCTATCTGTGGAAATGAGATTCTTGAAAATATTAACATTCATCCTCTAGTTGATTTTTTTACAATTGGTTGTGATTGACTTCCTATACATATATCCCACTGTAATTTTTGATGAAAAGAATTTATTTCTGATATTAGAAACAATCCAAAGAATATATATCCATTGGAAAATAAATGTAAAATTCTGAAAAAAATTCATATCCATTGTATGGTGTTTGATTACTATTTAAAATATTAATTTATCTCATATGTATAGGGATAATGTAAAAATCGATGATATTAAAATATTTTGGGAGTTTTTTATTTCTAAAATATTTTATTGTCATAAATTTTTTTTGACATTCAGATTTTAATATAAATCATACATGGTTCCACAGATATTTAAATGAAACATTAAATAATGTTAGTGTTTGAGTTTTAGTAATTGATAGAGAAAAACTGAGAGAATCATGAAATAGAATCATTCATCCATATATTTAACATTACAGTCAACCCATTCTCTTTGTAGAAATTAATGTATATTGATTTTAATTTTTATTGATTATTTGTATCCAAATAAGATCATAATCATGACTGAGCATCCAATACCCCATATTAATGACTTTTATGATCCGTTGTGCACTGTCAATAATTATCAATGATTGACATATCTTTTGGATATAAATAATATTGGGTCTATAAAAAGGATATACCCAATACAACATTACATATATTTTCTGGACATAGTGAGTATATATTAATTCCAATAAGTTTTACTAATTCCATCTTATCTTGACAGATTTAATGAAGGGATTCTTTATAAATTATATTGATTAGTTATTGGCTTTCGTTATCAATGATAATATTAGGTATTAAATTGGAAAGTAAGATCATGATGATCAACTGAGAATATTACAATAGAATAATTGGAATAATTTTTTTATGAAATGTCTACCAATTAAGTATTTTTGTTATAAAATGTTTCATTTTGTCCCATTTAATATCAATAGAATGTATATTGATGGATTATTCAATTTTTTTAGGATAGTGTATATTTTTGGATACCTACCGCAACAGTTAAGATGTAATGTATTCCTTATTTGTATAGATATTATCAATTGTTTCTAAAAAACATATCATGATTATCAAATAAAAAAAATTCACTCATAAGGAATCCATGTTTCATTGGATTTATGGATGCATGAAAATTTTCAAGGAATAAAATAAAATATTAATCATCAAAAATTTAAACAATACTATATAGTGGTGATGGGTATGTAATTATTCCTGATTCATCTAAGAATATATTGGGATAGATTCTAATTTATAATTTCATCGATAGAGTTTATGACACATGAAATTTTATGGTTCATGCGAAAAATTACAAAACTATTGAGTTGGTGTAAGCTGTAGTCACTTTTTCATTACAATATAAAGGAATTATATTTACAATGAATGGTGACAAATATAAACTGATTCAAAATTATTAATTTATATATTAACATGTATTTAGTTGAATAAAATCTATATGATATGGTTATAGAAGATTAAATATTATAACAACTCAATACATTTCAACTAGGGGAAAGAGAACATGGTGGATAATGATTTTATCAAATGTGTAATGATAGGTTATCTATGAAGTGGATTAAAAATGTAATTTTTCTATATTTTCCAAGGTTGTACATGTAAATCCTAAAGTAATAGGATAAATAATTTCATTGTAAAATGTAATTTCAACCACATATACTTGTGAAGATTCATGTGGCATAGATTAAAGATATAGAGTGGTAGAATAAGGTGAGAAATGTTCATTAATTTAAAATTTATTGAGATTGATTGATAATGTTTAGGAACAACATAAGTGTTCCATAAATAATAAACTTAAATAAGGATTTTTTATAGGAGGATCATATCTATTATTTATCTTTTAATCATGGATGTACAAATTTGAATATATATTTAAAGGAATATATTAGGTGGGTTTCATCAAGAGAGATATCAGAATAATTTTAACTCAATGAATTTCTTGTCATAATGGTAAAAAAAGGTACAAAAATATATGGGAATGATTCATCGATAATATGTACATGAATGGAAATGGAAAAACATAACAAATAATTTTTTGTTCGTAGACTTCAAAAAATCTAAAGATAATAATGGTATATGGGTTTTAGTCGAAGAAAATACAATATTATAAAACCTCATCACTATTATAGAATATTTATCTTGGAAAAATATAAAATGAATATAAAATTCTCATTTAGTATGTTTTCATGGAGTACAGAAATTCCATTCTATTTGAGTTAGATATGAGGTTTAACTCAATTTTCTAGAGAATGCTTCAAAAAATGTAGATAAGGAGTTGTGTTTCAATAATATGTATCATCTTAAAAAATATAGTCAATTTAGGGTAAAATATATAACCATAAATGTTTTTTTGGAATATTGTTCTGTAGAATTTAAATGAGGTTAGGATCAACCCATTAATCCAGTTACAACATCATTGAAAAATAAATTTCACTTCAATGTTCATATAGATCCTTTTGAATCCCCATATAGAAATATGTGTAGATATCCGAAATTCTTGGGAAAAGATAGATAAAGAATATATTGGGATATGAGATTTTATTTTAAATAAAAGAGATGGTTATTTCCATTAATGGACACATAATTTCATCCCATATATGAGATACGTTTTATGTTAATAATAATCAAGGTTATATGGAATTTTATTTTTTGAAAAGTCATTCAAATGAATGTATCCATGGATAAAGTTAATGAGAATTTTAATTAAGAGATATCACATCCATAATTATATCATCCACTTCTATGTTCTAGTTCATATCATTATCTTCTTATATCAGTTTTTATTATCACAAAATGTATCCCAAGTCAACAATGTGTTCCTTTTATCTCTCATAAGGCGGTAAGCACCTGGACCCTACCAACTATGTAATATAAAGGGCACACAACATTAGTAACATATTTCAAATAAGGAACATATAGTGTGGAATTATAGTCGTATAGATAATTTTCTATGAATCAATACCACTAACATTATAAATGTGTTTAAAATGAAACCACTACTTTGAGGATGGTATGTGGGAACATTAAGATGTGATGAGGAATATATATCATTAGTTGTTTCCCACAAAGTGAAAAAATTTCTAGGTGAATTTAATTTTAAGGGTCGTAGATTATAACAAATCATTATTTTTAAAAATATATTTTTCTCAAGTAAATTTAATTTCATAGCTATCATGCACTACACAAAACATCGAGTTTGATAAAACCAGAATGTAATATTTATATTACTATTTAACATTGATGTTATGACTTAGACCTTAATCAAGGGGGTATGAGTTGGTATAAAAATATTTTTAATATTAATTATATTTTTTATAAAAATGAAACATATTTATTAATAAATCATTAATATTTAATAATGTATTCTTATTTTTTGACAAAATTTCATCCTAAAAAATGGTTTCATTAAATTATATTAACAAGAAGAAATTTTTATTGAAAAAATTAGACTTTTTAAATTAAAAAATAGCATTTAATTCATAATTTAAAAAGTTAAAATTATCATGGGGCATATATTTTTTATTTTAATGAAAATATTATCTTTTTAAACTACTTGGGAGATATACTTGTTTTTTATTTAAAACTACATTTTTTTTAAAAAATAGTAGGGTTAATTATTTGTCAAAATCATTTTAAATTTCAATCTACATAATATATATTATAAATAATCCAATATAGGTTATTGGAATCAATTTAATTTTTATGTTTGACATATAATCACTTTTAATTTTTGGATGTATTTATCTTTAGAGAACCACTTTATTGTCATGTCAACAGGTTTAATATAAAATTCAATTATTCCACATATGTGAAATGTATTTTTAAAAATTGATTAGATACATTTATTGATGAAAATTTACATTATTTAATAATCTAAATATAATTTTTGACCATATATAATTGTAATCTTATGAATAATTATCTACCGAGTTATGGTTAAAAGTGGTTTACTAGGGGGTAAAAAATAAGTTCTAAAGAAAAACTAGATACGATTTTAAAAAAAAATGTGTAGAAATATATCAACCTTATCACATATACTAATCAATAATGACCCATTTTAAAAACATTTCCTTGTGAAAACTTGGGAAATTTTATTCTTCTCAAAAATTGAATATGTGACCACTCCCAACTTATAAAGGAAACCCTCTATGTTATCCTTTTCACATATCCAAAACCATCTGTTTAGGATAATACCTTAAAACATCCTCTAGTTAATTATCGTGAAAAATTCAACATTCCTTACATTTATTAGGAATACAACCTATGATCTATATATATATATAACTACATAGGCTCTTAGAAGAAGTAGTAAAATTATTGAACTTTCAATTTTGTTTTTTTATAATTTTCTAAATTCATAAAAATTATTAAACATTGATAATATAAATAAAATTTATATATAGTATAAATTTATAATTTCAATGTATTTACCAAAATATATCTTATTTTACCTCAAATGGGGATTGAAAATCTCCATCACATGTATGAAAAACTACCACCTTCTGAACCAATGTTATTTATTTTCCTTAACTTATAGTCACAAATATATAATAATATGGATTTATAATTCATAAATTAAATTAAATGTTTTTATTTTCTTATTTAATCATGATATTAAATTTTCTTTCTTACATTTCATTACGTGGGGATAGGATAAAATCACTCATCTCTACATTGGATGACGGTCTCACAAGGTGATGTGGTCTGTTTTTAACTAAAAAATTACAAGGAAAATAATATTTATATTTTTAAAAAATATATGTTAAATATATAAAATAATTATGAATTTATAATGATCATATATTATATAAATTCCTTTGTTTTTATCCAATGGACAAATGGAATTGGCATTTATGTGTACATAAAACATAATGAATCCATGAACAATATAAATCATTTCATATATGAGATATTAATGTAATAATATAAATAAATATGTAATGAATATATTTGATATTTATAAAATGGTTAATATTATGGATATGATGGAATCATGATCAATAAATAATGGTCAAAAATACAAAACCAGACCATTAAGCAAAAGTGAAGAAGCCATAACACCGAACATGTTTTTAAAAAGGAATGAATGATAATAGGGTAATAAAATCTATTAATTAAATAATATATGTTACAATATATAAAATTATTTTATTTTAATATATGTATATATAATGTATATTTACTATGAATTAAGATCAAGTTTGTATGAATGAATAATAGACTTATGGTAAGAGATTTTTTTCTCTATTCATCTTCATTGGGAAATACATTTTATAAGGAATATATTATCATTTATGAAGTCTATATATATCTTATTTTACATGTAATATCATTATTTAAATTATTTAAATTATATTTTCAGTCTTATTTAATTTAATTACTTCATAGGGGTTATAATTCATTATTTACAAAGTAGTAATACTTTTATGAAAAATATCATCATTTTTGGGATTGTTTTTATTTCTGTTTCTTATGATGTAATCATATGATCCATACCTTATGAAAGTTAAAAAAATTTATTCACATTTTTTTATTTCAAGATAATACATGGTAACTATTAATTATCAACTATTTATATAATCAATAGTTCAATAGTAAATATTTATGGAAAATCATCATTGATTATCTCATCGGTTGAAAACCAATTTTCATCCAATTCAATCTTTTAAAAATGTTTTAAATTTGTTTAATACACCCCAATACTTCTAAAATTTAAATTATTCCCATATATTATTGTTTAAAATAATTTTTTCCAAATGAATCATCATTTCATTTTTTAAACATTGTCTGTTTTCAAATTACTAAAAATTTAAAAGGAATAATTGTTTTAACGTGTACAAATAGAATGAAATTTCTCATAGTTATGAAAAGATAATTATATAATGATTAATTTAAATATTTTATTTTATATTTTCATTGAATATTATTTTGATATTATAATATCAATTTATATTTAGAAAAGTTATTTTCATAGTGAGACGTTATTATTTCCCATGAAAAGATCCCAATGATAATTGAAAATAAATTTCCATCTATGATTACATCCTTCAATGTTATATATACAATTTTGGGGGTATAATTCCGGGGTACGATTCATAATATTTGTGTGTGTAGTATATATATACGATGACAAGATATTTATGAAAACAATTTCTTTTCTATGGTCCATACCATTATAAAATTCTTGTGAAACCCGATTCATTTTCCATGGTCTATAATTTGATGAAATAATTAAATAATTCTAAAACACATTCTTATTCCATATTTTATCTTATGATTAAATCTTTTTAAACCCCATTTACATACATGGGCTCTGGTATGATTATTTATTTATCTCAGGGGAAAATTATATCTGATAATAATTTCTTGACTTTTGGATCTAATATATTCCTCAAAAGAATTGTGTGTATACTGAAATCTCATAATATTAACATGACTATAATTAGAATAAATCCCCATAAAGTTGTGGATTGTTTCTACTGTTATAGTCTTGGGAATGATACTTTACTACTATTATGGTATGGAAAAAGAATCCACCCTACAAAGATAGACTTGGAAATATTCATTGACAATTATAAAACTGATTTTCTAGAAACACGATTCAAAAAAATTTCGTATATCATTTCATTTTTATTATCTCAAGGATTATATTATTTTATTTTCTTGTGATTCATTTCTAATTAACAATTAATATATATTCGATGACTCGAGATTTATATATTTAATATGTATTATATTATTTTTATAGGATTTGATCATGTTCAAATTCGCTTATCCTCACTTAATATTTATATATTCTTCTTATTTACACCTTTTGAGAATATGAGATAACTTTTTAATATTTTCTTCTTCCCAATTTTATGATGACTGGTATTATTTTTCATATCTATAATATATAACGTATTTATGAGGAACTATGTGGGAGGTGGTGTATTTAAAGTATGATGTAGTTGTTTATATTTCCATTATTAAAAAGGGAATATACCTTTATAATACATAATAAGGTTGTTGTGTATTGTTGTGAATTTATTTATTAAAATATGTAATATATGTGTGTGAAAAAAACATGTCATTAATTTGATTATGTATTGAAGAATTTTATATCTCATGATTCACTAACAATAACAGAATTTAAGAATTTCATGATTGTTGATTTCCATGACTCATTGTTAATCATAAAGCCTTAAAAACATAATGTATGATGTTGTTTTATGTTTTTTATTTTCTCGTATGATTAACCTAGGATAAATTTAGATTATATCAACCAAAATATTAATTTATGGGTCAATGATGTTCTATATTTGTGTATACTTAACTGTGTTTTTTTAATTATAGTTTTATGTTTTTTTACATAATTATAATGGCTAAGAATATACTATTACATAAAATATTTTCATATCATTTATCAATATAATATCTGTTCATTTATGACCTATTTATTAACATTTTATTCAATGTAAATTTCATTAGATTGTGGTTTGACTAATACCTGGTGTTATATTATAGTGCAACCAATATTTATAAATACTAATTTATAAAGTGGTTGTTGTTTATAAATTTTGGATTTAATCAGTGGGGGATTGTGATGGTGTATGATTAGTGTAGGATCATGAATGAATTGAAGATCCCATTTTCTGTTTTGATAGTTGAGGTTGGATAGTAACATCATGGGTATTACTATAATAATATTTTGGGTTGAGATTTCATTGAGAGGCTATGAGAGGACTCATTTATCTAGTACCCACTATTTCTATGTGTTATTGAGGTAAAATATGTAGTGGTAGTAGTAAAATCAAAAATCATGAAGAACAACATGATTCTGGAAAATCCTATGTTACATTATGTGTTCCCTGAATACCACACGTTGTGTATTTCCAAAGATATATAACTAGGTTTTAAATTTTAATGAAAAAATCACATTCCATGTGATACCTTCCACATTACAATTTATCATGTTTTGGTCGATCGATATATACCCCATAAGGTAAATGAAAACATACAAATCTAATAAAACATTAATATGAAGAGTATATAGGAATTATTGTGTACTCTTTATAGCCAAATGTACCTTATAGGGATTGAGTACATCGTAATTTCATAAAAATATAGTCACAACCACATGTACATGAGAGAGATTTATAGTTCATGTAAATAATTTAGGTAGATGATACATTTAGTATACAGATAGAATATTCCATGTACTATTTCATGGGAAGTGTGAGGCCATTCTGGTTACTAGAATAGAATTGTTTCATTTTATTATGATTTATTTTTTCATCCCAATGAAGAAATAATGTGGATTTACATTATATAAATTGTATAATGATATCCTATATGGGTAATTTTTCAGTTAGTGTATGTGTTATTACTCTATGAGGCAGATGATGGGATCCTCAATTTTGTCGTATTCCCTAAGTAGAATTAATTTTATTGACCTTACCACCATGATAACAGTGATAATAAATTCTCTACTAAATTGGTAAAGAATTTTTTTTACATCCCTTAGTAATCATTAAGGGATCTTGTATAATAATGTTGGAATTTTTAGAGTTATGATGTGTATACTTTTAGTGAGACCTAAGAATAATAAAAACACAGTTGACTTCCATAAATATTTTCATAGAACATGTAGTGGATTCTGTTGTATTAGAATTTCCATTACACCTTCAATAGATTCTGGTAGCTGGAAGTGTGGTTGAGACCTATTGATACGTGATGTATGTTATGAGTGTAAATGTTTATTATTACTATTATTATGTATTATATCATTAATGGAATACATATGTATTGAAAGTCCATACTACTCCTAATTATATATGTTTAGGGATTTCAAGGTGTCATAATAAGATTTTTTGTTGTCACCCATACATGGGATCTTCCTGCCAGTTTCTTGTCATATACTGCCAACAATCCATTTTATAGAGTCATTTGGGGATCGGATGCTGGAAAATAATTGATTTATGTTGATATTATAATGATTATATAAGTGATTAATTTGAAAAAAATCACTTAAAATTTAAAATTATAGATATTATTTTCTAATATTTTTTGGTCTTCTATTGGCCCCATATTCTTTCCAGTACAATTCATACTAAGATTTATTGATATTGATATATGCATTCATTTTGATTTTTTTATACTTTATATTAAAAGATTCTAGGTTTTTCAAATCTATGAATTTATAATCTATCATTGATATACCGAATCTAATGTGTGTGGAATGCATTATCATAATGTTTCAATATCCTTGGGTTTTGGTGGTTGGGTTGGATTTCTCAGAATATGCTTACTTCCTTCTCGGATGTCCCTAATGGGTCATGTTGTGAAAGGTTATATTTTTTATATTATTTTGTATTCATAAATGTTTTAGCAGGTAGGTTTTTCTTGGTAGGGTCTGTTGGTTGGGTGGTTTGAAGTGATCAATTTTTCTTTTCCCATTACCCTAATTTTTGGTCCAAGGATGATCAATATCAAGTTTTATTTTTGTATAATATCATCTATTCATTGGTGATTCATTTGATGGTAATCTATGAGTCCTATATCTAAAAAATTTAATTACCTATTCTCATAAATAAAATGTATATATCTTTTAGAGGGATTTTTTTGTATCATGGTATGATTCGTGGAGTGGTAGTGACTATTTATTAAAAATTAGTTTTCCAGAAGTTGATGGTTGAGCACCATATGTTTTGTGGTTTTCTCCTAAAAATTGTTTTCAAATATAATAATTTGGAGTGAATCATGATGGAAATAACTACTATTTTCCCCTTAGATGATGGATCCTTCAATGTTATATGGTTTATAGTAAATCATTTTATAATAAAATCCATTTTCAAAGAATATAAGTAGTTTAGAATTTTAGAAATTCATTTTAGGCAGTATTAGGTGGACATGGTGATACTTCATGGTGTCCTGAAGAATATCATATCTAATCATGATCATCATTTTATCTACAATATGAATAAATTTATCTAGCAAGACATCCCCCGTATTTTTTCATCATAATTTTTCATCTATAGATGGAAGGTTAGTCTGTGGGAGATATTGAGACCCTCAAAGAAATGTTTAATTTTTCAGAACATGATTTTCAAGGATCGTGAATGAGGCATCAAATTTTTTAAAAAAAATTCACGAAAATATCAGTGTCTCTATTATTGGTATAGATAATTTATTCTTTCTATTGATAACATATAAATTATAAACTGTGATGGAATGGGGTCAGTGATTTAGATATTATATCCACTAAAAAGTATAGATTCTAAAAATGATGGTTCAGGTAATTCATTAGAATTCTATTGCAGTGTAGGTTCATCCTTATTCCACTTCAAATCATATGGGGAGACATTTTTTTATTAATTTTATTATCATTTTTTCTTGTACATGACCCCTAATCACATGCTGTTACATTTTTTATGGGATTAACCACTATCCCCATATTTTTAGATTTTATAAGGGGTTGGTACATATTGTAGCCATAACGTATCACATAAGAAGTCCCTAAAAGATTATATAGATACATATTGTTTTTACATGTCAACACTACACATATAACTTCATTATGATTCTGAAATCATTCATTCGGGTGATAATGATATTTATGATTATTTGAACTTCAAGGATAATACGTTAGATATCATGGACCTTCATGAGAAGATGTTGTAGTTGAATGATCATCCATTGAATCTTGTCTTATAGAAACAAGTTTTCATCAATGAGAGATCCTATAAATTTGAGTAAATGATACACACTCAGTACCCAAATATTGTTACTATTTACCTCATTTATATTGTAACATGAATTTATTATTATACTCCTATTTTTAGTTTTTGTAATTATTTATTTCTATTATTCACTTTTTATGAATTAAGTATCGTTTTATATGAATATTCCCCTAGAGACCATTTAGGATATATTTTTTTGGTGTTTCATAGATACAAACATTATCATTTTATTTTGATAGTTGAAGTTTTATGATCATATCCATGATAGTTATCTCATTGGGTGGTTGTTTGGATAACACACTTTCTTTAATTTCAATATATTTTATTTTATTCTAGAATATTAGAATGGTTTGGGTGGTATTTCATGAAAGGTAATAGACCATTTTGGCCTTTCCATTTATAGGTTTTAGGTTTTGGACTCTACCATGGAAGTATCCAAGTTGTATTGATGTAAAATAGGGGAATATAGGGATTCCGGTTTCTCATTTAGGATTGGATGTGTTGTGGGGCCATATGTAATGCCATAAGCTAGGATTTTGCAGTATGGTCTCCAAGCTATTGAATATATAAAATTAATTGATGAAAATATAAGAAAATATAAGAAAATATATTTTAATGGTTTTATGTGCTATATTTTTTAGTAGTATAGACCATTATGACTATCAAGTATTGTGGAATAGAACATGTTGGCTACACCATATATGTTTTTAGGTTCCATGTAAATTAGTATTCATTGTGTCATGGGATGTCATACATTTGGTATTACCTTACAGAATCAATAGGATCTCCATGGTTGATATATATTTGGATAAAAGAAAAGGGATTTGTTAAGTGTCTATGATGTCATCTCATACCCCTACATTATAGTCAAGGTGGTCAATGGTGTATTTCTATGGTTATGTCTCGATACTCTAAAATTATGTGTGATTATGAATACCCACTAATCCCCCCTCCATAAACTTGGTATTTTCCCTTATTATTTTCTAAAACCCCAGTACCCATGAAGTTATTTATTATTTCCTTTTAATACCCTTTGGATAGGTATCATGTCCCAACATATATAGATAAATATATGGAGATGCGAGGTAGGTTAGTTTTTTCATGATATTTGACTCTATTTCATCTATTTCGTCCTATTTGTTTAATCCATCTTATGGAATTTTTTCTCCAACATTCTAATTGATTATTAATGATTTTTATGGGGTTTTGGAATACAATCATTGGGATATCAATGTTTCATTGGAGAGAGAATGTAAGTGTGGAATAATACAACAATAACAAAAGTGGGGGCTGAATTGTGTCTTTTCATAAATGTCAACTAATTCTGGTTTGTTGATCTCTTAGTGAATTATTATGATATGCATCATTATCTTTCCTGATGAGTATGAGCAGTCGATAAAAAAAATAATGAATCTATAAATTTTATAGTTGTTTTTGGCCGAAATATCCCTTTGTCCACTACACCAATTCTATCACTATGAGCTTGGTGAATTTCAAAATAGTATTCCTCATAATAGAAGACATTCAAATCCACAATTGAGTGGAGGAAGTTAAAACCTTTACAAAAAGTTTAAATTGATTCATATGGTTCTTTTAAAAGGAACCAGTTATCCGCATATTATTATAATAAGATGTTAATTAAATCACAACATATTATAAGTAGTTGATACACCAAAATCAAAAGATTATGATTTTATAATGGTTCGATTTGATCATCACGGTTGTAGTATCAACTGACAGTTGATAGATTTTCTTCTTGAGAAATGAAATTATTATAGAGACACTAAATTTGAAGGGATACTTCTTGTACGTAAATTTCAAGAACGCCTCACAGATTTAGTGACTTCGGGATTTTTTTGTGTCGTTACTCCTTTGATATGCACGTGAAGCGTGATCTTCCTTCAATGGCGACATGGGTTAGTTTTCGAAATCTTCCTCTTAAATTCCAGAATCCTACGGTTCTTCATATTCTTGGGAACCTCAATCGTAGGTATATGTGTTCTGATATCTACACTACGACCCTTTTTCATCCTATTAATCCGCGTATTTGTGTTGAAATGGATGTTTAAAGAGTATCGTTTGATTATGTGTGGATTACGGTGGGAGAAGAGTACCATTGTAAACAACGAGTTGTATATGAAAGTTGGATGGAATTATTTGTTGGATGCAGGGATCTGGGGCATTCACAAGCCTATTTCTGAAGGGATATGAGGGCCATGAGGCAGAGATATGATTTTGGTAGAGAGGTGGAGGTCCATGAGGAGCCAGAGAGGATGGTTCAGGAGCCTCCAGGTTTGAACAACGATTTGGGAAGGGGATAACTCAATGGAAGTTTTATTGGAAGGATTGGGAATCAGCCATGACTTCAGGTGGATGTGTTGTGCTAATTGAGGCAGAAGCGGGTCTGGACACTGCTGTTTGTTTGCCGGGGGCCTGTCAAGTCAACCCATAGGTTGAAAGTGTGTTTTGTAGGTTGAGGGAGGATTTGGATGGACCTCCTGCTTGCATTGATGGAGTGAGGGAGGAAGGTGGGACCAAGTAGGACAACGTCTATGTTGGACATAAGGAAATCGAGGGTGAATTAGCTTTGGTTTGAATGGAATTCAGAGAGGAGATTGATGCAGACAGAGACAATTCGTGGGGAGGTAGGCAGGGCCTTGGTCTGCAGACAGCCCGGCCAAGCAAGGATAGGACTCCAGGGGGACCCAATGGAGGAAACCGGTCTCATATACATTTAAGCAATAGGTTCGAGGGGATGGTTGAGGTAGGAATGAGCTATGATATTTCCCTCTCCACAGATGTTGTTGGGGTGTGCGTGGAAGAATGCAGAGATGATATTCATAGCCTCTCAGCTGGTGAAGTTGCAAGTCCAAGTATTAGTAGTGGTAATAGGAGGAGGATGGGTAGAAAGGATTACTCTTCTTTACATCCAAATTTGGAGACCCGATAGGATAGAAAGGAAAAAATAAAAAATGAAGTCATCCAAGATGTGGATACTTGGAGGTCAGGGGTTTAGGGAGATCAATGCTCAGATCTTTTGTTAGGCTCTGAGGAGGAAGCGGTTGAACAGATCGTAATGCTTAATGCATCTGAAGAAGAGGCATCTAAAATTATTGGGAGACCTTTAAGAACATCCCTTAATGTGGATAAATATTCCTGGGTTGACATGAAAGATTTTATTCTTGCTGGGGGCTTCAATAGTGGGGTGATTAGCATTGAGGAGTACATACAGTCTTGGGATCATCTAGCCTTGGTGATTGATAATATGATGATGGTGTCTCCAAGAAAAGTAACTTCTATCTCATGGGAGTTGTTCTGGGAGACAGTTATAGGTAATATCACTTTAAATTTTAATGCCCCTTTCTAAATTTGAGGTTTTTGGTCCTGGGTTGGATTCAGTGGAGTTCGTTTGAAGATTGTTTTTGGATTCATCATTGTGTGGCATGAGGTGTTGTTTGGGTTCCCAACATTACTTGGTTCTGTGTCAGATGGGGTTCTGAGCATGTGGCCACCACGTTTTCTTGCTAGTTGAATGGACGTTTGAGAGGGTATGTCTAAGGCCATCGGTTCTGTGCCAGGGAATTTTGCACGGGACTGCTTTTAATCTGGTTAGGCATTGGTGATGGTTTTTTGACATGATGCATTTTCTGGGGTGGGACAGAGCTGGGTTATGCTTGGGTTTTTTTGTTTTGTTGGTTTGGTTGTAATGGTGGTTTCTCACTTTGTCCTTAAAAATGTTTTAATAATAAAAAATCAAATTTAAGTTAGTCAAATAATCAAACATTGATTTAAACTACATAGATTCGGGTTTCTTTACCTAGAATAGGGTTCCATTACATCTATTAGGGTTCCATTGCATATAATAGGGTCCCTTTGTGTATCGTATGGTTCCTTCTAATGTATGGTTCCTTAACCATGATTTCATATTCAAAATACAGAATGTAGGGTATGATCAATGTATCATGTTTCTAACATAGGGTTAATATTCTATATGTTTATTAGTTGTACGACTATAGGGTTTTAGATCAATACGTAAGTTCTTCCATCAGGCTTATGGAAGATGGACCATATTCTCATCTACTATACATATAGTATAAATAATGTTTTTGTAAAACATTTCATAAATTTTAAATAATATAATATATATAAAATAATGATATTTATTCCTAAAACATACATAATGGAATGTTATTAGAAAAAAACATGCTAATTTTAACCATCATAATCATCTTTTAACATAGAGTATTTTTCAGACAGTACATGATAAACAATATCCTCCTTTTTGATGATATAAGAACCCATACAATAACATATATAATGTAGTGATATTTGTAAAGTAAAAATTTTAAATTTATAGATTTAATTTGAGGAAAAAATAATTACTAGTATACTGACAAAAATTAATTAATATTCTTCATGTTTTCTACCCAAAATTATGTAATGTTTTTGGTTAAAAAATATTCTACAATTTTTATGATATAAAAAATAATGGTTAACAAAATAAATGATATAAACCATAGATAATATTTCATTGAACTGTAAATGTATGTTTTAATGTACATGGTAGAAAAATAAGGTATGTTATGTGGCATTGTTACATTGAACATAAATAACATAGTAATAAAAGTATAAAAAAAAGAAAAAACAAAAAAATATTAAATTAATGATAAGTAATCTGAAATACATATAAAATGATTTTAAAAAATGAATATTTCAACCCACAACATATGTATGATGGCTTCCAAATGAAGGGATACGATCATAATTTAATTATGAATCAAAATATTCATTTGAAGAGGGGGAATCAAGATGTACAATTAGATGACCAACAACTATAATGTCATGAAACTTCACTAACAACCTCCGTAAATAATTTTTGAACACATCTGTGCACTATTTATGAATTTTTATAGAATATTGACTAAACTTCGAAATTTTTTCCAAATTCACCTAAAAAAATAATTCACTATTTATTAATATTGAATAAAATCAGTCAATATATCTCTAACATGATGAGGGACTGTTACTAACCAGGATTTTTAAGAGGTCATTTGACTTATCAAATCACTCTAATTTTCTAGAATAACATTTAATGGGGTATTTTTACAATGGAGAGTTTGATGTCTATTATTGAAGTTAGACAACAATTATGTTGTTGTTTTAAATCTTCTTATCAAATCCAGCGGAGCCTTTTGAGGAGAATATTTTGATGACTCATGTCTTTTCCTAATATATGGAAGCTCTCTAGTCAATATTTTCTTCTTATCATCAAAATTCAATTTTTTCACAGATTTATCTTTCAATGATCAAAATCTTTTTCCAAAATAGTAGATAAAAGTTTCACTGTCTACAATAGAAATTAAATATTATTGATATTCTCTTAATTATTCTTGAAGTGCATAAAACTCATCCCTATGAATAATTTATCTTTTGAGAACATCATATTTATTAAACATAGACTCTACTGATGGTCGAAGAGTCATATTTTGAGTGTTTTCATTATTAAAATTTTTAACCATCTCTTCAGTATATCATTCCAAATAGTCATAAGACTTTTTATATTGTGCAATGGTGTGTCCAACATCCAACAACATTAGACTGGTCTCTACCACTTCTATTAATAAATAATCTCCTATATCCTCTGAATTAGCAATAAATAAATTAATATTTCAAGGGTCAGCCTAATCATGATTATGGTAAATTTATTTGGATTGATCAGTCCCATGAGAAATTCCTTCAATATATTCTGTTACCTGATCCCTTGACTAGTAACTTCTTCTTTTATAGCTAGAAATACTACCATGGGTTTAGAATTTTTTATTGAAATTGATCATATTTTATAAAGGATTTCTCATCAATTCCTGATTGTTATTCTTTATAATTCCTTGGTCTCACAAAGATAATTGCATGTAACTTCTCCCCCTGAGCACTGGGTATCAACATATCTTATTCATCTATGCCAACTACCAGAATATGATTGGAAGATTTACTGTAAGAAAAATCATAGATTCTTGATAGTTCTAATGTTTATAATATTTTTGTGATGACATATTTCACCAAATATGTTTCTCTTATATTTCATATCTTAAGAAAAAATATAGATATAATCCTTCTATAGGGGTTGAAATCCATATTTTCATAATTCTGATAGTAATGGTTTAGGTACGATAATATATATAAATTTAATTTCATCTAAATATTGTTAATGTGAAGAAAAATTATATATATTTCATAATAAATAACATTCTATAACCTAGTCTTCCATGGCACTATTCCATATGGAATGAAATTTGTCAAGTCTCTTTAGTCACCATTAATATCTCTTATCATAATTTTCTTAATAGTTTTATTTCCAATGAGAGAATAAATGGTATCTTCTAATCTATTTATCTCATCTAATATATTTCATAGAAAAAAATTGATATTTTACCTCATGGGGACAAGACATGATCTTATAAACTTGAACCAACTTTATTTTAAACACATCATGATGTATCTTAGAAAAAAAATGAGTCTTCATCATTTCCAAAATCGAACAAGTCATTTCAATAGAACAATTTCACTTATATATAAAATACAGTAGGCATATTAATATATCAAATAATTAATTTTAAAACACGAAATACTATAGCATCACTTAATGAGTTTTTTACTTCGATTCTTCCAATTGATAATGATTATCATTCTATGATGAATTTTAACATATTTTAAACTGATAAACATGTTCTCTTGGGCCAACAACTTCGACTTTGCCGGATGTTTCCATTCTTAAAGGTCTGATATATGAGGGTTCGAAAGATTAGGTTATTAGAATATTGGAATGTGATACTCTATGTAATATGAAGAGAAGTGAAGGAGTTAGAAGAGTCAGAGAAGGCAGCCAGTTTTCTCATATCGATTGAGAATGCACTCACTACATATCATTTTGCAGTGACAAATAAAATAATAAAAATGGAATTATTTTTATATATAATTAATACAGAACCAAATGAAGAGATAATAAATTAAATATAAAAAAATAAATATTACTAAAAATAGATATACTATGAATAAATAAATTAAAATTCATTTAAAATTAAATAATACATTCTCCCTATTAATAAAATAAAATCTTGAAGTGGTAAGAAGTTTAGTAAAAATATTATCTAATTGATATTTAATATTTCAAAATTCTAAAGACCTACCCTTTTAAAGATCATGTCCTCTGAGAAAAATTACTCTTGATGTTTATGTTCTCAGTCCTATAATGGCTAATATTAATATTTTTAATATTAATAGAGAAAATATTATGACATGAAATATATATAATTTTAAAATAATGTCCAATTTCTAGTAAAATCTTTTTAATCCACAATACTATTTCATAATAACATCCAACAAGAAAATATTTTTCCTAGAATATATGAGGGAAAATGAGTTTTATTTATTATTGAATATTGATACTAATGATTTTCCTTAAGATTGGTAGGTTCTATAAGAGCATTTTCAAATGAATCTTAAACCTCCAAATCTGTATCTGAATATCAAATTAAATTAAAATAATTTTTTGGATAATGAATTAACTTAGAAACAGTTCCATTTATATGTCTGAAAATTATTTTAATACCTTTAAAATAGAAATATTATGTATTTAACATAAATCATGAACATTAACGTATAGAATATATTTTTTATGGTCTTCTAGCACTAATATTCAAAAAAATAAAAATCTTACCTCTATATGACTTATTTCCAACTAGTTTTCCAGCTTCATCTAAATAATATTGTATATGTGTATACATAGGAGTTGTACATGTCTTACTATTTTTTAGTCTAAAACTCTCCAAGAAGCCAATAATATATTTACTTTGATTTAAAACATATCTATAATATTTTAGATAAATTTTATATCCTAAAAAGAAATTTGGTTCTCCCATCATACTAATTTCAAATTCATTTTTCATTATATTTAAAAAATCAAAAGAAGTATTTTTAATTTTTAAACATAATATAACATCTTCCACACTGATTTGTAATAAAAAATTATTAGAAAAAAATGTATTTTTAAATGTTTTGGATATAAAAATAAAATAGTAAAACAATTATTTAGAATAAAACAACATAATCATTCATACGAAACTCTCGGTTATTTTTTAATTCCATAAGAAACATTAGTATATTTAAAAATTGAATTTGGTTTATTAGGGTTTTCAAAACAAAGTGGTTTCTCAACATAAACTTCCTCGATTAAATATCCATTTATAAAGTTATATTAACCATCCATCTAATATAATTTAATATTAATAGGAGATAAATAATATAAAATGATTATAAGGGATTCTAATCTTGACACATTATAAAAGGTTTCACAAAAACATATACCTTATTTCAGATTATATGTTTTTCCACTACAGTAGATTTGTTTCTGGTTATGATCCCATGATCAACAAAATTATTTTTAAAGATCCACTTACATAATATTACAAGATAATTTGATTATCTTTCCACTAAATACAAAACATCATTTCTTCTTAATTGAATTAGTTATTATTTCATTTTTAATAGAAATATATCATCTTATAAATCTTATTTAATAGATGTAGTTTTTAACTAAGATAGAAAGGAAATTAATTCATCTATGTTTCCTACACATATTCTAGTTCTAATTTTATTTTCTAGGTATCCAATACCTATTTATAAAGGATAGATCTTTAAGGTTCGAGAATATCTAGGTAAGAAACTTTCATATTCTTCAGTTTCATGTTCTTTTGAATTAAATTTTATTTATATCATCTTTAAAATCAATTTTAGGATTTCGGAATCTCATGTTGTCAAAAGAGTTAGTAATATCACATGTTTGATCAATATTTTTATTCAATAGGTTAGTTTCATCAAACATCACATGAACGAATTCCCCAACAATCGTTAAATTTTTAATTAACACTCTATAGGTTTTGAAAGTACCAAAGTATCATATAAACATTTATTCATCATCTTTGGGATTGAATTTACCAAGGATTTCTTTAGTATTGACGATATAAACCATGCATGATAATAAATTAAAGTAATTTACCTTATGTTGTCTTTCATTCCCAATTCAATTGGTTTTTATTTTAGATATAGTTCTAAATAAAACCCTATTAATGATATAGAAACATGTTCCCACAACATATATTGAAAAATAAGTAGTAATATTGAATTCATTCATCATAGGCCTCTCCATTTGTAGAATTGTATTATTTATTCTTTAAACAATAATATTTTTTGAAGGTATTCTTAGTTCGATAGGGTGTGTTTAATACCAATATTTGAGCTAACAGGATTAAATTATTGATTAAAAAATTTCCACCATGTTCAAATCTCAATGAAAATATTTTAAAACCATTTTTATTTTTAATAAAATTTTAAGAATAATTCAATAAAAATGAAAACATCACCTTTTAGTTTTTGAAAATATATCCATGTAAATCTATAATAATCATCTAAAACAATAATTAAATAACTTTATAGATATAAATTATACGATATACAATCCAAAAAAAATCCATTTAGATATGTTTTAATGGTTCAAATGTTTTAATTTTGTTAATAGATTTGAACGATGATTCATGTTATTTTAAAATTTGACATGAATCACAGAATCCAAAATTTAAAATCATAATACTATGAAACTTAGATACAAATTTATTCTTATATAATTTATGTAAAGCATATATATTGGAATTTCAAACTCATATATGAAAAATACATGAGTCATTTGTCTTAGGAGCTAAATAGTTCACTATTTGTACATGGAATTAATAACCAAACAATAAACATTATCAGTTCAAGTTGATATAAATTTATGCAATTTTAATTTTAAAATAGAGCATGTGTTGTTAGAAAAAACAACCTAAAATCCATCATCACAATGTTGGGAAATAATAATCATGTTATTATTTAGACTATTAACATACAATACTTTTTTATTGAGATAGTATTCTAATATTCAACTTTTATACCTCTAGAAAAAATTATTTTCGCATTGTCATGAAAAAATCACAAGACCTCCATCCATTTGGGTGAATATTAGGAAATTTGATGATTCTCCACTCAATTTTTTGAAATAACAATTGTCCATATACCATATAGAAATTTTTTTCATGTGGATTTTCTCCTACAAATGAATTTAAACACACATTTGTTTTGGTGCCCATATATTCTGGGATCCAGCAGTGTTAGTGTGAGAATATTGAAGAATCCACATATTCCTTATCATTCATAATTTGTATCAAATTATTCTTACATACTTTTTGAAATAAAATAAATTTTATTACCACTAATTTAATGATTCATGAAGTTACATTTTTTAGTGATATTACCTCGTATTCCACAAAAATATTTGGTAGAATTTTCTGAATTGGGGACACAATAATTATTATATAGTTTTAAAATATCACCACTGTTTACTATTTAAAACATTATCTCTTAATAAGATATTTCCATGTATCTCATTTAAAACTTTATATCCTTTTCTGAAATTTAGTGAATAACTCGTATAATATTCGACTCCAATATATATTCCTTTTATCATATTTCTATGAAAATAGCAGATGGCTGTAATTGAATTAAATTTTTCAATTAAATCCTGATGTTGTTATAGTATTATGTCACATTAACCTAAAACAAAATTGAGATTTAAATTCAATAAATTATGTTTTTTTAATAAATAATCATATTTATTTTATAAAATTGTACTATAGGCGTCTAATTTACTATTTGAGAAACATTGAGAGTAAGAATTAAAAGAGTAATAATATTACACTCCTTCTTCCTTATCTATAATGAACTAATTAGCTTCAAGTTTTTGGATCTGTTTATCTAAATCATATTTTTAACAGCTCCTGGAGTCTTTAAATACATTGCACATTGAATTGATATATATTTTTCCATTATACTCAAAATAATGATTCTTTTAATACATCCTTTGTATCATTCTTCTTTCATCATTCATTTGAGGGAAATCATGTTTTATGTGGCCCATTGTTTTCATTCATAGCATCATACTTTTCTTGGTTATTTTCCATCATTCTTATTGTATTTTCTTAAGGAACTTTATTTTTGTAAAATCTGCTGAATTTTTTGGCTAGCTGTTCCAGTTATGTATAAGAATTTGTGGTTTCTAAATTTTATAATGTTCTGAATTCTTTCATTTTTTCGTTTATTCTTCTACGATGTCACATCAAGAGAATTATTTTTATTTTTACCAAAATATTGTTAGCTTTAACTTCAATAAGCATTTATTCAGTATACACCATAAAATTTTCAATCAGTTCTTTGATGGTAAAATTCTTGATAAGTGATGATTAAAGAATGAAAAGAGATATTCCATTACTTTTAGGGAATGTAATCTTAGTATAGTAAGTTATTGATATTATTGACTATTCGAAACTCCCATTGTAGTAATATTATTGAGAATCATTTTCAATCATCCATTCATCTGTGTTATGCTTTCACCAGAATTAATTATAAATGTGTGTAGTTTTCTCATTACTGTGGAATATCTCACCTATATTATTTTGTCTATTCCTTCATATGTGAAATCCTTGTTTTTAAGATTTCATAGGAACTAGGAAATTGCAATACATGTTTATATTAATCTAGTAAAATTAAAAAATTATATCATTTATTTATTGTGAATTGGTTCCATATTAAACTTTTGTTTTAGATGTCCATGTCCTTAGTTTTTTAGTAATCACATAAGGAGTGATGATACTTGAGTATAATCTGAAGCGCATATTTTTAAGAAAAATGATCAAACATGACTTAAAACAACATTAGTTTTCAGTAGAAAATTACATAGCATGAACCATAGAAATTACTTCTTTCAGATCATCCATTTCCATATTATTTATATGTAAATTTTAATATTTAATCTTGATATAGATTTATTACAAAATCAATCCTTTGATACTAATTGTTTGGTCAGAACTTTATGAAGATAACACAAAAAGGGTTGAATTGTTTCATTCCATAAATACCAAAAGATTTTGGTTTCAAATTTTTTTACTGACTTATACAAATATGCATTGTTTTCTTGTGTAATGAGAAAGAGTTGAAGATAAATAGAAATAATGAACAACAATATTATATTGCGATTTCAGAAATAAGGATCCCCTAGTCCACTACAGTATTTATCTCATTACGAGCATGGTGATTTTTACCAGAAAGGTCCTCTAATCACAAGAACTCCAAATCCAAAACTGAGTACAGGATGTCGATACTTATTCAACTATGTTAAATAGGGCCTTCATGTTAATTTACATGGAATCAAATATCCATAGATTTATACAAGAATCTAATACTTAAATCACAACTGACTACAACTAGTTGATAGTAAAAAATAAAAAGAGTTTTATTTGATTATGGTTTGGGTTTATCTTTATAGTTGCAGTATCCATTAATAGTATGTGGATCGTATTCTTCATAAATTATAGTCATTGAGAAAAAACTACACTTATGTGGTCTAGGTGTCAAATGATATTCAATATGAAAATCATCAAAGAGAAATAATAATCTTACAATAGTAATAGGATAAAATACGAATGTTAATAAAGAGTATCTTTTTTTAAAATAAAAATATTGATCGTTCGTTACAGAAGATTAGAAAATTATAATCCCAAAATTAAAGTTATATTTATGAATTTTATATCACCCATATTTTGAAACTATTCACTGGTAGAATATATAGAGCAAAAATCTGGGTATGGTATCCCATATATAAGAAACATGCCTAATAGAACAAAGATATTAAATTTTATATTATACTAGGGAGTCATAACATCCCCAAATAATTGGAGTTATTTTCATTCATGAATATGGTTCTTTGAATCGATCATGAAAAGAATTAAAGCAGTGATAAAGAAGATTTCAATCAGCCTACAAATCTATGAAGACCGTCGTAAGAATAAATTATTAAATCACGGATTAAAAAGATCTATTATTGAATAGTTAAATGAAGTATTCAATGACGTAGCTTATGGATCCAATGCATAGTGTAGGGTTTCTTTGAATAGTGTATGGTATCTACCAATGTATGGATCCTTAAACTGACACTCATATTAATCCTCTCGAATATAGGGGATGAACAGAAATTGTAGATTCCAATGTAGGGTTGATATTCCATTTTTTTTTTAAATTTTCAAACATTGGGTTGTTGTTCTATACCCAAGTAATTCATTGTAGTGTATAGAACATGAATCATATTCTCGTTTACTAAATATATTGTCTGAATAGTGTTTTAATTACACATCTTATATTTTTTTCAATCCAATTTTTTTTTAAAAAATCATGATATTTAATTTTGAAACATTGTTAAAAAACATTATTAGAAAATAAAAAAGGGTTTTTGTGATAAAAAATGAATATTTTACACCGATTATTTTTGATATAATACATTTCCAACATAGTTGGTGAATGATTCGTGAAATTGATATATCATTATATGAGGAATGTTAGTGATTTTGAGGTAAGTGATACATTTCTTCTCATTTCATTATATAGATTCATTAATTGGTCATGATTTATAACTTTATATGATTGTTTAATTAATATAATATTATTAAATGAGATTAAATATTGTTATTTGTTTCTATTTAGTAACCATAGGTTGTTTCCTTCCACAATGATAACGATTTTCATCAAGATTTTTTATATAGAGGGTTATCTATATACTACTTTGTTTATCATATTTTGGTTCTTAAATTAAAATAATAATATTGATGAAATTATTAATTAACATAAAACTATTAGTTCTGTTATATTTCTTATGAATCAATGTGGATATATGTTTAATAGATATGGTGTATAATATAAATTCTTTGGAAGTAATATTAATTCCTGATTTCAGGATTAATTTTATATTTTATCTCATGTGTTAATGTAAATTTTTAAATAACATAAATCATTAATTATTATTAATTTAGGAATAATAAAATATTATGTTAAATTATAATAAATCATATCTCATTTTTTTTAATCGTGAATTAATACTAATAGATTTCTTGAAAATTTATAATATCCTATTATAACTGATGAATTTGGTCACAAAATTTTTGGACAAATTATTATTGAATCCGTTAATTTAAGGTATACTATAAATGATTATCTGATAATGTTAACTATTTCATTTTACAATTTTTAATTTAATTTTAAGGATATATGACTTGTGTTGTGGATGTTATAGCCTTTTTCATGTGAATGCCAAATTTATTTTTTAGTTCGTAAATTCGCGATTGAACATTTTGGTTGATACATTGTTTTGTGTGCCTGGGATGTGATCCTTCCTAGATGATGTGATGTTATAATGGTATAGATGTTGATATATAGGCATGGAGGCCCTGGTTATATCATTTATTATTTCATTTATATGAAGGATGAATGGTGATGTGCAATATGGTTTCTAGGATCGATCATAGATAATGGAGTGGGTGGATGTTTGGATTACCCAATGTGATGATGGATGATGGGATGCTTTCTTATTAATTCTTTTTACTGTTTTATATTCTTGAGTTTTTTTTATCAACGTTTCTTTCACCACCGCATGATGCTAATGGATGTGTGTGGGTAGGAAATATTTGATGGATGTGTAGGTTGATTTCATAGAATAACTTGAATTATGGAATAATGATAGAATAATAAATTTATAACCCTTTCGTTTGGTTCTTCATGGAATGAATATATAAAGGTTAATCGTGAAAACCATGGACTTTGAAGGATTATTATATAAAGACATGGAATTCATGGTTATGATTAGTAGAATTTTATTGTGATTACTGATAATTAATTGATAATAAAAAAATTATATAAATTATAACTATAAAAATGATATATGTTGTTTAATATTTCTCTATTAAATTATTGTGTGATTATATGGTTTCTAGTTTATATATATTTTAGTGGGGTGTTTAATATATGATCGATGTATTTAAATAATGGAATATTTTATTCCTATAACATAGTTGTATGGTATAATATATATTCTATTATTTATGATTTCATTCTTTACACCACCCATGTATATATGAAACCTAGAACTATTTTTATATTAGGATGTTGTTTTCTCTAACAAAATAGTTTTCGTGATTGATGGATGACTACCCCCTATACCCTTACTATATTATCTTTTATGTTTTATGTGTTTGTATGCAGTTATTTTTCTTTGTGATATATGTTTGTATATCTATGTAATGAATTGTTATAATTCCAATCAAATTTATCTCCAGGTATATTATCCAAAAAATTGTTATACATACGACAGGTAGAATATGTGGTGTCCTTAGGTTAATTACTCAGACTATGATATTTTATATGTTAGAGTGTAATACCTAATGTATGAAAAAAATTATATTAGGTTCATTCTCTTTATAAAACTATGTGTTCACTATTTTTGGATCTTCCTTGGTTTAATGAGATGATGTTTTATATGAGATTAATGTTTTGGTACATAGACTATGTGTTTATAGGATGTATTCTTTGGGGGAGAGATGTATTAGGGCATTCAATGTTGAGGCATTTAAGATAACCAATGGGGAATTGGTAGTTAGGAACATTTTTTTAATTACTATAATAAAATATATATTGTAGGAAGTACATGGTGAGAGTTATCTACATTTAGATTGGGAACATATAATTCCCTTTCTAGTGATGAGTCACATTCAATTATTATCTACTGGGATTTGTATGTTATTGTTATAATTTTCATGAGTGGATCTAGTGTGGATCACAATGAAAATACTATTATGATCACAATAGATATATATAAATTATTTTTAGTTCCATAGAATATGATTGGATATTGGGACAGGATTTAGAAGAATTTTTTCATGAGTCATTTTCTATTTTTGACGACTAAAATCATTATATTTTTTAAAAAGTTTTTTCCTTTATTGTTTCTTTTGAAATGATTGAAATTAAATTTATAAATATGGTTTATTAATTATCTCTATTATCATGTGTTGATTAGTTTATTTTTCACATCCCACACTTCAACATGTTCTATTATATGTAAGTTCATACCATTTGAATGTATGATATACACTAATTGTTATTCACCAACCCACGACCTTGAGGATAAAATAATTAGGTGGTCACTATATATCATATCTCATTAAGGTCCCGGGAGGGCTCTTCAATAGGTGTTTTTGGTATATTATAAAATCGATAGATTCTGATAAGGACCACATAAATAGTGAATATGTTTTGAAAATTTTTGGTTTATAAGACGAGTTATGATCTAATGGGAGAATCATGATTTTCAATAAAGAAACTAACATTGATGTTAAATATATACCTATAGATAACTACTTGTGCAATATTGATACCAAAAGATTCATCAAATTAAAAATGAAGATATCATTTCACCAATTGTGTTCATAAAGTATATTTGAATTATACATTCAAAAAATTATATTTATGATATTAAAATATATCATATGGATGAAAACAACACATTAGATAATGTTAATTTATTCAAGGAAATTTATTTAAAGGTGAAAAATGTTTTTAATTTCAAAAAAGTGTCTATTATGGTTTTCTTGTATCAAACATTGTGTTATGGAAAAATAATAATTATAGAGTTTTAATATCTAAATTACTAATTTTATAAGATAGTTTTGTTTCATAAATAAATTGGATGATTAATGTGTATCAATGTAGGATTGTGGGAGTATCATATTTCAAATTTTTTTATGTAACAAATATACTACATGTTATGAATGATATTCTATCATATCATTCATTTCTTTTTTGTTGGTAAATATATCTCAATTAAATAAATGGGGAATGTTTCCTATATAATCATTATGATGATAAATATAGAAATATATAACTAGATTTTTGGAAATATTAGGGACACATATATTTGATAAATGATACAATGATTCAATACGAAGAACTATGTGAAAGGGTCCCCACTAGTGATGCATGGCATGAATCTTAGGAATATTCGTGAAACATAATTTTTTTGAAATAAATGATAATATTAAATATTCATCCACTATATGATCAATCATGCATTAATTTATTCACTATAATATAATTATCTTTTTATTTTGTAAAATTGTTTTCATACCAATTCAATCCCCATTGGATTCCATAGACTTGTGTGATGAATATTAATATATACTAAATAAGGAAACATTAAATATTCTTATCATTTTGGTTGTGAGGATGAGGATCGATTAATAGATAACATATTTTCCAGATTAAAATCTGATGAAAATGGAATTAAATATCATTTTTATATCATTTTTCCCATAAATATTGATAAGTCAAATTTATTTCAACTAAATAAGCCATAACATTATACTCAAGAACAGAGGTAAAGTATATCATTGCATCATGTTTTGAAATGGATGAAAATTATATTAACAATTTAATTCCCATTATTGAGGGGATTTATATAAATAATATATAAAAAATCAATATTGTAATAAAAATGAATCTGTTTCAAACCATGAAAGACCAATATAAGTTGAATACAAACAAAATTCGTCTCTAGTACCATTTTATCAGATATATTTTTTCGCAGGCCAATATAATGACTAGTTTTGTTGATACTAAGAATAATGTATTAGATATATTAAAGAAACCATTATCATAACATAATCATCATGTTCAAGAGAATCTATAGGTATGTGATATAGGATGGATTTATGTAATTATTTTAAATAAATCAATTTATTATAATTAGGAAAATATTAATCTATAATCCATTAATGGGTGATGTAATTTTTTTAACATCAATATTATAATTGTAACTTCACATCAAGGTATGACATTGAGTTTTCCCTAATACATTATCATCACAATGTATTAAGGGTTATACAAATTTGTAATGATTCTTACGAATATATTTTTATACTCATTACTATCATTTGTTATTGTGTTATGTAGAATGGTTCCATGGGTTAATATTTATAGAAATGTTATTTGGATCGATTTGCTAAAGTATTTCAAATAAATGAAATACAATCATCAATATATATATATATATATATATATACAGGGGTTCTTGTTAATTATCAATCATTCATTACTGATATTGGTGATATTACTACTATGTGAATATTTATAATTTTACCTAATTTATGAATGCCTACTTGTTTGCATATCTAATTTTGTGTAACTCTATATTTTACTGAACATGATGTCTTTTTGGGCGTATCATATAAGTTGATTATCCAATTGTATGATAAGAGAATGAGCCATTAACCTATCTTACTAAAAATGAGTAAATTCATGGCCATGAAGTGTTTCATCAAATATGTAGTTATAAACTACATATATATGTGATATTTTATTTTCTTATGAGATTTATGAATGTCCTCAGATGTTTTTATCAGTATTTTTTATCTTTCATAAAGAAAAAATATTTCAGGTTATGTCCATAATAGATTGACATATTTCATGTCTTATAAAATATTTATTTTATTGAAATTTTTATAATGTATATATACATATAATTTGGATGATAGATTGTATGGTTGATATTATCATATAGATATATGAGTATTTTGATGTAGATAACACAATTACCCTTAGTAGCATTTGTTGTATTGATGCTTTGATAAAGGATCCTCTTTGATAAAATATATTGAAAAGTTTTTGAATATTTGATTTCAATTCATAATTAGGCAGATGTGTCCCAAAAATTTTTGTATAGATATTGATTATGTTATTTAAAAAATATAATCTTTCAACTAAAATTATTTTCAATAAAACTATTTACTTACTAAGATTTGGATGGAATTTTATATATTTTGGGATTTTTTTATAATGTAGTTAAGGTAATACAGTGAAAGTAGGATATTTATAAGTATTAATTACAATTGGAGCCACAATAACTGTGGGGTTTCATGTGACTTTTTTATCTAAAATAGTCACAACCATAACGTGATCATAAAAATTAAATCATAGTCTATATCCATTCTTGTACATACATATATTTGACTCACTACATGGTTACATATTCTATTCCACTTGTTCCAATAGTTATAAATAAAGAGGAAAATTTTTATATTGATGAAATAATTTTTTTATTGAAGTTTTATAGGAATGAAAAGACCTACATGTTTAATTTTGGGATATTAATTATACTATTTCATATGGTTTATGTTCTTCATTAAATAAATCAAACTGATGATAAAAATAATGTATATGACCCAATTCTTATTGAATTTAATTTTTATACTTTATCCTTAAGAATCATTTTAAAGCTATATGTATATATAATATTTTCTTTATGTTCATTAATTTCAAGGAAATGTTTTCGTAAAAACATAAAAAAAATATGGGAGTACTCATGAAATGATAAGGGAACCATTGGACAATGTATTCACTTTAAAGGTAGCCAGTTCTCAAGATCATCAGCATGAAAAACCATTCAATGATAAAGGTTCACGATTCTAAGTATTGGGAATGTCATAAAAATACTTTTGAAAAAATTTTCAATAAATTTAGATGCTTCATTCATTAATATATATTCATCACTGGTTTAGTCGTACATTTTCATGCATAGATCATATGATGATCATATGATTCCTATAAAAGTAAAATAACACCGAGTTGATCTAGTTCAAAAAATTTATCATTATGGTTCTATTATATATATCCTTAATTCATGTTTTATGAGAGGAAAATTTAAGATCCCCCAAACACATACATCAAAATATATATTTACTTAATCTATTAATCTGTAATTTATTTACCCTTTTCTTCCTATCACTGATTACATTTTATTAAAGTAAATATAGTCATTTTAAATTAAAAATAATTGTAAATGTATATTCTAATTAATGAGATACTTGTTTTAAGATAATAATTATAATAACACCTAATAAATTATTATGAGAATAATAAATCCTATACTAAAAAATTATAAAGAAAAAAAATTATTTAACATTTTTCATTATACTTTATTATGAATTTTTAATTATAAAAGGGAATTTAAAAAAGAATCACATTGATTTTAATTTTTATTCCAAAATTATATTTCTTATATAAATAAATTATTTTATCCATTGATATTAATTAATAAATAAAAATTTATGAATTAAATTATATTATTAAAATAATGTATTTTTCATTGGAAGGGGGAACATGTCCATGAACATAGTATACTATCAATATTTTTTTATTTCTGTAAAATATTTTAATTATCCCTTTGATGAACTGTTTAATTATTAAATATTTGTGAATTGAATGTGTTATAAAGATTGAATATGTTTATGTGACCTGCTATTAATTTATTTTTTCAATATATTAATTATAATTCTCTAAATATATCTCTAATAAAATTTCAGATTAAGAACTCTTCTATTTCGATAAAACTAGATAATACCAAATAATAAATATGAAAAAAATTTGGTATAACAAACTATCGATCACAATAGTTTCTTTGGATTTCTTGGTGGTACAATTATTTATTCCTTTTCTGGTGGTGGAGTAACATAATTCCATAGATAAAACATGTTTTTTATTTTTATCATTCATCATAATTTGTAAATATATAATTGTTCAAAGACATGGAAAACACATATTGACCATTTTTAAACCTTAAATATTTTTATTTTTTATAAGATACTAATTAATTATTATAATAGATGTGATTTGGTTATCTTAAGATCACTTTATAATGAGTGATTTGGAACATCCTATTTTATTCTATTGAAAAAATTATTATATTCAATAATAAAATACTCCTTGTAAAAAGAAAAAATATATATAATGAACAATATGTTATTTTAAAAGATTTTGGTATATTTATCTCTATATTTATTCCTAGAGGTATGTAATTTTTTCAGGTGGAGTGATTCCAATAATTTGTATTCATTTAATCATATTGTATTTATCATTAGTGCTTGTCTAGTACATGAGAATTAATCTCTATTGATTATTTAAATTATTCGTATCTTTTTTTTTTGAATATTATCACGTATAAGTTTTATGAAGGACAATTGTTTTGACTCCAAAAAATTGGAATTTATAAATTAAGGGTGTGAGTAGTTTGTGACTTCTAATGATTATGAATAATATAATGAATAAATATTATGTGAAATGGACAGAATATTTCATTTTGTTTTATATCTGAATTTATTGATTATAGATCAATATATGTATGATTCTTCCTTAAATTAATGTCATCTTCTTTTTTGCAATAATAGACACATTTTATTAATGTCTTATTGATTGGAATTGTGTATTTAAATTGGCTATAAAATGAGAGATGAATTCAAATGCCAACATGGAAGATGTTATATATTATGAAAAGTGAAATTATTATTTAAATCATAATATTAATGATTATACATGTGATGCTACTTAGGAATCGATGGATATATGTGTCTGTGTGTGTGTCATATATATCATGTATATAGAAACAATGAATTTATAATAGATGTTATTGTATGGTGATGTCCATAATATATTAGACTATTTATTGATATCAAAAAATATATTTTTCTAAAATACTATTTTATATTGAATTAACTACTAATTTGATAGTACATTATGTTATGAAGGAAACAATGAAATAATAAAATAAATCATAAACCTAGATGAATACAGGGAAAATGTAGTAAACTGTAATTTTAGACATTGAAATATAATATATTTGAATTAAATATTTCAATAGAGAATAATACTAAATTGAAAAAAAAAGTCAATGTAGGCCATTCTTTGAGTTGTGTTGTATTGTTGTGATAATTTTTAGGAGATTTTATTCATTTTTTATATCCTAGAATATTAGTATAAATTAATACATGATTAATTAATGAATTGAATGATATTTAAAATGGAATGTAAGATCTAATATTCTTATTTAGGTAATGTATAACAGATCATTAATGGATTAGTTTTTATTATTAGTTAATCATTGATAGGAAGACATTTTTAGTTAGTAATAAATTATTAGATCCTCTTGTAATGTACTATTTCAATGGATTTATTTAATTATATTTTTTTTAATTTATTATATAGATTTTATGGTATAACTTTTCTTCTTTAGTTTTTATATATAGTTTATTTATATATTTCTTATGTATATTATTTTTTATTATCTGTTTTTTTTAGTTTGATGCCTATATTATTGTCTTTAATAGCTTATGTCTATGGCACATTAATAATTTATGAGTTTTAATGTCTTATGTTTGAAAAGTAAACTTATCCTTGGTATATAATGCACAAGTAGAAATAGGACATATACCAATGGATTTGGCCAAATTATTGGTAGATGTCACCAATATGGACCTATACTAACGGTTTGGAAAAATCCTTTGGTATAGGTTACTTATATGGACCTATACAAGTGGTATTGTATAAACTATTAATAATGGTCACTAATTTGGACATATACCAACAATTTTGTCAAAACCATTCGTATATGTCTTATATAGTGACCATATACTAATGATTTTGACAAAACTATTGGTATAGGGTGGCCCTATACCAACGGTTTGTCCAAAACTATTGGTATAGCTCAAAAAATCAATGATCTTATACCAACTGTTATCAAAACCATTGGTATAGGTACAAATTTTCTTTTATGGAATACTAGTACATCGCTCGTGCATATGCATGATGTCATCAATGAAATATGAACTACAAAATGCATTAGAAATGTTGGAATTAATCAATGGAGAATAATAAATATTGTATTGAAATTATAAATCTATTCATAGAAACGAAGTATGATAATCAAATATCTAGATACTTGAAATAGGAAAACATTGAAATAAAATAATGGTTAGAAGCATTATATTCCAAACATACATTAGTTGTCATTTTCATGTCACCTTTGAAAAATAACTATGGAATGTTATTTAACCATGATAATAGAATAAAAATACACTTTTAAGTAGAAGATACATGTTTGACAACAATTACTGGAACCATGATTTTCAACAAAAGCGGGTGTGCAGATCAGATCAAAATTCATGTCATCAAAATGTGCAGTCAACAGCCTCCCAGTAATGCCATGTATCATTGATGTAGAGTAGCAGTTTGTCATGTTTGTTGAAAGTTATATTGATCCCTGCAATATATAATTAGACATTAATGTGAGTAAATGATACATATTACTATAAAAAAAACTGGTTAATGTATTGAAGTGAAACCAAACAATTATTAATAAGAAAACGAACAATTAGTACTAATTGAAATAATACAAAAATCAGTACTAATTGAAAAATAACAGTGGTTAGTCTGGGAAGTCTGTCACTCCCCCCCAATTTTTCAGCAGATTCTCTAACCCCCTAACCAGCTCTACCCCTCCCATCCCCACATCTCCGCTTGTCTCCCACCCAAGAGCAGCAGCCCCCCCTCCCACCTATGCCTCCCCCCTACCCAGCCGCTTCCCCACCACCCCCTACCCAAACTCTTCCCTTAGCAGCCCCCTCCCCCTACCCTCATCCTCCCCTCCCCTCCCCTCCCCTCTCCTCCCCTCTCACCTGCCCAGTCCCTCCCCTCCCCTCCCCTCCCCTCTCCTCCCCTCTCACCTGCCTAGTCCCTCCCCTCCATTCCACTACCCAGCCTATTCTCCCACAACCCAGTGCCCAAACTCGTCCCTCAACATCCCCTCCCACTGCCCTCATCCTCCTCCCCTCCCCTCCCCTCCACTCCAACCTTCCCAGTCCCTCCCCTCCATTCCCCTACCAAGTTGCTTCCCCCACCTCCCCTACCCAACCTCTTCCCCCCACTAGGCCCCACCCCCCTTCCCTCATGTTCCCCTCCCCTCCCGTCCCCTCCCCTCCCCTCTAAGCTTCCTAGACCATTTATAATTATAGTTAAAACAAAATGGAAACCATTTATTAGGAATCCAAAATCTATGGACTAAATTAAAACAACTATAAAAGTAAGTAATGTAGCATAGAGTACTGAATTGTTTATAAGTTTTTCCCTTTTAATAACAATAACACACTATAATACCTTATTTAAAATATAAAATTTGAATAAGATAATATTAGAAATAACCTCACAAGATAGGTTTTTGTAGTCAAAAAATCATGTTGTTCAATAGACAATATTCATGTGTTGTGTAATGTACTTCTTATAGACCATCCAATGAGCCAATAAAAATGTAATGCATAACATTACATAAGCACTCACCTTGAATATGTGTATAGAGTTCCTTGAATAACAACCCACCTGAAGTTTCTATCGAACCTGCACACAAAAGTTGAAATTAGAGAATCCTAAAATTAATGAATAAGTGAACATATTACATTATCAATGATTAAAAAACCTTTCCAACATTGAGATTAATGTAGATAATGACATAGTACAGTACTATACTGGTATAACCAGATTTGTAAAGTGCATAAATTAAATTGTGAATTTGTCGTATACTACATACCTGATCAAAATTCTTGACTTCAGATATATTTTTTTTCAATATAGAAATGGTGTAGAGGAATAAGATGGGTTTGTTGGTGCTAGACTTTGATACTCCGATGACATTATAAACGTACATTTGAATATTGAAAAATCCAAGTCCATTTTCAAACAGAATATGTGCATCTATCATATAGTAAACATTGGGAAACATATACAGAAATCACAATTAAATCAAGTATCCAGAGTACCTTTTTCGGAATTATTCAACATCCTCAATATCAGGATTGATAAGGATTTTCATCGCATTAATGGTAGTTTTAAGTATAAGAGAGTCTGAAAGAAATTTAAAAAAAAATTCAGTTGGAGTAGTGGTTTAAAACATTTTAAAGCATTGAATAAACAAAACTGAAATAAGGAATTGGGTTATTAGAGAGCATACTATTCAATTTCTTTACTCTGACAAGTTTCAATATTAAAATAGTTGATGAACCGATATTTTCTTCCAAGTAAGATGTAATCTAGTTAGCATAGTCAGCCTATAAACTGCATTTAAGTTGAATCCCTCTATAGAAAAATATGCACCGCATAATGTAAAATTTAAATAGCGGGTCAAAGATACTTAAAGGGATTAATGACTAACCTTTCATCCTATAAGGCAATTTGTATCTCGAAATTGGAATAACCCAATGCTTCAAGAGGATGTGAGCAATGTAAATATCTAACAATTTCTAAAACAGATCAAAAACAAGAATTGGTTTGGTACTATAAGGTAAAAAAAGTTGAAATTAATACATACAATTATATATTGAAAAACACATATACTTTATAAACATTCATAAACTGTTAAGGAAATGTCAATAAATGTTTACCTATTAAATGTTGCTCTGGAACCCTTCTCTAAATTATGTCTTCAAAATTAGTTAAATCGAAACAGAAATGTGGTAGCAGTGAATCTCATGGTCGGACATGTGTTGTTGATGTGAAAAGTACTCACTATGCATGTCTAGATCCTTAGTAGGTACCTTGATTAGCCGCTATCTGCATGTTCTGTATGAAATAGGAAATCCCTTCACGCAATATAATTTTGAACTTAGATAAAATTTGACGCCCTATAACAGTACAATGTATCTTTTCTTTCTGCAGAAATAAATATCTAAGAATTTCAAAATTTGAAAAGAATTATATTGAAGTTGAAAAATATGTGGTATAATTGAAATGAGAAGAGAAATAAAATAGAATAAAGATAATATTTAGTATAATTTTATTCTGAATTCACCTGTAAATCTCCAAGAATCATATCAAACGTGACAACATCATTGAAGTACCTGGATGATGTGTTGCACCACAAATTAAAAATACGCACCTATATCTTAAATGTCTCATCGGTATCAGGTGTGATATCATTCAAAGGGGAAATTGTTCGCGACATATTCGTAAAAGTGTGCTGTTTTAATTTTGGTACGAACAGATCATAATCAGAAACATTGAGTTTCATAAAATCAGACATAAATAATCTGAGAAAAACCAAACATTCACAATTTAACATATAATTTGACATATAACTATCACAATCTAGGAAATATTTCTTTGTAGACAATTTTTTTGCATTGATTCAAGAGTTGTGGGGTTATTATCACCAACTATTATTTTCTAACCTAATGGTGATGTGACTCTAGATACAGCAACATATAATTGAACATGACAAAACACAGGTTTTCGAAGATATTACCCAATAGAAGATAGTGATTGTCCTTTCGTTTTATTAATAGTCATAGCATAAGAAACAGTCAAAGGATATTGTCTTCTTTTTATTTTAAAAGGACATCGAAAGTTAAAGTGTGTCATATTTAATCTTGGAATGAAAGAAAGATATCCTGAATTACAACCACATAGAAATATTGCTCCGATGAAATAATCACCCAAGTGGGTAATAATCAAGTGTTTCCCATTACATATTCCCACAGACTGATCTACATTTCTAAGCAACATGACAAGAACCCCAATTTTGAGTGTAATTTTGTGGGCATCCATCCCTGATACATTAATCACATTTTACATTTCAGATGTGTAAATGTTTTCTGGACTACCTTTATCAAAACATGCATCACAAACTGAATTTGAGCTGAAATAATCTTTGCATTCTGAACACATGAGGGACATCATGTATGCATTTACTTCTTCAACAATATCCCGAGTTGGAGCTAAGATGGCACGGTCATTAAGATAAGTAACATCAGCATGGTTACTAATGATGTTGGGATAAGTATGTTCAAAAACTTCAAAAATAAGATCTTTTGTTCAAGCAAGAAGATAGGTGGCTGGAATTGGAATTGTTGTTTTATCATCATTTGGTTCTACAATGCGACCTTCACCAATATCTAAAGTCTATTTAGAAAATTCAAGAACCTCATCTGAAACTATAGAAGAATTGGAAAGCAATCTCATGTTTCTTGTCTTTATTAGAACATGACAATGTTTCCACAAGTATGAAGAAGCTATACTTGAAGAAACTATTTCATTTCTGTTACCACCTAGTATGACAATTATTATTTGCCTAAAATCCCCACGCAACACAACATTTATTCCATTGAATGGTAAGTTTTTAGCATTATCATTTTTTACCGACATGATACATTTTAAAGTATGGTCAAGAGCATTAAAACTATTCTTATGAATCATTGGTGCCTCATCCCAAATAATAATCTTTGTTAACTGTAGAATATTTGTGACATCACTGGCTTGTTGAATATTGCAAACAGAGTTTTCAAAAATAGATATCGGGATATGAAATTTGGGATGTGATTTCCTCCCACCAGGTAGCAGTAATGAAGCAATTACACTAGATGAATCTTCCAGAACAATATTTACTTTTTACCATAGTAAATATGTCAAAACATTCCATATATAAGTTTTACATGTGCCTCCATGACCATGTAAGAAAAAAACCTCCAACGGATGCAGTTAACAAAGACGTAATGGTAGTCATCACCTCATTCTATTCATCGGTAAGTTTTCTTTGAAAAGTCAGATACCCATTCCGAAGAGTCTCTGTGTCATGATTATGTTCATCAGCTACCAATTGATTTCTTTGAGAAACAATTTTAGAATCTGTAATTGGCATTGGTGGAAAAGAATGATGACATCTACCATTCCTCTGTAGTGGGTTCTCTATTTCAAGAATAGAATACATATGTTTTTGATGATCCATGAGTGAAGAATATAAATGGAATGATGAAATATTTTTATCTAATTATTATGATGTCTTAATGAAGAACAAAAACTAACTTAGTTAGAAACTACATAGTTCACATTATATATATTAAAAAAATTGAGAAAATATACCTAGCATTTGTGGCCTATTTTTTCTGCATAGAGAAGGTCCTTGCTGAGGAGCTCCCATGTTTCATGCCACACAATGTCTGGGCGAGACATATTGTTTGAGAAAAAATGGTGGCAAAAGTTCTGCACATAGACCAGCCTGTAGCCTAAGTTGACACCTCCTTGATTGCATCAATAAATTCTCTATCATCAGCAAGAAGTCCCAATGTAGAACATGCTTCAAGAAAAGTACCATGAATAATGTTTTTCACAGTTTTAATACTGTAAAAATAATTTTCACCTCTGGTCTTTGTGAGTATTAATCAAAGGTAATATAGCTCTCCAGTTGTCAGTGGCACATAATAAAGTCTTCCAATACTGAACCCATGCTTTCTTGGACACTATATTTTTTCACGTTGGTGGAATACAGATCTAGTTGTAAATTTCTCAAATGTGAGACATCTTCCTTCCTGGTAAGAAACATTTTCCTCAAACCATGTTGTATGCATTGATTGAAAAATGTTACCCTTATGCAACACATCCTCGATATGATCAGTGTCAGTGTACGTAACACTATTTTGGCCTGGTAAATGAAAATGTAATATTTCAACTGGAGTATATCTATAGTGGATATCATAGGAAAATATCCTCCAAGAGGCCTCACAAGGAGAAATTTATCAGAAATCATAATACATTTTAATCTCACCGACATTATTACCTAACAGTGTTGTAGTGTTGGTTTCATACAAAGCCACTGTTACATGATCATTACCTTTGCAAATATACTTGAACAAATATTTGATGTTAGTAGATTGATTACAGACGTAAATATTTAGATGATCTTGATACTTCATTAGCAGGAAAGGACAATATGGTACAACAAACCTATTATAAAATGGGACACCATTTTTTACGATCGTGTTTCCATTATTTCTTCACAAGTATATAACATACTCATCGTCATCAACTGTTGTACTTTCAACAAATTTTTTTTGGAAAAATTCAGTACATTTTCCATTTTTCGTACAAGGTGATCTACGATTTGCATCACCACATGGTCCATGCATCATAAACATCTTAACAGCCTCATGATGTTTTGGGAAATCACCTTTATTTTTAATTTCAGCAGAAACACATTTGTCAATGTAGGTAGGAGTACCTATTTTTCTCTCTCTACATAAAAATAGCAAAATGTGTATATGAGGAAGTCCATGTTTATGAAATTCCACTGTGCGAACAACTGCACAGAATGTAATGATATAAATGACATAGTTAAAAAAATATTCATTAAATAAGATAGAGTATGTCTCATTAAATAATTTGTATTACAGTGGGTACATACACGTGACGTTCCAAAGAAACATTTGTCTCATAAATCTTTCATTAACTAGTAAACCTTAATATTGAAAATTCTAGATACAATATGTGGACAGTCTGAAGGGTGAAGATTGTTACGTGACACAAATATAGTGATTTTTGGCCAAAGGGGATTGCATGTAAATGTTAAAAAAAATCTAGATATCTTGCCCAATTTTAGATTGACATTGCATCACAGTAATTTTGAATCATATACCTAGGACCACTAGTATATTTAGATGGTAAAATGATTCGATTACCGCATGCATACCCTTCATGGTCACGTCAAAGAAAAGAATCTTGCAACCCATTGTACAACTCAATCCTCAAGCGTTTTTGATTGAAGAGAATGAAGGATAGTCTTGGAGACTCTATCATTTTATAAGAATCAACAATAAATTGTTCCAGTAGTCTTCTTGATTGTTTTAATATTGACATATCACTCGAATGACACTGCAAGTGATAGGAAAAGTATTCACACATTGTTACTTTCTGAACCATTCTACATGTACTCACAGATGTAGATCAATGCAAAATGTGGTCAGCATATCCTTATTGACAATATGTGAAAATAAGTGGATATTGCAATGGAAGGTACAAGGGATGATGCTCATCAATCCGCTACAAATCACCACTTCTTCATTGAATGATAATATATATTTCACAGTTGAGACCTTCAATGTCACTGACAATAAGCATCACAATATCAAATGTAGTAGGCAAGTTGTATGTCGTTTAATATGTTTGTCTTCTCTTGAGAAGGTGCTAATTTATGATTGCATGTTCTGGACAATCAAGAACATCCTTTTTTACATCTAAAATGACAAGCTACAACATTTGTTTCATGAAGAATATTTCATAAGTTGACAACAATATTATAATCGACCACTGGGTTTAAATTTTCTACGTCACAACTACAAAGAGAATTAAATTATAGAAAGAAGTGTAAATATGATTGTCCCGTAAATGTGTAAAACTACATGTTAAATATTACTTGACATTCATAATCTGGTTTTGAGACTCGTTCTCAGTATCATAAACATATAGCTTAGAAATCCTAGGTGGTTTTCTCTTAAGAGGACATAGACTACCTATGAAATGGTAGTTTTTTCCATTCAATCTAAATATAATTGGAGCTCATACATTATTGAATGATCTGTCAACCGTACCGCCCATTGATGTGAATGAAAACATATAATTGTAAATATGTATATATTACTGGAATTCTCTATCCTCCATAGATTTTTTATTGAAGACTAATTTTTGAAGATATGGAGGATAGGAAGGTATTAATTGCAAAGAGACTTTACCAAGTGTGCAACATATACCAAATCGTGGGTTTTCTTTGCTGCTGCATTTTATAATTCTCTCATCAAACCAAAAGATAGAAACATAGTATTAGAAAACAATAGAGGGATATCAACTATTCAAATATTCTGCTTGTGAGTAATGGTTAAAAGAATGGTATTAATAATCTTGGCATTATAAATTACATAAAACTGTGATGACTTGAACAACATTCTAGAAAAACGTAAAAAGAATATATTAACCTGCATTTTCTACATGGTGAAGTAGTTGCATTATTTCTGCAGCAGTATTTTCGTTTAGATTGTAAGAAATTGCATACAAAATATTTGTAATGTAACAAATGATTATGTATTAGGTCAAACCTGAATAGTCTCTTTGACTAGTAATTCCAGCATTGATTTCACTAGTTGTTAGATCTCCTTCTGAAATGACATGAGTCAATGCAGAGGACACATATTTTGTAGTGTAAATTATGTATTTGAATTACATAAAAATACCAAAAGAATGGAGATATATATCTATTGTTACAAAATATTAATACAACATGATTATAATATACATCACACCTATTCCAGGAAAATAATCTTTGTTACCAGTAGTTGAAGAAGTAAAACAGTATCTGTTTTAAACATAGTATTCAAAAAATTACACTCTGTGATAATTCAAAATAATTTGAAGGCATGATTTGTGATTACTCTGATAATGAGTCACGGTATGGGTAAGTGGGTATATTTCCCTCAATCGTTCACCTAGAAAAAGTAATGCAAATTTATTTTAAATTTTAAATACATATGAGAGAAAACGTGTATTTTTTTCGGAACTATACGATGACAGAGTACTTACCAAAGAGTTCATAATTTTCTTGATTAGTTGTTGATATACATTTTCTCTTGCTATCGAGAATAGATCTTTTTGATGAAGATCCACAACTATGACGAGCTGTCAATAAAATTTAATAGTTGAAAAACTATACATTTTTACGACATAGTAAAATAAATATATGTAATCACTAATCTTTGAAAGTGTAATATAACTCACCATTTGAAGATAAAGGTGAAAATGATAAGTATGATCCTCCTTTGGTGAGTAGACAGTACATGAACACAGTTTAAATGATTATATATAATTTAAGATTGAAACACTCAGATACTTACAGTTAATATTGTTACTACAACCTTTTCTAATTATTGTTCTTAGACTAATTGGTGTAGAAGATCACAAATCTAGAGCCACTATGAATTGAAATGCAGTATGAGTAAAGTAGATTTCATTATTTACAATAAATAAATTGACATTATCTGAAAATTTTGGTTAAATGAAAATATACTTACCATTGGTAGGTATAGGTGAAAGTGGTATGCATGCTCCTCTAATCAAGTCTGAATTCAGTTGTAATTAATCAAATGTTGTAGTAGAACATAGTTGATGGCCCTCCATGGGTGATTTTCCTTTGAATTTAGGAACCTGTAATTCAGTATGTAAGTTTATGGAATCTTTTTGAGGAAATACAATACTGATGTACCAATTTTTCGTTCTCTCATACGAAGTCTCCTTTGCAACCATGCATCTCTCGATGCTAATGGTGTCTGCATATTTGTTTTGTTGTATTTATGTTGAATTTTCAAGTATTATAATGCAACCATAAGATGTTTATGGGTACATAGATTCAATTTATAATATACTGATAAAACAATTAACAGGGAACGCATGTTTGAATTATAGTGATCGACACTTATATTGTTATCACAATGAACCACACTTATACCAACATCAAAAAAACATATACTGATTAAAGAGAAAATATAAATTCAAATATTCAATTTGAATGTCACATAATGATGGAAAATATACCCATAGATAAGAAGTGCATAGTTATTTCACTGATCGACTCTTATACCATAGTTATAACAACATCAAAGAAATAGCAACATCAAAGTAATATAAATAAATTAGACAGATGCAAGAGCGGGACTGAAATTTTGAATAATGGAGGAATATCTATAGTTAAGCAGCAAAAGGTACCCATAGATAAGTTGTGTATAGTTATTGTATCCATACATAGATTGTAGTTGCATACTGATGTGTGAAATTAGACCGAATAGAGGGGAAATAAAAGACTGGAATATTTCATTCGAACGTCATATGGTAGAATAGAGGAATCTTTGCATTTATTCATCAATGGGAGCTCGCATCAAGAGAAACCAAACCTAGACAGTGCAATACTGATGGACATGGGAAGAGGATGAGTAATGTTGGGTAGACCTTCGTCGAATCCACCCGATATGAATAAACCCTAATATGGAGGTAACAGTATACACGTCACCGGGTACGGAATGTTGTCGCGGGAGTTTTGACTGCAAACGGAATACTATGTCATAGATATTTGACGAAGCAGCATGGTAGCTCAAAACCCTAAATATAATTGCAAGAGGGCAGACCGTGCGACCGAGAATACCAGATGTTGTCGACGGAGGTGTGAATGATGAGCGGAAGAATATGGAAGGTGTCCAGAATTTTAAGAAACATTGGTAGCCGTGAAACCCTATTTCAGAGGGAGTGGGGGAGAGAGCGCGGGCAGTAGCCAATGGTGTTGTGTGGGGAATAGTGGAATAGTTGGGGGGAAAGAAAATGGGGTGGTATGTGGAAGAAGGAGAGTGTGACATGTAGGGTAGTAATAATGCTACTATAGTATAGATAATAGATTCATTAAATTAAATTAAATAAATCAAAAGATAAATTTCGTATGAATATACAGATATATATATATTTGTGAAATTATATTCATAAAAGTTATGATAGGTTAATTATTAGGTCGTTGGAATAGAAATGGGATGTGTTGTGATCAAACCTTGCTAGAGATTTTTTTAATTACCTATTATAAAGGTTTTGTGAAACCGATGGTATTAGTTTTTCATATGACTTATACCAATGGTTTTTAAATCTATTGGTATAGTTCTATACCAATGGTTTTCTCCGAACTGTAGTTATAGACGTATCCCTATGACAAACCAGCCAACGGTCCGCCAAAATATTGGTACAAGATATACCAACTGTTTGGAGACCTATACCAATGGTTCTAAACCTTTGGTATAGGGTATTTTATATTTTTGTTGGATAACTTTTTATTTCATGATTTAATATATATTTTATTGATGTGAAATAGAGTTAATATGAATGATGATGTGCATATGATGGTTGTATGAGATGAATAGATATAATGATGTGTCTTCATGAGGTGAAATGTAGTTATGATTCATGTAACATAGGTTGAATTGAGGTAGTTATGTAGCAACATGGAGTGCTTTGTTGTAATAGTATGGTTGAATGGGGTTCCTAGAAGTGATCATGGGATAATGGGCATAATAATTATGAAGTGAAATGAAAATTTATTATTGGTGTTATATGATGGGCTTTCTTATTTATTATTATGAATTATATGAAATTGGAAAATAATATTAATCATATTGAAAATATGTTTTTATAATATTTAGTGAAATATTGATGTGATTATTTTAATAAAGAATATTTTGAGATTAGTACTATATGAAATAGATTTTCCCACCTATATTTCTTTCATATATGTATTCACTCATGTATAACCAAAAACATTTTATGTTATTTATATTAAATGTCATAAAAATATAATCATAATGTATACCCAATATTCAGACCACTCCATAGGATACTATGTGTTTTGAATGATAGTCTGGTAGTTATTGGAGAACACTTCAGGGTTATTTGATAAATTTAAACGCTGATGTATAATTATAGTTTCTTTCCATGATATATTTTGATAATAATGTTCTATGAAATATACATTACATTGGATTGATTTTTAATATAATAAGTTTTTATTTAATATTAAGGATGGATATTGATATTATAGAATTACATCGACGTTATTCCATGGAAATTTATGTTTAGTAAAATACCAATGGAAAGTAAATTTAATTAAATATTATAAGAATTAAATTATTTCTCTATTCAAAATGAAAATACATCGATTAAAAATAATTCAATTAATTATTCTACATTGATAAAATTATATCATCAATAAATATAGGGATGATCCCAATATTATAAATTGTTCTATGTTATTTTGAATTATCATATATTTTAAAATACATTATCTTGGAATTTAATAACACAAAACATTTAATTTTAATATATTATTCATATTAAACACATCAAAATGATTGATACATAATTTATATAAGATTCTAGTATAATTTACATGAAAAAAGTATATTATTCAAATATATTTTTTATTATATTCATTTCTTGAAATATAAAATAGGAAATAACTATATAAATAAATTTAAAATTAATTAATCATAGTGTTTCATTTTTTATAGAGAAACTATGAAATGCAATATTATGAGATAATATATTTTTAAAATTATATGGTCATAAATGAATAGATAATTAATTTTTATTATTATTCATTATTATATATTCAAATATGCTTTATTGTAACACCCCAAGATTTCATAGTGTGTTATTTCTTCAAAATAATTCAATAACATGCACTACATGCAACACCGAGTTCAAGCGCACCATGACTTACCAAACAAGACGTTCAAAAGAGGTTATGAATAGTATTAACTAAATTTTAAACTTTATATAATCCTTATAATTTTAGAATCCATATTATGAGTTTCTTAGACATAATGTAAGAACAAATTCATTTTCAGTATTGCACTTTTACCAACATTTAATAGTGAACCATTTTTAAATACAATATTTTAAACTTTTTGACTAAGTGAGGACATCAAAATTTTAAAATGAAACATCCCAAGCTTCCACGGTACACTCTCCTTTGAATAATACAGTAGCGTGTGTTATACGCAACTTCGAGTTCAAACACACACCACAACCAATCAAACTAGCCATTATGAATAGTAATACCTACTTTTTAAAATTATATATATTATATATTTCAAAATGGACTTCATTTTTTGATTCTGAATATCGAATTTATCCTAGGGTGAAATTTTGGAACTTTTCGGATAACACTTATATTTTGATGAATAGTGAAAATTACTAAATTTTGTTTACAAACAACTTTTTCAATCGAAATAATTTATATTGATAAATTATTAATTTGAGTGGTTTTAAAGGATATTTAGAATATATTTTTACCATTTAATACAATTTTGGTCATTTGACATAATTTTACAATTAAACCGAACATAAACAAGTATCAATCTTTTGACAGTTATTATATTTTAAAAACACGCTTTTTATTTTCACAGTGGGAATTAAATTTAAATTAATTTCTGCCAATACTGTGTTTTTGAATTTGGAAAAATGGATTCCATATTTGGAATCAGGATATTCAAATTGTGTAAATAGGTAACTTTTATTTTTAGACATTTTGAATAATTACTTCGGTAAATATTTTATTTACCATAGTTAAGGGTAAATCCGGTAAATAAGGGTTAAAAAGGAATATTATAATAATAATAAATTACCCTAAAATGTATCCTAGACTTATTTTTTGATACATGTTCGACCATAGGCATCTTTGGGTCGATTTTGGGACCCCATGGAGCCACTTGTAGGTGATGGGGACACTTTATTTTAATTAAGTTAAAGTGAATACAAAAATGACACAAGCATATATCTTTTAGAAAAACAATTTTTCCATAAGGTTATATATGTTGGATTTTCAACTATAAATATTCATTAGAAATATAAAACAATTTTCTACATAATTATATTTTATTTATAATTTTTATATATTACATAATTTAATTTATTTATGACACAATGATGATGCAGTAATTACCATAATAGAGAAAATTTAAAATAATTGATATTATAAATACCCAAATAAATATAATGTGAGACTTTTAATGAATTAAATAAATTTTATTAGATAATATGATATATTAGGATTGATTTAATTAACTTAGTTTGAAGAAATCATTCTGTTATGAGTTTCAAAAAATCAACTATTGAATAGTTTCAAAATTGACATAAAAGAGTTTTTTAAAAACATATTATATTATTGATTGATATTAAATTCCTAAAAATCTAAAGTTCGTCCAAGAGACTTATATAATGATATTTGTATCATTAATGGTCCACTTGGGGGGTCTCTTGGATATATATAGTATGTTTATTAACTATATAATATAAAAATACAGAGTGACATGGTAAATGTGAAACTAATTAACTAAGTGTTAATACTTAAATATAAGGTTAATATAGTAACCCAAACCTGTCTAAATAATATTGGTTGAATGGTTTTCGACCTATAACCACTTTAAAATTTAAATAATCAACTTTTGAGCCATTAGAAACCGAATATTAATTTATTATAAATTAATATTTCTAGCTTTTCCAAAGGTTCCCCTCACACCTCTTATAAAAAGGGCACACCTCCTTCTCATTTCTTCACACCTTAAAAGCCTATTGGGTCTACCGAACTCTGCCTAAATACTCTCCCAACTTCCCTCACTACATCCTAGAGGCCATAGTTGGATCAGAAAGCCAACATAAGTAGCCCTTTTGATCAAATCAAAAGGAAGAACCCGAAGAAGAGGTAATGTTTTCACCACCCTTTTTCAAATTCATTTCTTCTTCCACTTCTTATTCCTTTGTTATTAACATTCTAAAATAATAACTCCAGTATCATATATATACTTTGATGTTATTATAAATATGTTACAACCATATTCAGTATTCTATCCACCCTTTGAATAACATGTCACCAAACGTGCGTACGTACGGCTTACCGTCTCCACGTCGTGGTGTAATTTTTATTCAATATATTATTATTTGGATGGGAATAATAATGATGTGTAACTCATGTAAATAATTAATATAACATGTTAATTATTATGTATATATGATATAACATCCATTTATATATTATTTTAATATCAAAAGAATGATATTGTCGCTCGTGCGTACGTACATACTACCGTCTCCACGAACGTGATGAGATTCATTCTCTACCGTATCCATTCAAGTATAATCATAATTTGATGATTTAAAAATAATGTTTAAGGACTTGATATAATTCTGGATATGAATAAGATACAACATATCCATGAAAACCACGGCTTACGTAACATAACATATAAAAGAAAATGAGTAAATTAACACCCGAAACAACAATAATTCTAAGATATTATTAACAAAGCAATGTTAAAAGATCATATATGATATCCTATGAATGTATATGATTCTTGTATAATTTAATAACAATTATTTCACCATTATACATGATTTTAACCAACCCCCAACCAAGGAAAAGTACAAGGTAAGGGTTATTTCACAATCTCTTTATTATCCGAGGTTGTTTATATGTAATTATCTACTGGGACCTCTTTATCATCCACATCCATGTTTCTTGAAAGTGTATTTCAAAACATTCTCACTATTTTACATAATATGGGTTAAAGTCATTTATACCCTTTTTTGACTTTTTATAAGATGTTTATAAAGTAATCTTTCCTTCGTTTTCCAAATAAGGTCCTTTTTAACCTTTTCGACAGAATTAAGGTAAGAATGTTTTTTAACTTATATGGCGGGTGCGGCTATTTTCCACCGTTATAAAATTATCGTAGTTTCCCTTACAATCTTATAAAGATATTTTCAAATTTAATGTTTTATTTTATAATTATGTGACGTTTAAATGATTTCAAAATGAATATTATAAGAGTTTCTTAAAAGTACTATTTATCAAAATCAGAATTTTAAATGTTATAAAGATTTATCTTTCTAAATCTTTTTAATTAATGTCCATGTCTTCAAAATGGTTTTTTAAGGATTTATTCATGTGGTAATGAATGTTTTTAAAATGTTAATTCCTTTTAAAAAGTTTCAATGTGGTATGGGACACTTATATTCAAAAATCTCTTTTAAATTACTTCCTTTATAAATGTGTGACTCTTAAATGATTTAAAAGAAGAGATATTTCTCTCAAATAGTTTTTATTTCATCTATGTCAACATCCTTTGATGGATTTTATGATTATTTGAAGATGATACAAAACTTATATATTGTATTGCAGGTATTGTGATATGCCTGACTATGGATGTGTTATTTTTATACCATTCATGGTTTATGGAGAAAGTATTGACATTTCGTATGCTAGTTTTAATACGAATGTTTATGTTATGTTTAGACCTTTTCATATGGGAATGCATTGGACTTAATATATGAATAGTGGAGCCCGCTATAGCTCCTCGATGCATCGGTAGGTCTCATGAGACAAACTAGTGTCTTGGCACAAGGCCTTGAAAAAATATTATTTGTAGTCTTGGCAAGAGGCCTTGGCTATGTGGTTATGATAGTCTGGCATTATGCATTCCATCATTTTGAAAGTGGTTATTGATATTGCATGTGATTATTTGATTAGTAGAATATCCATCTGAATAAGTAAATGGAATTATTTCATTTTATTTTTTCCGTAATATGTTTAAGTTCAAGAGTAAAAGGATTTTTTATAGTTATACATTTCCTTAAATGTTTATTCTTATTTATGAAATTTTTTGCTATATTGTTATCCTTACTGGGAATTTGAGCTCACCCCTTTTCTATGTTTTATTTTTCCTAGGATGTGAAGAAGTAAATTATGAATGACCTGTAGAGATATTATGAGGGGATAATATTGTGGACTATGGAGACAATATGTTGTTGTAGTAGATTTTCACTTTATGATGTAATGTAAAACGTTATAAATATATCTAGTGTTTCCAAGGCTACTAATCCAATCAGTCTTTCGAGATTTGATCTTTCTTTTGATCATGCCAATGATATGTAATAATGCACCGACTCTAGGTAACTGGGGTCGGGGTGTTATAGTTGGTATCAGAGAAAGTTTAGTACAAACATTGGAAGCTAGATTTAGTTAAACTTGGATTAGAGCATGTAGACGTAAGATGAACATTGAGTATTGGTATAGAAGAACTTCCTAGAATTTTGGTATTGAAGATATTTTGTGAGTTTTCCGAGCAATACATCCCTGTCTGGATACGAGCAGGTAGAGGCGGCTCTGGCACAGATGTACCAAGGGGTAAAACCCAAAAACACCGCTTAGAGCTACACTCGAACGGGAACTGGTGCACGACAACGGGCTTTGCTGAACTCTTGGTTATGACACTCCCGGGGGATATGCTTAGGATAACTCTCATTTTCATTACAAATCATTATTAATGGTTTATGAGTATATACTTCCTCAATGAAAATATTTTTATGACTATGGATTATATCCATAAACTATTTAATTTATGTTATGTGTTTTACAAGTTTGGGATTAGGTATTGTTATTCATTAACTAATCTAGTGTATTCCATTATTTAGAAATGGCTCCCAGTGGAAGGAATGAGAACTCCAGCATTTCACATGATCCAAAGAGAAAGAAGGATCATATCTTTCCTGGTCTTATGCCAGAATTTATAAGAGAAATAGTCTCCCATGTATTATCATCATATGAATAAATAGTATCATGTGTTGATAAGATAAGTAAAGAGTTTACTGAGTCCTATGGATTTTAAGGGAATCAATAGAATAAAAGGATGGAAGATAGAAATATGGATAAAGGGAAAAGGGAAAAGAAGAATTTTCTCATATGTGATAACTGTGGGAAGAAACACCCTGGAACTTGCCTGAAATGAATGACAGTTTGTTATAAGTGTGGAGGAAAAGGGCACAATGTACGTGACTGCATGGGTAAGTAAATGGTTTCAAATGTACAATGCTTCATTTGCAAGGAGTTTGGACACTACGCGAACCTATGTCCCAGTCATCAGACTATGCCGGAAATGATGCTATTGGATAATAATCAAGTTATGATACTACCATAGATGAAAAGGAATGATTAGAGTTCTTATGTTGATTATTTCATTTGAGTGTTGTATCAACAATGTACTTATTATAATAATTATGGACTATATAAGAATTTTACTACAGTACTATTTCATTAAGGACTTGAGATTGTGTGGAACAAAGAAAAGTGACTTAATAGCAGGATAAATTTTTGGAAAATATATGGTTGAGATAATGATAAACCATAATATAGTTCTGATACCGAGGTAGTTATTTTGGAATAATACATGATTGAGTTGGATAAATTATTTTGGATATTCTTGACTACCTTGAAACTGATTAATTATTTGTATATTCCATCATTGTTGGGGTTTAAAACATTTTTGGATTGAAGGAGTATATCTATTTTTCTTTAAGGAATAAAGGATCATGAATGTAATCAATAAGGTTTTATGGTAATTCAGGATGTTGCAGTGTTTTAAAAGAATACATGATGAAGGTGTTCACATGTTATTACATGGAAAAAGGATCTTTATTGTGTTTACCTTCCTTATAAATTTTGGACTGAAGTATTTTGGATAGTTCTAGTTTGGATTATTTTGGATTTCCATAAAAGGACAACCCAGAGGTCGAGCGGCACCCCATCGCATCCGGCAAGTCTGCGAGACTTGAACCCACAACCGAAGGGCGACAAGGGTGTATCACCTACCACTGACCCACGTGATGTCTGGGATTAAATAATGTAGTTTTTTAAAAAAAAAGATCTGGTAGATGAATTATAAATTCGTTTTTTTTTTTGGAACCATATATGAATAGGATTGATAAAATATATTTTTCTATTATATTTTAGAGTGAAAGATGAGTTTGTGGTACAAATTAGTTAAATTATGGAACTCTACTTGTCAAGAATATATTTTTCTTCTTATCTTATTCTATGAAGAAATTAATTCTTATACTTTATTTAAGGAATCCTAAAAAAAATGTGTTATCCTAATACTCTATGTTTTGCTGAACTGATGGTATTTCAAATCATCATAGATTGATTAATTTAAGGACCTCAATTTTACACTTGTTTGTGATTGATGACCTCAATCACTACCTATAAATATTTACGTTTTCCTCCAATTATATGTCTCTAATATCCACCAATGTTCTCCTAATTGATATCATAATTTGGTGGTGACCCTTTCATTTCTCTTTTCCTCATATTAAGACTACATTTTAGTAACCCAATTTTCGATATGGGTTTTACCACAAAGATATTTTGTATTTTCAACCTTTTATTTTTGAAGAACAATTTCAAATTTTGAGGACGCAATTTATTGAAGGAGGGGATAATGTAACACCCCAAGATTTCATAGTGTGTTATTTCTTCAAAATAATTCAATAACATCCACTACACGCAACATCGAGTTCAAGCGCACCATGACTTACCAAACAAGCCGTTAAAAAGAGGTTATGAATAGTATTAACTAAATTGTAAACTTTATATAATCCTTATAATTTTAGAATCCATATTATGAGTTTCTTAGACATAATGTAAGAACATATTCATTTTCAGTATTGCACTTTTACCAACTTTTTATAGTGAACCCTTTTTAAATACAATATTTTAAACTTTTTGACTAATTGAGGAAATCAAAAATTTAAAATGAAACATCCCACGCTTCCACGGTACGCTTTCCTTTGAATAATACAGTAGTGTGTGTTGTACGCAACTTCGAGTTCTAACACACACCACAACCAATCAAACTAGCCGTTATGAATAGTAATACATACTTTTTAAAATTATATATATTTTATATTTCAAAATGGACTTCAATTTTGGATTCAGAATATCGAATTTAGCCTAGGGTGAAATTTTGGAACTTTTCAGATAACACTTATATTTTGATGAATAGTAAAAATTACTAAATTTTAATTAAAAAAAACTTTTTTAATCGAAATAATTTATATTGACAAATTATTAATTTGAGTGGTTTAAAAGGATATTTAGAATATATTTTTACCATTTAATACAATTTTGGTCATTTGACTTAATTTCACAATTAAACCAAACATAAACAAGTATCAATCTATTGACAGTTATTATATCTTAAAAACATGATTTTTGTTTTGACATCGGGAATCAAATTTAAATTAATTTTTGCCACTTCTGTGTTTTGAATTTGGAAAAATGGATTCCATATTTGGAATCAGGATGTTCAAATTGTGAAAATAGGTAACTTTTATTTTTAGACATTTTGAATAACTACTACAATAAATATTTTATTTACCAGGGTTAAGGGTAAATCTGGTAAATAAGGGTTAAACAATAATATTATAATAATACTAAATTACCCTAAAACGTGTCCTAGAATTATTGGTTGATACATGTTCGACCATAGGCATCTTTGGGTCTATTTTAGGACCCCATGGAGCCACTTGTAGGTGATAGGGACACTTTATTTTAATTAAGTTAAAGTGAATACAAAAATGACACAAGCATATATCTTTTGGAAAAACAATTTTTACATAGGGTTATATATGTTTTAATTTCGACTATAAATATTAATTATAAAGATAAAACGATTTTATACATAATTATATTTTATTTATAATTTTTATAGATTACATAATTTAATTTATTGATGACACAATGATGATGCAGTAATTACCATAATAGTGAAAATTTAAAATAATTGATATTATAAATACCCAAATAAATATAATTTTAGTATTTTAATGAATTACAATAATTTTCTAGGATAATAAGAAATATTAGGATTGATTTAATTAACTTTTTTCGAAGTAATCATTCTTTTATGAGTTTCAAAAAAATCAACTATTGAATAGTGTCAAAATTTACATAAAAGAGTTTTTAAAACAAATACTATATTATTAATTCATATTAAATTCCTAAAAATCTAAGGTTCATCCAAGAGACTAATATCATGATATTTGTATCCTTAATGGACCACATGGGGGTAGATTAGATGTATATAGTAAGTTTATTAAGTATATAATATAAAAATACAATGTGACATGGTAAATGTCAAACTAATTAACTAGGAGTTAATACTAAAAGATAAGGTTAATATAGTAACCCAAACCTTTCTAAATCCTATTTGTTGAATGGTTTTCGACATATCCCCACCTTAAAATTTAAATAATAAACTTTAGAGCCATTATAAACCAAATATGAATTTATTATAAATTAATATTTCGAGCTTTTCCAAAGGTTCTCCTCACACCTCTTATAAAAAGGTCACTCCTCCTTCTCATTTCTTTACACCTTCAAGGCCTTTTGGTTCGGCCAAAACCTGACCAAATACTCTCCCAACTTCCCTCACTACAACTTAGAGGCCTTAGTTGGATCAGAAAGCCATCCTAAAGATCCCTTTTGATCAAATCAAAATGAAGAACCCGAAGAAGAGGTAATGTTTTCACCACACTTTTTCAAATTCATTTCTTCTTCCACTTCTTCTTCCTTTGTTATTACCATTCTAAAATAATAACTCCAGTATCATATATATTCGGTGATGTTATTATAAATATGGTACAACCATATTCAGTATTATATCCACCCATTTAATAACATGTCACCATACATGCGTACGTACGACTTACCTTCTCCACATCGTGGTGTAATTGTTATTCAATGTGTTATTATTTGGATGGGTATAATAATGATGTGTAACTCATGTAAATAATAAATATAACATGTTAATAATTTTGTATATATGATATACCATCCATTTATATATTATTTTAATATCAAAATAATGATAGTGTCGCTCGTGCGTACGTACGGACTACCGTCTCCACGAACGCGATGAGATTCATTCTCTATCGTATCCATTCAAGTATAGTCATCATTTGATGATTTAAAAATAATGTTTAAGGACATGATATCATTTTGGATATGAATAAGATACAAAATATCCATGAAAACCACATCTTATGTAACAAAACATATAAAAGAAAACGAGTAGGTTAACACCCGAAACAACAATAATTCTATGATATTATTAACAAAGCAATGTTAAAATATCATATATGATATCATATGAATGTATATGATTATTGTATAATTTAATAAAAATTATTTCACCATTATACAGGAGGTTAACCTACCCCAAACTAAGGAAAAGTACAAGGTAAGGGTTATTTCACAATCTCTTTATTATCCAAGGTTGTTTATATGTAATTATCTACTGGGACCTCTTTATCATCCACATCCATGTTTCTTGAAAGTGTATTTCAAAACATTCTTACTATTTTACAGAATATGGGTTAAAGTCATTTATACCCTTTTTTGACTTTTTATAAGAATTTTATAAAGGAATCTTTTCGTCGTTTTCCAAACAAGGTCCTTTTTAACCTTTTCGACAGAATTAAGGTAAGAATGTTTTTTAACTTATACAGCGGGTGCGGCTATTTTCCACCGTTATAAAATTCTCGAAGTTTACCTTACAAGATTATAAGTATATTTTCAAATTAAATGTTTTATTTTATAATTATGTGACTTTTAAATGATTTCAAAATGAATATTTTAAGAGTTTCTTAAAAGTACTATTTATCAAAATCATAATTTTAAATGTTATAAAGATTTATCTTTCTAAATCCTTTTAATTAATGTATATGTCTTCAAAATGGTTTTTTAAGGATTTATTTATATGGACTTGAATGTTTTTAAAATGTTAATTCCTTTCAAAAAGTTTCAAAGTGGTATGGGTCACTTTTATTCAAAAAATTTCTTTTAAATTACTTCATTTATAAATGTGTGACTTTTAAATGATTTAAAAAAAGAGATACTTCTCTCAAATAGTTTTGATTTCATCTATGTCAACATCCTTTGATGGATTTTATGATTATTTGAAGTTGATACAAAACTTATATATTGTATTGAAGTTTTTGTGATATGTTTGACTATTGATGTGTTATTTTTATACCATTCATGGTTTATAGAGAAAGTATTGACATTTCATATGCTAGTTTTAATACGAATGTTTATGTTATGTTTAGAACTTATCATATGGGAATGCATTGGACTTAATATGTGATGGGTGGATCCCGCTATAGCTCCTCGATGTATCAGTAGGTCTCATGAGACAAACTAGTGTCTTGGCACAAAGCCTTGACAAAATATTATTTGTAGTCTTGGCACGAGGCCTTGTCTATGTGGTTATGATAGTCTCGCATTATGCATTCCATCATTTTGAAAGTGGTTATTAATATTTCATGTGATTATTAGATTAGTAGAAAGTCCAAGTGAATAAGTAAATGGAATTATTTTATTTTATTTTTTCCATAAAATGATGTATTTCAAGTTTAAAAGGCAATTGTTTTAGTTATACATTTCCTTAAATGTTTATTATTATTTATGAAAGTTTTTTCTATATTGTTATCCTTACTGGGCATTTTAGCTCACCCCTTTTCTATGTTTTATTTTTTCCAGGATGTGAAGAAGTAAATTATGAATGACCTGTAGGGATATTATGAGGGGATAATATTGTGGACTATGGAGACAATATGTTGTTGTAGTAGTTTTTCACTTTATCATGTAATGTAAAACGTTATGAATATATCTAGTGTTTCCAAGGCTACTAAACCAATCGGTATTTTGAGATTTGATCTTTCTTTTGATCATGCAAATGTTATGTAATAATTCACCGACTCTAGGTAACTGAGGTCGGGGCGTTACAGTTGGTATCAGAGGAAGTTTAGTACAAACATTGGAAGCTAGATTTAGATAAACTCTGATTAGAGCACGTAGACCTAAGATGAACATTGAGGATTGGTATAGAAGAACTTACTAGAATTTTGGTATTGTAGAGATTTTGTGAGTTTTTCAAGGAATGCAACCCTTTCTGGATACGAGCAGGTAGAGGCGGCTCTGGCACAGATGTACCAAGGGGTAAAACATGAAAACACCTCATAGAGCTACACTCGAATGGGAACTGGTGCACGACAACAGGCATTGCTGCACTCTTGGTTACGACACTCCCAGGGGATATGCTTAGGATAACTCTAATTTTCATTACAAATCATTATGAAGGGTTTAAGAGTATATACTTCCTCAAAGAAAACATTTTTATGATTATGGATTATATCCATAAACTATTTAACTTAAGTTATGTGTTTTACAAGTTTGGGATTAGGTATTGTTATTCATAAACTAATCTAGTGTATTCCATTATTTATAAATGCCTCACAGTAGAAGGAATGTGAACTCCAGCATTGCACATGATCCAAAGAGAATGAAGGATCATATCTTTCATGGTCTTATGCCAGAATTTATAAGAGAAATAGTCTCCCATGTATTATCATCATATGAAGAAATAATATCATGTGTTGATAAGATAAGTAAAGAGTTTACTAAGTCCTATGGCTTTGAAGGAAAGAAAGAGAAGAAAAGGATGGAAGATATAAATATGGATAAAGGGAAGAGGGAAAAGAAGAATTTTCCCATATGTGATAACTATGGGAAGAAACACCGTGGAAGTTGCCTGAAAGGAATGAGAGTTTGTTATAAGTGTGGAGGAAAAGGGCACAAATTATGTGACTGCAAGGGTAAGAAAATGGTTTCAAATGTACAATGCTTAATTTGCAAGGATTTTGGATACTACGCGAACCTATGTCCCAGTCGTCAGACTATGCCGAAAATAATGCTATTGGATAATAATCAAGTTATGATACTACCACAGATGAAAAGGAATGATTAGAGTTCTTATGTTGATTATGTCATTTGAGTGTTGTATCATCAATGTACTTGTTATAATAATTATGGAGTATATAAGGATTGTACTGCAGTACTATTTCATTAAGGACATGAGATTTTTTGGAACAATGAAAAGTGACTTAATAGCAGGATAAATTTTTGGAAAATATATGGTTGAGATAATGATAAACCATAATATAGTTCTGATACCGAGGTAGTGATTTTGGAATATTACATGATTGAGTTGGATAAATTATTTTGGATATTCATGACAACCTTGAAACTGATTAATTATTTGTATATTCCATCATTGTTGGGGTTTAGAACATTTTTGGTTTGAAGGAATATATCTATTATTCTTTAAGGAATAAAGGATCATGAATGTAATCAGTAAAGTTTTATGGTAATTCAGGATGTTGCAGTGTTTTAAAAGAATACATGATGAAGGTGTTCACATGTTATTACATGGAAAAAAGGATCTTTATTGTGTTTACCTTCCTTCTAAATTTTGGACTCATGTATTTTGGATAGTTCTAGTTTGGATTATTTTGGATTTCCATAAAAGGAAAACTCGGAGGTCGGGCGGCAACCCGTCGCATTTGGAAAGGCTGCGAGACTTGAACCCACAACCGAAGGGCGACAAGGGTGTATCACCTACCACTGACCCACGTGATATCCGGGATTAAATAATGTAGTTTTTTTTAAAAAGATCTGGTAGATGAATTATAAATTCATTTTTTTGGAACCCTATATGAATAGGATAGATATAATATTTTTTTCTATTATATTTTAGAGTGAAAGATGAGTTTGTTGTAGAAATTAGTTAAAGGATGGAACTCTACTTGTCATGAATATATTTTTCTTCTTATCTTATTCTATGAAGAAATTAATTCTTATACTTTATTTAAGGAATCCTAAAATGAAAATTGTGTTATCCTAAGTGGAAGGCATGTAATCACATTGAGATTTAATTTTGTTCACTCCTCTAGTAAGTGATCAAGGATTTTTTATCTAAATAATAAATATAATTCATTATTAATATTATATAATCCATAAATAATATTGAATATGTTATAATTATGTCAAGGGATGTAGAATTAGAGAAACTGTTAATATCATCTTGTTAATGTCCCTAGGATAGTGATTCATTTCACTAAATCTAATAACAAAATGATTGGAAATACAAGTTTGGAATAAATATTAATAATATATATGTTATAATATAGTTAATTGATCATAGTCCTTGGTAAAAGAAAATGTTTATATGTCTTTTTATATTTATTATATGTCAATGGGGAATCAAAAATCCAAGGAACATATTTATTATAACAAATATTTTGAAAATTATTGATGTAGTGTATATTCTACATGATAGTATTTTGAAATAAATTATTTTATAAGATAGGGTCACATGGTACCTCAATGAGTCCCCATAAATGTGATTGACCATATTTAGATGATACTTCATTAAAAAAATTAGTATGCTAGAGGATGATACCTATATTAAATAGAATAGTATATAAAATATCTAAGAATACATTTTTTTGAAACTATAATCAATGAAAAATAAAAAATTTAATGAATCAAAAAAATATATAGACATAATTTATATGTAAAAAATATACTTGGATTCATATAAATGGCCTAAAAATATTTTCAAGGTAAAATAATGTCACATTATAAATCTGTAAAATATAAAATATGATAAAATATAATAGAATACATCACTCAAACATCAAATATATCTCAATGTGGTTGAGTTAATTTTATGCAATACTCCCTACAAATTTTTCTATTAAATTTTTAGAATACATATTAAATTACATATGGGGATATAGATTTATTAATATAGTTTCTATATTACTTTATAACATTCTTATATTAGTATATAATATAAATTCATATATTGATGTTATATATAAAATACATCAATAGAAGAATCTACATAACATCCAAAAGAATATATTTTTTGCATAGTCTACATTAGGCACAATCACCAAATTATATTCATAAATTTCATTGAAACTCTAATAATATATTTAATGGATATATTTATCTATCATCCAACAAAACCTATCCCAAAAATTTATTTCCATTTACAATAATTTCTTTTCATTTTATTTAACACATAAATAAAATTATAATAATTAAATATATATTTTAACAATTATAGCATATATAAACTAATATAATAGTAATCATATTATAATATGCGAATAAATACAATAATTATTAATTATCAAATAATTCATAAATAATTATATACAGAGGAATATTAAAATTAGTATCAATGTGAAAGGTAGAATATAAATCTTTTGAAATAAATTAATACTCACATCCCACTTATAGTAGTTAATAGAAAAACCCAATACAATTTGTATGGTGTAATATTTAATATTTCTATATCCTAAAAAATACTATAGAGAACTATAGTCACCCTCCAAATTTGTATTTTATTATTTAATATAAAAATTCTCAATGAAACCCCCTTCCAAGAGTTAGTAACATCTGCATGCAAATCCATATATTCTTGTAATATTCATTTAGTGATATCACTGCTCTGAAGACGAGCATGATTTTGTGGGCATCATTATCAAACACTCAAAATTTATATTACGTAAGTATACACTCATGAAAATATATATTTACATAAAATATAAAATTCAATTAAAAAATATAAAACATTAAATATTTAAATGTATAATAGAGCATGTAAAACTTTTCACTGTACTCCCTTATTGTACAATATATAATTAAAATGATATAAAAATAATGATATTTAATTAATGTAGATTAAATGGAAGACACATTATTTATTCATTGAAACATCTTGATTAATGGTATCACTTAGTAACATTATTGAATTGATTAATCCCATCTATATGAATTATAACAACAAACCTTCGATATTGAATAATATTAATGTCAGTTAGTATGCCATTTAAAAATATAATATTTTCATCAATGGATTATAATTTTATTTCAAATGAAACTCATGTCATGAAATAACCATCAATTAATTAATTTTTTAAAAAAAATATATGCATTGTTCAACAAAGATAAAATGAAATTGATATGAAAATGTAACTCAATCATGAACTATTGTTATTCTATACTGAAAATCATAATGTCTTACTAATAGCAATATTCAATAAATTTCAAAACCATCAACAAGAAAAAATATACAATAAAAAATTGAATACAATGGAAAAAAATAGAAATATAAAGGGAATAAACTCTTATGATATAATTGAAATTCATGGTTTATAAGTATAAATGAGAAAAAAATAATATATACTTGCTAATACACAATCACATTTAATCAACATATTCATGATATATAAAAGAATTATTTATAATACATTATATCATAAATTAAACATTACATAATAAAAAACTATCATATATTTTTTTCATAGAAGAAAATATTAAAGATATGAAAACATATCTAATAAACAATGCCGTATTTTTATATCATAAAAATGGTAAAAAAATACTATTATTATTATCATTAATTTTACTACCATAATTTTAATAATTATTTAGGAACATATCATAACTACAAACATAATCATTTTTTCAACAATCCAAAATCGTTATATATTCTATTAAAATCCATGAATCTATTTCACTATATGTTTAATTATGTCATTTTATATTTTATATTATTAATTATTCATTCAAAATAGCATATTTTTTCTATTTTTTTTAGAAATACAAATTATTCATTGATAAAATTTCCTAAATTTATAAATATAAAGTGTTTCATAGATTAAACATAACTCAAATCACCATACATCATTCTTCATTGTTTGTTATTTTCATAACTCAATTCTTATCCCAATAATGTGCTTAGGATACCTACATTGATAAAAGGGGGTAATGGTTCCAATAATTGATTCTTTTAGGTCCTCACACTCAGTATATATAGAAGTGTTTCTATAAATAATAATAATATACAATTTTTAATCATACATTCATAATATTACAAATCCTCTTGAATTCGCCTAATTTTATATTAACAACAACAGAAATAGTTTAAAAATTAAATAAAACATCTTCATATGCATAACATTAACCCAAAAAATGAATAATACATGCATCTAGTAAATTCTAATCATAATATACCAGATTAATAAAGAAAATATTTCATCAAAATTATCTAAAAATATGAAATCAATTAGTTGTTTTTATTAAAATGTTCATCTCAACAATACATCATTTAAGAAAAACAATTAAATCAAACTAATAATAAATAATTTCAATCCTCATAAAATATATTCAAACACAGTCCTAATAACATATATAAAAATATAATGACTATTTTAACATTAATATTCATCGAGAATAATAAATATATTTTTTGAAAAAAATCACCACATAATAATATAATTTAAATTTAAATTTTGTAAAATTTATAAAAAAAAATTATTCAATGATAAATATATACTCAAAGACAGAAGATAGTATCAAAATTTTATATTAGGATATAAAATTGGTCATGTTTAACAGTTTCCACCACTATAAAACAAATTATAAAAAAGAAATCAATATATTTAGTTAATGTAATCATAAAAACTTAAATTTTTTAACATTTTATTGAACATAAATAATTTCTTCATCAAATAAATTAATTTAAATTCAACATGAAAAAATTAAAAAAAATAAGAAAAATAAATATATTATAACATCTTCTAAATATAAATTGAGCATATTTCATGGAATATAACTATAATTTTATTGATATTGTATGATCATGTTGAAATTACTCCCCTATTTTCATTTCAAGAATACACATTATCTCTAAATGAAAAATACTTAAAGTATAAATGAACTCCATAAAATAATTTTATAATACTAATTCTATATATAATATTCCAAATGAATTATATACTGTTTGATGACAATGATTCATTAACTAATATCATGATATTACTTCCAAATATATTATAAAAATTGAAAACAATTAAATAAATAAAATTATATCTCCAACATTGGGGGAATAATCATCAAATATATGAAATCAAAAAAACCAAATTATTTTTAATAATGATGAAATAATTATTAGTGAAATTTAATTCATCTTCTAATCATTAGTTGACCTTCCATTAGTGGAAGTCATAGGAATAGATTAACTTCAACAATATCCACAAAATGACATCACATATTACAAATTTATGTGTTTTAAGTATATTATAGTTTCAAAATAATCTCAGATAATTAAAATATCATGAAACAACCAATGTTTTCCCTAAACCGCTCACTTGAGTCTTTTCACAATAATACTGAAAGGAATTTCTAGATCCCCATGGGATGGAATCTAGTTCGGATAATCAAAATAAATCATCCAAGCATGATTTAGAACATAAAAATGATAAAAAATATAAACTTTTAAAAAATATAAACAAATTAATAAAACCAAAATATAGGAGTGGAAGGAAAATAAAATTGCACAGGTAAAACATTATAACCTCATATGTCACCTCAAACTATAAGATCATATTTGTTCAATGAGTGAACCAGGGTGGGAAGAAACCCTAGAAGATAAAAACAAATATAATTAATACACGTGTGTATTAGAACTCAGTTTTCATTCTCGGAAAAACTTTTATTTATGGCTAAAATTTATAAGGAAAACCAAAAAATTCTAGTTTGAAAAATTAATTGATATAAGAATAGGGTATTTCATTCCTTTAAAATTCAAATCAAAACCTTCCATTTTCTTGAAAAACTATTTTTGTTTCATCACATTTCCAGAAATGTTTCCATGAATTCGTATATATTTCAAAATTAAATAAAATCAATCAAGGCTAAATCATGCTTTTTCACAATGGAGTAAACAATTTTTTCAAATAAAATTGATTCCAATAATAATTATCATGTTACTAGAAATCACTATGGGAAATCCCAAAAGATACCTATAATGAGTGGGGAAATTAAAACCTCATACCTCAGTGATCAAAATCCTTCACCACAACTACTGACATCATTATTGTGCATGATCTACTAGAGAGGATCTCATCCAATTTTTTAGTGGTCCAATAATGTACTCACACAAGTTAAAATATTGAGGATCTTGTTCAATTTACTACTTGTAACTGATAATATCTTGTGTTTATTCAATGCTGTAACATCAATCTTTCTAGATGAATATGGAAGTTAGCCACTTCTGAATAAATTAGAGTGCATGCTTTAGTTCACCACCAAGTTACCTGAGTTTCCCATTTTCTATATTTCAATGGTGGTGAGTTTTTATAATGAAAACATATATATATATATATATATCATTTTCATTAACCAAAAACTCATTCAACCTCTCACCACCAACCTTCATCCTTTAGTGCATACCCTTTTCCATGCCCCACAATTATACACAAGACATTCCAGTAGGAACATATTAAAAATACCACATTTAACGTACACATCAAATATTTGAAATACAGGGTATGAATAAAGAATGTTATCGACATCAAGAAATAATTTACAATGTGAAAAAAAGCTTCATTATAATACAAGGAATAATTTTTTTAGAAATCCTAATCACCCAAAATTTTTTGTTCCAAAACAATTTTAAAATCCCATTAAAAACCAAGGGAGAAATAATTTCAACAAGTTTTATTATATTATTAACTAAAGTAATCCATTTTAAAATGATAAATCATCATTTGACCAAGAATAAACACCAAAATCCATGCACATTTTCAAACATGCCAGAAAAATAAAGTTTACAATTTTCAAAATGGAATATGAACCCATTTTTATTCAAGTTAACTTGAAAAAATATTTTAAACACACTATATATATTTATAAATACACATTTTACAACCAATTTTTTTTTCAAACAACATAAAACCATTTAAGATTTTAAGAATATTAAAAAATCATGGAAATATGTATTAATGTGTAATGCACTTTTTAAGGTCATTATTAAAAGTAACAGAATGTTACACACAGAAAATCAACACAACTTTTCATAGAATATTTATAATTTAATATTTAAAATCTTCTTAAGAATAATAAAAAAATTATGGAATTTAAATTAATGGTGTTGGCATATGGAATCTACCTAATTTTCACGGTATTTAACTATTGAAAATGGAAACTTGAGTCTTATATTCACCACTTACATAAATATAAAATTCACATTTATATAAGGAAACCTAAACCATATGTGCATATTATCGTGTACAGATATGTCCATGGGGATCCTTACTCATAGGATTATACATCCATAGAACCCTTTTAACTTACACATGTATACATTTTATTATATATATATTTAAGAACACCAAGACCAATGGCATATATTCATCCTACCTTGGGTGAATTTATATAAAGGTGGAACTTACACATTTAAAATCCCACCTATGCATATGTGACCAAGTCTCTTTTGATAATAGAAAACATAAACCACGACAATGATATACAATTTAGTAATTAAAAATTACCAGCAACACAAAAAACACAAAACCCATAATGAAAATTGAGCAAAAGGAAATGAAGAAGTGAAAAATACTCCAAATTAATGTGAAACCAACATCCCTTGGGTTAGGTGGCTATACCACATCTCAATGGGTCCCAAAAACCCTAATCATCATGAATCTACCAGAAAACCCCCTATATAAAACTAAGGTTTGGTCAAACTACACACACCCTATAGAGGAGAATAAAACCGTAATATTGAGGGACTTAAATAGTGATGATACTCACTAGGGAGGTATGCACGAAACATTTGTAGGATATGTTGTCATCAGAGTTAATGGAGGTTGAGTGCTAGAGGGTCTTCGACTGTGGGGGTCACATGAGCAGGCAGTGGGATGGGGGAGGGTGTTTCACATAGGGGTGTATAGGAGTGGGTTTCCCCTTTGAGTGTTTAATAAAAACATATTTTATAATAGTAATAATAATTATATTTTTATTATTTTTTTTTTCTTTTTCTTTTTTTAATTTTTTCACTTAAATTTATGTTTTAACATTTGATAGGTTGTACAGTATTCTCACACAGTCTTCTAGACCATGGTCCAATCATGTGAACCCTACTGTAATGAAGGGGTATATTTATGTGCTCTCCACAAATTATTAGATAATATTCGAAAACTATGCATCATAGTTATATCATTGTACATATCCATTTCACACAATTGTTATGAAGATTCCTCTAACCGTGGGAAATCCATGCTCTTCCAAAAGAAGTGTTCAAGGTAACTGATAGACATTGCATGGTATGGTGAAAACAATGGCCAAACCAAGTACAAGAAAAAAACTACCCACTAACTCCAAAACACAAAAATTCTCACCATGTTCTCCACTAGAACCTTGTCTAAAAACCACAGAACAAGAATATGATAAAAATAAAGAGAACCCATGGAAAAGGTGTGACAATCGACCCAAAAACCCCACTAAAATTCACCCAAGTAAATGAGGAATCAAACTCAATCTCCAAACTAAACATGGGAAATGGAACAATGAACTAGTGTGACCTTTCACACTTCTAGTTACACCTGAACAGCTCTATGAGAAACCATAAAGAGAAGAACCATGAAGAAATGATGATTTTTATCCCCACCACAAGATCCCAAATAGAAACAAAAAAATTACATGGGAAACCCATCACATATTTATGGACAGACTATTTTCCAATACCAACTAGAAAATACTTCAGGAACTCCCAATACAAACTAGAAACCTCCAAAACCTGGGGAAACCCTTAAAAATATATCATTCAAAATAAAAATACAATCCTTGATCAAAATTATCTATGATAAACAAGAATTTCAAAAATGATAATGACCCACAGTAATAATTAATCCTCAAATAGACGACCATTGAAGGTTTTTATCTATAAGGAACAATAAAAACTATATAGGCTTGTAATGATACAACGCCACTAACACCTTTATAGTAAAAAAAAGAAAACATTCATGAGGAAACAAAATATAATAGACGATACTTCCTGAAAAATATGTCTACCAAAAATAACATAATACTATATTCTGTTTATAATAAATAATCAAAGAAAAATGTTGAAATATGTAGTAGACAATCTTATACCATCCACATTAAAGAAATGAAGAAAAAAGATGTACCATGGTCCCCCACACCCAAGGATTACCAACTATGCACAAGAATCACTATGGGGAATATGGTTAGACCCTTGATGTCTTGAGGAATCCACTTCCTCATAACCATGAGCAGTTGATATTTAACTAAAATTATTCTTTTGGTAGTGTGTATTACAAAACCCCATTAGATAACCCAAGGGACCACATCAACAAAAAATTATTTTCACATGCCACTATGTATGAAAAATTATTATTCATTTTAGATAAATAAGGTTGGAGATAAACCATGTAGACCATGTTGTGGTCCATAGTCCGGAATGTCTCATGAACTACTACTCAATTCATTATTTGGGAAGCGTATCCAATCGGAATACATATAGATAAACATATTCAGAATTTCTCTCAAAATCCATAACCATCTCACGTTTAAAAATCACATTCCATTAAAGGATGACTAGCACTGATTCAAAAAACCCACTATTATGAAAAGAGGGAGTATGGAATCCTATAGTTTTACTCTTCACTCTGTAACGATACTTTTCTAGGGTATATATAAAAAGACACGAAAAAAAAAACAAATCAAAATGCCTCTTAAATGAACATTCCATAATTAAATCATAAACCAAAACTCAATCTCAATTTACCACTCTGATAACATTTTCGTCTTGAAAAAAACTAAGATCCCAAGAAAAAGAATTAAAAATGTGAAAATAAAACACTAAACAATTTCTCTCTCACTTCTCAAAATATTGAAATCCCCCTTTTCGTAATACATTTTTTTGATCATAAAAAAATTAAATACCCCCACTAGTATACCATTAGTCTCACATATATAAAACCATGTTTTATCTTAAGAAACCGTGAACTTATACCACTTATTATCCACATGTAATATATATATACCAATACATGTGATCATTCATAGAAATATAATGGTTCAATTAAAAACATTTCATATTTACAAATCAGTTTATTCAACTTGAAGCCTAAAATCGAAACCAATTTGAAGAAACAACATTTCATTAAAGTAACACATTACCAAATGAATTTGAAAAATTCATCTCACATTACATTAAGTTGTTTGAAAACAAAAAACAATAATTTTTATACCTTCTATTTTTTACTTTGAAACAACACATTCCATCAAAAGATGGCCATTTCCAATAACCATTTTTATTAAAAATAAATTTTGACCCTACAAATACCATATTCAATAGAAAACCCCATTTGTAACAAACACATGAAGACAAAAATCATAACATAAAATAAAAAATAATGAATAATGAACTATTGTTTATGCCAAAACAGTCATCATGGCTAATCAAAACATGTTCTGAGTGAGCATCAACCATATGAAGTATCTCAAATTGTACACTCGAGCTACACATTGGTCGATTATATATACAAACTCGTCACATAACACCAGTTAAATATTAGTTTAATCCCTTATCCACCTAGGAAAAAAAACATAATTCCTAGACTATCACTAGTAACTCAAGGATTAATATGGGAGAGGGTTCATGATGTCCTTCCTACACCCACATATGGAGTCTTGATAGTCATAATCTCCAATATACCTGACACCCCATATAACATGGGCCTCCTAGGATTATATTATTCCATGAAAAAACCTAGGTAAACCCTTATCTGGACACTTGATTCCTCCAACAATAAGTCTTGAAGGGCGTTCCTGGTCCCCAATAGTTGTCTACTAGTGTCACGCTTCAAGATAAAGAAATTTGGGATGTTTTTCTAATAAAAATGAAAAATAAAAAATACATATAAACCGAGCAATAAAATTAATCACTTTTAGTAGAAATAAAATAAAATTTCACATATATCACAATGTTACCTCATGGGCCAAATACAACTATATGATCACACTCGTTCCATAATCGAACCAGGATGGAAAGCCTCCTAAAAATATAAAACCAAAAATAAAATATAGACATTAGTATTGAAACATTGTAGCAATGCCATAAAAAAATATTCAATATTAATTAATGTTAAAATTAAATCGAATACATGCTAGATTAAAAAATAAAACCATATAAGAATAATTTTTTCCATTTACTTTTTTCAAATTCAATGCTCAATATTCCATTTTCAATAAAACCAATTTTTCTTCAATAAAATTTCTAGAATACCTTTCAAGCATTCCTTGAAATATCAAAAGGGATTAAAAGTAATATTGACTAAGTCATGGATTTTTGTAATGGAGAAACAAACATATAGCAACTGAAATGGAAATCCCATCATAAGAATCATGTCATAAGTGAGTACCATAGAAATCCCCTTTGGGTAACTAGCACAAGTGGGATCATATAATCCTAATAACTCTGTGATCAAAAACCTATATCTCCACTACCAATATCATTTCCATGAAGAAGATACCAAAGAGGATATCATCCAATGTTGTAGTGGTCAAACATCATCCTGATGCAAGATTCACTAGAGAGTATCTCATCCGATGTTTATGTTGTCTTTGATTGTATCACATTTCTATTTATTGTTTCATAGTAAATCCTTCTAGATGAATCCAGATCTCATCTAATTCTCAACCACCACGTGTACTAGTTATAGATTTATAACTAGGAACATAGGTTTATCATGCACTCTATTTTAATGGTTGTTTGAATTTATCAAGAAAGAATGTACTCACATATCATTTTATTTACCAAAAAACTCATATAACATCTCACCACCAATCTCCATACTTGATCGCAACCCCAAATTCAATTCACAAAATAATTCACAATCCTTTCCAGTAGGTAAATATTATAAACTAAACATTTAGTATACAAATCATGTTTCTAAAATAAGGGGAATTCCTCAAGAGAGTTTTTCAACTTCCAAAAATCAATCTCAAAGTGCTAAACATTCATCATTACATTGAGAAATACTATTGTCGGTCGCCACTTGATTCTTCTCTCCCTTAATTGTAAGCATATGAATCTTCTCTTATAAGAGATGACACCTTGTCCATATGTACATATTTTCTGGGCTAAATATGTACAACAATATCCTCACATATATAATCATATGTATATATACGAATTTCACATACATGTATTTGAATATTCACATATATAAGTAATGACATCAATAACCATTATATATATTCTTCTAGCCATGGATGAATATATGTAGTTGGAATATATACATAACTATGTGTTTCTATTCACACACATCCATGTCTATTTTAAAAATAACAACTCGAAACCATCTTAGTGAGGTATAGCACACAAATGAAATATTATTAGAAACTCAAAAACCACAAAAATGTTATTTGAAGTAGACCCAATGAAAAGAAACAAAATAATGTTTCCCAAAATTGAAGAAAAATAGACTTCCTATGATGATAGTGGATAGAATCAACCTCAAAGGGTCCCAAAATACATAATCATCATGTATTAAAACAATCCAAACCCCCAAAAGAAATTATTGTTAATCCAAACCATATAAAAACCAAGAAAAATTAAAAAAAATTGGAGGAGGGTAAGTGATAATAGACTCACATGGGTAATCCATAAGAGAACCGGTGGGAGAAGCGACAAACGGAGTGAATGGAGGGATCACAACATAGGGTCTTCGACTGAGGGGGTCATGGGATTTGGGAGATGGAAGGGGGAAGAGTGTGTTGAATATACGGGGGAGGTCACCCCATTGAAGTTTTAGTGATAAATTAATTAGTAATAGTAATAATAATATTTTTATAATTATTAGTATGAATTTTTTTTAGTTTTTTTATTTTTCTTCATTTAATTTTTCAATAATCGGTAGGCCACACAGTTTGTCCCCACAGTCTTCCAAACCATGAGAAAATCATGAAATCATTAATGGAAGGAAGGGTAACATATAATTTGTATCCTCAAAGTTTGAGAAATCTGGTACTAACCATGCATCTTGGTTCTCTCATTTGACATATCCATTTTTCATGATTGTTACATGATTTCCTCTAATCGTGAAAAAGTCATTATCCACTAATAGAATAGAACATTGGAACTACTGAGCCTCACATAGTTTTGGAAAAATTGTGCTCAAACAATTCATAGGTCTAAAATGCACAAAAGACTCCAAACGTAAAAAAACATTCCTGGGAACTCGACCTGAAACTTGACCATAATACTAAACACCAATAAAATGATAAAAATAAATAGAAATCATATTCAGGGTGTGACATAAAACATTTAATGTTATATCCCAGAAATTATTTGAAATAATAATAGAAAAATATCCATTTTTTAGTATAGGAAGAATATAAAATGCTTGGAATATAAGTTCTAATATTATTTCATGTAAATGGATTGATGTTTGGAAAATATTATAATAATATAACTCATCCTATTACATTTCAACATATAAAAATACTCAAATATCCAAAATACATGTTGGATTTATAACCATAATGTTTTGAATAGTCTTATTAGTTTAGTAGTAGATTTTGGGATGAAATATTTTATAGACACCACAATGGGATACAAATTCACTAAGATAATATCATAATAAAAAATTTGACAACCAAGAATCTAGAGAGAATATAATTTAATTATGTTTTCTTATATACATTCCAACACATGACTCAAGAAACTCATTAAATATTTCAATGCTACTTGTCATTATATTGGTTTGAAATAATATGATTACATTTATAAATATAAAAATACATTATTTTTGTTATGTAACATAATCAGAAATAGTTATCCAAGATGAATATCTGTAATTATAACACCCCATGTCCACATGAGGGATACCTATTATTCACATTAACTCAAATAGTATAATATGTTTTAGATTCAATTAAGAAAATTATACCCATTAATCCATAAATACCTTTACTAAACTCGTCATTCTAGGATAATAATAAAGATATTGAATCAATTATAAAAAACACCATTAGTTAATAATTTAATAAAATATCATTGTTTAAACTACTGTTCTTATTTATCCAATGATGAAATAAAAGTATCAAAAATATTAAATGGTTCTCTATCAATGTTCTCATAAAAAATTTGAAAATATATTACTTACTCCATATTTCTTCAATCATTTAATGCTAATTAGAATCATATCAATATAAATTTCAAAATCACAAAATTGATTATCTTGATAGCCTTTATATGTGTAATAAATTTATAAAATATTATAATCTCAATAACAAAACATGAATATTCTGAATAATAAAATTTATTCCATCTAGGACAAAATATAATATTTTCTTTTAGGATTAATATATAATAATATTTTTACAAATGTTTAATAACACACTATAATATGAAGGAAAACAACTCAATAATGATAAATATTATTGTTATTATATTAAATTTCATAAATAATTAGCTTTCATGAACCATATACATTTAAAAATTACCTTACATCATTGGTCATTAATATATATTTAGTAAAATATTATAAATTATCCCAAATATATATTATCCATTTATAAGATTATATGGGTTCAATTGTAAATTGATACATCATACTATTTAATGACACCAACCGTTAACATGTTTAATAAGATGGGTTACACATATAGATCAACATTATATGTGTAGCCGATATTAATAAAATTTCATTAACAAATATAAAATAAAAACATAAGAAATGTAAGAACTATTAGAATCAAATTAATTCATTAATGGAATTTTTGATAACACTATGTAAATATTATTCATTTTATTTGTAATTTTAATTTAAAAAATTAAATTACATATGAAAATTAATTCATATTTCAAGATATTATTTTTTTTAATTGGTATATCCTATGTAAAAAATATTTAATGGGAAATAAAATTTCCATCGATTTAATAATTATATAAAAACATAATATTTTTAATGTTTTATTGGAATATAAAAGGGATCAATCATAGAAATATAAAAAGGATTTTTTAAAATATCATTTTGAAAAAAATCTGTGATGGGCTAATTTATTAAATTTTGTCAAGTATTCAATGTTGTGGAATATAGAATAAATGATGTAAATAATGAGTGGTTTTGTGTGGATTAAAATATGAATCCTAATGAATATTTATTTGGGTCACATTACCTTATTATTTGATATAATGATTAAAAAATTTCATTAATTGATAGTGGATGAATGTTGTTACTAGTAGTCAATATTTATAATATATTAAGTCAATATTTTATTAATATTTTATATACATTATAAATACATGGTAATATATTATATGTTGTGATTTTTTTTGTAACCTATGTTAATTTTGTGAAGCAGGTAAAGCCATTGTTTTAACCAATTATGTTTGTAACTATTTTTGGGTTACAACCTAATAATATCCAATTTTTATTAATTCATATATAATTAGTTATTAAATTTAGAAATAAATATTTATGAAAATTATTGATAAAGATATGATTTAACTTGGATTTTAACATGAAACATTAACAATGATAACTATATTATAATGATATACATTATACAGTAGAATTATTTTTTTATTCATCAAGATCATAAATATTTTCTTAATGATATTTAATGGAAAAGAAGGGTGTTATTTATCATATTTCGTAGACTTCCAAATGGATAACCCTTTTTGTGTGGTATAAATTTCTAGAATTAAATTATTTTATTATTTATAATTATTTTATATATTCAGATGGGATGATAATTTCCCCCATTGAATCTATTAAAATTAATAAACTATTTTATTTCATGATTAATTTATAGATTCCCTTAAAAATTAATATATGAACCCTAAAAAAATTTATCTGGGGTTTCATACCCATATAGGTTGAGTTAATTATTTCTTTACTCACACATTTGATATATTTTCCATATTTACCCTTATTTGTATGTTTTTGTTAATGATAAAACATATAACATGGTCTGTTTATTTTTTATAACTTGAATAATATATATATATATATATTGACTTATGTATCAACATATACTCCCTTAAGATGTAATTATTTATTCCCTATATATATAACTGTGATTTACTCTCACACTCTACCAATATTTTTTGTTTTCGTGGGTTGCTTACTTACAATGATATAGTTTTATAAAAAAAAATCTATTTTGGGATTTATTTTTTCTTATACATGAATCATTTTTCTAAATATTTCATCTCTAAATAATCACGTAAACTTTATTCAGTTTGAAATAGTGAGGGTAATGTAAAAATGTATCATTGTGTATGTATTTGGATAGTGGGGCCAATATATCTAGATTCTCAAGGATATTTTTTATTTGATATAAATAAAAAAATTGAGGGATAAATATTATAAATAAGTTGAAGGGGATTGGATTAAAAATATTAATAAATTGATTAATTATTGATTTTAATTTTTATTAAATTGTAAAATGTTTTGTCGGTATATAGTAGTTGATGATCAAAATGTAATTATGTAAATTCTAAAATTAATAATTCTTATTTTATTTGTGAATGTTGTAGGTTTTATTCAAGGATATGGAATAATAAATTGATGAAAATATATGTTGTGAGATTGATTGAGGTGTCGCTAGAAAAATATTAACCATAAGATATGATTTGTGATTCAATTTTTAATATTTTATGATTTATATTTTTTAATGTGAACCCAATAATTTATGAAAACCTATTTGAGGCTCAAAGAATTTATTTGATAGTAGTTTAACACACACAAAAATTATAATGTCATATAATTAGATGGTTGTACACATCCCCTCTAGTAATATCCATTTTGATATAATCATTGAAAAGGGAAAATATTATTTTACATTTTTTATGAGGTATAATTGATGTGGTTGTGGTATAACATAGATATTCATTTGGAATCTTATTTCATGATAAATACTATGATATGGGAGTTATAGTGATCCTTCCAATAGAATGATATTATGACTACGTTAGTGGGGATTCATGCTCAATGAATTCCCTGTATAGGTTCAAATAAATTGTTTAACAAATATAATGTAGCTAAAATCATTTAAAAACTATAAAACAAATAAAAGTAAGCTATGAATCTAAAGAATTGAATACAAAAAAAACTAAAAAAATTAAAAATTTGAAACAATCTATTATGCAGTTCTTATATTTGACAACAACTTTTGAGGAAGATCACTATGATGATTCTAAATAACTATTTGTTGAGTAGTGACTGCATGGGGTACCTAATTAAAATAATGATTATTTTAAAATTTCTATAAAACAGTGATATTTTTATGTATATTTGTTTAAAGGTGATGAAAAAAGATAGATTTCTATTAGGTATTTTTATCAAGAACTGTCAATGATTGTTATTTTAATTTCAATTATTTAAAACTATTTATATAGTCCATAGGGATGGTCCCCATGCCTCCAAAAATTTTATCATGTGTTTTATATCATAAGAGTATATTCATGCTATCCCCAAAATTTTTGACAAAAAAAATATACCATGAATTATCACAGAAATATAGAAAATATTATCATATACATTGTATAATATGAAATTTTAATTGTTGAAATTATATGGAAGAGATGTGACTGTTTTAAAAAATTATCATACTATATTTTATGAATCATGAGATTATTTGTTAGTCTCACAATATGATTATCCAATATCCATGCATTACAATATTCCAATGTCTTATATTGTAACTAGATAGAGGAGTAAAAAAATATATTATATAATTTGTTATAATACACCCTTACCTATTTCATATGATATAAAATTCAATCAAATATGACAAGTGATATTAAAAATATTTAATAAAATAAGAAATAAGATATAACACTTCATCTGGAAATAATAAATGAGGTATATATCTATCGATCAAAAACATGTAGTAAATCCTCAGATATTAGTTTCCCATTGATCATATATTTTATAATCTATAAGAAATAGAATAATGATATCCAATAGAAATATTAGATTTATATTATATTTTTCTGGAAATATAATACCATGTTTACTCTAAATAATACTTTATAAAATACTAGTTCACAGTCAGTAAATATGTTTTTTATATACTAAAATAAAAATAAACATGATCTATTCGGATTTTTTGATCTCACTACCAAAAAGTTCAACATAAATTTTACACCACATGTGTCTAAATAAATTTAATAAGATATAAATCCTGAATTTTATAAATTAATGTAATGTATATCCTCATGGAAGGAATACTAATATCTCATGGTGGAAAGGTAATATTAATGACATCTATTAAACCTATGTGTCACTATATATTTTCCCACTAGATGAATCATGATTTTGCATAAATATCCTATAATCTATTTCTCATATACATCATGTCACTACAATACACAATGAATTATATTATCATTTTTACTCATAAATTTTTTATTCTCTAAGAATATAATGAATATTTGGATGTAAATAATATATTTGACCACCCTTAATGTTGAGAAAATCATATGATCCTTATCCATTATGAAATAAAATAACAATTCATATTTATATTTATAATAAAAAAATGTTATAGTCTATCTGAAAATAATTTCCGAATATATTTTCAGGACATATATTTCAATTAATATAATTTATAAAATCATTGTTAAAAAATATATTGAACTATCAAATGATTTCTATATCTTATAGTACTATTAATAAAAGGAGTCAGTGATTAATGATTTGCAGTATTGTGGATTTTCTAACCAATGGTAATGGGGAATCCCAAATATGAGACATGCTATAATATTATAAAAATTAATAGTTTTTAGTCTATGTGTTGTACATTAGGACTGATAAATCACAAAAAACACATTCTTGTAACTCGTTACCATATTCTATGTTTCTATGAAAAATCATAGACATAGAAACCATATAATCGTGAAGTAAATTATAATATTATCATTGGATAACTATTCAGAGATACGTCTAAATCAAAAATTTGATGGTCAATTCAAATTTGACACCATTCATTATATACTTATGATATGAATATATGATAAATTATATACTATGTTTTTAATGAACTAATAAACTTTATACTTTTTTTCTATTATGAAGTCTATGAAAACACCCATAAACAATCACACACCCACACCCACATATATTATAAATAAATTAATACCATGTACCAAATGACATGGTATCACTATATGGGGGTAATTTTTTTAGTTTTTCAAAACACATTACTTATATATGTAATTATTATCATATATATATCTGATCATTATATAAAATAATAAGACTAATTTTTTTAATATATAACATCTATGTTGAAAGATAGATGTAAAGGTGTTTTGTTTCCTGAATCTTATTCCTAGAGATAATCACATTAAACATTGTGTTAATTCTTATTTACATCTCATTATTGGATTTTTTTAACTTAATATTTTAATTTTCTATATAGAACTCATTACTTGTACTCTATTTTGTTTATGTAAATTAAATATTATGATAATATCATTAAAATAATTAGAAAATTGAACATGTTACATTATTTTCCATCATCTACCAAAAATAAAATCTTTTTTAAATAATCTATAATTTAAATGAAAAATTTAATAATATAATATTTAATTTTTTTTCATTTAATATTCACTAGAACAAACTTGCTTGGAATAAACTCAAAGAATGATTATTATCATCAAAATACATTACTGATGATAAAAATATCACATATTATCTGGAATAAAATTAATTTAAATTTCTTGAAACATTTTAAAAATAAAATACATGTGACCATATATCATATAATATTCTATCAATTTTGTGAATTATAAAAAAAAGGAGTTTAATTGATAAAATATTCTACTAATGTGTGGATGAATCCTGATTCTTAAATTTATTAAATTTATCATGGATAGTATCTTTTATTATGGAAAGACAATTTCCATCATATTTTACTTTAGATAAAAATTATAATGTTTAATGATTCAATGAAGAGGAATATCATGTCACATTATTGTGGAAAAATCAAAATTTAATAAATAACAACTTTTTTATATTTGTTAAGTCAGATAACAATATATATATTTCATACAAAACATTCAATGTTAATAGAAATAAATTTAATTAAAAAAATTTCACATTCCAATACACCTTCCTCTAGAGTTACCACAATGCATATAGAGAGATGAAGACCCCCCAAGTATCTACACCAGTAGGCCCATGGTTGGTGAATAGTAATGATATTATAAAAATCATATAAATGGGTGAATTACCCATAGTTAGAATAAAAGATTATGAGATAATCTTAATAAACCATAGCTCTATGAAATAGCATAACTATATTTAAAAATAATCCCACTATTCATGTATAAAAAAATTAAATTGATAATTGCATCCAATATAAAATGAAAAAAAGATAACATAAAGGAGTGACAATTAATATATAATGATATTTGAGCTTATAATATAACACAAGGTCAATGTAATCCTAATATAAACCTGAAAATATTTTTATATATGTTGGGTGAGAATAAAGTTTTACTCGGTAGGGTAACCATTATCTCTCATGCTGGTGTGAATGATGCATACTAGTAAACCTATGAGAATATAATAGAAACAATAGAACCAAAACTGTTCAACTATCCAATCCCAACCTGACCATGCCACATCTAACAACTAATTAAATCCAAGTAAAATAACATAATAAAAAACATATTAAAATCGGGTACTCGACACCACTATCAATCTGACGTTCCACTCATACACAAAAAAATTATAAGTCATGATGCACTCATATTTTTGTAAAAAAATTTAAAACCTCCACCATGAACGGTCAATTAAAATTACTCTTGTAGACTCCTAGTCTACTACCACACAAGAACAGTAACATAAGGTGTCATCCATAGAATCTAGGTATATAAGATGAAATTTTTCCCATTAAAACCCGTTCCATCACTTTTGAAACAAATAAACAGTAGTATGAAATCATAAACATTAAGGAAATCAACTTGAAGACCTTCCCATATTATAGATTTCTCCAACCATATGCCTCCCCATAAAATGGACTTATTCTATTTTTCCCATAGGAACGTTGGTCATCACATATCATCTGAATAAAATAGGTGCATCCCCTAGTACACTGAAAAACCTATGACCATCATATCCATTTCCGATCTACTCTCTTATAAGATAGAGAGTAGCAGGGGAAAATGGTAGCCATCCATTCTTCCTCAGCATCAGGTTATTGGGAAGGACACCCATCTTGTTAAAGTATAGTTGTAATCACATAGTGATCGACATGAGTGTGGTTCCTATAGAAATTACAAGGAATATACAAACATACATATATAGTAACACAAAAGACAAAACTATGGATTATCAACCGAACACAAATAAACTCAAAACAATGACACTATCACTCCAATTCTAAATGAAAAACACTAAAAATAGGTCATAATACACATATCATATTTAAATCAAATACCATTATCCAAATGATTCATTTCATTATTAATGATCTTCCACATTAATTTACACTTCCCATCACTTAATTATTTGTCAAAAATTTTGATCTCTTTTACGAAACCAAACCCCAACCATTTAAATCGTTATTATCCAATTCATTTACTAACTATTCATATAGAAAGAACAACCATACATTATATGTATCTCATCATCCCCATAATACCGTCACCAATCTCTTCTTAAATTAATTCAAACAATCCACCACCTCACCACCCCCAATGAACACCTAAAAACCAATCGAATAACATATCTCATAATACAAAAAAATCATCACATATATTCCTTCTATTCATGACAAAACTAACCATCACCTCACCAAATCCAAATCATGTCAAATAAAACCATCACCACACCACCTCTAAATCATGTAAAAACAACCCATCACATTAATTACCCCAATCTATATCCATGAAAATCATCATATCAACCCACACTAAACCACACCCATGGATCATAAGACATCAAAAAACATTTTTACCAACTTAACAATAGTCATTTTAAGATATAAAACAAATTATTTTAGGGGTGTTATCATAAAATCCAGAATATTGGCTCAAAAATTTCATTATACATATATAATTTAATATCCAGATTCCTTTTTCACATGATATCACAATAATCAAATCGAACAATTCAGTCACAAAATACAACATCAAGTTGAAAAATAACCCCAATGACAAAAAAATTAGTCTGGAATTCAACATATAAAAACAAAATATCATTATAATAAAAAATCATTACAAACATGGGAATGATTCCCTTTTAAAACATTAATTTAAATAAAATGATTTATTTTTCTTTATCGGGATAAAAAACCATCCACTTATATATAAAAATTGTGAAAAACCCATGATGATATAAAAAATATTAATGATGGATTCCTTAACTCAAATAACTTTTCCATCTCACTAGACACATCATGGAATCTATAAAATACCCTAAAACCAAAACTTCATGAAAAACTCATCGGTCAACCTACACTACACTAAAGGATCATAAAAAACGAAACCCAACACAAAATGCAAACCAAAAAACAACATAGTATCATATATATAGTAGAGGAAACAAATAAATGAATAGTGATATAAGTAATAGTCACCGTATATCATTAATTAATGGCCGTCAGAACTTGTATAATAAAATTATGGGAGAAAGGGATAGAGTATCTTATCAAATACATGACGGTTCTTTTATAATGGGAGAGGGATATAAAATATGAATTAATTAAAAATAATTTGATGTGGTAATAAAATAACATGTTTCTTAGTAGTTTATTTTAATGTAACCCATACATAAAATGAAATTCATGGGTATTCTAAAAATATCAATTTTATAGAAAACAAATCACCTCGACATTTATATAATTATACATCTTGAATTACATACATGACATGAATCTGTTTAATAGGTTCTCCCTTATCCCACATATAAATAGCTAATTCACCTCATGAACATGTAGGGAATTATAATTCTATTTTATATAAATAATAATGGTTTATAAATCATGAAACAACTCTTCTGTTGGCCAAGACTCTACCAAATACACATTGAACCTTCCACAAACAACAATTACCACCAAAAATGAAAATTTAATGGGAAAATAATTCTTTAAAATTTATAATGAAGTCTTTTAAAATGATTTCATCCCTAGATAATTAATCCCAATATCATAAAAATAAAGGGGTCAAAACAATAGCCTTTTTATCTTTCCATCAATGTTTTTAAAATACCTAAAATGTTACCACCATCCAACAATAAAAAACAAAAAATCTCTAACTACATCATAAATACATAACCAAATCCATAAAATATCTATTAAAATACATAATCTACAACACCCCATATGAACACATGCACAACAAACATATCACATGACCTAAAACATATGATTTAGTTAATATTAACATCCATGTCAAGATCAAAACATCTATAGATGAAACTTACTCTCTCATCCAGGCTTAATAACATCAGTATATAATTAATAATGATTAGGAAGTTGGTATCCACATTTTTATATGATTAATAATTTGCACACATCATATGGTAGAAGTTAGAAAAAATAACTCATAGGAAAAAACAATAAGGTTTCAAACATCACATTATCGTGGAAAATACTAACAAATTAAATCATATCATAGAAAAACTCAAATCAACTCCATATAGTAGTCATGAATCTCCATCTCTCAATAACATGTATTATACACCAGAACAATTTTCCTCCAAAACACAAGAACAAATTGAATGATCCATCTATATAGATCCTTCTCATGGAGATCCATGATATCTACTAGACACACCATGAATGTCTCATCAACCTCATTATCCAAATCCCACTAGTAAAAGAATGTGTTGCCATTGGGTATATACATATTAATCTAGGAGATGTGAAAAACATTATGGATCCTCTATACCCATAGTTCCAATTCCAAACAATACATTATCTTTCCCAATTTCCCCATCCTCCCAGTGTTCCTAAAAATCCATTGAGAAAACCTACATAATAGCCAATCCTCTTATTCCCATGCCAAGTGGAAACCACCAATAACACATGGTAGAAATCCTTGAACTCTATTTTTTTATCTTTTGATGGGTATAGAACATCATTCATCCTTATAATATTATCATCCTTGTAACAAATGAAATGGACCAGTCTGCCCCAAGAATATGATGTTGTCTACTTTGGTCCTAATATGCTTGTTTTTTATTTCCCTAGGCTCTAGACCTCAAGCATCCCCCATTAAAAGGCCTCATGATTAGAGAGTTATCCACACCACCTTATAAAGTGGTGATTCATTCTCCTCCACATTTGGTGGAGGATTTCCATAATCCACCATAGAATGAGGGGGATCATAAAGAACCCCATTATAAGGTGGTGTGGATATCTCTCTCATCATGAGGCCTTTTCCTAGTGATTCTTGATGGAATGATCCATGGTAATGAATAATCCTGCATGCTAGGAACAATGCCGACAATATCATTATCACGGGTTAGAATGGGCCTTCACAAATGGTAATAGATCTATGTTCCATTCTATGTGCCAATGAGGATGCTAATCCCTTCTATGGGTTGGGTGATTATTGAAATATTTCATAGAAGTAGGATGAGCATAAAGAACCTTTTTATTAGGTGGTTTGGATACATATCCTATTATGAGGCCTTTTCTTGGGGAATGCCTGAGGGCTAGTGCCCCAAGAAAGAAAAATCATATATTCTAGGGCAAAAGTGGAAAATATCATGATTGTGGGATGGATTGGGCCTTCACAGTGACCAAGTATTTTCATACATAAATATCTCCACATACTATATGAATATTCAATAGATTAGAAAAAAAATGTTTTTAGGACCATAATAATTTAGTTTATTTCATTAATATGTACAAAATCTTCTAATTTTTTTAATGATATTCAACCTATCCCACACAAATATTATAACATAGTACTCCTATTATCATAAAATACCTAAACCTAACTTTATATCATGGTGGAGAAAACATAAGAAATGGTTATCTCATATTATTTATAAGGGTAAATATATATATATATATATATATTAATTATCATATGAACGAATATGGTAATTTTTTCTTGAAAATATAAAAACATCATACCCAAACAATCATGGATCATAAACATGAGTCCTAGAATAATTCATTATTAATTTAAAAAACATAGTCTATAAAAATGATATATCATCTTAAATAATTCCTAAACCATAAACTTAGATCAAAAAGTACACCACTATGACAAACTGACCTAGGTATCCCTCAACATGCACCCAACCCATTCTGTTACATTCTTAATGGGAATTCCTGATCCCGATGGACTAGCGAAAAAAACTTAGTCATCGAACAACACAATATAGGGAAAAATTTATACCAACCTAAATAACCACATAGAATATATATATATATATATATAAGAAAAAACATACAAATATGAAAAAGACAAATATGCCATAAATGTATGGAATCATCGAAAATAGAAAACTGCAGATATAGCTAAAAACACCAAGACATGTCCAACTGAAAAGGACTAAAAACAAAACTACTACTCTGATCGATTTTAGTGACGTACTACAACCATCAGACCACCAGCTACACAAACAGATGACATAAACCATGATGCCTCACTACGACATCTTTCTTACTTATGCATTGGAAGACAAGCAATGATATATGCACCACCGAAGAGGTGTGTAGGGTGTGAGATAACATGCTCACTAGGATCCCACACAGGTATTCTACAACCTGAATTTATATAAAAAATACATGTATTCTTATTTTATAAAAAACATGGAATGATAAACAGTATGAAGTTTTATAGAAAACATAGAAAAAATTTCTTTTTTTCCATTGTTCTAAACAAAAGAAAGTATACAAATTTTACAAATCGTTTTCCATATGACTTTCCATATGAATAAACATGGATACGAAGGATAATATAGAAAGTAAATAAAGTCAAAATATAAGTTAAATTATCACAACAATGAGGAATACTATAGGTGAAAGCCACATACTAATCATACCACCGTTAATTAGGTAAAAAATTATTATCTTAGTATGACGGTCCTAGGATGAAGATGAACAACCCCTGGGTAAACCCTCAATAATGTAAACATTGGTACCCTAGAAGAACGGTCTGAGAAAAATAAGGAAATAATGAAGAGAAAATTCCTTGATAATAAAAAACAATGGAGGATAGCCCCAACATAAACCTTCCACTTAAATACCAAATATAACTCTTGTTATATTTTCACAATCAGTTTCAATTCCTTAAAATCCATTTCAAAATTTCCATTTCAATGATTTGAAAAGACTCATTTTCTATTTATCTTTCATTAACCAGGGAAAATTTTTATTTTATTTAAATACATTGTCAACACACAAAATTAAATAATTCTTATTTTAATATAAAATTTATTTATAAAAAAACAATCAGGTTCATCAACATAAGAAATATATGGAACCACCTTCTTCAAAAAGTGGGTTTTACATTCCCACAATAGAATCTAAATTTAGTTAAGACAGAACAATGTCAATGAAGGCCATAAAATAAAATCAAAATCAAGATTGATTCAATTTAAGAGATGAGAGGTCATTGGAAGAGAGTAAAATCACATATCTCAAAGGTGAATTCCCACCACACCGTTACAAGACGAAGAAAAGTCCACTAGAAAGATATTAAAAAATGGATCAAGGATAAAACAAAGAAGAATCGACAACCATAGAACAACGGATTAAAATACATCACCCAAAAACGATACAGAGATCAAATGAAATGACGTAATAGAAAGGTTACATACCTAGAGAAAATAACTGCAACTACAACTTGGTTTGAGTGTCAAAAAGATCGATCATGAAAAGGTTTAGCCTCTCAAAACACCCTAAAATTTCCATAGGTGGAGATCCATGAAGAACAAGAAAAGTATTTGAGAGAAACTGATGCACATTGTAATTAAAAACTACACATGAGTTGTTACAAAACGTGTAACCTAGATTCACGACATGTAACTACCACGTCCCATATATGTTGAAAAAAACATCTCCTTGAATTAAAGATCCATCATAAAAACCATATATGATGTGTAATCGCCATTCACGTAGTGTTCCCATTCAATGTGTTATCTACCCTTTCACAAAATACATCCAACACTCGTTAAATGGTGTGTATCCTAGTTACATGGTATCTAACTACACTTCAACCTATAGAAATGAATACCTATTTCTTAATGTGCAACAAATCATTGACTCCACCATTATAGTTATCCTTCAATTCTTTAGGGATCAGAAAAATAGGGCATATCAAAGGGCCTACATGATGAATTGGTGATTGGATGTTTCAAACCACCCACCATAAAGACTTCTGTCTCCATGAATTCATGAAAAGGATTTACTTATATGAATGATATGAGGCCACAATACCCTAATCAATGATTCTCATTCCCAAGTCTCATGTGAATATGATACGTGTTTCCACACAGAACCCTTAGCAACTAAATCGACTTCCCATGGAAGAAATTTTTCTGAGAGTCAATGATCTCTACTAGTTCCTCCAAAATAGAGTTATTTGGTTGTAACTCAATTTCATAAAACAGAGAACAGGAGTGGGATAAGGGTGATATTTCCTTATATGATATATGTAGAACAAATCATGAATACATGAGAACTAGACTGAAAATTCCAACCGATAATAAACCTATCACAGCTACTTAGGGACCTTAAATGGTCCAACATATCTCATATATAACTTTTTCTTCTTTTTAAGTCGAAAATGTATCAACCAATAAGAAACATTCATGAAGACCTAGTCACGTATGTAAATCTCCAAAGGTCAATTCTAGTGATCGACATACAATTGTTGTCACATATGGGATGTAACTACACTTTGATGCACATCCTAAATCTTTACAGTCATTTTCGGATCCTAAATTGGTCCAAATAAAGCTACTTCTCCCACCTTATCCCAGCGAAGAGGTGATATACCCAGGTGACCATACAATTCCCCAAAGGGATCCATTTAGATTTAAGACTAATAATTGTTGATATAAACAAATACATCTAGTCCCATATGAATATCCCATGATCCTCTAAAATCAATGACCCAGGTGGAGATCATATCTTCCTAGATCTGATTTATAAACTCTGACTGATCATCTAACTATGGATGGTATGTTGTTCTAAACTTGACATGAGTTTGCATTGCGTCTTTAAATTATCAGGCATCACTAACCCATAAATTACCACACAAACAGTATTCCTCCCCAGGGGAGTCTTTGGTAATCCAACAATGAAGTCCATGGATACATCGCACCATTTTAAAACTAGTACCAGAAGAAGCTAAAGAATCCTAAAAGGTTTCAGGTTCTCTACCATTATCCATTGGAACATGTAACCATGAGACACAAAATCTTCAATTTCACATTTCATAATCGGTCATTAGAATCAGTAGATTTTGTCACAATACATATTCATAGTGTATGGATATACATCCCACAACGTGTTGTGACAATCAAACAACATTGAAATCAACACAATGGCTGAGATGAAAAACCTTTTCCCAAAGTTAAGTATTTCATCTATAGAGAGTGTCTAAACAAAAAACGGCCCCCACATAATAAAGGATTTATTGTGTCTTTTGAAACTCATCATCCAGTTCCTACATCAGAAAAAATAGACTCCATGAGAGATGATGAGAATAGAAAAATGGTCAGAACCATGCCAGAAATATCATCCTAAGAATCCAAATGCAATAGAGTTAAACACTACATAATTTTATACTCCTCTTTGATTCCAGAATATCCTTCGATGGTACATTCCTGTTAACATAATCTGCAATGAAATTTCCCTTTCCTAGGGTGTCGGTGATATCAAATTCATAATTCTTATGGTATTCTAACCATAATATATATTTGAGATTTATTTCGTTCTAAGAAATTATTTAACTCAGACTCTTATGGTCAGATAAGGAAATGATCATCTCCCCAAAAAGACAGTGATATAAATATTTTATCTCAAACATGACTAATAAAAGCTCTAAATTATGAGTGGGAAAATTCTTTTCCTAGGGAAGAAGTTGAATATATCCTTAAGCTACCCCATGGTGATCCTATATAAGATAGCATCCAAAAGATCACCTAAATCATGCAAAAACACCACATATCAATTACCATGAAAATATATGAACTGAATAGAATCAAATTTTCAATGCACTTTCACGTAGTAGAAGAGTGTCCAAAAGAATTTGATGTAGGTCTGACAATAGTGACATGTACTATCCTTTTTTCATATTTAGTAGAATTTGAAATACATGATACCGGTTCCTCCCACTTATTTATATCTACACATTTTTTATGTTCATAAACATTCAACAGGTCTTATTTCCATTAAATTGTAGTTAGAATCACCTCTTGGTAGGAGGAAAGAGCCTGGGTTCAGTTGTACTTGTTCATTAAAAATGACTGGTATGGTGTTGGTTTGGGTTTTTTTCATTCTTTATATAGATATATTTGACATCATCATCGGTATAAATTGGCTAGTGTCTTATCGAGAATAAATTTATTTTTATCATCGGCTCATTCCATTACATAGGTAAAAGTATTTCCTGATCTCCATGGGTTGGTGACAAGCACACGGGCATCGAACAACACAATATAGGGAATGATTTCAGCCAACCTAAATAACCTCCTAGAATATATATATATATAACAAGAAATAACCTATTGATATAAATAATACATATATTCCATAATATTAAGAAAACAGTCAAAACAAACAACTGCAAATGTAGCTAAAAACTCATAGACAGGTCCAATTGTTAAAGGATAAAAACTAAATAGCAAGTTAAAATGATGGTATGGATAGACTAGAACCATCACTCGACTAAATACCGAAATGGATGATAGGAAACTCACATCATCACTTCATTATATTTTCTTTTCCTAGCACTAGGAGAGAAACCAAGGTCTACACCCCACCAAAGAGGTACGCAGGGTGTGAGAAAACATGATCAGTAGGATCCCACATAGGTGTTCCATAACTACTATCTGTATAAAAAATCCATGTATACTCCTTTTAAATAAATCATGGCATGATATGAAGTAAAAATATTTTAAAAAAAACATGGTAAATATTTCATGTTTCCATAGTTCTTAAAAAAATAAGGAATATCAATTTCAAAAAACACAATTTCTATTTCATTTTTGAAATGAATAATCATGCATTTAAAATATGTCTTAGAAATACAAGAAATGAAAAAAAGAAGCAATGGTATCACAACAACAAATAATATTATTGTTCCAAGTCATATACTACTCATTAAATTATCAATCACGTGATCAAATTTTGATCTTATAACAATGGGGCTAGGAAGAAAAGTTACACCCCTTGGGTGATCCTACAAAAAATGTCAATATCATTTCCCTAGAAAAAAGGGCCTATGAAAATAATGAAATCCCCATTACAAATCTCATTAATAATCAAAAAACAATGAATGGTGTCTCTATAATAAACCATCCTCTTAAGAACCCAAGGAAACACATATTATCTTTTTCAAAATTCATTAAAATACTTTGAAAATCATGTCAAAACTAGATGATTTTTCTTCATTTCCATGAGAATATATATTTTTTTCATCATTTTTCAATATCTAGGAAAAAACATTTTTCATTAGAAACCATTTACAAAGCACGCACAAAAATCATCCTAATTTCAATATCTAAAATAGTTTATAAATAAATACAATTAGATTTATCAACATAGGATAAAGACAGAAACACTTTCCTTAAAACATTGGTTACACATGCTCGTAATGGAATACAAAATCAATTAAAACCCATAAACGTTAATTAAAGAATTGTAACAAAATGGACATTTATATTGATTCAATTTAGAAAAAGAGGGGCTGCCAGAACACCATAAAATCACATACCTAAAAGTGGAATGCCTACCACAGCCTGACCAACTGAATAAAAGGCCTCTATAACAAGATCACTAAAGAGGTATAGGAAAAAACAAAGATAAATCACCAACCAGAGACCGTTGGATCCAAATACATCACCCAATTATGATATTGTGATCAAATGTATCAATGTTGCAAAATTGTTACTTACTCGTAGGGATGCACCACAATCGCAACAGAGATTTATTGCTGAATGGATTGATCTCTAAGGAGTTGAGTCCCTCAAAAATTCCATTGAACTACCTTAGGTCAATATACATAGAGAACTAACAAAGTAATTGAATTAAAATAAACATTCATTATCCTTAAATATTGTATGTGGTCTGTTACATGATGTGTAGCCCAGGTTCGTGATGTGTAACTGAAACATCCCACATATTCTAAAATACCTATCACCTCAAACTGAAAATCCTATATTTAAACCATACATGATGTTTGATCACAATTCATAGTGGGTTCCATTTCAAAGAGTGATCTTTCCTTTCACGACATACATCATGTACTCATTATTTGGTGTGTAACTGCTCTACAACTTGTAGAAATGAATGTTTTTTAGTGAAAGTTCAATGAATCTTTGAATTATACATTATAGGTATCCTCCCAATCTCTATGGATGGGGAATACATGATGAGGTCAAGGGAATAACTAATGAATTGGTAACGAGGTGTTAATACCACCATCATAAAAAATAGAATACCTTTTCATATGTAAAGGTTAACTAACAATACCATGAAAAGTATATTTCAATAATAATCATTGTAACCCCATAATGGATCAAGGCACGCCTTTTTCCCACAGTTCATCAAGATACACCTGTTTCCTATAATGGATCAGGAGGTGCCTATTTCCCATAGTTGTTCAAGTCCATTAACATGATCCCCAACATTATGTCACAAGAAAAAAATAATTAATCAATGCATTAATTCGAGTTATAGGTCCCGAAAATCCGATAATGAAAGTCGTACTGATGACTTAAAAAATATCATAAAACATTAATTATATCATCACGTCAAAAAACCATGTAATAAATTGTGTTTTCATAAAGGATTGTTATATTCTCTATAATGTTTCCCATGAGTGAAAAGGGTTTAAAAAAAATTCACTATAAAAATTAACAATAAAAAGAAAAAAATAAGGATGGTATCATCTTGTATTATCCTTAATAATGAAGAATTAACATAAAAGGATGTAATATTAGATGTAAAATAAATTTTAATGTTTCTTTAAAGAAGTTCTAATGGAAAATTTCCTTTTATATTTGATAAAAATAAAAAACAAAAAATTTGAAAAATTATTTTATTCGAAAATCAACATTAAATATTATAAGTGATGATTAAAATAAATTATTGTTTATAATATTAGATAATTATTTTCATAATTTATAAGTTAAAAATTTTTATTCTTTTTATATATTTTTATTTGTAAAATAAAAAACTATAAGTTTCTATGAATTTGATATGAATATTACTTCCGAATAATTTATAAAAAAGTAAAAAATGGTGAATTTTTTCTTAGAAATCATATGATAGAAATAAAAAAATTTAATTTTTTTTGAAAACTTTTTTTGAATAAAAAGGACTCATGACCAAAGAGTGGGAAAAAGTCAAATTTCATAATAAAAAATTATTTTCTTTTAAGAGAGAAATTTTGAAAAATGTTTTTTATAATTTTAAAAATCATGAAAAATAATAGTGGAAAAATTCTATCATTAATATAATGACAAAAAAGAAAATTATTTTCCATAAAATAGATTCATAAAATTTTATTTTTTGTCTTATTATTATATGATAATTTTATGATACAGTAATTAATTTTTCAATGTGTCATAAAATCTATTATAATAATAAAATCATTATTTATTTCAAATAAATGATTATTTTAATTAAAAATTACATTTATTATAATTATAAATTTATTTTAAAAAAATTTATTCTATTTATAAAATATATATTTAAAAAAAATTAGGGTAAATTATATGGATTTTTTAAAAAAAAGTTAATTTTTTTTGAAATGTTATATATTGTAATTTATAGTGTTTAAAATTTTAGCTAAATACATGAAATTTTGAGTCATGAATGACATATAGAACAATTGATTAGATCTCACATGTACTATTTACTATAGATAGTCATAATAATCAATAATATTTATATTCTAGATCCATAATAATAAACAAATGAATAAAACAATCAAAACAAACACCCCTCTCCTCCCCAATAATTACTGCGTCTCTCCACCTCTTCTCCCTGAACCTTATCTGATTATAATTTTTATTATATTCTTAAAAAACCTCTTATCCACATTCTGGCCTTGTTGGTTGCACCAAAATACTAATACCAAGTGCCCTAAGGAGGTTCTCAAGGAGATGGCAGTCAAGGGGTATGATCCTTCTTTGGTATCTTTTTAATTTCCAATCATTTTTTACAAATCGTCAAAAACTCTACAAATGAAAAAAATAATATTATAATATATCAAAAAAAATTAGAAATTTTTCTTAATAAATTGATCGATTGGTCTAATTTTATTATTTCAGACATCATGTACAATTGGAGAGAACCTTTAGAAATAAGTTAAGGGATTATCTCTGAACATCCATTTTTCTTTTAGTTTATGTTTTCTCCAACTTTACCCAAATTTAATTCTAAATTATTCTCATTTAATCCTCATATATTATTTTTTTTTGTTCCAAAAATATTTACCTAACTCAATTATTCTTTCTTTTATGGGTAAATATATGTTTTATAAGGTTCTCTTTTCTATTCCTCCTGATAAGCATGCCCTATTAAAGGGAACTTCCTAATTTTTACTCAATTTTTATTATTATAAATAATTTATTTTATTCCCATATTATTTTTCTCAAATCACTAATTTTATTATGAAAAACTCTCTTAGATCATTTTTGGTTGTGTACAAACAATTATCCATTTTTCCTCATTATAGTCTCTTTAATATTTTCCCTTCAACCAAACCAAACAAGATCATTTCAAAATTTTCCTCAACACTAATTAAATGTTTTAAATTCATTTAGACATAATTTATTATGATTTATTCCTATTTTCCAATTTTAATTTCTATGTATCATTTAAATTCATTCTTTCATAGACACCATTATGATATTCCCTTTGGTTATGCCTTATGAAATGATTATGGTACCCATTTAATTAATTGGATAACCATTATGTCTATTCCTTATGATTGATTTTCTATATGGAACAAATATTTATAAACAATTTATTATGGTCACACTCAGACAGTTCTAAATTAATCAGGTAATGTTTTTGTCTCATGAGACGTCATGTTGGGACAGAGAGTAAACCAGATTCCATTATGGGACTTTTTCTACCTTGTGATATTGTCTTTTTTTCTATCCTTTAATCAAGTTCATTACATGTTATATTTTTCTATAACATTCAAATGATTACATGATTACATGATCCCATGTTTTATATGTTACTCTTCCATATGTTTATTCATGTTCCATTCCTTTTTATTTCATCGTGTTGTGCCTTCTAACCCATGTCATATGCTTTATTACTTTTTTTATTCCCTTACAGGTTATTTTAGTTCATCCCATTGATCATGATTACCTACGTTATCCAATTTAGATGTAATATATCAAATAAAGTTAGGAGTTCAATAAGGATCTTAAGTAATATATATTTTTTATTTTGGCTTCCTAATTTCTAATTATGTACCTAGTCATACAAAGAAACTAGACGTGATGATACATTTTTTATTTGTTGGTTAATTATGCTTTAAATCTTGTAAAAATATGTTTAAAAGGATATTTTAGCTATATGTTTTCATTTATTGGTTCAACGAACATGGATTGAGAAATGATCTCTCTATGATCAAACTTATCTCAAAAATGGTTTCACTCATTTTTTAGTTGTTGAATCTAGGCTTAAAATTGGTCGAGAGAAAATCCTAATGATTCCATCTTCCTTAGAATATTTTTTAAATCTGATTCATAGAATCCAATCCTACTAGTCAAGACCATTATTTCTTCCTTCTTTTCAATTAATCTTATCAAGACCATAAATATATAAATATATCAATGGCCACCGTAGAAAAATTTAATATCACCAGTTTTGATATTTAATAGTATTTTAAGACCATCGTACAATTATGAATATATTTTATAACAATTCAAAATAAAAATTTAATTATAGTGATTGTGCATTCAATAACATCATTACATATAAATTCATTTATTAATCTATAATTGAATTTTTTTTATAAATTTTTTTCTCCTTACATCATTTCCCCATAAAAAATGTATTCTTTGAAATCTCATTTAATAAACTAAAATAGATAATGGAACGTATGTTTCATCACTACTTATTATTCCCATGATTCCTCTTTAACTATGTTATTTCACCATAGTATTTTAACTAGTGGTGTTTTCTTGTTTTGTAGAAATTTTATTATGAACAACATCTTCAAATATAACTTCCTCATATAAAAAACCACACTCCAATGGTACCACCTATACATTTTCTATGTCTGACGATTATAGTATGTACTTCCTTAAGAGTTAATTATAGAACATGATATGTACTTGAGATATGTTATTTTGGAGTTCTAGTTGTTGTAACACAACTCTTATGTGATCAAGGATATCAAAGGATCCATTGTATCTACGACTAAGCAATCCCATTATCCCAAACCTCATTAATTTCATTCACAATGTCTTATGAAAGAACATTGTATCTATAACATAAAAATATAGCCCATGTTGAAAAATATTTTCATATATTTTCTATTAATTTTGAAATACTTTCATATGATGATGAATATGTAAGAAATCGAGTTTTGAGACTGTGAGACTTTTAATTTTTCATGATGTTATTCCAGAGTAGGGCGTTCAGACAGCGTGTGATTCCGAGCCTCGGTGTGGCCGAAATTAAATTTTAAGTGCGTTCACACTGGACATGCCAAATAAACATAATAACTCCTAAATGTTTTCTCGGATTGGAAAACTGATGATATCGTCGAGTATAGAGCATGTTGTTTACCCAAGGAGGTGTTTAACTTTCGCATGTGCGACCCTTCTGTGGAAAACTCCACTAGGGGCGTTTTTTTAATTTAGAGGCCTTAGGCGTGAAATTAATAACTTCTGAATGGGGGCTCAGATTAAAATTATGAGACCACCGTTGCGCTCAGAACGTGGATTTTACCTTAGGAGCTGCTTAACCTTGACCCTGTCAGGTGTTTTGGTATGGGCCTACTAGTGGGTGTTTAAAATTAATTAAATTTTAATTAAGTTTTCCCTACTTAAACACATACACGCCCCTTCTTCACCTTGGTATATATATGGTGGAGGATCTCCCAACAATGAACCTCCACCTTCTTAATGATCCTCTCCCCACCTCTCCAAGGTGGTTGCAGCTCTGGCGGATCATTTGTGAAGTGATGGGCTACGCCCTGCGAGGTAGGATCATTGCGTTCTTGCTTTAAATTACCACAACTTTTTTGAACTGGATTTATAACGTCAAAATGCCATTTAATTACCAAGTGAATGCCATAATTGAGTAGGTCTCTATCCGATATTTCCAATGATTCTTTTGGAGAAAATATTTATGTCCTAGGGTGTCCTGGGTGACCCTGAGAAGTTCTCTGGCCAAAACCCCTATTTTCGGTGGTTCCAGGGCTGTCTGCCAGCTCCGTGCGGTGGTCCGGTGAGTCAATGTAGCGGCGGTTCCTCAGGTGGTTCGGGACGCCGGCGGTGTGGTGGGTCCTCAAGAAGGGTCGTGGCCGGAATCGGGATACCGGAAGCAGGAGACAGAGTCAGCAGCGCACGCAGGAGGCCAGCACGGGTCGGTCTGCTTTTCCGGTCGGTGTGAAGTGGTAAACTGAGGTCTTCGTGACACCGGGAGAAGACCAGGACCCGCCAAACTTGGGTCCCGTGGAAAAGAGCCGGACCGATGTAAGGCGGTTCCAGTGAAGTCGTGCGGCCCGTGCGGTGAATCACAGGCCGCGGTGGATGAGGTGGTCCGGGCGACCGAGCCGCGGACCACCGATCTAAAGGGGCGGACCAGCAGAACCGGTCTGACCCACACCATCTCCATCTGTTGGCGTTAAAACGCCTCTAACTCTCAAACTGAGTATCGGATTTTAGTGTTTTATACAGAAATGCGATCCTCGAATTGAGATGGAGGTTTTAAGATGTTCTCGGGGATTTCTAATTCTCGATATGGGGGGCTTGATGTCACGACATGCCCATTAGCTGTTATTTAGGGCCTCACTGAGATTCTTGTTTTGGATGGCGCGAGCACATCCGGAGTCCGGTTTAGGCACCATTAGTGGTGTTGTGACCCTAGCGTGGAGAAAAGTCTTCCACTATGGTTTCAGGCATTGAAGAAGGAGTTGAGGCATGGGCCCACGGGCTGTCATTTAAGATGCGTGCAGCGTTTACGAATTTTTCATTAGACGTCCATTCGAGGTGAATGATTAGTTTATTTTGCGTGTTTTTCCGAGAGCATCGTGATGGTGCAGTTCACCCCAATTTTTTTGAGACCAAGGTGTGGGCCCAATGATATGCAGTATGGGAATAAAGCGATGATGAATAAAGTTTTCTTCGAGAGTCTGTTTCAAGTGAGTAAATAGTCTATCTCATCTGTTTTTTTGCGAGGATTTCAATGGTGTAATCTGTTTTGGAATGCAAAGCCTCATTAAAGATCTAATTAAATTTGGAAACATGAAATGGATTAGGTCAGAGGTTTCTTTAACACACGCTGAACCGACGCACAATAGCGATATTAGTGACACCGAGTGACGACACGAGCAGTGCAGAGTTATCAGACCAGTTCTGGGTGTACCCTCCATTGGGGCTAGGTTGTGGGTCACCCATGGACATATTAGGGGTTACCCTCCAGCAGGGCTGGGTAGTGGGTTACCCATTGACCTTAGGTTTTACCCTCTAGTGGGGCTAGGTAGTGGGTTACCCATTTACCATAGGGTTTACCCTCCAGCCAGGCTAGGCAGTGGGTTACCCGACGACCTCATAAGGTTTACCCTCTAGCTAGGCTGGACAGTGGGTTACCAGATGAATTATTTCAGATTTAGCCATTTCTATGAAGCTGGTTAGTGACTTTTCTCCGTGATTACCAGAGCGGGACCCTTGGTTTTATGGTTCAACGATGAGACTACTTTGACATGTGGGAAATTTGGGCGTCACTGATGGATATCTTAAGAACTATTGGCAAATTTTCTTAGGATTAGCTTAGATATGGAGTTCCCCTTACACACTCGTTTGGGTTTCTTTTTGATCATGTATATATATATACCCTACTTCTGTTCTCACTCCTTGGGTTCAGTTACTCTCCATTTAGGAGAGGCGAAGACGCACGGTGTATGCCATGTGCTTTCCATTTCTAACTCCTTGCGTTTAGACAAGTCTTCTTTTTTTCACTTGTTGGGTTGACCTGCACTCTATTTTCTATATTCCTTCAATATTCTTTTTTATGTCTACTGATCACATATTTAGTGTTTCCTTTGTTGCTCCCTCGATATTTCGGGGCATCCTACTGAGTATCTTTATACTCACCCCTGCTCTTCCTTTACCCGCACCTAGTGTTCCCTTGCAGATGACGGACAGGTCGATCATGACTACAGAGGAGCATAAGGGGCACCAGATCTTGGGCCACGTACCAGGGATGCATTAGAGTTTTTAGGTGTGGGACTTTTAGTTGTTTACTTTTTTCTACCTATTGTCGGGTTGTGGAACCATTCGGGTTGGGCGTGTGCTTTGCCCTTTTTTTGTTTAGTTACCATGTTAGTACTTTTCAGCACTCTACTTAGTCTATTTAGAAGTTTATGCATGACTGTGGTTGGGTTATAGTTGTTTTTAATTTTGTTTTCATTTAACTCTGCACTTCTGCATCTAGTGGGTTGTGTGTGTTTGTGTGTGTGTGTATAGGTAATTAGGCGAAGGCCTCCCCAAGATCATTACACCTTCGGCTCTTGTCTCCATCCCTTGGTCTATGGAAGTGGGCTTGGGTAGTTGTGGCTTGAGAACGGTAGGGTCGGGTCATGGAAAAGTGGTATCAGAGGATAGTTCATTCCATGTGTCATTGTTCGGACGTACTTAAAAAGGAATTGGTTGGGATTTAGGGCAACAGTGTCAACTTGTCTCGAGAGCGGCTCTCAGACCAGGGAGTCCAGTAATGGAATGGGCGTCCGACGTATCCTTTCACCAGGACCATGATAACCCACCTGTCGACTTGGTACACTGAGAAATTTGTTGCTGGGAACATAAGAACATAAATCTGGTAGTATTGAGTCTTGGACTGTCCTTTTTGAGTCAGCTCCCCTTTGTGATTACTAATATATATATATATATGCTCACCCGCTTGCGGTAATCCTTTATAATTTTCAGGATTCCCCCACGACAGTAGTGGGCTAGGTTAACCTCTCCAATTCGTGACGATGACTTTGCGAGTGATGAGGTGTCAGTTTAGGGACCCTCACATGACCCCCTTCAACCCAGTGAATTAGCAGTTGCCCCTCCATCTGGACAGCGGCGGTTTGTACTAGAAGCATAGGTTGAGGTTAAGTGTAGGCTGATTAGGCTTAGAGACTTCCAGCGTCAGTGGCAACAGAAGTTTTGTGGGGTCCTGGATCCCCATGTAGTGAAAGAATGGCTAGAGTCTGTGGACCATCATTCTAGGCTGGTATGGACACTAGCTGTCCAGATGGTTACCCTATCATCCAAACTTTTCCTCGGGATGACCGAGCGTTGGTGGGGGATGATTATGCAGACCCATGACGAGTCGTCTCTCAGGTGGGATAGATTCCAGCAGCTCTTCCGGGAGGAGTACTCCCCTCTTTTTTACGCTCTGTTTGGATTCAAGATCTCTTGGAGCCGAAGAAGGGTGGATGACCATGGCCCAATACTCAGCCTAGTTTACCAATATGACATGCTACTCACAGGATATGATCCGTGATAGTTACTTTCGGGTGTGGAAGTTTGATTAGGGTCTTCGCAGGGAGATCTGTGCTAATGTAGTGCCACTGTGCATCCCTACTTGTGACGGGGTGCTAGAGCGGGCACTTGTGAAAGAGAGATTTTAGGTTGAGGGATGCCTGCTGGGAGGGCCTATAAATGGCTGCTTTAGAGCCGAGTCTTGGGTAGCAGGCAGGCAGCAGAGAGTACAGTCTCAGTCGAGGAGACCCTTCCGTGAGTAGACTCAAGGGCAGGGTCGTACACCATAGTGGCGCCGTAGAGCACCAAGTCAGTTAGGAGAAATCCGGTGATATTGTAACACCCCAGGTAAATAAGGAATATGACATTTTCATATTTATCCATATTTGTGAATAAAATATTAATATGTCTTTAAAGGGGACGCTATGCTCGATGGCGTACCCAACACGCAACAACAAGTTTCTTGGGAATCTTACGTTGCACTCTAATAATAAAATAATATTATTTAAATGGTAGTTAACATGTAGCCGTTGTAATGGAGGGAATGGATAGAAATAACTAAAATATGATTATATATGTTCTTAAATATTTTTACATTTATACAATAAAAGATAAAGGCTTAAAATACGGAAAGAATTCAATTTTATGCGTATATGCCCTAGTTTTCACTAAAGGTTCACTTATCACCTTTTGATGACGAACCGTCATTAAATATAGTTTTCATCACTCTTATACATTATTTTGGACCAAATAAAACTCTTATTAAGAATCGGGACATCAAATTTTACTTTGTGTAATTTTTTGGTATCTTTCCGATAATGTTCATTTTTTTAATGAATAGTGTAATATGTTGTATTTTAATTCAAAACCTCTTTTTAATCTAATTTATTTATATGATTAGATTATATTTTGAATTGGTTTTAAAGTGAAATTAGAAAATATTTTTACCAATAAATCCAATAGTGGTCGTTGGAATTAATTTCACTTTGAAATCAGACTAAAACTAATGTCAATCTTTTGATACTTATTGTTTTATAAAAACACGCTATTTGCTCTGACAGCGGGAATTAATTATTAAATTAATTAATGTGACTAATATGTTTTGAATTTTGTAAAACGGACTTCATTTTTGAATTCAGAATATCAAATATAGCTTAGGGTGAAGTTTTGGGATTTTTCTGAAAAACTTCAATTTTTGATGAATAGTGAAACCACTAAGTGGTACTTATAAAAACTGATTTTCCGTTTAAATGAAATTTTGCCATCATTGTGATTTGATTTTCAAAAATCCGACATACATGGTTGTCATTAAGAAGTAAAATGTGGTTCAATGAGATTAAAATAATTTTTTGGTGAATAGTAACTTATTAAGTTTTTAATCGCGATTAGTGGTAATTAGTGTAGTTTAAGGTAAAAATAATGCTTGAATGGAATAAGATGAGCTTGACACATGTCCTACCCTAATTGGTTGTGTTATGGCCGACCAAGACAAGCCATGGGTCAACTTGGGGACCCCAGGGATCCACTTTGGTTGGGAAATGACATAAAATAACATTTTATTTAATGTAAAAGTTAAATTGACACAAACATGATATGTTTTACTAAAACAATTTTTAAGTAGGGTTATACAAGTCATATTTTTGATTATAAATATTCATTGGAAAGCTAAAAAGATTTACTACATCATAGTATATTTTTATAATTTTTAGACATTAAATAAATTAAATTATATATGACATAATAATGATGCAGTGATGACATCATTATTTGATGATTTAAATAAAATGGAATGATAATGTAAAATCTATGAACTACACATGTCCAAAACTTATTGGATGAGTGGATTTCGAAGCCTTATCACCTTATCCACGAATTATATCAATGTGGGACCTTTTAAAACCGAAACACATTTTCAAATAAAGTAATATTTCTTACTTTCCAAAAGTGCCCCTCCTCTCCTCTTATAAAAGGCCCCCACCTCTACCTCATTTCACACACTCCTAAAGCCTTTTGCTCGGCCAATCCCTGCCCATTTACTCTCTAAACATCCCTATCCTCATCCTAGAGGATTCCCTTTGGGCAGAATCCTTTCAAAGGAAGCCTTTAGGCTCAAATCAAAAGGAGTTGCACTTTTAAAGGTAATTCATTCTCTCATGTTCATTTGTTTTATTTTGCTTCTCCACCCCCCTAAACTCTTTTTATTTACTTATTTTGTAACAACACCTGTATCTTAAATATACTAGGATGTTGTTATAAGATTTATTCGAGCTACACTCTCACACAACTACATTAAATGGTTAAAGAACATACGGTTTCCGTGGATGGTGAAATTCTGCCTCCCGAAATGATGATCGTTCAATACTCATTTAACACCTTCAAAGGTGGCCATTATGATGTCACTATTTTTATATATGATATATAATATGTTTATGTTTTATTTATGCTTCTGTATTTTTCATTTTTGTCTTACCTTTATGGCTTCCATTACGGGTATACGCGATATCTTCATTTAAGGAAGTACGGACTACCGCCCCCTCAAAGTGATTTGATTCGTTAAATACCATATCTGGGATGTATAAAGGATGGAAGTATGATATTATATATGAAATTATACTGGAATTATAATATACCTTTATATCATTATTATTCCATTCTATAAAAATACTAAATAGAAATGAAAGTAGCGTTCATGCGTACGTACGGCTTACCGTCTCCATGAACGGTGCATTTCATTTCTTACCCCTAAATGATTATGTAATGTTATAAATTCATGAAAGTACTGGATATATATGACATATATGATATCTACATAATGAATACAATTCTGGATATAATAAACATTTGGCCACATGAACAACATGTAATTGTAAGAAGTCCACTTTCGACTTAAGAACCAAATATCAGCAAAACAAATATTATTAACTTAAATGATTACATAATGTTTATGACATGGTAATAAGTGGTATAAAAGTAATAATGAACTTGAAAAAGGTTCTTAAGGAATTATAAATTAACTCAAGTTTATTATTCAGGAGATTAAAGAACTATCGAGTCAAGTCGGACCCGAGGTAAGGGATCCTACAACTCTCTTTCTTTTAAAGTACACTCTTTTATGTCATTTATTTTAAGCTCATCTTTCTTATGATTGGGATGTTATTTTATATTAAATTTACTGTAATTTTTATTTTCATGTGATTAGAGACCCTATTCTCTCTCATCAATCCATTTTGGATGTTTTGAGTGGCGCCGTTAGGCTGCCGAACTTTCGTAAGAGATCTAACCTCTCTCTTTATTTTTAAGTACTCTCCTTTATGTCACTTCTTTTAAACTCCTTCTTGCAATGTTGGGGGATTTCCTATTATATTCCACTTGCTGTAAATTCTATTTTAATATTATGGGATACTCTATTTGATCTCATCAATCCATATTCGGAAGTTTTATGTGGCGCCGTTAGGCTGCCGAGTTTTCGTAAGGGATTTTTCATCTCACTTTTATTCCCGTGAGATTTATGCTACATTTGCCACAAATTACATTGAGTAGTTTATGTACTGCCCATTATTCTAATCTTTGTGTAATATAATTTCGTTTATGAGTATTTACATCAAGGACCTATTGTCTTTCTTTCATGGGGTGTATGTTTTGAAAGATACCCAAGTCGATAAGGGAACCTTTCACCCTCCTTTTTTTTAAAAGACTTATTTTATTGGGTCTTTTAATTTACATATTTTTATGTTGGGATATGTTCTCATACATCCTTATTGATGTAAATTTTATGTACAAGTGATGAGATACACTTTTTATCTCTCATCAACTCATTTTGATGTGATGCCGTTAGGCTGTCAAGAGAACTTTTTAACCCAATTTCGATTTCTTTGGGTTCAACTTGTAGTCATTGAATATGTCATCCATTGAATATGTGTGAATGACCTTTTATTGTTTTACACTTAATATCCATTTATATTGGGTGTATATATATTTTTCACACATATTTTTGAGATTTATTTGTCCTTAATTTAAGGATGCCTTCTTTATAAGGGATTTCATCACATTTGACATTTCTATTGAGGGTTCATTGTTGTTATGAACCAATTCACTCTTATATGGTGTATATACTGTCCTTTGGAGTATTATATCATGAATCCTTTTATTCTCATGATATTATAAAGTTCTGACTAAATGTTATTCCTCGATTATTGTATTCAAGTGTCTCTAATTTTTGTAAAACCCCATTAACCAAAATATCGTTTTAAATGTTCTAATTATTTGTTCTTATTAATATCCATGTTTTAAAAATGGTTTTAAGGATTTATTTATATGGATATTAATGGTTTAAAATGTTAAAAGCTTCAAGGTGGTATGGGACACTTTGATTCAAAAATCTCTTTATTAAATTTTTTAAATGGTTTTGGAAATGGTTTCTTTTTAAATGGATTCATTATTTCAATATCCTAAAATGTTATATTGTGATTGACATGTGGAAATGTCATGTTTCCTTTATTCATGTTTATTTGATACGATTATGTTTTGGTTCTTGGCCATTGTTATGAAGAACGGGTGGTTTCGTGATAAACTAAGGGCGGGTGAGCATGATATAGCTCTCCAATGCATTGGGTAACGCGAAGCAGTGAAACGTTAAGGTTTCTCCGAAGAGATTTAGGGAATATACTGTGATGGGTATTCCAAATGTAACCAAGAGGGTTACTCCCTACGTAAGAATGTTATGAATGCCTCAAGTTACCTTTATGTCTTATGTTTTCTATGATTTATTCATGATTTGGTATGCCTATGTTTTATGGGTAAAGTATGATTTCATTATTATGTATATATGAACTCATGTTACTTTCCTTTTTTTATAACCCTTACTGAGCTTTTTATGCTCATCCCAAGTTTTTGAAATGCTTTTCACAGGTCAAGGGAAAGGTACATGATGTGACGATAGTGTCAAGGATGTGTCAAGAAAGAATCTGTGTTTTATTTTAAATAGGTTTCCATTGATGGGAAGAATGAATATTGTCTTTTATGTAACCACCTTCTTTAAATGTGGAATGTAATGAAAGTTTCATGATCTAATTCTCTAAAACTCTAAACCTAAAAAGATCCTCAATGTGTAATCTTGTAATAACTCAAGTTTAAGTAAGGTTTAAGGCTGGGGCCTTATAGTTGGTATCAAAGGTCGGTTTAGATAACTTTAGAGGTTAGGGTATTCTTTAAGCATAAGTGAAATTACCATAATGGTTCGGATTTCATAAAGAGTCTTAGTTTTAGATAAAGTGAATGAGTAAGTGTATCTTAGTTTTCACCTTCCTCATTAGTACATGATGGTCTTGTTGATATACTCACACTGACATTTCTATTTTTAGTGAATGGACGGATCTAGCAGGCACCAAAGAGACAACAGGTTTGAAGAAAACTGTGATGGTTCTCTGATTAAGATACTAGATAAAATGGAGGATTCAATGAGGAAACTCGTGGTTGTTCTAAACAAAATATCAAGGAGTCATGATCAACCACTTCAACATTGGTGAGTTCTCTAATGCATCATGTACGAGATGGCCAACTCGATGTGGAAATTCAGGTAATAATTATTAAGGTAACCATTAGGGTTTATATGATACTTAATTTTTAGGTAATTATGGGTTACTCTATGATATGATGGAAAATGAATGGAATGAGATAAACTTAAGGTTAAAATATATTATGATTATTCTTGAAGATTTTTTCTCATTTTGGGGAATGTTTTAAGAATTATATAGTTTTTGAAAAAGGACAACACGTAGACCGTGTGACATCCCGTCGCGTCAGACAATGCTGCGGGAATCGAACCCACAACCAAAGTGCGACTGGTATTTATCGCCTACCCCTGGACTACGTGAAGTCCCTGGTTAGTTTGACTGATTCTTTTTAGTTATATGATTTTATGAATTAAGAGTATGTTTATTTTGGAGGATATGTGATTAGGATAATTACTTTTCAATGTGAGACTTTAGGAGCAACTGATGTTGTTTGGAGATAAATGTTATGATTTAACTTGGAAGACTATGTGACTAAATCCATCAAATATTTGGGTTTCAATCTTATATTGGTTTACTTTGAAGAATTTTATGGAAAAATTGTTTATCGGATGGTCCTCATTGAACTTTGGGTTTTGTTGGACAAATTTTGGAGATTAAGAATAGATTTTCTTTTTATAAGGGGTTATCCTTTTCTAGATTATCTGATCTTGTACTAACCTTTTTGGTTTTGGTTTTGGTTTTGGTTAAAGCCTAAATACATGGGATGTATATAGTTCTCTTTTGGGGATTAGGTGATTCTCTAGAAGTTGATTATAGTACTCTTAATGCGAACAAGTCTCCCTAAATACTCGTCTTTTGGAAAAAATATGAGTTTGACTAAGGAATCTAGTAAATGTTGAAAGTCAACATGATAAGTGATTATGCTTCCTTATGAATAAATTCCTCAATAAAAAGTAACTTAAAACAAAAAATTTGTCTATTTACTTTTCCTACTGGGGAACCCAACACCGTTTAACCCACCACAAGTTTGTGATTTTCTCATTGTTAACTTTCTCCTAAACATGTTTTCTATCACTCTACATCAGAACATGACCCTATGTTTCCTCCTCCATGTCCATATTTTCATACATAGAATCCTAGTATGGGTTAACTCGGGAGACCTTTGTACTTATCTTTCTTTATTTTAAAGTGTTTGTTTTACCGACTTTTGTTCCGATGTGGGACGTTCAAGGATGTTTCCAAGCGCAATTTTAAAAATTGTGAGGACGCAATTCCCAAAAGGGGGGAAGGATGTAACACCCCAGGTAAATAAGGAATATGACATGTTCATATTTATCCATATTTGTGAATAAAATATTAATATGACTTTAAAGGGGACGCTATGCTCGATGGCGTACCCAACACGCAACAACAAGTTTCCTGGGAATCTTACGTTGCACTCTAATAATAAAATAATATTATTTTAAATTGTAGTTAACATGTAGCCGTTGTAATGTCGGGAATGGATATAAATAACTAAAATATGATTGTATATGTTCTTAAATATTTTTACATTTATACAATAAAAGATAAAGGCTTAAAATACGGAAAGAATTCAATTTTAGGCGTATATGCCCTAGTTTTCACTAAAGGTTCACTTATCACCTTTTGATGAAGAACCGTCATTAAATATAGTTTTCATCACTCTTATACATTATTTTGGACCAAATTAAACTCTTATTAAGAATCGGGACATCAAATTTTACTTTGTGTAATTTTTTGGTATCTTTCCGATAATGTTCATTTTTTTAATGAATAGTGTAATATGTTGTATTTTAATTCAAAACCTCTTTTTAATCTAATTTATTTATATGATTAGATTATATTTTGAATTGGTTTTAAAGTGAAATTAGAAAATATTTTTACCATTAAATGCAATAGTGGTCGTGGGAATTAATTTCACTTTTAAATCAGACTAAAACTAATGTTAATCTTTTGATACTTATTGTTTTATAAAAACACGCTATTTGCTCTGACAGCGGGAATTAATTATTAAATTAATTAATGTGACTAATATGTTTTGAATTTTGTAAAACGAACTTCATTTTTGAATTCAGAATATCAAATATAGCTTAGGGTGAATTTTTGGGATTTTTCTGAAAAACTTCAATTTTTGATGAATAGTGAAACCGCTAAGTGGTACTTATAAAAACTGATTTTCCATTTAAATGAAATTTTTCCATCATTGTGTTTTGATTTTCAAAAATCCTACATACATGGTTGTCATTAAGAAGTAAAATGGGGTTCAATGAGATTAAAATAACTTTTTGGTGAATAGTAACTTATTAAGTTTTTAATCGCGATTAGTGGTAATTAGTGTAGTTTAAGGTAAAAATAATGCTTGAATGGAATAAGATGAGCTTGACAGATGTCCTACCATAATTGGTTGTGTCATGGCCGACCAAGACAAGCCATGGGTCAACTTGGGGACCCCATGGATCCACTTTGGTTGGGAAATGACATAAATAACATTTTATTTAATGTAAAAGTAAAATTTACACAAACATGATATGTTTTACTGAAACAATTTTTAAGTGGGTTTATAAAAGTAATATTTTTATTATAAATATTAATTGGAAAGCTAAAAATATTTCCTACATCATAGTATTTTTTTTATAATTTTTAGACATTAAATAAATTAAATTATTTATGACATAATAATGATGCAGCGATGACATCATTATTTGATGATTTAAATAAAATGGAAAGATAATGTAAAATCTATGAACTAAACATGTCCAAAACTTATTGTATGAGTGTATTTCGAAGACTTATCACCTTATACACGAATTATATCAATGTGGGACCTTTTAAAACCGAAACACATTTTCAAATAAAGTAATATTTCTTACTTTCCAAAAGTGCCCCTCCTCTCATCTTATAAAAGGCCCCCACCTCTACCTCATTTCACACACTCCTCAAGCCTTTGGCTCGGCCAACCCCTGCCCATTTACTCTCTCCACTTCCCTCTCCTCATCCTAGAGGATTCCCTTTGGGCAGAATCCTTTCAAAGGAAGCCTTTAGGCTCAAATCAAAAGGAGTTACACTTTTAAAGGTAATTCATTCTCTCATGTTCATTTGTTTTATTTTGCTTCTCCAACCCCCTAAACTCTTTTTATTTACTTATTTTGTAACAAACCCAGTATCTTCAATATACTAAGATGTTTTTATAAGATTTATTCGAGCTACACTCTCACACAACTACATCAAATGGTTAAAGAACATACGGTTTCCGTGGATGGTGAAATTCTGCCTCCCGAAACGATGATTGTTCAATACTCATTTAACACCTTCAAAGGTGGCCATTATGATGTCACTATTTTTATATATGATATATAATATGTTTATGTTTTATTTATGCTTCTGTATTTTTCATTTTTGTCTTACCTTTATGGCTTCCATTACGGGTATACGCGATATCTTCATTTAAGGAAGTGCGGACTACCGCCCCCTCAAAGTGATTTGATTCGTTAAATACCATATCTGGGATGTATAAAGGATGGAAGTATGATATTATATATGACATTATACTGGAATTATAATATACCTTTATATCATTATTATTCCATTCTATAAAATACGAAATAGAAATGAAAGTAGCGTTCATGCGTACGTACGGCTTACCGTCTCCATGAACGGTGCATTTCATTTCTTACCTCTAAATGATTATGTAATGTTATAAATTCATGCAAGTAATGGATATATATTACATATATGATATCTAAATAATGAATAAAATTCTGGATATAATAAACATTTGGCCACACGAACAACATGTAATTGTAAGAAGTCCACTTTCGACTTAAGAACCAAATATCGGCAAAACAAATATTATTAACTTAAATGATTACATAATGTTTATGACATGGTAATAAGTGGTATAAAAGTAATAATGATCTTGAAAAAGGTTCTTAAGGAATTATAAATTAACTCAAGTTTATTATTCAGGAGATTAATGAACGATCGAGTCAAGTCGGACCTGAGGTAAGGGATCCTACAACTCTCTTTCTTTTAAAGTACACTCTTTTATGTCATTTATTTTAAGCTCATCTTTCTTATTATTGGGAAGTTATTTTATATTAAATTTACTGTAATTTTTATGTTCATGTGATGAGAGACCCTATTCTCTCTCATCAATCCATTTTGGATGTTTTGAGTGGCGCCGTTAGGCTGCCGAACTTTCGTAAGAGATCTAACCTCTCTCTTTCTTTTTAAGTACTCTCCTTTATGTCACTTCTTTTAAACTCCTTCTTGCAATGTTGGGGGATTTCCTTTTATATTACACTTGATGTAAATTCTATTGTAATATGATGGGATACTCTATTTGATCTCATCAATCCATATTCGGTAGTTTTATGTGGCGCTGTTAGGCTGCCGAGTTTTCGTAAGGGATTTTTCATCTCACTTTTATTCCCGTGAGATTTATGCTACATTTGCCACAAATTCCATTGAGTGGTGTATTTACTGCCCATTATTCTACTCTTTGTGTAATATACTTTCGTTTATGAGTATTTACATCAATGACCTATTGTCTTTCTTTCATGGGGTGTATGTTTTGAAAGATACCCAAGTCGGTAAGGGAACCTTTCACCCTCCTTTTTTTAAAAAGACTTCTTTTATTGGGTCTTTTAATTTACATATTTTTATGTTGGGATATGTTCTCATACATCCTTATTGATGTAAATTTTATGTCCAAGTGATGAGATACACTTTTTATCTCTCATCAACTCATTTTGATGTGATGCCGTTAGGCTGTCAAGGGAACTTTTTAACCCAATTTCGATTTCTTTGGGTTCAACTTGTAGTCATTGAATATGTCATCCATTGAATATGTGTGAATTACCTTTTATTGTTTTACAATTAATATCCACTTATATTGGGTGTATATATATTTTTCACACATATTTTTGATATTTATTTGTCCTTAATTTAAGGATGCCTTCTTTATAAGGGATTTCATCACATTTGACATTTCTATTGAGGGTTCATTGTTGTTATGCACCAATTCACTCTTATATGGTGTATATACTGTCCTTTGGAGTATTATATCATGAATCCTTTTATTCTCATGATATTATAAAGTTCTGACTAAATTTTATTCCTCGATTATTGTATTCAAGTGTCTCTAATTTTGGTAAAACCCCTTTAACCAAAATATCGTTTTAAATGTTTTAATTATTTGTTTTTATTAATATCCATGTTTTCAAAATTGTTTTAAGGATTTATTTATATGGATATTAATGGTTTAAAATGTTAAAAGCTTCAAGGTGGTATGGGACACTTTGATTCAAAAATCTCTTTATTAAATGTTTTAAATGGTTTTGGAAATGGTTTCTTTTTGAATGGATTCATTATTTCAATATCCTAAAATGTTATATTGTGATTGACATGTGGAAATTTCATGTTTCCTTTATTCATGTTTATTTGATACGATTATGTTATGGTTCTTGGGCATTGTTATGAAGAACACGTGGTTCCGTGATAAACTAAGGGCGGGTGAGCCCGATATAGCTCTCCAATGCATTGGGTAACGCGAAGGAGTGAAACGTTAAGGTTTCTCCAAAGAGATTTCGGGAATATACTGTTATGGGTATTCCAAACGTAACCAAGAGGGTTACTCCCTACGTAAGAATGTTATGAATGCCTCAAGTTACCTTTATGTCTTATGTTTTCTATGATTTATTCATGATTTGGTATGCCTATGTTTTATGGGTAATGTATGATTTCATTATTATGTATATATGAACTCATGTTCCTTTCCATTTTTTTTATAACCCTTACTGAGCTTTTTATTCTCATCCCAAGTTTTTGAAATGCTTTTCACAGGTCAAGGGAAAGGTACATGATGTGATGATAGTGCCAAGGATGTGTCAAGAAAGAATCCGTGTTTTATTTTAAATAGGTTTCCATTGATGGAAAGAATGAATATTCTCTTTTATGTAACCACCTTGTTTAAATGTGGAATGTAATGCATGTTTCATGATCTAATTCTCTAAAACTCTAAACCAGAAAAGATCCTCAATGTGTAATCTTGTAATAACTCAAGTTTAAGTAAGGTTTAAGGCTGGGTACTTATAGATATACTTGTGACGGATGGGGTCACATAGCACAGGACTGCATGATAAGGCATACCGAGCAGCCTTGGCAGGCAGTGGGCGCACCACAGTGGCAGAGGCAGTGCCGTGACCTGATATCACCCAAGAGAGGATAGGGTGGTCCTCTAGGAGGTGGAGCAGGCAGAGTGGGTGGTATTGGAGGTGGGGGACGAAGTTTCATGATCCTTCCACCGCCACCAATAGGCGGCCCACGCCAGGCTCATGGATCTAGCTGTAGGGGCTGCGGGAAGCTTCGGTCTATGGGTTTTTGTGACCCCCCCCCCCCTCACCACACGAGATGGTCTGAGGTATGCTTTGTGTTTACTCTACGCTTTCTTCAGTACTTGTAGTCATAGGTTTTAGCCACACTTTTATATCGATAATTTTGGTACGGGAGTTGGAGCTCCCAGTAGAGGCGCTGACACCTGCTCTTAGCCTCGAGGTTCCTACGGAAAGTGCATCATTGGTGACCTTTGTTTGTAGACAGTGCGAACTGTCATTCATAGGAGAGAGTTTCATGTGGTACCAACTGCTCATCACGATGGCACCTTACCATGTCATCCTAGGCATGGATTTTTTTTCTATGATTCATTCCCAGATCGACTTTCATCGCATCAGAGTCAGATGCGTGCATTCTGATGGGACGTGGTTCACCATCCTTAGTGAGTGAGACCTCGTGGCAGAGCAGACGGGTGATCTTTGCAAGAAACCAAAACCTTTTTCTCATCAGTAGGTGAGCATGGATCTCAGTGCAGCAGACGCTACAGGAACCTGGATCCCTACCATTGTAGAAGACTACATGGACGTCTTTCTCGAGGATGTATCGGGACTACCTCTGAGGCGAGAGATGAAGTTCTGTATTGACTTTTAGACAGTGACTGCCCTGATATCATGTTCATCTTATCATATGGAACCCATAAAGCTTCAGGAGCTACGACTTTGGTTGGATGACCTTCATAAGAAGAAATTAATCAGGCCTAGTTTATCCCCCTGGTCAGCTCCAGTTTTTTTTGTGAAGAAGGAAGATGGGCGCCTATGACTTTCTGTAAATTATCATTGCCTGAATCAGGCCACGATAAAAAACAAGTACAATTTGTTGAGGATTGACGACCTCTTAGACCAGTTGAGAGGTGCAAAGTGGTTCTCCAAGATTGATCTTCGATCCGGCTACCACCAGTTGCAGGTTTGTGAGGATGATATCCAAAATTTGTCTTTCCGATGTCGTTACGGGCATTACAGGTTTCTAGTGATTCCCTTTGGCATGAGGAATGCTCTTGCTGCCTTCATGGATTTGATGAACCTGATTTCACAACCGTCCTTCGAATGGTTTGGGGTTGTCTTTTATGACGACATACTCATCTACTCTGAAGAAAAGGAGGAGCACAAGGAGCATTTGAGGACGGTCTTAGACTTAATTTGGGAGAACCATCTGTATGGGAATATCTCGAAGTGTCATTTCTGGATTCATAAGTTTCACTTTCTAGGGAATTTAATTTTGCAATAGGGTTTTTCCATAGATCCGAAAAGATAGAGGCAATGTGTGCTTGTAATCAACCCAAGAATGCGTCTGAGGTGCGGAGCACCCATGGTTTGGCAGGGTACTACATGATGTTCATGGAATACTTCTCCAGGATTTCTTCCCCTTTGACCACATTGACATGGGAGGGATGACATTTTACCTGGATTGATCAGTGCTAGAAGGCCTTCGAGGAGTTGAGGCAGAGGCTGACTAGTGCTCCAATGTTGAGGATTCTAGAGGAGGGCGTTGAGTTCGTGGTATACTGTGATGCTTTAGGAGCTGGCCTCGGGTGCGTGCTGATGTAGCTGCGGGAAATGATTTCATATGTGTTGAGGCTATTGAGGCCCCATGAGCAGAATTATGAGACTCGTGATTTGGAGCTAGCAGCGGTGGTCTTTGCCATGAAGTTATGGAGATACCACATTCTGTGTGAGCATTTTGTGGTCTAATTAGAACACCAGAGCCTCAAGTACATCTTCACTTAGAGGGATCTGAATCTAAGTCAGAGGAACTGGCTGTTGTTTCTGTGGGACTATGATTTCGAGATAGTCTACACTCCAGGGAAGGGAAACGCAGTAGTAGATTCCCTAAGTAGGAAGTCCCAGGCTCGTCTAGTGTGGGAAGCTTCATAGAAGTTGGCTTCCCTACAACTGTCCTTGGTGGAGAAGGAGGGTATGGATTTTCTACAATCGATGATGTCGACTCCTTCACTCCTTGAGAATGTGAGAGAGTCAAAACTAGGGGATGTCTACAGCAAGGTACTGTGTGATCAGATATCTATAGGTGATGCAACCGATGGGTATTCTGAAGGAGGGAATCACAAGATCATGTTCCAGGGGAAAGCTATAGTACCAGTGGAGATGCAGGAGGAGGTTATGTGGGAATTCCACACTTCTCCCTTTGATGAAAATACCGGTGTGGGGAAGATGTACAGAGGCCTTCAGTGGGAGTTTTGGTGGTCTGGCAGGAAGCGAAGTGTAGCTGAGTTCATTTATCGGTGTCTTACATGTCAGCAGGTGCTAGTAGAGCATCAGGTTCCAGCAGGGTTGTTGCAGCCCATTTATATCCCATAGTGGAAGTGGGATGGAATATCTATAGACTTTGTCGTAGGGCTTCCGTGCACAATGAAGTTCCATGATTCCATTTGGGTGATAGTGGAACGACTCACGAAGTCAGCGCACTTCTTTTCCATCAGGGATCAGAGCTCAGCGAGGAGTCTAGGGCAGCAGTACATTTGGGAGAACATCCACCTTAATGGAGTACCCTCGATGGTGGTCCCTGAACATGAGATGCGGTTTACGTCTCGATTGTGGCAAGGCCTGCAGGAGGCATTCGGGACTCATCTGTGGAAGATTACAACTTTTCACCCCTAGACAGACTGGCAGACCGAGCACACTATCCAGGTGTTAGAGGATATGCTCAGGGTGTGTGTGTTATACTTTGGCCTAATCTGGGAGGATCACCTACCTCTGGTGGAGTTCGTGTATAACAACATTTACCACTCTACTATTATCATGTCACCTTTTGAGGCCCTTTACTATAGACCTTTCGGGTCACCATTTTGATGGAGGAGGTTAGGGAGACCTCCCTTGTGGGCCCAGAGTTGGTGCGGGCGACGATGGAGAAGATGAAGGTCATTCGTGAGTGGATGGGGATGGCTCAGAGCAGGCATAAGTCCAATGCAGACCGTCGTCTCATGCCTTTGGAGTTGGAGCATGGGGACCATGTCTTTTTGGGATTCTCCATGCGTCATGGAACACAGAGGTTTTTCTGGGGATGGAAGCTATCCTCGAGGTTCATCGGGCCTTTTGAGATCACGCATTGGGTTGTTGAGGTTTCCTACCCTCTTGCTCTACCCCCATAGCTGGAGAGAGTGCATGATGTCTTCCACATGTCACAGTTGAAGAAATATGTTCACGACCCCACACACATCATCGATGGGGGAGAGTTGGACATTAAGGATGGATCCACCTTTTTGGACCACCTAGTGCCGATTAAGGACCGGCAGGAGTAGACTTTGTGTGGATGTACAATTCCTTTTGTTCAAGTGTTGTGGCAGCACAGGAGGCTGTAGGAGAGAACTTGGGAATAGGATAGTCAGATGTGGGATCTGTATCCCGATTTATTTTCTGTAGTTTTGTTTTTCAGGGACGAAAACCATGTAGGAGGTAATGATGTATGAACCTGGGTTTTGAGACTATGAGACTTTGAATTTTTCTTGATGTTATTCCAGAGCAGGGCGTCCAGACAGTGTGTGATTCTGATCCCCGATGTGGCCGGAAATAAATTTTAAGTGTGTTCACACTAGACATGGAAAATAAACTGAATAACTCATAATTGGTTGCTCGAATGGTTAAAACGAGGGAAATGTTGAGTCTGGAGCATTCCGTTTACCGTAGCAGCTTTCACGGGCGTGGACCATCTATGGAAAATGCCACTAGGGGTGTTTTCTTAATTTACCGGCCTCAGGAGTGAACTTTATAACTTCTGAACAGAAACTCAGACTAAAATTATGACACCAACATTTTGGTAAAAAATGTGGATTTTACCCTAAAAGTGGTTTACCCTCGACCTCGTCGAGAGTATGGGTATGGGCCTACTGGTGGGTGTTTAAAATTAATTAAATTTTAATTATGTTTTCCCTACTTAAAAACATCCACCCCCTCCCCCCCCTCTTCCCCCATTATCATTTCTCTAGTAGAAGACCTCCCAAAAAAGAACATCCACCTTCTTCAGGCTCATCTCCCCACCTCTCCAAGGTGGTTGTGGCTCCGACAGATCATTTGTGAAGTGACGGGCTACGCCCTGTGAGGTAAGATCATTGTGTTTTCTCTTTAAATTCCCACATCTTCTTTGAACATGATTTATATCATCTAAATTATGTTTAATTATCTATCTAAGGCCATATTTTAGTAGGGATCTATACGAGCTTTCCAATGATTCTTTTGGATCAACATTTCGAGTCTCAAGGTGTTCGGGGTGACCCCGGGAAGTTTTCTGGCCAAAACCATTGTTTTCCGGTGGTTCTAGGGTGGTCCAGTGGCTCCACGAGGCGGTCTGGTGAGTCCTAGTGGAGGAAGCTCCTTAGGTAGTCTGGAATGGCAGTGGCGCGACCGGTCCTCAGGTGGTGGCACATCCGACTGTGGGCGACCGGCTACGGGCGAGCGGCAACAGGAGGTGGTGTCGGCAGTGCATGTCGGAGGCCAGGGGTGCGGGGCAGTCAGCTTTCCTGGTAAGCGTACAGTTCGAGACTAGGGTCTTCGTGACCCCGGGAGCGGACTGGGACCCGCAAAATGTGGGTCCCATGGAAAAGAGCCAGACCGGCTAAAGCTGCTCAGGGTGAAGCGGTGCGGCCCGCATGATGAACTGTTTCCTGCGGTGGACTGGGTGGTCTGGCGGCCGAGCTGTGGACCGCCGGTCTAAAGGGGTGGATCGGCTGCACAGGTCCGGCCCACCCCGTCTCCGTCAGTTGGTGTTAAAATGCCTCTAACTCTCATACTAAGTATCGGATTTGTGTTCTATCTATGAAAATGTGATCATCTAATCGAGATAGAGATTTTGAGATGGTCTTGGGGATTTTTAATTCCCGATATGGGAGCTCGGTGGCGCGACACGCCCCTTAAGTGTTATTTAGCGCCTCGTGGAGATTCCTGTTTTGGATGGTGTGAGCACATCCAGAGTTTGTTTTAGGTGCCTTAAGTGGCGTTGTGACCCTAGTGTCGAGATGAATCGTCTAGTGTGGTTTTAGGAAATGAAGCTGGAGTTGAGGCATGGGCACATGGGCCGTTATTCAAGTTGTGTGTAGCGTTTGTGACATTTTCATCCGACGTCCATTCAGGGTGAATGAATAGTCAATTTTTCGTGTTTTTCTGAGTGAATTGTGATGGAATAGTTCATCCGAAATTTTTGGGGACTGTGGTGTGGGCCAAACGAGACGTCGTATGGGCATAAAGCGGTGTTGAATAACTTTTTCGTCAGGATTCTGTTTCAAATGAGTAAATAGTCTATCTCGTGTGTTTTTTCATGAGCATTGAAATGGTGTAATCTGTTTGGGCGTGAAGAGCCTCATTAAATATCTAATTAAATGTGGAAACCTGGAAGGGAATTGGTCATAGGTTTCTTTGACGCACTCTGAACAATCACACAGTAGCGATGTTAGTGACACCCCGTGATGGCATGGGCAACACAGAGTTATCAGACCAGTTCTGGGTTTACCCTCCAGCGGAGCTGGGCAGTGGGTCCCACACTGGCGTATCAGGGTTTACCTTACAGTGGGGATGGGTGGTGGGTTACCCATTGACCATAGGGTTTACCCTCTAGCAGGGCTGGCTAGTGTATTACCAGTATACCGTAGGGTTTACCCTCTAGCAGGGCTGGGCAATGGGTTACCCAATGACCTCTTAGGGTTTACCATCTAGCTGGGATGGGAAATGGGTAACTTGATGACTTCTTTCAGAATCATCCCTTTCTATGAGGCTAGTTAGTGAATTTTTTTCATGATTACTGGAGCAGGACCCTTGGTAGTATGGTTCAGCGATGAGGCAACTTTGATGTGAGGGACATTCGGGAATCAGTGATGGATATCCTTAAAACTGTTGGTGACTTTTCCTAGGTTGACCTTGGAGATGGAGATCCCCTTTCACACTCGTTCGGGTTTCTTGTTGAGAATATATATATATATATACCCTACATTTGTTCCCTCTCCATGGGTTTAGTTACTCTCTATATAGGATGAGAGAATATGCACGGGGTATGCCCCGTGCTTTCTGTTTCTAGTTGCTTGCATTTGGATGAGTATGCTTCCTTTCTCTTGTTGGCATAAACTGCACTCTATTTACTATACATTTTCACTATTATTTTTTCTCTATACTTCTCACCTCTTTAGTGCCTCCTTTGTTTCTCCCTCAAGATTTTGGGGCATCCTACTGAGTATACTTATACTCACCCCTACTTGGGCTTTGCCCACACCTGGTGTGCCCTTGTAGACGAAGCATAGGTAAATCATTACTAAATAGGAGCATAGAGGGCACAAGAGCTTGGGCCACATACCTAGGTCGCATTAGAGTTTTCAGTTGTGGGACTCTCCAGTTATTTACATTTATTTACCTTTTGTCGGGTTATTGTACCTTTTTGGTTGGGAATGTGTTTTTCTCTTTTTCTATTCAATTACCTTTTCAGTACATTTTAACACTCTACTTACTCTATTTATAAGTTGATGCATGACTTTTGTTGGGTTGTATTTGTTTTTCCTTTGGTTTTATTATTTTACTTTTCACTTCTGCATCGAGTGGGTTGTGTGTGTGTACAGGTACTTAGGAAAAGCACTCCCTTAGATCGTTACACCTTCGGTGCTTGTCGCCAGCCCCTGGCCTATAGAGGAAGGCTTGGGGAAGTTGTGGCTCAAGACCGGTAGGTTCGAGTCATGACAGAATAGTTTCAACCCCTTATGTCATCTCTTATATATGTTCAGGTCCAATCAGTTTCTCCTCTCTAACTCTTCCCCACTATGTTGGAATCTAATACCTATTCTCATAGAGAACTTCAAAAGGACACCCTAGAATTGTAGAATTAAAACCATAGTTATATGATAACTCTACTATGGGAAGGGGTTATTCCAAACATACTTTGAAATCTATTTAACCAGATATCAAAATATTCTCTAATGCTTGAATGGTCATCTTATACTCACCTAAATTTTGATTATGATAATATATATTAAAACTCAAATCTGTATCAATCTCCTGGTGAATTATTGTTGATAACATTGAGGTAAACCACAAATCTTGATTTGATTCAATGGAGAGTGGTACTCTATATTGTCTTAACACTTATCTTATAAATCATTGTGACTTGTTTAAGAGATACTTATACCTCCATATATAAAATGTGATGTCATTATAAGGTGATCGACTAAAACTAGAATTTTTTTGTTGATTATTGATGACATTGGGAGTCATATTGTACAATACATGGTTATGGTTTCCTACTTATCTACTATTATGGGTAATGGTTTTTCTATACCATTATACTTCTTCTATTTATCCTTGACTTTTTAGCATACAAAAACCTAGATTAAATCATTGCAATCACTCTATTTATGTTATACAACAAAATATTTTGCTTTATATCTCTATAAATATTTGTGTTTCATGGATAAATGTGGAAAGGATGATATATTTACATCCTCAAAGAAGTTTTCTCTTCTATTCTAGTTTTGATGGGATTCAAATCTGGGCTCCAAACAATACAAATCCTTCTTTTGGAAAGATGAACTCATGAATATTGACTTACATATTCTTTACCACCTTATCATCCTTTTGTCCCACATTTATACTATTAATAATAGATGGTTGAGAATGTATTTAATCAAGGTAGTAAAATTTTCTTATTATGATTCTAATTTCTAAGACGATTGGATCCCTTTTAATCATCATCATGGATATTTATATGGGATCCTTTCTAATGAGAGCATGTTGGACATTATTCACCTTTCAAAGATGAAAATGGATTGAACAGACATAATATTTTATCAGTAGTAACCAATATCATGGGATCATATTGAGATTATTTGGTGTGAGTATATACTTGAGTATTTTTTGAAAATTATACATGTCGTGTATCTCCCTGTAATGATAATGTCACAAAATAATATCTGTAAATATCACTAAAACCAATTTTGGATAATGTGTTCAGTAGTTTTTTCATGGATCATTAATTTGTCGGAGGTGTCATCATGCACATAGTGATTTTAAATGAGTATACAACCTAATCATTTTGGGATGAATATTTGTGAATGAAAATTATTCCCCACTTATAGGTATTATTAGAACTGTAATAGTGATTAGCAACTTTATTAACACTTTAAAGATCTCCCCACATTCATCTGTCCAGAAAAACTTCACTGTAGCAACCCTAACCCCGGTATCCTGAAGTTGGTGTCTAATTTTTTAAATCTGTCTAAGAAATAAGGAATCACATCCTGAAGGATCAAATTGTTTGGTAGTATTTTTAAACTACATACACAAATTAAATTCTTATTATAATTGAAAACATAAAAAAAATATATTTTCTTTTATTACACAATTACTCCTTATAGTGTATCCCTGCATATCATTAAAAATACTTCTAGTTATATTGGGGAAAATTAAACATAAGAAATTTGTGAGATTAGATGATTATTGAGAGTAATGTTAGAACATAATATATCAATAAATAATGAATAATAATTTTGAAATGGTAAATAACTGAAACTCATTCCATATAATCATTAACTTGAGCATAATATAGAAGAATAATTTATGATAAAATAATTCCATATAAATAATCATATGATATTGAAAACATAACCATGGATATTCTAAATAATAGAATAAACATATTTAATTTAAAAAACATAATTAATAATTATGTTATTCATAATGATAGAAATATAAAATATACCACTGAGTTCTTATAACAAGACATGTAATTGAATGTGTAAGACCTTAGCTAAAACCATATCTAGACTGTCTCACGAGACAGATCGATGCATCAAGGGGCTATAGAAGGCCCCTCTCATAACTTAATAACTGTAATTCTTTCAAAATATTAGATAGGTGAAATATAATCAACATATAACTTCATATTGAAAAAATTACAAACAGTCTTTTAATAATGACACTAATCAGAAAATAATAGGATAAAAAATCCAATGTATAATAGTGAATGGTAATAAAATTTTAAATCCCGAATGAAACTAATTATATACCATCTAGAAAATAATAAGGATGGTATCGATGTAATATATCAATAGTTTAACATAATTAAAATATAGGTTTTATGATGTTTATGAAGATAAATTTCATGAAATGATCCTTACAACATTTTTGAAAAAAATAACCATTTCACTTTATAAATAACATTTTAAAACCGAAATTTCACAACAAAAAATTTAAAATATTTTTCATTGATAATTTCTTATATAAATTATAAAATATTCACTAAAAAATTTATTACTCATAATGGTGGAAAATTATTTTCATATTGTATATGTGAAAAAAATGATTCCTTTCATATATTTTTGTTAAAAGAAAAATTGGAATTCTTTTGAAAACAACAAGAATATTCCTTCGAAAAAATAGAAAAGTAAAAATGGGTATTTTTTTTAATATACCATTTTCTAAATGTTAAAAAGAATTTAAAAAAATAACTAGATGGTTTTTGAAGCAGATATATTTCTGACAGATGCAAGAAATAAAGTCATATATTATTAAAAAAATATGAGTAAATTTATGTTCCAAAGAGTGAAAAAATGGTAATATTACAAGAAAAATATCATTAATTACTGTACTTTGTGGAATATATATATATATATTAAGATATAAATATCAAATAATTCCCCCAAGGGTGATGTAAATAAAAATAGGCCTAAATAATGATGAGAATTTGAAATAAACCCTTTCCACTTTGGTAACATAGGAATCATAATAGCAATAAAATAAATTAAATAAAATGAAACATTAATAAAATTAAGATAAATATATTCATGATGTGAAATATTAATGTTTCATTATATACACCACACAATGAAATAAGTGGTGAATATGGAATATTTCTCACAAATGTAAAAGTGATATGAGAAACCATTACCTCAGGTCTGATTTATTTGATACTTGTCTGTACCACTTAACAATAGTTTTAATAATTCATTAATTTTCACCAGAACTGATTTTTTTAATATATTATATTATCCTTCTATATCACTTTACCACTTGTTTTTTAATAATATTTTATTATCTTCACTGTTTTGGGTATTAATGGACTTATTTTCTCATGGGCATTTTGTCTTGAATGTTTTGGTTATTGTGAATATAATATGAGAATATATATATCAAATAAATAATTATAATAATTATATAAATATAATATTTACCCTTTAGATACATTTTTATAACCATTTATGAATGTTGGACATAGAAAATGAATCCCATCACTTCATGGAGATGGTTAGTCGTACATATGCACGAGGGATGATATAATTCCCTTAACGAGTGAAATGGTAATTTTTTTGCTGATATATTAACAGTACATAATAAAAATAATCATATATATATCTCATATATTAATTAATTTTATCTTTAATAAATTCAATGAAAATCATATATGAAAAACGAATCACATCAGTTCGTGAGGCGGTAGCCACCATACACACGAGCGACATCATGTTATTTGAAATATAATGAAATGTAAATATTTATATGTGATATTAAAATTACAAAAGTGTAATAATTTAATAAATATATTAAAATTGGATTAAATCCAATATTATGTATAACCATGAAATTTAGTGAAGTAAAATGAACTATATTGTTTCGTAAGATAGTAGTTCTTCGTACATATGATAGATGGTTTATTTTACCATTTGATGGAAGAGTATATGGATATAGCTATATAATTTTACATAAAAAAAATCAGTATATCTAAGATACTTATATTATTATATAATCATTGATTAATAATAATTGAAGTTGGTGGAAGAACAAATAAAATATAATGCTTAGTTATGGATGTTACCTCTTCTTCGCAATCAACTATTGGGTTGCACTAAAATCATTCCAAGGTTTTATTTTTGACCAAAATAAGTCATATAATATGATAGGATATAAGGAACTTATTTGTGAAGGTATTTTATGAACCTACATTTTTTTTGGTGTGAATAGAAGAGAAGAGGGTGACCTTTTATAAGTGAGATGAGTGACACACCTGTAAATTTTCAAAAGAAAAACATGTTCCTACATTTTTTACATTAAAATGGCTCCAAATGGGTAATTAAATAAATTATAAGATATAACATAAATATATTTCTAACAAATGGGTTTCTCAAATTTTTTGGATCATCATCACCCGTTTTATTTTTATTTTAACCCCTGGTAAATCCATGTTTACCTTAACCATGGTAAATAATTTTTACTATATTCAATATTAATTAGGGTAAAAATTAAATATAACATCATTAGATAATATAAATTATTATTATTATTGATATAGAATCACTTTTACTAAATTATATTCATAAAATTAGCAAATTTATATTTAAAATTAATCCTAATAACAAGATGACAAAGAGGGTTTTCAAAGAGAAAATGTGGATAAGTATATAATGTTTTTATATAAAAATTAAAAATTAAATATATTTAAATAAACTATATTAGAATAAAAAATAAATTATTTAACTAATTTAACATTTAAAACAACATTAAAATAAAATTTATCTTTTAAATATCATGAATTAAAAGGATGTTTTTTAATAAAAATCAGTATTTTCACTATGAATGGAAAAAATTATCTTTTTAAAAAATTATAAAATATTCAGTCAGAGATAATTTTTAGAAGTATATTTCAAATAATTGGATTTATTTTTCAAATAAATTTTATATAATTGGTAAAAAATAGTTTTAAATCATGACTTAAATTCTTGACTAGATCACCTTTTAGAAAAATACTGTTTTTCCAAAAAAAAAACTTTTCTTTTTCATTCTGATGGTTCTTATTTTATTTATAATTAGTAGATAACCATTCAACTTATTTTATACATTTTTAAAACATATAATTATCATAATTCATTTATTAATATTCAAACTCACTAACTTAAAGTCTAGTTTATAATGGTAATGTTTAAATAATAATATTTTAATAGAGTATCATTTTCATTTAAACCCAGTATTTAATGAATCACATGATATCAAAGAGATTTAATTTATTTTAAAATAAATGAATGCTAATTTCATGGGGTGTTTTTTCTCTTATATGATAATTCTTTCTTATCATACATTTTATCAAACATGATATTACCTTTTTATAAATATTATGATGTTACAATAGACCCCCCCCCCAAAGTAAATTATATCCTCATAATTTAATCTTGATATTGATAATTAAGGGTTTGAAATTTTAAAATAGCTTCATTTTAAACCCACTTCATTAGAAGGGTTAATAAAACATAATATTGATAATATTGGAATGTAAATGTGATGTTTATCTAGAGTAATTACATAATTAGGTTTCCTAGTAAAATAACATATATGTGAAGTGATGATATAGACATAGAAGAAAAAAAAATAATTATAGAGAATGTTTGAGATAATTGATCACAATAAAGGGGGTGATCCAGAGAATTTTAATGATAACAAAAACCTTTAATATGAAACGAGTTAAGGGACAATTTCATTCATTCGAAATAAATATAATAAGATAACATTTTTTCCAAGATCATTTCCCTAGAGTTGAATAAATGCTTTACCATTTAGACTATGAACATAAGAAAATATAGTGAGGTTTCATCTTTATATAGTAACATTTTCATAATTTAGATGTGGTTTTATCAATTACTACTTCATCTCTTACCCCAATAAATGAATATCCAATTGGAATTTTTATTCCTAGAGCACTAAAATTGACAGTTAGTAGTTCATTAGCACAATAATATAATGACAATATATTCATACTATCGCATGATATTTTCAAACACAAAATTGGTTTTAAAACATTATCCAACAACACAAAAAGTGCTACATAATAAATTCAATAAAAAGTTAAATTGAAGAGTCATGCAAAAACTGTTTGTCTAAAAAATTTGATAGAATCTCAATAAATAAACATTATATTCCCCCATATAATATAAAGTGTCTCTTAATGTAATATTCCAAAATATGTGAATACCATGATCACTATAAACCCTAACTAAAACGTGCATGCATAAAAATATAAAATCTTAGGTTTTCAAATACATTCCATAAGTAAATTCATAGTGTAAACTAGATCAAAGATGACATAAACCATCTAAACTCTAACCAATTTAAGGGTCTCCAAAAAAATATGATAAACACGTCATTATTATAACAACAATAGTAACATATTAATGGTTATCCCATCTGAATGACATATTTTAAAGATGTTTAACATGTCATTGAATTAGCTCTCTTGTTTACTGATACCATTCTAAATATAGTCTCAATTCTTTTGAGATATAGTAGATTTTTATAATCTTTATACGTTATATGATTATTATAATGAGAATATCATCAATAAAATACCTTTAGGACATGTTTATTGGGACTAAATGTACAAGAAAATTAATTTTTCTTGTTCGATTGTACCAATAGCTTAATATTTACCTTGATCCCATGTATTACATTGAGGTATATTTCTTTGATGCATGATGCATTAACTTTCATCGTGACCCATCTCTTTATAGTGGATTAATTACACATTAGTATATTAATTACTTCCCATCAAATAATGATAAAGCTGGGATTTTTTCTCCCCACATGAAACAAAATCTCATTCCCTTCAAAAGACACACTTTAGTGTTTCATTCCACAATTATCCCATGTGGTAAAACCCATCTTTCCCTTCTTCCCCTTATCCATTTTTTCAATTCAATATTCTTCTTCCACCTATTCCATTCGAATATATAACACTTAGATAATTATTTATTTATCTTTGTGTCACATAATATTATGTCCTCATATGATGAGAATGTTTGGGAGACTAGTGCCATTCAAAATATTTTATTAATATTAACATTGAAATGATAATTTTTACTCTTTATATTGTGTTCATTGATAAGGTTCACATTACTTCAACTATAAACCATTTCTAAATGTTATAATATACTATATTAGATCATAAAATTATGAAAAATAATGTATAATAACAAAACTAGTAAAATAATTAACATTAATTGAACATGTTATCCATATTTATTCTTACATTCATAATCATTGTTTCTTTGGGGATATATTTATTTCAGGATATTTCATAATTTTGGGTAAAGAAAATACAAATTATCCTAATAATATCTACAATAATTGTCTAACCTGATGCGTATCAAGGATATTTTTCATAGGCCAGGTGATGATCAGGTCAATCGCAATGCCCCCTTTTCGATTTATTACCCCAAGGTACACCTATGCTAGAACCACACCCACTTATAGTATCCATAAATTTTTATTTTTTATGAAAAAACTACATAATATTTTCCTTAAAAAACATTAGTAGGTTCTTATATACATATCATTAATGTATATCATTAGGTTATATTACTTAATTATTGTTTTCCTAAATCTGTTTCCCAAGGGTTCTACTAAAATTCCCATGATACGAACAATAGTAAGCCTGACCGTAGTAGCCTAGATCCAGTGTCTATGTTATTACATTGGAATATGATTGAATTAATCACATGACAAATGACTTAATAATTTCATTATTCTTTGTAAAAAAGGTACAAATGTAAAATTATAATTATAATTCAAAACATAAAATACAAAAAATAACTTATTTTGAGAAATCCATTATTCCTCTTAGATTATCATTGTGTTCTAAGGAAAATAAAACATATGAAATATATGAGCTTAGACTCTTAATAACGGTAATAATAAGGTATATTCTATGAATAAGTAAGACCTAATCAATATGGAAAGGTAGATAACTAAAACCCATTCTATTTATTCAATAACATGATCATAATTTGGAAAGAATAAATGGTGAAAAAGTAATTTCATATAAATAATCACATAAGCATGAAAAATTAAATGTGGATATTCTAAAAAATTGAATAGTTACATGGAATATCAACAACTTAATTCATTTTGATGGAATTTATAATATTGACCAATATAAAATATATCATCAAGGGGTTGTGAAAATATATCAAAATTAATAGGTAAGGCCTCATCCAAAACCCAATCTTGTTTGTAAAATGAGGCATGTCGATGCACCGAGGAGTTATAGCAGTGCACACCCACCACTTACTATGTTCAAGGAATTATGCATATGAAAGGGGTCTAATATAATCATAATAAACATTCATTTTAAACAACCAACATAAAAAATTAATACTTACCCTAATCAATAAACATAATCATTAATCATCCTGAGTAAAATGGTTAATGGTAATAAAACTGTTTATCCCCAGTCAAACTGGACATAAACAATCAGGATAAATAATTAAGATGGTATCAATATAACATATACACAGTTTATCATAATTAAAATAGTTTTTTAATTTAATTAATGAATATAAATACCATGAATATATTCTTAAAACTTTTTTTAGAAAAATAACATTCAAATTTTGAAAATCACCTTTTATAACAAATGGATCACAATAAATTTGAAATATACTTTTCATATAAAAAAAATTTCAATAAAAATAGCCTTTCATAACTAGTTAAATAAGAATTAAAACATTTATTTTTTCATGATTGTGGAATATTCTGTTCAATCCATACATGTTAAAATAAAGTTTTCATTCACATTTTTAGTAAATGTTAAGAAAACATTGTTTTGAAGGAGGAATGAAAATTACATTATATATTTTTAAAAAAAAATTGAAAATAATTAAAAATATTAATCAGTCAAATATTTTTAAAAGGTAAAAAAAATTTGAAATCATTTTTAGAAAACATCAGTTTTTACGAAAATAGATTTCTTATCAAATAGAGAAATAATTTCTAGTTTTTTTTAAAAAAAATTCTAAATTATTTTAAGTACCAAAGTGTCAAAAAATAAAACTATTATTTGAAAAAGTTCATATATTTACATAGGTGAAGAAAATATATTTATTTTAATATGTCAAAATCAAATAATTTTCACATGGGAGATGTGAACATAATCAATCCCAAATAAAGATGAGATTGTGAAATAAACCCTTACCACTTTGGTAACTCTTGAATTGTAACACTATAAAATAAATTACATATCATTGAATTTTAAATAGACTAAATAGAAATTTATTAATTACATAAAAGATAAATTTGGTATTATATACACCACAAAAAGGATATAAGTGGTGAATATGGCATATGTTCACATAAGTAAAAGTGAGATGATAAACCCTTACCTCATGTATAATTTCCATCGTACATGTATATACCGCTTATATAATATTTTTAATAGCGTTATTAATTTATAAAATATACATAATCATATTTATAATTTTTTATATGATCCTATTATAACATTATACCACCCATTTGTTAATAATATTTCATTGTTTTCATTGTTTTGGTCATTAATTGCCTTGCATTCTCATGTGCATATTATCATGAATGTTATGGTTCATGTGCATAAGATATATGTGTTTATATATACATATATATTATTTAAATAATTATAATAATTTTATAAATATCATATTTACTCATCAGATACATTTTTATAATAATTTATGAATGTTGAACCTAGAAAATTAATTGCATCGCTTCATGGAGACGGTAGGCCATATGTACTCATGAGAGACGATGTCAATCCATTAATGAGTGACTGTGTAAAGAAGTGGGATATATATTAATTTCATAGAATATAAATCATCTCATATATATCACATATATTCATTAATATTATTCTTATGACATTCCATGTAATGTGTATGTGTAAAATGAATCACATTGCTTTACGAGGTGATATTCCATGGTACTGATAAGAGAAGTTATCATATTTAAAATGAAATTGAATATAAAATGTTATATATAATATTAAAATTCTTTATGTATAATACTAACATAAATATCATTTACATGTGCTAAATCCACAATTATATATATCCATTAAATGTGATGATAAAAAATTAACTATATCGGTTCTCAAGATGTTAGTTTTCCATAGACATCATTGATGATTTTGTTTCTAATTTTATGAAAGTGGATATAGATATAGGTCATCAAAATGACATAAAAAACTAATAACATGAATGATACACTGGTTATTATATCATAATGGATTAATATTAATTTAATTGGTGGAGGAAGAAATAAAATAAAATTCATTATAAGGGATGTTACCTCTTCCTCAAGAAATTTCTTTTGGTTTTCACAAAAATCATTCCAAGATTGGATTTATAATAAAAATAAGGCTTCTATGGATATATTATGTTGGTATGTAATTTATTTGGGTTAGTTTTTTATAAACCAATTTTTTTATCAATGATGAGAATATAAGAAGATGTGGCCTCTTATAAGTGAGGTGAGTGGTATACCTGTAATTTTTTAAACATAAAATGTAATCCTACATTTTTTAAATTCCATAAGGGTAAAAAATATATTATTTTGGAATTTAGAATGAATAAGGTCAATATATTTCTATCCAATGGGTTTTTTGAAATGTTTTAGTTCTTTTTGAAACCTTATCATTTTAGTTTAACACCTCGTAATCCAATTATTACCTTCACTATAGTCAATTATTTTTATTATTTTCAATATTAATTATGTTAAAAATTAAATTTTAGTTTATTATATAATATATATTATTATTACTACAAATATTGATTCTATTTTCCAAATTCCATCCATACAAATAGAAAATTTTACTTTGAAATTAATCCCACATACCCACTGATGAAGCGGGTTTTCAAAGAGAAAATATTCAAAAGTTACAATGATTTGATACAAAAGTTCAATTTGAAATTTATTAAAATGAAATATATTTTATTAATAGATATATAATTTTACTTATTTTACTTTTAAATCAATATTAATATTTAATATATCTTTTAAATTATTTGAATGAAAAGGTGGTTTTCTAATAAAACCCAGTATTTTCAGTATTCACTGAATGAATTATCTTTTCAGAAAATTCTTAAAACACCACCCAAATATATGTTTTATATATTTGATTCAAATATTTATTATTATTTTATAAATAATATTAATAAAAGTGGGGAAAAATATATTTAAATTATGTGATTAAAGCACAACAAAAACACCATTAAGAAAAAGAAATATTATTTTTCAGAAGAAATTTCATTTTATATTAAATGGTTCATAATTTATTTATAATAAATATATTTCCATTGATTTAATATTATATATTTGTAAACAATAATATTTCATGATTCATTTAGTATTATTCATACCTTCAAACATAATGGCTATGTTATAATGGTTGTTTTAAAAAAAAATCAATAGAGCACCACATTTTGTTTAAATTTGGTATTGTGTGTATCATAAGATTTAAAGGTGATTGAATTTTTTAAAAATTAAATGAATTTAAAAGTATTATAATGTTATATCATTTTCTTATCTTAGATTTTCATGTGATACACTCAATCAATATGATGGTTCTTTTTTAAAAATATTTGGGTGTTACATTCACTCTCTTGTATGTTAGATTTCTTGGTTTGTCTTGATATTATTATAATTTTCTAAATAATATTGATGTTAATACTTTTTTAATACATGGAAACTATGGATCTTCATTATAGATAATTATTTTTCCCATCCTTTAAATTCCTCTCTCTTTAAAGGATCCATATATACCACTTTCCTGGTTATAACATGCACAACAAATGTTACTTAATTCATCCCAAATTCACATTTATTGTATTTCTCATAGAAAATTACTTCTAATAATGGATTTAGTGTAGTATTTAAATAATCTAATATCATTTATAAATACTAGGAAAAATTTTAAGGTAATCCCAAAAGAGTCGATTTATCAAGTCCATGAAAATAATTGGATAATTAGTGGGTAAAAATTATCTTACTATGAACTTGTAGTGACTATACCTTCTAAAAAAATAAGTATTTGGGATATCCTTCTTACTCAACATTTCTTGAATTTTTTTTTAAGTAAGATTCACCTTAGAGAAATACTAGTCATCACATATCTTATTGAACATGTCATAAATCAATGGAAAAGGATATATATTCTCTATAATGGTCTTTTTGAGATCAGAATAATCAACGCAGTGGTGCATACACCCATCCTTCTTCTTTATGAAAAGGACTAACACACCCCTTATAGAATCACTTGGGTTTAAAATCCCTTTACTAATATTCTTATTAGGTTACTTCTTCATCTTCTTGTTTTCAAAAGTGTTCGATTTATATTCAGTAATTAATGTTAGAAAATAAATGGGTATTAGTAGTATTGACAACTCAACCTATCGACTAGGAGGAATACAAAAAATTATTTAGGGAACACATATGAATATTCTCTTACTATGGGAATGTCATCAAGGATTATCTTTTCTTCAGTCTGAATCATTTTACATAGACGTGCTTTCTCATAAGGTTATAAAATCCATGCTTGAGATGATGATTCATAATATATAAATTCTCCACCTTTCACATGTATATAATTTGAGGGTGATTATCTATATAGATATATATTTTCTTCTCCCATATATTTATATTTTCTTTATACAAGGAAAAGAAATCCATACCTAGAACTGAATCAAATTTTGTTAAAGGGATTTTCATAAGGTTCACATGGAAATTCAACCCAAAAATATAGATAGGGGTGAAGATAAATTCTTTGGATGTATTAATTTACCCATTTTCCAGTTTCACTAATAACTTTACTTCCATTTATTGATGTGGTGTTTTAATTTTTCTACTAAACATTCATGATATGAAATAATTCATAGAACTATAATAAAATTTTATGTTATCAATTTATCATTGAATAAATAGTAAACTTGTTACCACATCATTGTTAGTATCCCCCAGATCATTAGTGATGGAATATGATAACACATTCAGGATAGACCTTGGTTGTTGTTGTTATCGATTATCTTTGGTAACACTGAGCTTTGTGCATCTATTTTAGAGTGTACATGTTCCTTATTATTGTAACATTGTACAATATTTTGAAAGTTGATTTAATCATTCGTTTATTCCAACTCAATAGAAGGTTTATTTCATCAGTATTATTTAACATTGTGTCCCTCATTACCACAGCAAAATAATTTCATTTTCTACCTCACTCAATTTTTTGGATCATATTTATTACACTTTGTACAAGTGTGATTTTCGAATTTTATTAAATTTTGAGATTTTTCTATCACTCCCACATTATTAAACTCTATTATACACTTCCAATATCCATACCCATGAGACCCTTCAGATTCTCCAATATCTATTTCAACTTTTAGGGCACATAAGACAATATTTTTATACATTTAAATGTATTTAAAAGTCAAATATTTATACATTTTTCATTAAACTTTTATAGAATATGTCAGATTTAGTTTGGAGTTAAATGGCTAACATAGAGGCATATCTTTCCAATATTATAATGTTTTCCTCATAACCCTCGATTTATTTTTCATCATTTTTATTGAGGCCAATTTTCTCCCTCCCTATTTTATGTTATAGAGTATAAGGAAAAAAAATAGTGAAAAAAAATTCCCTTATTATTTCCACTCCATTACATCAAAATCATCATATGGCTTCATATTCTTTAACAACGTCCACCATTTATCAAATTATCCCTCCATCTGAAAATCATCCAACATAAACTTCTCTTTATCAAAGCATTGTAGTATGGAAAAGATATTTTCTATGGGTTTTTATAGTGACCCTCTCTTTTCATACATAGAAATTACATAACATTTATGGAAAACATAAAACATTATATGAATGGATTCCAAAATACCATATTAGTTTAGTTCCTTTGGAAACTTTGAACAAAAATATTCTATCACAATAAAATATCTTCAATGATTCCAAAAATGTTATTCCCCCTTAGTAATTATAATTAAAATAACTTATTCAAAACATGGGGAATGGAATCATAAGAAAGGAGTGATCTTGAGTTCTCAGTAAGAACAAATAAAGGAAATTCTTATGTGTATCATGGACATAAGGTTTTGAGAACATGATCATGATCATTATAATATCCTAAATTTCATATCAATGATCATAAACGTGAATCATGGAAATAATATTTACAGATTATAGGACATGAATCATAATTAAATAAATCTCATAAGCCATTAAATCATAAGATAAAAACAAGACAATGAATAATGGAATACACATCCATTTATAACATAGTGATCATGTATAAGTTGAAAGAGGTTCAAAGATTAAGTTAAGTACATGAAATCAGGCGCTCTCATAGGCAAATGAACATGAAACCAAGTCCATGTATAATGTTGGGAACATATAATCTGGTTCACACATAAAATTTTGAAAATATAATCAGGTTCATGGATGACATTGTGAACATATAATAAGGTTTACTCATAACATTATGAACATGTAATCAAGTTCACAAATAAATTTTTGGACATGCAACAAGGTCCTTTAATAAAATTATGAACATGTAATCGGGTTCATATAAAACAATTATACTCATGAGTAATCCATATATACACAATGCATTGAATGGAGATATAGGTTCCACCCATCTCATAATACAATCACTCTTACATGTGACATGAGATAGTAAAAATTTCATCATATCATGATCCCAAAAAATGGGTTTTATGAACATATTTTCATAACCCATGAAATAGAGTGGGTATCATTAAAATTTCACTATATAATAACCTATTAAATATAGATAGGTTTTATAATAATTTCAGCAAGTAAATACCCTTTAAGGGAAGCAGTTTTGAAATCGTATAACTTGGGTAATAGAAAAGTGTGTCACAAAGATCATTCCATCAAAACATAAACCATTCACGAAATGAAACGAATGGAATATTGGTAGAGAACATCCTAGATCCAACACTTGAGAACATCATAAATCTCAATCCACTCTGGAGAACTAGACCGTTGTCCTCTACCTCACATGCAACCATGAAATCTACACGAGTACCCCACAGTGGCCTAGCAGGGTGTAAGTAAAACTCAGTATGCCAACACTAAAGTTTTCTACAAAAGAGACCGTCTAAATATGTATTTCATGAAAATACTAAGTACTGTCACGTAAAGAAGAAATATGTCAAGTATCCATTAGTAAAAATGTTTCATCTAAGTTGATCCACCATTAAATTTAGATTCAATACTTATAAAATCTTGTTTCTTAATTCACCCATTTTATGTGTTTAATGTATCAGTAATGTTCAATAATTGCAAGGAATATGGGAATATCCAAGACCAATATCACTAGGTAAACACAAAACAACAACCAAATTATCCTCAACTCGAAGCCTTAGTCTGGGCAGAATGAAACTGTTAGGCGACTAGAACTTTGTTCCCTTCCCAAACACGTGTATTAAGGGAACCGTTTAGATCCTCAATACAACTTGACTCATAGGCCTTGAACCTCATGTATATACCACATTCTACCAATCCATGTGTAAAATATTATTTATCCATCCACTACACATAATAAAATTACATCCAAACGTAGCCAACATCATTAGCCTTATCACAACAATAAATAAAATAATAATAAATATTATGCCATAACAAATTAACACATTTATCATTTATTTCACATAACCATTTATGCCAATTCCCATTCCCGATGACCAATTCACTAATCATATTCAAGTACATAACATGATTTACTGACACACTCCCATGAATCTCATTTAACACATATATATGCCAAACCAAACAATCCCTTAGCCATTATCCACAAATAGACACACCTACCCATAATCCTTTATTAATCATTACATTAACCCATTTACACATTCACCAAGGTCACTACTAAATAAAAAATTAATTTCCAACTTTTCTATTTCATTAACCACATTCAGGAGGGTGGGAAGATCCCATGGGTGGCCCTAAATTGGTCAATTTGTCTTGTAGGTATCCCACAAGGATCACAAGGGGGTTCAATTGGTTATTTAGAGAGTCAATATATTAATTATTTCAAATCAAACCACTAACACATCAATAAAATACAAGACCATAACCCCACGTGCACAATTTTATATAAAAACCAAGGGGTATAGATTGTAGTCCATCTAACCCAAATCTATTGATTAACTCACTCCTCATCGAGGTCTTAGAACCCAATTCAACCACCCTTGAAATCAAAAACTTATATTTCCCCAGAAAATAAGGTTTATATAACATTAGATGGAGATAATATAAGGATGAAAATACTAAACCAAAAATAGAAGCTATAGGGATAATTAAATTACCCCTAAATTTGATCTTCACCCAAATGTGCTCCAAACAGCATTGTATCAATGGAGAATTTCTCTTGGTGGATCATGGGAGAACTTATTCATCACTAGGATTCAAAAGAGGAGATGAGGGGTGAAAATCAGGTGAGGGTTTAAAATACCATAATGAAATTTAGGTATATCTTCTAAACATTATAGGGGCATGTGGTTTACTAACATGGTATGAAAAAATTGAAGAAAATTGTGTGCTAGAAACTATCTAAGGGAATCTAGGTCACATTGTTACCTGGGTTAGCCGTAAGATTTGAAAAAATGTGCACAACCCGTGTGGTATGACACTATCCAAAATTTTTTCCACCCCGAACAGTTTACATAACTGTGCACTAGTCCTTCCCCAACTATTCACCTAGAATAGTTTTCCCCTATTTTCCTTTAATCCAAGTTCGGAACCCTCCGAACACCCTCAAGGCCCCTTAAATATCTATAAAATATATTATTATCCCAAAAACGATATAGAAACCAACATTTATACAAGTAAATACCTCCATTTAGTCTGGGATTTTACAGCCTCCTCACCTTATGACGGCTCTTCCTCATGGTTATCTTCTAGAATGTTATTGAGTTTCTAAAGAAAATAGATCAACTTACTAGTCCTTCATATCCAAATCTTACTCCCAAGTTTATTCACACACATTTCCTTGTTTCCATAAAACTCAAACTAAGGGAACAATATTTACATGCAAGGCATTCTCACTATGGTCCACAATACTAACTGAATTCTCTTTAAAGGATGTAGGGCCTCCATCTCTACATCTTCAATATTGAACATGTGAGATGGGTCAGGATGATACTGTTGGAGTTGATAGTGTTGAAAAACAATGTGCACTCCACTATAACTCTATTGGAGAGCCAGTCATTAAGACCCTGGTCTGATCCTCTACATGATCTCAAATGGTCAAACATACCTGGCTTCCAACTTTCCCTATTTCAATATTCAATGATGACTTAACCTTTGTAACAACTGAAGAAACACTCTTTCACCCACCATAAACACAAGAAGTCTACAATTTCGATCTTCATATGAATTATCCCTACTCTGATTCATTTTTATATGCTTTGGAATCCATATAACTTCTTTAACATATCATTCTTGAGACATAGTCCCAATAGCTCAGATTATACATCTTCTAACCATCACAATAGAGATATACATGTTCTTCTATAGAATTCCCTGAAAGGCTCCATCTTAATTGTATCCTAAAAAATATTGATGTTGAAAAACTCAATAAGTGATAAGTTTTTTCCCCATAAACCACCTAAATCCATAACACAAGCTCTCAACATATCTTCTAATACCTGGATCCTATACTCTGATTGCACGTCAGTCTAAGGCTGATAAGCCATACTCAAAAACACTTGGGTACCCAACGCCTTCTATAATCCTTTCCTGATGTGAAATGTAAAAAGAGGATCATGGTCTGAAACTATGGTTCTCAGCACAACATGAAATCATAGTGTCTCTTGAACAAATAACTCACCCAATTGATCAACTGTATAAGTCTCCTTGATTAGTAAGAAATGGGCCACCTCATTCAATCGATCCATAGAAACCGAAACTGAATCATTCTTTTGAGGAATCCTCGAAAGACTCGCTACGAATTCTATATGAACTAGAGTTATTTTTCCATGCACACCCTACACTTATAGGTGCATCTTAGAAAATAAGGCCCTAATTTTCCACTTTGTGTTTGATTCCTAAACCACATGATTCTGATTTTTATGGATCAATACATCCATAACACTATTCCCTTTTCATTGTGTTTAAACCATCTCAAAATCAATGGATTGTAGGTACTCAACCCATTTTCATTGCTGAAGTTTTAAATCTTGCTAAGAGAAATTGTACTTGAGACATTTATAATCAATAAACATCGTGAATCAATATCTTTACAAGTAATGAATCTATGAAATTGTAGTTTAAACCATAATTGCTAACTCAAGGTCATGATTAGGTTAATTTCTTTCATGAGGCCTAAAATTTCATGACCCATAATCCATAAACTGATAATCCTACATCAACACTTCCCCATGTCCAATTGGAGAAGCATCAAAAAAACATTTTGTAGTTATTACCTAGTTCAGATAAGATCATAATCAGTGTGGTAGTCAATTACTTCTTCAAATCTTGAAAATCATTCTCACATGTCTCTGACCACTCAATATTAACTCCCTTCTTGGTTAATCTTGAGCTTGGAAGTTAAAAATTGGATAAATCCCTAATGAAACTTCTATAATAACCATAAAATCCTAGAAAACTATGAACATAAAAATCATTATTGGTTTGATACCAACCCACCACATCCTGAACATTATTTGGATTCACTAACACTCCATACTTAAATATGATGTGTGCCAATAAGTTAACTTTATCAATCCATAAATAAGATTTCGAAATCATGGTGTAAAACCTATTCAATCATAGTGTACTCAAGATTATTTCAAGATGTTTAGCATGATTGTCAAGAGTTTTGGAGTACACCAAGATATCATCAAAAAATATGAGCACAAACTGATCTAGATATGGGTGAAATTTGTTTTTCATAAAATCCATGAACACAGCCGGTGTATTGGTCAACCTTAATGGCATCACCAAAAAATAATACAACCTATACCTTATTTGAAAGGATATCTATGGTATGCCAGAAGGACACACCCATATCTAGTGTTATCCTAATCAAACATAAATCATGGAAAACACAGAACCACCTCTCAACTAGTCAAACATGTCATAAATTCTAGGATGCGGGTACCATTTCTTAACCTCTATCTAATCTAGCCTTTCATAATCAACACATAACTTTAATGGTATATATTCCATCATAGAAAATAGTACAGTAGATCCACAAGGTGGAATACTAGGGCAAATAAACCCATTACACTCATACTCCACTAGTTGGACATTATGTTCCTAATGTTCTCCATACACTGTTCAATATGGAGGAAATGAGATTGGCTCAGCCCCCAACAATAATTCAATCATAAATTCAACATATATCTTAGGTGTCATCCTTGAGAAACTCTTATAAATAACATCCAATAATCTATCTAAAATGGGATGAAAGACTTGTTGTTACCTTCCCCCTTCATCTGGTTCATGGTAATCCACTTGAGATTTTCACTCTCCCAACTACTAGTAAACTAGTCATGATTGGCTCTCCTAAACATCCCACTCACCATAAAGGACATAAGTATATCTATAAAGATATGTGGACATCACTAGACATTGGTATCATATGATATGGTCATTATACAACACCATCCAATCCATGCCCAAAATTAGGTCAAAACATGACATCTCTAAGACAAAATGGTTCCATAGAAAATGATATCCACCATCCTCCAAGGCACTACCCTTACACTATCTTATATTCTTAACCCATACCCATAATAGAGTATCAAGTGACATAACTCCACACACGCTTTATAAGATTAAGACCAACACAACTACAAACTGAGAATAAATAAAATAATGTGTAGAACCTATATCAAGTAAAGAACTACAAGCATGGATGCTACAATAATCATTCCTCGAACAGTAGATGGTCATGACACGCCACCTTCAGAAGTAGTTTGATCCACATAAATATGACTTTAACTTTTACACTACTCCCCCAACTGAGTACCATGACTAGAAATACATTTATGGTATGGGTGATCTCACCATAGAGTTCCACATACACCACCCCTTCTAGCACGACCTGTGGACCTCGAACTCCAAGCTTGATATGGATTCAATGACCCTTTGCATGCACTCAGCATCTGCCTCTGAACTCCATAATTTTTCGAATGTTGCGGGTTTTTTATGAACCTATGAACATGGCCTGGCCTACAATATGCTTCACACTAGAATGTTGATCAGGGAAACTGACCATGCATGTTCCTCAGCCTACCACACTGGAAACATAACACCAAGTCATCACCCTAAGAGGTTTCCCCCACATCTAGATGCTCTGTGCACTTCCACCCTCATAAAATCCTTATCCTTATCTTGCCTCAAGGTTTTTATATAGAAGTATACAATGAAGATCTACTAGAAATATTTCCACATAATCCCTTTGTCTTGAACTATTTGAACCATAATGTCCCCCAATGCTTTTTTCCAGCCCCTCAACGTGTAAGCCTCTAATTTTACACTCTTTTCGAGGGTAGTCTCAAGATGATCAAGAATTTTTTAGATAGACTCTATCTAGAACTCTAATACCTCTATCCCACCCTCTCTGGTAAAGGTAATAGGTTTTTGTTTCTAAAACTCACGGTTCAACTCGAACATACTCCGCACAACGTACCTAGGTTCTTGTTCCATAATCATCATGAAATGAGAAAAGTTCTCATAGAACTCCTCTTCTCAATTTTATTGGATCACCATGTTCTATAACTCCCCTATAGGAAGAGTGTGCATGTAAACACCCTTATATTACCTTATAGGAACATGTATTCCTGGTGGGATTTACCAATAATTTCATTTTATATCCTTAGAACACATACCATAATTATCTCACAATATATAAGGAAATTTTTATCACTATCCATAATAAAACCGTTTTTTACATGCTACTTGAAAAGTCTTAATCATAAAAAAAACATTAACCTATACTATACACACCAAGTTTATGGCTAACACATTATTACAAACACACACGGTTACAATCCTTACCTTAAACTGATTTCAAAACAGATTTCATCTCAAAACATGCCATGACATCAGTTTGATTCACTAACCCCTATCAATCACACGTATTTAATTATTATTTAAATTTTACTTCCCCTATCCACTCATTTTTATCATCTCATTAATAATCATTTCCATTATCTTCAAGAAAATTAAATGCCTCCAACCGTTTATGCTCCACACACCCTTCACGTTAGTGCCTACCATGATTAATGTATCCTATATACCTAGATGCATATAATTATGCATGAACACAAAAACCCATTCCATTATATCCATGAGAAAAATATCAATAAACAGTCAAACACACAACATGTGCATCACCCAATGGTTAAATATCATCAAATGTAACAACACATAACAAGAACAATAACTCTAACCCTATGTGACTTGGGGTTTCCCACATAATTGGGTTAGTTACTCCCAAGAATGAGCTCATATGAAAGTCCTATAAATTTACTAACCACCAATCAACCCAAATAGTATGTCACATAAAAGACATCATTAGATTCCACTTTGTAATGTCCCAAACACGGGAGCCACTAAACAGGTGCCCTGAGCTGGTTCACCGCATGACCTCAAGCATGCATCATCATATGCTAGAGGACTATGACTATCATTGAGGGTCTAAAGTAACATGTGGAGACTATAACCTCTTCACTAGAGAAATAAACAATATAAATTAAATATAAAAATTGAAGAATCGTATAATAAATAATGAACATGCATAAAAATCCATTTCTAGAAAGAAGGTACAAACCAGAACCGACAGTAAGTATAACAATCCATGATACTGTATCAAGAGAACAAAACCCAAAAAAAATAGTTGAATCCACAAAATGGACCTGAATCCATTTTTGGAACCTCATCCACACACATCCCAAAAATGACTCAACTTTCGAGCACATGACCTTGGTCCTTTACCTTACCTACAACAACGAAATCGACTCAGGTACCTGACGGTGGCCCGAATAGGGTGGGAGTACAATTCTGTAGGCCAACACCAATGGTGTCAATAATATTTTCAGTCGAAATAGATTGTTTATGAAAATAATATGTAGTTACAAGTAAATTAAGAACAGTTCATGTAGCCATTAATAATAATGTTTTCCATAAGTTGGCATATCATTAAATTCTGATTCAATGCTTATGACATATTATTGATTACATCAACATTTTCACATGTTCAATGTATTAGGCATGTTCAATAATTACATGGAATATGGGAATAACCATGCCTTATCTCACTAGCGAAAAAATCACAATAACCACATTATCCTCACCTCAAAACCTCAGTCTTGGAGGAATAAAACTGTTATGGTAATAGAATTAGGTCCCCTTCCCTAACCCCTATATTGAGGGTAGAGTTTAGGGCCTCAGTCTAACTCAAACCGTGGGTATATAAATTCATGTCTATAACCCACTATAACAAGACATGTTCTCGTTCTTATTTATTTTTTCACTACACATAACCACATTGCAACCAAACATAGCCAATATCATTATCCTTATCACAAAAATAACAATTAAAATAGAAATCAATATTATGCCATAATCCATTTACACATTTATAATTTATATCACAAAACTATTAATACCACTTCCCATTCCCTATTCATAACTCATTAAGCATGTTCAAATATAAAACATGATTCACTAACACTTCCCATGAATCCCATATGACCCATTTACATTCCAAACTAAAAAACCCTGTTTTCCATTATCCACAAATTGACGCAAATACCCATAATAATTTCCTAATCATTATATTTACCCATTTAATATTCCACCAAGGGATCTACTTAATCACAAGTCAATTTTACACTTTACAATTTTATTAACCACTTTCGGGAAGGTCGATAAACCCCATGTGAGGACCTAAATTGGTCAAGTCATTTTCTTTATATCCCATAGGGATCATTAGGGGGTTCAATTAGTTATTTGGACACTAATTATATAAAAAATTTCAAATGAATCCAAGAGCACAAAAATTAAAGAATGATAACATAACCCACATGCACATATCTATGTAAAACAAAGGGGTATACCATGTAGACCACCTACCTCAAATTCATTGACGAACAAACACCTAAGCAAAGACTTAGATCCCAATTAAACCATCCATTGAAAAATAAACCTTGATATAATAAGAAAATATGGTAATTAGATCTTTGGATGGAGATAAAAAAAGGAAAGAAGCCCTAAACCAAAAAAATAGATTCTAAAGGGAGAACTGGCTTACCCATATCTCTGATCAGCACCAAATAATGCTCCAAATAGATTAGGATTGATAGAGAATCACTCTTAAAAGCTCTAGGGAGAACGTTTTCATCACTAGGGTTAAAAATTGTAAATGAGGGTTGAAAATCAAGTAATGGTTTAAAATCCCATTATGGCATTTTTTTAAATTTTTCCTACATTACAGAGAAACAATGTTTATCTGTGAAGTTCGATAAACCATATGAAAATAGTGCACTATCCCCCTTATAAGGGGAAGTAGGGTCACTCAGTTACCTGAGAAAGGTAGATGGTTTAACAAACCATGCATAAACCATGTGATATTCCACTTTCCAAAATTTCTCCCACCCCACACGGTTTACTTAACCATTCACTATTCATGTGCCAACCGTGCCAACCATAGTTTAGTCCATTTTCCAATTATTTCATATACTAAACCCCCATAACACACCACAAAAACTCCACTAAGGACCCTAAAATTTCTGGGAAACATTTTATTAACCTAAAAAAATATTGAACTCAAATTTAAAATACATAAATTCCTCCACGGAGTCTAGGATCTTAATATAACAATAAACTGTAAATTTTTGGTGACTGTGAATTATAATATAATGAAAATAATAAAATTAAAAGAATATTAAATTTCATGTAAACAGTTATTTTCATTATATAAATATTAAAATATATTATATACACCTCATATAAAAATATAGTGACATAACATGTCTTGTGTCTCAAAGAATGAGAATTGAGACAAAAACAACTTTACTGAGTTTATAATTTTTGTAACAAAAACTACCATAAATAACAATCATAAAATATATATTTAAATATCCATAAATATAATTATAATACTAATAGAATACATTCATGTTTATTATATACACCATATAAAATAATTTACTGGTAAATAAGGGATATATCTCAATGAAATAAAACTTAGATGAAATTCCCTTACCATGTGTCTTGACTCCCATCGTACTCAAAAAAACTCTTGTCTAATAAATATTAATTTATTATTAATATATAAAAAACCAATATTTTTATATCTAATACAATATTTATTTATTAAGGCTATATATTACATGCTTATAAAGATTACACTTCGGGTAATATTCACTTTGTTTTTCACATGAGTCTTAATTTGTTATATCTTTGGTCCTTATACTTATATCATGATTTAAAAAACATAATAAATGATATATATAATTTATATTCAGTATATTTTTATTATAATAATATATTTAATATATGATTATGAAAAGGAATACACCATTCATGGAGATAGTAGGCCAAACATACGTATGAACACTATTTCTGTTTAATTGTCGTATTAAAATAAAGAAGGTAAATGACATATATGTGTGTGTGTGTATATATATAATTTATCAATTAGTATTATTATATCATATATATCATATATGTTCACTAAACCTATCTTTAATATATTCCATGTAGTGTGTGAACAAATCACATCACTTAGATGGGGTGGTAGTCTACACTTCCTCAAATGAAATTATCCTATTTAAACAAAATGTAAAGTGTCAAGATATGTGTAGTTAAAGGATTAAATAATATTAAATACATAATAAATATAATAAATAACATAAAGAAATATTTTTTCCATAATAATTCCCACCATGAGATGTGGTAATGGAAAAATGAATAATCATCGTTCAATGATTTGGTAGTTTTCCATACACATATACAATATTTTGTTACCCCTTAGATAGATGTGTTTGTATGTTTAGGTTGAAATATTAGAATAAAAAATACAAGTGTATTTAGGATAATTTTGTTTTATAAAATAATGTAATAAGATTAATTAAGGTGTTGGAGGGAGAAAATAAATGAACGGGGCATTATGGATGGTGTTACCTCTTAATAGGGTAACTCCTTTTGGTTTGCCGCAAAGGGATTCTTTGGAAGGATGTGTGGAAAAAGTGGGGATTAAAAGGAAGGGACATTTTTTAGAATATATTTGGTAAGATATTGGTCATTCTAATGTTTCTTTATATGTGTGAGGAATTGGGAGGAGGGAAGGCCTTTTATAGTGGAGGAGGAGTTGCACTCTTGTAAATTTTGGGAAATTAAATTCTACCAAATATTTTCGAAGGGAAAGTGGATCGAATACTGGTAAAGTGTTGATAAATGTTATAATAGGGTCTATATAAGTGCATAAAAAAGATTTTAGATAACGTTTTATATCATTTAGTCCCTTAATTTTATGCATTGGTCCCTAGTTAGGCATAACTATACCTTAATCGATGTAATTAATTTTAATTACATTCACTAACCGTTTTTGTAAAAAAACTAATTTTACCTTATTAGAAGATATATATTATGATTATTCCAAATATGGAATCCATTTATTCATATTCAAACCACATAAGTAGAAGAAACTAATTGAAATTTAATCTCATATTTGGGTCGACAATTAGAGTTTTTAAAGTAAAAACGTTCAAAAGTTTGCTATTTTTTATATTCAATTTCAATGGGAAATTGATGCCAATGACACAAATTGGTTTTATTTATAAAAATATTAACTAATTATAATTCTAAACAAATTTAAAATATAATTTCACCTTTAAATAAATTATATTAAAAATAATTTTTTTTTAAATTCAGTAATTTCCAATTTTCATCCCAAAATGATGTTTTTCAAAAAAATCACATAAATTAACCCTAATATAATTTTTACATTCTAAATTAAAAAATGAAATATATTTTATCAAATTTAGTTTCTAAATGTTTCTGAAATTAATTTTTTTTATTTTTCATATAAGGACATTAAAAGTAGTTCACTTGAAAAAAATATTATTTTAGAACTATAAGGACTTTACCAAAACAAATATCGTTAATTATCAATATAGTTTATTTATATAAATAAAATTAAAAAAATATATTTATTTATTACTGTTACTATTTTTAATTTAAATGGATGTGTTATAATTAACTTATTTAAATAATTATAACAATAAAAGGATGCTTTATAAAAACTCAGTGTTTCTTGTAATGTATGTCATATCGGCATTTTCTGTAGAGAAATCCATGTCGATTCCAAATTAAAATAATTATTTACTTAGTGATTTAATATAAAAAACTATTTTCAGTATTGTGTGAAATGAAAATATCAGTGTGTTAAATTAATTCTAAACAAATCACAAAATCATAGGGTGTTGCGTTCTACCCCCTTAAAATGAAGATCACCCTCAGAATTCGTTCGGGTTGTCAAAGGTTTAGTATTTGAAAGATTAATTCATAGAAACCCACATCGTAAGAATTAATACTAAAAAATCTTTTAAAAAGTGAATGTTAGAACCATAAGGGTTTCCAAAAGTAACATATAACTACGTTTCTACATGGTATAACATAGGTTGGGAGTGAATATTGGACATATAGGGAAAATGTAAATATTTATAGTGAGTGATTGAGTTCATCAATCATAAAAAAGTGATTATTAATGAAATTTTTAGGGACATGAATTCATAAATATCTAATGATTTATAAGTTCATCGGTTCAACCGACACTAATGTAATTGGACAACAATTTTTTATTATTATCTTGACTTTTAGTAATTCTTTTATTAACCAATTCTATATAGAAATATACTTGGTATATTTATATAAAAAAATCATTCTTTGTTTAGGATTATAACTATTTTTAATCCATAAATAACTTTATTAAATGGATTTACCTAAATTATAATTTGATTCTTGAAGCACTAAAATACAATTTAGTAGATATTAAGTCCCATAAATTAATGAAAAGTAAAACTATTTATCTATAACTACTCATAAAAATATGTATGGTTAATACAATAATCTATAAAAATAATAAGTAACACTAATATTTCATCATAAATAATTGTTTATCATAAATAATTATTCATTAACCAGGACATCACACTGGCCAATGGTAGGCCTGAAACCATTATTGTCCTTTGATCATGGGTTCATGAATTGCGGCCTAGCTGAACATGATTGGTTGTCACCTGATATAAACTATATGATTTTTTAAACCTCATTAATTAAATTTTAAAAATAAATATGATCTAAATTGTTGAAATAAGTCTAATCACTAAAGAGAATTTTAACCAAGGTTTTAAAAAAATCCCAATACCCAAATACTTCCTCTAAAGTTTCACATAAACTTTTCATGAATAGTTATCCTTATAACCCCTTTGAAAGATTGAAATCAAAATATTTGGAAATATATTCATGAAATCATATTAATATTGATACCCCATATAACATAGGGCATTACTTGGCGGTCACATTCCAATCATGTGAATACTTACATAAATTATTCTCTTGAAATAGGGTAATAACCTAAATTAGTATAAATAATTATTAAAAACATGAATGCTTCCTTATTCTAAATTTTAATATATATATTCCATAAATCCAAGAAGTTGTGAACTTCATCCCTGATAACATATACCACCTTGAAAATAATTAGGTCCATTGTAATCTGTATTATCTAATTACTTATTAATATCCAACACATATCTATTCAAACATCATTATCTCAATTTTAGGCATTAATTAAGGGTTACCTTCCCTTAATAAAAATATCACCTTTATATCAAGTCACTCTTCTATGTCCTCATCAATATTTAAAATGTATTTTTCAATACTTAATCAAAACTTATTCATAAAATAATTATATGTTTCATGATTTAGAAAACATGAACTCTGAATTCCAAAACATAAATACTTAATTCATCTAACATTATTCTTAAACCATTATAATAGCTTCATATAATTATTCATTTGTACCTATTTCTTATAATAATAACTATGAATCATTCTTAAGGTTCCTTAACCCCAATATAATCTAACTTTGAACTATTAATTTAAGAAATACTAAGAGAATTTCATATACCATTCACATTTCGTTTTTTGCCTCTTTATATTCATAAGTATAACCAACACTTGTATCATCTTCTTGATACTCATTATGAGATTTACACATGGAAAATAAATTATCATAATTATAATACATCTCGCATATAAAACATTAAATTTCACCAGTTTTACTTCTAGTTATCTCCATTGACTAAAACTAGAGAGAATAGTGTGACAAACATTTATCGTACTGTGATACCATATAATCATGAAAATTTACATATAGATTGCCTAAATCATGGATCCTGCTAATTTAATCTATGAAACCAAATATTTCTACAAGTTTTTATATATTCATATTCTATTTAAATCATTTATTATGGTTTATAATGATTTTGTAAATTCCAAAAGCATGTCCCCCAGGAGGGTCAAACCAGGTGTGTAGTAGGGCCTGCTATCGTGTACTAGATTACCTTGAGTTAGGCCTAGAATCTCTTGTTAAAGTTGTTACACCTGGGAACATCTATGCTAGATCCACATCCAATTTTAGTATCCAAATTTTAATTTATTCACGTAATCTAATCACTATATCCTTCAACAAATTTCATGACATTTTACTATTATTTTCCTCATCATTAAACTTATCCTTAGACATGTCTTTAGGGTTATCACTAATGTTTTCTAATCCTATTATAAAAATGTTAACTAAAACTTTTCTTTGAGAAAAAATAAAGACCACTTATATTTTGATAAATATAAATTACATAAATTTTTTGGAATTATTAAAACAATATACAAACATTCACCCAAATACCAAATTATTTTAGTGCATTTAGAAACATGGAATAAAAATATTCTAGATCAGGGAAAGATATTCAATTTTTCTCGATATGATATTCCCCATTAGTAATTATAAATAAAATAAATTCATCAAATCCTAGGTAAATGAAACATAATAAATGGGTGAGCTCAAATGATCAAAAAGGGTATATAAAGAAAATGTGTATGTATATCATGAATATATGAGTATACTAATGTGATCATGATCATTAGAAGATCATACCCAGCATATTAAAGATTCTAAACATGAATCATGGAAATATCTGCATTTCATAATACATAAATAAGAAGAAAATAAATAGAATAATCCATGAAATCATAACACAGGAATAAGACATGGAGTGGTGGAATACACATAAACATATAACATACTGAACATGTTTGAGTAGAAATAGGTTCACACATAAAGTTAAGGGCATAAAATCAGGCCTCTCATATACATATAAACATGAAACCATGTCCACAGATAATGTTTTGAACTTGAAATCAGGTTCACACATAACATTTTGAACCTTCAATAAGGATCTCTCATAACATTGGGCACATATAATGATGTTCACTCATAACATTATGAACATGTAATCAGGTTCATGCATAAACATATGGACTTGTAACTAGGTCCATGCATAACAATTGGAACGTGTAATAATGCCCACGCATTAAATTTATACTCATGATTTATCCCTCATTACCCAATTTATTGGGGGGGATATATAGGTCTCAACCTTCTCATAATAAATTCATTCACACATGTTCTAAAAAATAATGAAAATTTCATCATATCATGACCCATAAAAAAGAAGATTTTAATAATTATCCTATCAAAACCCATAAAATGAAATGTTTATCAGTAAAATTTCATCACATAATATCCTTTACAAAAGAAATAGGTTTCATAGAAATTTTATAAATTCATAACTCTTTAGAAGAATAGATTTTAAAATAATATCACCAATAAAATATAAATGGGTGTCCTAAGCATCCTTCCGTCAAAACATACACTATTAAATAAAGGATATGAATGGAACATTTGGATAATTTCATTAATAGAAATGTGAAACATCAAAGGATGTCATATTAAATATAAGATAATATGGAAATATATTTTGAAAACGTTTCATGAGGAAAATATCCTTTCTTCTTTGAATAATGATTTAAAAAAAATAAAAACCTTTTGAAAACCATATTCCTAGAAATAAACTTGAAAGATTATAATGAATTATTTGAATACCTTTTGGAATATTTATTTAAAACATATAATAAGAGCGTAAAATAGTTTTCAAAACCATTTCATTGAAAATACTTTTCTAACTTATAAATAAGACATAAAATCATTTAAAAATTATTTTCCTTGAAAATGTGAATCTAATCATGGAAGATATTTGAAAACCATTTTCCATGAGAATAAATAGTTTAAAAACGTATAAATCTTGAAAACATTTTGAAAACCCATTTATTCAAACAATAAGATTAAAATATTTTAAATAATTACTAAAATCATTTTTAAAACATTTTTGAATGAAAATACATGAAAACATATTTACAAAACATAGTTTTTAAATAACACAAAGTTTTGACCGAAAGGAGAAATAAATTCATATTTTAATAAAAAAATTATTAATTATCATAAGAACCAATGATTGTAAAAATTTCACCATTAATTAGATATAACATACATATCCATAGCGTAAGAAAATTCCCGAGATTTGTTTAGATATGGATTATAACATATCATCAATGGAATCATAATCGTAAACAATCTTGATAAATGATGAGATTATAATAATAAACTGTTACCACATTCGTAATATTAAATAAAAAAATAATGAAATAAATAATGTTAATTGATTCTTAAATATCATGAAGATAAGTATATTATTGATATAACATGTAATAGGTAGTACATACACCTCATATAAAAAATATAGGTGCATAACATGGTATGTGTCCCAAAGAAGGAAAATTTAGAAAAACAATTACTTTACCAGTGTGGTAATTTTTGAAACATAAACCCTCTAAAAGGATGATAATAAAATAAATATGTAAATACTTATACATTAAATTATAATTTTAATATAATACATTAATTTTCATTACATACACTATGAAAAAAATTGAGTGGTGAATAAAGAATGTATCTCATGAAAATAGAAAGTGAAATGAAATTCCATACCTTGTGTCTTGACTCTCATTGTACTTTTACAAACCTAATTTATAATAAATATAAATTTATTATTAATATATCACATAGGAATATTCATATTTTCAATACAATAATTATTTTGATTATGTATTTATATTTCCCTCTTGTTCAGGTTATGCTTTGCGTAATATTTACTTTGTTTTTTCGCATTTTTCATTATTTGTTACATCTTTGGTCCTTATAATTATATCATAATTTAAAGAATATAAAACGTGATATAAATATAATTTATATTTAGTATATTTTTATTATAATTATTCATATATTATAGAAGTAAGAAATGTAATACACCATTCATGGAGACGGTAAGCCGTACGCACGCACGAACATTGTTTCAATTTAATTGATGTATTGAAAGAATGAAGGTAATTGAAATATATGTATATATATAAGTACTAGAGTATAATTATTATATCATATATAATATATAATTTCAATTCTCCCTTTTTTAATACATTCCATGAAGTTTGTGAAAGAATCACATCGCTTTGTGGGGGCGGTAGTCCACACTTCCTCGAACAAAATTTTTGTATTTACACTAAATGTAAAGTATATGGATATTTGTGGTAAAAGGATTAATCAAAATTAAATACATAAAAATTTAATATATAACATGTATAAATATATTTTCCACTATAATTTCCACCATGATATGTGGAAAATGAAAAATGAATTATCGTAGTTTAGTGAGGCGTAGTTCGTCGTACACATAAACAACATGATTATTACCCATTAGATGGGTGTGTGTGTGAGAATAGGTATAAAAAATATCATAAAAAACACTAGAATATTTAGGATATATTTTTGGATATAAATGAATATAATAAGTTTAATTTTGGGGTGGGATAATGAAAATAAAAGTAAAGATCTTGAGTGAGGGTGTTACCTCGTAATCAGGTAACACCATTTGGTTTATGTCAAAGGTATTCCTTAGAAGGAATTCTGAACAAAGGGAGGATTCAAAGAGTAAATGATATATTTTTAGGAGATATTTGGGAAGATATTGGTTGATCAAAAGTTTATCTATAGTTGTGAGGAAAGTGGTAGAAAGGGAGGCCATTTGTAGTGGAGGAGGAGTGACACTCTTGTATATTTTCGGAAAGGAAATTCAACCCATGTTTTTGCTATAGAATATAGATCCAATAATGGTAAAAAGTAGATAAAAGGGATTATAGGGTATAAATGTTTCAATAAAATATATTTATATAATTTTTTATGTCATTTAGTCTCTTATAGTTAAGTTTTAGTTCTTAGTTATGCATAATTTTACCCTAATCAATGTAATTAATTTCAATTAATTTCATTAGTATTTTTGGTCAATAACTTTGTTGACCTTATTAAAAATTAAAAATTATGTTGATTCAAAATATGGAATCCATTTTCCCTAATTAAAATCACATAAATGGTGGTAATAAATTTATATTTAATCTCTCAATGGGGTCGAAAATTTGAGTTTTTAAAATAAAAACATTCAAATGTTTGATATGTTTTTATATTAAATTTCAAAGTAAAACTGATTTCAAGGACACACATTTTATTTATTGAAAAATATATTATCCAATTAAACTTTAATTGAAATTTATAAAATAATTTTACATTATAAATAAAATATATGAAAAAATATTTTTGAATTAAAATTTAGTATTTTTCATTATTCATCCAAAAATGAAGTTTCTCTAAGAAAATCCCATAAATACACCCTAAGTTAATTTAAAAATTATAATTTAAAAAATTCATTTTATTTTGTAATAATAAATTTCTAATTTTGTCTAAATTTTTTTATTATTTCTCATTGAAGGACATTAAATGTTTTTTATTTGAGAAAAGTGTGTTTTTTTGAACATATAAAGACATTACCAAAAATTATATCATTCATTATAAACATTTTTTATTTATATAAAATCACAGTAAAAATGTATTTAAAATAATTATTACTATTCATATTATTTTATTTACCAGCTAGGTTATAATTGTCTCATTTAAATAATTATAACAAAAAAAATTGATACTTTATAGAAAATCGATGTTACATGTAATGTACTCCAAGTCGGTTTTTCATGTTGTGCAAGTCAAGTCAATTCCATGTGAAAGAACTGTTTGAAATAGTTATTTAATATAAAAAACTATTTCTAGTATTTTATAAAATTAAAAATGTCAACATATTAATTTAATCTAAAAAATCACAAAATTCCAGGCAATTACAGTGTGATCCATTTTTCAGCTATTAATTGTTCAAAATATCTATTAAATATCAAATTCATTTTATCAATAAACGTATAAATTAAAATATTCTACATTTTATGGGGATGTTTTTTACTCCCAATTTTTCTAATAAAATATGGATTTATTTGAGTATGTTGTATAATGAAGTTATTGAATCAAACTCCCATTTGCTTCAAGATATCATTTGGGAAGTCAACTCATTTCTTATCACATTATTTGTTTTCATAGATCCACCTATTTCCAGTTGACACATGCATTTCATGGGACTTCGGAAAAAAATTATTTTCCTAGTTTAGAATAGTGTCTAACTATGGTTGTATCACTTGAATATATTCTCAATTTGTTTACCCAATTATTCTAAATCACTTAAAATATTTCTTTTTATATTTTTAACTATTTTATAAAGACATTTATAATTTTTTTTAGGTTTTTTGATTTTATTTGAAGTAATTGAAATGATTAGAAATATAATATTATAAACTAGAATTAAATTTTTTTTTAAAAAAATTGTTAAGGGAGAAAGGACTTGGTTTTTGGATTGTTTTGGGTTCAATCATTATTCTCCTTTATTTTTTTCTTTTTCTATTTGATAATTCAATAATTAAATATCATGATTAATTACTATTTATTTTATTTATAAATTATAGAATATTTAAATGCATAAGCTTTCTCAATTCCACCACCTCTATTAATCAAGGTTGATTAAACCCCTTAGTTGAGGGTGTTCCATCATCCAAGACCCGGAACTATCAAAAATATTTTATACATTAAATCACTCAAATCTATTATGTAAATATTTATCCAATAAAGAGAATGAAAATAGTTTAAAAAATAGAAATATATTTAGATTCATGTTTTTGGGGGGAAGTCACTAATTCTGGGACATTCACCTCACCCATTCATGATAATTAAATCAGCCACAAACATAAAATTATGTTTATGAAAATTTAAGATAATATTAGCCTCCCTCTCAGGCCAAGCCTCGAGGTCGGACCCTCATTTTTTAGGGTAAGAGACCAAATGGTGGATGTGAGAAAAATGGATTCTTAAACTAAAATATAAATATGAAGAATGAGTATAAAATAAAAATAATAATGGTGTGTGAGGAAAATTAAATAAAAATAATAGAATAAAAATAATTGATATGAGAGAGAGTGAGGGAATAATATAAAATAGAATAATACTAAAATAATAAATTAAATTAAATTAAAATGTAAATAATGTTAAATTAATAAAAATAATACTATTATTATTATTATCATTATTATTTAGAAGAATAAGAAATAATTTTGAATGGGTAGGGGAACAATTTTATTAAAATGCATTAGCTAATTTAAAAAAATTAAAATAAAATTTCAATTTTATAAAAACTAAAACAAAAATTAAATGAAATAAAAATAAAATAAAATAATAAAGAAGAAGGGATGGAACCAGTGTGGAATCCACTATGGTGGGATCCCTCTTTTGGTGTCAAACAATCTCTTGGATCAGAATAATTACATCATTTATATATAAATCTAAGGAGGATCCCTCAACTTCATCCTCATTCATTGCTCGAGATCTAAGTATGAAATTAACCATCCATGAATATACAGTGATGATTCAAAATTCATAACACAAATAGGGATTGGTAGTTTCATAATTGATTCATGTACAAGATCCATGTGTGGTAGCCTTTAATGAAAGCACGGTGTGCGGTGTTGATGTGGCAGTATGGATGTGGCCCGATGATGACCAGTAGTAGAGAATGGTTGCAGTAGGTATGGAAATTAGCAGCACACTTTCTGAATTACTACGAAAGTGCATGGTGGTTGTGGTGATCAAGATCATGGTGGAATCGGAATCTGAGTAATAGAATGGTGATCGGCAGGATGACAGTGTTGCTCCTCCCTCCATCCATCCTTTTAATTGGTCGAGTGGGAGTCATATAAGGGTTGTGAGTTAGATCAGTGTAGTTCAGACATTCATTAATGGGAGAGGGGATCATAGGTGGTGGGAGTTGTGATGGAGAGATCATGTTTGAGGATAAAAAGTGTGGTCATGGATTTTTACTTGTGTGGTGGTGGTGGCCACATTAGAGAGCATAGGAATATCATTGGAGTGTAGCGGAGTGCAGCGGAGCGTGGAGGAGCATATCAGAACTCTTTTCCTACATCAAAATTACAAGAGAACTAGTTATCCTTTATAAGGTACAATGTGGGAGGCATCGGCCAGACACCTACAGTGGGAATAGTCTCTTGAATTAAATTGAACACACATACCTACTGGAAGTGACACACACAGCCCATGTGGGATTCGACCCACCCCTACCCACTATAGGGTTCACCACATGTGGCCGCCTACATGGGGAATCATCACCAATGCCATGTTCTGGATCGATTGAACCATTCTAGGATAGCCTGGCAGGCTACCCTTTATGGGATGGATAAATAGTGGGCTATCCTAGTTGATGGGATAGCTGAGATCATCTTAATTGTTTTTTGGAAAAACCTTTTCAAAGAGTTATAATAATATATGAACTCTTAGAAAATTTCATTTAATATTAACAAATAAAATCTCAAATTCCAAAATAACATTATTTAGATATTTTACCACCATTTTAGTTCCACATTATAAATTTATCCCAATTTTAAAAAATATGAAAAATCATGGATCAATTTATTGATAAAAATGTAGAATCATAGAAATTTGATTAAAATATAGATAAAAAATGAGTCTGTCAAATACCCACATAATTAAACTATTCTTGTCCACAAGAATACAATCTCAATATAGATGTTCATATGTCACCAATGATATCTATATTCAAATATCAAAGTAATAAAATTAAATAATCATAAAAGTAAAATTAAATTATTAAATTTTAAATAAAATAACAACTCAATTTCACTTTTTTTGAGAAACAATCAAATCATGTGTTTTAATTTTCCCATTTTAAAATTTCTGAAATGTATCTTCTCATTAATTTTGGTTCCTTAATTCATTATTATAAATAAAATCAAAATCCGGATTTACCACAACATTTAATCTTTTTAATCATCACTCTTGATAAAATTCAAGTAGATTTATTCATATATCATGAAAAAAATACTCTGTATTCATATTAATGTAAAATAACCACATTTTCCACATTGTAAATTCTAAAGGAACATAAAATATTTATGGCTTTCAATTCAAGTTCAACTTTTCTCTGAGCTTTAATTTTGGTAGTAATTGATGTTTAAAATTAAATATCAAGCAGAGGTTTTATCTTTTAAAGTATAAATCCTAATATTAAAATTTAAATTATCATGAAATTGTATCAATTCCAATTTCCATAAAAATAAAAATTAAATATGATGATAAAAGTTATTCACAATGAATGATTTTTCACCTAGTTTTCATTTTCTATACATTTATAATTTTTTCAAAGAGACTTTTCATTTTTTACCTTATTATAGTTTCTATTAGAATAAACCACAAATTCACCACCTAACCATAAGTGATAAAAACATTGTTATAGTAATTGTGATTTTTGGTTTTCTTCAATCACACCACATTTTTATCTATTTTTTTTATTATTTTTTTCAATTTATTTTTTTATATTCAATAGGGTAAAACAATTAAAGTACAATTAATGAATCAAAAACCTTCCTCAAGGCCCATAAAAATAAGAACAATAATTTTTCACTAAAATTTAAGTCATCCCTTCTATAATTATTCCCTTTAACCCCACACTTCAATATAAACATATCATGGAATTACTAAGAGGGCTGTAGGAATTGTCAAAAATGTCTTCAAAAATGGCTCTTCCAAAACAAGTCCATTCATTGTTTCTATGGTCAATACAATGATTAGTGTAAATGTGGTATTTTAATGATAAGGACTTTTAAAAATATGTCTCAATTATTATAAATGGTTTTTTTATACAATCATAACTCTAACAAGTTTAAATGAAAATTCTAGTAGGTGACATTTCCCAAGATCACTCAAGAAATAAGCTTATGAAAAAAATGAAGTGATTAGTTTATAATTACTCTAAAATTGGAAAATATGATTTGGTAAAATAAATCGATGCATGATTAACAATTAAAAATCAATTTTCATAAATTTTAGAAATTCAAAGCCTGAAAAATGATTATACAAATTCATTTTCATGAATCAATCAATTCCATTAAATCATGAGACCCCATTTTAATATCCCTACTTCACATTAATAATAAAATTCTCAATTTTACTCATTAAATATTTCTAAAAATAAAATCTGAAACATGGCATCATGGGATTCCTAAGAAACTCGTGTCTCCTTGATAAGTCAATTAAAACATGAATTCAAGTCTGATCATGCTACTTTATAATTAAATATCAAAATATATTGTTTGTAAAAAATGTAGAGAGTTTAAAAAATTATATAATAAAAGTGAACTCGCTTCCAATGAAGAATAGTCGTATTTCCTCCACCATTCTGGGACTACATTGTGCTATAATTAACCAATAAAATAAAAATACTCCATTAATAAAAAGATCATGTCATTTAAGCTTAAAAATAAAAGATGGAGTGTTTTCAATGCTGGACTACTTCCTAAAACATAATATTAAATCTAAATTTCCTAAAAGAATATTAAAGGGAAATTCTTGGTATAATCCCCCATGTTGACCCTCAATTTTTAATACCTATAAAAGTAAGTACCATCTATTATCCTTAATCTGATGGTGGGAGGATCTTCTTGAATTAAACCACCACACGTGAAATTTCGTAGATTTTTATTATTCCTTATTGCTGATGATTAGACTATGGATAGAGTATAACAGATCCACCACCCATTCACAATTATGTACACCTTTCATGATGGGGGTAGGATGATATATGAATCATGACCATTATTTTTTGCTATTTTCTAAACCTCATTCTCTACTAATGATGGATTTACATAGGATGCATGAATTGTACAATCAAATAGAGAATAAGTACGTACATTTACTTATATAAAATTAAAAAATTAATTTTTAATAAGTAATTTTTTCCTTTCAATTTGAGTATACTCTTTTCATATTTCATTAGGCTCAGCAACTTGAATCTCTTTATGGGGATTCACAAATTTATGTCCATAAAAATTAGGGATCTCAATGTGTTCCTCAACAGGTGCATTTACATTTTATGTTTTATTATATAACGAATATAAAATAATCCATGAATTTATATAATAAAAGATGTAGAGAGTGATACCGAATTTATTTTTAACAAAATCAGATGGGATTTTGTCAAAGAAATATTTAACTCCTTGAGTTGGTCCAGTTTCAATCTCTTCTTCTGTGGTGAGTCCCTCTTGGAGTTGGAACTCAATGGATAGAGGCTAGTAGATAGGATCCTCCGTCCTTAATTCAAATTCTCCCACTTGTGTTGTGTCTTCCATAAATGGTGATGGATCATCTTCTTTTCATGGTTTGGTGAGAACAAGTAGTTACTCTCTTTTTTTACAATTTATCTAGCTCTTGTTCATCTCCCTCAAATTGCACAATAGTTACATATTCCTTGTCATAAATCCCCTCTATATAATAATGGAATTCATGGATCTAGCTCTATAGATGGTTTGGATAGGGATAATCATTCATGTTGGGCCTCAACAAATTTGATGCCATCAGTAAAATTGGGCACCTCTGGTGGCACTTCCTTCTTGGTCTTCAGTTTTTTGTAATCAATTTAGACTTTTTCAACTATATATTCTAGTTCCTAAAATTAATTTTGGATGTTATAACCATTTATCATAATATAATCTAGGTTAGTGAGTTCTTAATTATTTTTTAGGGGATACAAATCTTCATTAATATTATATAATGGTTCTTTCACCAATGATTAGTTATTTCATATTTTGAAAAAAAATCACTAGAAAACATCATAGATTTCTTTAGTATCTGTTTTTATAAAAGAAAATTAATTTATCTAAAATTTCAAAATAGAAAAATTAATAAAAATTATGATTGGATCCATGAAAACAATTCCAATTTTGATTCACTCTTATTGGGGGTTGTGGAAAAAGAAAATTATTTCCTTCTACATCATAACAGATAACCATGGTCGTCTTATGTGAGGAGATTCTGAATTTGTTCACCCATTTATTCTAAATCACCTAAACTATTTATTTTTTTGTTTTAATTATTTTATAAAAACAATGATAAATATTTTCTTTTGGGTTTTGAATAACTTTTCAATAATTTGAAAGAAATTCAATATAAAATTCCAAACTAGAATCCATTGATTAAAAAAATGCTATGAAATGAATTGGTTTTGAGTTCTCTTTTGGGTTCAATTGTTATTATCCTTTATTTTTTTATTTTTTGTTTGATAATTAAATCATGAAATATCATGAAAAATTAATATTATTTATATTTTATAATTTTATAATCATTGAATTCCTAATAAATCTCAATTCAACCTCCAACTATAATCAAGGTTGATGACACACCACAGTTGAGTGTGTTCTATCTTCCCAAAATCAGGTTTATCAAAGTTGTTTCTCCATTGACTCACTCAATTCCATCATGTGAGGAGTTATATAATGAAGAGAGAGAAAATGGTTTAAAGATAAATAAAAAATATTGTGTTTCACGTCATTGGGGGTAGTTACCACATTTTGGATATTTAACTCACCCATTCATGTTACTTAAATCTACCAAAAACATAAAATAAACTTTAAGAAAAATTCAAAAACACGTTGACCTACCCCCAGGCTAAGCCATAGGTTTATCCCCACATTTTTTAGGGTAAGAGATCACAATGGTGGAGGGGAGAAGAACAAATTGATAAAAAATAGAAAGAATAATATTGAAAATAAAATAAAAATATTAATGGTGGGTGAGTAAAATAAAATTAAAATAATTGGGATGATATAGAGAGATATAGAGAACAAAATAAGATACAATAAGAAGGAAATAAAAAAGAGAAGAAGTTAACATATAAATAATTTTAAATTAATGATGATGTTGATAATAATAATAATAATAATAATAATAATAATAATAATAATAATAATAATTAGAATAATAAGAAATAATTTTGGATGGGTGGAGAAAATGTTTACTAAAAATTAATGAAATAATTTAACAAAAGAAAATTAAAATTAAAATTGAATAAAAACATAGAAAAATTAAATGATAAAAAATAAATAAGAAAAAGAAAATGGAAGGGGATCAGTGCAACTTCTTCCTTTGTGGGATCCCTCCTGGAGTATTAATCATTCTATTTGGAAGAGGCATTTCCTCTTTTATATAGGCAGTAAGGGAGGAGCCATCAACTTCATCCCTATTTAGTTATATATATATATATATATATATCCATTGAGGATCTTAATCATCTATGAATACCTAATGATGATTCTAAATTCATTACACCCAAGGGAATTTAGTTTTTGAAATTTCATGTGTAGAGAAGATTTGTGTAGGGAATCCTTTCATCCATGCATGGGGTGTGACAGTGTCATCGAAGTGTGGCCATTTCACTGGTAATAGCCAATAGCTAAGCATGACAGCTGTAGTTACATTTATCAGTTGTGTATTGGGTGACAGCATGTGTCGGTGCATGGAAGTGGTGGTGATTAGTGGAATAGTGAATGTGCAATCCGAGAAGTAGAATGGGGATAAAGGGAAATAAAATTGGGTTCCATACCTTCATCTTGCCTGAAATGGGTATGGATGGTATTCTTATGAGGTTTTTAAGGTGGATATATGGTGTTTTATTCCACTCGTTATGGGAGAGCATCTCTGATATTGTGGAAGTGGTGATGGTGAGCATGAGTTTGATGTTCTAAAGGGCGGTGATAGTGGTTTCCCTAGTTTGGTAGTGGCAATGTGTGGCAGACAGTAGAGGTAGAGTGGTGGATCAAGACGGAACATAGAGGAACCTTTTCCCCACATCGAAATACCATGTGAATTGGAGAGTCCTTATACGTAATTATGTGGTAGGAATAAGTTATACTTATTCTATAGTGATGGTATTAGGAATGACACTATGAACACATACCTGCGGGATGTGACACATGAAACCCTTGTAGGATTCATCCCACCCCTACCCTCCATGAGGTTCACCACCCTCAGACCACTTGGACGGGAATTCATCACCAATTCCACACTAGGGCTTGAGTGATCCCTCTTGGGATGTCCTGGCTAGCTTCCCCTTGTTGGATAGATAAATGGTGTGCTGGTCTAGTTGATGGGCTAGCTGAGCTCTGTCTAATTTTTTGTACGAAACATTTTCAAAGAGTCTGATGAAAATTTAAACACTTATAAAATTTCAATTAAAAAATAAAATTCTAAATTCAAAAACAATAATATTTTTATATTTTAACTAGATTCTAACACCACATTCAAATTTGCCATAGTTTACTAAAACATTAAAAATCTTGGCTTAATTCATTGATAAAACACTTAAAAATAATGGAATTTGATTAAAAATATGTTTCAATAAAATGAGTCTATGAATAGTCATTAAATAATATAAAGATAATATTAAGGATGATAATCATCAAAATATTAAACACATAAAAAGAAAAATATTAAAATTGAATGGATAACTTATTAATGGAATATATTTCATAACAAATGAATTTTTATTTTTTATTATATGTTGTCGGCTGTTTATTTCCTAACATTAAATTTAATATAAATTTTTTTTCCAATGATAATGGTTCAAAAATGGATTCTGAATTTTCTAAATCAAATTCCCAAAAATTATCAAACTAGGCGTTCATTATGGACTCTTTGTCCAACAACAGTTATATGTTATGTTAATACCCAGTGATCACTTTCGAGTTCATTACCTCTACATAAATATGTTCCAAAACCACATCCCTATGTATTATTCATACATGTATTTTATTTATTTTAAACCTATAACTATATATATTACCAAAATTTAGGTATTTTTTATGTTTATTATTATCTCTATAGTTTTCATTATGGTTTAAAATCCCAATCCCCAAAAATAAATGCACCCTACTTGGATACCGACTATGGTATCCCTGATTTTTTGTACACTTTCTTTAATGATATATTCATCTCAAAAAAGATCATGAGTCCATGCTTATTTGTCTAATTTGATACATATCGTAAAAAATTGAATCATGTATACAATTAAATTATTTAAAACTCTTCTAACGGACCTTAAATTCCATTCACCTTCTAATATTCTATTGGATAACCTGGGTATATGAATAAGAAATATATTCTGGTTAAGAAATAATTCAATAATATAATATTGTAATGAATTCCTTGTGATTTAAAAGGAATAACATGATCACATAGAAATGTGAGAAATATTTTTATGATTATTTAACCATGGTATAAGATGATATTATCAAGGAATCATAAGAATGTGGAAACAACATAAAACATAACATCATATATAAAAGTCAAATCTAACCAATGATGCATCATAATATATTATTCTTAATTTTATTTCCCATGAACCATATATGGTATCTCATGAGATAAAAAAATACCAAATATATTGTAGGGTTAGATAATTTTGGACCCACCCACCAAATTCATATTATGTACATCTAAATGTGATTCACATAGATCATACAACATAAGAATATATTTCATCAATTTTAATCTCATGGTGAAGTAGCGTGGACTAAATACCCATAGATCCAAAATTAATGAATTATTGGTACATCTAGATGAATGCCCTTGAGTTTTAATGGGTATGGGTATTCATTACAAATATTATTTCCATATAAAATCAAGCGTTAATTTTGGAAACATAACAGGTGTACATAAATGGTCATGTAAGGGTTTAATGAGAGTGAAAGGTGGTCTATAATTACTTGAGAATCATAAATATAGTAAATATATTGGTAAAAACATGGTAATACATGAATAATTGAAAATTTAATGGAATGGTACAAAGATAGTACTTGAATAGAAATGAATAGAATAGAATCCCTTACATTGATTGGGTGCTTATAAAAGCATGGGAGGATCTTATTAAGAGATTGGGAACACTATGGGAGGTATTTAGAGAAAGATATTGGGAGAAAAAATTATTTCAAAATGGACTTTTTGTAAAGAGGAATGAGATGTTGGGTGCGTATTTATTGAAAAAATATAGAGTAAATATTAATTAATTTTTAACATAAATTTTATACTCTAAGTTATAAAATAAACAAATACTTAAAAATTACATATGGTTTCTAAAAAATATAATTGGTTATAAATGTTTTATCAGTCTATGAACTGATATCCTTAAAATAATTCCATTCATTAAGTGGAAGTAAGTCATGTATATAAATAATTATTTTATAAACCATAAAATATAATATAGGATTTCAAGGATTCGTTATAGGTTTGTAAAATTAATAAAATAACATTAAAAATACATTATTTTAGTAGTGAATATATTTTTTGTCTTGTATTACTTTTATATTATTTATTATATCAATTTAGAGATATAATGATGTCACAATATATATTGTATGTTGATATAGTACATAATTATTAGACAAAAAACCAACTATATCATAAAAGCATGAAAATTTTACTATTGGCCAATTTCAAATCTCAAAATTCAAAAATGAAATTTATTCTACCAAAATAATTCTCATTATACAGAAATTACCACTTTTAAATAATAATATTCTTTTTTTAATTTTAAAAGATTTCATGAAACAAGATACTTTTTATCCAATATATTATTTAAATTGGACATCATTAAATTATATTTTAATTTATTTTTAAATAAATATTATCTAATTAGAATATTTCATGAAAATAAAATTAATTTTAAAATTCATGAATTTATCAAAAAGTGTATTTTAATTAAAACTATATATTTCCCAAGAATACAATTTTGGTTTCATCATATGAAAATCTATTAATATAATTATCTATATATATATATAAAGTAATAATTTTTTGATTTGGTTCCCTAGATACAACTAATTTTTACATTATATTTATAGTATATTCATTAATTTGAATATTAATTAATAGAATATCATAAATATATTATTCTTCTGCATAAAGTTGTTGTGATAATATCCTAAGGTGTCTGTCATATCAATAGTTATAGAAGATATTTTCTATGTTTATAGCCTTGAAATGATATATAGATATTCTTATATAAAATTAATATTGTCAAGATGATGAGCTAAGATAGGGGAAATAATTTTTTGATTGTCTTGTGTGAGTCCTTCTAAGAGGATTTGACTTTATCTCTTGAAATTCATATTTAGATATCTCTGTGACAAGAGATTATGATGACTGGACCACCTATAAAATTATCCATTTTTATATGTCATCGAATACACCATTATACATGCATGTGTCTGGGTCCTTAGACATTAATATTAATATTATTTCATATAATGAATCATGCACATAGATCTATCAATATAAATAGTGATTATAATAGTTCATAAAGAATTTAGGTACATTAGGTGAATCACGAATGATATGTTTTTAATTAATAAGACAATAAAGAATTTTTCCTTTTAATTTTTATTTATGTTGATATATTAATACTATGAAATATAAATTTCACCTTCAATTCCATGTCCATTGTGTAACAATGTTTATTTTTTATTCTTAAAGGAAGTGGTATCAAGAACATATGTTGATGAAATGTGTGTGAAACATTTTTAGTGAGATATTGTGATAAAGTGATTATATAACACAACTAGTGTTTGTATTTTATTATTATTATTGTGATATTAAATTTTTATCTCTTAGGTTCCTTCACCCATTACTTGATTGTAATCTTTTTATTTTTGTAAGATCATCTAGTGCCAATGAGAAATAAGCATTGATGTTTATAAACTTATTGTTTTAATTTATTTCAATTTAATATAATTTGAATTTAGTTATTGAAATAAGTATTTTTATTAAGATAAAGGACTACATTTACTCATAAATTATTGATTGAAAATATTAAATAAATATTTATTTTCAATGTAAATGTTTAATTTTTAAATATATAATATTTATTTATTTCTTATTATTGAGAAGGTAATAAATAATTACACATTAATTAATAAATTAGTTAATTAATTATTTTGATATTTAATCCATATTTTTTACCAGACTATAAATATAAAATTAAATTTTTTCACTTAATAATTATTAAATATTTATTCAACGTACTCTGAATAGAATATTTATTTAGGAATTAATATTGAATTATATATTTATTCATTAATTCGATAAATTTTGTGGAGGTAAATTGGACCAAGATTGCGTCTCATGATAAATATTAAATTGAATTCTGATCGAATTATATTTATCATGTGACAGTTAGAAAACACTATAAAAATGTAATGATTTTATTATTATAATTCCTAAGGTCATATATGGTTTAATATAATATTTATGGTTTATTTTATTTTTAAATAATTTTTGAAACATAACCTAACTCTATAAAAAGATGGTTTTTTCTATTTTGTAGGGATGGTCGAGATAGATTAATATTTTTAATTGTTGTGCAAAATGAAATCTAGTGCTATATCTCAATACTGAATAATTCTATATAGACTATATTACCTCCTCTAGCCTCTCAAGAATCAGAGTGAACAGAAACTTCTTGAATCCATAAGGAATCATCATTGTGATCAATTTAAACACTACATGATGATCAATCCACAACGCTAGTACGAAAGAATACAACAATATTGTTTAATGATCAAAGGAGCACATATAAATAACTACTAGAGAGATTTGATAATTAGATATTGTTAAGGTAACGATGATGGCCCAAAAAGGGTTTCATATGATCATCAGTATCCTCAAAAAATGTTCTTAAGATGAAATATTCCTACTTCAAATCAATTTGTATTGATTAGAAATTTGACATGAAATGATTTTCAATATTCCCCAACCATTATTTATCAATATTTGATGTAAAATTTCATTGCACTTGATTTTTACACTTTCAAAAAATTTACATTGATCAATAAAATTTGAAAAAAGTTGTAATGGTTATATCCCCAATAGGTGTTTCCACTATGATTGGAAATAAAAATTGGTATCATATTGATCACATCTAAATTTATAATCATTAATTTGATTTTTGGTCTATCATCTATAATACGGGTTTGATTTTTTAGTTCTATTTTATTAATTATTTAGTATGGATTTTGATAAGCATGTTATGGACATATTAATTATATTATTTAAATGATTCATATTTTTTTAAATGAATAAGAAAAATTAAATAATGATCATAAATTCTATTGAAAAGTGTTGAGTATTCTTGTCGAAGGACTGATTTATACAACATATAGCTATACTATTCACCATGTACCTAGGTGAACTATATTAAGATGTGTCATAGGATACACAATGTGAGTCACGGAAATTTTTTTTATAAATTATATTTTAATTTTTTGATTAAAATAATTATCTTTATAAAAGAAAATTCACTAGTTTAGTTATTTGGGTCAGATATATAGAATATTGTATTTAAAATACTATTAATTATATTAACCATTCATTATATATCCATTATATAGTGATCGTTAATATTAGCATAAACTAAGGGTTATAATAAATCTCATTTTTTAAAGAAGGAATAAGAAAATGCCCCAACCCATAAGATCATACCCTATAAATCAAAAACATCGGAAATTATATCGGAGGTGGGATCACTAGGGCTCCCCTTGAGCAATAATAAGATAACATTCATTAACTAATCTTGAATAAAAGCATTTATAGGATAATTTTAAACTTATCTAGGACATGGCCCAAACCATATCAATAAAACCACCTCAATAAATCAATACCATCACACACCTTACTAATAGGACATATGTCTGTGTAATAAAGGATTATGTATCTAAACCATAGTAATATAAAATTGTATATTTTATTTTTTCCAAAAATAATTTTTATATTTACCTATTATTAATATTATATTATAACTCACAATATAAATAATTTTGTTATAAATTAGATTTTGATATGAAGAAAACAAAATTGTATTTTTGGGAAATATACAGTTTTAACTAAGACAGTCTTTTGGTAACATAAATAAATTTTAAATAAATTAATTTTTCATAAAATATTCTTACCAAATAATAATAGTGTAAATATAAATTAAAATATAATATAATCAAGTCTAATATAATTTTTATAATTTTCAGAAAGTTATTGGTATATTAAAATCTAGTACTTTATTATAAATATAGTTTTTTAATTAAACGAAAAAAATATTATATTTATTAAATTATGTTTATAAAAAATATTATTTTATAAATCATGACATCAAATATATCCAATGGAAATTTTTTCATAGTTTTCAAAGATTGTCAGATTTTTGTGTAAAAACTGAATCGGGCATAAATATATAACATGTATTATGACATTATTATAGACCTCAATTGATAAAATAAATCTTATAAATATAATCCATGATAAAATATAGGTTACCATTTAAAATATATTTTTATAATTTATTTAATTATATTTATAATCAATTAATTAATCCTCAAAAACATGTATTATACTATATGGTTTTAAAATCAATTCAATTGAGAACATGATTCATTTCCATATCACGAATAGTATTATTTCAAAATGTTCAGTTCCTTGCCTTATAAAATATATATAACCGACCTAATTTGGAAGAAACCATGGTAAAAATCATGGTAATATTTTTTTTTATCATGTAGAGTTCAAAAACTACATTTATATATTAATAAAGAATTATACTCTCTTTATCTATAAATATAGAAAAATCCTCTTAGTCCTCTTTACTAAAAACCAATTGATCATGAATTTATTCTCACTATACCACTCTAAAGATCTCCAAATTTGTTCCCAGTATCTTTATATTCTCATCTTGATATTTGAGAAGTTCCCTCTCAAGGTAAAGTTTCTCCTCCTCTACCTTTTTATTTTCAGTAATTTTATTGTACTAAGTCTTTTTATTTTCAATTGGTCAGGATATAATGTGTTTTAACGCATCCCTTTTACTATCCATATGATTTACGTGTAATTATATATCATATTTCACTCCCATTGAACCCATTCAAGGATCGTTATGTGCATTGTTCAACTTTTAAAATTATTCGTCAATTTTTCCATGGAAATCCTTGAAATAGTGAATACCCATCCTCATTTCCACTCAAGGGTATTCACTTTGAAGTACCCAACCTTCATTAATTTGGAAATTTAATTTATTAAACCCCAAATTGTTAAACATTGTACAAAAATTGATGAAATTTATTCTTATTTTGTATAATACATGTGCACTCAAACACATGAACAAGATATGAATGTGACGGGTGTGGTTTGAATTATATAGCCATTCAATGCATTGAATAAAGTTTTTATCTTGTGGGAGACCATATATGGTTCATTTAAGGTTATCCTAAGAACACTATTTTATGATTTATGAGTAATTATCCTCAACTTATTCTTAGTATTTCATGGTTTAGTTTGTTTCCACATTCTTTTATTTCTGATTTTATTATCTTATACCATGATTTGATATTCAGGATTATGATTCTTTACTTTCTATATCATCATTCATGCCTCTTAACTCACATAAACTGCTTCAACTTATGATTTTATTGGATTATTACCTTACTAGAATTTATTTCTCCCGCATTTTTTGTGCATGTCACAAAGTTATCCCATGAAGTTTAATTTGATCAATGGATTTTAAAAAAATTGTAGTGTTTTTAAATAATTTTATTATATCCATGCTTCATGTTATTAATTTATGTGTAAAACTACCCAAGGAAAGTATGAATCTCTGTCATTTATTTTTTTCATATATTTATCTTTATGTAATAAAGGTGTATTATGATTACAAATCTCTATTAAAATTCTTAGGATGCGAATGGACCTATGAAAATATCCCTATATTATGGTAATGTATCATGTAAGTGGTTTTCAAGAAACAAAATTTATTTCTGGATACTACAAGTTGATGTAGCTCTTTCACAGTTATACCTAAGGGTAATAACCACAAAAAATCATTGTGAATTGAATTGATCATTACATGGTGCATTATAGAGGGGTATTTCTACACACAAGTTTTGACACTCTCAAGGTATACAATTTAGTAAATTCAAAATCTCTTTATGAACCATTTTGAAGGGGAGAAATTCACAAAATAATTATGTTATTAAATATACAGTTTATATATTATATTGAATCCTATATATCAAATGGTTAAGGAATTTTTTTCATTCATTATTTATCACATATATTTCTATAGTTTCGCATTTTTATGTTCTGTAATTTTAAAAAATCCTCCCTAATTATCCCATTATTTTAGTCAATAAATGGATATAGGAGGAACCGAGTTGATAACAAATCTGATGGGAAATTTCCTAATAATAAACCCAACCCAATGGTAGGAGTCAAGAAATTACTAACTATACTTACTCAATTAAAACAAGTTCTTAATTTAAGCCTTATTTTCCTGGGAAAACTACATCCACTTAATAAATATACTGTTTCAATTGAGACCATTCTGTGAAAAGGATTTAGACATTAAATGGATATTATGATAATTTAATCATGGAATAATGTATCAAATCCACTGAAAATATATTATATGTCCTTAAATTCTCTATTCATGTGATGTTTGTGATGGATGTTTATCATATATTGATAGAATCATAGTAGTGGTGGTTGTTGATTGAAAATAAAAAACCCAAGGAAGTGATCTAATTGTTGGAATGAAAAAATACAAAAATATTGAAAAATATTTTACACTCACTATATGACTTAAAATTAAGAGTTATTTACTAAGAATCATGAAAAGGGATGGTGAATCCATTGTGAAATACTATGTGAACTTCAGAAGGATTTCATGTTACGACTCCAGCATTTTCAGTGAACCGTAATATAATTTTGACTGCTTCTTTAGTGGGATAAATCTGAGTATGAAAAAAACCTCATTAGTTATTAAAGCCATTGAAAACTATAAGGAAAATATTTCATGTTCCCTCAAAGTCAAAAAAGGAATCATGGAATCTCATAGGACTCATGTTCGAAGAGAGATGATGTGGAGAATGTATTTTAGTTCTAGTGGTGTGATTGAGAAAACTCATAGATTTATGAAATTACATTTTTATAATTTTCAAAAGGTTGGGATGAAGCACTCTATAAATATATTATAGTGGTCATGAAAAACATTTAGTTTTTGGAAGGAATTAAACCAAGTTGGACAATGTTGATGGGAGAAACCCATCAATGTGATGGAAGAAAGGAATTTTCTAGTAAACTCTCAGCCTTTTTTATAATGTTTCAGCTTCAATACATACGGACACTATGACAATAAATTAACTAAGCTATGGATTTTTTAAGATAAATAATACCAACTACCTCAAATACCTAGTGAGAAAGGGAAAGATTATTCCATCACAAATGCTAAGGTGCATCCCTATAATGATGAGGAGAAAGGAATGATGGTTATTCATTCAAGAATAAAGAACAAACTATTTGTTTCTGATTTTTTTAATTCTTTCATATCTTGAAATTTTAGTAGAACTATTCAAACACCAACTCAAAAAAATTGAAGTGGGGTTATCTATGAAAACCTAAAATTTAGAAATTGTTGTATTCTTAGTATATAACTCCTCTCATGTCAATATTTGTGGGACAATCATCCAAAAAAATTTATGATACACACTTTAGTAAAAATTAATGAAATTATGGTTATGGATAATCTTTCTTTATGTACGTCCCACAAAAAATTATGACTGAAGTAAATCACCCTCTATATCTTGAATTTGCCACCGATTATATATATGTTCAAAGAGGAGGATGAATCTTATTTTTTATCATCATCTCAAGTATATAACCATTTTACTTTTATTAAATCACATCTAGATAAAATTCATAAGACTGTGAAATTGATCATCCATGATAAAATGCCCATTATAATGGTAATATGATGATATATTTCTTGAATAAATTTTTGGTCTTCCTCTACTATGTGAGGTTAAGTCTTGAGTCAAGAATCTACCCAATTATATTACAATAACAAAGACTCTATATAGAATGGTTAATTTTGAACTCGAAGTGGTAAAGAATAAACTATAAAAGATGATGGAAAAGAGGTTATATTTCCAATTTCATCATCGTGGGGTGTCCCGACCCTCTTTATTGTGAATAGTGATTATTCAATTTGATTGTACATTGATTATAATTATCTCAATAAGATCACAATATATAATATGTTTTTTCAACAGATTAATTACTTGTTCAATAAACTTTGTGGAGCATGTTTCTTCCCAAATATATATCATCAATCGAGATATTATAAAGTAAAGATAAAGAAAAAGGATATCTGCAAGACAACTTTTCAAACATGTTATGATAACTATGAGTTTATCGTGATGCCATTTAGACTCACTAAATCTATAAATATATTCATAGACTTAATTAATAGAGTCTTTAGTTATTACATAAACAAATTTTTTATAGAATTTAGAATATATGTTCTTGTAAACCAAAAAATAAAGGTGTAATAGGATGATTATTTTAATATTTTGCTGAATACCTACAAAAGTAAAATTTATATTCTAATTATAGTAAATGTGGTTTTTATATAGATTGAGTAATAATCATGAAGAATTGTATCTCTAGAAAAGTGGTATTTATAGATCCTTCAATAATAGAGGTAATTGAAAGATGTCCTAGACCAACATCTATTATGGAGATCGATAGTTTCATTAGATTATCTAGTTACTGTTGTTGATTTTTGAAAAACTTATCTTGATTTTAAATCCCACTAACCAAGCTAACTCAAGCGAAGTGAGGTCTATCTGGACTGATGAATGAAAAGTGATATTTCAAGTGTTAATTGAAAGGAAAATCACTACACCTAACCTCACATAACCCACCATTATAGACCGCTTTTTTGATGTACATAAATGTTTCCAAATATTTCATGTACTTTTTACTCATTTTGATTGAAAATGATTTAAACTATTCCCCCCTATAATTAAAGATCTATCAGTAAAAATATCTAATGCATTATTTAAAATTGTATATAGATATCCTATTGTTGAAAATTTAGATAAATTATCTCAATGGGTAGAACTATGATATATATATATATATGAATCATAAATTCCTAACGTATATATTCAAACAAATGGACTGAAATATGTGACAATGAAGGTGGTTATAGATGACCAAGGCTTTTGATTGTTCAATCCATTACCATCTTAGGAATGAGAAAATGTGGTATATTCTCTTAGATGAAATAATCAGTAAACACTATCCATGATAAGGATTGGATGTGATCAAATATTATTATACATTACATAGATGGATATCGGAATCATATTTGGGAATTCATCCTACCTTTTAAAAATACCTTCTCAACCATCCATTATTTATAGGTTGAAGGTGGCACAATAATATAAAGTGGAGCTATAAAATACGGTTAAAAATATTTGAGAAGTTCAAATTTGATAAAGATGTAACTATAAGGGTTGTAACCCATGTATCTGTCCCATAAAAACTATATTTGAATATGGCACTTATATATTATGTTCATAGATCACCCTTCTCTATAAATCTAGGAAGCACTAGGATGTATAGTGGTTTAAAGAAAAACATCTGGTGGGATAACATAAAGTGGGAGATTTTAGAATTTGTATCTCAATGATTACTATTCAAAAAATGTAAGGATGAATGGAATAAGTAAAAAATTATGATGGAAACATTGCATATATTGATATGGAAATATAATAAAATAACAAGGAATTCATTGAAGGACATCCTATAAGATATAAAGGAAATAATGCCATCTAGATGGTAGTGTATCTTCTTTAAAAGTTAGCACATTTCTTTTATATTAGGAGTATTTCTTTCTTGAACAAGTCACCATGTTATATATAAGGGAAATAGTAAGAATTCATGGAATGACCCTCTCCGTTATTTCTGAATGAGATCTTAGGTTTACCTTGAGGTTCTAGAGAATCCATCAACAAGAATTTAATATAGATTTGAGTATCAGTACTGCTTATCACCCTCAGATGTATGTCCAGTAAAAAATAAAATTTTAAACTCTAAAGGATATATTGTGATAAAATTCAATGAATTCCCAATGTTATTGGTATCATCTCCTTCCCCTACAAGTGTATATAACAAAATATTCCATTATATAATTAAAATGGAACATTATGAGTCTCTTTTTGGGAGGAAGTCTTAGACAACAAAATGTTGCGATGAAGTTAGAAAGTGGAAGATTATGGAACATGTTCTTATTTAAGAGATGATATAGAAGGTTCAAACCATTACACTCCAAATGTAATTCACGCAAATTTGAAAGAAAATCTATAAAGATAATCATCTATGAGACCTGTTTTTGTTTTAGTTGGAGGGAAGGTGTTTCTTTATATATAACCATGGAAAAAATCATGAGGTTTGGAAAGAATATAAATTTTATTCCAATATATATCGTCTCATTTGAGATCCTTGATCTCATCAATGTTGAATCCAATTGACCAGCAATCCCATTGAACATATCCCTAATAAGTGATGTGTTCTATATATCCATTTTGGCTAAGTATATATTGGACCCATCACATGTACTAAATATAGAGGTGGTACCTTTGGATAATGATATTACATATGGGGATAATCCAAAAAAGATATTATACCATAGAAATAATGTTCAATAAAACAATACAACTCTTCTCGTCAAACTATTGTGTTGGAACCACAAGTTTGAGGAAGAAACATGGGGATTGTAAGAGGTGATGAAATAGAAGTACCATCATATTTTCTAGTGTATAAAATAAAATTTAATTGGTGAAAGTTTTTTATGGTTGAAGAATGTAATGATCTTAGATTTTATGAATGAAATTGTTTATTTGATTAACAAAATACCTTAGAGTTATAAAAAACACATAAGTTACATTTGGTTATTTTAAACCAATACAGCCTTTTGGATTTAAAAGACCTTTATGAATCTTAACCATTCATAATATAGTCATTCTAAAATGACAATTCTTATCAATATATATTTAGGGTTAGGGAAAAGTTCATTTGAAATAGATGGAAGAAGTGAAGGCCTTGTCCAGTAGAATCTTACCATATAAATTTCTTCTATTGGAGATTTTTTTGTAGATATAATCACTAAAATTTTCCCATGAATAAATCCAGGAAAATAAATAAATAAATATTTCATAATTGAAATCATTTATGTAATAAAGTCAATCCTATCGAGATCTTGTCCAAAACAATGTTCTCTGAACCACCCCAAGAAGGCACCACCATCCTACCATTTAACCTTAGGGTGTACGCTCGTGTTGTCACACCCCGACCGCAGATGTCCGTAATTTTTCTCCTTTCTTGGTCCCAGTTTAAATTTTTTTGGAGATTATTTGCCTTGGCGGTTTCGCGCTGGTGCGCGATCACTGCATCATTAGCGGTGACCGTGCGTTCAGCCCGGGTGACCGTGTGTTCACCCGGCATGTTTAAATATTATAATTTTTAAGTTGAAATTTTATTATTAACGCTATTTAAGGTGTGTTATTAATATCATAGTTAATTTTATTTTATATATGTTTACGTATGTTTTATATATATATGTATAATAATGTATATATATACATATAGGTCTATATATGTTTATGTATATATCTATATGTTTATAAATATATGTATGTGTAGTATCTTTAAATTATTTTATTATTTTAAATATTTGATCAAAATAATTATTATTAGAATTAGCTAATTTATCATTTATTATTATTATAAGTTTTATTATTATTATTATAAGTTTTATCATTATTATCATTATTATTATAAAGTTTTTATACTATTATTATTATAACGTTTTATTATTATTATTAATATTAAAAGGTTTTATTATTATTATACATTTTGTTATTATTATTATAATGCTTTACTATTATTATTATTATTATGTTTTTATTATATATATATATATATTAATGAAACCCTAACCCGTTTTTACCCTTCCCCCCGTTTTTCTTTCTTTCACGAGCCACCTCCCCCCTTCTTCCTTCCTGCGTACGCCGCGCCCACCATCCCTCAGCTCGTCGTCCCGACCTCCACACCCAGCACCCGCCGCTGCTGTCACCGACCTCTCCGCATGACCGGTCCGCTCCGCCGCTCCCCGTCCTGGCGACCCCTGGCCCGGTGCGCCCCCTGCTCCAGCGTCCGACAGCCCGAACACCGCCCTGCTCCGCCCCTGCTCCACCCCGGTGCGCCGTCCGCCACAACGGCTCGCCGCCTCTGTCCTTCCTGTTTCCGGCCCCCCTCTGCTGCTCCCAGCCGCCCCGCTTCTCCGTCGTCGTCCCGACTCCCCCGCGCAACACCCCCCCTCCGCCTGTTCCCGTCACCGACCCCCTGTCTGACCCCGTCGTCGGCGCTCCGCCGGCCTCCTCTCCCTCCGGCGGCGATACCCCCCCCCTACTCCGGCAACCTCCTCCTGCCGAACCGCCGCCGTCTGGCCCCTCCTGCGCACTCCTCTCCAGCAGCCCGCACCCCCCGGCCTCACCCTCCCTGCTCCTCACCAGGCCTTCCGCCTCATCCTGACCGCCGCGTCCCGCTCGCCGCACCGGGCTCCTCCGCCCGGCCGCACCTCACCTGCCCTGTCGCCGCGCCGTCTCGCCGCTCCGCGCCCCCCTGCACGTAAGTTTTTATTTATTTTATTTATTAATTTATGTCTCTTTCTATTATAAATATTATTATTTTTGTCAATATTATTATGATTATATAATTATTTTGATTATTATTATGTTACTTTTATTAATACTAAAGTATTATTATTATTATTATGTTAATTATCATATTATTATTATTATTATTATAATTTTCATATTATTATTATTATTGTTACTATTATTATTGTTATAATAATAACTATTATTATTTTAACTATTATATTATCATTATTATTATAATAATCATATTATTATAATTATTTTTATTATCATTGTTGTTATAATTATTATTATTATTATTATCATATTATTATTATTATTATTGTTGTTGTTATGCAAATAATAATAATAATATTATTATTATTATTATATTATCATTGTTATTATTATTATTATATTATTTTGTTAATATTATTATGTTATTATTATTGTTATTATTATTATTATATTATTATTATTATTATTATTTCTTTCTTTCTTATTATTTTTATTATTACTATTATTAATATTGTTATTATTGTCATTATTAATCTTGTTATTATTATTATTATTATTATTTTATCACTATTGTTATTATTATTATTATTATAATTACAATTATTACTATTATTATCATTATTATTACTCTGGCTTTCACTTTTGCTTTGTTAGGGGTTTTTCATCAACTTATATTTGTTTTTGGTAGGTTTAGGATTTTAGAACCCACGTAGGGTGTTTCCAAGAGAGAGAGCCATCGCTGCACCTTGTTTCCGAGGATCCGCCGTCTCCGCGCCTCAGTTCCGAGAGTGTTGGACTTTATCACATGGCTTCGGACACACATCGTGTCATCGCTCCTTGGTTCCAAGGTCGTTTTACCGTCGTGCTTGGATCTTGAGGTAGGTCTCCCTTTGCACTCGCCTTTAAATTTAGAATTTATTTATTCCATGACTTTTTATTAAGTTTCAGTAAATTTAAAAGTATTACTAAGTAGTTATCTGTAGTTTGGTGATCTGCTGATGATAAAAGTTGTTTTAATTCTAGCGTTTCATTAAAAGCGTTTTCTTGGATTTAATTGTGTGCTTCCATGGTAGTGTTGCTAGATGGTTCTTCCTGAATAATGAAAGACATGTTAAATTGCATTTTGAAATGTTTTTAGCGTGTGTAAATTAGTAGATGTATTGTTAAAAAAAATGGGTGTTTCTTAGAACCTGGATTAGAGAAAATGACAGTATGTCCTTTAAACTTGATTTTGGAAACTTAAAGTGTGGTTCTTGGTTGACGAGAAATGTTTTCCTTTGTCGCGTGAACAAAATTTTGGGTTTAATTTGAGAAATGGTGTTCCTTCAAAAAATGATTTAAGGCCCGTTTGGCTCTTGATAAAAGTGGGCGCGTTTGGATATTGGAAAATGAATCTACTTGTGGAACCAGTGTGTTTCGGGTTTAATATGCTGATTTGAGTTTCTTAAATAATGTTCTAAGTGTGTTTCTGGTTTTCAATGGCATGGCGTGTGTCATATCCCTCTGGAAATGTCTTAGTGTTAAATGTTAAAAATGTAAATGATATGACGGCCCGGTTGGCACTTTATCAAATGTGAAGTGATTATACATATATATATATATATATATATATATATATATGTACTTGTGAGGGCATTTCTACTGGGGGATTTCCCTTCGAGGGTTGTCGTGTAGCGATGTCCGTGTAAGGGGTCGGCAAGTGCGGTGAGATGAGTCACGCGTGCGAGGGTCTCCCACTTACACAGTGTTACTAAAACCACCATGGGTTCCTGGGCGTCTTGTAGATTATCGAGTGACGGTTGCTTGCTAACCCTGATTAGACGGGTCAGTACCCCTTGGAGTTGTGGACAGGCCAGGAGGGATGTGCCACTGGTTGGCTATTAGGGCGGCCAGTTGGTTATTGACAATGGAGTACCACGCCGGCAGGTAGTCTGAACCCGAGTACGTCCAGGGGTTTTCTAGGGATGTTCAGGATCGCCCATGGTTATTGTTGATAACTTCTGGTTTATTTCTGCTTGCACTTGGTTTTCCTTGCTTGTTTACCCTTTTCTTGCACTTTTTTTCCCTACTTGTTCACTTTCAGTCATCCTTCACATCCTATACTGTTAGACTTTGGAGAAATGGTTCTCAAATGAAAATGCTTTATTCTCTTTGGGTAAGATTTGAAAATGTAACACTTTGCTTATTAGAATGAGTTTAAAACTGATGAAAGGGAACTAACTTTCAAAAAGGAATAAAGGAAATGTCTCGTATTTGATTTTCAAGTAAAGCATTATGAAAACTTACTTTTATACATTAAAGTTCAAACCTGGATTTTTTAGATTCTTTATTTACTGGTGGTGCATTGGGATTTGTTGTGGGGCTCACCTACTGAGTACTTTTGTGCTCACGCCTATCTTTTACCTTTTCAGTTGCAGGTTCCTTGTGTTCAGGTTCTCCTGCTTGAGTCGCTCAGTGTGGGAGCGACGTTGGTTGTAGTGATCGGTGGTGACCCATGAGGTCACATGGAGGTATGTCGTGGTATAGTTGTTTATGTCTTTAGTGTTTGTCATTTTTTTAGTTTATATTCTTTCTTTCGATCCTGTTTTTTTTGTTTAGGCTGAAATCGTTCCCAACGATCAAATTTTAATGCGCGGCACTTGTTGCCATCCCGTGGGGATCGGGAACGCCCCTCGGGACTTGCCGCGGACCGGCTCGAGTGACCGGATTAGTAGATATATTGTTAAAAAAGGGGGTGTTTCTTAGAACCTGGATTAGAGAAAATGATTGTATGTCCTTTAAACTAGATTTTGGAAACTTAAAGTGTGGTTCTTGGTTGACGAGAAATGTTTTCCTTTGTCGCGTGAACAAAAGTTTGGGTTTCATTTGAGAAATTGTGTTCCTTCAAAAAATGATTTAAGGCCCCTTTGGCTCTTGATAAAAGTGGGTGCGTTTGGATATTGTAAAATGATTCTACTTGTGGAACCAGTGTGTTTCGGGTTTAATATGCTGATTTGAGTTTCTTAAATAATGTTCTAAGTGTGTTTCTGGTTTTCAATGGCATGGTGTGTGTCATATCCATTTGGAAATTTCTTAGTGTTAAATGTTAAAAATGTAAATGATATGACGGCCCGGTTGGCACTTTATCAAATGTGAAGTGATTATACATATATATATATATATACGTACTTGTGAGGGAATTTCTACAGGGGGACTTCCCTTCGAGGGTTGTCGTGTAGCGATGTCCGTGTAAGGGGTTGGCAAGTGCGGTGAGATGAGTCACGCGTGCGAGGGTCTCCCACTTACACAGTATTACTAAAACCACCATGGGTTCGTGGGCGTCTTGTAGATTATCGAGTGACGGTTGCTTGCTAACCCTGATTAGATGGGTTAGTACCCCCTGGAGTTGTGGACAGGCCAGGAGGGATGTTCCACTGGTTGGCTATTAGGGCGGCCAGTTGGTTATTGACTATGGAGTACCACACCGGCAGGTAGTCTGAACCCGAGTACGTCCAGGGGTTTTCTAGGGATGTTCAGGATCGCCCATGGTTATTGCTGATAGCTTCTAGTTTATTTCTGCTTGCACTTGGTTTTCCTTTCTTGTTTACCCTTTTCTTGCACTTGTTTTCCCTACTTGTTCACTTTCAGTCATCCTTCATAGCCTATACTGTTAGACTTTAGAGAAATGGTTCTCAAATGAAAATGCTTTATTCTCTTTGGGTAAGATTTGAAAATGTAACACTTTGCTTATTAGAATGAGTTTAAAACTGATGAAAGGGAACTAACTTTCAAAAAGGAATAAGGGAAATGTCTCGTATTTTATTTTCAAGTAAAGCATTATGAAAACTTACTTTTATACATTAAAGTTCAAACCTGGATTTTGTAGATTCTTTATTTACTGGCGGTGCATTGGGATTTGTTGTGGGGCTCACCTACTGAGTAATTTTGTGCTCACACCTATCTTTTACCTTTTCAGTTGCAGGTTCCTTGTGTTCAGGTTCTCCTTCTTGAGTCGCTCAGTGTGGGAGCGACGTTGGTTGTAGTGACCGGTGGTGACCTGTGAGGTCACATGGAGGTATGTCGTGGTATAGTAGTTTATGTCTTTCGTGTTTGTCTGTTTGTTTAGTTTATATTCTTTCTTTCGATCCTGTTTTTTTGTTTGGGCTGAAATCGTTCCCAATGATCAAATTTTAATGCCCGGCACTTGTTTCCATCCCGGGGGGATCGGAAACGCCCCTCGGGACATGCCGCGGATCGGCTCGAGTGACCGGTTCAGGGTCGACCCGGGCTGGTTCGTGTTAAAATGGTATCAGAGAAGGTTTCTTGTTATTTGGGTTGTCCGGTAGGTGGAGATTAGGACTGTCGGGAATCGAGAGGTAGGTACGGGGAGGACGTCATGAACCCTCGCCCGTTCCGCACCTCGAGTCGCCAGGGGTAGTCTGGGAATTGTGTCCTTGTCTTTTCTGGTTTGTCTTGGATTGAGAGATGATGACGGAGGCAAGCCGACGTTACTTCATGATTTCACATGGAGTAGTGACCCATGTGGAGTCTGAGTACACGGTTTGAATTCCTCCTAGTGGTCGACGCTGACTTGGGACATGGCCCACTACCATGTCGCTAGGTTGAGCGTGACTACTAGTCCATCACTTTAGTGGTTAATGCAATTTTGGATGTTGTTTTCGTTTTGGTCTGTGTGAGTGCGTAGTTGGAAATGAAAAAAAAGGGGGTTTTGAAAATTTGATTGGTTTCTTTTAAAAGACGTTAAATGTATAAAATGGGTTTTTAAAACTAAAATCTCTTGACTTGAAAATCTGTTGTTCGCTTGGAGTTGGTTCAGAATGGTCCGGGTTGAAACCTCGGTTCCTCTCTATGAACGTTTTCACATGTGTGAGAATTCATGGAAAGCGTGTTGATGCACGTATGAATGGAATGTGGATAAAGACATGTGCAACGGGTCATGGGAGTACCTGGGTGTGTTTGAAATTTAATGCTTGACCTTGTTTTCTAAATTGGTTTTAAAGAGGAAATGGTTTTGGAATGTTTTTGGTTTTAAAATGGATTGGTTTGGAATGTACTCATGAAAAGAAAAATGGTGGTTTTATAATCTAAGATAAAAAGGGGATTTTTTAAAAAAAGGAGATTTTATTTTTGGGTTGTGTTCGCATTTGTTCGGTCTTGTGCCGACTGTTTTTGATGAAGGCGCTTTTATTGATGTTGCTTCAGTTTGATATTGGTTTTGGCTTTGTGTTTTATATGTCGCTCAGGAAATGCCGCCCAGAAAGGTCTCTAAGTATTCTGATAAGTCATGCCCAGTTTCTGGTCCACTTCAGACTTTGCCTACTCTCCATGGTGATCAAGGTCCGTTAGAGGCAGTGGAATGGCTCGAGGAAGTGGAGCGTGCCTTTAGAACGTTGGGAACTCCCGATAATGTTAAGGTTCGAGCAATTATGAAGTTGTTCGAGGGTCCAGCTCTGAACTAGTGGATGATGGTTACCCCATCATCGACTCAATGTGAAATGACGTGGGATGTATTTAAAACCATTTTCATCCAATGGTTTGTACCTGAGGAAGTGAAGCTGGGGAAAAAGAGAGAGCTTGTGTATATTCAGCAAGGGCAACGGATGGTGAAGACATATGTTGACCATTTCAAGGAACTGCTTTTCTTTTCTCCAGAGGTAGCGTCACATGCGCTGATGAAGGCCTCTCTTTTCACTGGGGGTCTTCTTCCGGAGATCAAGGAGCGAGTCCTCCCTTCTAAAGGCCTTTGTTTCGAGAAGCTGGTTGAGGGAGCATTCTTGGCTGAGTTGGTTTCCAGTGTGCGGGTGGTTAGTACTTCAGCATCCCCAGTTGTTCATAAGAGTTCCTCCTCTGGTGTGGAAAATATGCCAGAGATACCTGTTGCCAATGAGTTATCCCCTTTGGTCCCAGCTTCCAGTTCATCAGATCGTTCGATGGTATGCTTTCAGTGTGGTCATTTCGGGCATTTAAAGTCGTCTTGTCGCAACCCTCCGAAGACCTGTCATCGATGTGGTTGTCTGGGTCATCTGGAGAAGTTTTTCAAGAAGAGTCGCTTGAAGAGGAAGCTGTGATGGGAGAATGTCAGTACCTGACTGTGAGGCAGAAGATGCTTCAGCCATCAGAGCCCCAGCCACAAGTCTCGGGGTGAAGCTCGCGCACAGTCAGGTGTTCCCAGGGCTATGAAGCTCTGGTCTAGGTTTTGTGTTCCGTGTTGATGGTGGAACCATTAGAAACCTCTTTCATACTTTTTTTCCTGATACTAAAGTTTCAACAGCATTTTAAATGTGTTGTTTTTCTATAAAGTGATGATGGACTTGTTCTATGATAAATCTACGTGGACTTGTCGTGTGAATGTAATATTCTAAATCGTGTGTCCTTCTTAAAAGTGTGTTTGACTCTCGTGTGGGTTGACCTCGTTTTAGTTATGTTGTCGATGTGGTTATGCTATGTGGACTTCGGTGGTTCATGTCGCCAATTTGATGTTGGTTAAATGTTTTTCTATGGGTTTTCCCTGGTGTTGAAGGTTGTTAACTCTAGTCGAGGATTCAATGTCTCGACGGAGGTGTTGTTTTAATCGTGCTATAAGAGTTGGTTTTAACCGGTTGGGAGTTCCCACATCGACCCTCCCTTTTTCAAGGGTTTTCTATTTAGATGGTCAAATTTCCTGCACTAGTTAAGTTCTTGTGGTGGGGAGAACCCCTTCGTGTTCTCCCCTTAATCTCGGACCCCAGTTTTCTCTTGAATCGGTCGGGTGTGACCTATGCAGAGTAAGGTCATCCCCGAGATTCTCAGTTCTCTCTGGCTCCTTTAGTTCCGTTGGGGAATGGACTTAAATCTTGACCGACTTTTGGCCTGGTGACTTTCTGGGGGAAAAAAGTGTCTGTGGTGGGGAGAATTGTCACACCCCGACCGCAGATGTCCGTAATTTTTCTCCTTTCTTGGTCCCGGTTTAAATTTTTTTGGAGATTATTTGCGTTGGCGGTTTCGCGCTGGTGCGCAGTCACTGCATCATTAGCGGTGACCGTGCGTTCAGCCCGGGTGACCGTGTGTTCACCCGGCATGTTTAAATATTATAATTTTTATGTTGACATTTTATTATTAACGATATTTAAGGTGTGTTATTAATATCATAGTTAATTTTATTTTATAGATGTTTATGTATGTTTTATATATATATGTATAATAATGTATATATATACATATAGGTCTATATATGTTTATGTATATATCTATATGTGTATAAATATATGTATGTGTAGTATCTTTAAATTATTTTATTATTTTAAATATTTGATCAAAATAATTATTATTAGAATTAGCTAATTTATCATTTATTATTATTATAAGTTTTATTATTATTATTATAAGTTTTATCATTATTATCATTATTATTATAAAGTTTTTATATTATTATTATTATAACGTTTTATTATTATTATTAATATTAAAAGGTTTTATTATTATTATACATTTTGTTATTATTATTATAATGCTTTACTATAATTATTATTATTATGTTTTTATTATATATATATATATATATATATATATATTAAAGAAACCCTAACCCATTTTTACCCTTCCCCCCGTTTTTCTTTCTTTCACGAGCCGCCTCCCCCCTTCTTCCTTCCTGCGTACGCCGCGCCCACCATCCCTCAGCTCGTCGTCCCAACCTCCACACCCAGCCGCCGCCGCTGCCGTCACCGACCTCTCCCTGTGACCGGTCCGCCCCGCCGCTCCCCATCCTGCCGACCCCTGGCCCGGCGCGCCCCCTGCTCCAGCGTCCGGCGGCCCGAACACCGCCCTGCTCCGCCCCTACTCCACCCCGATGCGCCGTCCGCCGCAACGGCTCGCCGCCTCCGCCCTCCCTGTTTCCGGCCCCCCTCTGCTTCTCCCAGCCGCCCCGCTTCCCCGTCGCCGTCCCAGCTCCCCCGCGCAACCCCCCCCCCCCCCCCCTCCGCCTGTTCCTGTCACCGACCCCCTGTCTGACCCCGTCGTCGGCGCTCCGCCGGCCTCCTCTCCCTCCGGCGGTGATACCCCCCCCCCCCCCCCCCGCTCCGGAAACCTCCTCCTGCCGAACCACCGTCGTCCGGCCCCTCATGCGCACTCCTCTCCAGCGGCCCGCACCCCCCGGCCTCACCCTCCCTGCTCCTCACCAGGCCTTCCGCCTCATCCCGACCGCCGCGTCCCGCTCGCCGCGCCTGCCTCCTCCGCCCGGGCGCACCTCCCCTGCCCTGTCGCCGCGCCGTCTCGCCGCTCCGCGCCCCCCTGCACGTAAGTTTCTATTTATTTTATTTATTAATTTATGTCTCTTTATATTATAAATATTATTATTTTTGTCAATATTATTATGATTATATCATTATTTCGATTATTATTATGTTACTTTTATTAATACTAAAGTATTATTATTATTATTATGTTAATCATCATATTATTATTATTATTATTATAATTTTCATATTATTATTATTATTGTTACTATTATTATTGTTATAATAATTACTATTATTATTTTAACTATTATATTATCATTATTATTATAATTATCATATTATTATAATTATTTTTATTATCATTGTTGTTATAATTATTATTATTGTTATTAGCATATTATTATTATTATTATTATTATTATTGTTATGCAAATAATAATAATAATATTATTATTATTATTATATTATCATTGTTATTATTATTATTATATTATTTTGTTAATATTATTATATTATTATTATTGTTATTATTATTATATTATTATTATTATTATTATTTATTTCGTTCTTCTTATTATTATTATTACTATTATTAATATTGTTATTATTGTCATTATTAATCTTGTTATTATTATTATTATTATTATTTTATCACTATTGTTATTATTATTATTATTATAATTACAATTATTACTATTAATATCATTATTATTACTCTGGCTTTCACTTTTTCTTTGTTAGGGGTTTTTCATCAACTTATATTTGTTTTTGGTAGGTTTAGGATTTTAGAACCCGCGCAGGGCGTTTCCGAGAGAGAGATCCATCGCTGCGCCTTGTTTTCGAGGATCCGCCGTCTCCGCGCCTCAGTTCCGAGAGTGTTGGACTTTATCACATGGCTTCGGACACACGTCGTGTCATCGCACCTTGGTTCCAAGGTCGTTTTACCATCGCGCTTGGATCTTGAGGTAGGTCTCCCTTTGCACTCGCATTTAAATTTAGAATTTATTTATTCCTTGACTTTTTATTAAGTTTCAGTAAATTTAAAAGTATTACTAAGTATTTATCAATAGTTTGGTGATCTGCTGATGATAAAAGTTTTTTTAATTCTAGCATTTCATTAAAAGCGTTTTCTTGGATTTAATTGTGTGCTTCCATGGTAGTGTTGCTAGATAGTTCTTCCTGAATAATGAAAGACATGTTAAATTGCGTTTTGAAATGTTTTTAGCGTGTGTAAATTAGTAGATGTATTGTTAAAAAAAGGGGTGTTTCTTAGAACCTGGATTAGATAAAATGACTGTATGTCCTTTAAACTTGATTTTGGAAACTTAAAGTGTGGTTCTTGGTTGACGGGAAATGTTTTCCTTTGTCGCGTGAACAAAAGTTTGGGTGTCATTTGAGAAATGGTGTTCCTTCAAAAAATGATTTAAGGCCCGTTTGGCTCTTGATAAAAGTGGGTGCGTTTGGATATTGGAAAATGATTCTACTTGTGGAACCAGTGTGTTTCGGGTTTAATATGCTGATTTGAGTTTCTTAAATAATGTTCTAAGTGTGTTTCTGATTTTCAATGGCATGGCGTGTGTCATATCCCTTTGGAAATGTCTTAGTGTTAAATGTTAAAAATGTAAATGATATGACGGCCCGGTTGGCACTTTATCAAATGTGAAGTGATTATACATATATATATATATACGTACTTGTGAGGGCATTTCTACAGGGGGACTTCCCTTCGAGGGTTGTTGTGTAGCGATGTCTGTGTAAGGGGTTGGCAAGTGCGGTGAGATGAGTCACGCGTGCGAGGGTCTCACACTTACACAGTGTTACTAAAACCACCATGGGATCCTGGGCGTCTTGAAGATTATGGAGTGATGGTTGCTTGCTAACCCTGATTAGACGGGTTAGAACCCCCTGGAGTTGTGGACAGGCCAGGAGGGATGTGCCACTGGTTGGCTATTAGGGCGGCCAGTTGGTTATTGACTATGGAGTACCATGCCGGCAGGTAGTCTGAACCCGAGTACGTCCAGGGGTTTTCTAGGGATGTTCAGGATCGCCCATGGTTATTGCTGATAACTTCTGGTTTATTTCTGCTTGCACTTGGTTTTCCTTGCTTGTTTACCCTTTTCTTGCACTTGTTTTCCCTACTTGTTCACTTTCAGTCATCCTTCACAGCCTATACTGTTAGACTTTGGAGAAATGGTTCTCAAATGAAAATGCTTTATTCTCTTTGGGTAAGATTTGAAAATGTAACACTTTGCTTATTAGAATGAGTTTAAAACTGATGAAAGGGAACTAACTTTCAAAAAGGAATAAGGGAAATGTCTCGTATTTGATTTTCAAGTAAATCATTATGAAAACTTACTTTTATACATTAAAGTTCAAACCTGGATTTTGTAGATTCTTTATTTACTGGTGGTACATTGGGATTTGTTGTGGGGCTCACCTACTGAGTACTTTTGTGCTCACGCCTATCTTTTACCTTTTCAGTTGCAGGTTCCTTGTGTTCAGGTTCTCCTGCTTTAGTCGCTCAGTGTGGGAGCGACGTTGGCTGTAGTGACCGGTGGTGACCCGTGAGGTCACATGGAGGTATGTCGTGGTATAGTTGTTTATGTCTTTAGTGTTTGTCAGTTTGTTTAGTTTATATTCTTTCTTTCGATCCTGTTTTTTTTTGGGGCTGAAATCATTCCCAACCATCAAATTTTAATGTCCGGCACTTGTTGCCATCCCGGGGGGATCGGGAACGCCCCTCGGGACTTGCCGCGGACCGGCTCGAGTGACCGGTTCAGGGTCGACCCGGGCTGGTTCGTGACACGTGTAATAAGGGGTTATGTATCTAGACCCTAGAAATATTATTTTGTAACTATTTGTTTTAAATAAAAAAATATAAAATATTTGTTAATTTTTATAATGAATTTATAAATTATTATATAACATATTTGGGTAAAATTAGGTTTTTACAGGAAGAAATAAAAATTTTATTTTTAAGAAAGATATAGTTTTAATTAATTCACACTTTTGGTAAATTCAAGAATTTATTAAATATTATATATTTAAATAATGTATTTTCTTTAAATAATATTTATTTAAATATAAATTAAAATACAATTAAATAAAGTCCAGTATAATTTTTATAAAGGTAAGAGAGTTGTTTATTCTGTAAAAACTCATATTATCTAATAAATATGGATTTTTATTTGAAATTAAGAGTTATCATATTTAGGAAATAATTTTAAAAAAATAAATATTCATTTTAAAATCATCCCATTGAATATTTTCAATGGTTACATTTCATAATATTCTAAAACAATAAAATTTTAGAGTAAAAATTAAAAAAGGAATAAATATATGATTTTTTATTATGACATCATAAGGGACCAAAAGTATTGTATTTAATGATATAATGGTAATTTGCGACCGAATATAGGTTTCACATATAAAATAAACTATTTTTAATTTATTAAACAAATTTTTTAATCCTTTAATGAATCCTCCAAAACATTTATTATATTTTTATGTTTTCAAATTAATTATTTATAAACATGACTCGATTCCACATAACCAATGGTATTATTTTAATTTTTTTCAGTTCATTAACTTGTAGAATATTTGAAACCACTCCCATTTGGTATAAACAATTTATATAAACAAAGGGATGGTTTTTAATTTAGATTATTTTTTCTTATGGAGTCGAAAACCTATGTTTAGAAATTAATAATCTATTCTCATCTCAATTTATATAAATATCAACCAATAACCCCACTTATCATCAATATAAACTCATTTATCATCAATTTAATCCCCCTATTCCTCTATAAATCCCTCTTAATTTTTTTAAACTCTTAATAAGATCTTCTCAAGCATTTAGAAGAACCCCATCAAGGTAAGGGATCATTTTTTCTTCATTTTTATTTCACTTTCTTTATTTATAGTAAGCCTTTTAATTTCAATTTTTATTGTTGTAATGTATTTTTGACGTCTATTTTATCATCCTTATGATGTAAAAGTAGAGATATACCACCTGTCAGTATTATTAAACCCTTTTTTGAATCATTATGTACATACATTATGATGTTAAAATCATCCTGAAATTTTCTCATGTAAAACATTTATGCAATGAATAACCGTATTCATTTTCACTCAATTGTATTAACCTATATAAACATAGAATTAATTGGTTATATAAAACCATGTATGTAACCCACACTCATTTCTCATGGTATTAAAGGAGATAAAATGTGTTCTTATGTTGTGTGATCTGTGTGAGACACTAATGAAAATACATAATATGAATGGGATTGGTGGGCACATGATTATATAGCCCTCCATTACATTGGATAAAATTTTTATCTCATGAGATAACAAGTACGGTGATCACTTGGTTATCCTAATAAAACTATATTATTTGTTATTCGAATTTATATTTGACATATGGTTATGATTCCATGTTTTAGGTTTTTCCACATTATTATGTTTCCTAGATGTTATCATCATATACCATGATTTGATGTTCAATATTACGATTCTGACCTATCTATGTCACCATTTCATGCTTCTTGAATAACATATACTACTTTATCTTAGAATCTGAATTAATTATTCCCTTACTAGGATTTACATCTCGCCCTTTCTTATGTACTTCCCAATGTTACCCCAAGCAGTATTATAAAATCAATGGATGTTTAGGTCTTTTTATAGACTATTTAAATAATTTCATTGTATATCTCTTTCAAGTTATTATTATACATAATTAATTACCCAAATGAATTAGGCCTCATGATTTTCATGTTTTTATTATGTGTATATTTATGTAATAAATTATAGATTAAAATGTGTTAATGATATGGGTTATCATAACATGCGAAGAAGTAATTACAAAAGGTGTATTTATCGCATATCGTTTGTTGATCAGACAAGTCTAGAATGAGTTTTGTTAAATTACCTAACGTGTATCAAACATACTCATCATGTATTCAACATTATATAGATATTAAATTCATTATAATAGTGTCCTTAAATACATTGTTTTACACCAAGTGATATTGACAGACTAGACAAATAATAAGACACATAATGTTTAGCCAATTTATAGGTTGTGCAATCCATGATTTTCCACATTTGGATAACATTACAAGTCAATTACTGGGTTATGAGAAAACATGACATGAAGACCACATGGAATGTAGCTCATTACTATAAATTATGTAATCCATCCAAGATACACAATGAGGTCCTAGTAATAAATCCAAAATACATGATCATCAAGGGACATGGAATGTAACTCATTAGTACATGTCGTATAGTATCCTAATAAAGAAAACAATTAAATTACATCAAAATTAATTAATTTTTATTTTAAACACAAAATTTCATTATTATTATTTCATGTGATGGCTATGTAATTATGGTTTGATGAATTAGTAATATCTTAGTTAATTTGCTGTAATTATCTATAATTATTTATCATGTCATTTTATTTCATAGGAATGAGTTTAATATGGGTATCTCCAAGAGACAATATATGGTCATTATGATAAATTTAATTAATTTATTGGTTAATTATTAAATTAATACAAACATTTTTATCTTAATAATAAAGAAAAAAATGGATTTAATGGTAGACATTGTACTTTTTCCGGCTCATTGTATGTGTGTAACCAATAATCACATTTGACCAGGAATATGTATGTGATGGTTTTATTTTATTTAAATTTAATTAATAGAATTTTAATTATTTGTTGTTTAATTATATATTATGGAATGAATTTTATCCATCCAAATTTTATTATGTAGGACATGTGTGTCCATGGTTGTCAATATAGTTTCACTAAACCCATCTATTAGTTCCCATAACCTTTGTATGAGTTACAAATTTATATCATAAAAGGTGTGTCACAAGGTTAATGGAGGCATTTCAAGATTGAAGTAAAAAAACCAACTTAGGTCCTTCATATGTGTATAGTTAGAAAACTATAACATATTCCAAGACAAGAACAAGAAGTCTTCCCATAGGGTCATAGGTTTGTTTTTTTCTACTTAATAAATCAACCATTAAATTACAACTTGATAGTGAAATTTAATTATTTTCTTATTTCAATATTTTATTTATTTATTTTACGGATGTAATACCTGAATCACATAAATTAATAGACTAATATGAAATGGTGGAATGTAAATAAATTGACTATACATGAATTTTGTATCAAAATACAATTAATCACATAAGTAAAATACACTTAATATTAACAAGAAATTTAGGATAAAACAAGAAAAATTTTAGGCATATTGAAACAAAATATCTCAACATAATATAAATTCATTATTCCTTATATAATTTGAATTAAGATTAACTAATATTTAATGTGTCCGTTTTTTCTTTTTCAGGGATACTTTTAATTATTATCATTTCTTAACTAAGAATGTTTTTCAACTTAACTAAAATTTTATCAAGTTTAATGGCCCCCATTTATTCAATAAAAATTTAGAGGAATGTTTTTAGTAAATTTGAGTCAAGATTTTTAGATGGGGTTTCCAATTAATGGATAAAGGGGATTCCTACTTTCAGTCACAAGACTGGTTACCCAAATGCTTTCTTATAATTTTCATATCTGATATTTGGATTATAAGAAGGTAAATATAGTTCTTTTCCAATATAATTTCATTGAAACTAGACATTCTATGTTTAATGGTGGGAGATTTTGATACTTGATAATATAATGGAAGATTTAATAAAATTAAAATTATAATATCTCGCATAATTTATAATTAAGTAAAGTAGTAATCAATTGTTTTAATTATTATAATATAATAAAACAGTGAAACCACAAAACTATTATGATCATATTGTATCTCTGAGTATTTCCTTAAAAATACATATTTATGGATATGTAAAATAATTTAAGTGAAACATTATTATAAAAAATAGTATGTATAATAATCACTTATTAATGTTCTATATCTCTACCATGTGAGCGAAGTTGAAAAGGAATTATATCCGAGATATAAAGGATGATTCATGTGTTTGTTATATTACATTATCAACTATAATCATATATTTGATGATAATACATAACTAAATGGATTATTTAACCATAATATCTCATCTCAAAAATCTTGAAAATTAAAATTAAGAAATTAGATAAATAAGATTAAAAATGCAATATATTAGTGTAAACTGGATAAAGGATATCTTGCTACTGATTATGGCTTCAAAATGTTAGGGTATATTAATCTATTTTAAAATTTTGTCTTCCACTAGGATGAGAAATTATATATTCAACTTGTTTTATTATCCTTAACACCATTTTTATCTTTATTCTCCTAACCTCAATTGAATGAAATGGATACGGTTAGAATTTTTTCAGCAATACTTCTCCATGTAAATAAGTATTTCCTAAAACACGTTTCACCACCCCTTATAGTGAAAAATTTTAATGATAAGGATGAATATCCAATGGATAATATAAATCTAAAATACCTTTTATAAAATCATTCAATGATACAAAATATAAAAAGGTATAATAAAGAATAATAGGCTATCTGGTACTTATATGGAATGAATGGGTACTAAAAAAGAAATTTCCAAGAGTTGAAGAAGCAATAATATGCATCCAGTTCTGGTATATTCCAAAATATTATATTCACCACTTGTGTATTAAAATACAATATTCTTAAAACCTAAATGTATTTAAATATGGGACATTAGTAAAAATAGAATTCATATATAGTGATCTTTAAAGGATCTAATAAATGGTGATTCTTATATATGTAAAGGGGAGCTGAGTACTTATCATTACCAAAATGGATTGATTCTAGAATGTAATAAGTGTTGTAAAAAAATTTATCTCAATGTCCATCTAGACACAATGAGAAATTATTTCACATTCCAAATAATTTTTTTATGTACGACAGTGACATAATAATGGTTTAGTAACTCTGGATACATAGATATCTATTGTAATGAATGATGTATAAAAAAAATAATATTCCTACCTGATTGTAGAAATATAATTCTTTACCAAATAAATATGGAATTTATTGACTTGTTTATACCAAGAAAAGTACTTTGGCTTTATTTGTGATAAGATATTGAATATAAAAATAAATGACTTATCATGTTTTATATGGATAACTATTTATAAATAATGGTATAAAATAATAATTTTAAGAGTGATTTCAACATTGTAATGTGAACTATTATAAATCTAAAGGTATCTTCATATTCTTAATTATATTTATTTAAGAAAATTAGGAAATTATCACTTAAATAAATGAGTGAACTTGATAATGATTGATTAATATATAAGATGGATTATCAAAGAACATATTATACAAGTAATCATTGATCATAAAAGTGGAAAATTATTATTCTGACACTTATATTTACATATATACATAAAATATCATAATGCTATTATAAGGAATATAAATTATGAGTCTAATATATATTTCAAATGCTTTATAAATTTTATAGAAGATATTTTTTTCAAATAGATGTGAAACAAAAAATAATTTGACAACAAAAATTTATAATGCATGTCATATTAATTATGATTTTATAAGAATATATTTTTACACTAGTACAACTACTTTTTAAAAGCTGTATATAGAAAAAAACAAACACCAAACACTATGGTGAATCTAAGCTAATATCCTATAGCCACTAAGGATGTAAACTTCTTGTCAGGACTGAGAATATTTCTATAAATAAAGAATATATATATATATTTAAAGATAGTGATGTAAAATTTAACTTCTATGGGTTAAGGATCTAGATGCACATGGGTTGGTGTATGAATTTTTCACTCTAATAAGCATAGTGGGAGGTGTTATTCCAAAGAAATATTTCTTAGGAATATATAACCATATAATTGGTTTATGTTCACTAAGGTTGGTGGTACATATGTTATTATTGTATTAAAATTATTCCTACAAAGAATTTAAAAGTGGAAATATTATAATATCTATATGAGTGTATAAAATCATATAATGGACTCTATTTATCAAGATTTAAGAACTCTGAATCATTAATGTTTAGAATACATCATATTACTAGTGAGTAGGTAAGATAAACATCACATAGATGATAAAAGATAATAGAAACATAACATTTTTGAAAATTAAAAGGCCTATTCTAGAAAAACCTCTATATGTCGATCATCAGGACTAAATTCCATTTGAATTTAACTTATCAAATCACAATTCTATGATAGTTACATTAGGATATTGAAAATTAATTCCATCTCATTTTGAGTAATACTTTTTTAACATGTCTTTATGAGATGGTAGAAAAGAGACCCTATGGTATATGGCTATAAGGAATAACTAAAAGTCTATATGAAATCAATAAATTCCAATAAGATATGTAGGTTAAATTAGTTCATTTATGAATAAATAATTCATAGTGATGATAATATATTTTTTTTTGAAAATTAATGGGTGAAATGTGTCTCGAAATAGTTAGAGTGAGAACTATAAATTTTCAAGAATAATATATTGATAACGAATAGAAAAGATATGTTGTATCTTACTATTTTTTAATTAATAAGGAATGAAATTTATCTAAGTTTGACTTATTGATTCATCCATGTTCTAGGTAAGAAGATCTAAAAATATATACCTATGTTTTATAAATCTATTCATAGTATATATATTAAATAATTATTAAAAAATACTGGTTGAAAATTTTCATGGCCAATTTTTTTTGGAATATAATCCAACCATTACAACATCTATAGTAATTGTAGGAGATTATTCAGAGTAAAATAATTTCATCAACTTATGTGATAAGAATTTATCTCATATTCCATGATATGTACTATAATTTGATATTCCTAATGCACGATACATGGTAGGTTAATATATAATAGATCTAAAATAACTGAATATATTTCTAATTAAAACTATCAGAATATGGAATCTTACCTTTTTAATTTATTACTTTTAACATAATTTCTTAAAAAATATTATATTAATGATATTGAAGGATATTTTTAAGTCTAGTGACTTGGGAACTAGGTACATAATATATGAATTTTATAAGTAAAACATAATAATAAAAATTATTTAATGCTTCTGAAATACTCATTTTTTATCCTTCGTAGGTAAAATCACAAGTAACTTCCTGGGCATATACATCAATATAAGATGTTTTTCATAAATCCCAGTAAGGGATAAACAATGAAAATGGAACATGAACAATCATAGTTGATAATAAATGAGTAATAACATGAGAAAATAGTTATAAGTACATGATACATAGTATTTAAATTTGGGTATAACATAAAAATGATAAATTCAAAATTATATTTACATGTTTTGTCACTAAGGTATTAGAAAACATAATTACCAATGTTATTAACCAAGGTAATATAAAACATATCGTCTCTAGATATATAATTTTTTCCCAATTCAATTGGGTAAATTCATAGTGCACACTTTGAATAGCTTAATTAATTTGAGCCACATTGATCATAATAATTCATTTCCTTAATAACCAAAGTGGAATAAATAATGGGTTTCATATATAATCATTGAATATATATGTTCTTGAATACTTGAAAATTGTATTGTTTTTAACCCAAGTATAGGTAATTTCAATTTCCTATATGTAATTACATGAATCAATATATTTTCTTAATATATAGGTGAATTCCCATGTATAAGTATGTGGTTTGCGTATTCATAATATAAGGATATTTCATTTAAAAGAGGGAAATTCTAGAAATGGATTTGGTAGCATGTTGGTATACAACATGGATAATGGAAATTCTGTAATGGTATGAAATAAAGGGATCCCACAAATAAGAATGTATTTCTGAAGAAATGGTTTAAATAATAGTGTATGAAATTAATGAAACTAAATATTTAAAAATCATTCTATAAAATGGGTACTCTAGTGGAAATGAAGAGGAGGAAAGTTCCCTTACCTTGAATGGTTTCTTCCAAGAATTTATGGACGGAACCTTAAGACCATGAAGACACCATTGAGGGACTCTTTGGGAGGAAAAATTTCTATAATGGATAATGTAATTAGAGTGGATATTAATGGTAGGATTTATAGGTATTTATAATAAAAGAGAATGAATTGTTTAATAATTTCTAAATATATTTCTTATAATTCAAGGTTGTGGGAAATGAAAAGAAAAGGACATCCTAAGGTTTTTCCTATGATTTTAGGTTTTTATGGCATTTATTATAATAGTTTAATCTATTAGAACCAAAAACCACTTTTAACTATTACTTTGGACATGGAAAAGTACATTTCTCTTAGAATATTATTTTTAAAACCAATATATCCATTTTAGACTTTAAAAAGAAATTTACATGATTGTAAATTGATTTCAAACCATTAAAATACATAATATCAATAAAATAACTTACTTATGTTCATGTATTATGTATAATGGATTATTATTTCATTATTACATATATATTATGACATAAAAAATACTAAAAAACAAAAACATATTTTTATAATTCGCTAAATAATAAGGTGTTTTAAAAAATTATCAAATTTTCAACCTAAACTAATTTCAATGAACTAATTCCCAATATAGTTATTATTATACGAATATAATTTTCTATGTTTTATATTTTAACATTTAAATTTAAAATACTTAATTATTGAACAATATAATTTTTTATTACATATTTAACTTTTTAACATTTATAAAAACTTCTTAAGAAATTATAATCTTATATTATCATTTATATTTAAATAAATACTATTTTAAAAGAATAATTCACGAAAAAATATATTATTTAGAATAATTAAGTTCATTAGGAATGTGTATATATTTTCTAAAAATATATTTTGTTTTATTTTTTTTAATAATATATTTATCAAATTTATCTTATATTTGTTTCAATTTTAAAAATTAAAAAAATCCTGAAAATAGTATTAATGAAATAACTATTTCATTTATATAATGAAAATTAAAATTCTATGATTATATGATATAGTTTGATAACCCCTTATTACACCATAATATTTACTAAGGTTAAGGTGTGTGATGGTTGTAGTTTTATTGGTTGGTTTGACTAACATTTTCTTAGTGGTGATCTCCACTAACATGAACCTATCCCAAAGATTATTTCTTTTATTCCTTTCGTGTTGAATCTGTTCTTGGGATAGATCAAGGAAGAGCCCCATTAAAACTACCTCACTCCCATGTTCCATCAATTGTTCCCCAAAATGTATGAATCTATTGTCCAAGTCCATCATTTCTCCTTTCAACATCAATAATCATATATCATTACCATTTATAAACACTAGTTACAATTGAAATATTATTTACAATAGTTATAACGCTCAATGTATATACTGACCAAAGGTAACATTTTGAATTTCATCTAATATATATTCTAGGAAAGTTCAATATTTACTACATCCTTCCCATGGGTTTTTATAATCCCATTTATAATATCTATTATATTTCTAATGTTTCATTTTCCTTTAATAGTTTTTATTATTGGGTAAATATTCCTATGAAATTTTGATCCTATGGGTACACAATTTAAATGCGACTATTTTTTTCTTTTTATTATAATTGTACTATACTTATATATGTTATTTGGTATTATTACATGATATGTATAAATATATATATATTTAGTATTATTTCTATGAAATTAGATTGTGAAATATAATCAAATAGTCATTATGAATACAAATTCTTTAACAGTCCTGGAAGGAATTTCATGGTCATTACCTTATCCCCCGCAATAAATTTCATCAATGAAAATTGAATATTTTCTCCAAAAAAATAAGGGTATTTTTTCTTCATTACATCCACAGGTTCACATGTATCTTCTTTAATAATTTTGTTTCTCTATAGAAATTTCAGAAGTTCTTTTTTATTATTCCTCACTACTTATTCCCTTTGGTTGAGAATATGGATTTCTTCCTCTTCATTTGATTGGTCAAGTTAGAATTACACACCATTAATATCAATTATATGTGTTTTTTCAGACATATACTTTCTCAATAGAGCCATTTAGAAGACATTGTGAACATTGTAGTGATTTGGAGGTAGTGATAATTGATTATCAACCACTCCAACATGATCCAAAATCTCAAATGGTCCGATTTACCTTATATTTAGTTTCCCATTCTTTATGAGAATCATAATTCCTTTTATAGTGATATAATAAGAAAAACATGATCCCCAACATGAAACCTTAATTCCTTAATTATTTGTTCAGTATAACTTTCCATTAAACCTTGAGTATCCTTGATTATTTTTCTAAATCACTTGTATATTTTTTTACTCTCACCCAAAATTTCTATTCTTTACTATTTCCCTTCTCTAACGTAACCCAAAAATTTTGGATTCCTATAAATATTTCTATATTAAACATCAAAAGGTTCTATTCGAATGATTGAGTGGAAAATAACATTATATGAGAATTTAAAAAATGGAATATGTCAATCCTAAATCCCTTAAAAATTAACTGTGATATTCTATAATGTGTCATATAATGTTGGAATGTTCCTCTAAAATAGACAACCATTTTTTGGATGATAGTTTTTTATCTTTACTAATTCTATACTCATAGTCTTTTGAAGGATCCTTCAAAATTTATAAGTAATGCATGGATCTCAGTCATAACCGATCGAAAATAGTTCTCTATGGATTCTCCTTAATTATTGAATGTATAAGAAAGATAGACATTCCATGAAGAAGTATTATCTTATGGTAATAAAGAGGGACGAATATTTTAATCTACTGATGTTTACACTTATAGAATTGTTACCCTTGGATATCTTCGAATGTTATGTGATAATGTCTATAGTGATGTTATAACACTTCCAAATAGGTATTTGTAGTGGGTGTAGTACCCCTTTAAGAATTTTTCTGTCTAACTTCACTTGTTAAAACACTAAGCACCATATATTATAATAAAAAATACACCTTTTCATATTATCCCACAAATAATGATCATGGAGTTCCCTATACATCTTATTGTTTGTTAGATGCATAGAGAATATAAAGCTATGATATTTAACAATCATCTCTTATTTTATCTATGAAATAGATAGAGTAAAATGGCTTGTACCAAATTTAGAACACATTCATGATCAATATTTAATTCTAGAAACATTCAATTTTTAATATCCTTTAACATATTTTTCATCAAAGGATCATTTATTTGAGCCTTAATGATTATAGAAATAACATTTGATAAATAGTTTGGGATAGGATTGATGATGTCACTACCTTTATGAATCCCATGTCTAACCTTATTGGTTCATTAATCAAAGTATCTACTTCAATCCTCATCATTGAAAGACCACTAGATCTTTTGTACTTAATCCATTTGCAGCTTTGTTTTCTCTTCTATGGTGATATGAATTAAGAAAATGTTTCCTTTATGAAATTATAATTTTCTCCTTTATCTCATTTTTTTTCCTTAAATGTGAATATTTACTTCAAAAATTGGTTGTTTTTTCATATATCACACATTTCCCCATAAAGATAGTGTCTTTGTATCATAATAAAAAAATTATTGTAGCTAAATCCAGGTCCTGAGTTCATTAGTTTTTCTGATTAGTCTTCAACTGTCAAGATTCATATGTTTTCAAATTGTTATTTTCTATGAGAATATGTCCAATACCATTTAGAGATGCATCACTACACGTAAAAAATCCTTCTCATACATAGGGTATGGTTATCATAGGTGCGTTAGTTGAACTCTTTTTCAGTTCTCAGAAACTTTCTCCACACTCCTTTGTCCAGATAAATTCAACTCCCATTCATGCTAATATATATAGTGGATTAAAAAACCATGATAGGATTTTCATAAACCTTATATCATGTCCTTCAATACCAATGATACTATGAATACTAGTTATAGTTATTGTATGATCCCACTCCAATTTGACCTTTTTCTTTGTTGGACCACGCAAATCCAGGATCCGGCCAAAACCGGTCCCAAAAAAATATTATTAAGCAAAAGAAACGAAAGAGTTAGGAGACAAAAGGGGTATTACATAACCGAGAGTGCAAAACATCACACATATCCACCTCCACCAGCGAGGAGCAATACACAGGAATCGTGAACGACCATAGCATGTCTGCCACCATGATTTCCTTCTTGGACAGAGCATCGGCCACCTGATTGACCTCTCGATAAGCATGTGAAACAATCAGATTTATTCGACTAACCTGTTTGAGACAATCAACCCACATTGGGAGTATTCGCCAAGGCACATTCCGCGTTCGTGTTTGTAATGCTTGGACCGCAAGCTGGGAATCTGATTCAATCCATATCATGTTCCAATTATAGAAAACCGCATACCTGATCGCATGAACAATCGCCCATAATTCAGCTTCAAAAGCAACCCCAATGCCAGTGAAGTGATAAAAACATCCTTTCACAAAGCCACGATACGTACGAAAAACACCACCACACCCTGATGGGCCTGGTGTACCTGAAGCAGCTCCATCCACATTAACTTTAAGCCACGGACTGATCGGAGGAATCCAGCGAATATACCTACACATTTTCGGTTTCCGCGGCTGCCCAGAAACCCCAAGTGCGCGCATAATCTGCAGGTCGGAAACAGTGTTGGACATCACCCCGGATTGGATCCTTGAGGCAGAAAAAATCTCCTGATGCATCGCCATCATGCCATCCCGAATTGGCACCTTCCTGCCTTCAAAAGCTGCAGCATTACGAGCCGCCCAAATGGCTGCAACAACAGCCGCACCGGCCACAAGCAGGAAATTCTGCACTTGCTCACTACAGCAGAAAACGGACAGCCCTTCAAGGAGTTATAACACCGTTTTCCAGTGCACCTGTAGCCCAAACAAAGCGCCAATATAATCCCACAACCGCCTGGCATAATCACACTCCACAAACAGGTGTTGAACATCTTCCTCAGCGCACATGCATATGTAACAAGCAGATGCAAAAGAAAATCCAGACCGTTTAAGCTGGTAATGAGTGGGGATTCGATTCCTCCAAATACTCCATATATTAAGGAAGCGAGAGGGCCGAATGCAAGAGGACCTGTATTTCTTGAGCCATGCCGGAGGGTTACAAGAGCCCCCACATGCTAGCTGATAGTACTCCCGACTGGTAAATTGCCCATTCCTATTGTGCTGCCATATCAATGTGTCAGAGTCCATGAAAGTATACTCCTGAAGATCCAGCTCCACCTGAGGAGGTATCATATTGTCAAAAAGATGTTTATTAGAGATAAATTCAGAAATGGAGAAATGTCCAACACCAGGGGGTATGTCCATAATGTCTTGGAGTGGCCTGTCAAGCCAGTTTGTGGTCCAACAATTGAGATTAGAACCACGACAAACCAACCATTTCGTGTCATTCATAATCTACATAAAAGAACATTTGATAGCAGCCCAAATAGATGAAGCAAGGTAGTATTTGTAACCATTCAATAGCCTGTCTCTGAAACGGTTACTTAAGAAATCTCCAGAAAATTCTTTGGATATTAGACCCCAGGTGAACTTCCCAATGAGCCCATCATTAAAGTTCCGGAGGTCTTTGATCCCAAGACCCCCAAAATCGACAGGCTTGATGCAATCCTTCCAGGCAACAGTAATAAGTTTGCGCTCATGGATTGACCCTGTCCAGATAAAATTCCTTATCAGACTTTGCAACTCTTTAAAGAGACCCATGGGCCACCGATATAAGGAGAAAGAGTAAACACATTTAGATGTTATCACTGAGTTGACAAGACAGATCCTCCCAGCCATGGACATCGCCTTCCCTTTCCAGCTAGCAAGATGGTTCAGAATACCAGAATGAATCCCTTCCAAATACTGCCTCTTCACCCTTCCCCAGAATAAGGGAACGCCAAGATATTGGAAAGGGATGGATCCTTTTTTAACCCCAAGAGATCTAACAATCCTGCTCTGCCTCCCATTTGTAACACCCCTGCCAAAAACAATGAAGGATTTATCCCAGCTGATCGCTTGACCAGCCACTTCCTCATAATGCTGGAAAAGGGCCTTAATAGAAGAGATAGTCTTCCTAGAGGCCTGCCCAAACAGCATAATATCATCAGCATACAACAAGTGAGATGGAGCAAAATCATTCATTCCGGCCCGAATGCGCTGGTACATGCCCATATGTGCCAGATCATTAATACATCTGCTAAGGTAATCCTCAGCAAGAGCAAACAAAAGACCCGATAGTGGGTCCCCCTGTCGCACACCTCTGGTACACTGAAAGAAACCCCTGGGTGTACCATTAACCAAAATGGACAGCCTGGATGAGTAGAGAATGGTGTTAATCAATTTGATGAAGTCATTTGAGAAGCCATATCTTTTAAGGACTTCCAAAAGAAAGCTCCATTTAAGTGTGTCAAAGGCCTTCGAGATATCAATCTTCAAAGCAAAGTTTCCTGCTTTCACCTTCCTTCTCATGAGATTGACACTTTCCGAGGCAGTGACAAGGCACTCTTGAATATTCCTTCCAGGAACAAATCCAAATTGATTTTCAGTAATCAAGCCACCAACCACTCGACCCAGCCTAGTCATAAGGATCTTGCTGATCAGCTTAGGGATAGTATTTCCCATAGCCACTGGCCTAAAGTCTCTAATGTCAAGAGCACTGTCTTTCTTAGGTAGTAAGGCAATAAAGCATGAGTTCATCCCATATGGCAAGTAAAAGTGAGTAAAGAAATCCTTGATGGCCAGCGTGAGATCATCCTGCACAACATCCCAGAAAGACACAAAAAATTTATTCATAAACCCATCAGGACCAGGGGCACTATCAATATTTAGTGAGAGAAGAGCTGTTCTAATTTCCTCCTTGGAAGGGGGCATGACAAGAAGCTCGTTGTCATGATCTTCAATGCACGAGTTGATATTTCCCACCATTTTGTGAGTATTATCCTGTCCATTATCAGAATACAGCCCTTTGAAATGCTCCACAACTGCCAAAGAAATCTCATTTTCAGAAGTGAAAATCTGGCCATTGACTCTGATTGCTTTCTCCCTTTTCCGTGCTCTTTTCTCCCGGTGTAGCCTATTAAAAAACTTCGAGTTCCTGTCTCCATCCCTTAACCATCTAACATTCAGTTGGTTCCTAGTCAACCTTTCCTTGGTAATTAAAAGATCATCCAGCTTTTTAAGAGCCAGAATTTCCTCTCTTGATGGATTATCCTGCTGCTGATCACAGTTCTGAATAGACGAGAGCATCTCCTCAGCAGCCTTGATGTCAGAATCAAGTTTAGAGAAAGACTTTCTGCTCCACTCCCGAAGACTGGCCTTGAGAAATTTCAGTTTCTGTGCAAACCTCTGAAGTGGACTTCCAATTGGTTCTGTCCGCCACACTTCCAACACCCTTTCCCTACATCCAGGTTCCATTATCCACCCATTATTGAACCGGAAAGGTAGAGGACTGGACCTTTTGGATTGTGTGCAAATGTCAACCATAATTATGTTGTGATCTGAATGGTGCTTAGGAAGTGTAAATCCAGAGATCCCATGAGCAGCACTATTATCACTCATCTGAATAAAACATCTGTCAAGCTTACTCGCTTGCCTCCCATTACAGGTGTATCTACACCAAGTGAACTCAGCCCCAACAATCGGAACCTCAATCAAATTACACTCATCAATGCAAGTGAAAAACTCCGAAGCAGCAACCCTATTGAAATTGCCACCAGTTTTTTCCTCAGGCCTTAAGACTGTGTTAAAGTCCCCCACAGAAATCCATGAGTGGTCCATTCGCCTGGATACCTCTTTAAACTCCTCCCATAACTCTCTCCTTCTAATGTAATAGTTGGATGCATAAACAAATGACACTGAAAAGGCAAAGTCATCAACACTGCCAGATACCAGAATACTCTGGGACTTCTCCAAGCAAGAGGTAATATATAGGGACTCATGCCGGAAAACCCACAAGTGGTCCATCCCAATTTCATGCTTATCATGTGCCACAAACTTATATCCCATTGAATCCCATTTAAAACCATTCCACTTGTCAAAGAGAAGTTTCGGTTCAGCAAGTCCAACCAGCATAGGCTTATAGGCCATAATATAATGTCGAAGGGCTCTGGCCGTTTGGGGGTTCCCCAGCCCTTGACAATTCCAAAAGAAAACTTTCATTGAGGATGAGTCTTACCCCTTGTCTGGGGGCCACCCTGTGAGACCAAAGGCGTTTTTCCTTTTCCTTTCCTCCCCTTTCCCTTCTTCCTTGGGCCCTGCAAATCAGCAGGAATACCGGGCTTACTGGTCAAAGCCCCATCACCTTTCGCAGCAACAAGGGCAGTAACCCCAGCACTCTGCAAATTAGCATCAGCCCCTAAGAAGGGTGGTTCAGCTTGCCCGTGTGATGTAATCGCACCATGCCCAGCGACCTCAACTTTTTGAGGTTCCATCCCAATGACAGCCCCTTGAGAAGGCTGCACAGGAGCACACACAACAGATGGATCCGCTGCACTAGCAGGTCTGGAAACAGCTTGGCCATGCGAGTGGGTCTCATCAACCTTATCAGTCCAGAGAGTTCCAGCACCATTCACAGCGATATCATCCCCATCACCCAGCAGAAAAGCCTCAGCACCTGTGCTGGATGGGTCATTTTTCCCATGTGCAGCATTTATACCATGTGCATCAGCCCCTAAGAGGGATGGTTTAGCGTTCCTGTGTGAATCAATCACACCATGTGCAGAGGCCCCGAAATGTTGAGGTGCATTCCTAATGGCAGCCTCTTTAATAGGCTGCACAGGAGCACTCACCACAGAAGGATCCACTTCCATAGCAGGTCTGGAACCAGCTTTTCCAGCACCCTTCACAACAATAGCATCCCAATCTCTCAACAGAAATTCCTCAGCACCTGTGTTTGATGGTTCATTCTGCCCATGTGCATCAATACCATGTGCAGAGTCCTCAACTTGTTGAGGTACATTACTAGTGGCAGCCTCTTTGATAGACTGCACATGAATAGAGGGTAAAGTCACATCAACCTCATCAGACCAGAAAATTCCATTCAACGGAGAGAATTTGTTGTGGGCTTTTATGTGGGATGGATCACCGCCCACTTGTGGTTTCCTCCTTGAAATTTTAGAGGGCAAAATCTGGGTGAAGTTTGCCCCTGGATCAGATTCAGCACACCCATCAACTCTGTTATCCGGTGTGGCAGTCACAGCATCTAGAATGTTATCAGGCACATCCTGTACCACAGCACTGGACCTTGCTGCCATCGGATGTGTGTTATGCATTTCAGGAGACTCCTGAGCAGCAGGCTCACCAACAACATCAACCCCATCCAGGGTCACAGGCCCATCCACCACTACTGCATCCCTGATCAAACATGTTTCCTGCCCTTCATCAGGCTGTCCAGAATCAGCCCATTCCCTCAACCCATATGCATGAGGTTCATCAGTCTGTCCAGGACCATTCCCTTCCTTCAGACTCTGGTCCAAGAGCACAGTTAAGTCCCTTTCCCTTGGATTTACCACATCCGAGTTCCGGGGGTCATGCAAGACTTTGTCCTTGTTTTTCCTTTTCCTGCATGTAGCATCATCATGCCCCTTCATCTTACATACACTGCATTCCTTATTTCTTTTACATTCAGCCATTAGATGACCAAAAATCAAACAGCCCACACAGAATTTAGGCTTCCGCTCATAAACAATATCCAACCTCATACTGTCATCCTGTGTAGTCAGAACAACCTCCTCCACAAGAGTAGCCGACATATCAACTTCCACTAAGACTCGAGCAAAGTGCCCAAACCTCGGATTAATTGTCTGTTGATCCAGTCTAATAGGATTACCCACAGCAGAAGCAATGTCCCATAAAATCCTTGGGTGCCAATAGAACCAGTTCAGCCTAAATATCCGAACCCATATTTGAGCATATGTGTTCCGGACATTCATGGGATCAAAATTACGGTCCCATTCCTGAATGTTCAAAAAACCAGGCCTCAGCGGGATGGAACCCTTGCTCCATGCCTTTCGTTTACACTCATCCGAAGGGAAAACCACATGGTAATACCCCTTTCCCATTGCAGTCATGGTCCAATCATCAAAACCCCACACCTCCGCAATCCTCTTGGTTAAATCCTGGAATTTCCAGAGGCTCTCACCTTTGGGAATCAATACACGAGCAATTATGGAGAACCTACATAGATTAGCCCTCTCCTGCACCGCCCCTTGATCAGCCGCCACATGGGAAACCCTTCCCTTCTTAATCACCCGGCCAATCGGAGGTGCATCAAAGGAGAAGACAGGCCCACGATCACTCTTGACAACATCCGCAAAATTCCTCCTCAAACCAGCAGTCACTGGAGGAACGAAATCAGTTGCTTCAACTGGCTTCTTCACAACCGAGAACATCTCCTTATGCCCGATGCATTCCGAGAAGGAGCCCAGAATCGGGACTGCATTTCCAGTTGTGGTCGACGCAGCCACCAAAGGCTCCCCTGTAGCCCCAGGATTCGGGTTTTCGCGCACCTCCCCAGCTGCTACCATCCCCCCCATGCACAATCTTTACATTTCTTCTTTGTTGGATCCATAGATAGTCTTTAAATAGTTACAATGTTACCTAAGAACACAACATATTATGAACATAAATTACATAAACTAAATTTTAAAAACATCATAACATTTCTTAGAGTCTATAATATTACCCTTATATTGTCTTTATGATTTATGTGACAGTTGTAATATATCATAATATAATTAATAAATACCAGCTTATATTTATCAAGGTAATCCTCAAAGTAATTATTCATAAAATACTTAAATATGGTAGGAAAATTAGGTAATATGAAGGGTACAATAAAAACTCATGATGGCCATATCTTTTTTAGAAGGTTTTATTTGGGATATCTTATTTCTTTACCCTCAACTGATTATACCCTATTTAGAGGTCATTTTTCGAGATGAATTGAGCTTCATGAAGCTGGTCATAAAAAACAACGATATTTGGAAGGTTATATTTTTTTTATTTATTTTGATCCCATTATGATCTCAATATTCAATTCATAGCCACATTGATCCATAATTCTCTTTCAAAAATATAATTACTCCTCCCCAAAGAGATACATATGGTTGAATAAAACTCTTCTCCAAAATACCATGAAGTCGCTTCTTGAATTCCTCTAACTCTGAATTTTCTATTCTATATGGGTCATTTGATATTGTCTTGGATACATTAGTTAGTTATATTGAGAAATATACCTACCATTATATGGGGTGTTCATGTAACTATTCATGAAATACATTAATTTGATAATGTCATAGTGTATCTATCGCATAAAAACAATCATAACAGTTACCTTCTTTGATGAGATCCTTCAAAATTCCATGAAGATATTCTTAAATTCTATTCCTAATATAAATATTATGAACTATGGTAGGGAACATTGTTTATATAATTTTAGCTACGAGTGTTCATAAGAGGATGAGGTTTCATCTGATGAAGTTCCCCCTTAGTTATCTCTAAGAAAACTGATTATAAGGACTTTCCAACATGTAGGAATTTCACTTATTTATTTGACATTGAATATTACTATCTTAGACTATGTATAATGGCCATAAAATTTAAAAATTATTATTAGTTTATATCATGACATGAGCACTTAGATGTATTGTTGTATACCTTGATGAATTTTATTCTTGATGAATTTAGGTACATTAGGTATTTTGTGAAGGTTATGTTATTAATGAATAAATTAAGGATTGATTTCTCCATTCTATTTTTATGAAATCTGGTATATAGACCCTTATATTAAAATGTAACTACTGCCTTTAATCCCATGGTCATGTTTTAATGATGTTTATTTTATATAGTCAAAGAAAAACAAATTAAGCCCAAATATTGATGACACATGTGTGAAACCTTATTAATTAGATAATTTAAAATAGGGATTATATTACCCAATGAGAATTCACATGTATTTAATATCATTGTGATATTAACATCTTTATCTTGGGTTCCCTAACTTGATACTAGATTGTAATCATGGAATTCAAGCAAAATCACATAATGTCATTAATAAACAATCTTATATGGTCACACACTAAGTGTTTTTTTATCTCAATTGAATTCTATTTAAATATAAATATTGAAATAAATATTGTTCATAAGACCAATGAATGATTTTTTAGGAATTTCTATTCTCAAGTATTAAATAAATACTTTTTCATAATTTAAATGTTTAATTACATTAATATATAATATTTATTTATTTATTTATTATTGGTTATAGGGTAATAAATAATAATTTATCCATTAAGAAATAAATTATTTAATTATGTGAATATTTAATAAAAAATCATTAAATGGTGAATAAAATATTTATTTATAAATAAATGCTTAACTGGTTATTTATTTAGTCAATAAATGTTTAGAATGATGATCGGATTATGATCGTATCTTATGATAAATATTCAGTTGCAAACTGGTAAAATAATATTTAAGAACACACCATGAAAAATATTACTATTACTAACAATTCATGGAATGATTCAAATGAGTTTTAATATATTATTTATGGGTTCTTGAGTAACAAAATAATATTTTAACAATAACTTAAACTATATAAATATATGGCTAGGTCTATTATGCATGGTTGATCGAGATAGATCATGATGGAGAATCCTTGTGAAAAATGAATTCTATATCCCTCTATCAATAGTAAATAATTGTCTAGAGCTTCCATTCTCTTCGACACCCTTTCACTGGGCCTTATAGGTTCGTATGTCTAGGCTGATTGAACAAGGTGGAGTGGGTCTCCAGGATATTTGGGAAACCATCCAAGGCATGAAAGGTCACTTAGCATGGGATATTATCATGGGTAATCTCTATGGTATTCATTTTTCAAGTGGCTTTATGGGGATCATCGGGCGATGGAGGGGGGATTGGCCCTTGGTGCTCTCGACAAGCCTGCATCTTGTATTCACATCTTGAGGATCTCAAAGGTTTGGCTGGGTGGATCATTGGGGATGGGGAGGTCTGCTTCTGGAAGGACAACTGGTCAGAAGAAAGGTTATAATTACCTCACTTCCCTCAGCCAGAACTCTTGTTTCAGGAGGCAAATACAATTCTAGGCTACATTAAATCCAATCATACTCCTGGTCAGGCAAAGGTGTTTGAGTATGTGGTCATGGAAGACATTCCAGATACCTATTGTTTCACCGGGTCATCTTCGAGTAGATTTTTCATTAGGGACTATAAGTTTTTCCTACATATATAGGGCCCTCGTGATGTTTGGGCTTCCGGGATTTGGATAAAGGAGATCCCTACAAAGATGAATATTTTTACTTAGGAAATCAGGGCCAATGCACTTCCCATGGATGACACCATACAGAACAAAGGGATCCCATTAGTCTCTCAATGCCTCTGCTTAATGTATCCATTGACTGAGTCTACTATTTATCTTATATTTTAAAGTGAGTGGGCATATTTATTAGGGTCCTGGTTCTCACCCTTCCCATATTTGGTTGGTGAGCAACCCACGCTACAGGGTAACATGGAATCATGGTTCCACGGTTTGGAGGATAGGGCGATGGAAAGCATGTTTCGGGCGATAATTATTTCCTCTATTTTTTGGACATTCTGGGAAGTACAAAACAAGGATCCGTGGGGAACCCAAGCCTCTTTTATGATCCTTAAAATGAGACTAATGTCACTGATTATAGAGATTGGTCTGTTGTTGAAGGGATGGAAATCATTGGCCACAGTGTGCAGGTTGCTCAACCATCCCTATATGCGTAGAATAGTGGGGGTTGTTGGATCAAGTGGTCTTCACCCCTCAGAGGCTTGAAGTTGAACGTGGAAGGATCCTTTATACAAGGTTTAATGAGAGGCATATGGGTTATTCATGACTCATGAGGCCTTGTGCATCTGGGGTTCAATTCCTTCTATGGCCCGGGCTCTTCCTTACGTGCGTAGGTGAAGGCACTCATCTCCGGTTTTTCGTTTTGTAAAAGTTGTGGTTTCCATGTAGGGGAGATTGAATATGATTATGAGGTTTTGATGAAGTCCATTCAAGGTTGTCAGGAGGTTATGTAGGACATGTTTTACCAAATATGAAGATTCAGGAGGCAGATTTACCTAGGCCTGAAGCTTCACCATGTTTGGAGGGAGGTGAAATTTGCAGCCAACATGATTGCTCAACAAGGAAGGCCCGGGGATGAACTTTTATTTTATAATAGTTTGGGTTCTTTTCCTTTGTATTGTAGGTCCATCTTACAAGGGTATTCCTTGGTCTTTCACCGCTTTCACCCCCTAGAGAGGCTTTTGTACTTTACATTAGGTTACCAAGTCTAATAAAAAACAATTTTTAGTCAGAACGAATGTCTCAAGATGATCAAGCATCCATACTAGAACCTGAAAATCCATCGGTTTTTTTCAAATAATAAAGAAGCACATGTGGATCACAACTATTAGGATTCCAAAATTGGTTCATATAAACATAATGATTATAGACCAAATAAGGTTTAGAATAATTCAAGATGTCGTCGAAGAAATATATTAATACAGGGTATTTCATCTTCCATAATATTTAAATTTAATATAAATTTAATATGAAAATATGACCCCTTGATTTTGGCCTTTTTTTTGAAAATATTATATGGAAAATTTCATTGGCCATAATGTTTACATCTTTCACAATTTGTAAACTATCCATCAAATCCAAAAAAACCATAATGGTTATACTAATAAAATTTATTTCTACTATGATTGAAACCAACAATAATAAATAGAAACGAATATAATCATTATTTAATTAAAAATAAAATATTAAATTTATAATTCTAGGCCATGATACATTCCCTCTTTTTACACCAATGTATTCCCTATGGGTATGGTATGTGATGGTGGTACATTATTTTGTAATTATATGAATATGGTTTATACAATGATCACTATAAGATTTAACATCTCCCATAAATGGTTCTTCTCATATTTTGGTTGTTTAATCTCAAATTAGAATTGTTTACATGAAACTTATAGTAATTTCATCTCCCACATAAGATATGATAAATGGGATTCATGTGGTATGATACTACAGGTTGAGTCAATCACTTCTTCCTTTGATTGCAATTAGATCATATAATAACACTTGATATATAGTAATAGTAATGGAAACTACATAATGACTTCATTATCAATGAATAAAATTTTTAATGATATTTTAAACTAACCACATAATTATGGATATATTTTATAACGTTCAAAAATACAATGTGAAATATAGTCTTGGTGGTTTCTATGACTATGTTATATAATATGTCATATACTTATCTAAAAGGAAATTTCATTTATAAATGTTCGGGGTTTTACATCTTTAGTATACCATAATGGTATAAAAGTCTCTATATCAAGCATGACTATATCTGTCTAAGTGCACATGATTAATAGGAAAGAAAATTTTGAACCATTACCTCATAAGACTATCTCTGGTTTCTTGTGAGGGTACATATGCCAATATATTACTCCAAACTATATCCACCTAGAGGTACTTGTCTAAATGTAGATGGATTGATCAATATTTCATTTTGGAATAAGAATATGAAGATCCTGAAATACAAATAAACTATAATTTATTTTTTATTGGATTAAATTAACCTGATATTTATATTCAAAAGTTTCAAAATTCATCATGTTTTGATGATTAAGATATTATAGGAATAAAATAATAAATATTTAAGGAAAATTTGAAAAATAATTCATTTATAAAAAAGAGGATAGTAACTTCCATAATTAAATTTCAATTCAATTTTTATATATAAAATAAATCATGTAAAGAAAAATAAAATTGGATTTGTTTAGATGAACTAAGAAAGTAGTATAAATTTTAATGAGAAGAACCAATTGGTCATTCTATATCTTCTTAGTTAACAAATTGTTTCTCGGCTAGTAGATGGATCTTTTCAATAGATGTGGTTAATTCTAACTTCATCCTCTTAAAGGTGACAAATAAGGTCGTCACCTCTAAAAGATATTACATTAATTTTTCTATGATACCCTCATTTTCCCAAATTAATATGATCTAAATGGAAATGAAGCCATAATTACCTGAATATAAACCAATTTATCTCTATATAATCAAATTCCACAAACTCTAATTGTTGGATTGTAATGTCGAATGAATGGTTGTCACTTTCTTGAAATTTCATTGTCTCTCACATGACCTCGGATTGATGAATTATAGCATGTAAGAAGTTGTAGTAAACCCCACCTATACCTAATCTATATAAAATTTAATGATAAACTCCCTAAATTGTCACTAATATTTTTTAAATAGATCTCGGTTATAATAGAATAAACCTGCCCCTAAGACCACTTTCTCATTACCTGATCTTCAACAACAGGTTCATAATTTGATCTCTGCTCACCAACCACCAAATTTATATAATCATGAATAATTACCTCCATGGAGTACCTTGATCTTACTATTTAAATTGGAATAGAGGAATCTCTATAAAAATATACTCCCAATTTATCTTTAGGGATCGATTCTATAAAACATGTACTCCTAGTAGATCACTTATAGATAATATAAAAGTATCTATGAAAATAATATAACAATATTCTTTGGTTGTGAATATTATATTTTCACTATTTTTGATAAAAATATAATCTGAAAATGTATACTTCACATGATGCATTTTATATTATTTTACAGGAATCATTGCGTCAAATATATTCACTAGAGTGATCACAGTTAACATGTGGTTTGTTTTCCCATTATACTAGTTATCCTAGCATTCCATTAATGTAATGATCTACCCATTCTAGTGATTAGTCTCATGAATGGATGATATGAGAATATATGGGTACTAATATAGTCTTTCTGTCTATGTTATCATGATCCAAAATAAACCAAAGTTATAGAAAAGAGGAATAATTCTTTTCATTTTGAACTTTTATGAGTGGAAATATAGTAACTCTCTATATAAAACTGAACATTAATAGAAATTGGTAAAGGGCTTAAGGCTCGATAATAAACATCTCATTCACTAGGGAAAACAACACACAATATCATAATCAAATAATAAATGAATTCTTATCTCAGGTGAATCATTTATACTAAAAAAATCATTAATTAGGGTGGAACATAAGGACTGAGGGTGACATTCAAATGATACCTATAAAGTTAGTGACCTTGCTAGTACTCAAAGAAATTTGTGAAACACCAATGATATTTTGAAACCTATAATGAAAAAAATAATGAAGGTTTTTTTAGTTTTATATAACACATTTCACTAAAATTACTCTTCAGCCAAACCATATAAGAAATGGAACAAACTACTGATCCAATATAGCTTCATCCCTTCATATTTGTATCCTATCATATGATAAATATTTCCAACAACTATCACTAATATATTAATTTATTATCCTTTAATTTTTATACATTGTATCATTATAGTGATAACCCTGATACCCCAAGTGTGTATCCCTTGTATGGAAGATTCCCCAACCCATAAAAATAGTCAAAAACTCATCTAGTTGAAATAAAGGGACATGTTTGGATAAATTACATACCCCCATCAATTTTTATGGTATAATTCAAGGATATCCCAAAAGGTGACCTAAATATTAAGGTATTTTTTAGTGTTATGGATTCTTGAGTGGAAAACTATTGGCCTTTTTACCTTAGGTTGAAGTAAGGGATCCCCCCATTCTCTTAATAGGATGATCAGGGTGGAGGTATAGGTTTGGTATCCTTTCTACCTCAAACAATAAATCCCTCTCTGGGAGAGGAGTCTAATTTTTATTATCCCAAATATTAGATATCAGGTGGACCAAATCATACATCATTCCAATAATTTTTCATTCACATAATATAATGAATATCACTTCATGTAATCTAATTTTCTCCATATAGTAGATGATAATTGTTGGTTCTTGAACCCCAATGACTAATATTTCTTGAAGATGTTTTTCAAGTTGGTATGTAGTAAAATGAGTGTTCCATAATACCTCTTAGAAATAAACTACAATAATTTTCATGATGAATTTTAATTAACCATGATTTTTCCAAAAGGCTCATTCCAATTCATTAGGGAATATACCATTGGGTTGAAGGTCCCACCTTAGAATCAATCCCTCACAGGGATTATTCATTGATATGGTGAAGATTTGGGAGAAATTTTAAGAAATTAGATTTTGATTCCAATAATGGTTGTCTTGAGTCAATGAATATCTATTAATGATAGATATGATTCCTTAATAAACTTTATAATAGACTAACCATCAATAGATATATTTATCTAGATATAATCTAGGAAATACTTCACCCATATCGACAGTCTTCTATGATTAGGATTAGGGATAAAGAAATTTTCACCAAGACTAATGTTTTGTGTACATAACCTATTGGATAATAGACAGTCTTGAATATTTAGTGTGATATATTTTTCATAGATACCTTATGAGGAATGAAATAATATTTTTCATCAACAACAATATTCTTGGAGATAGAATCAATTCATTTGATCAAATTAATCATTTCAGAAATATAAGAAAATACTGAAGACATTGTCTTTAAAAAAATTAACTGTAGGGTTTTCAAAACACCAAACATAGTAAAACCATGAATTTGGAAAATTATGGAATTATTTATTTGAATCATGTGAGAATTATTATTTTCAAGTGTTATTAAATCATGAGAGTTCCACATATAAATTTTTTGAATACCTTCTAATTCTAGAAGATCAATGGGTCACATTCAATGGTATGCAGACACTCGTATAGAGGCAGTGGTTTTCAATAAATATTTAGTATTCATCAGTAAAAAATGAGAATATTATGGGGTTCTATTTTGACTTATTTATGGAGAAACCTTCTTATGTATAAAATAATAATTCATTATTTTATATCATATTTCCTCTAGATTTGATCCACTACATGTCAAGACCCCCTTCCAATGGAAGGATTTATTGAGGATTGTAAAAAATGGATGGAATCCAGTGGGAGATACAAAATAAAATAGATAAAGAAAATATACTCCAAAATAATTTATTTATTTACACAGGTATATTTTTTAAAGACACTATCTATATATATATATTGTGGTAGTGAGATGGATGTACAATGTTGTCGCGTGTAGACTTCATGGATCGTAATCATTCTTGGTAGTGAGGCAGTTGATTTACATGATTCTGTAATTCTTTTATGGTATCTAGGTAGTGTAAATATAAATGATTACACCTAAAAGAAATTATATCAATTACTACACTATACACACACATTTATTTTTGGAAGAATGTTTTCAATCCTTGTCTGTAAATACCTGATATTACATTCATGGAAATAAGAAAGCTTCCAGAAAGTGAGAGGAAATTTTCCACATTTATGTAACACCCCGAGCTTCCACGATACGCTTCTCTTTCAATAATGCAATAGCTTGTATTGTACGCAAGTTCGAGATTCTAACACACTGTGACTAATCAAAATAGCAATTATGAATATTAATACACACTTTTGGAAATTATATATATTTTATATCTATAAATGGACTTCATTTTTGGATTCGGAATATCGAAATTATCCTAAGTTGAATTTTTGGTATTTTTCTGAGAACATAAAATTTTATTATGAATAGTGAAAAATACTTAAAAACAACCTTTTTAATAAAAATAATTTATAGTGATAAATTATAATATTGAGTGGTTTTAAAGTATAATTAGAATATATTTTTTCCATTTTATCAAATGGTGGTCATTAGAATTAATTTCATTTCGAAATTGGGCATAAACAATTGTCAATCTTTTGATATATATTGTTTCTTAAAGACACGCTATTTGTTGTGACAGCGGGAATTAATTATAAAATTAATTAATGAAAATTATATGTTTGTAATTTTTTAAAATGGACATCATTTTTTAATTCGTAATATCAATTATTTCTTAGGGTTAAATTTTGGCATTGTTATGAAAAACTTCAATTTTTTATGAATAGTGAAACCACTAAGTGGAAGTTAAAAAACTGATTTTTCGTTTAAAAGAAACAATACCACTTCTGTGATTTGATTTTCAAAAATCCGTCATACATGGTTGTCATTAGGATGTAAAATTTTGTTCAATGGGATTAAAATAATTTTTTGATGAATAGTATCTTTTATGATTAATTAATCACGATTAAAGGTAATTAGTGAAATTTAAGGTAAAAAAGATATTATAAAAATATGAAAATTACTTTTCACTTGTCCTAACCCTATTGGATGATTCATTTCCGACCAAGACAATACATGGGTCAACTTGGGGACTCCATGGAGAAACTTTTGTAGGAAAATGACATTAAAATCTTTTTATTTAATGTTAAAATAAAAATGTCAGAAACATGAGTTGTTTTACTAATACAATTTTTAAATGGAGTTATACAGGTCATGTTTTTGACTATGAATATTAATTAGAAAGATAAAACTATTTCCTACATCATGATAACTTTTTTATAATTTTTAGACATTAAATAAATTAATTATTTATGACACCATGATGATGCACCAATTACCTCATTAATTAACGATTTAAATTAAATGAAACTATAATGTAAAATATAAGACCTAAACATGTCAAAAACATATTTGATAAGAATATTTAGAACCCTTATCACCTTATCCTTGAAATATATATGTTTGGGACCTTTAAAATCAGAAACTAATTATATAATAATGTAACATTTCATGACATTCCAAGAGTGCCCCTCCTCTCCTCTTATAAAAGGCCCCCACCACTACCACCTTAATAGCCTTTTGGCTCCACCAAACTCTACCCAAATACTCTCTTGAATTCTCTATCTTACTCCTAGAATCCTCACTTTGGGCATAAGTCTTCCCAAGGAAGACTTTGGCTCAAATCAAAAAAGTGTTACCCGATTTTATGGTAATGTCTTCTCTTATGTTATTTTGTTTTATTTTGCTTCTCCAACCCCTTAAACTCTTTTTATTCCTTTATTTTGTAACAAAACAAATATCTTATATATACTAGTATGTTGTTATAATAATTATTCTACCTACACTTACACACACCTACATCTAATGGTTAAAGAACATATTGTTTCTATGGATAGAGAATTTCTCCCTCACGAAACGAGGATGGTTCAACACTCGTATAACACATTCAATGGGGTCCATTAAGATGTCACTATATTTATATATGATATATAATATGTTTATGTTTTACTTAAGCTTCTTTATTTTTCATTTATGGAATACCGTTATGGTTTCCATTATGGGTAAATGTGATATTTTCATTTTAGGAAGGGCGGACTACCGCCCCCTCTAAGTGATTTAAATCGTTAATGCCATGTGTGGGATGTATAAAGGGTGGAGTAATTGGTATTATACATTATATTATACCTGAATTATAGTATACCTTTATTTAATTATAATTTCATTCCATTAAATACGAAATATAAATGAAAGTAGCGTTCATGCGTACGTACGACTTACCATCTCCATGAACGGTGCATTTCATTTCTTACCTCTAAATGTTATGTAATATTATAAATGAATGTATATACTGGATATATATGATGTATATTATATATACATGATGAATATAATTATGGATATAATAGATATTTTACCACAAGAAAAACATGTAATTTTAAGAAGTTTATTTTTGACACAAGTACCAAAGATCGACAAAATGACCATTATTAACATAAATAATTACATAATGTTCATAAAATGGTAATAAGTGATATAAAAGGGATAATAAACTTGAAAAAGGTTCTTAAGAAAATATAAATTAACTCTAGTTTATTATTCAGGTGGTTAAAGAATGGTCGAGTCAAGTCGGACACGAGGTAAGGGAACTTCTTCACCCAATTTCTATTCATTGGGTTAATCTCCTACATTAAAATTATGTCATGATATAATTATGTCCTATCTGGTATTTATACTTTATTTATGTGTAGATATATTGAATACACATAATAGATCTATTTTATTTAAAAAATGATCTTTGTAAGGGACTTCATCTCAATCTCCTTTCATTGAGGCATATTTTGTTTTATACACAACTTTCTTGTATACGATGTATAAACCCCTTTGACTTTTACTTTTATTCAGAAGAAATATTTTTATACGAAACATTTTTACTAAACGAAAAAAGGAATGTTTTTTATTATGTATACGGAAACAACGACTTCTCTGTCACCGTGACAATTATTTCAGTTTCGGCTTCCTCTATAAGCCCTAACTTTTTTTTAAAAGAAAAATAAATACCATGCTTTACTTTTATTTTATTTTGGTATTGAAAATGGTTTTGATATTGTTTTTATTATATCAATGTGTTGTATTGATATCTTGTGATTGAAGTGTGGAAATCTTATGTTTCCTTTACGCATGTTTTATGTGATACAATTATGTTATGGTTTATGATATGTTTAAACCTGTTCATATGAGGAATGAATTGGACTTAATAAGTGACGGGTGGAGCCCTCTATAGCTCCTCGATGCATCGTTAGGTCTCATGAGACAAACTAGTGTCTTGGCAAGAGACCTTGACAAAATCTTATTTGTAGTCTTGGCACGTGGCCTTGGCTTTGTGGTTATGATATTATGGCATTATGCATTCCATCATTATGAAAGTGGTTATTGATATTGCATGTGATTATTCGACTAGTAGAATATCCATGTGAGTAAGTAAATGGAATTATTTAATTTTATTTTTTCCATATTATGCTGAATTTCAAGTTTAAAAAGGCTTTTGTATTAGTTATACATTGCCTTAAATGTTAATGTTTATTTATGAAATCTTCCGCTATATTTTTATCCTTACTGAGCATATGAGCTCACCCCGTTCAATGTTTTAATTTTTTTTCCAGGATGTGAAGAAGTATTTTAGGATTGACCTGCAGGGATAGTCTGAAGGGGACATGAGTGTGGAAAATGGAGACTATGTTATTGTAGTTTTCACTTTATGATATAATGTAACATTTATGAATGTATATAGTTTTTCCAAGGCTACTAAACTAATCCATCTTTCGAGACATGATCTTTTGTGATCATGCCAATGTTATGCAATAACGCACCGACTCTGGATAACTGGGGTCGGGGCGTTACATTTGGTATCAGAGGCAGTTTAGTAATAACCTTGGAATCCAGATTTATAAAAACTCTGATTATAGCACATAGCCATAAGATAGACTTTGAGGATTAGTATATAAGAATTTCCTACAATTTTGTTGTTGTAGAGATTTTGTGTGTTTCTTGAGCAATACATCCCTATCTGGATACGAGCAGGTAGAGGCGGCTCTGGCACAGATGTACCTAGGGGTAAAACCTGAAAACACCACTTTGATCTAGACTCGAACAGGAACTGGTGCATGACAACGGGCCTTGTTGCACTCTTGGTTACGATACTCCCGGGGGATATGCTTCAGATAATTCTCATTTTCTTTACAAACCATTATGAAGGGTATATAAGTATATACTTCCTCAAAGAAAACATTTATTTTTATGATTATGGATTATATCCATAAATACTTCAATTTATGTTAAGTATTTTTCAAGTTTGTAATTATGTATTTTGATTCATAAACTAATATAGTTTATGCCATTATTTAGAAATTGCGCCTAGTGGGAGGAATGGAAACCGTATAAATGCACGCACTACATATAGGGATTGCCCTCCTACTCAAGATAATTATTGGGCAGCTGGAGAGACAACTGGTGTTGATCAACTTATCACCATGCTGGGACAACTCACTCAGGCTATGAATAATAACCTTAATCATATAGAGCACCCTGATCCGCAACGTGGAGGATCAATTTTAGACCACTTCATGAGGCAACAACCACCAACATTTAATGGGGTACAAATACATTAGTATCTGAGCAATGGATAAACTCCTTAGAGAAAATATTCCACGCCTTGGGGAGTAGCGAAAGGGAGAAGGTCATCATTGCAGTTTACTGCCTCACTGAAGATGATGATCAATGGTGGTCATTGATTCAAAACACGAAGGAAGATGATGAAGTATCAAATTTGGAATGGAGGAAGTTCAAAGAGCTTTTCTTAGAAAAATACTTTCCTCATGATCATCGAGCAGTTATGGAAAGGCAATTTCTAAGTCTGAGACAAAAGGAGGATGATAATGTCGCTAAGTATGAGGCCAACCTTACATGGTTATCAATGTATGCTGCAGATTATATACGTAACCCAAGAATTCAGATCTATTGATTCTTTGATGGGTTAAAACCATTTCTCTTTCGAGCTTTAGTATCACAATCTTTCTCAACGTACGAAGATATAGTCTCGTGTTCTATCAAGACAGAAAATGAATTCTCTAAGTCTTATGACAATAAATTAAAGCAAGAGAAGAAGAGAACGGTGGAGCAAGAGGCAGATAAAGGGAAAAAGGGAATGAAGGATTTTCCATTATGCGATAATTTTGGGAAGAATCACCCTGGTACTTGCCTAAAAAGAATGGGAGTTTGTTATAAATGTGGAGAAAAAGGTCCTCAGGCTGGTGATTGCAAGGGAAATAAAGAGGCTATCAATGTTGAATGCTACACTTGTAGGGAATTGGGGAATTATGAAAATGAATGTCCTAAGCGTCAGGGAAACTTACCTTATAAAAGGCCAAGGGATCGAGGACAATCTTATGTTGTTACTACAGTTGAAGTGGAATAATTAATGTATTGGTGCTTTTGGACTCAAGGATTATATTCTGGTTATAAGAATAATGTGATATATATAAGGATTGTACTGTAGTACTTGTTGTCTTCGTTAAGGTTTTAATATGATGAAGGTAATCATATTTTTAGTATGTGACAATAAGAAAAAATTTACTTTGTAGGGGGAATCTGATGTTACAATTGATTTTCGAATTTATAGACCTTTTAGAGAAAGCATGGATAGAGGTATTTTGGATAACTATAAAGGTTGGAATGGATTATGTTGATCCTTGGATATTATTTTTTAAGGTTAAAACATTGCTAAAGATTATTTTTAGAATATTATAATACTATAGTTTTAGGAAAAGGACAACCTGCAAGTTGGGGGATAACCCGTCGCGTCGGACAAAGCTGCGGGAATCGAACCCACAACCATAGTGAGACAAGCCTTTATTACCTACCACTAGCCTACAGGAAGTCCCTGGTTATTAAAAAATAGTTTTCCTAATCAAAATGATATGTGTTAATATTTTGAACCTTGTACGATTAGGATAAATATAATATTTTTGAGTTCTTTTATCTTTTTGAGTGAAAAATGAGTTTGTGGTAGAAATTAGTTGAAGGATGAAACTTTACTTTTCAAGTATAAATATATATATACCTATCTCTTATTATATGAATAAATTATTTCTTAATGTTTATTAAAGGGATATTAAAACAAAAAATGTGTTATCCTCATACCTTATGTCTTGTTGAACTAATAATATTTTAAATCAACATAGAGTGAAGGCTTTGAGGCCCTCAATTTTACACTTGTTTGTGATTGATGACCTCAATCACTCCCTAAAAATATTTATTTTTTTCCTCCAATTATGTTTCTCTAATTTCCACAAATGTTCTCTTTATCAAGATCATAATTTGGTGGTGACTTTTTCATTTCCCTTTCCCTCTTATTAAGGCTAAATTTTATTAACCTTCTTTCTGATGTGGGTTTTCCACAAAGATATTTTCTATTTTCAACCTTTTATTTTCAAATAAAAATTTCAAATTGCGAGGACACAATTTATTGAAGGAGGGGAGAATGTAACACCCCGAGCTTCCATGATATGCTTCTCTTTCAATAATTCAATAGCTTGCATTGTAAGCAAGTTCGAGATTCTAACACACTGCGACTAATCAAAATAGCCATTATGAATAGTAATACCCATTTTTTGAGATTATATATATTTTATATCTCAAAATGGACCTCATTTTTGGATTCGGAATATTGATATTATCCTAAGTAGAATTTTTGGTATTTTTCCGAGAACATCAAATTTTTTTTATGAATAGTGAAAAATACTTAAAAACTACTTTTTTAATCAAAATAATTTATAGTGATAAATTATAAAATTGAGTGGTTTTAAGTATAATTAGAATATGTTTTTACCATTTTGTCCAATGGTGGTAATTATAATTAATTTCATTTCGAAATTGGGCAGTAACAATTGTCAATCTTTTGATATATATTGTTTCTTAAAAACACGCTATTTGTTGTGACAGCGGGAATTATTTATAAAATTAATTAATGCAACTTATATGTTTGTAAATTTTTAAAATAGAAATAATTTTTGAATTCGGAATATCAATTATGGATTAGGGTGAAATTTTGGCATTATTCTGAAAAACTTCAATTTTTGATGAATAGTGAAACCACTAAGTGGTAGTTAAAAAACTGATTTTTTGTTTAAATGAAACATTACCACTTCTGTGATTTGATTTTAAATAATCCAACAAACATGGTTGTCATTAAGAAGTAAAATGTGGTTCAATGGGACTAAAATAATTTTTTGGTGAATAGTAACTTTTAAGTTTAATTAATCGCGATTTAAGGTAATTAGTGAAATTTAGTGTAAAAATTATATTATAAAAATTTGAAAATATCATTGCACTTGTCCAGCCCCTATTGGATGAGTAATGGCCGACCAAGACAATCCATGGGTCAACTTGGGGACCCCATGGATCCACATTGGTTGGAAAATGACATTAAAAACATTTTATTTAATGTTAAAATAAAAATGTCACAAACATGAGTTGTTTTACCTAATCAATTTTTAAATGGGGTTATACAAGTCATATTTTTTACTATAAATATTCATTAGAAAGATAAAAATATTTCCTACATCATGAAAAAAAATCTAATTTTTAGACAATAAATAAATTAAATTATTTATGACACCATGATGATGCAGCAATTACCTCATTAATTAATGATTTAATTAAAATGGAAATATAATGTAAAATATAAGACCTACACATGTCAAAAACCTATTGGATAATAAATTTCTAACCCTTATCACCTTATCCTCTAAGTATATAAGTGTGGGACCTTTAAAATCTGAAACTCATTATACAATAAAGTAACATTTCATGACTTTCGAAAAGTGCCCCTCCTCTCCTCTTATAAAAGGCCCCCACCACTACCAACTTACTCACACCATCAAAGCCTTTTGGCTTGGCCAAACGCTTCCCAAATACTCTATAAACTTCCCTCTCTTACTCCTAGAAGCCTCACCTAGGGCATAATTCTTCCCAAGGAAGCCTTTGGCTCAAATAAAAATAGAGTTACCCGGTTTTAAGGTAATGTCTTATCTTATGTTATTTTGTTTTATTTTTATTCTCCAACCCCTTAAACTCTTTTTATTCATTTTTTTGTAAAAAAACCAGTATATTAAATATACTATGATTTTGTTACAATAAGGATTCGAGCTACACTTACACACACCTACATCTAATGGTTAAAGAACATATTGTTTCTTGTGGATGGAAAATTTCTGCCTCACGAAACGAGGATTGTTCAACACTCATATAACACCTACAAAGGTGGCCATTAATATGTAAATATATTTATATATGATATATAATATTTTCAGGTTTTACTTAAGCTTCTGTATTTTTCATTTATGGTATACCTTTATGGTTTCCATTATGGGTAAACTCGATATTTTCATTTTAGGAAGTGCGGACTACCGCCCCCTCAAAGTGATTTGAACCATTAATGCCATATGTGGGATGTATAAAGGGTGGAGTAAATTGTATTATACACTATAATATAGTGGAATTATAGTATACCTTTATATAATTATAATTTCATTCCATTAAATACAAAATAGAAATGAAAGTAGCATTCATGCGTTCGTACGGCTTACCGTCTCCATTAACGGTGTATTTCATTTCTTACCTCTAAATGTTATGTAATATTATAAATTAATGTATATACTGGATATATATGATTTATATGATATCTAAATCATGAATATAATTATGGATATAATGGATATTTTACCACATGAACAACTTGTAAATTTAAGCAGTTTATTTTTGACTCAAGTACCAAAGATCTACAAAACGACCGTTATTAAGTTAAATAATTACATAATGTTCATAAAATAGTAATAAGTGATATAAAAGGAATACTAAACTTGAAAATTGTTCTTAAGAAATTATAAATTAACTCTAGTTTATTATTCTGGAGGTTAATGAACGGTCGAGTCAAGTTGGACATGAGGTAAGGGAACTTCTTTACCCAATTTCTATTCTTTGGGTTAATCTCCTACTTTCAAATTATGTCATTATATCATTATGTATTATCTGTTATTTATACTCTCATTATATGTAAATATAGTGAATACACATAATAGAACTATTTTATTTAAAAAGTGATCTTTGTAAGGGACTCTGTCTCAATCTCCTTTCATTGAGGCATATTTTGTTTTATACACAACTTTCTTGTATACGGTGTATAAACCCCTTTGACTTTTACTTTTATTCAAAAGGAATCTTTTTATATGAATCATTTTTACTAAATGACAAAAGGAATGTTTTTTATTATGTATGCGGCGACAACGACTTCTCTGCCGCCGTGACTGTTATTTGAGTTTTGGCTTCCTCAATAAGCCATAAAATTTTTTTTAAAGAAAAATAAATACCATGTTTTACTTTTCATTTATTTTGGTATTGAAAATGTTTTTGATAAAGTTTTTATTATATCAATGTGTTTTATTGATATCATGTGATTGAAGTGTTGAAATATTATGTTTCCTTTATGCATGTATTATGTGATACAATTATGTTATGGTTTATGATATGTTTAAACCTGTTCATATGAGGAATGCATTGGACTTAATAAGTGACGGGTGGAGCCCTCTATAGCTCCTCGATCCATCGGTAGGTCTCATGAGACAAACTAGTGTCTTGGCATGAGGCCTTCACAAAATCTTATTAGTAGTCTTGGCACGAGGCCTTGGCTACGTGGTTATGATAGTCTGGCATTATGCATTCCATCATTATAAAAGTGGTTATTGATATTGCATGTGATTATTAGACTAGTAGAATATCCATCTGTGTAAGTAAATGGAATTATTTAATTTTATTGTTGTCATATTATGCTGATGTTCAAGTTTAATAAGGCTTTTGTTGTAGTTATACATTGCCTTAAATGTTAATGTTTATTTATGAAAGCTTCCTCTATATTGTTATCCTTACTGAGCATCTAAGCTCACCCCTTTTAATTTTTTAATTTTTTTCCAGGATGTGAAGAAGTATTTTAGGATTGACCTGCAAGGATAGACTGAAGGGGATATGAGTGTGGAAAATGGAGACTATGTTATTTTAGTTTTTCACTTTATGATGTAATGTAACATTTATGAATGTATCTAGTGTTTCCAAGGCTACTAAACTAATCAGTCTTTCGAGACTTGATCTTTTGTGATCATGCCAATGTTATGTAATAACGCACCGACTCTGGGTAACTGGGGTCAGGGAGTTACATTTATGAGTTACATTTAGCATTTTATAAATAATGGTAGGATATATTATCATTTAAATATCAAGATAATATAAGAATAATGGATCAAAATAGACAAAATAGAACACTTTGTGAAGGTTTTTCCTTGAATGTCCTCTATGAAGGGGCCATATGTGAGATGTTGTTTGTGGTCCTCCCTTGTGAGGACAAATCCATGAGACCCTATCAATGAATTTAAATTGTAAGGAACTATAAATGAGGAGATTTTTATGGAACTATTTCACAATTAATATTTAGTGAAGAGATATATTCCAACCTCCCTCATAGTGCCTCGTTCACAAGGCATCCTCTAATGAACACCATCCATAGACCTACTTTTCAGGGCTATATAAATGAGGTGTCATAAGTAGACCTCCTTTATGAGGTTTAATATGAAATTTTACTTCCACACATATCCTTAATGATCCATTTTTAATGTTACACTATCACAAAAAAACCATATGTTATCCTTATTTGCAAAGGGATCTTTCAAAATGTTGCATAGGATGGAACATCCTTATTATACAAGGTTATCCATAAGTCACCATTTAAATAATATAAAACAAAACCAGTCAACATAAACTATTATCTTTTCTATTCCACCCCAATCTAGGTGCTCTCTTCTAGTTCTATGCATCAATCCACATTTTTTCTTTTCTCCTATATGGCTTCAGCTGGTCATAATATAGCCTGGTTACTTCTTTATAGTGGATGATACTATCTCATGCATGTGGATTAATTATAGATTTTTTTAATATTTTTAGAATATTTTTTTTTTCGATTCCATTTCTTTTACCTAGTTCAAAGATATATTTAGGACACATCCATAACATCATATTGACCTCTTTTTTTACAATCTCAAAGATCTAAAAAACACACAAATGGTTTGGTATTTCTAATAGGTACAGGTCCTAACTACATTATCAATGTTGTACTATTTAATTTGACAACATAAATAAAACATAAATATTTTTTTCCCATATTCTTAATCCCAATTCAATCATTTATATTATCCCCTCTCATGAATCAACTGTTCTTATCTCACAATGTGAAACTACATGACAATGTCTGGATTGTATGACATTAAATTGTCTAGTACAACCCTGTCAAAAGACCTTAATCAATGAAAATAAAACTATGTGGATATGATTCTTATTAATATATATATATTTCATACACCACTATGATGTTCAAACCTAACATCCAAAACTATAATTTCATAAGTACATCTCCCCTGTTAAGTTATATTATCACTAGGCCATAATCTCCATGAACTTTGAACTCCTCATTGGGTCATACTCCCGACGATCCATATAATTTATTATTAGTGTAACCATACTCCCTATGTGCCTAAAATTATCTCTTATATATCATTACCAAGATAAATTTTAAACCAAAATGGAATGTTCAAGTCTATGTCTCCTATAAACTATTTTTAGTCACCTTCCACCTAATATTCCATTACATGTGACTTTAAACTACATTAAAGAGGTTATGGATGAAAAAACATAGAAGGGGGCATTATGGTCCTTATAATAAGAAATTGAGAGGTGTTTAATGTCCTGTTAATTGGAACTAAACTAAAAAATGTTATATTCCTCACATATATATTTGTTAGAATCTCTTTTCATGGTCCAGATCCTAATTCCTCGATACCTACCACTTCCTTTAATGATACTAAACACTGGATGAATGGATATGAGGAGTTAAACCATAGTATAATTAACTGATAGTATATATATACAACTTATAATATATATAGATAGTCCCATCAATGGGGAAACTCAAAAATATATATATGATTAATCCAATGGAGAACTGAGAATATAATCGGATGTTTACATAAATGCAATTCAATGATTAATCATTGGTATGGTGGTAACCATTCCCAAGTGGAGACATGGGAAATATTTATGACCATGTTTTAAATATTTAATAGAGCTCTAAAGTATACATAATTCCCTCTTAAGGGTAGTATGATCCTGAAATCTCCTCCTATTGAACAGTGCACACTTCAAGAGTCACTGTAAAAAAAATATAGTTAACACTTAGCTTTCAAAAATTGGTTTATACCAGCTCATAACATGTGAAAGTCACATGATTAATCAGAAAAAATAGTAATGAAAATTTTGAAACCCAACTCCCACCTCCAATATTCCATTTACAGAAACCCAATCATTCTAACACATATTATTACATGATTTTTAACAAAATTATCCAATAATGATACCTAAAGGATCGAGAGGCCTACTATCTTTGGGAGAGTAGCTGCATAAAACATAAATACAAATATAAATAAATTATTATTATTATGATGTCAATAATTTTATCCTAGATCCATTTTAGCTTCAAAATTTTCATTTGATAACTTGGGTGTTATATAAATAAAGTGGGTGAGCTATAAAGCCTAGTAAGGGAATAAGAATGATAACAGAGCATGGCATGTGGGTAAAATGGAAAACAATTATTTATTAAGGGGAGTTCTCATGAATAATAATTTAGAATAATGTTAAAAATAATATGGAACTATAAGATCATGGAATCATTCAAATGTTGTAATTTCAAATGACATGACATAATTTCATGTATAGGATCACTACTAAGACATCATAACATGGTGGATAGGGTCCCATAATGGATATGGTTTACACCATAATCCCATAAAGATAATCTCATTATATATTTACATTACCCAATTAATTGGATAATTTTCTTGGCACACCCATTCTAACATGTATAGGAAAATGTGTTCCTTAAATTAAAATAAACATTTTAATTAACCCTGGAAATAAATGGGTTACATATTCAAGTATTATAGCATATCCAAATGGAATATCATAATGGTTTTGAAAAAATAGGATATTAAAGAATTATTGGATATTAATAGGTGAGAAATAATCATGGTCCATGAAATATTATGTCAATGTTAAGTGAATATGTGAAAAGGTGTGGAGGTGAAACTTTAAAATGTACCTCTTAAGGGGGTTTTAGAGAGAGGGTAAAGAGTCTTAAAAAGGAAAAAATAGTAAATTTAGTTTATTATAAAATAATAAATGAACCAAAAAACATTTACCATAATAAAATTATAAATTTTATAAATTGATGATGTATTAAATTATTTGTTGGAGTGGTATGTAAAATGTGGTAAGAAACAAAGATTATCCCTTTAATCTGGTTTTAATAACAAATGGAGTTAATAAAGAAACCTTAAAAACATATACATCCCCAAAACATAAAGTAAATAGTAACTTTTAATATATGCTAGAGTCACATATATAAGTAATATTAAATAAATACATGTCAATAATAGTATGATAAAGTGATTAATAAAGGGAAAAGTCTTAACCCAAAATAAAGGTGGGTGGTTCTGAAGTTTCCTTATCTGATGTCTAGATTTATTCTTCAGATAAAATTAAATTCAAAAATAATGAAATTAAATTTACTAAGAAATTATTTAAAAACTTATTTTACTATATTAATATTTTAATTAATATTATTGGTTATTTTTGTGAATTTTCATTGGGATATTGAGTTTTTATTCAAGATCCCATGGTCGTACATTTCATGGTTCCAAGGTTGCATCACTTATGGATGATTATGGATGTTTATTATGAAATTGTTAGATAACTATACAGGTATAAGTTTTTAGATTTTATGTGTTTAAAAAAGATTAAAATGTTCTTAGTGTCTAGAAATATTAAAAAATAATTATTATTCAAAATGTATACGTGTTATTAGAAGACACATAAATCATTAATGTGGATTTTCTGACAATGGTTAACTTAATCGGATTCGTTTAATATTATGGTTATATATACATTTAAAAATGTTGAAGGAAATATAAAAATTTTATTTACATAAATTATCACCATAATAAATGTATTTAAACCTTTCTTTAATGAAGTATTGAAAAATGATGTGCATTGTTTATGGAGGTAGTGAATCAAAAAATTTGTGAATGATGTTTTCTTTTTAGAGTCAAATGTGAAGAGGTAAAATAAAGGATAATCTATATAAAAAATGAAATTTAAGTATATTTATTATAATGGAGTCATTATTTCATGTTAAATGGAGGAGTTAAGGTGGAGGTAGAATAATAATGGATTTTAAAGTATATATATTAAGAATAATAGTTCTTTGAAATTTTCTACTAGAAATAAACCTTGAGGAACTGTGGTTTAAAATTATTGTGAGAAAATAACTATTTTTATGTTACAAGTAGTATGGGGAAATAAATTCACTAAACATATTTCAATATTATTATCTTAAAAGGTGAGAAGATAAGGGGTGGTGAGGGTGGGTTTAATAAGAGGACGAGATGGGTGTTTTGAATATAATATTCATTAGTTTTTTATTTTGAATCCAAACTACCAATAGTGATAATTATTATTAATAAATGTTGTAAATATTGCATGTGATCTTGAAATAATGGTTACCTACATATTATGTGACTCCTTAATTTATGTATTTAATCTATAATGTAAAATAATGTATTTTTTCATATTTCACTATTTAACAAATATTCAACTAATTTAGAAACAAAATCACCCTAATTTTTTTTATATTTTTATTCCAAAAATAAAATACACTTTTTGAAAATAATTTTCTAAATATAATAAATATTATTTTTAAATAAATTCATTATAAATTTAAAAAACCAATTTTTATATTATGGTCACTTTTATGACCATTTGAAAAATTACTTACTCTCTCAAAAAATTATATTTGAATTTTAATGAGAGATATTATTATTTTATAAATATATTTTATGAAAATAACATAAAATTTAAACATTTTTATTTATTATAATAATAAAAATAATACCTTTGTGTTTTTCCAATAACAAAACACATATTTTCTCATTTTTAAAACATTTATTTTTTAGTATCATGATATAAATTTACTATATTTTCCTTTCATAAGATAACTAAATTTTATTTTGCTATTACATAGGTGTGGAAACTATTTTAATAGTAAGGTTAATCTTATTAAGGGTTAGATTTTTAATTTATACATGGTTTTACTACTTTCAATAAATACCTCATATTTCATTCATTCTTCATTCAATTATATTTTCTCTCAAGGTACTATATATTTTCACTTTCAATGTATTTATTATAGTGCTTATATATTCTTTTTTTATATTAATTTTCATCGGTTTTATCAGTAAATGAGATTGAGCATATCCAAATTGTAATATTATAGTTATCATATGTTCATATTTTTTTCCAAATGTTACACTTTATCTTTTTAAAGTGATATTTATTCTCAAAATGTGATATTTGAATTAATATAATAAAGTGTTGTTTATTTTCATAAAGTTGTGAATGTTTTTTATATTATACCATATTAATAAATATTGCTAATTTATATAAAATCATAAGGTAAATTTCATTCATAAATTTTTGGATCATTTCACCATGGGTGTGTTACTAGATTTGACAGTATAAAACATACCTATGAGAGGAATTACCCTCATAATTTTTATGAACAAAAAAAAGGGCCCCAAAAATCAACATAATCTAAAAAATATAAAATAGAACTCATATAATATAATGAATACAATTTCATACATAATCACAAGATAATACCAAATAAACAAATTCAATGATAAAGAATACAAATCCAAAAAGTTCCTCATCACAAGCCAATAATGTCTAGACTAATCTCCAAATACATCCTACAAAATAATAAAAATATTTTATAGAATATAGGGCTGAGAATATACATATAATAAATAGTTTCCACCATACAAACAATTGTATAATTGTGGAAGAATAAAATCAAATCATATTTAAATAAAAATAAAAGGTAGATATACAACACATAACATGTCGACAACCAACCCAACCTCACAAAAGTCTCAATCACCAAATTTGTACAGAAGTATAATAATTTCATAATAAATAAAATATATTTTAATTCACACCACATTCACTTCCCCATTAAACCACCCTTCCTCCCTCCTCGAAACCATATATTTGAGCTCTCCCATACCTTCAATATTAGTATGACCTCATTCCGTATAAATAAATCACCACCATTGAAATATATTATAGCCACATGTCAAATATCACATGACTACATCACGGACGTATCATCATGGCTACACCATAATGTTATATACCAAAACCTCTGGCCATCATACCTTATATTAAATATAGATGATATGGGGATAGGGAGTAATATTCCTTCTGTATCACCCGTATCCTTGATGTTAGTGAAAACACCAATAAACCAAAACATAATGATGGAATCGACCATGTTATCCAACTAAGGGGTGGTGTATAATAAATATCCAAGGATTAATGAATATATAATTATCAAACAATCCCAATCCCAATTTATCTCACTATGGTCATACCGTTATAGTGACTTCTTATAACAATATCATCTCTACTGCACATTAACATTTACTACCACCAATAAAAAACACAACCAACTTAACACAACCATGTAACGACTACAAAATTTCATCCCATTTCATATTCCCTGCCAATTGAAAATTACTCATTTACAAATCACATTATATTCATTAATCATAAAAAATTATATCCTCTATTAAATTATACAACCACATTTACATAAATATTAATACTTTCATTTAACAAATTTAATTTATTAATTCCATATCATCTTCCATATAATCACATCCCAATATTAATAATTATATCATTTATTTCAATATTATTCTATATTACCATATAAATATGACACGTAGTCATATCATCCCCTCCACATTAAAACTATTATAACTATGAGACCATTATCGTTTTCTCAACATCACCACACTAATCACAAGAAGGATAACAACTAATAATATATGTATATTATTAAAATAAAAAAGAAATATATAATATTAAACATGAAATCACTAAAACCAAAATCATATTCTTTTTATCTCATCCTATCCAACAATAAGAAACATTAAAATTCAGGAAATAACATTTTCAAATTTCCATTCCTTCATATAATAAATGTATTTATGTTTTTATCAAATTTTGACATGGTAAAATAAATAAATATTAACAATAAATCATATTAGATATATTCACAATAGTATCCAAAAGAAATAATAATTATAAAGAAATCAATTAAAACATGCTCGCTACACTTCCCCCAGCAATTAATTTTTTTCTGGTTTATTTTCATCAAAATTTAAATCTATTATATTTACCAAAATAAATATAATTAATGGTAATTAAACATAATTATAATAAATAACTAATAGAAGACATTAATTACCTACCTTAAAATAATGCATTGATAATTGAAACACTAGAAGAAGAATAAACTGATGACCAATCACCAAAAAACTCATATGATCTCCGAAAAAACCTATAAAAAATATTACTATACCAAATCATTAACCAAAACACAAAAATCCAATATTATATATATTCATGTAAAAATAGATTATAATAATGGTTAAACAGAAGTTAATATCACCTTAAATCATATGTAATTTGATTTTATTATTTTATGGCCTTAAATCCACAAAATATGATCAAAGATAGAAAAATATTAACCATGATATGCCTAGGTTTTAAAGAGAGTACAATAAAACAAAAATTATTTGAATTTTCACTCAAATTTATAATTAATAGGTGGACCATATGAATAATGGTGTGATACCCTTGTCAAGATTCAATTTGGTCAATTAAACCAATATTTAAAAAACTAGGGTGTGATCTCTCCATAACCATGTAGTTAATTACCACTAAAAATCAATGACATGAAGGAGAATCAAAATTAAAAAATGAGACACCTATTTTATTATCATACCCCCTAAAGACATCATGGATTAATTAATTGAATCATGGGGTAACGAATAAAATAGATTAAATCATGGAAATCATTGACTCGAGGATTAAAACGCAATTAAAACCATAATCCCATAACATTACACATCATAGTGATACTTATTATCTTCCCTAACTAGAGGAAAATAAAAATAACATATCTTGAGATCCATGACACAACCTTACACATCATTTCTCAATCTAACAAACCATGGACAAATTTTTATTTCTAGGAAACTCAATTTCCCCAACTCAACAAGTAATTAAATTACGTTGTATTGACAATATTCAATGGTGTGATTTCTGTGACATGGTAAAATTACTTAAAAACATATCTTCCCTCCCATCATCCTTCTCCAAACTCACATCCAACACCTTAAACAACCTACAATCATAATGTATAGGAACATGATAAATATAAACCCATACAATGGTCCCTCTAGACATGTATACATATAATGAATTCTAATAAAATTAAAAAATAAATATTTCTAATCTAAAATCCATAATAATCAATGAAATAAAAAATAAAATAAATAAATACCTTACAGTTATATTTTCAATTTCAAAATTCACCCCATCATGCCACTTTATACTCTTAAATGCTTATATGATACTCTTTGATTAGAAAGGATGTGAGTTCAGTACCCCCTCATCAAATAATCTCACTCACAAGTCTCATAAAAATTATTTATATATATTCAAAGAATCCATACCAGTGGAATATATCTAGTACATAGTACCTCACTCAGATAATATTGAACTTTTACCAATTCCACCAAAAAATATGTATCATTCTCTAAATTTAAGAAGTTATAATTTAAAAATTGATATGAATTTGGATGGTATTTATTTACTTTTGAAACATAAAATATATTATGAATAATGTTCATCTAGGGAGGTAAACTCTAAAAATTGTTCTCTACTGACTGCACCAACACCCCGCCTTAACATGGTCGTCGAGCCCTAGACTTCTATGTACCACTAGTTTCCCTACAGACATGTGGTACCCACCTTGGGGACCACCCATGTTCCTAAATAGGTTATCTAACTAATAACAGTCACCACAATCCAACACATGTACTTTCTAGTTTTATTTTTCTTCACTCACACACAATCTTGGAAACATCCCAGAATATCACCCATCTCGATCACTACTCTAGGTCAACTATGATTAACATTGGAGTTTTAATCAGGTAGGCTCCCAAAAAAGAAGGTTAAACTTGTTGAAATGATTCATATCATTTATTCATTTAACACTTCTGATTATGAGGTGTTACATTCACCCCCCCCCCCCTAGAGAACAGCATCCTCATTATGGGACCTAGATCTAAACTCAGGTAGTGCATTGCACTTAAGGCTGGGTACCACTTCTGATAGCAAATATAACAACAAGGCCCTACTAATATCAAAAACATTCCCACCTTAATATGGTCATTGGGTCCTAACCCACTAGGTATCACCATTTTCCTTCCAGACACATGGTCCCAGCCCTAGGCCCCACCCACATGCTCAAACGGATCATCTGACCAATAACAGTCCCTATAGGCCAATACATTTCCTTTTCCGTGTACTTTGTCCTTATTGACACACGCCCTAGGAAACTCCTCATAAGGTCACCCATCCTAATCACTAATCCAGGCCATGAAGGCCTAACTATGGAGTTTTAATTGGGTATTCTCCCACAACGGAAGGTGTACCTTATTTACATGAGTCATATCATTCAGTAATTCAAACCTTTATCATTCTGGGGTGTTACATAAATTTTCTATGATATGTGAAATTTAATGTATTTACACAACATAAAATGTTCTAACATATCTTGGAATCAACATATCTTTTTCATCAATCATCTATATCCCAATCAAGGGGAAGCATTAATAAAAAATCCACCACACAAAGAACATTACAATAGTAATTAATGTAAATTATGATATGATATTTGGTTATATTAATCCATACCCAATTTATTTTTAATTAAATAAATCTTATAAAACATATCTATATATTTTCAGGACCTAATAAGAAATATTCAGTAAATTCCATCCCAAATAATGGGTTCTAGCAATAAATACCATATGAATCCTAAAAAGGATTCATCACTGTCAATGATTAAAAACTATTATTAAATAAAAATTAGACTAATAAAACATAATTATCTCAATATCCCCTTAAATAAAAATCACATTCAAAAAAATATATCCATAAATATTTGAAAATGTATTTCAATTTGACAATAAATTTGATGGTGGTAGGTCATACTATGATTAAATTAATTTCTAATAGATGCTTGAATACCATTTAATATTTGAGATATAAATAGCTTATATGTATTTGAAACAATAGTTTAAATAAATCAATGAAACATTATAGTCCCCAGTATATATACCATCCCAAGAATTTCAATATTAAAGATTTCATTTATAGGAAGAAAATTGGAATATTTCAATGGCCTATAAGTGATCAAACATGTGCCGTTAGTTCCACCAGGGTTTAAATGTAGTCCAACAAAAAATCCATGGAAAACTATTTCTACATTCAAGTATTAAATAATGAAGGATGAAACATTCCTCTAATATTATTATGTTCGAATATCATCGACTGATAAATGAGACAACCAAAAATAATAGGAATCATATGTTTTCATATAAGGAAACTGATAAAAAAATTAATATTATAGTACTACATGGTATGAAGTGGATGAACAACACATTGAGAATTAAAATAGTATTTTATTACTACCTATCTCAAATAATGTTAGACCATAATACACTTCCTTAAATTAAAAACAATATCTAAAATAATATGACAATCGCCACTTGTATCCCCACAATTTATAATTCCTTTAATATAATGGAATTTTTAGTTGGTAAATTTATCTTAACAATTCAAACTGAGGAGAAATGGATAAACTTGTGAATTTAATAAAAATAATAAACGCATCACCAATTTTAATTCTGAATATTAATTTGGAAAAGGATCATCAACAATCATTCATCACTAGACCATATTCTTATAGTCACTTTAAGAATCCAATTAAAATATTCAATTAAACTATTCCCATTACAAAGTGTATATGTCATATTGAAATTAAAATGTTCATGATATTCCACCTATTTAATTTATCTAAGATTTATAAATTTTAGTGAAACGATTTAACTTAAATTCAAATAATAAATATAAATATCAAATGTATCATCAAATTATTTTTATAAACGTTTGATAGATTATGATATATCCTAAAATTGAATATGATGGATAGAGAAATTATTCTATTATGGAAGTAACTAGTGAGAACCATCAGATACGATATTATTATTCTTGAATAAGTACATTATTTTGATCCCTGAAACCCAAATGGTTTTAGAATGGCACATGAGCCTCAACCCAGTTGGTGAGGTCTCCTTAAGTGCATCCATGAGACATAGGTTTGAAATTAGGTAGACACATAATTCTGAGTACTATTACAATACTGTAGTAGGTACTGTAGAAGACACTATAGCAGTACTGTGTGGATACTGTAGTGGGTAATGTTCGATACTATTACAACAAGAACTATTCACCTTGGGATACCAGTTTCTTCTTGGAGTACATAAGGCCTTCAGGACACCCAATCCTTTATGTCAGTAAGGCTTTCATGCCACCTTTAAAGACTTAGACCACCTTAAGGCCTTTAGCCACATGGTCAACACAGTTGTCCCAGACAGACTCTAAAAAAAGACGCATCCCCAAAGGAGTCTTTAGAGAAGGCACACACACCAGATCAGAACCAATAGATTTGGAATAATGGGAGGGTATGGCTATGCCATCAGGACCAGCCTATTCTTGCATAGGAAGCTAAGTCTGAAGACCATGCGAAGGAGGAGATCTACCATCACAATGCAGATGCTTGTGAGGGGTAGTTCCCTATAGTTATATCCTGGTTTAATTCTCTAATACCTTCGGGTCATGTAATGTCGCTTAAGATTATGGGCCACGTAATCACTAAACCTATAGGCCTTGTAAGGATTCCCCTTCATCCCTTGAAAGTGGGGTTATCAAAAAATCAATAAAAATGAAGACCTTAGGGCCATTCGAGAAAATGATTTAAGAATGTAAATCTGTGGTGGTTGTGGAAAAACCATCACGTTAGAGAATTATTTCCACATTATTTCTAATATGTTTCAAAAGGGTTTTATTTATGGAGCCAAAAATACCCTATTGTATCCCAATTTGAGATTATTTATGAACCTTCCATCCAAACATAGGTGGTCATTGGTAAGGGGGGTCCCACAATACTAAGGTACTCACATTGGCCAAGAGGATGGGATTCCAAGCTCATTATACTATTTTTAGGGGATTTATTACCTTCTCTAGGACACTCTTAAAGAATTAGGAAATATTCATGAATAATTTATTAAATATGAAATAAAAAATTGGTCTCCCTAAAATTACTAATCAATTATAATCATGTGTTAGATTTATAATCATTTGAATGCATTTGAGATTCTTCATCTATAACGACTCATACTTTACATATAACTATATTACTTCAAAATTGAAGTATATTAATTACACTATATGAAAAATCCATGATATGAGCATAAAATTATAATGTCTATAGAAACTATCAAATATAAACAACCATCTTATAATACATCTACATTTTCTCCCACTTATTCCTTAATATCTAAACCCTGTTTTGACATATCTAAATAGTACGCTTCATCACAACATGGTAAATGGAAACATAATAAAGCCTGATCTCAGATCCTTAATAATGGTAAACAGGGATACCTCGATCTTATCATAATACTAACACATAATAACATAACATTTGAAAATATTATATTGCATAAGAAATATCGTGGTGTCATTCCATGGGATAAATCATAAGAGTTCATAAGAATCAATGAACGTAAGCCAAATATTCATAAAATAAGACATAAACTAGTGGAAAATGAGGCTTTCCCAAAAGTTTGATTCCAATGGTTTTTTCAAACCATTGGTATACTATTTTGGGATCAACCTTTTCCAACAGTTTGAAAAAAACCATTGGTATACTTCTTTTTGAATCAATCATTCCCAACGGTTTTGAGTAAACTGTAGGGAAATACTTAATTTTTATTATTATATACCAATAGTTTTTTAAACCCATTGGTAAAGAATATACTTACTAATGATTTTTTAAAACCATTGGTAATGTTTTCCTCCAAATACACAATGACTCTGGCTCCCCCATCCATGTGATTGGAGCCCTAATCTGAAGTTCTCCTAAAGCTCTCTCTTTACCCAAAGCTATATAACTCCTTCCACATGATAAATCCATATTAAATAAAGAAATTATTTATTTCTACATTTTAAATTAGTATGTGGTACCTTATTCTTAATTCCCTACATCTATTGTTTTGTTTTCTAATTTTATTTTTCCTTGACCAAGGTTCCATGCGGTTTGTGGCATGGTATACCAAATACTCTAATTTTTTTCTATTTTTTCTATATGTAATGTGTCATTATTGTTTGAATCACTTTTATTTTAAGTCTTTATATCCACTCCTTATGTGTATATTTCATTAACCATATGAACTAATGGGTTCTGGTGAGATGTATCCCCACTCAAAGATGGTAAAGGGTTTATTTAATCATATGGTCTCGAGGTGGGTAATGGATTTAAGGATGGTCCCTGTAAAGGGATTGGGGATGGTTGGGGTAGTGGTGTAGGTGTTTTCCATTTTTTAGTGGGGTAATATGGTAGTTTCTATGGTCTTTAGTATAGTTAAAAATTGGATTTGGATTTCATATTTATAGTTTTTGTTTAATGAATAATTGGAAGGGTAGTGATATTGAGGATGAATCGGTTGTTGGTTGGGTGATGAATTGGAATTGTGATATTGGTTGGATTTGTTATAGATAATTTTCAAGTTGTTATATGGGTATTTCCTCCCTTGAACAACCATGCCCCCAACCCCTACCCCCACCCCCTTCCACCCCCATTGAAACTCACACCCACACCCCCACCCCATTGGACACCCCCAGACACCCCACCCCCTTGAAAAGCAAACCCCTGGACACCCATCACCCTCCTTGGATAGCCCCCCCCCCCCCCAACACCCCCACCCCCTTGAACACCCCCCCCCCAGACACCCCTCACTCCCCATGGACACCCCCCCACCCCACCACCCCTAGACACCCCCTCCCCCCAACCCCTTCGACACCCCCACCCCTAGACACACCTCATGAACACCCCCCCCCCCAGACACCCCCACCCCCTAGACACCACCCACCCCATAGACACCCCACCCCCTTGGAAATCCCCCACCCCCTGAACACCCCCACCCCCTGGACACCCACACCCCCTTGGACAACCCCCACCCCATGGAAACCCTCCAAGCCTTGGATAGCCCCCCCCCCCGGACACCACCCCACCTCCTAGAAACAACCCCACCTCCTATGTGGTTAGTCCAATTTTTTAATTAGAATTAACCATGTATGTGATTTCCACTTTCCCCAATGACATTTCCTAAGTGGACCATGGAGCCTTATAAAATGAATTTATAATGTTTTGATAAATAGAATGGGCTATTATGAATGAAATGGATAATACATGATGGTTTTCCTTTCATAATTAATAAATTGGTTTTAAATAAAATTAACCTAAAAGGGGATGCAGGGGTTAGGGGGCATGTCTAGGTGGGGATGGGTTATCCAGGGGGTAAGGGGATGCTGGGGGTAGGGGTTGCAGGGGTGGGGGATATCCAAGAAGGGGTGTGGGGTGTCCAGGGGGTGGGGGTGGGTCGTCCAAGTGGGGGAGGGTGGGTGTGGTCTATCCAGAGAGGGGGTGGGTTTTCCAAGTGGGATTTGTCTAAGTGAGGGTGGGGTTGTCTAGGTGGGGGTGGTGGGGTGGTGGGATGTCCAAGTTGGGGTTGGGGATATCCAAGTGGGGTCAGGGTGTGGGGTTTTCTATATGAGGTGGGGTGGGCATTGTCCAAATGAGGGGGCTATATAGGGGGATAAAGGGGTGTGGGGGAGGGGTGTGTCCTGCCCAGGGAGGGGATGGGTTTTCTATATTGGGGAGGGGTGTGCGTTGTCTCTAGAGGAGATGGTTTTCCCTGTGGGGGTCGGGGATGTCTAGGTGGGGTGGGGGCTGTCTAGTTGGAGGTGGGAAATTTCCAAGTAGGTTGAGGGGATATCTAGGTGGGGGGCTGTCTAGGGGGATGAAAGGGTGGTAGTGGGATGTAGGGGTGTGGGGGTGTGGGCTTTCCAGGGGGTGGGGTGTCCACTCAGATACTCTATAAGAAAATAGGAATCACATAAAGCCAATGTATAGTTTCTTTCACACGTTAATAATTTTTATGAAGTTCCACACCAAAACTCACTCTTACACTTCCAAGAATAAGTGATCTCCACAAAGAAATCTCACTTAAGTTATTAACCACTGTCCATATTGAACTCCAGCAAATTTAACATTTATTCAACTCTATATCACCTAATGATATAACAAAGCTCATACTCCCATGAGTAGTGTCCCATAGAAACTTGGCTTATATGCCTAAACAAAGAAAATGTGATCTCTATAAAGAAATCTCACTCAGGTTCTTATCCACTATCCATATTGAACTCATTCAAATTTAACATTTTTACAACTCCATATCACCTAATGATATAACAATGCTCATACTCCCATGAATTGTGTCCCATCGAAACATGGATCATACGCCTAAACAACATAATTAGGATCATATTTGACACACACACAAAAATTTTTAAACATTAAAAATACTATATTTACACCTCGTATAAAAACCTAGAATTTTCATTCAACTATACTATCAAGGAATAAATAATCCACATAAATAGCTCAAAATTTATAGGAGTTTTTATAATTAGGTGTGTTTTTTTTTTTGAATTCTTGTATGATATTTAGAGTGGAAGATCAAATTTGATCCACGTATGATATTTATAGGTTTGTTTACAATTATGTGTTTTGTGATTTATATGTATGATATTCATGGTGTATAGCAACAGTATTCTGAGTCAACTATAATATTCTTGAATTCATGCTACAATTGGATTGATATTGGATTCTATTACCCTAGTTTGGGGGTGGAAACCCCACCCCCATGGACACCGCCCACCCCCTACACACCCCAACCCTGCACACCCTCCCCCCACACACAAGGAAATCCCCCCAACCCTTTGTATATTCACCCACCCTTTGACACCCCACCCCTTTGATAGCCCCTGGTACACTACCCCCTGGACACCCCCCAACCCTCGGGACACCCTACCTCCGTTGGACAGACCCCCCCCCAAACACCATCCCACCCCCAAGACACCACCACCCCCTGGACAACCCCACACCCTGGACACCCCCACCCCCATTGCCCCCCCCCCCCCGGATACCACCCCACCCCATGGACACCCCCACCCCCTAGAAAGCCCCCACCCTAGACACCCCAACACCCTAGATAGCCTTACCCCCTTAGACAGTCCCCCACCCCTGGATATCCCCCCAACAACATGGACACCCCCATCCCCTTGGACAACCCCCCTGTACAGCACCCCACCCCCAGTACACCCCCAAAACCCCAACCCCCCACCCCCCACCACACACCCCCAACACCCCACCCCCACACCCACCCCCCACCCCACACCTTGTTCACCCCCACCCCCTGGACAGTCCCCCCACCCCTCAGGATATCCCCCCACCTCCTGGACAACACCCACCCCCTAGACACCCCCACCCCCTTGGATAGTGTATGTGATCACTCAATTAATCTACTAAAATATAAATTTTCTTTGATCTAAAATTTACCCAACTCTTGATTAATTCTCCTCCACAAGTGTACATGATATTGTACACTCATGTATAGTTCTTCAAAGATATATTTATAAAAATATGGTATTTTTATGTCTTTTATATTATGATTCTCATATAGAGTAGTGTGACAGTAATGATTTCTTATAAAGTGAATTAAATTTAGTTACTTAAATATATTTTAAATGAAACTTCAATATTATTGAATTTAATTGGATGAAATGACTTAGAATTTTTTTTACATAATTAATAGAAGTTGGATGTATGAAAACAAATGGATCTCAAGTGATTTTCAAAAAAAAATTGGAGATATTTTTAGATTTTTCATTTTATAATGCTTCAGGTAGTTATCACATACACTTCCAAGGTTACAGATTTTTTGGAAGACCTTGGTTGAGCTCTGAAGAAGTCAGCTACCACATAACTGAATTTGGTTTTCAAGAATACTACTTTGTATGGTATCACAATGGGGGGAAAATGAGAGGATTGGGTTGGATAATTTTTTATATGTCCTGTTTCCATTTATTTTTTACCATGAAAAATAAATTATTCCAACCTAATAAGGCTTTGATATGAGCACACATAATGCATCTAATGAAATTGATGATTTTTTCCTGGTGAAAAAATTAAATGATGTTCCCACGAATCATGTATATAAATAATTATGTAAAATGAAAAGGCTTTAATTTTTAATATGATTATTTCTTGGGAAAATTATGTATGTGATTTATAATACTTCCATAAATTAAATTCTTACCTTATTGAAGAAATAACTTCTATATGGTACAGATATTCCCTCATACCACTATATCGCATGGATGTTAGTTGAGGATCTTGGATTTTCAAGAAACAAAATTCATGATTTCCTGACAGATTTCAGTGTATTAGGGGAGGAATCTGCTAAACAAAATGATTTTATAAAATGTGAAACATCCCATTGGAAGCCAAAATATTGTGGAACACCATCCCATGTTCCACCAAAAGTAATTTGGTACTTTCCATTAATCCCTAGACTCTAGAATTTTTTTACATCCGATGAAATAACAATAAAATTTTGATGGAATGATACTGAGATAAAAAAGAATGATGATGAGTTGGTTCACCGTATAGATGGATTTTCATGGAAGAAATTTGATGCTAGATATCCTGATTTTGTAGCCGATGGGCGTTATGTGAGGTTTGGTCATTCATGTGACAATTTTAATTTGTTTGAGAATATTCTTACTTCTCACAACACATGGCTAGTTTTTATACACATTTATAGCCTTCCTGGATGGTTTTGTAAAAAAAACATTTCACTTTTATGAGTATACTCATATCTGTATCTTCTAATCTCAGCAATGATATAGACGTATACATGAAACCTTTAATAAAAGATTTGAAACTTCTTTTGAATGTGGGTGTGTTCACATACGATGATTGTTCACAAGACATATTTCAGATGTGTGATGCGCTTAAGTGGACGATCAATGATTTTACTTCTTATGAAATGAAATCTAGATAGATCACAAAGGGAAAACTCTCATGTCCATTTTGAATGAATAATACACGATCAAGAAGATCAGAACATCTTTGTAGTTTTAGTTTTATGGGACATCAAAAATTCCTACCAATGGACCATCCATATAAAAATAATCATCGAAGATTTGAAAATACCATGGAGACCAATGATCTACCACATAGTATGTCTATAATTGATGTTCTTAATGAATTGAATGATTTTATTTTTTCATTTGGGAAGGGTCAAATGAAATCTGGAAAGATAAAATAATGTTTTCACAAAAACATGTTACAATTGGAAGAAGATAAGTATTTTCTTTGATTTGACTTAATGGTCAACCAATTTGTTAGGTCATTTCTTATACGTAATAAGAATTCAAAAATATATATGTGAAATGTTTCTTTCAATTCATATAAATTTTAATGGAAAGAGAAAATATGATTTACAGTCTCAGTGTGACTTTGTGGATTAGGGAATCAAACTAGAATTGAATCATGTTTGTATCAGTGAAAATAAATGGCAAGTTCTATGTTCTTATTAAGTGATGACACCTATATAAAAAATTAATTTTTGTAAATACAAGAGACTATTCTTGTTCTTGATGGTTCTTCAAGCAACATATCTAAATGTGTCAATAGAAGATAGTTAATGATAAATTTAATTGAAGACTCATGATTATCACATCCTTCTGTACGAGTTGATTCCAATATAAATCCTTCATCATTTGTCCAATAACATAATCCTGGTTATAATTCGGTTGTTCCATTTTTTTAGAGATCTTTTTTCAATTAAGTTTTCTAAGAATTTCTTGAAAAACAAATTGGCAGATGCCCCATTAATTTTGTGTGATTTAGAGTAAATATGTCCTCCATAATGTTTCACATGCATATTGCATCTTACAATCCATATTCTAAATTAAATAATATCTAGAGGACCTATTTATTTTAATTGGATGTATCGAGCTGAAAGAAATATGTACACATTATTGTCTTCTGTCCAAAACAAGAATCATCCCGAATGTTCTATCATGAACATTTACATAGCTCAAGAATGTATGAATTTATTCTCTATATATTTTTATAATCTTACGAAAAGAATGAACAGACCAATGAAAAATGAAGAAGAAGAGTATGAAAAAATTTAACTAAGTCTTCCATCACATTCTCAAATAGGAAGAATTCTTAGATCATATACATTGATGACATTAAGCCTTGAGGAGTGGGATACGACACATCACACAGTTTGGTTCCATTGCTATTTTTTCGATGACTACATCTGGTAAGTAAATTGAATATATGTATATCTTACATATATATCTGCTAAAATATTCCTATTTTTATCTACATGGAACATAAAGAAATGATAAATATAAATAATCTTTCATTATCATTGAGAAGGAGGGAAAATTTTCATAGAGAAGAGTTTTCTACTTGGTTAAAATTGAAGGTAAAAATATTATTGTTTAAAATAATTAAATAAATATTTAATTAAGTTTAGTTTTCATTTATATTTCAGGTCTTGAGTTTCTTATTGACATTGTATCAGAGGAAATATTATCCTTGGATTTTATTTCTAATATTGTGGTTCATGACTGTAAATCAATTGTTATCAATGGGTAAAGATTTCTGATCACTAAAAGAGAAAAAATAATGAGAACACAACATGATGGTGTTATGGTTACTGCAAAAATATACTATTATGCCAGTTCATCTGATTATAGACCACGATTTTAAAATATATGATATTATAGAGTCATTGAAAAACTAATAATATTAGATTATTATTCTCATGGATTAGCCACGATGACGAAATGTCAGTGGTTTGGTTCGATGAAAAGGCAGGTCACATTTATTGATGAATGTAGATTTCAAGTAATTTATATGAATCACACTCATTCTATCGATGAACCTTATGTATTGGCATCAAAGGAGAAACAAGTTTTTTATGTCAAAGACCATCTTCAACCTGAATTTGGTGTCATTATTTAATTAACTCCAAGACATATTTTTGAATATGGTGATGATGGAATTAACACCATCCCTACTTCTATTGAAATATATCCATTTATTACAGTTTATGACTAACATAGCTCAATTTTCAGAGTTGATTGTGAACCCAAATTTGTAGTGGGAAATATATAAAATAAACTATCCATGTTCTCAATTATTTTTTTTAGATCAACATTGGTTGTTATGGTTGGTAATATTCAGATTGATTTAATATTGATTAAAAATATGTTTTATTCGAATTGACTGTTGTGTGAATTTTCAATGTTTATTAGTGGTAATTTTATTTGAATTGTATTTTATAATTTATAATTGAAATGTATTCAAACCTATGATTCCAAAATTTCTAACTTGGTGAACCTTTCAATTCTTTATTGACCATGTATAAAATTAGTATAACTATAAGACATCCCTTTAACAATTCACCAGAAAATGAACATGATGTTTTATCTTATTCTACAAAACATGTATTGAAACCGGCATCATCTACCTTGGATAAAGAAAGAAATTTTTCATTAATTTTGATAAGTGCTTCACCCATTATGAATCCGGTAGATAACATATCCTTTTTCATATGTTTATATCATCATTTCCAAATATCTTAAGGTTTTAATCATTAATAATACATACCTTGCTGAAATTTCTAGAGTCATAATTCAGTATGCTCTCTCTCTTGGTTTTTGAGTGAAATAAAGCCGCAGAATCAATGTTCCATTATTTTAATAGAAAGATCACACTGATTAAATAATCATCGTACTAAAAATTAAATTTCTTTATTTCATCTAGTACGATATGTGGAATTAATTATATATTAATTCAAGCTCACTGAAAATAATGGATAGTTAAATTCTACATGAATCTTCCTATTCCCCCTCATTTATTTTGTTTTTGGGTTACAGATTAGTTATATTTTTCTAATTATTTCTAAATTTGTTTCAAAATGCATGAAATCCAACCAATTGAAGAGAGGTGGTGGAAAAAGATGATGGACAACATTTGTTGCATGGCTGAGATGGGAATTCCACCACTAGTGCCTATAGTGAGTATTTTATTTCAAATATACATACTTAAATTGTATATAATGTCTTGTGATTAATTTTTTTAAAAAAAAATTGCAGCATCCACCTCTTAGGTGATAATTATTCAATGAGTAACCTAGTAGTGGTACTACTACTCAGGGTGTTCATATGAGGGGGGGTGGTACAAGAGCTAGGTGATCTAGTCAGAATAAATGATTAGACCCTACCCCTCCCAGTAGCATACCATATATCCCACATTCTGATCTTGGTGTGTCATTAGGTAAACATGGGATATTTAGGCCTTCCATAATTTCACCACCCTTCACATCTGATTCTCCTCACCCGCATTTACCATATCTGATGATGATTCCCACTCCCCACCCATTATTCATCCAGCCATTCGTGCCATATTTTTTACTTATACTTCAGTCTCTCTGAGATTATATATTCCATATTATTCAACTCCTGCTCTCCCAGAGTTTGTCCCTATAGACCATACATTGGGACACACTTTACCTTCACAGGGTGTTCCATCATTTCTTGCGGATCCAGCAGCACCCATTAATCAAACTGGATCAGGTATATTTATAGAACCCTAACAAATTTTTATACCATTATTTATTTTCATTATAACATGTATTGATAAAATATGTTTTTCTTTCATAAAAACTATATCTACAGATAGGAGGTAGGGGTGGGGAGTACACACATGTGTGCGGTGTGGAACCGCCGCACGTAGTTGATGGTGGACTACAATGAATATAGACAAATTATTGATAAAATAGGGCACCAATGTCAGAGTTTTTTGGTGATGCTTTCCAAATACTCTGAAATAATTCTTGTCAACCTTCTCCCATGGAGATAGTTTCCAAATGAATTCAAGGATAGTTCTTCAGAAGAGATATGGGTAAAAAAATCTGTCATATTTAATGAAATGTATTATTTTTTGTATTTTTATGAATTAATATTTTGGTGTCAACTTTGATTTAATTTCCTCGGTGGTGAGAGATCACGACCAACATGTCTAAGGGATTTAGGTGAGATTTGGAGAGACTATAAGTAGGAGTTGTATATTGACTAGCATTCTAGAGTTGGATCAAAGTTATAGGCGGTCCCAGTCATTGATGATTGTCTGATATAACAGTATTAGAAGATGAATACACATTGGACGACTACCTAGTTTAAGGTATTAATAACATTTGAGGTATTTAAATGAAAATTTTCATTTTTTTCATTACAATTATTTTTTATTATTTAATTTTATTTAGGAATCATCCATTATAAATAAATAAAATTGATTCTATAAAATACTTCCACACGTTGGGACGTACTATAATTCTAAATCATTAGAGGAAGCATGTATGACAGTTGTTTATAATTTTTCATTACAACATTCACCTTCTATTATTTCCTCCATAATTTATATCATTGATAATGTTGTTATATCATTTTAGTTAATAAATTAATTATTGGTAACCTATTTTTAATAATGTATTTCAATATTCAATGTCATTATAGAGGGAAAAATTGAATATTGGAGGAAGGGTTCCTTGAGAAAAGCTGTTTCTCTCGAGTTGAAGGAAGAAATATAGAAATGTAGTTTATGAACTAACTCAGTAGCATATTATATGTTTTATTTTGTTTATTTCAAATTTCAATATCTATTTTATAACTTAATAATAAATTAATATTTGTAACAAGCTACTTTAGAGGCCCTTCATGCCCAGGAACTTGACAATTTCTGGCCAAACTATCACTTACATCAGGTGTTGGGAGATGAGCACCCCGGAAGACTACGCTGCCAACCTGGTAAGAGTATAGTCCTGACAAGGTATTGGCCCTCCACAGGTACGATTTTTAATGCCACCGAGTTCCAATAGGTTAATTCATAGGTAGAACAGGCTAAGAAAAGGGCCACAGAGACAGTAGAATAGTCTTCTAGGGAAAACACTACATTTATGAAACTGGTGGATGTTTTACGTCCAACCCATCCACCAGAGGATAGAAAATCATGTGATGAATATATTTCATCAATGAGTTATATATATGGGGTACCAAGTGGATGTGCTAGTGTTGGTTGAGACGATGGAGAGAAGAAAGTTGAAGTGGAGGAGGGGGAGGATGGGGATGAGGTCTAGGAAGAGGATGAGGGTGAGGAGGAGGCTAAGGAGAAGGAGGAGGGCGAGGAAATGGATGAGGTGGAGTACTTGGGTGAGGAGAGGAGAGTTGAGGAGGGATGAGATAATGATGGGAATTATGATGAGTATGGGGGAGGCTGATGATGATGTTGATGATATTGATGGTGATGAGGGACATCATGATATGTTATATTTTTTACTGATATTACTAACATTTGATGTTTCATGATTTGTTGTGACTGAATAAATGTGTGATTGCGTAGGTCACATTATCTTTATTTATTTATCTATAAACAAAAAACATGACTTGAATATTTGTTTTGACTGATTCACCCCTCCCTTGGACACCCCCACCCCCACCCCCAGGACACCCCCACCCCTCATGGACACCCTGACCCCCGAGGACAGCCCCCACAACCCCTGGACATTCCCCCACCCTCGGAACACCACCACCCCCTTGGACAACCCCAACCCCCCTGGACAGCCCCTCACCACACATGGAAACCTCCCCACCCCATGGACCCCCCCCCCACCCCTGGAAACCCCCCCCCCCACCCCCTGGGCACCCCCCCCCCCATGGACACCCCCACCCCCTAGATGAATCACCACCCCCAGGTCACCCCTAGACACCCCCACCCCCATAGATAGCCCCAAGCCCCTGGACATCCCCACACCCCCTACCACCCCCCCCCCCCTCCTCACCCCCACCCCCTTGGACACTCGTACACCTTGGAGAGCACCCCTAACCCTCTAGGCATCCCCCACCCTCCTGGACCCCACCGCACTTTCTAGACACCCCCACCCACCCATCTGGACACTCCCTACCCCCTTGGAAATCCCCCAACCCCAAGACATCCACCCCCACCCCAACCCCCCTGGACACCCCCACCCCCTGGACACCCCCACCCCATAAACACCCTCCCAACACCCCCACCACCTGAACATACCCCTTGAACACCCCCCCCCCCCCACAACCCCCAAGATACCCCCCCCAGACACCACCCCATCACCTGGACAACCACCCCAACCCCCACCCAATGGATAACCCCCTGGACACCCCTACCCCCTTTGAAATCACCCCTAACCCTCTATACCCCCCCCCCCCACCCCCCTGGACACCACCCACCTCCTACACACCACCCAAAACCCCACCTCCTGGGACCCCCACCCACCCCTACCCCCATAGAAAGCTCCTGAACCCCTTGACAACCCCCACCCCCGAGACACCACCCCACCCCCTAGACACCCCCACCCACCCCCTATTCCCCCTTGGACACCCCCACCCCCATCCCCCTAGACTCGCACCCCCACCCACCCCCTAGACACCCCATACCCCCTTGGACAACCCCCCCCCCCCCCCCCCGACACCCACTACCCCCTTGGATAGCCCCCCAACCCCTTGGACATCCCCCACACCATGGATACCCTCCACCCCTGGCACACCCCCACCCCCATGGACACCCCTCCCCCCGAACAACCCCCACCCCCCCCCCCAACACCCCCATGTACACCCCAACCCCCTTGCACACCCCCAACCCCCTGAACTACCCCCCCCCCCCCAGGACACCACCGCACCACTTGGACACCTCCCCCTGGATACTCCCACCCCATTGCACACCCCCCCCCCCCACCGACATGGACAGCCCCCCCCCCAAACTGCCCTAGAACCCCCCCCCCCCACACACTCACACACCACCCCTTGCACACCCCTACCCCTTTGGACAGCACCTCCAACCCCCTGGGTATCCCACACCCCCATGGACATCATCCCACCTCTTGGACACCCCCCTGGACACCCCCTACCCCCTTCAATATCACCCCCAACCCCCTGGATAGCCCCCTCCCTGAAAACCCTCTTTCTTCGACTCCTACATGAAAATTGGGAGAGTCTGAACCGAAAATGGCTATTATTCTCCTACTAAAAGAAATATTTATGTGCACAATGCAAAGTGACTCTAAGTGTCATGGGGAAATAATTTAAGGTAATTTTTCATGAGTATGAATTCTGTATAAATTTATACTGAATTATTCATGTATTCAGCAGGTATTCACAATTCTGTATGAATTGAATATGCGGGTTTGGTTTGGTTCTAGTGAACAGGTATAATTCTATATGAATTTTGTATGTGTGTTTGGTTTGTTTCAAGTGCACAGGGGGGGGAAGGCAAGACTATAGGTGGAAGTGCAGTGCTGCAGGTGCACATGGGAGAGGCAGGATTGCTACTGTTGCTGCATAAAGCCTATGCCAACAGTTTACAACTATTGGAATATGTGTGAAAATAAAACATTTACCAATAGTTTCACATAAACTATTGGTAAAATTATATACCAATGGTTTACAAACTCTTTTTATATATCCTTTACTTGACTTTTCCCAACATTTGTGAGGAACAATTGGTAAAGTTATGTACCAATAGTTTAGAAACCATTGGTATAAAAATGAATTTTGATATTTCCAACAGTTTTAAACTAGTGGTAAACATTTATATCAATGGTTACAAGATTCCATTACTATATAATTTATTGTAGCCATATCCCAATGATTCTTATATAAGTTTTGTCATATCTCTATCCTCACAGCTCCATAGCCAATGGTTTGGAAACCGTTGGTATAGTTTATACCAATGATTATCTGGCCTTTAAAAATGGTTTTAAAACATTGGTAAAAGATATGTTTCCAATAGTGATGACGTGTTGTTTCACACACATAAAAATATTAAATCATTTTATATTATTGAAGGTTCATTTCCAATACCATCATAGAAGACATAGTCTATTACTTAACCGAGCTCACTCTTCATTCCAAAACTATATTACTGAAATGAGAGAATTTCTCATTCCATCCCTTTCAATGTAATGTTATACATGCATTTGAGAGAGATATCAGTCCCACACAACTCATAATTAAATCATTCTCACATGTTCTACAATAATATAAAACATTCATCATTTTAAAACCTAATGAATAAAATGGGCTTCGTAAACATCATTACACCATAACAAAATACATATAAAAAATGAATTTAATAAATAAACATCAATTATAAATATTGCAATACATATGAATAATAATGATAATATAATAGAAAAAAACCCCTATTAAATAATTCCATCTGATATGAAAAATAAATTTTATAGAAAACTTGAAATTAATTCTTGAGTAAAATATCTCTTTTTCTTCAAAAACATTTTCTTTTTTAAAAATGCCACATTATTTTTAAAGGAAAGAGATTATTTGAAAATAAACATGAAATCTTGTAAAGGATTATTCATCGAAATAAAATTTTATGAAAACATAAAAACCATTCTTGTTTTAGAAGTTAAAAGAAAACATTCTTCTCATACTTTTTTTGGATAAGTCAAAAGTACCTTGTTTCAAAAAATGACAAAAGATTCATTTCATACTGTTTAATAAAAATTAACCAATTGAAAAATTGACTTTTAAAAATTGTAGAAGAATATAAATAATATTAAATATTTAATAATCATGGATGTGGATGATAAATATACTCCATTAAATACTTACGTATAAACAATCTTGTACAATAATGAGATTACAAAATTTTCACTTACCTTAGGTCTGATATCCTTTATATGTATCTGAACATACTATATATTGATTTAAATAAATTATTTTACTTATTCCAAAATCATAGTAATATTTGTGATATCATATATTATAATATTATCATCCATTTTTTAATTACATTTCATTATTAGTTCCTATTTGGGTATAAACAACTTCATTTTCTTATGCATGTTTTGTCAAATAAGATATGATTCTTCCTACTAGGTTATAGTTATATCATTTCTAGAATGATATTAACATAATATATATCATATTTATTAATTATAAAAATTTATATAATAATTATTTCATGGGTATCTTGTAGAATTAATCACATCGCATCGTTGAGGCGGTAGGTTGTATGTACGCACGAGAAATGATATCATTCCTTTAATTATTAAATGTTATGGAAGTGGATGATATATATATATATTTATTTATTTACAGAATAATTATATTATTATTGTAATCATAAATATTTATTATTTCCCTCATTATACCCATTCCAGGGAAGTGGTGGTGAAAAACTGATTACACCACGGTGTGGAGATGGTAAGTCGTAAACACGCTGTTAACGCTCCTTTTCGTCATAAAGTCTAATGATTGAAAAAAGGGAAATACCTAAGTCTAAAGTGATTCATCCTTTGAAGAAACATCAAAAATCGACAAAGGAATAAAGATGGATTTCCTCCCACTTGGGTCGTGCAAGTTTCATTATGGTCGCGCAAGTGTACATGCGCGCCGCATAGTGGTCGCGCATGTGACTTGCATGCCCTCTTTGATTCTCGTCCAGGGTCTTCAGTAGCCTATAAATACCCCTTGTGGGACCCCCATTTCAAGGACAGATAAATTACAAAACTCAAATTCGATCTCCGGTCGCACAAGTCTCTTCTGGAATTCTTCCGAACACTTCTAAGGTAATTTGTTACCTAGAATGGAAGGTCTAAACCGGGGAAACAAGGCATGAGTGCTGAAACTCATCAACACTTGCGTGCCTAAGTGTCCAGCCCTTAATGGAAATGGCCCCACCTGCGCGCTGCCTTATCCCTTCAACAAAACTTTCACACCATGCTTTTGGAAGCCTTTAGGGATAATACTAAGGGCCTGATCCATGTCTCGCCCAAGTATTACCCTAAGGGTTGACCATTGCGAAAGTACCCATGTGTCATGTAAGTATTCTTATGCGACCAGGACTTTCTCACCCACGCAGGACTTGTGCACCTTTCTATTTTTTGGTGCCCCTCCTATTTATTAACCTCTCCTATTCAAATCCGCCTCTCCTCATCAACAATAAGCCTTCAGAACCCTCTTCAAATCCATTCATGGCATGATTTCTTGGTTGTATTCCTTATCTGAAAGGAATTTTGAGGAACATCTCTCAAAACATAGTGATTTACATATCTTCATTTCACTAAGTTGAGATACTTCATTCATTTAACCTCATCCTTTATAGTTGAGAGGTTCCCTAACCTGGGCCTCCTTTTCAAGAGTAATCCCTAGTCCTAATCTCTCTAAATCGGGCATCTTCCTTAGGAGTAAGCCCCACTCATATATTCCATTAACTTGGGCCTCCTTCTTTGGAGTAAGTCCCAATATGAAATCCCCAAATATGGGAATCTTCCTTAGGAGTAATCCCCAAGTCCCCTAACATGAGCCTCCTTTTCCGAAGTAATCTCTAGTCTTCAAATCCCCTAATATGGGCCTCTTTTTCAGAAGTAGGCCTCGATCCTTAATTTTGGGAATCCTCCTCAGGAGTAAGCCCCAAACATAATTCATTTAATATGGGCATACTCCTCAAGATTAAGCCCCAACCATAATTCTTTTAATATGGTAATCCTCCTTAGGATTATGCACCATGTTCCCAAAAATCCAAATTCCCTCAACCTGGGCTTCCTTTTTAGGAGTAACCCCCAGTCATAATTCCCTTTAACTTGGGCCCCTTTTTTAAGAGTAATCCCTAGTCATAATTTCTCTTAATAAGTCTTAATTTACTTTTGATTTGGGATTCCTTCTCTTGAGTAAAACCCAATCATAATTCCTCTCTAATTTGGGCATCCTTTTCTGTATTGAGTCCTATGTTAAGCATCCAAATCCCCAAAAAGCACATATAACTTTATGGAAATTGTTCCCGGGTTTCTTCTCAGAATTAAATCCTAATCGTCGTCTATCTGGGAAGTCATTCATACATAATCCACACATTATTTCTTATAATTGCATCTTTCATGGCACAATATTCTGGTTTTACCAATACCTCTTGTTTCTCACACCGAGCATGAATCACATGAGCTTAGATTGTAAAAGTAACTACGACATCTTTCTTTGAGCCATCAATCATGCATAAACCACATACATCTTTACTCGAACAATGTGGGTTCTGATTACTTTTCTAAAACAAAGGATACATAGGTAGCCCATCTGCGGGTATGATCCCAACTTTGAAATAATCTATGTCCTTCTGAATGACAACAAACTTCAAGTGCCCAACTAAGTGGCTTTAAAACCCGCATGGTTATCATAATCACCAAGATATTTCTATATAATGTGTCAAAGGATATCATTGACCAAGAATCTCTAACAAATACAGATGATTCTCTATCAATGAATAACTTCGAATACATATAAAAGATTCTCTAAATCTAATACATATTAATCATTGATTTTCAGATCTTAAGGAAATCTCATTTTCAAACTTGGTAGTGGAATAAGGATTCAGGAACATAACTTAAATCTATAAAGAGAGTTTTGGATTAGACAATAATTCCCCTCAAAAAGGTTTGATGAGTCTGACCTCCCATCCTCTTGACTAACGCAAATTCTTAAGCCTCATCAGTTCACAACTAATGAGCACCTACCTTTGGAATATAGGTACAAATGGATATGGAATCATTGGATGTTTCCTGTTCTACGAACAAACCCATTAAAACCTGCTTGGAAGTTTTGAACCATAAATCAATGAGGTCATCCCAAATTCCAGAGTAAAAAAATGGTGAACCCGATGTGAATCCTTAACCAAGTTGAAATGATGTTTTACTTATTTTGTTAGGCCCCTATTTAAACTCAATGAGAGGGCCAACAAAACAATAAAAAACATATGTGCTCATCCAAAAGATGTAGTGGATGAACTTTTCATGATTATGTATGTTATATCAAATAGGAAATCTTTTCCAAGAACTTATGCATTATAGAAATGTGTTTTCTAAAGTTCAAGCCTGTGAATACCTCTACTATGAATGCCTCTGCTGCTACTCCTGCTGGATTGTCATCCGCTCTGAGGATGACATCACCTACTCAGCGTCTTCAGTTCTAGGTATCAAATGAACTGTTTAAGGAATACCGTCAAAATGGTACTATTCCGACTTTGGAGGCCGCTCGACAAGCCCTCCAAGTCAATAATTCACCCTAGTCATCCGAACAGTGACAACCAGCGATCAAGAAGTAGGTGGTGCCAACCACCGTTTCCAACCATTTCGGGTCATTATCCCCAGAATGCAACAACCATTCCCTCCCATATTCTGAGGAGGTGAATGAGAAGGTCACTCAAGGTCTTAATTCAAGGAAAGAGGAGTCCTTCCTGAGGGCTCCAACCAACAATCTCCACCAGACTCATGCAGCAGTATGCCCTCAACATGATGAGGGTGTCGTCTCCTGGGGTTCATCTTAGGTTCCTCGAACCCGAGCAGGCAAGACGAACCACCAAAGGAGACGACAGGTTAGCAGTGATCATGTTCTTATCTCTACCATCTCTGGAAAAGTCCATGAACCGAACTTGGTGGAAAGCAATGAGTGGGTTCACACACCCGTCAGTTTTAATTATGTCAGTAGACTCGTCTAGCAGTAACACACCAATCGCACCAGTAAATTCCGGCGGAGTACTATAGATAGGAACATACACCTGTTTATAAGTCATCAGCTAGTAAGCAGGCTCATCTGACTACATACGATGAAGCTCGTCAACCTAATGTGTTGACAACTAGTAAACAGGCACATACTACTGCTTACACTCATCAATCCTGCCAGTAGCCTTGTCTGTCAGTATTGAAGGAAGATCATAAACCACATTCAGTGGAGTGCAATTGGAATGCACATACACATGCTAGTACTGATCAAGCCTACCAACATCTCGTTTGGTAGAACCTGGAGAAGTCAATTGGAAATCCCCATTGACAAACATGAGGCAGACTCAACTCTCTTCCCCCACACTTGAGTACTGTCAGAATTCACTGACAGGATAAGTAGGATGGGAGCAGGAACACACACCTACTCCAAGAACGGAATGGACATATATTCCCATTCCAACGGCTAATGTCACCAAGCATATTCTGTCAATGGTAAAAGAGAAGAAGCGAATCCCTACTCATATTCTGGATGCCTACCAGGATATTATAACAGCTTCAGTAGCATCACAGGGAATAAAATGCAAATCTATCCCTACCAGTGGAGTGATACATCAATAGTTCACTTTGGAATAGACACACACCTTTATTATAATCCAAGAGGGTTGTGGGGCATACTTCCCCTCATCATACAGACAACCAAGTCAGGCACATACACATCATTTGAGTGGAGATAATCATCCTAACCTGATCATTTCTCCTAAGTAGGCACATAAACCTACCCATAATAACAACTTTCATCAAAAAGTGGTTCCCAAAGTGAGTAAGAAGGCGTCTAAGAAAAAGACCCACCCAGCACAGTCACGAAATCAAGGGCCAATCTGTAACAAGGCCTTTCTCGATGCTGGAGTTCATGATGCACTCAGACAATTATCTATTGCAACTCCAGATTCTTCTCTCTCAGTTCCCAATAGTGGGAACATTAATTCCAAAGGACTATACCAAACACTTCCTCATGAAGGCTTGCTTCATGAAAATTTGGTTTATCTCAAAGATTAATCTTTAGATGAGATCCACAAGAACCCTCTATGTGGCTAGAAGACCAAGGATCAAAATGTTTCATCTTTTTTTATAACCCACCATAGTGTTCCTCCCCATGATGATGAATTTAGTTGCGAAATTCCTCTTCGTAGTAGTAATTCACATTTCCTGGAAAATGATCCAATGGACAATGTAGTGATGAGAAAGCCCTCTTATCTTGAGCCACTTTCAAATATGAATCCAGTCATGTATGATGCATTACCAATAGCAGGTGAAATACATTCTCAATCAGAAGATAGCCTGGGGTGTTTGTCATTCTTTGAAAAACACCCGAGTCATGCATCTTCAAGTTTTATAAGTGAATTCTATACCGATCATGTTGAATATGATGAAGCAACAAAGAAGTACCAGCTTTGGTCTAAATAGTTAGAAGAATCTTCATCAAATGATAAAGAAGAACTATTAAATATGAGAAAACAACTGAAGAAAGGTGAAGTGCCAGTTATGTTTTGGCCTTTGGAAGAATCTCAGTATGACATTCCAGAGATGTTGACGGAAGATGGAATTCATGATATTCGTCTCAACATATGGAAAACTCTTTTCCAGTTGAAAAAGAAAATATTATCTTATGATGAATATGAAAATCATTTAAATATAATAGAAGGGTTACAATGCCAAATTGACTTGGAATATCTCTCAGTTTCTCGATATCTGAAGGCTGAAAAGTAGCAGAGATCCCTTCAGCATTTATGCCTTGGTGCACTAAGAAGATTGCTCCAATTAATTTCCAATGACTCATCTGGTATTCATATTAGGGGATGGGTTGTTCATGGAGCATTTCATTTTACTGTGCTCTCCAGCCAATAAAGCCCGCCAAAAGTGGTCTCATGCAATGTTATTGCCCATGGATGGCCACATCCAACTGGTTTTGTGTGTAATCAGATGATTTATCAAGAACAGGCCTCAAATAGTTCTTTTCAAAGTCAGTCATATAAAGAAAAAGTTGTCGAATTACTCTTTCATGAAGTAAATTAGAATATATAAAAGGCTTCTTATTTAGAGCAGGCACATCATGAAGTGATATAAGTGTTGGAAATAATCCAACAGCCATCTGAGCTAGGTGATTTGACTGGATGTAGGATGATATATCCAGCCAATTTCTGGACTAAAGTCTGCAAAATTAGGAGAGATTTTAAGAAAGTTTCAGATATAGTAGCTCAAGTTCCCCCTCAGCTCACTATGTTGGGGACTCTTTTAACCCAAACCTTGGAATAAATTGATAGGATTCAAGAAGTTGAGAAGGAAAATAAGAACTGCCTCAGTCCACTAGACAGGGGACTTTTTCAAATCCTCAATCCTTCCTTAGTGAAAGTCTGTCTTCTCTCGATTAGGGAAGAAGCCACAAGAGGAACTCAGAGATAAATTATTAGGAAACTCCCTTCAAATTAAGGTTCATCAAGAAGTTCCTAAGGGATCAACCAAACAAAAGGAAATGTCTCATAAAGGACATGAAAGAAGACAGTATCGCAGAAGCGCTGACAGAAGGGCCGCAATGCGTTATGCATCGATAAATGTCATCAATGTCATTATCACCGATACCCTACAACATGAGGCTCACTCAGGGGAATCAGATGAAGAAGTTCATGTTCAAGAGGATTTACGTACTGAAACAAATGAAGAAGGTGTGCATACCCAAAATCAAAGGCTTACCAAGAATCTAGGTATTCCTTCAAATAACCAACTTCCCCCTCCAAAAAAGGCGTCCAACAAGGGTAATGGAAAAAATCAGGTTACATTCCACCCTACCTATGGAGAAGGGAAATCACTCTCATTAGTGGAAAGGTTCGCACAGAAAGAAGAATAAATGAAGGAGTTTAGGAGGTTAAATACAGAACTACTTCAAGGTAGTATTCCTCCTAAGAATGTTGGAGTTAACCAATCAAGGAAATTTGTTGCAGCTACTGGGATAGATAAAGAATATCCACCTTTAGAAATATACCCTTACAGGTCTAATGTTATGGGTTGTACTCAACAACAACCGGCAATACTACCATCAGTGATAGTACTGGTCGACACACCCGTCCAAACTCCAGTTATAGAACCTGCACAGGTCCAAGCTCAACTAGATGTTTCTCAAAAATTAATGACTACCATTGAGTCATTAATAGCTCTGTTGGAAGCTATGGAAGGAAAGTGTACACCAGTTCAACTAGAGAAGAAAGCTTACCCTGAATGGGTGGATGCAACTCCTCCCTCATCAAAATTTGTGAGTACCATATTCTCGATTTTTAATGGTTCGGGGGATCCAGAACAACACATAACACATTTTTTTCTCATTGTGATCCTATGATGGGAACTCCTCAACAACAAGAAGAAATTAAGCTTAGGTTTTTTGTAAAATCATTACAGGGACCTGCTTTCATCTGGTATACAAGCTTGCAATTTCGGTCAATTACTGGGTGAGAGGATCTCCGTCAGAAATTCCTTCTCCAATCCACCTCAACATTGCCAAAGACAACAATTTTTAATCATAATAATTGTAAGAAAAGGGAAAATAAAAGAGTATCAAATTTCATTTCCCACTGGAAGGGATTAACATATTTCTTAAGTTTAAAACTCCCTCAAGAAGAGTTTCTACCAATCTGCGTGGAAAATTTGTGTGATGAGTTGTGCATGCCGTTGATCCCTGTAAAATACACTGGAGGGTTCCAAGACCTTACTCCAATCACTCGACAGATTTAAGACTCGCTTATAAAGACTAAATATAAAGCTCGTGTAATTATATCAGCTCCAGGAAGGAGAAATGGGTAAAGCAGGGACTACTACAGTTATGCTTAAACACGAACTTATACCTACTTATACTTCAAGGCCTTCATCTTCATGAAGGGCTCCACCTCTTGAGAATCAACAACAGAGGTTGTTTCATCAAGATGATAAATGAGATCAAAGACAGAAACAATTTGAGGATCTTAAGAGTAAATTTTACTCTTTCCGAAATGAACAAGTTCATGGTTACTTCATTTCGGCTCTGGAAAATAATTTGGTTCAATTTCCAAGGCACAAGAAGCCAAAAAAGGAAGAAGATGAAGACCGTCCCAATTATTTTCCATTTCATCAGATGTTGCGGAATCTTATTTAGGAGTGTTTTGTCTTCAAAGACCTCCTGCAAAAGGTAGAGGACTCGGGAAAAGTCAAACTGAATGGTTCTTCAGCTCAGGTAGCATGTGTTACTACTACAAATATTGAAGAAGAAGGTTAGTGGAAAGAAGTCATGAACCAAAATGCGCAAAAATATGATGATTGGATGGTCAGAAAGACGATCAACCGAACTCATTCCATTTTTCGAACGTAATTGAAGAAACCAATCACGTCTTCTTCTATGAATTCCACGACAAAACCCTCTTTATTAAAGGGAAAATACAAAAATGGGAGGCATAATTCAATGAAAAAGGAACATTCATAAGAAGATGAAATCATGTCAAAGCCTAAGTTGCCTTTGACTCTGGAAGATTTTATTCCATCTACTTCGAAGCCATGGGCACCACCCCACCAAAGGTCACAACCTAAATTGGCTAATCAGGAAGAGCCTTTATCAGATGAAGAGTTTGTATTTTGGTTATGTTAATATGATTCATTTAACAGATCCTTATGCCAGTCGCAGTTTCGATTTTGATGAGCCTGATTTCCTTGTATCAAACAAAGGAATCAGAGGGAGTTCTAGAGACTCAGGGTACAGGGAAAGACATGGATCGTCCAGAGGCCACTATTACAATTCTACCCCTTCTAGAACTATGTATACAGAAGAAACTCGTGGCAGAGCCCTTCAACGGGCTTAGCAAGAACAAGCAAATTCTTCCACCAACAGCAGACTCAGTCCTAGCACAATTATTATGGAAGATCGGTTGGAGGTTTCATCTTCTTCCTCTCATCATGTAAATAGACCTAATCGTTCTAATCTTCCAAATCCAAGAGTATTACCAAATCCTTCCCCAATACAACATGCATCAACTTCCAAAGAATCAACTTCTAACGCAACTTCGAAACCACATGTTCCTTTTCGGAAACATAGACCTTTAGATCAAAAGTATGATGTATTGAAACACTTGGCCCAAATACCGGCCATGTTATCAATTCTGGATGCTTTGAATTTATCAAAGGATCTCCGGAATGCACTCATCAAGGCTTGGTCAAGTCCTTAGGAATTTGAAACTGAAATTGCTGCAGCTGAAGTCTACCATGTAAAAAATAATCATGCAGAATTCCATGTAGTGATGTCTTTCATAGATGAAGATGAAGACGATGTCGTGCATCGACATATTAGACCTTTGTAATTATCTGTCATGTTCAATGGTGTAGACATCCAAAGTGTTTTCATTGATAATGTTTTAGGAGTCAACCTCATCCTCATTCATACACTTCTTCGATTGGGCCTCACAGAATCTGATTTATCTCCTTCTACTTTGATGTTACAAATATATGATAAAAATTAACAAGAACCATTGGGCGAGATCACACTCAGAACTCAGTTTGGATATCTTGTATCGAATTCAGATTTCATGGTTGTTGATCAAGACTCAGCCTTCAATATCTTACTTGGAAGACCCTGAGTACATCAACATACGGCTATCCCTTTATCATACCATCAATATCTCAAATATTGTTTCGATGGTAAAATTGGGACATTTTATGGTGATAAGTCCCCATTCAAGACATGTGAATCTCAAAACATTGAGGCGGAATTCTATCACATGAATGGAAAGGAGAAATCCACAAGAAGGGAGATTACCAAAGTTAATGCACCATATGGTTTGGAAAATATTTCAGTAAATCCATTTACACATGTGAGTGCAGATTATGTGTGGACTATCAGTCAAATTGACATGATTGAACCAAATCAAAATACACTTATGGAAACCTCTATAATGTCAATTACGGAAATTAATCTAGACACCATGGGAGAAATTGGTGATTCACCAATCAATTATGAAAGCACAAAAAGGGATGTCTTCATTTCATCTGCAGAAATCCAACAAGTATATACTTCGCCAACCAGACCAGAAGAAGTTATATCAATTTTAGAGGTGAATGATGATATAAATTCTTAAACCATCATCTCCTCTTTATTACCCAAGGAAGACCCTAAATCATCAATCGGGTCGGAACGGAAAGATTCTTCCTCAAGATGTTAAATTTTTAAAATCTCTTCTAATCATGGAAATTATACTTCACAATCTACTATACAAGTAGAAATAGAAGAAATAACACATGTTGAAGAAGAAGTGGAAGATCTCAGGGATGCTCCTATAGCATTTGAAGAGGGTATCTCTACCACCATGGATGAACTTAGAGAAATAAATCTGGGTACAAAAGAAGATTCACTCCCCACTTTAATTAGTGAGTACATGACTCTTGAAGAGCAAGATTTTTATTTTTCTATTTTAAAGAAAAATTGAGATATATTTGCTTATAACTATACAATGATTATAGGGTTTGATCCTGATGTTGCTACTCATCATTTGGGTTTGCTAGAAAAACATTGAGGATTTAAGGAAGATGCAAGAAGAACACACCCAACATTTGCCTCCAAAATTGATGATGAAGTGGATAATATTATCAAAGATAACTTCATCAGAGAAGTTCAATATCTCAACTGGTTGGCTAATATTGTCCCTGTGAAAATGAAGAATAGACAAATTATAGTTTTCATTGATTTCAGAGATCTTAATCGGCATTGTCCTAAGGATGATTTTCCAGTTCCGATAACAGAAGTCCTGATTGATGAAACAGCTGGCTATGAAGCACTTTCGTTCATGGATGGATATTTAGGATTTAATCAAATCCGAATGGAACCAGAAGTTGAGGAATCTATAGCCTTCAGAGCCCCTCAGGGTGTGTTTTGCTATCGGGTAATGCCCTTTGGCCTGAATAATGCAGGCGCAATATATCAGTGTGTCATGCATCGTATCTTCAAACAATTTTTAGGGATGTTTGTTTAATGTTATGTGGAAGATTTGGTGGTTAAATTCAGGCAACATTTTCATCACTTTGCTGATTTGGAAATCATATTTCACAAACTTCGACAACATAATTAAAAGAGGAACCCCTTAAAATGTGCTTTTGGGGTAACCTCAAGAAAATTTCTCAACTTTGTTGTATGCCGTGGTGGTATCGATGTCAATCCTGTGAAGAAACGTTCAATCCTTGGTATGTCACCTCCTTGGAATTTGAAATAATTGAGAGGAATTCAAGGAAATGTCACCTATATTCGGCGTTTCATCGCCAATTTAGAAAGAAAAAGTTTACCCTTCACCAAATTGATGAAGAAGGGAGTCACTTACCAGTGGACTGAAGAATGTCAAGAGGCATTCAATATTCTTAAGAAATATATCTTGAGTCCACCGGTATTAATACCACCTATTAACGGAAGACCATTGATTCATTATGTGACAGCTTTAGAGTGATCATTGGGTACCTTTCTTGCTCAGAATAATGATGCTGGGAATGAAAACAGCCTCTACTATCTTAGTTGGACTATGATTGAAGCAGAAACCCGATATTCAAATATTGAGAAGAGTTGCCTAGCATTAATCTTTGCAGTTTAAAAGTTGATTCACTACCTGCAACATCACGAGGACCAATTTGTATCTCATAATAACCTGCTCAAATTCATCCTTAGTCGTCCAATGCTTACAGGATGTCTGGAAAGGTGGGCAGTTATTTTGCAGTAATTTGATATTTAGTATGTGTCTCAAAAAGAAATAAAGGGCCATGATCTGGTGGATTTCCTTGCTGAACATCATTTAGTAGAAGATACATTTTTAGATATTGAACTTCCTGATGAGAAATTATTTTATATTCAAGATAGTCGTCAAACATGGGAAATGTACTTTGATGGTTCTTCCAAAAGTCTAACAAGGAAGAAAATGGAAGATCATAAGTTCAACAAAGTTGGGTTAGGAATTGTACTCATTTCCTCAGAAAAGGCAGTGCTACCTTATTCCTTTTCATTGTTGGGAGGTGGTAAAAATAATGAAGAAGAATACCAAGCTCTTATCTCGGGATTGTAGTTGGAGCTTCAAGCACAAGTGAATCACTTAAAGGTGAAAGGTGATTCAGACCTTCGAATCAAATAAGTCAATGGGGATTATGAAATCAGAAAAGAAGAGCTAAACCCTTTGTATGATTATTTCAGAGAGTTAATGGCGGAATTTCCGTCAGAGCCGACATTTTCTAATGTCCCGATATCACAAAATGCCCAAGCTGATGCACTGGAAAATATAGCCACAGCTCTGGCATATCCAAATCGGGATGAGACAAGCATCAGTATTGCCCACCGTCATACAATTTCACCTTATTTTCAAATCATAATAGAGGAAATCAATGAAATTAGTCACATTCCTGAAACATAATTTCATACTATGGGATAGATGACACCTATTAGGGAATACCTTCAAAATGGAACACTTCCACCTGATAGAGTTGTGAAAGAAAAAATCTGGTGACATGTGGTTAATTTTACTCTTTATGAAAGCCCGGATCACCTAGAGAAAATTCTCTACAAAATATGTTTTGATGGAGTTCTCTTCAGATAAATTGATGGTGAAGAGACAATGGCTGTCATGAAGGAAGTGCATGCAAGAGTCTGTGGTGCCCACCAGTCTAGACATAGACTATCTGATAAAATTCGAAGGCTTTGATACTTTTGTCCTTCAATGATACAAGATTATGTTGATTTCACAAAGAAGTTTCATTCGTTCCAATTACATGACAACTTCATTCATCAACCCCCCAGATTTTCTTCATAGAGTTTAATACTTGTGTCCATTTGCCACATGAGAAATGGATGTAGTAGGACCATATCCTTTAGCTACATCCAAGCAGTTTAAGTACATTCTTACTACTAATGACTTCTTTTCCAAATGGTCAGATTCAATATCCCTCAAATAAGTCAGTTCTAAATTTATTGTTAGCTTCATCAAGTCAAACATCATTACCAGATTTGGTGTCCCTCATACCATATTGACGGAAAATGGCACCAACTTCTGTTCATCTGAGGTGAGGAAGTTGTATGAATAATATAACATCATATCCATTCTTTCATCTCGGTATCATGCAGCGGACAATGGCCAGATAGAAAATTTCAACAATACTCTTTCAAATATACTACAAAAGATGGTGGATAAAGATAAGAAATCATGTCCTGATAAACTCTTTCATGATTTATGGGATTATTGGGCCACCACCTGAACTGCAACGCGGTCAACTCCATATTCATTGGTATATGGAATGGAAGTAGTCTTTCCCATTGAGGATCAGTTACCATCGATCAGAGTAGCCATTTTGGATAAGTCATTTACAGATGAACAATCTCAAAATCGATTTGATGAATTGGAACGGTTAGATGAGAAAGGATTGTGTGCCCTGCACCACTTGGAAGTCTATCAGAATCGAATAGCATGAGCTTTCAAAAAATATGTTTGGATTCGTTCATTCATTCAAGAGGAATTGGTATTGGTTATTAGAACTCCAATGATACCAGGAATGAAATATCCCAAGATTATGCCAAAAGGGGAAGGACCGTATTCAATATATAAGGTCTACTCCAATGGAGCTTATCCTTTAATCTCAATGGATGTAAAACTCATCACTACTCTAACCAATGATAGATTTCTGAGGAAGTATTTTTTGTAACCCAAATACTTTATCATTAAGTAAGAAATTAAACTGCAGCATTGACGGTCCATGCATATGACCTTAAACTATTTCCACCCTTGTCGTCCAACATGACGTTATACTATGACCTCCTAACTACATGACGCTAAACAGTACAGAAGTCACTTACATCCAACAAGATGTTTGACTGCATAATCTATGGTCCATGCATATGACCTTAAACTGTTCATACCATCATGAAACATGACTTTAAACTATGAAAAAAAGTTTGTCATACATTCAACATGACGGTAAACTGTGTCTCGTTTGTCCTTACTGCATTACATTAAACTGCACAGTCTCCCTTTCATCCAACATGATGTTAAACTGTATTGTCCGCATCGTCTTAGCTACAGGATGCTAAATTGTAAAGCACCCTTACGTCCAAAATGACATTAAACTATGTCCCTATATTAGTCCTACATGAAGTTAAACTATACTTTGTCTCTGCTACATGACACTAAACTGTGCAGCTCCAATAGTCCTCACTACAAGACTTTAAACTACATAGCCCCTTCATACGTCCTGCATGACCTTAAATTGTGCATCATTACGGTTGTTGTTACCTCTTGTTTTTCACACTGAGTATGACTCATGTGATATTAGAATAAACATCAACTATAACAACCTCTCTGGGCCGCTAACCATGTGTAAGTCCCGACGCCATTTTTTAGTTCACTGTCCTCAAGCCCAACTTGATCACCAATTCATTATTTAATTGAACTACGCGGACTTTGATCCTTGCCTTCTAGGCTGGGTACATAGGAAACCTTCTGAGGTTCAATCCCAAAACCAATCTCTTCACATCAGTTCACCTCCATCTTAAATGATGTTGATATGTGAAGATTCCCCAGAACCAATACTTTTTACATTGGTTCACCACCGGTCCATGCATATGACCTTAAACTACTCACACTTTTGTTCTATACGACAATAAACTACAACATTCATTGACACCTTCACCTGAGAGGGAATAATTATTTACATTGATATCTGATCATGTAATATTCCGAAGACTATGTGCATACATGGAAATTCCCGAACATTTTATCTTGGGTCAAACCATCATTACACTAAAGTCCTGATTCACCCTTTATATGTATGAACCAAATTTGTACAGAGGGTATTTAAAGAACTACATGTGGATTCATTCCCATCCTTATGGGATACGTAGGAACATTTGAGTATCCCTCGAATCCAGCCCCAAGCCTTTGGGCCTAACCCCAATTTTACTTTCAGCCCCTGGCTGAAAAATCCCTAAGAAAACACACACTATGTATTCATTATAATGGTCCGAGTTCTATGAACCTAAACTGTGATTTTTCATACTTTCGTCCCGCATGGTGTTAAACTGTATTTCAAGAACTATGTATGTATTGATTCTCATCCTTATGGGATATGTAGTGAAGTCCAACATTTCAATTTAGGACCCATCCACAACATGATTATGGTTAACATTGATCTATGTATCTCTTTCATGAATTAGACAATACCCATTTTCATGTGTCATAATCCTAACCATAAATACTTCTAGATCTCCATAACCCTTTTCTTGACTTCTCATAACAAAATGTCCAATTTCTGAGGGTTATTTTTCCTGGCTATGCAGCACGTCTCCTTAGGCGGCCTTGCATAAGTAGTCTACATAACGGACTTGTCATCCAAAAGATACTATTATTTGACTATGTAACCAATGCCCTTAAGTGGCCCTTCATAATTCAACCCCCTAACGGGTTTTTTAAATAATGGTAACTTCATTCTTGGGAAGAAAACCTGTTTTGTCCTTATTTGTCTTATCGACAATATGTAATGATCTGCATTAAATAGCCTTCCTTAACATATTTTTCCCATAATCTTTTTCATGATCTGAAAGTAGTCAAGTCTATGATTTATATCTTCCTTCCCTACGTTTGGGTCAGACCTTCATAGGAGTGACATTCATCTAATTCATTGATAGTCTTGATTGGAAATATCACCTCCATATTCAAGTACCTCTTTCCATAATGGAGACTTTGTGCTTTGGAAAATTTGAATCTCTACAACCTTCCACTATCTTTTTAGTGGTAGAAAAGTATATTTCTGAGAGTTCTTTTGCCTAACTATGCAGCACGTGCCCTTTGGCGGCCTTGCATAACTGGTCTACATAATGGACCTTATAGCCAAAATATGCTATTATTTGACTATGCAGCCAGTGCCCATAGGCGGCCCTACATAATTCAACCCCCTAACGGGTTTGTTAAATAGTGGTGACTTCACTTTTGGGAAATAATTATTCTAATTCCTTTTAGACCTTTTTCATATCATTCCCCAGATTCAAAATTTTTTAAGTCATAGTTTACATATTTTCCCTCATACTTGAACATGGTAAAAATTTTTCAGATAAATTATCAAGGAATTGAGTCAATTTTAATCCATTCAGTCAAAGCTATTTTGAAATTAAACATTAGCCTTTTTATGTCCGACATGGATGACTTTAAACAGCCAATAACCACAAAGACCCCTGGTTTCTCATTTTTCCATAGAGTCAAATCCTCTTTTCACTCTAGATCCAACTCTAAGGGGGGACTATTGTTGACACTTTTTTCCATCACAAAGTCTAACGACTGAAAAAGGGAAGTACCTTAGTCCAAAGTGATTCATCCTTTGAAAAAACATCAAAAATCGACAAAGGCATAAAGAAGGATTTCCTCCCACTTGGGTCACGCAAGTTTCATCATGGTCATGCAAGTGTACTTGCACGCCGCATAGTGGTCATGCAGGTGACTTATGCACCGTCTTTGGTTCTCTCCCAGGGACTTCAGCAGCCTATAAATATCCGTTGTAGGCCCCCCATTTCAAAGATGAAAAAATTCCAAAACTCATATTCGAGCTCTGGTCACCCAATTCTCTTCTGGAAGTCTTCAAAACACATATAAGGTAATTTCTTACCTAGAATGGAAATTCTAAACAGGGGAAATAAGGCCTATGTGTTGAAACTCATCAACACTTGCGCGCCTAAGTGGCCATCCCTTAAGGGAAATGCCCACACTTGTGCGTCGCCTTGTCCCTTCAACAAAACTTGTGCGCCACTCTTTTGGAATCCTTTAGGGATAATACTAAGGGCTTGAGCCAAGTCTCGCCCACGTATTACCCTAAGGGTTGACCTTCTGGAAAGTACCCATGTGTCACACAGGTATACTTGCACGACCAGGACTTGCGCACCCATGCAGGACTTGTGCGCCTTTCTCTTTTTGGGTGCCCCTCTTGTCTATTCACCTCTCCTATTCAAATCCACCTCTCCTCTTCATGTTTATGCATTCAGAACCCTCTTCAAAGCCATTCATGACATGATTTCTCTATTGGATTCCTTATCTGAAATGAATTACGTGGAACATCTCTCAAAACTTAGTGATTTACAAATATTCATGTGACTAAGGTGAAAGACTTCATTCATTCAACCTCATCCTTTAAATATGAGAGGTTCCCTCACCTGGGCCTCCTTTTCAAGAGTAATCCCCATACTTAATCTCTCTAAATCGGGCATCTTCCTTAAGATTAAGACCCACTCATAAATTCAATTAACGTGTTCCTCCTTCTCAGGAGTAAGTCCCAATCTCAAATCCCCAAATATGGGAATCCTCCTTTGGATTAAGCCCCAAGTCCCCTAACTTGGGCCTCCATTTTAGGAGTAAGCCCCAGTCTTCAAATTCCCTAATCTGGGCATCCTTTTCAGAAGAAGGCCCCCGTCCTTAATTTTGGGCATCCTCCTCAAGATTAAGCCTCAACCATAATTCTTTTAATATGGACATCCTCTTAAGGATTAATCCCCAACCATAATTCTTTTAATATGGGAATCCTCTTTATGAGTAAGCCCCAAGTTCCAAAAAATCCAAATTCCCTTAACCTGGGCTTCCTTTTCAAGAGTAATCCCCATTAATAATTCCCTTTAAATTGGGCCTTGTAGAGACCCGAAGCCTGACATACATGGACATTACATTACATTTGAGGAATACTTAGTACATAACAAAAACACACACACAAGGATCGTAATACTATAGTGTCTTTGGAAACTCGGAATATAATCTTCTAATCCTGGTGAAAGATCTTCAACATCTCCCATAAAGATGTTCCTTTTTTTATACCTAAAACCTTTCTTAATATCCTAGGAAAAAGAAAACATAAAAGGGTGAGCTAAAATGCTCAGTAAGGGTAAACAAAAGAAATATCAATCACATCATATACATAAGCACATAACTTTTGGAAATCTTAACCTGTAAAAGAGATCATAATTTCATAACCTGGGATAACTAATGGCAGTGAAATGTAATCACAATAATCATAACTCAAAACATTAAACTTTGTGGAATACAGACACAATCATAGAGAATCATTTCTTGTTAGTCAAGACTCATTTCCAAGACTATCTTAGTGGACAAAGTCCCTTTCTGAACTGAGTCACCCTCGTTTCAGTCCGGTTTCACTGAACCGGTATAACCTACCATTCCAGCCATGTCTATCTCATGAGATATAAAATCTTTACCCAATGCATTGGAGGGAGATATAGGTCCCACCCATCTCATAATTATACCATTATTATGTGTGCCACAAAATCATAAATCATACATCATTGCATAACCCATGTAATACAAATGGGAATCTTAAACATCATGACATCATAAAACAATTCATATAAGATAAAGGAATTCATAAAAATACTTCCATCACAAAATAATAAAATCAATGTAATAATAGGGATAAAAACAGAACCCTTTATTATCTTAGATGGAAAATAATTTTGATAAAACACTTGAACTCCATTCTTGAGGAAAATATCCTTTTATCTTAAAAAACATTTTTCCTTTCTTAACATGTCATACAACTTTAAACTAAAAGAAGTTGATTAAAAATAAACTTGAAAACTTGTAAAGGAATCTTCTTGGAAATAATGTTTTAAAAATCCATTCATTCCGTATAAGTTTAAAAAAACATTCTTCTCGTACTTTTGTCGGAAAAGTCAAAAAAAGTACCTCGAACGAAAAACGACAAAAGATTCCTTTTATATCTTTTACTAAAAACTCACCGAAGGGTAAAATTGGATTTAAACAATTGTAGGTGAATGAAAATAATATTACATATTGAGTAAACATGGATGTGGATGATAAAATACACCCCAGTAAATTTCAAAGTACAAACAATCTCGGATAAAAATGAGATTCTGATATTTTCCCTTACCTTTGGTCTGACTTGCTTTGTAAGTGTCCGAACCTCCTCTTCTTTGAAGTGCTTCTTTGAGACCTTCTTTTAGGGAACTAAAATTGGTCTTTGAGGAAGACCAGAACCTCTAGGCTGTTTCTAGGGAAGTGGAGACTAGAATTTGGCAGGGGTTTGCTGAGCATGAAGGCTCAAAGTTGTGTGAGGAAGAGAGGGATGAGGTGCCCTTTTATAAGGGAGGAGAGGGGTACCTTTGGAATAACTAAAAATATTATTTTATTATAAATCATGTTCGGTTTTAAATAGCTCCAAATTGATATATTTCTAAGATAAGGTGGGGATGGGTCGAAATCCTCTCATCCAATAGAATTTAGACAAGTCTAGGTTCCTATTCTAACCTTATCATTTAGATTTAACATTAAGTTAAATAATTTTACTTTTACCGTGTCTTCTTGTGTTCTTACACTATAAGGTTAATAAAATTACTATAAGAAGCCAAAAGAACCCCAAATTGTTTATTATTAATATATATAACCTTATCTAGGTCATTTGGCCGAACCTTAGATTTTTAGGAATAAAATAACAAATAATAATATAACATTTGTTTTAAAAACAATTTTATGTCAATTTTGACACTATTTAGTAATTAATTTTTGGGAAACTCATAACAGAATGATATGTTCTAAAAAAGTTAATTAAATCAATAATAACATGTCATATTAACCTATAAAATTAGTGGAATTCATAAAAAGTCTCAAATTATATTTATTTGGGTATTTATAACATCAATTATGTCAATATTTCATTAATAAGATAATTACTGCATCATCGTTGTGTCATAAATAAATTAAATTATTTAATGTATAAAAATTACAAATAAAATACCATTATGTAGAAAATAATTTTATCTTTCTAATGAATATTTATAGTCGAATTTATCTTATTTATAACCCCATATTAAAAATGTTTTAGTAAATAAACATTGATTTTAACTCTTTTAACTCATCTTTGAATTAAATAATAATAAGTGACCTAATCTAATCCAAGTGGGCCTAAATGGTCATATTTTATTCCTAATCTTGTTTTTGGTCGAATTACACTTATCCAATAGAATTTGGACATGTGTTAGGGTAATAAAAATATCATTTTTACCCGTAATTACCCTATTTACTTTTAACAGTGGTAAAAAAAAGTAAAAAGTTACTATTCACCAAAAAATTATTTTCATCTCATTGAACCACATTTTACTTATTGATATCAACCGTGTCTCTCGGATTTTTGAAATTCCACTCACAGAAGCAGTAAAATTAAGTTTTATGAACAATTTAGTTTTTTTACTACCACTTAGTGGTTTCACTATTCATCAAAAATTGAAAGTTTTCAGAAAAATACCAAAAATTAGGCCTAAGCTATATTTGATATTATGAACTCAAAAATGATTTCTATTTTACCAAATTCAAAACATATCAGTTGCATTAATTAATTTAAAAATTAATTCCCGTCGTCAAAACAAATAGCGTGTTCTTAATAGATAATAACTATCAAAAGATTGACACTTGTTTATGTCTGGTTTAAATGTGAAATTACATCCAATGACCAACATTGTATTAAATTGTAAAAATATATTCTAAATATACTTTAAAACAACTCAAATTAATAATTTATCACTATTAATTATTTCGATTGAAAAAGTTGTTTTTAATTAAAATTTATTAGTTTTCACTATTCATCAAAATATGAAAGTTATCCGAAAATCACCAAAATTTCACCCTAAGCTAATTTCGATATTACGAATCCAAAAATGAATTGCATTTTGAAAAATAAAATTTACAAAATTTCAAAAAGTGGTTATTACTATTCATAACAGGTAGTTTTAATAATATTTTAATAGCATATTGTTGTTTAGTGAAACTCGTTATTGCGTACTACACACGCTATCGAGGAAGGTCGCGATTGCGTGTAATGCAAGGCAAGTCAAGGATGCGTGTTGTGCAAGCTCCTTTTGGTGTAGCGTACAACACAAGACATTAGTGAAATTAAAAAGAATATTTTTCATAAAATCTTGGGCTATTACATTCTACCCCCCTTAAAATGAATTTCGCCCTCGAAACTCGTCAGGGTTATAAATGGTTTACTATTCGAAAGTTTCTTTAATAGAAACCCACATCGTAAAAAGGAATACCAAAACCAATCTTTAAAAATGAAATTATGAAACGTAACGGTTACCCAAAAAAACTAATCACTGGGTTTCCACATAGGTGAAAATATGGATATGGAAGAAAAATCTATCCATCATGTTCTAATGGAGGGTGGTAGAGAACATGGATATGGAAAAGCCAACAATCAAAAATCCATAAATTTGTGACGATCTAAGGTACCATCTGATTAATCAGATATAAGAGCACTAGGACAACATTTTTGGTTTTCAAGATCGTTTCCCTAAAGTTGAAGAATTTGAATTAGAATAAATAGTTACTTTATTTTTGTACAATCTCACTGTTGTTCGTGCCTTGAACAATTTCCACTTCATCTCTTAAATAAATGAAGTTGAATTTGTTATTCCTGAAGTGTTAGAAAATCATGTGATAGAATGACGGTTCATTCCATCTGTCTCAAACAAAAGGTTAGCAGAAGTTATTAAATATACATAAGTCATTATATAGTGAGATTAATCATATATGGTTCCTAAAATGGACTTATACTTCATATATCATACTGCTTAATATAATAAAACTAGTTTCTACTAAAAAGGGACTTCCTGTAGGCCAGTGGTAGGCGATAAAGGCCAGTTGTACTTTGGTTGTGGGTTCGATTCCCACAGCCTTGTCCGACGCGATGGGTTGTCGCCCGTCCTGCAGGTTGTCCTTTTTCTAAAGCTATATTACTATAACATCCCATCAATATTATTGAAAAACGTTTTATCCTAACTTATGTCCAACAAAATCCATTCTAATCTTTAGGCTTATCTAAAATACTTCGGTCCATGCTCATAGTATAAAGAAAATGATTTCGTGAAATGTCACAGAATAATCACGTGAATGCCATCATTTTTCCCCCACATATCATAAGATATATCTTGTTGGTCAAATTGAAAACATGTGAATACCTTAATCATGTATTCTCTTGAAGAATGAATACCCATTGAACCTTAGTGAAAACTTGAATGCAGTTAAAAGTTAACACTTTCCACATACCAAAATCCTCAAAATTCTATATACTCAAACCATGATATCACTTAGACCTTATATCAATCATGAGATCATGAATACAATCAAACATCTCATTATCTTCTTAACCCTTCATTATGCTCATATCATCTGTTTACCAAAAATATCTCAATCACTTTTCATGGTTACCGGTAGCATAAAATTATTAAAAACCACATTAGACCAAAACATAAATATTCCAATATTCCACGATACTATATACAACATTATTTTGGAATTCCATTACCTAAAAACTTAATCATTCCACCACATCATTTTCATATTCAACATCTCCAATAGTGATCGCATGTGACTTCCCTTTTTCCTTTTCCTTAAGTGGTTTCTCATGTTGATCATCACTAACCCTTGGATTAGGGCATTAATTAGCATAATGCCCCATTTCCTTGCACTTGAAGAATTGAAGTGTTGGTGGTGCGTTCTCTGCAGTGTTTGCTTTATTCACATCATTAGAAACCCTTTTTCCATTACCTCAACACTCAGCTGCTCGATGACCTTCTTTTCCACACTTAAAAAATTTTCTAGTCCCTTTAAGACAATCTCCACTATGCTTCTTTCCACACTTTGAGCATAAGGAAACATTCATCTTCTTTTCACCATTATTCTAAGATTTCTCCTTGAACTCCATCTTTCGTTTCTTATCAAAATCATGAGATGGATATGTAACACCGACTACCATTTCTACCTTGATAGCACAACACACAATTTCTTCATAGCTACTGAAGTCTCTTATAGCTAATGCCCTTCGAAGACTTGGTGTTATGCCACTGAAAAATCGATCAACTTTACTTTCAGGTTGGATGATAATGCCAAATGCATACCTTGCAAGTCTTGTAAAATTCTCTTCGTATATACCAACAGATTCATCATCCTTTTGCTTTAGTTCAAGAAACTCCTTCTTCATCTTTGTTCAGAGAATACGAGGGAAGTAATTATTGAAAAATAAGTTCTTGAACTCATCCCATTCAATGGACTCAATTTCATCCCTTTGCCTCGTATTCTTAATAAGATTCCGCCATTAATCAGCATCACCTTCCAGACGATACACTACTAAGAAGACTTTATCATGTTCAGAACATTGAAGAACTGAAAATATCTTTTCAATGGTACTGATCCATTGTTCAGCAACAAGTGGATCAGAAGACCCACTGAAAGAAAGTGGACGTTGCCTCATGAAGACTCAATAGAATATTGTTCCCTTCTCTGCTCATTTGGAAGTCCAGAATGATTCATAGCTTGTGTAAGTATAGCAATAAGATTTTTCACTACATCTCCCATAAAATTTGTTTGTTCAGGAGGACAATCATTTCATTGTCCATTGCATTGATCAACACGGTTCCTTCGGGTTCTGACCATCGTCTAAAACCCAAAAAGAATAGTGTGAGAGACAAAAATCATGCTAGGGAAAACAACATAATAAAGGGGGAGTACCTTCAATATCAAACATCTTAGGTTTAATTCTATGATCATTTGCATAATTATAGTAATATAACCTATATGTATACTTAACCTTAGGGACATCCCTAGACATACCTTAGAAACATCTCTAGGGATCTCACTAACGTTTTCGCATCCTAGTTTCCAAAGGTTGACTAAACCTTTCCTCTGATACCAACTGTAGAGACCCGAAGCCTGACGTACATCGACATTACATTACATTTTCGGAATACTTAGTACATAACAAAAACACACACACAAGGATCGTAATAGTTTAGTGTCTTTGGAAACACGGAATATAATCTTCTAATCCTGGTGAACGATCTTCAACATCTCCCATAAAGATCTTCCTTTTTTTATACGTAAAACTTTTCTTTATATCCTGGGGAAAAGAAAACATAAAAGGGTGATCTCAAATGCTCATTAAGGGTAAACAAAATAAATAGCAATCACATCATATACAAAAGCACATAACTTTTTGAAATCTTAACCTGTAAAAGAGATCATAATTTCATAACCTGGGATAACTCATGGCAGTGAAATGTAATCACAATAATCATAACATAAAACATTAAACTTTGTGGCATACACACATAATCATAGAGAATCATTTCTTGTTAGTCAAGACTCATTTCCAAGACTATCTTAGTGGACAAAGTCCCTTTCTGAACCGAGTCACCCTCGTTTCAGTCCTGTTTCACTGAACCGGTATAACCTACCATTCCAGCCATGTCTATCTCGTGAGATATAAAATCTTTACCCAATGCATTGGAGGGAGATATAGGTCCCATCCATCTCATAATGATACCATTTTTATGTTTTCCACAAAATCATAAAGCATACATCATTGCATAACCCATGTAATACAAATGGGAATCTTAAACATCATGACATCATAAAACAATTCATATAAGATAAATGAATTCATAAAAATAATTCAATCACAACATAATCAAATCAATGTAATAATAGGGATAAAAACAGAACCCTTTATTATCTTAGATGTAAAATAATTTTGATAAAACACTTGAACTCCATTCTTGAGGAAAATATCCTTTCTTCTTCAAAAACATTTTTCATTTCTTAACATGTCATAATACTTTAAACTAAAAGAAGTTGATTAAAAATAAACTTGAAAACTTGTAAAGGAAGTTTCTTGGAAATAATGTTTTAAAAATCCATTCATTCCATATAAGTTAAAAAAAACATTCTTCTCGTACTTTTGTCGAAAAAGTCAAAAAAAGTACCTCGTATGAAAAACGAAAAAAGATTCCTTTCATATCTTTTACTAAAAACTCACCGAAGGGTAAAATTGGATTTAAACAATTGTAGGTGAATGGAAATAATATTGCATATTGAAGAAAACATGGATGTGGATGATAAAATACACCCCAGTAAATTTCAAAGTATAAACAATCTCGGATAAAAATGAGATTCTGATATTTTCCCTTACCTTAGGTCCGACTTGCTTTGTAAGTGTCTGAACCTCCTCTTCTTTGAAGTGATTCTTTGAGACCTTCTTTTATGGCACTAAAATTGGTCTTTGAGGAATACCAGAACCTCTAGGATGTTTCTAGGGAAGTGGAGAGGAGAATTTGGCAGGGTTTGGCCGAGCTTGAAGGCTCAAAGTTGTGTGAGGAAGAGAGGGAGGAGGTGCCCTTTTATAAGGGAGGAGAGGGGTACCTTTGGAATAACAAAACATATTATTTTATTATAAAGTCAAGTTCGGTTTTAAATAGCTCCAAATTGATATATTTCGAAGCCAAGGTGGGGATGGGTCGAAATCCTCTCATCAAATAGAATTTATACAAGTTTAGGTTCCTATTTTAACCTTATCATTTAGATTTAACATTAAGTTAAATAATTTTACTTTTACCGTGTCTTCTTGTATTCTTACACTATAAGGTTAATAAACTTACTATAAGAAGCCAAACGAACCCCAAATTGTTTATTATTAATATATATAACCTTCTCTAAGTCATTTGGCCGAACCTTAGATTTTTAGGAATAAAATATCAATTAATAATATAATATTTGTTTTAAAAACTATTTTATGTCTATTTTGACACTATTTACTAATTGATTTTTGTGAAAATCATAACAGACTGATAAGTTCGAAAAAAGTTAATGAAATCAATAATAACATGTCTTATTAACCTAGAAAATTATTGTAATTCATAAAAAGTCTCAAATTATATTTATTTGGGTATTTATAACATCAATTATGTCAATATTTAATTAATAAGATAATTACTGCATCATCGTTGTGTCATAAATAAATTAAATTATTTAATGTCTAAATATTACAAATAAAATACCATTATGTAAGAAATATTTTTATCTTTCTAATGAATATTTATAGTCGAATTTATCTTATGTATTACCCCATATTAAAAAGGTTTTAGTAAATAAACTTTGATTTTAACTCTTTTAACTCTTCTTTGAATTAAATAATAATAAATGTCCTAATCTAATCCATGTGGGCCTAAATGGTCATATTTTATTCCTATGCTTGTTTTTGGTCAAATTACACTTATCCAATAGAATTTAGATATGTTTTAGGGTAATAATAATATCATTTGTACCCTTAATTACCCTATTTACTTTTAACCGTGGTAAAAAAAGTAAAAAGTTACTATTCACCAAAAATTTATTTTCATCTCATTGAACCATATTTTACTTACTGACATCAACCGTGTCTCTCGAATTTTTGAAATTCCACTCACCGAAAAGGTAAAATTAATTTTTATAAACAATTCAGTGTTTTTTAACTACCACTTAGTGGTTTCACTATTCATCAAAAATTGAATGTTTTCAGAAAAATACCAAAAATTAGGCCTAAGCTATATTTGATATTATGATCTAAAAAATGATTTCTATTTTACCAAATTCAAAACATATCAGTTGCATTAATTAATTTAAAAATTAATTCCCGTCGTCAAAACAAATAGCGTGTTCTTAATAGATAATAACTATCAAAAGATTGACACTTGTTTATGTCTGGTTTAAATGTGAAATTACATCCAATGACCAAAATTGTATTAAATTGTAAAAATATATTCTAAATATACTTTAAAACCACTCAAATTAATAATTTATCACTTTTAATAATTTCGATTGAAAAAGTTGTTTTTAATTAAAATTTAGTAATTTTCACTATTCATCAAAATATGAAAGTTATCCGAAAATTACCAGAATTTCACCCTAAGCTAATTTCGATATTACGAATCCAAAAATGAATTCCATTTTGAAAATTAAAATTTTAAAAATTTCAAAAATTGTTTATTACTATTCATAACGGCTAGTTTTAATAATATTTTAATAGCATATTGTTGTTTAGTGAAACTCGTTATTGCGTACTACACACGCTATCGAGGAAGGTCGTGATTGCGTGTAATGCAAGGAAAGTCAAGGATGTGTTTTGTGAAAGCTCTTTTTGGTGTAGCGTACAACACAAGACATTAGTGAAATTAAAAAGAATATTTTTCATAAAATCTTGGGCTGTTACAGGCCTCTTCATTAAGAGTAAGCCCCAGTCATAATTTCTCTTAACCAGTCTTAATTTACGTTTGATTTGGGCTTCCTTCTCAGGAGTAAAACCCAATCATAAGTCCTCTCTAATTTGGGAATCCTTTTTAGGATTAAGTCCTAAGTTAAGTATCCAAATATCCAAAAAGCACATATACTTTTATGGACCTTGTTTCTGGGATTCCTCTCTAAAGTAATTTCTAATCTTCATCTATCTGGGCAGTCATACATACATAATCCTCACATCTTTCCTTATAATTGCATCTTTCATGGCACAATTGTCTGGTTTTACCAATACCTCCTGTTTCTCACACTGAGCATGACTCACTTGAGCTTAGAGTGTAAAATTAATTATGACATATTTCTTTGAGCCATCAATCATGCATAAACCTCATACTTCTTTACTCGAACTACATGGGTTCTGATTACTTTTCTAAAAAAAGGATATGTAGGTAGCCCATCTGCGGGTACTATTCCAACACTGAAATAATCTATGTCCTTCTAAATGACAATAATCATCAAGTGCCCCGCTGAGTGGCTTTAAAACAAGAATAGTTATCATAATGACCAAGGGAATTCTATATAATATGTCGAATGATACCATTGACCAAGAATCTCTAACAAATACAGATGATGCTCTATCAATTCAGAACCTCAAATAAATTTAAAATATTCTCTAAATCTCATACATATTAATCATTGGTTGTCAGATCTTAAGGAAAGCTCATTTTCATACTTGGTAGTGTAATAAGGATTCACGAACATAACTTAATTCTCTAAAGAGAGTCTCAGAGTATACAATAATTCCCCTCAAAAAGGTGTGATGAGACCGACCTCCCATCCTCTCGACCAATACAAATTCTTAAGCCTCATCATTTCACAACTAATGAGCACCTACCTTTGGAGAGTAGGTCTAAATGGATATGGAATCATTGGATGTTTCCTGTTCTACGAACAAACTCATTAGAAACCGCTTGGAATTTTTGAACCTTAAATCAATGAGGTCATCCCCAATTCTAGAGGAAACACACGCACGTGTGGTGATTTTATTTTTCCTAGGATGGATAGAAGTTTTAATAAGGTTTTTACATAAATAGAATAACATCTTAGTATATATTTGATAGTGGATTTTTTAATTAATAATGTAAACAATAAAGGAAGAAGAAGTAGAAGAAGAAATCATCTTGAGAGAGTCGGTAAATTAGATTACATCTTTTTCATCAATCTCCTTATAGATCTCATCTTAAATGCATTAAATATGGTATTTTTAGAAGACCAAAACCTCTAAAATGTGAATCGGTAAGTTTATAAGTCAAATGGTCATGGGATGGAAAATTTTTAAGGCTTGATGTTAAGTGAATAAATGAGGTAGTAGGGTCACTTTTATAGATGAGGTTGGAGGAACCTTTGGAATTTATAAAAATATTAATTTATAATAAACTAAAAAACATCTAAAAACAAAAAAAGGCCTTATTTTTGAAGATGAGATGAGTTAGTGTTTTAATATCATCAAAAACTATTTTTGAGACATGTTTTTATGTCAATTTAAACCTTATCATTTTCATTTAACACTTAGTTATTCTATGTATTTTTACCTATGGTAACAAATATTTCAGTATTAAAAAGTGTAATATTTACTTATTTGATGTTATTTATACCATAAATGAATAATTTATAACCTATTAAACGATTTAATAATTATTATTTATTTTTAAAAAATGTTTTTTGAATTTTTAAATAATTCAATAATACATTATTTTGATAAGTAATAGATAGTGTCAATTTAGATACTATACAATTAATTTATTATTAAAAATATAAATATAACAAGTTAACTTCAAAAAATGTTTTAATATATTAATAATAGTCAAGGTCATCTAGATTTGTTTGGGATATAATGATTATCATAAATTATAATTATTTTAATATTTTTAATAACATTTACATATTATCTCAATAATAATATAACTACAAAATCAATTTTATTTAATTATTTAACATAATTATTTATTGAATAAAAATTAAAAATAAAATACAATGAAAAAAGATGAAACTTCTATATTTCATAGAAATACTTATAGTTGACTATGTCTTCTTAAAAATCCTACATTGAAAATGTTATATTTATTAAAACATGAATGTGACAACTTTAACATCACATTAAATAAACTATTATAAGTGTAATAAAATTTTCCATATGCATCTAAATGGTCAATAAATTTACCCATGGATGAATATATTCTATATATACTTAAAAAATAATATTCCTTGAGGTTTTTTTGTCATTTAACGTTTATTATCGTTTTAATAAAAAATATTTAATTGACTTTTCATCAGTTAAATAATTTGTCTATCATTAATGTATAAGATATTAATGTAATTATTTATTTCCTAAAAGCTAAAAATAAATTTCCATCATAAATGAAAAAATTTTATATTTAAAAATTTTATTTATAGTTTAATTTATATTCTACATAACCTTTTATTAAAAATGATATAGTTATTAAAATTTTATTAAGACATTTTAACTTTTCTTTATATATAACAAAATAGATGTATTAATGTCATCCAACTGGAATCCAATGGATACCATTTTGACCCTAGAATTATTTATGTTGAAAAAAACTCATCAAATGATATTATAACAAGTGTCAGGGTAATTTTATAACAATTTTTTTATCCATGATTACTCGATTTTCCTTTTTACCATATTAATACAAATTATTGAAGTTACTATTCATACGCCCAAAAATAAAAGAAATATATTTACATATTTCGGACCTACAAATTCAAGATATGGATTAAATTTTTTAAAATTAAAACACATATGTCTCATTTATTAATTTTAAATTCATCTCATTGTCGGAAAGAGATAACAAGTTTTAAAAGTAAAAACATTACAAAATATTGTAATGTTTTTACATCTAAATTCAATGTAAAACTAATGCCAATTAACTATATTATATTTATTCATTAAAACTATTAAATAATATAATTTAACCATAAAAATTATTTCTATGAGTAAATTTGTTTTTAATTAACATTTAGTAAATTTTTACAATTCATCAAAACATGAAAGTTATGAGAAAATTATCAAAAATTATTCCAAAGTAAATTTTAGTATACTAATTCCAAATAAATAGTTTAGATTTTTATATAGATTTTATTATTATGTCAAATTATTGATTTAAAAATGGTTCCCCATTAAATGGCAGTAAAATTATCCTTTTGAAAAATATAGGTTTTTATACATAAAATATGGTTTATTCATAACCTATGAGTAAAATATCTATTATATGAATATCTAAAACATATTTATTAAATATATAACATATATATTCCATTAATTTTATTTTATAATTATAATTTAGTTAATTAATTAATACAAAAATACAAATATTTATTTTACATTTAATCGGTTTATATTTTTCAAAATCATTGGTATCCAAATAATTCAACCTAAATTTTCATAAGTTAGTTATATATATTTTATATAAATTAGTGGCTAAGTTATAATGGTTATTTTATATTAATTGAATCTCATGGTTCATTTAAACTCATGATTGGGTGCAATGAAAACAATTGAAGTATTAAAACTTCTTAAAACAATATTTCATAAAAACATCTGGGTGTTATATTCTACACCCCTTAAACTAAATATCTCCCTCAAAATTAATCACATGGATATGAATAGATGAATATACCTCTTTTGTGTCGCATCCTCAAGTTCCCATGTAGAATCATGAAATTGGTGGTTCTACTATGAAACATTAACCAAGAATTTTGTCTTGTTTCATAGAACATTTTCACTATGATCTAGAATCCCAATCAGTTGGTCTTTATAAGAATAAACATTCTCTAGTACTATGAATTCTAAGTTTAGTAAATTTGAAGGATCATGTATATAATTTTTCGAGAGAGATACCTGGAACACATCACTAACTTGAGATAGATTTGGTTTTACCACCAATCGATAAGCTACCTTCCCAACATTATCCAGACTTTTAAAAGGACTGATATACCTAGGAATAAGCTTTCCCTTCTTTCCAAATCCCATTACTCTCTTCCAGGGATATATTCATTGAAACACCTAGTCAGCCACTTCAAACTCTACGTCTTTTCCTCAGTTGTCATTAAAACATTTTTTGATTTTGTGATACTCTTCTGTGTTTTTGAATAGATACGACCTTCTCTGACATTTCATCTATATGATCAGGTCATAATAGATTTCATTCACCAAATTCATCCCAACATGTTGGATTTATACACTTATTTATATAGAGGGATTCATAATGATCCATCTGAATACTAGAGTAAAATATATTATTGTAAGAAGATTCCACAAATGGTAGGTATTGATCCCAACTACCTTTTAAATCTATAGATAAAGCACTCAACATGTATTATATAGATTGAATTTTCCTCTCATACTTACCATCTATCTGAGGATAATAAGTGTTTTTGAAACTAAACTCAATATCCAGATCCTACTGAAGACTTCACCATAACTCTAAGGTAAACCTCAACTCCTGATCATATATAATGGAAGGTGGTACTCCATGAAATAATACCACATACTTTATATATATATCTTGGGTAGATGACCAGGAGATAAATCCTATCTAATTGGAATAAAGTGGGTTGAATTGGTAAGGAAATCAACTACTCCCCATGTAGCATTATAGATTTTAGATTTTTTGGGAAGTCTGACGAAAAATATATAGTGGTGTTCTCTGATGTACATTCAGGTATGGGTAACGTTTGTAACATCCATTTAGACTTTTGTCTCCCAGAATTATCTCGCTGAAAAATAAAGAACCAAGATACATATTTATCAAAATATCTTTCAATTCCATACCATAAGAAATGTGCATTCGAGTCTATGCACATCATTGTGCTTCTTGGATTAATTGAGAATGAATAACTATAAGCCTCATCCAACAGATACTTCTTTAATTCTGGTATGGTAGGAATACAAACATGGTTACTAAACCTTATTATTCCATAAAAATAAAAGTAGAATTTAGGAACATATATCCCCTTTTTAGTGCATCTATGTCTTCCTTCTACAGCTAATTAATCATCACGTGAATAGATGGTTGGAAATTCATTTTAGAAATATAGGATTTCTCCCCTTATATTAAAATTTCAAAATCCATCCTTCAAAATTCCATAAATATTGGATATTTTGTGATCATCATGTTCTATAATATTTCATGATCCTTTCAACTCCAAGAATCTTCCACCTTTTTCACTTTACCAAGGTCGTAAAGTATTGAGAAGTAGTAATCTTTAATCAACTCCAACCCTCTTATTTAGTGCATATTCATATCCTTTTTTGTGAAGATATAATTTAAACTTTTATGATCATTATAAATATCACACCTTTCACCATAAAGATAATTCCTCTATATATTTAATTCAAAAATTACCACAGTTAACACCAAATCATTAGTTGGATAATGTTTCTCATGGATTTTCATTTTTCGTGAGGAATAACCTATCACCATATAATTTCACATTATAAAACTTCTAAGCCTCTTAATTAATGCATCACTATAGATCAAAAATTGTCCTTAACTACAAGGCAGTGTGAGCATAGGTGCACTGGATAACCTTATTTTTGGCTATTTGAAATTCTCTTCACATTCCTCCATCAAGAAGAACATAAATCATTTCTTAGTCTATCTAGTGAGTGGATTTGATAGTCAGGAAAAATATTTCACAAAACATCAATAATATCCACCCAAACCAAGAAAACATAAAATCTGAATTACCTTTTTTGGTCTACAACTACATTCAATAAATTTTGTTTTTTTAATGTGACCCAGAAATGAAACTTTCTAAACCCAAAATTCAAACTTGGTAAATTTTACATAAATCTTCTCTTTTCTCAGTGTATTTTGTAAAATTCTCAATTGACCTTCATGATATTCCTTTATCATAGAATATACTAGATTACCATTGATAAATTCTACCAAAAACTAATAAATATATTCTCTAAAGACTCAATTCATTATATCCATGATGATAATAGGAGAATTTGAAAGACCAAAAGGCATCACTATAATTTAGTAGTTTCTATAGATTATAGGGAATGTTACCTTTTGTATACCCTCCATCTTCACCCTTAATTGATGGTATCCTATTTGAAGATCAATCTTGGAAATTTTTTGAGCTCCACATAGTTGGTGGAATAATTCATCAATGTGGGTAAGAGGATATTTTTTCTTGATATTGATCTCGTTATGTTTTGGATAATCAATGTAGAGTATCATTGATCCGTCATTCGTAATTAACAAATAGAACATGTGTACACAATGGTGATTCACTAGGGTGTATGAATCCATTTTCAAGATTCTTTAAGAGTATCTTCTTCAATTACAACAACTAAATTGTGGTCATTCTATAATGTTTCTTTAAAATAGTAATATCAACCAGTATGAGTTATATTGAAAACTCAACTTCACAATTCATTGGAGGACATGGAAATTCTTTCAAAAATACATCAACAAAATCAAATTCAATAGGCGTATTCTTAATGGTGAGTTTCTTCCTATCTATTTGATATATATAACCTTTATTTATAAGAATCAAGACCCATAATATGGAATAAATTTCCATTGGAAGTTCATACTCAAACTTGTATCAATGGATGATCATTGATTTCTATAAAATATGAAATGTGACTTACCTTGCATATAAATTAATATGAGCCCCATATAGAGAAATACAATCTATTCTAAGAACAACATAAAATTGTACTAAAGTAAGGATCACAATAATTTCATGAATCACTTTCCCACAAACATCAATTAGAGAAGAGTTATAAAATTTTGATGTGACAATTGTGGCATTAAGAGTTTTCACAGCTAAAATAATATCTAACTTTTGAGTTAATACATTGTTCTCCTAAAAAATTATTCAAAAATAAAACTGTGGGTGAATCCAGAATCAAATAAAACATTTTATACTTTATAGTCAATGGTAAGTATACCTTCAACCACTTCATTATCTTACTCCAAATCATCAATATTGATTTCATGTGACTTTCCTTTTTGTGGCCTTAATAGTTTTCTATAATCCATCATCATTGATAACCCTTGGATTACGGTATTGGTTGGCATAATTCCCCGGTTCCTTTAACTAGTCGCATTGAGGTGTATGAGGAGAATTATTATTATACTTTTCTCTGTTCAAATCATTAGACACCTTTTTTCAATAAATTCATCATTAAAGTGTTTGATGACCTTCTATACCACACTTAAAATATTTTCTAGTATCTTTAAGAAACTTTCCCCCTTGTTTATTTCCACACTATGAGCATAAGGGAAAACTCATCTTATTTTCAGTTTGGTCTTTATATTTTTCTTCGAATTACATGTGTATCATCTTATCAAACCCATAGGACTGATGGGTTACTCCAATCTCCATTCCAACCTTAAGATCACACAAAAATATTTCCTCATAGCTATTGAAGTACCTCAGGGATAATTCCCTTTGAAGACTTGGTTTTAAGCCACTAAAGTATCGATCAATTTTACTATCAAGTTTGGTAATAATTTCATAAGCATACCTTGAAATTAATGTAAAATTTTCTTCATAGGTACCAATTAATTCATAATCCTTTTTCATAAGTTCAATGAACTCCTTATCTATCTCTTTTTGAAAAATATTAGGAAATTACTTATTAAAAAATAAGTTCTTGAACTCATCCCATTCCATGGATTCAATTTCATCTCTTTTCACCATATTCTTGATAAGATTACACAATTTATTAGTTTCACCTTCCAAATAATAACCATCCTAGATGACGTTATCTTATTATGATCACTGGATAACTAAAAGTATCTTTTTAGTTGTAATAATCTACTATTCAGACAGTATTAGATTAGATGACCCATTGAAATAAGGTGAACTATACCTACTGAAGGACCCAATAGAATTTTTTCCCGTCCTTTTTTCATTTAAAATTCTGACTTGATTCATATCTTGAGGAAGTTATGAGATAATATAAACAAGGTTTTACATTATAGCTCCCATAACATTAGTTGTCTTAGGAGGACAATCATTTCCTTTCCCACCCCATTCAGTATTAATGTGGTTTTTTTTAGGTTCTAGTCATCGACTAAAACCATGAAGAATAGTATTATAAACCCTAAACATTCTTGTAAAACCACATAATAGAGAATAAAATTTCAATTTAGAACATTGTAGGTTTTATCCTAGGTTACTCATGATCATATAAAAACACTAATATTGAAGCCAATACTTCAACATTTTCTTATGATTTTTACTAAGATTTTCACATCCTAGTTTCAAAGGTATAACTATAACCTCCCTCTCATACCAAATATAATGACGCATAATCTATATACGAAGATATTTCTTTAAAATTGAAGAATATTAATTACAGAATATAAAAAATCTAAGATAGGATTGTATAGGTATAGTGTCTTTAGAAACTGGGAAACATAAACAACTAGTTTATAAGACATGCACATTGTCTCCTGCTTATTCCTTCATATGTAGAACCCTTTTTGATATATCTTCATAATACTCTTATTTAAAATCTGGTGAAAAGAAACATAAGAAAGTTTGAGAACAATTTCTTTGTAAGGGTAAGCATGGATATATCAATCATATCATTATTATAACACATAAGACCATAAAATTTGAAAATCTTATCCAATATAGGAAAGATCGCAATAGCATACCGTGGGATAGATCATAAAATTTTATAAGAATCAATGAACATAATAAAAAAATTCATAACATAAGACATAGAATTTTGTGTCATACATATAAGATAATAAAATTATTACATATTATCCTAGTCACATTTCCAATACCACCATAGCAGAAAAAGTCCATTAGTGAACTGAACTCACTCCCTGTTCTAGCCTTTTATTACTGAACTAAGATCATTTCTAATTAATTCCCTCTTTATCAAATGTGATATAAATCTTTACCCAATTAATTAGAGTGATATATCATTCTGATACTTCTCATAATGAAATCATTCTTATGTGTTCCAAAAAAACATATATCATTCATCATAACATAACACAAAGAATAAAATGGGTTTCATAAACATCATTCCATCATAACATAATCCATATAAAAAAATTTATTTCATAAATAGTATTAAAATATAAAAATAATAAAATATAGGAATAATAGGGATAGAATACTTCAAACACAACCTTGTTAAATAATTCCACCTTAGATGGAAAATAATTTTCATAGAACACTTGAAATTAGTTCTTGGGGAAAATTTCATTTCTTCTTCAAAAACAATTCCTTTCACAAAATTACACACAATTTTAAAAGAAAGTAAATCCATTAAAAATTAAATTGGAATATTTTAAAGTAATATTCATGGAAATATAGTGATCTGAAAACATAAAAATCATTCATTCTGTATAAGTTAAAAGAAAACATTCTTCTCGTACTTTTTTAAGATAAGTAAAAAGTACCTCGTATCAAAAAATGAAAAAACTCGATTCAAACCATTTAATAAAAATTCACCAATGGGTAAAATTGAATATAAAAAATTTAAAAAGAATATAAAGAATTTTATATATTTAGGAAACACGGACATAGATGATAAATACACCCCAGTAAATACTTAAGTATAACCAATCTCAAATAATAATGAGATTGTGAAATTGTCCCTTAACTTAGGTATGAAATCCTTTGTATGTATATGAACCTCCTTTATAATGATCTAAATAATTTCATTTACTTATTATAGAATAATTTTTTCTTTTATGATATCAAATATGATCATATTATCATATATTTGTTAATTACTTTTCATTATTACTTGTTATGCGGGTATCAACGGCTTCATTTTATTATGCATGTTATATTGAATAAGATCTAATTATTCTTCATTGGTCATAGTTATATCATTTCTATAATTATATTAATATAATATATATCATATTTATTCAATTCAAAGATTTATATAATCATTCTTTAATGGATATCTTTAAGAATTAATCGCATCGCATCGTGGATACGGTAGGTCGTACATATGCACGAGTGATGATGTCATTCCATTAATTATGAAATAGTATGGAAGTGGATGGTATATATATTTTTTCTGAATAAATATATTGTAATAAAAACATATAGTTATTATTTTCATCATTATACCCATCCATGTAATGTGGTGGTGAAAAATAGATTAGACCACAACGTAAAGACGGTAAGTCGTACATACGCACGGGTGGTGATTTTGTTTTTCATTGGATGGATAGAAGATGGAATAAGGTTGTCCTGTTACCATAATAACATCCCAGTATATAGGTTATGTTGAATTTATGGCTTATTAATGGAATCAAAAAATGAGGAGGAAGTAAAAGAAGAAATGATCGTGAGAGAGTTAGTAAAGGATATTACCTCTTCTTCGGTGATCTCCTTTTAGATCACCTTTAAAATGTAGGTAAGTTAGTATTTTGAGAATAAAAGAACCACTAAAATGTGACTAGGTAATTTTTGAAGGAAACATTTCATGGGGTGGGCAAATTTGAAGTCTCAATGTGAAATGAAGAAATGAGGAAGGACGTGCCCTTTTATCGTTGAGGTTGGGGCAACTTTGGAATTTCCTAAAATATTAATTTATAATAAATTCAAACCACATAAAAACCTTAAAAATTAATTATTTTAAAAAATGAGATGATATAAGGTTGTAATATAATAAAAAATAGTTTTTATAAAATAAAATTATTTCCATTTAGACCTTATCATTTTCATTTAACACTTAACTATTCTAATTAATTTCAACTATGGTAACAAATACTTCAACATTAAGAGGGTATAATATTTAGTTATTTGATGCCATTTAGACCATAAATGAATAATTTAGAACATTTTAAACAATCTAATAATTATTATACATTTTCTTAAAAAAAATTATTATTTTTAAATAATTTAATAATACATTATATTGATAAACAATCAATAGAGCCAATTTTGGTAGAATACAATTAATTTAATATTAAAAATATAAATATAACAAGTTGACTTAGAACCAAATGATTTATCATATTCATAATAGTTCAAGTTCATCTATAAAATTACATGGATAAAATAATGATCCCAAAATATAATAATTTTAATATTTTAATAACGTTTATTAATGATCTCTTTTAATTAAATATTTACAGCATCGTTTTTTGCGTAATTATTTAACGTAATTATTTGTTGAATAAAAATGAAAAATAAAATCCTATTACAAATATAAATAATCTACATTTCATAATAAAAATTATAGCCCAATATATCTTCGGAAAAATCCAACATTAAAAATTTTATATTTATTAAAATATGAATGTGAAAACTTTAACATCACATTAAAAAAATATTATAAGTGTCATAATATTCTTCATACTGCTTAAATTGGTCAATAACACAAAACTTGAATGAATATTGTCTATATATACTTATAAATTAATATTTTTTCATGTTTTATTGTCACTTATGGTTATCATCATTTTAATAAAAATTAATTTATTGATTTCTCAACAATTAAATAAATTTTGTCTCATTAATGTATAAGTTATTATGGTAATTAATTATTTTCTAAAAATAAAATATAAATTTACCTGATGAATAAAGACATATAATATTTAAAATGAGTATTTATAGTCAAATTTATCTTTTGTATAACATTACATTAAAAATGATATATTTATTAAAATTTGAGTAAGATGTATTTAAATTTTATTTAATTAAAAATAATTATATGTTTTAATCTCATTCAAGTGGCTTAAAAATGATACCATTTCTACCAAAAAATTATTTTGGTCGATACACAGTCATCCAATTATATCGTGAAAAGAGTTAGAGGAATTTTATAACATTGTTTTAACTCTTAATTACCTAATTTACCTTTTCACCGTATTCATAGAAATTACCAATGTTACTATTCATAAAGCCAAAAAATAAAAGAAGTATATTTACATAAGTTTTTTCCAATGATTCCGAATATGGAATACATTTTAAAAAATTAAAAACACATAATTTTTAGTAATTAATATACAATTCATCTCTTAGTTGGAAAGAGAAAACGTATTTTAAAAGTTAAAACATTGAATAAGATTGAAATGTTTTTAAATTTGAATTCAATGTAAAATTAATTCCAATAACCTAAATTATATTAACTGATAAAAATATATCCTATTTATACTTCAAAACCATTCAATAATATAATTTAACCCAAAAAATTATTTCAATGATAAATGTTTTTCAATTAATATTTAGTATATTTTTACTATTCATAAAAACATGAAAGTTATTAGAAAAATATCAAAAAATAAGCCAATGTAAATTTTTATATCCCTATTCTAAAGAGGAAGTTTATGTTTTAAAATAAAAATTATTAATGAGTCTTCATTATAATTTAATAATGGTTCACCATTAAAAGGCGGTAAAATTACCCATTCGAAATGTAGTATTTTATACATAAAATAGCTTTTTATCATACACTAGGAATAAAATATCTCAAAGATAAATATAAAAAATATTTTACTAAATATATAAAAAATAAATCATAAATTTCATTTATATCATTTTTTAAATGTAATTCACATAATTCATTAATAAATATAAAAATATTTCTTTTATATATATTTAGTTTATATTTTCCATAAATAATTTGTATCAAATAAATACACACTAAATTTTTATAAGTTCGTTATATTAATTCCTAATAACTTAATGGATTGGTTATAATGGTTACTTTATACCAATAGAATCTAATGGTTCATTTAAACTCATAATAGCATGCAATGCAAGTTATTGAAAAATTAAAATTATTTAAAGAAAATATTTCATAAAAACATCTGAGTGTTATATCAACAATGGTGATGTTTGTATGTATCTGAGGTTCTCCATCGATGCTTCCATATTATATTCATATTAGATATTCTTAGTTTTTTTATTATCACAGTGCTATTTTTTTGACACAAAATGGGGCGATCTAGATATTATCATCATCTTGGAAGAAGGGACTTATTTTGATGTTAAGATTAGAGCCATGGATAAGGATTACTATATATCTTCATGAAATGAATTAGAACCCATTTAGTTCAGTTCCACTTTACGGGACACATATTACCTTTAAATGTCATTTGATGTGAACAAAACCGTCCAGGATAACATAATACACAAAGGACATCTAGGTGTAATTTGATTATTAAAATATGGTGTTGGACATATGTTAAAGAGTCATAGAGGAATTAGAAGGGATGTTTCCTCCTATGTTAGATTATATCCTATTAGGAATATGGCCAAAATAAGAATAGGGATGGTTGGGGTGTTGGGTTTAAACCTTAGAGAGGCATCCTACACATCTTACATGGAAATTAATCAAATCCCATATTGTTAGGAAAATTTTGGTGCTACACATATAGAGAAGTCCCAAGGTCATGGAAAGATGAAGATCCTGAAAGGGAAAATCATTCAAGATAGGTAATTCATTAACCTTTATGATTCCACCTTTTGGGATTATGTGTTAACTATTAGGGCACATATGTGTGGGGAATGGTGTAAAAATTTCCTTTGAAGTTTTCAAATCATGAGGTCTAAGGGGATATATCATTGGGAATATATCCTTTTAATGTGATAGTGAAATTTTGGGGGCCTATACTAAAAAGGATACCAAATGGAAGGTAAGAGTAAGATACCAAAATAGATTTCCTTCCCAAAACAGATACTCGATCATGTAGATATCCTTGTCATCACTAACCAATAAGCCCCTGGGGGTTTTCCACAGTGTTAGAAACAAGGGTAATTGGAAAATTAGGGAAACCACAAAATCTATTTCATCATCTATTGGATGAATCTGGAGAAATGGAAGTTATGTGAATACCCCAAAAGATATACTATTGTATTACTCTAGGAAGGATTCCTTTTCTTCTAAAAGCATCTGGGGGATCTTGAAACATTGAAATTTTATAGGTTTTTTTGGTATTATAACTATTTGGGTGATTAAATTTATGGATCCATGAGGAGTGTCCCAACTAATGGTGATTTTGAATGAGGGGTGGGTTTCATGTGTTGCAACCAAAAACATCTTCGACCCGGCCTAAAATTCTTGTTGTGAAACTCTATATTTCTTATAGGGCCTGGTGACGATAACAAAGGTAACATGCAAAAGGTTCATGATCGTGGCTAGAAAGTGATCCCAAACTTGGTTTTGGGGTCACATACCAATCTAGGGTTTGGGGGAACATCCCCTGTGTTATTGACCAACATGTGTGAAGGGTTTCCGAAGTAGCATGAATTAGGGGAATGGTTGCCTAGATGGGGGATTACTGAGGTGGTTCACCTAGTTAGAAATCACCTAGATTTATTCCAATATGGGGGGCTTCCCAACCTTTTCACCTAGGTGGGATATTTCTTATGTGGTTCAACCAATTAGGGGCTCTCCAATAATGTTATCCCAATTGGGGGATCACCTAGGTGGTTCTCCCATATGGGAGACCACCTAAGAAGTTTTCCCAAGTGGTTTCTCACTCATATGGTCTAACTAGATGGGGTTCTCCCATTTAATTCTCCTAGGTTGGGGTTCATCCATGTGTCTTGACCTAGTGTGGGCCCACCCAAGTTGATCACCCATGCGGGTACTCGCCTTAGAGGTCCATCCATGTTTGGGATTACCCAGGTGGTTCACCCTGGTGGGGGATCACCCAGGTGGGGGCCTCATACACATAAAGGTTTAGACATAATATTTAATCAATGTAGGGGTGAAATACATCAGACAAGGAGATTCACAATCAGATCTATCACCTTCTTTCATCATTCATAAGTTCATCTGTTATCTGAAAATTAGAGGTGGAGGGGTCTATTTATAGAATAGCTAGTGGACCAAGGTGAAGGGGTTGAATGAAAGTGCTACATGAGGGTATTTTGGGATGGAATGTTGTGGGGGATCTTCATGGACAGGTTATGAGAAGATAGATGTTTGAATGCCTTGCATGGTAAATCAAATTCATTTATAAAATTTTCATGATTTCTAATGACCGTAACTTTTGACCCATAAGTATGTTTGTGCTCTGCGGCCAGTCAAATCAAATATGAAATAAAATTGTTCCCCTTTATATTTTTTATACACTCAATAATAGTTTTTTATGATGCTATAATGTTCTCATAAGAAAATAAAAATAAATTTTAAGGCATTAAAACATTTTTATCCGTGATTTAATAAATCTGCAACCTGCACCTGGAAGGGGGTTCTCTCTAATAATCGACAAAACTCGGAAGAATTTATAAGTAGCATTTATCATTTATTATCGAGTATCATTATATAACATAGAAATCCAACCTAATTCTTCCTTTTTAATGAAGGATCACATCTACTTATACTCTAAATTTGTTACCTATGTGAGGATAATATCATCGGTCATCCAGAGAAGTAGATGACATGAATTTTTCATTACCAACAAACATATCCAAAACTCGTCCCTAAATAATAGCAATAAAAAACATAACCCTTTTTAATATCATGTAAAATAAAATAAATAGCATATTTAAATATATTTTTTAGCTTATCAAAATATTTTGGATATTAAAACCTCTATATGAACTTCATCCCTTCATAAAATAGAGAATATAGTAGAGATTATAACCTTGAAATAGTTTATAATGTTTTTTATTATCCTCCCTATCCATGCAATATTTTTATTTAAATGAAATTACATAGATTCTCACACGATATAAATACATTAGTATCTTTTGGATAAACTGATATTCCTTATTCAAAAACAAAATTCCCTCCAACCTAGAATCCCACCTCTTCTATCCAGAAGTGAAAAATGGATAATTTTTCATACATGTGGTTTTCCCCAAGAATTACCAACTTGGATTAAAAAGGAAAATCATGGTATTTTCATTTATAATTAATATAAATTTTATCCAGAAACACTACGACCAAATTTTTCTTGATATCATTAGAATATATTTTATATTAGATATATGAAAACCAACCGATCATTATTAGAACAAAATATATCACCAAATATTCAAAATATCCTTACATTCAATGATAAATATTCATGAGAATATGATCCTCCCCAAACATCCAATAATTATACACACACTAGAGGTTGATTTTTAATAACCACTACACCCATTTCTATTGATCAATGTGTTTAAATATTTTTGGCGATATATTATTATTCTTCATTATCACATGACAGAGTTTTTAATACTCATCAACATTACACAAAATCCCATCATTTTTATTTAAATATAGTATAAGATATTCCCATGGTGAAAATCCCAAATGAATGAATCTCTTACCATCTGTATTATATAACATAATATTTAACTCATTTAATTTTATAGGGATATATGATAATATGGTAAGAATATATAATTAGCCCTTGGAATAAGATAAATTAAAAAAATATATTTCTCTCTTTGGTGTAAAAGTAAAGAAAACATTCGGAAATACTTCTATAAAATTATTCACTATATGGGAAAGTTCCCTCTCAAAATTTCCTTCAGTAGCTCTTAAAAGAAGAGATTCAAACTACCCAGATAATGTTTTGACGTCAAGATGAGAATCTCTATGTTGGCCTAACTTAATATCCCATCTATCTTAAATAATGAAAAAAGTTAATTGAATCAAATATTACCCTTTCAAGGATAATAATAAATGTGATCTTTGAAATCAAAATTTTTGATATACTCCAAAAATTAGATCAAATATTTTCATGTCATTGATAAGAAAATCACAAATAAAATTAAAATAATTATAATTATAATTAATGATGGATATATGAATCCATTTTCCTTTATTATTCTACGAGGAGTGAAGATATTCATAACACTTGAGATAATATTAGACTATATGTTTGATAGAATAACTGTTATTATAAAAATTATTTAGTGATAAAAATTAACCCACAACCATAGATAACTAAATAGATATAGTTCCATATACTATAGAAGGTTTGAATTTAAACTATGTAGGCACATAATATATTTTAATCAATCACCAAGATTTAAAGTATTTCTATGATTTTACAATGGTCTATAGAACATTACACATCTTATTCTAACACTGATAAAGATCACCCATCTATCTACATTATTATGATTTATTTATGTAATGGTTTATTCCCTCCCAGAACATTACTTTTCTCGTTTTTGTTGTTGGAGGTGTTCTGGGGAGGTTCTTGGAGTTTTTGATAGAAATGGGAGGAGTAGTAGAACTAATACAAGAAATACACATCATGTAAGTGTATTACTCTATGTGTAGTGGTGGTTCACAGTTTTCTTGAGGTCAGTAAATGAAATCTATATTTTTAATGTTAAATAAAAAAAATGTGATGCAATTTCCTGATAATTCAAACCCTAAGGATTAAATGACATTAAAGGGGATTACAAGTCATGTAAATCCCTAATGTCGTGCAGTTTTAAAATATTATTCTGTAAAAATATTCATTCATTCTGTCATGGAATATTCTTCCTCTCAATTTTGATAAACCCTAGGTGCCACAATGAGTTATTAAATCCCTCTTCCTCCCATATTGATCTCCCAGTCCTGGTGGTTGTTTGTTGGGATTCTATTATAATTCCTCCCTTCTTATTGGTAGTTTTCCTTCCATTCCCCTCTTTAGGATTTCTTATGATGAGGTTTTTATGGTGTGGGGTGATTTTTGGGTTTTTTATGGACATTGGTTGTGTTGTTGGTTGATCAGTGTTTTCTCATTGTGCAGTTGTGGTTATTGGGTATTCTTCTTTGCCATGTGGTGCGGAGAGATTCACTGAATCTTATTTGAGTTAGGGGCTCCCATGATTTTATTTATTGTGCATTATGTGAGAGGAGTTTTATTTTTTTTCTATGGTTTATGGTTGTGCTATCTTAATAAAATATAAATAATGGGTTAAATCTAAGTTTAAATAGTTAAATGGGTTTTTATTCGCATGATTTTTCAGCTTGATATTATTTGTGATATTATTCATTATACAGGATTGTGGCCCTTCTAAAAATTGTGGAAATTTGGGGCTTTGTTTGTGCTTGATAAATGAGTTGTGATTTCTTATTTTGTTGTGATTGTTGTGACATCACCCCAAAATGGAAATTGATTAACCACTTATATTTTTCTAATTAATGGTTTCCCCAGGATTATGGATTGTGTGATAATACCCCTAAAATAAAGTGAAATGTGATAAAATCCCTGCAATCTAAATCATTTTAGGGATCTTGCCGTGTTTTTGATGTTTGGATTTTATTTTGGGATGGTGATGTGTGGTTTAGTCATGTGGGGTAGATGATTTTTGAGTCGTGATTTTGGAGGGTGAGGTGGTTAGTTAGTCGTGCTTAAAGGGTGGTGAGGTGGTTTGTGGGACATGATATTGGTGTGGTGAGATAATTTTTCAGTCGTGATTTTAGGATGATGAGGTGGTTTGTATGAAATGATTTTGGGACGAGGAGGTTGTTTTTTTTCATGATTTTTGGGTGTAGGGTGGTGGTTTATTGTGCTAGATTCCCAATTAGTGATGGAAAAAATAGTTAATAATGATTGAAATAACATGGGATGGTTTTGTTAAATGTAATAAAATGGTTAGTGAATAATTAAATGGTGGGTTGTGTTGTTAAATGTGGTTGATTATGAATAATTAAAATATTGTTATGATAAAATGAAATCAAATGGAAATACAAAATGGTATTTGTGGATTGATGTATGTGTGTTATTCAGTTGGAGGTGGAAGAAAAAGTGATGGTGATGTGATTTGGTTGTTTTTTTGTGAACCCAAAGGTTGGGTATGATTTTTTGATACTAAATATATATATATATATATATATATATGGTTGTATATTGATTTGATTGATATACAAACCCCACCTACATTGGTCACTATGTTCTGACACGTGTTTAGTCATGTGGGGGTGTTTTTTCCATGATCTGGTGAGGAGTACAGTTGGCAGGGTACCCTATCTATCCTATTGTCTCTTTTGAGAGAGGTAGAAATTAAATATATTTTTATAGCTGGAGGTATGATAGATTATTAAATGGTGGTTCTGATATCTCATGAGTTTTCGGGAAACATTTGTTTTGTTCATGCTTATGGGACAGTGAGTCCAAGTGTTTTCAGGTGAGGTGTGATGTGGTCATTCTTATATAGCGGTGAACCTATGTGCCTTTAAGCATGATGTGTTGTGACCATTATTATGGGGTAGTGTGTTATACAAAAGGGATGAGAGTTCCCAGATGTATGAAGTTTAGTCTGAGAGTGTCATACTAGTGGAGAAGTGGTGTGGGGGTACCATTAATGATGTGATCATGTTATATTATATTACATATTTTTCAATATTTAGTGAGTTTTCCTTGATGAGGTTGGGTTTTGTTAGTAAACCTGTATAGGTATTTTTTGGATCTTCAATTTTGTCAAAGGTTAATTATTATTCTTATTTCACATGTACATGAGAGAATTTTATTTTATTACTGAGTGTACTTGTATGATCACTCGATATATAAAAAAATGTTTTCAGTTTTCCAGTAGGATAATGCGGTCCATGATTGACACTTCTAAATCAGATCATTGAATTTTTTTGTATCACTGATTTATCTTTACTTTTGGGTATCTACATTAGAGACATTTATTGTATCAGTTCATTATACACATACATTGTGCGATGGTTTTGGTTTTTTTTATATTTTTTCAAGTAGTTTATTGTGCATGATTCATCTCATCTTCTAGTCCTATTTATATTATAATAGTTAATGACTCTCATACATGATATTTTTTATGCCCTTAGTTCAAGTTTCGAAACTAAGACCTACTGGAGGTCGGACTCTGGGGGTCATTTTCTCTCTCTTCTCATTGTGCTATCTTTAAAAAGAGGTGGTCATGATAGAGAGGTATCAAAGGAGTGGTTGATAGATAGGATGGAGTTCAGATTTAAGATTAGGGGAGATTTCATGGGGTTACATGAAAAACGTTCCAGCTGACCTCGGTGTGTGACATTAGCTCGAGAGACTAACTAGGGTATAGAATTTTAGCCCCCCCCCCCCAAGAGATCCTGTGCATGAACTCTAATCTTACTAAATGGCCAAGTGAGGTGCACCTATTTACTTGGTAGAGACCTAAGAGTGGTACATTTATAATGATGAAGTGGGTCCTTATATGAATAGGGTTATTTTTGGGAAGGTTAAAATTAATAAAATTAATTAAAATGAATCAAAATAAAATTACACAATACCAAGATTATTAATTTCAATGTTTTCCTTTCATCTATGGATCATGTTCATCATTTTCATGAGGCTTGGGAATTTGAGGCTCACGAAGATGATCTGGTTGATTTTTTGTAGATTCTATCTTGTTGAGGAGGATGATTGGTGGTGTAGGAAGTATCATGATTTCCAATAGTATGCTTTGGGAAAGTATGGGGGAAGTGTTTTAGATATGGATATAGAGACCAAGATGATCTATAGATGAATTTTACTTTCATCTAGACCCCTATGGATTATTGAGTCCTTTTCCTAGTCAATTAGATGAATGGATTTTCACGTCAGTGGTGGACATTTTATCTTGTCTAATGGAAGGAGGCAAACAATTTTTGGGTCAGCTTCCAGAAGGAGTTCTAGGAATAGTTCCATTAAGAGACCATGAATGCAGTAAAGTGGATTAAGCTTCGTTCCCTTCAATAGGGGAGCATGATAGTGTGAGACCTTGGAATCAAGTTCAATGGCCTTCTTAATTTTTTTCACCAATATTTTTCCCGATGATGAGTCTTGTGTGAGACATCATGAGGAGGAAATGTTTCCTTATATCAAGTATTGAGTCACTCCTTTTACATTCTATTCATATCTAGATGTTTAGAAAAATTTGGATGTGATTGAGAGGATGTACTAACAAGGAGGTTTTCCCTGGGAGGGGAACTAATGTAGTTCCTTGGGGAGTGGAGTTTTTAGTGGAAGGTCTCAAGAACCATAACCATAGAGGTTTTGATCAGTAGTGATTAAACCATAGTAGCAACATTTCTGGCCTTTTGAGGATAGTGGTTTCAGTGATTTTTATTTTTTCCGATCTTTTTTCTATTGTTTTTTGGTTGTTGGTGTGACTTCTTAGTCCTGGCTACCATGAAACCCATGCCCGAATCCATGTTGGCCACATGAACCCTGTTGTATCTCCCCATAAGCCAGGGGATGCTGATTACTTGTGGGGTGTAAAGGAAAATCCATGGAGAGACTATACCCCTGTGTCAGAGTAAAATTTGGGTGTAATATAAACATACAGTAACATATGAAAAACAAAATATAACAATAATATAAATATAAGAAGAATAAAAGATACAGTTGAAGATAAAATAATATAACAAAAACCTCATAGGAAATTTCTGATACATCTATTCATGCATGGAATGCCAATAAAATTTTGAACAGGAATGAGAAGCTGGCATACAAGTACAAGTTAAAAAATTAAACAAAATCCAAAAGAATCTCCATAGAAGCTTTAGACTAAGCCTGATCATCTACTCCTTATCTCAATCTGAAAAAAAAGAGTCAACAGCCAGATGAGTGATGTTTTCCCCTATACATAACTATATGAAAACAGTATGCTCAGGTACCAAGGGAAGAACAACTAGGGTGTGAGATAAATATTAGTAGTCCACCACCAACCATGTCTATGTGTAATCTGAGTAGGCATTTTAAGTAAATAGTGTGCAGGTAACATCAAAATTAAACAATGCATAACTAATAAATAACCTCCCATTCAGGTTCCTAACGGACACCTGGCGGGTCTACCTGCTTCATCTCAAGGATGGTATGTCTGACCAAGTCCCCATATATATATATAGTTTATATATATATATTTGTGTGTTTGTGTGTGTTGGGTTGGATCGGGACAGAACTCTTAGACATTCAACACCAGGGTAGCTCTCATGGTCTAACCCCAGACCCCACTCCAGGATATCTCACGGTCTCTTGGATTTACATGAGTTAGATCTCCGGGTCGACCCAAACTCAAGGATATCACATTCCTTAGGTCCACATCTATAAGCTAAAATATTTTTCCATACCTCAAGGATCCCATGGTCATTCATTCCATAGCTAGAAGATCACATGATCTACTGTACGTCAAGGCTCTCACGGTCCTTGGGTCCACATCCATAAGTCATAAAACCTATAGTATATAATGTAAGGAACATTAAAAGGTATTAATCAATCATGTCCTAGGTAGCCATACTATTCAAAAATTATATTTTTCTAATCATTATAATTCTATTTACAAGGGCTCAAGTCAACGGAAAAAAATTGCATATCAAATATTCAAAGGTTTGAATTTGAAATTCCATGCATATGAGGTCCAAACACCAATGGGTTGTCTTGGGATAATGAAAATATACATAGAAAAGTGTCCAATTAAATTAAAAATCATTCCTGGAAACATATACCATAATTTTCTATTTTGGTAAATTATCCTAAAATGGCCAATTTTGGTGGAACAGCATGTGTGAGTCTATATAGAGAAAGGGTGATAACAAAACCCCTAAACATGAGTTGACTAACCAATTTCATTACACTAGGGTCAATTAGACATGATGTAATCAACACAATAGATGAGATCAGCAAAGTCTGAGTCATGGAACAATGAGATTAAATACAAAACAAATAAAACTAAAATGAAAAACTATGTGCCCACATACCTTAGGGCCGTAGATGATGCCTCACAGAGTATTGACCTCGGATTTCGAGCAGGATGGAGTAGATTTGAATTTATGTCCAATGGACAAAAAATTGGGTGAATGATCTGGCATCTAAACTGTAAAACATATGGAAATATTAAGTGAGAATGGATGAGTTAATGAGGTTACCCTTACCTAAAGGAATATGATGCTTCTAATGGATCAATATTTATTTGTAGGACAAAGGAGTAGTATTAAATTGAAGGAGGAAGAGGTTTGAGATCTCAAGAGGGTGGTGTATGTGTTATTTCTGTTGGAAGGAGAAGAAGAAAAAAAATAACATAACGGGGGAGAGGGGGAAAATGTTTATATTGCCTTAAAAACTTTCATTCATGTTTTATGCACATGGTTTCACTAACTGTGAACATGGAATCTATAACTCGCTACATGGTCACGCCCCTAGGTCACACTATTGTAGAAAAAATGTGTGACATATCCTTCTTTCCCCTTTTTCAGAGCTCTATGCACCAAAAGTTCCCCAAACGCTAATGTGACCTCTTTATAATGATTGTAAGACTTCATTAGTATAATTTACTAAATTAAAAAAGAACAACAAACGATATGTACCTTTTTAAAAAAATTGGGTTGTTAAAACCTATCATCCTTATAGAAACTCGTCCCCTTGTTTCCCTTATAATGGTAAAGAGGAAATGTAAGAAAAGATTTCCATCAATTGAGATCTTATATCAGCTTCTTGCTCCCATGTCTCATCTTGTACCCAACCATACAGATATAACACATGTAAAAGAGGAACGAACCTACATTAGAGTTCCTTCATTCTCCGATATACAATTCAAATTGGGTACTCCTTGAAGAAATAATCCATATCCTTAGCAACCTCATCAGGCTGGAAGACGTCATATAGGTCTGGAAAGTATCAATGATGCTGAGATACTTGAATGAGATCATTCCTGGACTAGTATCTCTACGTAACTTCCCACTGGTAATTCAATGGCCTGATCCACTTCACAATCTCAAAAGGTCCAATGAATCTCATGTTAGCATGTCATGATTGTGTATACGTCTATGCCCCAATTGGGGTGACACATCCAAGAAAACCTAGTCTTCAACCACGAACGCAAGAGGTCAGTGGTGTATGATAGCATAATACTGTTGTCAGGACTGAGCTGTCAAGATATTCTTCCTGATTAGATGGACCTATTCTGAAGTCATCAACATGAGATGAGGTCCAAGAATAGCTACTTCCCCTACCTCTTCCTAGCATAGAAGAAATTAATAAGGCCTACCATACAAAGGCTTCATAGCAATCCATCTTAATGGTAGTGTAGAAGATGTTTTTATAATAAAAATCAATAAGGGTAATGTGTTTCTCCCATGAACCCCCAATGTAGATAACACATGCAAGAGGAATATCCTCATGAATTTGAATTGTACTTTCTGTCTTTCCATCGGTCTAAGGGTGATATGCCGTGATAAAAAAGTAACTATGTACCAAAGGCCTTCTACAACCCTTGCCAGAACTATGATGAGAAATGGGTGTCTCTGTCAAAAACAAGAGAATGAGGTACCCCATAAACATTTACCACTTTCTAGACATACATCCATCCCATATTATCCATATAAAATGTCTCTTACACTGGTAAGATGTTTGTGACCTTCATTATATGGTTAATGAAAGCCCACACTACATCATTTCCATGAGGTGATATGGGTAGTCTGGTTACAAAGTTCATCAAAACATCATCCCATTTTTACTCAGGAATGGACAATGGATGAAGATACCATGTTGTATGTTGATGTTGTTCCTTCACCTTCTGATAGGAGATACATTGCGTAATGAAACTGGCTATCTCACATTATATACTGGGCCACCAAATTTGAAATCAAAAATCGTGAAACATTTTAGTGACCCCAGGGAGAACTGCCCATGCTGAGGTGTGGAAATACATAATCATCTCCTCCCGAATTCTTATGGCGACCCATATACACCAACAGAATAGAATATTATCATCTCCGTAGACTATCCAACCAAAAGATGTTTCATCATCTAAAACACTTTCCCGTAGGACAAGGCCTTTAGGATCAGACAGTTTTCTCGACCTTACTAATTCTCGAAGAGTAGATGTCACTAACCAGTCTGAGAGAATAGAATTACCATGGTTATCATGAGTGTCAATGGGTATCTCTGAGAATATGGAAATATGATTCCATTGGTCACTATACTCCTGAACTACCTATATTTGAGTCTTTCAGCTCAGATCATTGGCTACAAAACTCCCTTTTCCTAGAGTGTAGGGAAGATCAAAATTCAATGATTGTAGGTACTCGATCCACCTACGCTACCTGAGATTCAGATCCAGTTGATTGAAGATGTATTTGAGTATCTTGTGGTCAGTGAACACCAAAAAACACTCTCCAAATAAATAGTGTCTCTAACAACGTAAGATGTGAACAAAATAATTGAGATCAAGGTCGTGAGTTGGGTAAATACTCGTGTGAGGCCCCAACTAATGAGAACCATACTCAATTACTCTCTCGTCCTATATCTTAAAAAATACAAAAACGATACCTAATGTGTCACAACAGATTTTATAAGCCCTTTTTTGACTCAACAAGAATCAGTACCGGCACTAAAGTAAGTCTTTTCTTAAACTCCTAAAAATATTCTTCTCAATATTCACACCATTATAATATCACACACTTCTTCATCAAGCATATTATTGGAACTGTAAGGCATGAAAAATCCTGAATGAAATATTTTTATTATTTCTCAAGCCACAAGAAGTTCCAAATATCAAATACATTCTTCGGATTACCCCAAAAAACCACAACCCTCTATCTTGTCGGGTCAATAGAAACTCCTAAATCCAAGATGATATGACCCAAGAAGTGACCTTTATCAATCAAAAATTTACATTTACTGAGATTAGTATAGAGATGATTCTCTCTCAACATATTCATCATGGTCTTAAGATTGGTTGCATGGTCTTGTATCGAGCGATAATACACTATGATTTCATCAACAAATACAACCACAAATAAATCCAGATACTGGTGAAAACCCTAATTAATTAGATCTATGAATATCGTAGGTGATTTCATAAGTCTGAATGGAATTACTAGGTACTCATAGAGACCATAACAACTCTGGAAATATTTTTGACGTATGTTTAAACTATAGAAATGCACCTGATGATTTTCCAGACTCATATCTATCTTCTAAAACACCTTTTCTCCTCAAAGCTAATCAAAACGACTATCTATTAAAGGAAATGATACATATTCTTGATGGTGAGGTGATCTAACCAATGATAATCCATGAAAAGACTAAGGGTACCATCTACCTTATTGGGAAAGGGGATAGGTGAACCCCTGGGATATATTTTGGGGAATATAAAACCTTTAACCTCCAGATCCTCCAACTGAATATTGAGCTCTAGAAGATCCTTAAATGACATCATGTGCGGAGAAATGGTCACATATGCTTCTCATGACACAAGTTCAATAGTAAACACTACCTCTCACACCAGAGGTAGACCTGAAAATTATTTAGGAAAAAAAATCTATAAAACACTTCACATATGGAAGAAATAATGGGTTTAAACCCCTATTCATCAAGGTAAAGATTGGAAACCTATGTTGTAACAGTACCTAGCCTCTACTTATTGGGTCCTACTAATATCACACGAAGAACCCATTCTCCCTTATATACAAGCATAACACCCTCTTGTGATGTAAATTTTACCCTCTGACGATAGTAGTCAATGTGGTCCTTGTATAGAACCAAGAATTCCATCCCATTGATTATATCAAAACCTGTCATGTTGAGAAAATATAGGTTCCACTTGAAAAGGTAAATGCCTATCTCCAGGAGACACTTTTGACAGTAGTGAATTCCCTTTGAATGGATACATAAAGGTGTATATATATTCATGACTCCATAAAATAACTCAATTTCAAGGAACAAACTCTTTGTGATTTCCATAGATTTGAACAAGTCAGACAAAACGGTATCAAAAAAAGAAGACCCTAATGGGGAGGCTACTAGAATAGTACCTCGTGCAGTAAATGGTCTGGTGTTATGCTCCTATGGAGTTGGTTTAAATATATGTAACTAGCATGTAATTCATCCTTGAGTCTCTTCATGACTACATTGAGCAAGCCCTCTCTACTAGAACTGAGAGTTATTTGTCTGATTTATTATGCCTTGGCCACTACCTCAGCCTGATCGACTAGTGGTATTCTAGCTTTTTTACTACTGTGATCCATCTGACCCCACTATTTAATGAGGAGTATATTCAGATCCCTACTCACTAGGTGCTATCAAAAAATTTATATATAAATACAAAATATGGATATCCTATCACAACCTATACACACTACTATATCTTTTGAACAATACTCTTTGAAGTTCCATGTCTTTCTAGACTGGTGATAGGAATGATAGCGTTTAGTGGAAACATATGGGTTGTTACTTCCTCTATGAGAAAACTCAAAGCGTTTCATTTTTCCTAAAAAAATATCAACTAGAAGCTTTTTGTTTTGAACATCCCTAGCTCACATTATCTACCTCTCTAGGATTCCCTTCTGTAATTAGATCCTTATTGACAATTTTAGAAATAGTTTTCAACCTGAACAAATTGACTTGTGACCGGATGGCATAACATACCCCATCCTCAAATCGCCTAGAAACCATCATATCATCAATAGCTTGATAATGAGAGAAACACTACAGCTCAGCGAAATGGGATAAATAATCGATAACTGACATAGTTCCCTAGTGTAGATTCATAAAATATCTAGATCTGTTATCCCATAGTGTCTGGGAAAATAGTATTTGTAAAATAGAGTCTATAAGTCTTCTAAAACCATCTTTTTATGCTGGCCTTCCTAGGTGATGGCATCCCAACACTTCTTGGCTGAATCGTGTAGTATGTAAGTATCTAGCTTGACCCTCTATTATATAGGTGTCTCTAGGTGATCGAAGATATAAACGATCTCCTCAATCCAAGACTCTGTAGAAAGTGGCCCACCATCCCCTAAGAACTTATAAGGATGTTGTTGTTGTATCTTCTATGTCAACTCATCCATTATTGGGGAAGGTAGCACTCTGCCTTTCATATTCTGCATTATACACAAGAATCCTTATTGGAACTGGGTCTCTTCACCCAACTCAGGTATAGGAGAAGGATCCATTGGTGGCTCAACTAGAAGAAAAACTAGTAGATGAAGGCCAGGAACCACAGAAACATGATAACTGCTTCTTTTAGGGTACACAAATCTAAAATTTTGTGGAGGAATAATGCTATAATTTTAGAAAAACAACTCAAATGAGATTTAATAATTTTAGAGTATTGCACTCAAGAAATTATGATAGGTACTACAGCCTTCCTATAATAATTCCCACGCCTCACTATCTTCTTCTAAATCCATGAATAGATGTTAGAACATAATGAAATAGTCCATAAGAATGAAAAAACCCCACTACCCACTACTAAGGTCAGCTTCAGGTCAATTTTCGTAGTTAATCTTGTGTAAAAGGTTGTTCTCGTTATATAACTAATTTCAAAAAGTTAAATCCAATGATAAGCCTTTTTTCTTCCCATAATGGCCCATACACCTTATGAGTTAAAATATGACACTCTCATGGATGTCATTTTCATTTTAATTCTTCTTATCCATGTAATTATGTTATTCATAAAATGGTGGTGCTAGTTGGAATAGCATTTTTCAATCCATAAGGGACTGTACACCTTATGAATCATAGAGTGGAACCCACTAAACTCACACCATAGAATAATCCAAATCCTCTAAAAAGGTTTCAACAAAATTGTATAAATGTAAAAAGGTCACAATAACATGCAACAGGAAAATATTTCTTAAAAGTTAAACATGACATGGAAAGATGAATGCCATATTCATATTGTGCCTATCGTGATGAATTCTCTAACACATAACCCTCATTTCATTAGGTTTATCATGGAAATCATAATTAATGTAACACCCCAAGCATCCTTGGTATGTATCCTTTCGAATAATGCAATGGCGTGCATTGTACGCAACTTCGAGATTTTAACACACCATAACCAATCAAACTAGCCGTTATGAATAGTAATACCTAATTTTTTATTTTATAAATTCTATCTCTCAAAATGGACTTCATTTTTGGATTTGGAATATCGAAATTAGCCTAGGGTGAAATTTTGGTACTTTTCGGATAACTTTCATATTTTGATGAATAGTGAAAATTACTAAATTTTAATTAAAAACAACTTTTTTAATCAAAATAATTAACAGTGATAAATTATGAATTAGAGTGGTTTTAAAGTATATTTAGAATATATTTTTACCATATAATACAATGTGGGTCATTGAACAAAATTCCACATTTAAACCGGACATAAACAAGTGACAATCTTTTGATAGTTATTATCTCTAAAAAACACGCTTTTTATTTTAACAACGGGAATTAATTTTAAATTAATTTCATCCACTTATGTGTTTTAAATTTGGGAAAATTGATTCCATATTTGGAATCAGGATGTTCAAATTGTGTAAATAGGTAACTGTTATTTTTAAACATTTTGGATAATTACTCCGGTAAATATTTTATTTACCATAGTTAAAGGGTAAATCCGGTAAACAAGGGTTACAAAATAATATTATAATAATAATAAATTACCCTAAAACGTGTCTTAACCCTATTGGTTGATACATGGTCGACCATGGGCATCTTTGGGTCGATTTTGGGACCCCATGGATCCACTTGTAAGTGATAATGACACTTTATTTTAATTAAGTTAAAATAAATACAAAAATGACACAAGCATATAACTTTTAACAAAACAATTGTTACAGAGGGTTATATATGTTGGATTTTAGATTATAAATATTCCTTAGAAAGATGAAAAGATTTCCTACATAATTATATTTTATTTATAATTTTTAGACATTAAATAATTTAATTTATTTATGACACAATGATGATGCAGTAATTACTATAATAGTGAAAAATCAAAATAATTGATATTATAAATACCCAAATAAATATAATATGAAACTTTTAATGAATTAAAATAATTTTATAGGATGATATGATTTATTAGTATTGATTTAATTGACTTTTTTCGAAGTAATCAATCTTTTATGAGTTTCACAAAAATCAACTATTGAATAGTGTCAAAATTGACATAAAAGAGTTTTTAAAACAAATATTATATTATTAATTGATATTAAATTCCTAAAAATCTAAGGTTCAGCCAAGAGACTTATATCATGATATTGGTATCATTAATGGACCACTTGGTGGTCTCTTGTATGTATATGGTAAGTTTATTAACCATATAATATAAAAATACAAAGAGACATTGTAAAAGTGAAACTAATTAACTTAGAGTTAATACTTAAAGATAAGGTTAATATAAGTACCCAAACCTGTCTAAATTCTATTGGTTGAGTTGTTTGCGACCCATCCCCACATTAACCTTTGAATAGTCAACTTTTTAGCCATTGGAAACCGAATATGAATTTATTATAAACTAATATCTCTAGCTTTTCCAAAGGTGCCCCTCACCCCTCTTATAAAAGGGCACTCCTCCTTCTCATTTCTTCACACCTTAAATGCCCTTTGGTTCGGCCAAACCCTACCCAAATACTATCTCAACTTCCCACACTACAACCTAGAGGCCTTATTTTGATCGGAAAGCCAACCTAAGGAGCCCTTTTGATCAAATCAAAAGGAAGAACCCGAAGAAGAGGTAATGTTTTCACCACCCCTTTTCAACTTCCTTTCTTCTTCCACTTCCTCTTTATTTGTTATTACAATTATAAAATAATAACTCCAGTATCATATATATACTGTGATGTTATTATAAATATGTTACAACCATATTCAGTATTTTATCCATCCTTTGAATAACATGTCACCATATGTGCGTACGTACGGCTTACCGTCTCCACGTCGTGGTGTAATTGTTATTCAATATATTATTATTTGGATGGGTATAATAATGATGTGTAACTCATGTAAATAATAAATATAACATGATAATGATTCTGTATATATGATATAACATCCAATTTTATATTATTTTAATATCAAAAGAATGATATTGTCACTCGTGCGTATGTACGGACTACCGTCTCCACGAACGTGATGAGATTCATTCTCCATCATATCCATTAAAGTTTAATTATAATTTGATGATTTAAAAATAGTATCTAAGGACTTGATATCATTCTGGATATTAATAATATACATCTCATTAATAAATATGGCTCACATAACAAAGAATATAAAGTAAAATGAACTCGTTAACACCCGAAATGACGATAATTCTAAGATATTATTAACAAATCAATGTTAAAAGATCATATATGATATCATATTAAAGTAAATGATTCTTTTATAATTAAATAACAATTATTTCACCATTTTACAGGAGGTAAACCTACCGTCGACCAAGGAAAAAGTACAAAGTAAGGGATTTTCTTATCTCACTTTCAATTCCGTGAGATTTCCATTGTTCGCCACTAAATTATTGAAAGTGGTTTATTGTGTACTGCCATTTGATATATATTATCATGATTCTATTTATATTCATTTTATTCTGGAAATAATTTGGTGGTTATTAACTTTTGTCCATACGACTCAGTTGATTAACGTGGTAAGGGGTTTCTAATCTCACTTTTAATTTCGTGAGAATTCCATTGTTCACCACTTAATTATTGCATCTGGTGTATGTGTACTGCCCATGATTGTATTCAGTGTGTAATATACTTTAATTTATGAGTATTTACATCATCATGGTATGATACTTCTTTCGTGGGTGTATGTTTCGCAAGTTACCTAATAGATAAGGGAATTTTAGATTTCAATTTCCACTCATTGGGCTTTAGGCACGTTTCATTGATTATATTACCCCAAGATTATGTGTGGAATCACTATTAATTTGATTATGTCATAATTTCCACTCCCCTTCCTGTGGACATACTTTTGATACACATAATCACTCCATTGATAATTCTCAAGTCATTGATATGAATTTGATAAGAGTAATTTTAACTCATTCACCATTTGTTGAGTTAAACATCAAATTCGTTGGTGTTGTTTTTACAAGATTATGTGTGAATATCCTTGATTGTTTTACACTGAATATCCAATCAAATTTAGTGTATTTATATTTTTCACATATAACTTTGTCGTTCATTTAACCTTAACCTAAGGATACGGCCTTTATGAGAGATTTCATCTCAATTTACATTCCATTGAGACTTCTTTGTTGATATACACCAAATCACTTTTATGTGGTGTATATAATGTACTTTAAAAAAGTATATCATGAATCCCTTTATTCTCATGATATTACAATGTTTTGATTACCTTAATTATTTGTATTCAAGTGTCTCTCTTTTGGTTAGAAACGCTAACTAAAATACCATTTTTAAATGTTTTAAAGACTTATTCTTCTAAATCTTGCTCATTAATATCCATGTTTTAAAAATGGTTTTAAGGATTTATTTATATGGACATTAAAGTTTTAAAATTAAAAATCCTTTTAAAAAGTTTCAAAGTGGTATGGGACACTTTGATTCAAAAATCTATTTTTAAATGGATTCTTGACAAATAGTGTGACTTTTAAATGTTTTCAAGAAAAGGGGGATATTTCTCTCAAATAGTTTTGATGATTATTTTCATCTATGTCAACATCCGTCATTATTCTTTATTGAGGTTAATGTGATACAATACAATATTCCATATTGTATCAAATGAGTTATGTTTGACTGTGGATGTGTTATTTTTATACCATTCATGGTTTGTGGTAGAAGTATTGAAATTTCGTATGCTAGTTTTAATATGAATGTTTATGTTATGTTTAAACCTTTTCATATGGGAATGCATTGGACTTAATATGTGATGGGTGGAGCCCGCTATAGCTCCTCGATGCATCGGTAGGTCTCATGAGACAAACTAGTGTCTTGGCACAAGGCATTGGCAAAATCTTATTTGTAGTCTTGGCACGAGGCCTTGGCTATGTGGTTATGATAGTCTGGCATTATGCATTCCATCATTATGAAAGTGGTTATTGATAATGCATGGGATTGTTCGACTAGTAGAATATCCATGTGAGTAAGTAAATGGCATTATTTTATTTTATCTTCTCCATTTTATGCTGAAGTTCATGTTTAAAAGGCTTTTGTTTTAGCTATAAACTGCCTTAAGTGTGTATGCTTATTTATGAAATCTTATGCTATAATGTTATCCTTACTGAGCATCTGAGCTCACCCCTTTCAATGTTTTATTTTTCCCAGGATTATGAAGAAGTAATTTATGAATGACCTGCAGGGATAGTATGAGGGGATATGAAGACAAGATGTTTTTTTTTATGATGTAATGTAAAAATTTATGGATGTATCTAGTTATTCCAAGGCTACTAAACTAATCGGTCTTTTGAGACTTGATCTTTCTCATGATCAAGCCAATGTTATGTAATAATGCACCGACTCTAGGTAACTAGGGTTGGGGTGTTACAGTTGGTATCAGAGGAAGTTTAGTACAAACCTTGGAAGCTAGATTTAGATAAACTCTGATTAGAGCACGTAGACCTAAGATGAACGTTGAGGATTAGTATAAAAGAACTTCCTAGAATTTTGGTATTGTAGAGATTTTGTGAGTTTTCCGAGAAATACATCCTTGTCTGGATACGAGCAGGTAGAGGCGGCTCTGGCACAGATGTACCTAGTGGTAAAACCCGAAAACACCGCTTTGAGATAGACTCAAACGGGAACTGGTGCACGACAACGGGCCTTGCTGCACTCTTGGTTACGACACTCTCGGGGGATATGATTAGGATAATTTACATTTTCTTTACAAAACGATTTAAGTAATATATATATAAGATAAGAGTAAATGACCTTGGTTAATCTTAATATGTTTAAAATTGAGAATATGGTGACATTTTAATATCTAAATGATTTTACGACTACTATTACTCACACAATGCTTCTGGTTTTAGTCAATGGCTGGATTCCAAGGAAGTCATAGTGACTTTGAGAATGATGTACTAGGTGGGAACAGTGGTGGCAATGAAAAACAAAATGGAATGTTGATAGGCGTAAAAGATATCGTCTTTATGCCAAATCATTTTTCAAAAATATGATCAACAACAAATATATTAACCAACTCCCAGACTCAACAAGGAAGAGAAAGGTGATAAATGATAAGATCTCCAGCAATGGAGACCATGGAAAAAAGAACCCTCAATTTTCATCATGAAGGAAATGTGGAAACAGACACCCAGGAAAGTGTCTCAATGGGACAACGAAATGTTTTACGTGCGGGAAGGAAGGACATAAAGTGAATAATTTCTGAAGAAAAATGAAGAGTACTATGGAAGAAGATAAAAATGGTCCCAAGAGTCCATTTACAGTAATTTTCCGTAAATGTAGGGGACCTGGCCATTACCCGAGTGAATGTCCTATTCTATAAGATATTTTCTTGGTCAAAGAAGAAGATATGTGGAAATAAATGGTTGGAGAAAAACTTAAAAATTATTAGCACTCCTTGTTGATGGGTTTACTTTGGAATAATTTCCTCTTTTATTTGTAACCCCGCAGTTTTCCATGTGAGAATGATATTTGAGGAAGAATTGTCTCTTCTCTTGTGGATATAGGTATAAATAACCATTTGGTTTTATATGATCATTGGGGTTTGAGAAAATTATAAGTTATTATAATTTGGGATGAAAATTCAAAGTATGATATAACATTTGTGGTTAAATTATGTTATTTTGAGGAATTTATCTCATTTTGGTAATATTATAAAATATAGTTTTTGAAAAAGGACAACACGTAGACCGTGTGACAACCCGTCACGTCGGACAAAGCTGTGGGAATCGAACCCACAACCAAAGTGTGATTGGTATTTATCGCCTACCACTGGACTACGTGAAGTCCCTAGTTAGTGTGACTATTTTTTTTGTTAAATGATTTTATTGATCAATAATAAGATGATTTGGGTTCTTATGTCTTATCAATTGAATACCCTTGGTATAGGAAAATGATTTGGTGAATAAGTGATAAATGTTATTTTGGAAGATGTTCGCTTTGTTGGGAACACTATATGCCCAAGGAAAATAGAATACAATGGGGTTTCATTTGTAGAGTAATGGTGGATTTTTATCTACGTTTTTATTGTTGATTTATAGTGATTTGGGTTATTTGTGGAAATGATTAACCTATAACAGAGAATATGTGATGATGTTAATTACTTTTAAGTATGTGACTTTAAGAGTATTTGATGTCATTTGGAGATACAATTTAACATGGGAGACTACATCATCAAATTATTCTATGTTTTGGGTTTCAATATTAGTTTGGATTATATTGAAGGATTTTAAGGACAATTGATTATTGAATGGAATTTATTTTACTTTGGGGTATTGTTGGTTTAGTTTTAGAAATTAAGATTAGTGCATATTTATCTCAAGGAATATCCTTTTGGGGGATCATTAGATCATTCACTAACCATTTTGGTTTTGATTAATCTTCAGAGACAATGTAAATATATATTTTATCCTGCATGGATCATGTGATTCTATAGAAGTTTATTCTAGCTCTTCCAGTGTGACCAAGTCTTCTTGAATACTCATCGTTTTAAAAAAATTTAGTTAGTGGTGGAAATTTATTAAAAAAAGAAACTCTACTTAAAATTTAAGTATACCTCATAATGTTCTTAGTCAATATCATAAATGAATTCCTCGTCCTTATGTAATGTAACTTAAAAAAATGTTGTGTGTTTACTTTCCTACTAGGAGACTAATGGTCGTTTGTCCCAACACAAGTTTGTGGTTTTCTTATTGTTAACTTTCTCCTGATCATGATTTCTATCCCTCTCCATCAGAACTTGACACTTAGTTTAACATCCATATCCATGTTTTCCTACATGGAATCCTAGTATGGGTTATCTTGGATGACCCTTATACCTCTTTTTCTTTCTTTTAAAGTGATAGTTTTATTGACTCTTTTTCTGATGTGGGACCTTCCAATATATTCCCAAGCAAAATTTTAAAAAATTGCGAGGACGCAATTTATAGAAGGAGGGTAGAATGTAACACCCCAAGCATCCTTGGTATGTATCCTTTCGAATAATGCAATGGCGTGCATTGTACGCAACTTCGAGATTTTAACACACAATAACCAATCAAACTAGCCGTTATGAATAGTAATACCTAATTTTTTATTTTATAAATTCTATCTCTCAAAATGGACTTCATTTTTGGATTCGGAATATCGAAATTATCCTAGGGTGAAATTTTGGTACTTTTCGGATAACTTTCATATTTTGATGAATAGTGAAAATTAATATATTTTAATTAAAAACAACTTTTTTAATCAAAATAATTAATAGTGATAAATTATGAATTTGAGTGGTTTTAAAGTATATTTAGAATATATTTTTACCATATAATACAATGTGGGTCATTGAACAAAATTCCACATTTAAACCAGACATAAACAAGTGACAATCTTTTGATAGTTATTATCTCTAAAAAACACGCTTTTTGTTTTAACAACGGGAATTAATTTTAAATTAATTTCTGCCACTTATGTGTTTTGAATTTGGAAAAATTGATTCCATATTTGGAATCAGTATGTTCAAATTGTTTAAATAGGTAACTTTTATTTTTAAACATTTTGGATAATTACTCCGGTAAATATTTTATTTACCATAGTTAAAGGGTAAATCCGGTAAACAAGGGTTAAAAAATAATATTATAATAATACTAAATTACCCTAAAACGTGTCTTAACCCTATTGGTTGATACATGGTCGACCATGGGCATCTTTGGGTCGATTTTTGGACCCCATGGATCCACTTGTAAGTGATAATGACACTTTATTTTAATTAAGTTAAAATAAATACAAAAATGACACAAGCATATTACTTTTAACAAAACAATTGTTACAGAGGGTTATATATGTTGGATTTTAGATTATAAATATTCATTAGAAAGATAAAATGATTTCCTAAATAATTATATTTTATTTATAATTTTTAGACATTAAATAATTTAATTTATTTATGACACAATGATGATGCAGTAGTTACTATAATAGTGAAAAATCCAAATAATTGATATTATAAATACCCAAATAAATATAATATGAAACTTTTAATGAATTAAAATAATTTTATAGGATAATATTATATATTAGTATTTATTTAATTGACTTTTTTCGAAGTAATCAATCTGTTATGAGTTTCACAAAAATCAACTATTGAATAGTGTCCAAATTGACATAAAAGAGTTTTTAAAACAAATATTATATTATTAGTTGATATTAAATTCCTAAAAATCTACGGTTCAGCAAAGAGACTTATATCATGATATGTGTATCATTAATGGACCACTTGGGGGTATCTTGTATGTATATGGTAAGTTTATTAACCATATAATATAAAAATACAAAGAGACATTGTAAAAGTGAAACTAATTAACTTAGAGTTAATACTTAAAGATAAGGTTAATATAAGTACCCAAACCTGTCTAAATTATATTGGTTGAGTTTTTTTCGACCCATCCCCACCTTAACCTTTGAATAGTCATCTTTGGATCCATTGGAAACCGAATATGAATTTATTATAAACTAATATCTCTAGCTTTTCCAAAGGTGCCCCTCACCCCTCTTACAAAAGGGCACTCCTCCTTCTCATTTCTCCACACCTTCAAATCCCTTTGGTTCGGCCAAACCCTTCCCAAATACTATATCACCTTCCCTAACTACAACCTAGAGGCCTTATTTTGATCAGAAAGCCAACCTATGGAGCCCTTTTCATCAAATCAAAATGAAGAACCCGAAGAAGAGGTAATGATTTCACCACCCCTTTTCAAGTTCCTTTCTTCTTCCACTTCCTCTTTCTTTGTTATTACCATTATAAAATAATAACTCTAGTATCATATATATACTGTGATGTTATTATAAATATGGTACAACCATATTCAGTATTCTATCCATCCTTTGAATAACATGTCACCATATGTGCGTATGTACGGCTTACCGTCTCCACGTCGTGGTGTAATTGTTATTCAATATATTATTATTTGGATGGATATAATAATGATGTGTAACTCATGTAAATAATAAATATAACATGATAATGATTCTGTATATATGATATAACATCCAATTATATATTATTTTAATATCAAAAGAATGATATTGTCACTCGTGCGTATGTACGGACTACCGTCTCCACGAACGCGATGAGATTCATTCTCCATCATATCCATTCAAGTTTAATTATAATTTGATGATTTAAAAATAGTATCTAAGGACTTCATATCATTCTGGATATTAATAATATACATCTCATTAATAAATATGGCTCACATAACAAAGAATATAAAGTAAAATGAACCCGTTAACACCCGAAATGACGATAATTCTAAGATATTATTAATAAATCAATGTTAAAAGATCATATATGATATCATATTAAAGTAAATAATTCTTTTATAATTCAATAACAATTATTTAACCATTATACAGGAGTTAAACCAACCGTCGACCAAGGAAAAAGTACAAAGTAAGGGATTTTCTTATCTCACTTTTAATTCCGTGATATTTCCATTGTTCGCCACTAAATTATTGAAAGTGGTTTATTGTGTACTTCCATTTGATATATATTATCATGATTCTCTTTATATTCATTTTATTCTGGAAATCATTTGCTGGTTATTAACTTTTGTCCATACGACTCAGTTGATTAACGTGGTAAGGGGTTTCTAATCTCACTTTTAATTTCGTGAGAATTCCATTGTTCACCACTTAATTATTGCATGTGGTGTATGTGTACTGCCCATTATTGTATTAAGTGTGTAATATACTTTAATTTATGAGTATTTACATCATCATGGTATGATACTTCTTTCATGGGTGTATGTTTCTCAAGTTACCTAATCGATAAGGGAATTTGAGATTTCAATTTCCACTCATTTGCCATTTTTTGCTGAAGTTCAAGTTTAAAAGGCTTTTTTTTAGTTATAAACTGCCTTAGGTGTGTATGATTATTTATGAAATCTTCTGCTATAATGTTATCCTTACTGAGCATCTGAGCTCACCCCTTTCAATGTTTTATTTTTCCCAGGATTATGAAGAAGTAATTTATTAATGACCTGCAGGGATAGTATGAGGGGATATGAAGACAAGATGTTTTTTTTATGATGTAATGTAAAAATTTATGGATGTATCTAGTTATTCCAAGTCTACTAAACTAATCGGTCTTTCGAGACTTGATCTTTCTCGTGATCCAGACAATGTTATGTAATAATGCACCGACTCTAGGTAACTAGGGTTGGGGTGTTACAATTATAATATCAACAATATTAATAAAATCACAAAAAATGTTAAGAACCCAATGGTGAAATGATATGAACAGTAATACCATAACCAATAATATAAATAATTCATGAAACATACCCCATACATGGGTATCTAACTCCCAAGTACGGCTTGTGACCGTGATACATGAATTCCCAATATTCAATATGTTTTCACCAAGTAGTAAATAAAGAAAGGAAATCCCCTTTAATACCACTTTGTGAAATCCCGGACTTACCTTCCACAAAACGCTTTCCCCAAGACCAGTTGTCCACATTACCCCTGGAACATCACCCCATAAGTCAGGGGATTCCGACTAGTAGCGAGGGTGTAGAGGTAAATAAACATAGAGAATATACCTTCATATTAGAGTACACATGTGTGTAACAACAACATACAGTAATGGATTCAAAACAAAACATAAATATAATGTAAATAGTGGATGAATAAAAAATACAGATGAAGAAAAAATAATATTTTGAAAAGACTCATATGAATTGTCTAATATTGATATGTATGCATGGAATGCCAGTAAAAAAATGGAAAATGAAAAGGAATCATACATACAAGTATAAGATACAAATGTAAAAAAATACAACAATTTCTCTATAGGATCTCGAGCCTAAGCTTGTTCCTCCACTTCCATGCTTCATATAAGTAAAAGATTAAACAGGAAGATGAGTGGTGTATTCCCCTATTCATACCTACATAAAAATAGTCCAATCGGGTGCCAAGGGTGGCCTGAATAAGTTATGAGATAAATCTTAGTAGGCCACCACCAATGGTGTCTATGTGTAATTTGAGTGGTAGTTTGTAAGTAAATAGTGTGTAGGTAACAACAAAAGTAAACAATAAAAAAGTAATAAATAACATACCGCTCAGGTTTCTAAAGGACACCTGGCGGGTCTACCTTTTTTAGCTGAAGGCTAGTAAGCCTAACCAAGTCACCATACATTTATATATATAGTATAGGTAAGTGTTTATATAAATATATATATATATATCTGTGTGTAGATATATGTTGGGATGGATCAGGACGTAACTCTCAAACATCCAATACCAGGGTAGCTCTCATGGTCTAACCCAGCCAAACACTAAGAGCTCTCATCTTCTCTTAGAAATACACAATGGATCTCTCATGGTCATTCATACTCCAAGTCTCTCACGGTCCTTGAGTCCATAGCTAGAAGATCACACGTTCTTTCATACCTCAAGGATCTCACAGTCCTTGGGTCCACAGCATGAAGCTCACATGTTCTTTCCTACCTCAAGGATCTCACAATTTGTGGGTCCACACCTATAAAGAATAACATTTATATTATATAACTTAAGGAAAACCATCTTACATCATTCCAATTTAAACAAGAAAACCAATTTTTCAATGCCTTTATAAATAAATCATTTCTAGGGAAAATCCATTCCATCCCTTGAAACCATTCCACATGATCCAGAGCATTAAAAGGGGTTAATTCATCGCATCCTTCATAACATGTACTAGTCAACCATTCCATTTTCCTAATCATGGAAATTCCATTTACAAGGTCTCAAGTCTATGTAAAAAGGCCATATAAAATATTCACAGGTTCAAATTAGAAATTACATTCCTAAGAGGTTCAAACACACATGGGGTGTCTTGTTTTAATGAAAATACATATTAACAATGGCCAATTAAATTAAAAACCATGATGGAAAACATAAACCATACTTTTCAATTGTGGAAAATTTTCCTAAAATGGAAACTTTCGGTGGAACACCCCATGAGAGTCCATATAGTGTAAGGGTGATAACGAAACCCCTAAACATGAGTTAACTAACTTATTTCATAACAATATGGTCAATGAGACATGAAGGAATCAAAACAACATAGGATCTCGACAAAGTCCTCATAATGAAAAAATGAGATTAAATTTGAAACGGTCAAAACTCAAATGGGAAACTATGTGACCATGTAACTTAGGGTCTTAGATGATTTTAGGCTGACTATCGACCTCAAATTCATTGTAGGTTGGAGTAGATCAATGTTTCCCTCCAATTCCCTAGAAATTGGGTGAATGAACCTCCATCTAAATAGCTCAACATATGTAAATATTATGTGAGGAAGGAGGGTTTCATGAGGTTAGCATTACATAAAGGGATATGATGCTTCTGATAGATAGAGATTCAGTCACTAGATGAAGGTATTAGGAATAAGTTGAAGGAGTAATGGGTTTGAGATCTCAAGAGGGTGGTGTGTGGGTTTGGTCTACAGGAAGGAGATGAATTAAAAAAGAAATTAAAAAGGGAGGTTGAAAAATTGGTAATTTTCCCTTAAAAACTAACTCGCACAGTTTCATTGCATGATTTCCAAACCATGTTCAAACTGTGTGTAAGGTTCATCCCATTTTTTCATTTCTGTATGGTCTCCATCCATGGTTTACCAAACCATACACACATCATGCATAACTCATTGCTTCACAAGGCACACCTCACACCCTCTGTTCATGGTTTCACTTATCGCGTGAAGATCATGCATATGGGCTCTATAACCATCTACAACTGGCCACACATTCATTATTCTAAATTGCATTGTTGAAGTCAGTTCATATGGCCCATCCTACATTCCACTTTTTCAGAGCTTAGGGCTCCAGAAGTGACTCAGATGCTCTCCTAACCTCCTTATTTGAATATAAAACTTCATTAGGGCCATTTAAGACATTCAAAAATAACATCTAATGATCCAAGAAGTGGTCAAATATTCAGGTTATTTCAGTGGTGTTCGTCTCCATATCAAGAACCAGTGCTTTCCCATGATTAGTCTGATGGAGGTGGATAGGTTCAGTTCCAGCCTCAATATCATTTTCTAATGAGTCAGTTTCAATAGCATGAGAAGGAGGTGTTTTATCTACCAAGGGGAGATGGATTATGTAGAGTCCAACCATATGATGTTCCTCATGTTTAGGGATCAAATCCCAATCATCTCCATGGAGGTGATTGTCAGCAGGGAGGTAGTGGAGATAGGTGTGGTTAGTTGCACTTAATGGAGGAAACTATTACAAAGGGTCGAAATATTGTCAGAGGTATGATCAGTTTGTTCTTTACTTATTTGTGCCTTGTTTGATTCATGAGCTTCATGATTTGTTGTTTCATCCCCTCCATCCCATGATCTAGGGATAGACATTGATATTCTTATCATTCCCCTAGTATTAACTATGGAATTCGAAGTCCAAACTAGTTTGTTTGATGTGTTCCAGGGGAGTAGACTAATGATGGGGCCACATCAGTCCCATGGGGATCTTCTTTTTCTACAGATACATCCATATTATATCATCATCATCATTGAATGGTTTTATTCCATATTTTCTATTATTAACTGCTTCTGGGGGAGATTTGTGTTTTCATATGTGGATGGACAACATGTGGTTTTCATTGGAAAGTGGGGTTTTTATGTGGGTATCCAATGTGTGGAACCCCTTATTAGTTTTTTAGATGCATTTTTCGTATAATTATTGTATATTAGGATAGTACAAGTTTCCAAATTCATTAGGTTGTTCTTGGATGTTTACATTGAGGATTTTTTGATGCTACCCCCTCTACGTGAGGTTGCATTCTAGATAGACTTTAAACCTTGTGATTCTCTTATTATATTGATCTTAATTGTATGGAACCTTAAAAGTTGTGGGAGTTGAGGATTCAAATGGATGGTCCGATGCAGAAGATTTTTATCTATTGCATTATGTCATCGAGGGGTTCTCCAGTGTTGTTCGCAAATAAGGATGATAGTAGTCTGAGGTTTTGCATAGACTATCATAGGTTGAATCAAGTTACATTCAAAAATCATTACCCTCTTCTGATAATGGATGGTTTTTAAACCATATGAGAGGTTTTAGTTTGTTTTATAAGATCAATATTCGGTCTGTATATAACTATTTGAGGGTTAATAATAGGGATATCTCAAAAACACCCTTCAAATCCATTTATGGGAACATCAAGTTTATATTCATGTCATTTGGTGTTACGAACATTGTGTTCATGTTGCTTATAAACTCCATGTTTCATGAGTTCCTAGATTATTTCGTTGTCTTATTCATCAATTATATATTAATCTACTCAAAATCATAACAAGACCATGCCAAGTGTCTCAAAACTCTCTTGCATGTCCTTTGATGCCTTTATCTCTATGGAAAGTTTTCCAACATTAAGTTTTGTACATGAGAGTAGAATATACATAGGCATGTTTTGTGTAAGTAGGGTGTGGTAGTAGACCCATCAATGGTTGAAGATGCTGTTTCTTCTTAATAACCCATGAATGTGGAAGAGGTTCATGGTTTTCAAGGTCATTCAGGATCTTATTGAATGTCTGTACCCAATTTCTCCCCAGATGCAACCCCATTGATTGCTTTGACCAAGAAGGACAATTATTTTATGTGAAGTGATCAGTACCATGTAGTTTTCGGTTACTTGAAGATAAATTTGGTTAGTGCTACAGTGCTTCAGTTGTCTGAGGAATGGGATATGTTTGATTTTTTTTGATGATTCCTATCTTCGATTGGGATGTTTAATAATACAGTAATTATTTTTGATTTCTTGAGGGTCTAGGAAGTTACACCCCCATAAGAGTAACTATTATACCTATGAAATGGGGATAGTATTGGTTGTGTATACACTGAAGTTTTGTTTGAATTACCTCATTGGGGAGACATTTGTGGTATTCAAAAATCACACGAGTTTGAGGTATATCATTTCCCAATTTTATTTGAACTTTTTGCAGCAGAGATGGATAAATTTTCTTCCGGATAATGATTTTGAGATCTCTTACAATAGGGTAAAATTCAATGCTGTGACTGATTCTTTGAGATGGAATTCATAGAGGGTGTTATTAAAGAATATGGGGATTCTTGGACATCAATGGAGTATTTGGAAGCCTTTCTTGTAGATTAAATGGTGAATGATGGAAGAGGTTTTTTGTTTTAGATAATGGTAATTTATTTTTTGATGATGAAGGTGGAGGAGTCTCAGTGGGGAGACTTAGAGGCAGAGCTGAGGCGTGACCATTTTTTCAATAGTAATTCTAAAGATGGATGTTCATAGGATGGTGAAAACCAAATGTTGAATCCTGAAAAGTTTTTAGTTTCTATAGTGAATCATGGGGAAATACTCTATGAGTTTCATAACTCACATTTTTTAGTAAACCCAGGAGTTTCTATGATCTATCTTGACTTGAAGATGTATCTCTGGTGGACTGGGATGAAACATGTAGTGTTGGAGTCTGTGGAATAGTTCTTGGATTGTAGTAGTTAAACATCGAGGATCATGTTCTCAGTGGTTTTTTATAGCCCTTGGATGTTCCCATGTAAAATGGGACGAAATATTGATGTATTTCATCATTGGGTTACCCATAGCATAGGGAGGTTTTGATGTTATCTTGGTGGTCATGTATTGGTTGAAAAAATCAGCCCACTTCTTAGAAATCAAGATTATAGGCGTAGTGTATTCTTTGTCTAAGAAGTACATGGATGAGGTGGTGTAGTTTCATGGAGTTATGAGGTCCATTTCCTCAGATTGGGATTCACATTTTAACTCCCAACTAGAATTATTTTGGAACTTCGTTAAACCTCATCAATAACTTTCATCCTCAGACCGATGGGATGAAAGATAGGACTATCCATACTTTAAAGGATATGTTGTGGGCATGTGTCTTGGACTTTGGTGGATCTTTGGTATGACACCTACCTTCGGTAGAGGTTTTTTATAATAATAACTATCAATATTCTATTGGTATATCCCCTTTTGAGTATTTGTATAGGAGAACAATTTCTTCACCATTGTGTTGGACGAAGGTTGAAAATATATATGTTCTATGTCTCTATTTGGTACTGACCACTAGAGATAAATTTGAGCTTGTTCTTGAGAGTATGAAAATAGTGCATGACCGGTATAAGATTTATTCCGATCGAAAAAGGAATACCATGATATTTGATGTTTAAGAACATGTGTTCTTTATTGATTCCCCATGTAATGGGATGTGGAGGTTTGGTAAGGGGTGGGAGTTTTATTGAAAGATTTTTAGGCCTTTTAAGGTGTTGGGGCGAGTTGGTGAGGTGGTGTATCAGTTAGCATTACCACTACGGTTGGAGAGGATCCACGATGTCTTCCATTTCTCTCAGCTTTATCGGTATCTTCATGATGATTCCCATGTAATTGATAGGTGTAGTTGGGTATCAAGGGTGATGTGAGGTTTGTGGAACATATTGAATAGATATAGAATGACCAAGAGAGCATGATGTATGGTCCGACCATTTCATTAGTTTTTTTTGTGGAGGCATTGTAGCCTAGAGGGTAGTACTGGGGAGAGAGGGATGTAGATACATGGGGAATTCCTAGAGTTGTTTTGAGTTTTTCATTGCTTTATTTTTCTTTATCATGTTGTTTTTGGATCATTTTTGTTTTTTGAGATGTGTTGTTTTCCTTGGAGTTTGATGTGTGTGGGGAAATGTGTGATAATTTCTAAAATATGAAAAGGGGTGGAACTAATTTATAATTGAGACACATTAACTGTGATGTGATTAAACCTTTACAGGTGAGTCAGTTCCACCTAGAGTAGATAGTATCATGACACAGGAGACAAAATTCATCAATTCATGTTCTTTTTGGACAGTGTGGTTCATCGGTAGTAGTGGTTGTTGGTTTGGGCTCCATGGAGGTTTAGATGATTTTTTAGTGGTTGTGTGGAAGTTCAGTTATTTAATAAGCGGTGTTTAATGGTTGTGGTATTGTGGTTGTGCAGTTTGTATTGTGGTCGTTTAGGTTGGTATATTTGTATGGTGGTAGCATTTGAGGCTTGAAGAGACCCTTGAGAGAAACCTTGTGGAGTGGTTGTTCGGACCCTTTTCTTATATAAATGGTTTTGTATTTTTGAGAAAAATAATCATTTGATAGGTATATAATGTACCATTATTTTTCCTCTTATTATGTTGCTTTGTTATTTTTGTTTGTTGGAGGTGTTTTGGAGAGGTTCTGGTAGTTTTTGATGGAAATTGGAGGTGCAATAGAATGTTTATAGGAAATACTATCATGTAAGTGAATTATACGATGGTTAATTATGGTTCATGTCTTGTGTGAGTCTGGTTCATTGTGTGTAGATATTTAGGGTCAAATAAAAAAAAGGCGATGTTTTTTTGGTGAAATCAAACCCGGATGATTACATGATGTAAAATGGGATTACACGTCATTTAAATCCCGGATGCAGTGCAGTTTTAAAAGTTCATCCTAGCCAAATTTTCCTTAATGTATCCATATATTCTTCATCCTCTCATTTTGGGAGAAACCTAGACACCCCAAGGAGTTCTTCAATCCCACTTCCTCCCTTTTTAATTTATTTTCCTCAGTGGTTGTTTGTTGGAAATTTGTCTTAATCCCTTCCTTCTTCTTGATAGGTTTTATTTTGTTCTTCATCTGGGGATTTACTATGATGATGTTGTTTTGGTTTGGCGTGTATTATGGGTTTCATTTTGATGGTATTTGGTTGTGGTGAAGTATGATATTTGTTTTTTAATGGTGTGGTTGTAGTCTTTCAGTGTTCTTCTTCACCCAGTTGTGTGAATAGAGTTAAAAAATCTTATTTGAGGAAGGAAAACACTCATTTCTTATTATTTTTCATCATGAAGTAGGATTTTTCTTTTGTTTTTCTATATTTTATGATTTTTTTATCTAAATAAAATATAAATAATTGGATAAATTTAAATTTAAAATGGTCAATGGGTTTTGTTTCACATGATTTTACATTATTGATATTATTTATAATATTATGGATCGTATAGGCTTGTGTCCCCACTAAAAATTTTGGTCATTGGGGGATTTTTTTTACACTGGGTATATGTGATTTGATTCTAATTTGGTTTTGATTATTGTCATATCACTCTGAAATGGTAATTTAATAACCACTTATCTTTGGTTAATGAAATTTCTTCCCCATGATTATGTCTTCTATAATAACAGCCCTAAAATAAAGATAAATGTGATTAAATCCCCTTTTGTAAATCTGTAAAGTGATATTGATGTGTTTTGATTTTTGGCCATGATTTTGGTATCGGAATGTTTTGTTGGGGCATGTGGGGTAAATGGTTTGTGGACCGTGCTTTTGGGGTGGTGAGGTCGTTAGTTTTCTGTGCTTTTGGGGTGGCAATGTGGTTTTTTGGCCATGATTTTGGGGTGGTGAGGGGTTAGATGGGTCATGATTTTGGGGTGGTAAAGTGGTTTTTGGGCCGTTATTTTGGGGTGGTGGGGTGGTGGTTTCTTATTCTAGATTCCTAATTTGTGTTGGGATAAATATTTAATAATTATTGAAATGAAATGTGTTGCTTTAGATATTAGGATGAAAATGGTTAATGAATAATTAAGTGGTGGGTTTTAAGGTAAATTTGTTTTGATTCTAAATAATATGAATATTTATATAATTAAATAAAATTGGTTAAAAATGTGAAATGGATTTTGTGGAATGATGTTAGGTGTGATGAATTTAGAGGTGGCAGCAAAAGTAAAAGTGTTGTGAGGTGGTTGGTTTGTTTTTTAACTCATAGGATGTGCATGAGCTTTTTTTAAAGTTTGGGGCTGAATCCAAATTTTATTATTTAAAGCAAAGACCTCTTTAGACTAGGTAGAGGGAGACCCATTAAATAGCCTGAAGGCCAAAGGCAAAGTGGCCTGAATAATAACCATTAAAGCCCATTTATTTTCCCAAAGAGACCCTAGGTGAATTGTACTCCTACAGTACTCGGGCTGCTACAGTTCCGTCGCCTCTATAATCCTTGCTACAGTTCCTCCGCCACTACAGTATCGCCACTGCTACAGTTCCGCCACAGCTACAGTGCTGCTATAGTACCCGGAAATTACTCCCTACCAAAATTTGATCCTGGGTCTTTTGGATGCCAAGCAGGAGACTGTACCACTAGGGTACAGTCTCATTGGAAGGATGGGCATTATTTTTTTATACTAAATATATATTATCTTATATTATTGATATTATTATACACACCCCTCCCACATAGATCACTTTGTTTCTAAACCCACATAGTCACATTGGGGGTTTTCCCCCAAAATCCATTGAGGAGTACAGATGGTTGGGCACCTACTCTTTCACACTCTCACTTCTTGGTGAGGTAGGTATTGCATGGGTTTTGATGGTTGAAGGTATGTTAGTGAATTTTATAGTGGTTGTGATATCCCATATGTTTTCTGGCAATATTTGTTAGGGTCATGCTTGTGGGACGGAGAGACGATGTGTCTTCAGGAATGGTGTGTTGTGACCGTGCTTGTGGGGTGGTGTTTTATACAGAAGGGATGAGAGATCCCGGATGTATGACTTTGGGTGTGAGAGTGTCATACTAGTGATAAAGTGGTGTGAATTACCCTTATCAATGTTATCATGTTATATTATATTACTTGACTTAAATTTTTTTTGTGAGCCTTCCTTGGTGAGGTTGGGTTTGGTTAGTATAAATTTATTAGTTCTATTTGGATCTGCAGTTTTATCAAAGATGCATTAGTATGATTATATCACATGTGTATGAAAGGATTTGGTTTTACTAATGAGTATACATATATGCTCACCCCACATATATAAAACTTTTTTCATGTTTATAGGAGGATTACTTGGATCGTTCTAGACACTTCTAACTCTGAACTTGGATAGATTTTTTGTCGCTACTTTAGTTTTACTTTTCAGTATTAACTTTGGAGACTTTTGTTATATCAGTACTATTTATACATCTATTGTGGGATGGTTTTGGTTACTTTTTATATAATTTCATAGAGTTTATTGTGGATGAATCATCTTACCTCCCGGTCAGATTTATATTATAGAGGGTAATGCCTCCCAAATATGAAATTCCTTATACCCTAGGTGCTTGTCACCAACCTAGGGCCTACTAGAGGTAGGACTCAGGGGTCATTATCTCTCTTCCCTAAATGAGGAATATTTTGATATAGGGGGTATTGAAAATTTCTCTCCAATTTTGATACATATGAATACTGGTAATATCCTTTTAGAACTGTGAAACCAACACCATTCCTCTACTAAATAGTCATCCAATAGATCCTTTGAGGATAAATTATATCACAAAAAGTATGTAATGTTATTTGGTCATCCTGAAAAGAGGGTCTTGAATAAACTATCTTGGTATACTAATAGTATTTAAGAAATATATTCCTTATAATATCAAAACATGAGGATTGATATGGATGTCTAGAAATGCCTCTACATCCTCACCTAATCTAATCTCACTTTTTCTTCTTTCCAAAGAAACAACATTCACTACCACTAGGTGCATCAAAAACAACAACCATTACATATAGCTATGTATGTTCTATCCCATCCATAAATGTCTTTGACACTACTTCCACATAATATAGTATGAAAAAATAGTTTTGAACTGATGTCAATATGTAGACCTAATTTAAAATTTAAATCCCCTATAGTAAAATTTGTGAAAATATACTTTTTTAAAGATACTTTATTTGTAAAGCAGATTGTAGACTTTATTACTATTTGTTCACCTTGCAAGACATATAATAGATCCCTTTCCCATTATATATTTTTATTTTCAAGGTAAAAAATTTTATTTAACATGTTATTTAATTAAATCCAAGATATATTTTCATGATTTTTTTCCTTAATGAGGGATTCCTACTATTTTTATTTGCGACCCTTGAGTTTAAATACAGTGATTTTATATTTTCTCAGGTCGAGGGTTTTAAGAAAATAAAATATTATCTTGATCTTCCCTATCCACTCCTATGATTCGTGAAGATATTTATCACCTCTAAAGGCATGTGATTGTGCCTATGGGATTTCATATCCTAATATGTACTATGATTCAAGATTTTACTATTTCCACTTTATATAGTTCAAATAGTTTTGGAAATTATATCTATCATTTTTGGTAAATAGTAAGGATCATTATTGTATTTTTATTTATGCTCCCTTGTGGTGATTTATGGGGAATCTTATATGAGTAATAACTCTAAAATTTTCATGAAATATAAAATTTCATCCAAATATTATTAAACACAACACACCTAAAAATTTAAATATCATAAATATAGTAATATTCAAATAAATAATATCACAAAAAAGTATAAATATCATTAACTCCCTTTAAATAAATTAATAATGTCCCCTAAAGTCATATAAAATAATATGATTTCTTGAAAATAAATGGTTTGAAATAAATTGTCTTCTAACCATATATCTAATTATTAGAAACCCTATTTAAGCCCTAATGTAGCATCCACAATCCATATACATGGTCTCCAACCATTGAATTATGGCCATGAAACGTGGAATTTCATTAATTTTTTCAATTTGAACATAATTATTTCTAAAAGTAACCAATCAATATCCAATAATAATAATAACACTGGTTAAAATTAGGTAATCATAAAAAAATTCAATAAAATAAATACTAAAAATATATATACTTATGAAAAATCATATCGTAACTCAAGGATCATTATAAAAAGTTCTATCAAGACACTTATTTACAATAAACTATTTGATTTATAATATTCCACTCTCATGTATACCATTTTTCCTAAATAATTTATCTATTCTAGATGATCATGTATAATTTTGTAATGAATATTCTCATTTTATCTAAACTACATATCCAAGCCAGCCCATCATGGGGATTAAATTTCATTCCCAATCACCATATTCTATAATACCTTATAAGAGAATCAATACATTAAATTAGGAATGATTTCCAGTTTTTTAAACATAAAAAGTAATAGGTTCATATATAAAATCTAACATGACCTGTCTATAAGTTTAACTAATTACACCTGTAATATATATTCTTTGGGAAAAACTATTACCAAACATTATATAAAACCCAAATCAAATATGAATGAAACCCTAAACTATAAATAAAATAAATAAAAATGTATAAAAATATATTCTAACATCTACATAAATAATGAGTCACATATATAGAATAACTAAAGTGGAAATAAATATTAATCAAAGAGATATATGACGTAAAATATAGAGTATATACTCAAATTTATATAATTTAAAAATAAAATAAAAATTTATCTTTTCCCCAAATAAAAAGTGATTAAATTTCCCTTGTAACCTTCTCAAAATAATTGAAATATCTATAATCATCCACCACAATAAATTAAATATTTCAATTAACTTTAATCATGTATAATGTAGTCTATATACACAAAAAAAAATCTGCATGTAGGGAGTGGGAATAGATCCTAGAAGGATACCTCAAAATTGTGACACCTAATTACTCAATATTAGGAAAATATAGACCATTATTTTGATCTAATAATGTTTGGGTCTTGTATATTATTTGTTATGATAAGTTATAAATTTTAAGGGGTTTGGGGGGCTATTAAAATTTGGAACATCTTTAGTGAAAATCTTGTCTTGTGGCACATAAAACCATGCACCATATGTTGAACCATTGGAAGAGGGAACATGATTTTTTAAAACCATGACCAAACCCTTCAAAACCATGTACCCATATATGGTAGGTATTTTCATGGTTAGAATATGGTTAAACTAATTCTGTTTCCAAACCGTGCATGTCATCAAGTATTCCAGTAGGGGTGTACAGTTAGGGTTCACGGTTACTACTAATTGTGTGGACTTACCTAGGAAACTGTACACTCGGGTTTTTAATCAATAGAAATTTTAATTAAAAAACCAAGAACCTATTTTAAAAAATAATTACCCTCGTTTGAACCTAATATGATTCATTAATCTTTGTAAGCTCTCATGTGGTGAAATATTCTCATCTAGTCTGTTCTCTTTTCTCATAGAAGCACTGGTTATAACATTATATCTCCCCTAAAAAAGTGGATCAACCCTAGTTTTCTGCCTTATAATATCCTATGTTATCATTATTATAGAGTTATAGATCATTAATATATTTATGGACCTAATATTTTATTTTATAGATCTTGATTCTAGATTTTATTCCTTAATCTCTTTCACCTTTGTTCTTCGATTTTGGATTATGTTGTGGGTGTTGTGTTGACATAATCATTTGATAAAAGTAAGGTGGTTCCATAGTGATTTTTCATTAATTAAATCCGTAATTTTATTATTTATTTTAATTTATTTTTTATTTTTTTTAAATTTTATATTTGAGATGATTTGATCATCGATTTTGAAATTGCATAGAAATTTTGAAAAAACCCAATTTCAATAAAATTGAAATTATTTGGTAGATTTTATAAATATAATGGTTTTAAATAAATTATGATTTGATTAAATAATTTTATATTTATTATTTAGGAAAATGGAAAAAATTAATGATGATTTTAAAAGAATGAGATAATAAAAACCTATGATTTGGCTTTAAAACTAAAAAAGACTTGTTGAACTTGTAATTGGGAAATTGAATTGTGAATGAGGAATTGTTCTAAAATTATTATTTTTTCTTGAATTAATGGATGAATTATAAAATAAATTTTGAGTCTATTTATATGTTAGTAAATAAATACTGGCACAAAAGTACATTTACTTCCAATCAATTAGTAAAAAATGACCACATTATCTAACCAATGTTTGACAAAATTTCCTGTGATGGGTCCCGTAATGGGATGTTGATTGATTACCCATAATGGGTCCCCTAATTAGGTGTTGATTTATTACCCATGATGGGTACCCTAATGGGGTGTAAATTCTAGTGTGGGCATGTATATGAGTAGTGATGATGATTGATAAGTTTCATGATCCAATAATCAGAAACTAATCTTACTAATGGATTATGAGCTTAGTGATTTCTTATGTTTAGTTCGACTTGATTATAAATAACATTGATTATAGAACTATTTCATTCATTCCAACTATTTTATATAATGTTTTTATATAAATTTTCCATTTATTCCTATATTGATATATCATCCATCCTTTTACTGGAAATAATGTTTTTTTAATATGTTAATGACTTATCATGTCTTTTTTGATTAACATGAAATCATAATTGGTTTAATTGATATAGAATTGATTATGGAACACTTGTAGATACCCTAATTTGTTTTTGAGTTCACAACCTTCCTTTTTCTTTGTATTTTTATATGTTTTTATATACTATGTATAGGGAAACCGAAAGTGCCACGCAGAGGTGGAAGTTGTGCTCGATCTGTGGGACTACAGATTATAGTGTTGATTAGTGGACCTATAGTCTACTTGTTTAATAGGGATTGTGAAACTTCTTCCGAATGGGTGTTCTTTATTTCTTTTGATTTATGTTTTGAATTTGTATATTTATCTATCTTCTAGTGTTATTTTATCATTGAATATTTTTTCCATACTGACTATTTTTTTCATTATCTTTTTCTATTTCATTTCATTATATAAAATTGTTCCCATTGATGTTTTTATAATAGGTCCTATTTCAAACATGTGAATATTGGTAATTACCTTAGGGATATTTTAGGAAAATATACGGTATATGTGTACTATGTTATCCTATATTCATCATGAAAACATGGAATCAAACAAGGTTAAATATCCTTCCATGATATCGGTATATAGTATGAGATGTACTGGCAAACAAGAGGTATGATTGTCGAGATGTAAGAGGTAGTTGGGAGCGAGTTCTTAACCATATCTCATTGTAATAATCCTTAAATCACCATGGGTGTTTTGAAAAAGTATCCTTTAGTAATAATGTGATATAATTCTACTATCTTCACAACTTATGACTACTATATTTGGAAATCTAGTAAAGTTGAATTGTATATGGTGGAATTGATATTCCTATATCTCATAATTGAGGTTGTGATCTTAATATACCTACCAATTTTTTCAGTGGTTTATATTGATGTTTTGAAGCATTATGCCTCTATTAAGACATTTCAATAGGCCACATGAAAATTCTACTGGTGAACTAGAATGATAAATTCCTGGAGTGGACTAGATTCTTATCTAGATAATTGTGCATTCAGTCCAATATCTTGAAGAACTACCTACAACCATTCCCATTTAGGATCTAGTAGTGGAACCTAAAAGGGATAAATATAGAGATGATCATCAAGTGTTACTTCACCATATTCCTCTAGTATTCTAAAGATCCAGTGATCCTCAAGAAGTGGAGGTTTTTTGAAAAATATTTATAATCTCTTTGAGTTCTTGGAAATGCATGACTTGATAAAGGAAAAGTGTGTTGCATTAAAGCTATAAGGTCCGAGCATGATATGGATGTATTAAATGATAAAAATTAATAAACATAAGGTCCTTGAGTGTATGATGATTATATTTAATTTCACTTTTAAATTTATTCTCGAATTGATGACCTTGGAGAAGTTTATGGAGTTTATCAGCCTTCAACAGGGTGACAACACTGTGACTAAGTATGTGGTCTTCTATATGATATTTGAACTAGGGTTTTAATTTTGAATCTCACTTCATATGTGGATGTGTTGGATAGATATTTGATGTAAGAGCTTGGACTGGCTGGAAAGTCAGCGTTGATGGAAGTTCCTTTTTCTACATGTGGAATTTTTATTATTTATATTAAAGTAAAGTGGAAGTATGAGGAGTCTCATTGTGGTTATAGATAGAAATATTCATCTAGATATTTTCTTGTTCCAAAAATATTCCCTTTTATTTTATTTCAATGTTGTAAAGTTGGGAATTAGTAGTTGGTTTGTACTCAGGAACCAAAGATATATGGTCCTTCTAGCCATTTAGGACACCTATTGAAGTTGTTCAATATCTTTTCTCTTATACTACAAATGTTGATCCAATATATTCCTTGTACTTTAGAATTTAATGATCTAAAATATCTTTTATAATTTTCAGAAAAATCTAGTTTTCTAAGTGTGTTTATCAGGTGTAAATTCCTTCTTATGTGTTTGTCTATAAATTCTTCTAAGTATAGATTCTAGATAATTTGGATGAAAATTTGCTATGTCTGGGATATTTTCCAATGTGAATATTTTTGGATATGTGATGGAATTTTTCAATGTCAATGAAACAACTACATGAAGTGAATAGTTATATCAATCAATGATGTTAGAAAATCAGTGACACGAAAAATTCCTATGTCGAAAAGATCACATACAAGAATAATTTCCTATGTGGTTATTTACCTATGTAAAAATGTTACATTTAGTAATTGAATAAGTGATCATTTCAATACATGAAATGGTTACATGGGGTAATTTGATATGTAAAGAATCACATATGTGAGTAATTAGATACAAATATTGGTAACATGAATAAATTGGTTATGTGAATCAACTATGTATTGAAATAGGCTTTGTCGCTTCAATCAGCTATGTTAGTTTTGGTAAATTTGATACGCAAATAAAATGGACACATAATTTCAAATCATCTACATCAAATTTGTATATTTAATGTAAATTCAACTACATGAGTAATATGCCTATGTGATTCAATTTATCAATGCAAATTAAAATAGGCTATGTTGATTCTGATCTTCAAATTTGCTATGTGCTCTTAGTTTAGAAATTCATCTATTTGGATTCAATTTTTCTAATTGTCTTCATCCTTAAGATAGATCTTATAAATTATTGTTGAATCAGTCAATTGATTTTTTTAATGATGCCTTTTGATTCTTAAAGGTTTGATTTCATCTTTACTATAAAATTGAATATAATAAAAACCAAATACTGAGAAAAAAAGAAAAATGATCAAATATATTAATTTTCTAAACTATTTCAAAATAATTCTAAGGATAAATAAATTTAATTGATCTCAATTTTATATGGATCAAGTGTAGTGTGCTTAAATATAATTCAGTGCACGTATTTCTAAAAAAAAGTAACATAAGTGGTGTCTGATCGCAATCCTATGAATAAAAAGTTAAGTGAAAACGAAATTAAATAGAATTATTTTCTCAAAATATTCAGCTAAGACACTATATTTTCATTGAAAAAAATAAAAATTAAGTTATGATCTATCATTTGTTCTGATCAATTTTCTTTTTTGAATTCAAAAGTCTCTCTTAGAGTTATTTAATCTTTAAAATACTTCTCTCTAATATCTCTCTTTTCTATCATCTATTTGTTATTTCTATGATCTAGATTTTGAAAATTAGATATGTTTTTATCTTTTTTAGTAAGGGTTCAGGGTGAAAGAAACATGAAGGATGTTTCTTATAAATTCTTTTTCTTCACCCAAGTTGAAATCACATGTTGTTTTAAAAGGTGTTGATTGTTTGTACTCAGTCCGGAAATACCTAATAAAAGGACTAATAGTCTCTAGTAAAAGGACTATAATGGTTAAAATCATCACAATCATTGAGAAGAGTGGTGGTGGATTGGACTAGAGTACTTATATTCCCTGATCCAATTTAAATCTCTATGTGTCCATTTATTTTATAATTTTATTTGTAGTGCATGATTTTTTAAAGAATATTTTAGATTTCAATATTTAAAAGGAGAAGGTTAATTTTCTAACAGAATAAAAATTTTAAATAACTTAATTCACCCCCCCCCCCATAAATTTTACTACAGTCTGTCTTCGACATCATTTGGTATCAAATGCAATGATTCCTGAGTTATCAAAAATAAAATAGTTTATATCTAAATATATCTTCAAAGATGTATACAATGTTTGATAATAGGTGAGGAATGAGTATAGTTAGCTCATATTAATTTATTAGTAATAGTTATGGCTATTACAAGACATATATGATTATATATTTAAATAATCTTAGTATGAAGGTTCATATCAAAGCTATGAAGCCTTTTGAAATTCCAAAGATAGAACCAAAAACTCCAGATACTGGAACTAAAGAAGACAACGATTTGAATTCTAATTTTATGGATTCTATAATCTATGGATAATTACATGATTTTTTAAATAGTATGTCTCAATGCCAAGCATAATTTTAGATGTGGACTACAATTTCAGTTTATTATGAAGGAATGGATAAAATGTTGGCCCTCATATATAATATTGTCAAACAAAATTTTGACACTTTTAAAATGATGGATTGAGAGAGTATCACTCAGTTGACTGTATTAACTATAGAAATGGTAAATAAGTTTTTTTATTTTGGGAGTCCTATTAGAGAACTAGATCAGGCTCTAAATGTTCTCATAATACTACCACTAAAGTGGAGTGGTATTTATGCTAGCATCACACAATCAACATAGGTCAAAAAATTTAAAAGAAAATTTCTTATTGGAACTCTGATCATGTGTGAAAAGGCGATGTAAGCTAAAGCTTGAGAACATAATTTGGATAAAATGAAGAATGATATTTAAAATTTTTATCTTCAAAGGATGAAAATATGTGTAATGAAATTCAAATAATTGTGTTATCTAATGAAAATTCTTCATGTAATTCTATTTCAAATAGTGACATCTCTCACGTTTCCCAAAATTTATATAAGTTCAAAAAAAGATAGTGGGTATTAAGAAACCTTTCAAAAAATATAAGATATCATATGAAAATTCTATGAAAATAATATGTTATGAGTTCAATAATCTTGGACATGTCAAGAATGAATTTTTATGGCTTTAAAATTATAAAAATTCAAAAAAGATATATTTTAATAAATTTGGTTATAATAATAATTATATAAAATCCATGAAGGTGTTATGGAGTTATTTAAAGGGTTTTATTGATGTTTCATCTTTATAATCAGAATATGATCACTCTAATCAAAATTTGAACATGTTTTTTTTTCACAAACAATTGAGGTACACTGACACTCATCTTCTGAATAAGAAATGGGATGATGAAATTAAAAAATATTAATTTGTGGACCTAGATTAAAATTGTACTATGTTAGAATATAAGTATAAATATTTGAAAAGAAAAAATAAAACACTTAAGAAGTCTAATAGTGACTAGTTTATAGAGTAACCGGACATAACATAACAAATGATAACTTTAAAAACCAACCTATAAAATCATGTGCATCTTGTATTAAACATGGAAATAAAATTGAAAAATTAAAAAAAATACTAAATATTTTAAATATTCAATATGAGTACTTAAAAAAATTTGAAAATGGTATATATCAACTTCTTAGTAATAATAAAATTCATAAAAATAGATTAAGAATAGGAAGTCAAGGTGAAAAAACAATGTTTTAAAAGAAATATTTCTCACTTAGTTTCTAGAATAAAAATCCTTCAGAAATTACTTGTTTTAAATATGGAGATCTAGGAATCTATGGAAATGATTTCAGTTTAAAAACCCATAATTCTTTGTAGTAAAAAAATCTTTTTAAAAAATAGAAATTCAGTGTTGAATTTTATAGACGACCCTAAAATATTTGGGTTTCTAAAACCATAGTTTATAACATTTCAAACCCCATGAAAATATGGGAACCAAAATATATTTCTTATTTAGATTTACATTATAGATACAAAGTTCCAATAACATGAATTAAAGATATTATATAGGCAATGGATTCTCAAGAAACATGATTGGTGATTTCATAAATTTTTACGCTTCATCAAAGATAGATAGTGGTCATATCACTTTTGTTGACAATTATAGAGGAATGATTATGGTTGTTGGATCATTTAAAAATAAAAAAAATTGTTCTTATAAACAATGTTATCTATATGGAAGTATTAAAGAACAATTTTATAATTATCTATCAAATTTTGGAAATAGTTCATTTATGTTTCTTATTAAAATAATGCATGCTCAGTTTTCAATGAAAAAATTCTTAAATTAAAGGAATCTTTATTAAAGAATGTTTATACTCTATATCATAATTACCTAATTAGATAAAAGGTAAACTTTTTAAATTATTTAAAAATGAATCATTTATATATAATATGATATTCGTACATTTTAATGTTTATTATTTGATAAATTTATTAAAAAAATTATTTTCAGATTTAACTAAACTTAAATTTAATAAAAATAAGTTATGTGATGCATGCCATGTGGATAAGAAACACAAGTCATATTTTAAACAAATTATAAGAGTTTTTACTTCTAGACCCTTATAACATATTAATATGGATTTATATGGGCTATTTGCATTTGTGAGCCTAAGAGGGAAAACTTTTTTATATTTTATTTGATGTTTATTCTAAATTTACTTGGGTTTTCATTTTAAGTGTAAAAAGTGATGGTTTTTATATTTTTATAATTTCATGAAAATTAATTTAAAAAGTTAAAAATGAAAAATTTAATTCTTAAAGAAGTGACCATGTATCATAATTTGAAAACCATGAGTTCAATTCTTATTTTTAATAGTATGGTATCGAGTATACCTTTTATTCTCCTAGGACACCTCAAAGAATTAGAGTTATATAAAAGTAAAATGGGACTTTTCAAGAAATTTCTTGGAATAAGTTATGTGAATATAACCTATCTACTTAATTTTGGGCTAATTCTATGAATATACCATGTTAACAAATAAAAAAAGTGTTAATTAGAGATAATCTAAAGAAAAAACCCTACGAGATATGGAATAATAGATAATCAAATGTCAAATACTTTAAGGTTTTTGGATGTAAGGTTTATATTTTAAACACCAAGGATAATATTGGTAATTTTGATCTCAAATATTATTAAGCAATACTTCTAGGATATTTTACTACATCAAAATCACATAGATTTTTCAATAAATGTTCAAATATTATTGAAGAATCAACTCATGTGAAATTTGATTAAATTTTTCTTTTTCATCACAAAGTAACTCTAATTTATGACTAAGTGATTCTTTTGAAAACATGATATATGATACTATTTTTTATAACAAAAAGGTTTACGAATTGAAACATGATTTTCTAAATCCAAAATTAGAAAAATTTGATGCTAGTAAACTAGAAAGTGTGCCCCCTAGACAGCCAATAACACTGAAGAACCATCCTTTAGAAACTGTTATTGGTAGTCTATATGAAATAATTAGAACTATAATGGGGGTAGGAAACCTATTATAGTTTTTTCCTTTTTATCTCATATAAAACCCAATTATATATATTAATCCTTATTAGATGAATGTTGGGTTGTAGCTATGAAGGAGAATTTAAACCAGTTCAAGAAGAACATGGTAAAAAAATTAGTTGATATTCCCTATGACTATAGTTTTATAGAAACAAAATTGGTTTTTAGAAATAAACAAGATAATCCTGGAGTAATAAGTATGAATAAAGCTAGACTTGTAACGAAATGTTTTAAAAACGATAAAGGTATAGACTATGGGGAGACCTTTTCACCATTATCTAGACTAATAGAAATTAGGATTCTTTTATCCTATACATCATATATGAATTTTAAATTATATCTAAAATATATAAAATATACCTTTCTAATTTTTTTCTAATGGATGAATTTTATATTGAAAACCCTTCTATTATTTAAAATCCACATTTTCATAATTTATTTTTTAATCATTCCAAGACAATTTATGGTCTTAAAAAAGAACCTATATCTTTGTATGAGTATTAGTGTTACTTTATATTATCAAATAGATTTTCAATATGTAATTTATGTGAAATTTTAATTAACAAAACATCATCTTCATGTATCCTTTTAGTAAAAATATATATTGCTTGTGTAATATTTTGTTCCAAAAATAAAAAAAAATTGAAATTAATTTTAAAAACTCACAAAAAAATATTTTGAAATGAGTATCATGCATGTTTTAATTATTTTATACGTTTCAAAATTTATTAAAAATACTTTTGCAAAGTTATAAATATAGTAAATTATATACAAGATTTACTTAAAATGTTTGGATTGGAAATTTTTAAAATACATAATACACCAAAGAGTTCTAATGAAAAATGTAACTTTGATAAAGCTGGGAAACATGTTGACAATATGTTTTATAAGGGAATAATTTGGTGACTATTGTATTTTACTACTAGTAGTCCAAATATTATGTTTTCAATATGTATTTGTGCTCAATTTTAAGCTAATCCTAAAGAATAACATTTCTAATATGCCAAAATGATCTTAATGACTTTAAAAGGAACAATTTCTCTATACATATGTTTTGAAAAATATTTTTATTTTAATTTAACATCATATTATTATGTCTATTTTGGTGGTGGTCGTCTTGATAGGAACATTAATTCAAGAAATTTCTATTTTCTAGGTAAACCACTAGTGTATTGGTTGAGTAAGAAACAACACTTTGTTTCATTAACTACTGTATAGGTATAATATATTGTTGATGGTAGTTCTTGTCCACAAGTGATGTGGATAAAACACACATTAATTGATTTTAGAATCAATTGTAGTAATGAATCAATTATATGTGATAACACTAGTTCTATAAATATTTCTAAGAATCCAATAAATCATTCAGAATAAAGAATATAGACTTAAGGAACATTTTATATGATATCAATATCAAGAAAGTGATATTTATCTTGAATTCATGTCTATATAAAATTAGTAGAATATATTTTTACAAATCCCGTTGTGTGGGAGTGTTTTTATTTTATTAAAAATTTGTTTGGTTTATTTTCTCAAAATTATTTTATTGGGTTTTAATTGATTTTTTTAACTTTATTAATTCTATTTCCTTTAAAATTTAAAACATTTAATGTTCTATTATTTTATTTAGTTTAATGGTTGAATTGAAATTACTCTTACTCATTTTATTTGTGTATTTAAACATTGAAAATATCAATTTCTTTATTTTCCTTTATTTATTTATTTTTTTATTTTATTAATCAGTCAAAAGTAACCCTAAACCAAAATTAGGTATGCAAGGACATTTTAGTTTAGATACTTAAAGGATTAAAAAATAAACTCTCAACATTTTTTTCAATTGTGTGTGTAACCTACAGTTGAAGATGAACTATCGTATCTAACCTCTACATACCTTTACGACCCTCAAATGGACTATTTTAAATGGGAAAGATTAATTGTGTTGATGATGGAATCTCGGGCTCATGTAAGAGATTCAAAAGAAGTTGAAGTATATTTATTCAGGGGAAAACCATGTACATGGAATGGTTGAAGACATCTTAAATCCTTTTAAATAAATTGATTGAGTTTCATGGTTTCAAGTTTGTGTTTGATGAGAATAATTTAGGTTTTCATCTTAAGGAATAATTCAATGAGTTTTTTATGAATGAAGAGTTTCAGTTCAATCAAATAGAGAATGTAATCATGTCAAATTCTAAAAGAAAGATAGTGGTAGTTTTTTCTATTAAATAAATTATTTCTTTATTTTACCTTATAAGGGGGTATTCTTTTTGTCATATTCTTTTTGGGACAATCTTATTAGGTCTAATATATGTGTTTAAGATTCCATTCGGAACCTCTATTTTTGAAAATAATTTAATGAAATAGATTCCTGGAAAATTAAAAGTTTTGTGTGAGTTTTTACGGATAGTTAAATCTTAAAAAGTATTATAAATTGAGAAGTTTCTATTTCATGATATGTATTTGTTTTATTCCTTGATTAAAAATGTGATCATGAATTTTCCAATATATATAATGATATTCTTGCATCATTACACTGAAGGAAAATGGAATTTAAAATACTATCCTTAGAGTAAATTAAGATCTTATGTTTTAATGAAGGGATAAGTGGATTTAAATGACGATGATATGGTGTAATATCACAAAATTAATAACTTATAATCAGTTATCTTGAAGTCAATTAGATATTTTTGGGATTCTTCTTTGAAATCCTTGAAGACAGTTTGTCTGGAGAGTGTGACATTGGGGGTGTCACCTCAAACCTCACTACCTATAAATTTAACACCTGTTGAGATGGTGTCTACTAAGGGAGTAGAGGAGATAGCATTAGTAAGAACTAAGTCTTCACTATTATCTATTAGTATTGTAGTTGATGTATCATATCAAAATCTGGAAAATGTGGATTCTCATAATTAAGGTACTGGAAAATATATTACTGATGTTATTTTTGATTCTTCTAGTGAATATGTTTTAACTAGTAAATAAAATAATAATATATAGATAATTGTTATGAAAATTGGTACTTTTTTGGAAGATAAGACATCTCATATTGATCCAGAAAGCTATGATGTTCAGATAATTCTAAAGTTAGTGGAAGGGTATGAAAGAGTTGATCCAATTCTACCTGGATCACCAATATATAAAAGATGTTATGATGATATAGTTATAGAGTCTGATAAGAGACAACATATAAAATCAATTCCATCTTCTTCTTAAACTCCTCATCTAGTAACTCTTTTAGTTTTCCAGAATCTAGAAATCGTGGAAAATGAATTGTTTTATAACGATTTTTTGATAGAGGTTGAAATGAAAAGAGAATATTATTATGGTTTAACTATAGATAAATTTTTTATAAAACAAAACAAAAGAGAGCTTAAATATTACTCTATCTCTAAATCGAATTATAATAATTTTTTTATAATGGTAGATACTCAATAAACATTAATCAATATCCTTTGAACAGATCCACTTATGTTGTAATCTTGTTTAAGTATAATTTCTATGAAACATGAGGAGATGAAGTATTTTTTAAGTGTATAAAAATATATTTTCTATATAAATGTTGTGTTTCGTGATCTTTGATATTTTCTAGCATCTCAAAAGATTATTTCTCAAGATTCACTATCCATGCAATCATGTTTTCCTCAGGAAGTGTGTGATGAAATAAAATCCTTTACACCTGAAGTAAAAGAGACTTTTTATAATTTTAAAGGTGATGTTATTATTCATTTTGAGTTTATAAAGAATTTTCAACCCTTTGTTATTTCTCCATCAGTATATCCTACCCTACCAAAATTTATATATAGAATTGATTAGATAAAATCTGAGTTTGGTTTTTTTTACTCTCAGATTCATTTTTTGGAAGCTAATATACACTCACCTGCACTAATCTATGATATTAAAAAGGAATATTTTTTATCATTTTATTAACAAAAAAGAATATATTAGGAATCTTATTACTATATATGATAGATACATGAATGACCATGTTGGATATTTTTAGAAATATATTGGATATGTGGTTAAGGAAATTTTGGATGCTTCAAAGTAATAAAGAGATAAAATTTAATCCCTATTTCTACTTCTATGTACAAAAACAAAATCATATTATTTTCATAAATATAAGGTAACTTGAATAAAATATTTTATCTCTATCTAAAGTGATTAAATAATATTCAAAATTAGTTTTATAATTATCTTTATCCTTGGAATAATATTTATACGATTCCCTAGAAAAATATGTTTTAGTTACAAGTAGATAATTAGTTGTGTATAAACCTCATATAGATTTAATTAAAACTAAAACTCAACATTCTATTCGTGATCAGGTTTTCATTTATTTTTTCAAGTATCTTAAATTTTTGTTCATAATTTTCTACTGAAAGTAAATATCATTGAAATGTAATTAAAGTCACAGACTGGTAGGACAATAAACCTTCATATATATATAAATATTAATTTAATAAAGGTTAATGTGGATACACCTTCTAGTATCTGGAATTCAGATATTTTTCAACTGCTTCATAGTCCTACTATCAAGGAATCATAAACTTTATCTTCTTCACAAGTTGGATATCTCGAAACATTTATCGAGAATGAGATTGCATCGGTTTCTTAGATGAATAAGTAAGCATCTCTTTTGATTCTTTAATTGAGTAAGTTTGATGTTGTTCCAGGAACTAACATATATTCTTATTTATTATATCAAATGAGGATAATAATTCCACTTGCTTCAGATCTGGATATTAATTCTTAGCAAACCACATTGATAAGAAAAGATTCTTATGATTCTTCAGTACCAATAGTGCCAAGAGCATCTACCTACTAACCATCATCTGCCTCCACACCTACTTTAACCTCTAAACCTACTTCTACATCTTCAAAATGTCCAACAAAATAAAAATGGTTTCCCTTACTAATATATTATATATTTTTTGGTAGATTTATGTTTTTATTTGACATTTATTAATGGAATACTTCATTATTTTCTTATTTTCACAAGATTATTAGTGATTATTTTCATTTGTTGTTATTTATATATTTTTTTTATTTAATAAAACCAATTTTTTTCATTATCTCATAATTCAATGTTTACACTAAAATAAATATTTTATACATATAAGTTCTTCACTAACATGTGTTTTATCTCCTTTATCCATTCTTTTTAGTGATATAAAATGTGGGAAAAGTTTTACACTTCGGAAAATGGGGGATAAATGTTTTATTCAAAAAAACTTTCAAGACAGAATGTGGAGAATTATATTAAACATTGGAGAGGTTTCTACCATTTTAAAATGTCAGAAGTAACTAACTAATGGGGATAACAAAAAAATTATTACATGATATCATTTAATTTTGGATTACCAATTTAAAAAATATGTATTTAATTCCTACTAGAATAACTATTCTTTTTAAGAGTTTTTCAGTTTTTGTGATCATAAAAAAGGTGTCTATTTTGTACTAATGATTATTATACAACATATTTCATGTACTTTAGGTTTTTATTATTTCAAATACCCTTCATAATGTACAGATAAATCTTTTTTCTAATTGGCTTTATCAAGTTTTATTTAATTCTAATGTGTTTGTCTATAAATTCCTCTTAGTGTGGATTTTGGATGTTCTTTTAAAAAATTATCTATGTCTAGGGAACATTCCTACGTGAATGTTTTTTATTTGATTGAATTTGGATACATTGATCAGAAACCAACACAAAAAAATGTATATATCAATCGACTATGTTGAGAAATCATCTACATATAAATTTCCTACATCGCCATGATCACCTACATGAGGAATTGCCTACATGATCATTTGATTTTGTGAAATGGTTATGTAGAGTAATCGCAAATGTAAGTAATATCCTACATGATCATTTAACTATGTGAAATGGTTATGTTGATTAATCAAATATGTGAGCAATATCCACTGTGATTAATCAGATACGTAAATCAGTTATGTGAAGAAATAGTTTATTTGATTATCCTACACGGTGAAAGGTGTTAGGCTACTTCAACCAGCTATGTAAATTTTATTAAATCTTCTACATAAATAAAATGACTACATCATTTCAAATTTTATACATAATATAAATTCAACTACATCGATAAAACACCTATGTGATTAAATTTGGTTATATCAAGTAGAATCATCTACATGGATTCAGATCACTAAAAAAACAATGTGTTTTCAGTTCATCAATTCAGTAATGTGGATTCAATTATTCAAATTGGGTACATCATGTTAATAGCTGGTATTTATTAACATTTAAGAACTCAAGTGATGTTTTCAATGCTACTATACAATTTTTAATGGTCCATTTCCTTATTTTGATAAAATCAATTAAAATAAAAACTAAGTACCATGAAAGATGAAAAATGATGAAATATTTTATTTATATATATTGTTTCAATGAAAATATAAGTAGGAATACATGTCAATGCTCTATTTTTTATATGGATTATGTTTACTGTATTTAAATAATTATATGTTCTTATCTTTCTAACAATGTGTAAAAGAAGTGTCATGTGAGAGCAATCCTATGAAAGAAAAGTTAAGTGTACAAGAACATACTGAGAATTATTTTCAAAAAAGATTCAAGTGTGAACTCTATTTTCTATTAAAATATGAATGAATGATTTTTTATCTATGGGTTGTGAATATCAATTATCTTTTCCAAAATCACAAGACACACCTTGGGTTTTTTACTCTTCAAAGTGTTTCTATCAAAATATTTATTTTCTATCAGTTGTTTCTTACACCTATGAGATGAAGTTTATAAATTCTCTCAGTTTTTCACTTTCATTGTAAATTTTATTGGTGAAATAACCATTAAATGAATTTTCCTTTGAATCCTTTTTTATCCCAGTTGAGAGATCATATGCATTTACCATCTATGGATTCTCTTTATCTCTCTATCATGTAGTCCCTATAAGAAGTATTATAAGTCCCTAGTAAAAATTCAAGACTAGTAAAAATTATTACAATCATGGATAAGTGTGGTGGTGTAGTGGACTAGGAGATTTTATTCCCCAAACTACTATAAATCTCTATATGTCTATTTATTTTCTGATTTTTTTTGTTTCATGCTTTATTAATGAATAATACAAAAGTAATTATTAAAATAGAGTAGGATAATTTTCTTATGGAAATAAAATTTTAAATAACTCTATTCACCCCCCTCCCCTCTTGAGTCATATTACGGTTGGTTTATATTAAAATTTTCTTTCCCAGTGTAGAGGAACATGTTCATAGACTCATAAAAGTATTGTAGCATATTCATGTGCTTCAATAACTAAAGGGTTCTAGCCACAAGAATCTAAAACAAAGATTATTCAACCATTGGAAGAATCTCTAGATGAAGATAATGTAGGTCTAGTGATAATCATAGGTACCAGCACTATAGATTCAACTTTATGGACTTCTATATTTTATATGGTGGAATATAATTATTTTATCTCAAATCATGTTAGGGATTTTCTATTCAATCCAATAGAGAGTATGTCTATTGTGATGGATGTTAATATTCCTATTAGAATAAAGAGAGAATAGGGTCTCTAATACCCATATTTCATTTTCTCTAAATCGAAGTTTGAGATCAATTGGAATATTTTGGTTCCCAATATGAAGCATCGTAATGAAATTCATAGGATAGATTAGATAATTTATCATAAGAATTGAATTGACTATTAACTTTAGTGGATCTCCTTTACTACACTTGATGTAGTGTGTCATGTTTTTCAAGTATATTGGGACCCAAGGTCTGGTAGATTATGAACTTAATTTCAAAATTCAGGTGAGGAAATATTTGTGTTTTCTTTTGACTTAGAGTATAAATCCTTGAGTGGGTATATACCTCTATTTTTTCATCAAGTATCCCAACTTGTTTCCTTCTGAATTTTCTAGTTTACCACCAATAAGGTAGGTAGAGTACTCTATTGATTTGGTACCTTATACTTATCTACTATCGATTCCATCATACCAAATGGAATTAGTATAGTTGAAAGAGTTGAATTCATACTTGGATTATATAATAGAGACATGATTTATATTCCAAAGTGTGTCACAATGGATAGTGCATGTTCTTTTTATGAAGAAACCCGATGGGACTCTTCACCTTTGTGTTTTTTAGAGAATACACTATCAAGTTATAGTAGAGAACAAGTATCTGTTACCAGAGGTTGAAGATTTGTTTGATTAATTTAAAGTGTAAAATTTGTTCTTGAACATAGACCATCGATCTAGTGGTCACCAGTTGAGAAATAAAGAAACTAATATTCTGAATACCTCCTTCAATAGTATGTATAAACATTATACATACCTTTTTATTCCTTTTGTTCTAAAAAATTCTTTTATGGAATTTATGGTACTGATAAATAGAATATTCCATGAGTACCTCAATTCGGTAATGGTGTTGTTTTTGTACGGTTTAATCAAAAACTGAGGAATACCTTGTGCATCATCTATTATCATCCCTAGAAATCCTAAGAAATCTTCTACTTTACATGAATCTTTCATAATATAATTTTGGGATTCATAAAGTGAAATTCTTGGGACACATGGTCTCAAAACATGGAATTTCAATCAATAATACATAGGTTAAGTTCATTATGGCATGGGATAGGTAGAAAAATATTTTAATGATTCATACCTTTTTAGTCTTGGTGGGCTATTCTCGGTGGATCGTTAAATATTTCTCCAAGATGGTTTTTCTAATGAACATTCTCACATGGAAAGAGTAATGTGTTAGTGGGATAAAAAATGGAAAAATATTTTTTATGAGTTGAAACGTTTTTTGACTTATTATACATTATTTTAACTTCTAAAGGATGGCTAGTTATATGTGACAATTTTTAATATATTTAGTTTGGGTTGGGATGATTTATTATACATAGTGATCAAGTGGTGGCCATTGTCTCCAAACAGCTTTGGCCACATGAGAGAACTATCCAAATTAGGATCTCGAAATAAAATCCATGATGAATTCTATCAATAGTTAGTGGAATTAAAAAATTTCCTAAATTTTTACTTTTAATTATTACCACAAAATATTAAGTTATAACTTCTCCCAAAATGAATTAAACCTTACGTAGATGTGACGGATGGAGTACCTACAGTATTCATATATTGACATTTTCTACACCACTGGTAAGTTAAATATCATTTTTTATTCATTAATAAAGAATATTTAAATCCTAGACCTGCAAGAATCATCAATAGAGTTTAATCTGATGGATAAATTTTCTTAGTATCATTTGCGAGTCTTGGAGACTATGACTAAGTTTTGTCCAACTAATTTTTTGTTGACCTTCTCTCTTCTTGAGATGATTCTTTAGGAACAATAGCTTCATATTTAATTTCATCACATTGCTGAGTTTTTTTATAATGGGAGGACCATTGGTGAGTGTTATTTCTACTTTCATGGTGTTCTATGTTTCTAAAATAGTTATTTTGTACATTTTCTAATAAGAAAAGTTATGAAATGGGGTTTTTATAATACAAAATGGGCAGTGTACCTGGGTACCATAATGATGTTATATGATATGTGTTTATGATTCTGGTGGCTAGGTATGAGATGATACATCACTAAATTTGTTTCTCATTGTTATTGTTATCACCATTTCATGGTTGAGACTATAAACCTTATGGGTTTTTTTATCCCCTTCATGTGACAACTTAGATGTGGGATTATATTTCAATGGACTTCGTGGTTGGGTGTCCCTATACACCTTGGTTGAATAATGTTATACCGGTTGTGATTAATTGGGTGAACAAAACATCTCACTATATACCCATTCCAGATACGTCTATCATTTACAATTTGGGAAGTCCATATATGGAAGAGTTTATCAAATTTCATGGAGTTCCTTATATTATTGTATCTGGAAGGGATCCCAAATTCACATCTCCTCTTTAGAGAGGCCTCTATGATGCATTGGGATCCTATTTTATTTTGAGTATAGAATATCATCCATATATGGATGGACAGATAAAAAATATATCTAGATCCTTGAATACATACTACACACATGCATTCACAATGTTTGTGGATCATGGAATAAAACTTTGGTACTGGTTGAGTTTACATAAAAAATTAGTTAATAGTCATCTATTAAAATGGATCATTTTGATTCCTTCTCTGTCTGACCTTGAAAATCTATGTTTAGTTGTTTTGATAATGACAAAACATCCATGGTTGGACCAATTTTGGTCCAAGAACTATAGTTATGATTTATTTGATCAATCAGGTAATGGTAATGAAATTGAGCTAGTATAAATACTATATTGATAATTTATGTAGACATTTATAGTTTTCCCTGGGTGACCAGATGTTTTCATAAGTTTCACATCATTTGGGCCACAGATAGCTCAGAAGATATGGAAATATTATGCCCTAGTGTGTGGGTCCTTTAGATATTATTGAGTGGGTGGAAAATTTTAATTACCATCTATCAATTCTAATGTATCCGAAATAGATATATAGCATGTTTTATTTATCCTAGCTCAAGAAGTATCTTTTTTATCCTTATCTTGTCTAGAGATATAGAGACCTTTATATTGAGAATGGATTATCTATGACTAATAATCCAGTTAGGATTATAAATTTTGAGACAAAGTTTCTTCATGAGAAGACTAAAAATATGGTCTATATAAATTTTTAACATGGTTATAATCTATATTATAATTGGTATAATAATGCTGATATGAGATAATAGTGTCATCATTTCTTTGATATGGAAGCTTCTTGTTAGGACTTATGGGGATATTTTTTTATGTGGGGGATTTAACATCTTATTACTTGATTTTAGGTACTTATAGCCCCTTGTTTTTATCTCATTATGTTTGGGGGTTGTCTCATGTTTCTTCAAGTAAAGTTTAAAAAAATTAGATTTTTGGGGGGCTATTCATGGTTGGTGCATGGTTAGGGAAAATCATGTAGTTTGGACCAGCAAACTTTTCACCCTATGCTGAGATAATAAAAGAGGTGACCAATTTTTATAAAACATTAAACCTGGGATATTGGGGGTCTACATGATTTTATAATTGATAAAATAATCATGTGTCTATACCATGCACCCTATCCAAAAGTCCAGTAAGGGTTCACGGTTTAGTGGCATGGTTATTACCAACTCTACAGCCCTACCCAAGGGATTTTTTATGTAGGTTTTTATTCACATGATGTTTTAATTGAAAATATAGAGACCCCCAGTTTAACCCCTAATCACACCCATTCATCCCTAATATGATTCATTTTTCTTTTGAGTCCCTCAAGAGGAAAAACTAAAACCTACAACCTCTTCTCTTGGGGGATCAAAGCATCGATGATAGCATTTAATCCCCTCCTTGTAAGTGTATATCCCCTTGTTTAGTTTCTTATAATCTCCATTTCTCTTATTCTTAGATAATGATACATCATGATTCTATTAACGAATATAATCATTGATTTTAGGGATCTTAATTCTAGGTTTGACTCCTTGATCTCTATCACCTTTATTCATCATTGGAAGATCCGATTGTGGGAGTTGTGTTGATTTGATCAAGTGATTAAAGAATGTGTTTCCATAATAATTTACCCTATATTTGGAATCCTAATTAATTTATATATTTTAAATTTGTTTTGAAATGTTTTAAAACCTGTATTTTAGATGATTTTCTATTTGTTTTAAAAATGGAATAAAAATTGTGAAAACCCCCTAATATTAATGGAATTGAAATTATTGTTTGGATTTTGAGAAAAGTGATGGCTTGAATTGAATTTTGATTTGAATAATTTATTTTATATTAATTCTTAATGGAAATTGATAAAAATAAAATACTATTTGAAAGTAATGAATTGATTAAAACCTATGATTTTGTTTTGAACCTTAAAAGGCATGTTGAAATTGAAATTGGGAAATTTAATTATGAATGATGAATTTTTTTTTAATGAATTAATTTATTAAGAATTATTTATTTATTTATTTATTTATTAAATAAAATGTGAGCCTGAGTGGTTGGTAGGAAATTTTGAGAATAAATCTTGGTCTCTAACTCTTTATAATTGATTGATGATAACAACACTAATTAAACCATGTTCAGAATTATTTCCCCTGATGGGTCCCCTAAGTGGGTGTTGATTAATTTCCCATAATGGGATGTTTATTAGAGTATGTACATGTATATGATTCATGGTCATTATTTATAATTTTTAGGATCCTATAGCAAAAAACTAATGTAACTCGGGGCTTATGAGCATGGTGTTTTTTTTGTTTTTTAAAATATTAGACCAGAGATTAATTATAATATTGTTTTTGTCATGCCAACTATATAACATAAGTGTTTTATATAAATTATTTATTTAAGATTATTTCTAAAATATCTTTCATCCTTGGATTTGAAATTATGTTTCCTTTTAAAACATATAAATGAATTTTCATTACTTATTTAACATAAATTGAAAGCATAAATGTTTTAAATGTTACAGAATTGATAATGGAATAATTGGTGTGGACCTACTGGCCTGTTTAGATCACACCATACCTTTTACTTTGGGAGTTTTTAGATTTTGGTATACTAGGTCTATGTGAATGGAAATATCCTCTTGGAGTTGTTATTATGCTAGATCTCTGAGACTCTGGAGTGACAGTGGTGATAGGTGGAGCTATGGACCACCTATTTTACATGGTTTTTGAGACTTTATATTTATGGATTTCATGTTTTCTTTTGGTTATCTATATTTTAGTGTTACTTTCTCCTTGATGAGTGTTGTAATATTGTTTTTTTGTTGATTAATATTATTCAAATTCATTTCATTTGGGAAAAATATTCTAATTGATTTTATTATGATTCTAGGTACTGATTTCCAACCCATGGGTATCATAAATTAATTTCAGGATATTTCATTATTGTCTTGAGTATCATTGTACTAGGGTGTCTGAGCTGATTTTTGACATAATGTTTTTGTGGACTCCCACTCAAATACCAAAAGTAACATGAATGTTTTATAATGAGATTAAATGAAACAATTTCCCCTTATATAATCCATGTCATTATGAGTAAATATATGGTAAAATGAAAAAATAATAATAATTTGAATATCCAAATCCTTATTAAAATAAAACTAATGGATATATTAAACATACAATAACTATTTGAGAAATTATCTCAAAAAATTAAAATATCATCATCATAATCATCATCAGGTGTTTTATTTGGACTAGTGACCTAAAATATCATTGTTTGATCTATAGTCAAATTTCACTTACTATTGATAATATAAAATATGGAGATGAATCATACGTGTTACAACTAGAGACATCTTGAGAGAGGGGTGAATCAGGGTTTAAACTGATTTAATCATTTATCTTTACTTATAGCTTATTTATTTAAGATCTTGCTCCCATATTGGAAATAAATGTATTCAACACTTCACTAATTTATCTATGAACCCGTCTTAACTGGATGATAAAAAAATATGAAATAAATTAAATCGTGAGAGGGAAATAGTAGTTTTACTTTGTTCTCCATTAAAGGGTAATCCAATGATTATATACCAATAATGGGTTTGTTATAATAAGAGGAAATACTATGCACTTTATTGTAATAGTGCACCAATGATTCTAGGGAAACTCCATATCATTCCCCTATACTCACTACATAAGTGAAGGACATCAAAATTTTATAGACATATGGGATTTTTCATGATCAGCGAGGTAAGAACAAACTATTTACTTATTTAACTCCATGTAGATACTCGGTTTATCTTCACATTAGTTTTACAATTATTATTCAATCCATATGAGATTTATTACTTGATATGAGTATAAATACATTTTTTCCCATGAACACATCAATAGTAACATTCCCTCTAGATGAGGACAGTCCTAGACTAGAATTATTCTATTTTACTCCTTAAAAAACAGATGTAGCACTAATATTCAACCTTTATTTTAGAATAATTTCTTCAAATAAACTTGATTTTTTCACAAGTATTATTTTATAAACCATATCTTTCATCTTCTTGAGAAAAAAAAGTTACGAAAATATATACATTGTCCCCACCTTTTCCTATCAAAACTAGATCATAAATTCTTCTCTTCCTCACTTTTTTCGACTCAATGATATATAATAAAAAAAATTTATTCCTTCACTGTGGTTATTCTTCTTCATATACTATGATTACATATTATTTAAATATCCACATGAGATATTTTCTATATTTTTAATATCAAAACTCTTAAAATATTTATTTCTATTTTCACAATTTGAATTTTTCAACAGATGAAATTAATTTTATAAATCATAGCTCTTTAATTATCCAAAAACATTGTAAAAATTATTCTCTCTACTTCTCCATAAAATTCAGTATTTTTATTCTTCTTTATTGAATTATTTATTAATAATAAATTAAAAAAATTAATACTATTATGCATGTCGACACATGGGGAGAGACTTAGAGATATAGTGTGATTCCATTCAATAAAATAATTTTCACAATCCCCCAATAACTAATAATATCCTTTATTAATCCTAATTTAATATTTTTACATTCTTATTTATCATGGAATGATTATTTAAATCATTATATCTAACTAGATTAAATCATCCAAGGAATAACTCATTCATTCACTTCCTTTGAGCAGAGACTTTTATATATGTTCAATGATAAGTCTTACAATATTCAGATAAAGTATTTTGAGAATCCAAAATGTATTATGAACTCTATATTATGTCTTCTAAAATCAAAAAATATTATGAAATCCAAATAATTCTTCAAAAACCTACAAAGACTTATATAATTAACATTTTTTTAGGATTCACACCAAAAATGTTATACCGATCATTGGTTACTATTACACACCCAAAAGAATGTCTTAAGAAGTTTAGTAAAGTCTTAAATATACTTCAATTCAATAAAAAATCCTTATAAATTCTTGATAAAGTTTACACGCACATGAAAACTTTTAGACTTTTCTAATTCCTCAAATTCCAGGCCTATTAAAATTCTTAATAATACAAGAAACTTCTTCCCATTTAAAAATCAAAAATCAATCCAAAGTACTAATAAATAAAGTAATTTATATAGAAAAATATAATTTTTTTTCCTTTCTCAAATTTATGTTCATAAAAATAATTATGGAATCAAATTAGACATCAAGACTTTTCATTTTTTTATTCACCTCATGAATCTTACTTATAAAAACTAAAATTCTTACATATAAGCAAAAAACGTTTCTTTAATGGATTATAAACATTAGTATGTATAATGATAAGATTAATATGTATAAAAGGAATTACCAGACACAAATATGTCATCCTCTTTTAATAAAAATAAATTTAAAGACAGATATCCTTATATATTCAAGATAACTTTAGTAATTTTTTAGTATCGTAGTCCAATTTCTATATTATGATGCTTCTTCAAATCAAATTATATATTTAGAAAAGGTATAATCTAGAAATATTAATACTTTTACCCTATACTCACAGTTCATCATCTCTTTAGAGAAAATCATTTGAGATTTCATCTATCAATAAAAATATTAGTCTCCCAATTTTCTCACTAGATTATCATTCATAACATCCCCCTACATATATATCTTTCATCTTACATCCTAAGAACTATAACTACAATCCAAATAACTCAAATGTTTGATTCGTGTATATGTACAACAAAATTTGATCAATTATCATGTCCTCTCCTACTTCTTTACTTTTCAATAACTCCATTTTTGTCATTGTAATTCATGAAATCAATTCGACACATATTTTCAAGAAATACAAATTACATCTTAATAGTTACAACATCCCACCTCATCAATGTTTTTGAAAATATTCCCTAAAATCTAAAAACCTTATAGAGAATAGAATAACCCCTCCCCCATTCAATCATACTTCTTCTACATACACCCATTTTAATAAAAGTATGCTCTATAATATCATTAATCTATATAAAGGTGGTCCTAAGGCTAGATAAATCATTTAAAACACATATTTAGAGATTTTTTTCCTTATATAATGAAACTTCTCTCCCATCCATTTATATATAAGTATTTCCACATTTTGTTAAAAATATATAATCTATTCAAAACCATCTCAATACACCTCTACAAATAGATTCAAATCATCAAAACATGGCTTAATTTAATACTAATTAGTATGTGGAACCTTCATAACCACTTGTTTATAGATCCTTTGTAATTACTTAAACTAGTTATACCACTCTTTAGATACAAATTTATTAATATACACCATTCTGAATTTTCATTTTCATCCTCTGAACAACTTATTTTAAAAAACATTGATTTTTAATCCTTGAAGATATGATCCTTTTCTTCCAAACTCAACAGTAATCTTAATTTAGGAATTTTTATTAAGTAATTTTTCTAATTTTTAATTGAGTTATTGAAAATTATCAAAGACAAATAATCTAGATAATGATATAGGAAACAATATTTAATGTCAAAAAAAACAAAAGTTTTCCATGTTAGTCACCTACTTCTATAATCACTTAAATCTTTAGTAATCATCAAATTTAACTCATCTTATGAACTAAATAAAATTCACAAAAATACCATCATATTATAAGTAATAAAATTAAAAGTTAGTGATGTGTACAACTTTTTCACTCAATTGATACTACTTTTAAATGATAAATTAATTATTCCACTTGTCACTTGCATTAAACCTTTCTTCATGGGAATTCCTCTTTTCCATATAAGCATTAATATCCTTTAAGTACATGTAATCCAATCCCCATAACTTCAAATAACATTATATGAAAGATAAGAAATAATCTTCCTTTCAAGGACACTTGCAGTTCATTATGCTTCTTTATTTTCAAATACTTTTAGTATCTTGTAAAAAGAAAAAATATTCCACCACTTGATATAATATTAACAAATAAAAATAAAATCCATTCATGTGACCACTTATTTATTTTGAGTAATATTAAAACTATTAGTGATATAATATTACTAGATTTATATAATGTTATTAATTATTTATCATGAAATGTTTCTTCATCCATTTGGTTATATTATATGAGACTTTCATGCTATTTTCCATTCCAGATCAAGTTATTCTTCCCGTAATTCCATATTTTGTAAGGAAATTCATCACAATATGAAAATTAAATTTTCGACATTAGAATTCAAAGTGGTTTTTTAAAACCCCTTTCTAATTAAAAATCATCACCGTAACCTTATTTTAGGCATGATTTCAATTTAGACTTTCAATATTTCAGAATTCACTAGTTTCCTTATTTTACCATTAGCTCAATCGCATGGTTTCTTCCGGTATAATCACATGCCATGGATTATATCTCCCCTAAACTCCTCACCACTTTTAAAAGTTATTAAAAACATATAAATACTTGGGGTTAAGGTAACCTCCAACTACCTCATGTAAATAAGTGTGGTTGGCCTTAATAGATAACACTATTTTTCCCACTTTCATCCAGGATTCTTTAGTATTGATCCTTGGATTCAAACAACCACCACAATATATTTATTTATTTTATTAAAGAACCACTTTTAAGGGAATTTGGGAACAAAAAGAAACATTATTCCACATCAATACTTACAAATATGAATTACAAAATCAAAATTCCAAAAAACCATTCACCCCGCCAAGATTGTAGCATGCAACCTAATTCAAAATTCAAAATAAACCAAATCACCAGAAATCCCATGAGTAAACCAAAGATAAAAGCACAATGAGTACTGTACATCCTTTCCATAATATGCATCACCTTGTTGTTTTCTTGACACCAGCGTCCACCACCACAAGCCGCATCAAACACTAACAAATCATTGTTTCATCCAACATCCATCATCATCATCATTGATGATGAGACACAACCACATCAGAAAGCCAGCGAAAACCGAACACCAAAAACCATAATCACCACCAAGAGAAACAAAAAACAAACACCAATGCAATAGCAAAATATAATTGAATCCACAAATCACAACTATGTAAGCACCTTTAATCTCTTTTAACCTAGAACCACAATCCTAAAACCATTTAGTTACCATTGTGTCGGATCCAACTCGAATAGGCGTGCAGGAACTTGGGGTAAGAGAAGGTTGAATGTCCAAGGATATCTTTGGCACATAACCATCATAGGGTCCAAGAAGCTATCTGGAAAGTAGCACAAAACCTTCAACAACCACAAAATCTTCACCAAGAATGGGACCAGTAGCACATCAACCAAAACCAAAAAGTGAACCGTAGCTGCATCCCTCCAAACAGGGACTTAGAACATACCATCTGAGGGAGGAACCAACTAGAAGACTACGAAAATCACCATAAAGAACTCGAGAAAGGAGAAATAGGGGATGAAAACCTAAAAGGAACAAATGCGAAGGGAAACAGGCAAAGTAGATGGTATAAGAAAATGGGGATGAAACCCTAATAAGACCACCAAACCAAATTAAACGAAATAGTAGATCAAGAATCTACCAAACAAAAAGGCCAGTGATGCATTTTCTCCCACCAACATAATCCCAAACCCACCTAAAAATAAAACAAACCCAACCAGTATGGGGATACGTATGTCAGACAAGGTCGACATAGCAAGGGAGGAAGAAGGTAAAAGATCCCATTACGAGGGAGGAGGAAGGAACAAGGAAGAGAAAAGAAGAGGGTGACCCGAGTGAATAAGATTGGAGTGGAGAGAACCTGGAGAAAGAAGCCAAAGAAGTCGATGGAGGAAGAGATATCTGAATCCTGGAGTCTCTCAAACCCTAGGCGAGGTCAATGCCGGGAGCAAAGCCAGGAGCGATGGCCAGGCGAATAGGGTTCCACCGTGTCCTTGGTTTCATATCACATATGATGGCTTCATTCTAGACAAACTAATTGTCTTCCTTACCCATAATGGGATCCATATTTTCGTATATATTGTTCTCGGTCTTATGGGTTACTTCGTTTTATGGTTTAAAATTGCCTCCTTCTTTTTCATGCTTCATTCTCTATGAAAAGGAAAATCCACCGGTGTTTTTTTCATTGTTTATAGTGTCATGGAAAAAAAGAAATAACAATTCCTTATATTTTTCATCTTCAATTTCTATAAGAGTTACCTCAGAATTATTATTCCATGACTGGTCTGTCATTAATTATACTTAATACTTTCTCATATCTAGAATAACTTCCTCCATTTTCTTTAACATCCAAATTTTCTTCATTTCCTTCAAAGAGGGATATTTTGATTGTATTATCATAGGTTTTGGGTTAAAACCTCATTGAGTCCCCTTATTTAACTCTAAGACAATAAATATATCTTTAATCATAATATATTTTATAAAAGTGTATATCCTCTCCTTGAATGTCATATGAATGGTGGATTTCATTATGAATTATTTTTCTCCATTTCGGCTGTAATATCTTTCTATATGATTTAGTTTAGAATATATAAAATAGGTATCATATGAATTATATCTCATGTAGTTATATTTTTGTTGAACTATTATTAGATTAGGTCATCTTCTATCAATGAGCCCTTGGACATATAGACACACACTCATAATGTGTCTTAATATTCCATTAAAGTAGTATTTTTTACATATCTTTGAGAGAATTTTCCGCCATAAATTTCAAGGACTGTTCTTTTAATAAAAAATTATATATTTGAAAAAATAATTACTCTAAATATTGAGGTTTCATTTTACCCATTTAGGATATGATCTTTTGTTCAATCTCGTTGATCTTCTCATCATTCACTTCCAGTTTGGTAGTCATCACTTTCACTATTAAGCTATCTTCACATCCATATATTATTCTATATTTATTATATGTATTGAGAAGGATATTTTTTTCCTTAAACTAGTTCTCTATGTATATCAATTATCCTATGTTTTATAAAATATCATCCAGTAAGTCACTTTGGCCATACATATTGGCACCCATACTCATTATGTCTACATATGACAACACTTGTTTTTATTACACAACAATTTATGATTTATTACATTAGAATACATGTAATAAACCCCAATATATAGATAAGTATTGTGTATTTAAGAAATTTGGTACATTAAATAACAACTTAAAAATATTTGGTACATAATCATTATTTAAAACTTCTTTAACATGATCATAATACTCCATCATTCTAAAAACTATAGGAGATAACCTAGATAAATACATAAGAATATGATGATCTATAAATCCTAGTAGGGGAATAAAAATAGCATAACGTGAATAAATTATTACTTATTATACAATACTCATTTCAATGGGACATAAAAGGGGTGACAATCATAAACACAAACAATGAGGCACGATGTTGAATGATAACATAAAGGAAACATGGGAATGTGGAAACAACTTTAAACAAGACATCATAAGCATAATTCACGGTTAACCACCTTGACATCATAACATAATTTTCTTAGTATAAACTACCATTAACCATAAATTTATTCTCATGAGACTAAAACATTAACTAATGCATTGGAATGATATCTGGTTTCACCCATCATAATCATATCATGTGCGTGATTAAGTGTTCCATGTAGTTAATTTAACATAATAACATATTTCAACACATTTAATACCATGATTAACGATCTTTGGTTACCTAAATAGACGTACCTAATAAATTAAATACAGTTACAACTATGTGAATACCCTTGAGTAGAAATGGGTGTGTGTATACACCTGACAAATGCTCATCACGAAAAATCATAGTGATCTTTTGGAAATGTAATGACAATACATGAATATTCATAAAATTGTTAAATGAGAAATAAAGGGGTATCTCGTCACATTTAATTAAAAATTAAAGTATGAGTGATGTTTAATAATATAATACAGCATAAAAATTTGTGAATTAAGAATCATAATATAGGTAGGGTGCTTGAATAAAAACATTTTATGGAAAAATCACTAGATAATTTCATCAGCATAATGTGGTTTATTAATGAATCGTCTGTGGGATTAATGATAGTGAAATGGGTCACTCATAAGTTTTAAATATTAAGTTATTAAATAGGTATGTTAAAGATAATATCACATTAATATCATTTATAATACAAAGTTCTTTACCTAAATAATGGCTTGAATAAAGAGGATAAAGAGATGATCCCTTATTAAATTTCTATACTGTAATGGCTTAAGTAAATGATATAATGAGATAAGATCAATGATAATTAATTATTAGGAAAAAATTAAGTATTAGAGGGATATTTTTAAATTCATTAAAAAATATCCAATTGAGATTAAAAATTCTAAATACAACGATGGTTATTTAATTTAAAAGAATAGAGATATGTCACCTACCTTTATAGAGTGATTCCAAAAGATTGGGAGAAGCTTCTTGATAGCTTTGGGAAACCATCAGAGAACTATAGAGAAAGAAGGGTATAGTAATTACATGATAAGAATTTTTTTAGTAAATAGTAATGGGTGATTGGGTGGGTTTATATAAGAAATGATAGGGGAGTTCTTTATTATTTCTCAAACCTAGGTTTTGGAATCAAGATAATAAAATAATGAAAACAACAAAACATCCATAGTTTTTTCTTAATATTTATACCAAATAGGATTTTTGTAGTTTATTCTATATTTAAAAGGTCCTAACTCAATAAAATACTACCCTTAGTGATGTAGAAGTGAGTTGTATTTATAAAGAATTGATTTGAAAATCATAAAATATAAAATAGGCTTTGGGGGATTAAAAACACTTCTTAACATCAATTAAATGGCCTAAAAGTAACAATATTTTAAATGGATAACATATATTTGGTTGACAATACAATTTATATAATATATTAAATCACTTTTGAGTCATTATGAGGTCATAATACATACTGTATTCTATTATATATTTAATTTTTATCCAAAAATATATTGGTCTCAAAATATTATAAATAATTAAATATTGGATAATTTTGACATGTGAATTCAAAAATTAATATTTATTTTATCCAAATACTTCCTTAAATTTTTTAAATTTTACTTGTAAAATAGGAATCCAAATTTATTGAGAAATGATGGGTGTTTTTTTTAAATAACTATTTTTAAACCCTTATAAAAATTACATTTGACTTCATAAAAATTATATTTTCATTTATATTTAATAATTATTTTATTATTTTATTATAATATTAATAAATAATTTATTTTTAAAATTCATGAATTAATCAAAAAGGTATATTTAAATTGAAATTTCATATTACAGAAAAATAACATTTGTGTTTATCTTATTGAAATAAAAAACATTTATAAAGTAACAAAAATAAGAAGTTAATATAATAATAATTATAGCTAAAATACAATATACATATTCATATTTTTAGGGTTTTGACACAAATCCCTTTATTTCACCATTAAATGCCCTAAGGGTAAGGTGTGTGATGGTCATATTTTCATGGGGTGGTTCTACGTACATGGTTTGGGTCATAGTCTCAATGAGCTTAAACATATCCTATAAATGGTTTTCCGAATTCTTTAGTTGTTAGATCTCATATTGGTCTTAGTAAATGGAAAATTCCATTGACTCTATATCTCTTGTAATCTCTAATAAATTAGATTGATAGTATATGATCTTATTAGTTTAGTTTGTTGCTTCTTTTTTTTACACCAATTGGATTTAGCATAACCCCATATTAATCTAATTATATAATCACTATTAATATCTATATTATCAATTATGATTATTTTTAATGGTTTTTAAAATTTTATAGGATATAATATTCCAAATAAGTGAATATGTTTTCTATAACAATAATACATAACATGAAAGTTAATTCAATCATAAACGGGAATTTAATTAATAAAATTTTGGGTCATTACTATCATCACCCCTTGATAAGATTCACCAAAAAAAATTTCATCTACCATGTTCAAATAGATGAGGATAATTATATTTCCTTACCTACTTTGGTTCCAACGTCGCTTCTTAAATCATGTGGTTTTCTTATAGCACTTTTACAAGGTACATTTTTTTATTTAATAGACCATTTCCATCATTATCTAAGGACTTTATTAGATTCTCTTCATATGAATAATAATTCTACAATGTTACAGACTCTACATTCCCCACATTTAAGGGTTCTATTATGTACTTCCTTAAGATGGGTACAATAAACACATCGTGTACTTCAAATAAGTTAGTTATGAGTTCTATTTGATGGGCCACAGCTTCGATACAATCAAGGATCTCAGAGGGACTGATGTATCTGAGATTAATATTTCACTTCTTACCAAATCATATTAATTTCATCCATGTAGATATAAAAAATGAATACTTTGTGTCTAACCTCAATATACTAGCCCTGTCTATTATTTTTATCATAGATTTTTTATTGACTCTAAGTATCCCTGATGTGCTGTTGAATGGTTCTAACCTTTTCCACTATTTACTAGACCATTTTACAACCCAATAGTTTGTGTTTACCAACATCATCCCAACATACTGGTGTTTTTTCCCCTCTTCCCATAAAGGGCTTTATAGGTATCCATTTGGATGAATGAGTGAAAAATATTATTTTACATGAACTAGACCAAAGAAAGATGTTAATATTATCCTATGTTTTAGTAAATTGATAATTCTATTAACATGTCCTTTAGTGTCTATATATTCTACTCAGATTATCCAAAAGTTTGTGGTTGATAGGTCATGATGAAGTTCAACACGGTATTTTAGGAATTTTGGGGACTCTTCCAAAACTTGTATGTAAATCTAGGGTCTTGATATGATACAATAAATAGTGTTTTTTAAATAATCCTTTCCACTTATCTAAAGTATATCTTTTCAAGTTGATCATGTGATAAATCCTCTTGAATAGTAATGAAGTGGGTAGTAATTATAATATGATCAACCGCTTCCCATATATATTTATTTCATCTTGGTAACTTTCGAAGACCAGTGAAAAAGTACATTTTCTTGATTTCCAATTTCCATATAGGTGTGGCTAATGGTTTCATCTTCCTAGTGTAGTTTTTTTATCTTTCACCTAATGACATGTAAGAATCATTGATGAATATTTTGCGATCTCTTTCCTCATATTTTCCCACCAATAGTTATATAATATATCTCAATTAATATTTGTGATCTTTTGAATGATAGAGAAGTTCAAGATATTTATGTCATCCAAAATCTCATTCTATAACCCATGATTTGATGGTACAAATATTCATAACCCAAATTTTAAAACTCCTTTGTTAATTATGAACCCGAATGATTTTTTTCCCTATAGATTCCTCCTTCTTTTTAATTTCAACATATTCTCTCAGATTATCATTTATATTCTCTTGAAGGGTTGGTTGAGTATTATTTTTTGAAATTATTGATGAAAATACTTTCTTTTTCATTCCCATGTCCATCCTTTTCAAGTATAAAATGTCTGGATCCTTCTCAATTCTCATCAATGATGGAATAGTTGTATCTTTCTACTTAGATAATATACCACTTTATTTTATTTCCCAAGATGGTAGTGGATTCAGAATTTACAGTCATTAATCATCTCTAACCATCTTCTCTAGAAAATATTCAAATATTTTAGTGTGAATATATATTTATGGATTTAATGGTATATATATTTAAAACATTTACTAAAATAGATAATTATTCCATATTTTCAATTTGAAGATCACTAAATCCAAATAAAGATCATGAATTGGGTGGTTCTATTCCTGGAATTTTAATTACCTTGAGTCATAGGACATCACATTTTCATTATGAATTAGTACTAATCCCAATACCTTCTTAAAAAAATAATTGTTTACAATGAAAAGTTCTCCACTTGTGGGCATTGTAAGTATAAGTGAAATGATAATCCTATTTTTACACTCCTTGACACTCTCTTTTCATTCATTATTCAAAAAAAATATGAATCCATTTTTTGTTGTCTTGGTTCGAGGGTATGAAAATAATGATAAATTTCTTACAAATCCCCAACAATATTAAGAAATTTCACAAAAACTATTGAATTATGACATGAATGTTATCCTAGATCATCCTTAAATTTCATCATTTATTAAAGGGTCCAAAGATATACCATTAGTTATGATAATGTTCCCAAATAATGATACATCCTTCAACCATAAATCCCATTTATTATACTTTGAATAAATCTTCTCCTTTCCTATGTTCATTAGAACAATACTCAAATGCTCCTCATGATCCTCCTTTATTTTATATTATATTAGAATATCATCTATAAGGATAACCTAAAATTTTTTAATGTAATATTTATTGTATCTTTTTTTCATGTCCATAAAGATTTATAGAGCATTAGTGATTCTAAATGGAATTACTATGAAATCATAGTACTTATACCTTCTAAAAAAAGAAATCTTGGGGATATCCTCCTTTTTTACCCATACCTGATAATTCCTTGATTGAAGATCTGCCTTGGAGAAGTATTGGGAACTACATAGTTGATCGAACAAGTCTTAAATCTATGTAAATGTAAAGATTTTCTTTATCATGATCTCATTGATATCACATAAATCAATATAAAGTAACATTTACCCATAATTATTCTTAAAGAAGATGAATGGTACATCTCAGAGTGAACCACTTGGGAGTATGTACCCCTTATCTGAATTCCCCAATAATTTTTTCATTAGCTACTCAGTTTACAAAATAAATTTTAAATAGATTCTTGGATATTTGACAATCCCTAGGTATAATTTCAATTGAAAATTGAACCTCTCGACAAGGGGTAAGACCATGAAATTATTTAAGAAACCCATTAGCATATTCCCCCAAAATGGTCATGTCTCTAAGGGTGATATTTTCCTTAGACTAAATCATTTGAGCAAGATATTATTACTCATCTGGAAATAATTTCTTTTATTAAGATTTTTGGTGGAAAAAAAGATTCATCCACCACCTTGTACTTGTAGAAAATATTGGACGATTCGCAATATAGAGAGTGATTTACTTCTCATGAAAATTTATGTTTTCTTTATTTATGTAAATCCTATTCAAACACATAATTTCCTCAAATTAAACTAAATAGTGTATAAAAAGTCTCATTATGAAGGTATTAACATAAATTTCAATAGGATATGATTTATATACATAGAGTTAAATAATTTCAACATTTTTTATTTTCACTGATAGGTTTATATCCATGATTTGAGGGGGTATTTAAATAGTTCCACTAAACATTCCTTCTATAAAAGAATGCATATAACAATAATAAAGAAGTGTTTTCATTATTATTTACTAGATAACTAAAATACCTATCACCACTTAATTTTTCTGATCCGACACATTTGGTGTGATGGTATATTATAACCCTTACTTCATTAGAGATTGTTGGCATTGATTTTCTTTGATGATCATTAGCTCAAGGAAGTGGTTCGCATAGTGTATTTGTTCATTGAAGTTGAAACATTAGACAATAGTATGAGAGTTGACTAGAAAATCCCTCTCTTTCAATGCATTGGTGGGTTTCTCCCATTATCTTTTTCTACATAGATACCCTTCCTTTCCACACCAATATCATTTTCTTATCCCCTTCAACAAATTTCTACTGTGAATCTTTATACACTTTAGACATGTGGGATGTTTATATTTCTTGGTATCATTATATTTATCGATTGCACCAATAGAAAAAAACTCCACTTTTTTACTTCTTATCCCTATGAGAGCCTTCAGATTTCCTAACCTCTATTTCAAATTTGAGGGCATCTCATATAATTTCCTCACATCTATCAAAGTCCCAAATCTCTATGTATTTTCATATACTCAGTTTTAGACAACTAAAAAAGTGGTAAAATTTTAATTCAAGGGTTATGAAAAATCCATAGGTGTATTGTGAAAGTCTTGTGAATTTTTTCTCACACGCTCGGATGGATTATTTTCCTTTTTACTTAAGGTTAAATAATTACCTTTAAATTTTAACTTAGAGAGTGCGATGATAATATTTTTGAGAAAAAATGTCCAGAATTTCTTCCACCCCATCACTTTGATCTCTTAGTCATGATTCATATTCTTGATCAATGTACACCATTGATTATATTACCCCTTAATTTGATAAACAACTACTATAACCTTGTATTTAATAGAACATTAAAGGATGAAGTAGATATTTTCATTATAGTTGATTCATTTTTCTATGATTAAGGGATCGGATAATCCATTGAATATCAGAGGCCTTTGTTGCATAATGTCCTCAATTACAGCTTGTTATTGATTAGGGGGATTTGATGATTCTACAAGATTTAGGAGTTTATTCAAACCCAGAGTCAACTAAGAGAGTATTATTTCAATGTTTTTGATTCTTACTCCCATTTATTTGGGTATCTCATTTGGGTATTCATCACATTTCCATTCACATTGGTTGTTTACTTGGTTCCCTGTATTTTCTTAAAATTGTCTACAATTAAAGAATAAATAGGGACGGGTACTTTTAAACAATTAAATAAAAAAATTATAATCTATTGACATTAAATAGATAATTTATAAATGACTTTTATTTTTTTTAAGTTAAGAATTTATGGTATTAAATCTATGTTATCCATGATCTCTTTCCTAACATAGTCTCTTATGGTCATTTTCCCCTTAATAATTTTTTTTAATGAGCTTATAAATTTACCATAGCATATCACAAGGGAGTGTCAAACTATATGTGCAGTAAGGCTCATTGGTGTGCATCAGTTGATGATCAAGTCCATCTCAATGCTCCCTTTTCAAGATTATTACCCCTATGTACCATTTTGTTATATCCATATCCACTTATTGCATCCAAATTGGTATGTAATTTATTGGACACCACGTACCCTATACTTTACCAAAACATATGAATTCCTTCCAATGTTTAGTATTATCTCTAACTATTTTTCTAGAGTTTTCTAATCCTAATTCAGAAAATAACTAGAATTTCCTCTAATACCATATATTGAAACCATTATCTTTATTACAAATCAATCCAAGATGTATACATAGAAATACACATAACATAACCTAAAATATTGATAATTATAGTGTATAGGGTTAACTAGGTACATTACATAATAACGTAAAAATAGGTAGTGCATCAGCATTATTAAAAAATCCTTAACAATATAATAATACTCTATTATTCCAAAAATTGCATGAGAGAACCTGGGGACATATATAATAAATGGTTAAGTGATAAATCCTAGTAAGGGATTAAAAAATAATAACTTGAAAAAATTATAACATGTTGGAAAAAGGTCAATTAAGTGGGACATAAAAGAGGTTACAATAATAAACATGAATAATTAGTATTGATATATCATTATAACATAAAGGAGACATGGGAATGTGGAATCAAGTTTAAACATGATATCATAAGAATTAGTCAAGGTTACTCACAAAGACATCATAAAAATGTGATTAGGATTACCTCTTATACATCATACCTGGAATCTCATGATACTAAAACATTACCCAATACATTGGAGTGATATATTGGGCACACCCATTATAATCATATCATGTACATGGATAACTATTCCACATAGATCATCGATAAAATTTCAACACATTTAATCCCAAGATTAGGGATTGTGGGTTACATATATAGAATTCCCGTAATAAATTATGAATAGGTAAAACTATCTGAATACCCTTTATGGGATATGTGTGTGGGTATACTCCTCATAGATGTTTGTCATTGAAAATTTTAGTGACATTTCTGCAGTTTAATGGAAGTGTTTGAAGATTCATAAAATGGTTTAATGAGTGAGAAAAGGGTCTATAATCATTTTTAAGTAAAAAAAGATAGTACAAGGGTTATTAAATAACATAATCCAACATGAAATTTTGGGAATCAATATCTTTAATACAAAGAGGTTGATTGAATAAAAACATGGCATTAAGGATCATAGGATAATTTCTACAACATAACAAGGGTACATACTGAATCATGGGTGGTATTAATGAGAGTTAAATCGGTAAATCTTCATTTTTAAATATTAATTGAATTAATAGAGAAGTGTAAGATCATATAATATAAATATTAATTGGAATACAATTTCTATTACATAAATAAGGTTCTTGAATAAAGTTGATAAAGAGAGGACCCCTCACTAAATTTTTGAATAATAATGGAATAGGTAAATTCTATAATGAGAGGGGATAAATGATATATAATTATAAGGGAATAAATTGAATAGTATAGGTATAATTAGAAATTCACTAAATATTAACCAATTGATTTTAAAACGTCTAAACACAAAGAAGTTTCTTTAGTTGAAAATAATAGAGAGAGGTCCCTTACCTTAAGAGGATGATTTCCAAGGCTTTGGAGGAACTTTATGAGTGCTTGCATGAACCTTGGGAGGACTATATAGAGGATAAGGAATATTAAAGACATGATAAAAGTTTTTTGGTGAATATTAATGGGGGAATGGTTGGGTTTATATATGAAATGGTAAGGGATTTCTTTATTATATCTCAAACATATGATTTAGACTCTATATAATAAAGTAATCAAAACCAAAAATATTACTATTTTTTATTCCAATTTATTATTCCATAGTAGATTGGTTTTAATTATTTTATAATTAAAATATACTAAATCAATAAAATATTACACATGGTGATGTGTAAGTGAGTCATGTTTATAATGCATTGATTTTAAAACCTTAAAATATAATATAAGTTTTGTATTATTCATAAAGTATTTATATAATTAATCAAATAACCTCAAAATCCTATTATTTTAATGTTGAAACATATATTTTATCAATTATACTCTTTATAGCATTTATTTAATCCCTTTGGGGTCATTTTGATTTCATAATACACACTGTATTTTATACCATATTTAATTTTAACAAAAAAAATTGATTGTCTTCAAAAATTTTGAAAAAATATATTTTGGATAATTTCAACATGATTATTCCTTAAATAAAATCTCTTTCATCCAAATAATTCATAAAATTATTGAATTTTTACATTTAAAACAAGGGCTGATATTTATTAATAAATGATGGGATTTTTTACAATAACAGTTTTCGAATTATTATAGAAATTACATTTGACATCATAAAAATTATATTAACATTTATATTTATTGAATTTTATTTAATTGTATTATTTTATTAATATGTGATTTATTTTTAAAATTCACTAATTCATCAAAAAATCAATATCTTAATTGAAATTTTATTTTACACCAATAAAATAGGGTTCATTATATCAAAATAAAAATCATTTATTAAGTAATATCATTAAGAAGTAAATATAATAATTATTCTTTTGAAAATAAAATATAAATTTTCATATTATTATGGTCATGATATATATCCCTTTATTAAAATACAAAATTTCCTTAGTGTAATGTCCATGATGGTGATATTTTCATAGGTTGGTTTGGCATACATGGGTTGGGGTGTGATACTGATGAACTTCAACTTTTCTAGTAAATAGTTTTTCTCATGCTTTAGTTGTTCCATCTCATAAAACTTTTGGTCAATGGAAAACTAGTCATGTTATATCCCTTGGATTATATGATAAATGGGCTTCATAGGGTATGACACTACTAGTTGTGACCATTTATTCTTTTTTCTATGTTAATTAGATGTATCATAACCCTATATGTAAACTAATTATATGATCACTCTTCATTTTCTATATTATAAATGGTTATGATTTCTAATAGTATTTTAAATTTTATAGGATATAATATTCCAAAAAAGTTTATTTGTTTTCTATAACCATAATACATAATAGGAAATTTAATTCCATCACAAAGGGGGTTTTATTTTTAAAAGTTTGGGTCATTGCACTACCTTTAAGGCCAGATTTACCTTCACAAATCATTTTTCCCTATATAAATATCTTTTATAAAATCATAGCCCACTTTATATATAATTTCCCATTTATTCTCCTTTTCATGTAATAATTGGATCTCGCTATGGAATTTGCATAAACATTATTTGGATTAATGACTTTATGACGTTTCCACTTCTTACATTGACTATAAACTTCTTTCATTCATTGAGGAGTAATTATTTTTATATATATATGAATCATCCAAAATAATTTTATTATAATTTTTAGCATTAATATCTATCCCCCATACAATAGTGGGTGTCTCCTTTTTCCCAGGAATCTTATTCCTACTCTTCTAATTCAATAAATTTTACATAAGGAGTACCTCTATAGATTTATTCACTAGCTTTTCATTATAACCATATTTTCCATCTACTCTTGAAATGGTTCCTCAAACTTGTCTCCTCCCCCTGATTACGTATAATAATATCAGGATTAATTTAAATACAGAATGTATTTGTATAATGATATGTGCTTTTTCATACATCATTGAATAATGATCATTATATGATCTTCTCTATTCATACATTACAAGTCCTTTCAAATTACTTTTTCAGATCAATATTCATAGTATATATTCTAATACATCATTTCTGTAATCATGAAGAACCATAAGCATTTATTTCCTCAAAACACCAAATTTAGTTCCTTATAAAAAAAACATATGTCATCATTTATTCAATGAGTATAAAAAATTCAAAAATATATACCTAGGTTTAATAATAATATATAACATTTTTAATTTGATACCTCTTTTTAAAACCAAATACACCCTCATAAGCAGGTGAATCATAGTGTAGGGTGATTTAAAATTTCCTTTAAACTTGTTACTTTATTATTTTGGATCTAATTCTCGCATATGAAGGGAAAAAGTTCAACCTATCACTTAATTATATCTATATTATTTTTTTATGAATGATAAATTGATTTGTAGTAAATTAAATCATACAAGGTACACATGGGTTTTAATTGGTTCACCAATAAGTTATACTCCATGGTGTATATACTAAATTGTGTCATTCATACAAATACATAATAATATAAATATATATATATTACAATTGTTTTTTGAAATATGAATCATCGATCATAGGAACACTAAATATTATTCCCCACTACTCACTACATTGGTGAATGAATTAAAATGTTTATATACATGATGTTCTCTACATGAATAGTAAGGTAATCATGAACTATTTACAACTTTAACTCTAAGTAAATTCTAGTTCAGTATTCATGACTTATATATGCTTATTTTTTTAAGACAGATGAGACTGGATACTCAAGATAAGAGTATATTTGATGTCTTCTACAAAAAAAATTCATCTGATACACTTTTTTAAATTTAGGATAATTATACACAAGAATTTCCCTATTGCACTTCTTTTCAACAATAATATGTAACACTGCTGATCCAACTTTTTTCAAGACTTTTTTCTTTAGATAAACCAGAAATTATCATTTTAATTCTTCATATGATCCTCTTCTTCTTCATCTTCTTCTTCTTCTATAGAACTATATATGAAAATACATACATGGCCTCCATTTATTATTAGAGGAAAATCATCAGTTTTTATATTCCTCTAATTTTCTTCAAATCACTGATATTTTGATCATAGTAGTCAAGTCATTCCATCTCTTTCTTCTTCATTTTATCTTCTTATATGTAAACCAAATATCCATGTGATATATTTTCCCTTTTTTTAATTTGTAAACCTATGAATGTTACAACATAGTTTTTACTTTTAAATTATTTAAAAAAACTATAAAAAATATATAACTAGTGACTCTTTTATTTACCAAAAACATCCAATAAAATGATATCTAAATTTATATAAACAATCCAAGAATTTATTTATTATTTCACTACCTATGGTATCAATAATAAATTACAATTGAAAAATATATACATGTATGAATACATGTAGTATGAAACTCTTAGAAATTTTATGATTTCATTCAATATCTAACTCTACACAAACCCTGCATTTTAAACCACCAACAATGTCTATAATCTGTATTTGATGGGTTTTCCTTTGAAAAACTACATGTATATATCTATATTTATCCTCATATTAGGTGTGGTTTTTGCATGTCTCGATACCCCAAAATAAATATTTTAACAATATTTGTAAATTTTAATGGATGTGCAAACATCATTTTAGTTTTTTTTATCATTGTTCAGGAACTCAGATGGAAAATATGATATTGGGTTTGATTGTGATACATGAGGTTTACCCTAGAAATAACCTAAGCTTGTTCAGAATTGGAAATTATAAGTAAAGTAGTAATAGTTGGATTCATTTAATTTCAACTAATAAATAATGTTTTTTAATTGACCGAAAATATAATCCTCAATAAACCCAGGGTTAGCCTCAAAACCATGGGAGGATTTGAGAGGAAGTTCTGAATGTTATCCAATGGTGCATCGAATCTGAGGATGAAGGGTGATCAGATTGAGGTCGATTAAGAAGAAGAAATTGTAGTGGGACTTTTTTACCATCAACAGATTCATTATTTATCAATGATCGAACCCCAAATGAAGTTAGGGAACATTATTTTTGGATATCATCCCTATTTTTCATTGATAAACATGGATTTAATTATCTACTTCTTGATATATAATTATTTTATCCTTCCCATGAACCATGTTATCTTTTATATTGTTGATCTGATAATTTTACCTTGTTAAAAATGTTATCACCATTGATATTCCATTTATGTGATTATTAGAGGATAAGTATTATAAAATTATGGTGTCACCTTTGTTCTCATTCTTTTCCCCCGACCATTGTTCTGAGTTCTTCATCATTGGACTATAGCGTTATGATTAGACATTTGTGGGGTAGGTTCGAGTGCAATTGGACCCCCATATTCATGGTAGTTTTGTTAAATATGAATGTATTGGTGTTTGATGGATGTTTTGGGATATATCATGGGATATGGGTGATAACTCTAAGGTCTTGGGATTCAGAGCCGCAAAGAGAGGTTCCATGAGATTTCAAAGGAACTATGGGCTTCGAACGGATGATCGTATTTTTATTTCTAGCCACCATAGTTAACTAATTGATGTAAAAATATAACCCCCATTTATTTTGGTTGATAAAATGGTGATATTTGCTGTGAAAAAGGAAGATCTTTAATCCTTATGGACAATCTGAGGATTCTATAAAAAAGAAAATACTCATCATGTATTTCATAAAAACACATGTCATGTACTTTTTCCCCATAGAGACTAGGGTTTTCATTTGATTTAGGTATCACACACAATTTATATGGGCCCATATACCATGTGACCCTAACTAGGAATTCAGGCCTTGTTCTAGCTAAACATACACCATAATCGATGCATGAATACATTCCATGTAATCTGGGAGTGTAGGGGTGTTCCCAAAGGAACATGAACATAGACCAAAGTGAAAAATATATGTCTTGTACCACCTATGCATTTTGTTTAGTATGAAATTTCTTCCCAAGAAATATGCAATAGAGAACACATCCAGGAAATGAGGTGGGGTTACAGATCATGTGGACCCCTATACATGATATTTAGTTACACTAAAATTTTATTCACCAATATATTCTTCTTCAGGACATGTAATTTTCTTTATGAGTAACCTATATTGAGTTTTTTCATATATAATATAAAATTTCTCTTCATTGTGGAATAAAATATACCATTTGAAGTAGTATGAGCATGACTTTTCTATAGTCGATGCTTGATGATGGTAGTCATAGGGGATAGATTTTCGAATATATAGCATGTTTAGTACTCTATTGTCACACTAGGGTGTGGGTCCCCCTTACTCTTTATATAGGGATAGTATCACACCTGTGTTTTCAATTCCATGATTTGGTTCAAATCTTCTTTGGGTTCTTAGCTTTCTCTTGGTTTTTGGGTGTTCTGAGGTTGAAATTTTGGTGTCTCGTGTGTTATTGATCTATGAACATAGTCATTGGGGTATTCAATGGTAATTATTTCCATATTTTTTCAAAGTCGTGGTGTGAGGTTGTGGTCTTTTTTAGTTGTATTAGTGACACTCCTAGTGGCACCACTTTTGGGGTATGTTGTTGAGGTGGTTTGCACCCAAGATATGAATGAGTTTTGGGTTGGAAAGAGTGTTTTGTTTTGGGAATGTTTATCCCCTATACTTGGAATATCTCTCCCCATTGGTTTTCCACTAAGACCCCCAAAATTTAGAGGATTTTGGATGGTTTTTGGGTGCCTAGAACATGACGCACGTTTTGGCCGCACAGTTTACTAAACTGTTCAGCCAAACCGTGCAAGGGTGTCCATTTCATTAAAAACATTTTTGAATTTCCAAATTTTCCCTTCTAGAATAAACCCAAATTTTCCCCATTATTCCCTATTTAGTTCCCTAACTCCATGGAGATCATACAAGTTCTCTCACCCTCCCTTTTACCTCGACTTTGAAGGGATATTTGATCAGGGAAACATCCAATCCATGCAATTAATTCTTCCTCTCTTTTATTTATTCCCTTTCTATAAGATTTCTTTCACCATTTATTGGACTTATAATGTGTCTAGTAGATAGTTTTAATACCTAGGATTTAATAAGTGGTCTTTTTGGTGAAATATTTTGGTTTAGGGTTGGTTTTCACCCCCTTATGGTGTGGCGGTGGTTCGGTTGATGTTTCACACCATGTTATGAGGGTTTCAACAAAAAAGGTAGATGATTCCATATATAGACATTACCTTACGAGTTAACATGCTTGATTAACATATTTTTTATGTTCCTCATATGTTTTTTGTGGTGAGAAAACTAATTTTTACAAATTTGGATAAATGTTTTATTTTATAATTCCATTTTAGCTTGAAATTTGGTGTTTTTCATGTGTGACTCTTGAGGTAATATTTGGGTGTATTTTATAACATATAAAATTGATTTATGTTTTTTGAAAAGGATTCCAATTATGGTTTTATAATTATTTGGTGTCATGTGTCATTTAAAATGGGTTTTTTGAATGGGTTTTATATGTATAACCTCGTTCCACTTCATAAAAGTGTTTTATGAAAATGTGTGTTTTTCACGGGTATCTTTTGTGGTATTATTTGATGTAGTTATTTAGAACTTTAGAATGGTTTAATAAATGTTTCAACTGCTTCCCATTTCAGCTTTGGTATGTTCTTTTTCTGATTCTATACTTTAAAGAAGGTCTTTAAATGGGTGTTGTTTGCAAGACATAGTTACACCCCTTGGGTTTGTTTCATGAAAATTATAAATGTTTTATTTGGTTAAACGAAGTTGGGAAAGAGTTTATATGTACTTTTTGGTGGTTATGTTCCCCTAATATGGGTTTTCTAAAGTTAAATATATGTTTTATGATTTCATTAAATTTTATAATGTTTTATAAATTTCTAAAATTCTTTACTAAATTGTAATGTGGGTATGAAACATTTTTATGGATTGTTTTTTGTGAGTTCGATGATAAAATGAATTTTTAAGGTGAGAAGGGTATTATAGGATATGTGTGTGGGGTTTTATGTGAGTTATAATATCTTTTAAAGGTATTATAAATTTTTTTTAAAGGATTTGTGGAAGTGTTAATGAAATTTGAAAAGTGTTGTGGGCTATTTTGGTGTAAATATGATTTCAAAATGCATTTGAATGAAAAATTGGATTATGTGAATTTTGTGATATATATGGGGGTTGTTTGGATAATCTGTGATGTGGAAGTGGTATTTTCATGTGAAAATTATATTTCATGGATTTTTTAAATTGTTTGATCAAAAGAGGTAAACTCAGGTATCTAGGCGGGTTGATGTGTACTAGTATGCTAGTGATACCGTTGGGTTTGGCCCCAGTTTCATGTAGAAAGTTTAATGATGACCAAACTAACTAAGGTATGATGATTATTATTATTTTGGGGGCTACTAGGTTATAGGTATGTTCCCTACTAGTGGATTGTACATGAAAAGGTATATTGTGATGGTTACTTTCATTGAGATATGAGGTACCCGGGACCCATAGCCAGGTAGTGGCTAGGGGTTAATTTCTCATTTCTTGTTATGATTAGAAACATTGTGCTTACCATTAGAATATGATATTTTTTTATGGAAATTTTTTTAGTAGTGGAATTATTTTTTAAAAGTGTTGATTCTTTAAAATAGACCACTTGAGAACTACTTTTATTTAAAGTTTCATCCTTAAGAAATTGTAACTAGCATTTCATATTTATAAAACAAGGAAGCCTTTCATCTTTAAATGTTTATCACATAGAATATCTTTGTGGTGGCATACTACTGGGATTTTTCTCACACCCTACTTAAACATTTGGGTGTAAGTATACTTGCTTATTTTTGTCGCAGGTTCAGGTACAACTTTTGTGTCAATGGTTCTTGTTTATCGGTCCTTCATGATGTCATGTTGTGGAGATGGCTTGAGGGCGGTGCCTCCTGCCATGAGGAGGATATTGGGCTGTACTTTTTGGTTTTAAACCATTTTTATAATCTTTTAGAGTTTTTTTAAACTATGTAATTCAGTTTTGAAATTTTGTAAAAGATGGTTTGGTTTGAAAAATCCAAATTTGGTTTATTGCATTTGTGTGTTGTTGTATGTTTATACACATGGGTAAATCATTCCCAGCATTAGTTTTATGATACCCAATCAATTGTTCCAGCCCATGGGGATTGGGAACGCCCTTTGAGAATTGTCACAGGCCGGGTCAGGAGCCATTTTAGATGGCGACCAGATTCAGTTTGTGACAAAATGGTATTAGAAGAGGTTCAAGATTAACTCCTTCGGTTATGTTATTTGGGTAGGAGACAGGATAGTATAGAGCTAGGATTATCAAGAATTCGACTTCCATTTGTGGGTAGTGTTCCTACTAGAAAACCTCATGATGGGATTCAACTTTCTATGGAAGTCATGATTTATCTGATTTCTTTGGTTTTTTTGTTTTAATAATGATTATTGGAAATGAAAAGAGAGTTGTGTTAATGGTCTAAGTGAGATTGCAGGGCCTGGAAAGACATGTAGAGCAAGGTATATTCCCTAAAACAGTCTCTATGATGGTAAAATGATTGGAATATGTACACTAACCATTTTTCGAAGTCACACATTAGAACTAGTTTCTTCCTGCATCATCTTGTGTTCTTTAGTTTCAGAATCCTAGAAGTTTGGTTATAAAGAAAAAATCACATGGTTTAAAGAAGTGTAATGATTTTTTGAAATCATTTGATTAATAAATAAGGAGTGTTTTGATTTTTGAAATGTTAAAAATAATTTTTTATAATTGTTTTCAAATGGAAAATGGGGTGTTTACACCTCTTTTGAAGGCAGGAACTATGTTAAAGTTGATTTTGAATTTTTTTACAACAGTTTTTTCTAAACTATTGAAAGGTGTTTTAATTGGATGAGATGTTTTAAAATTTACCTGAATATATTGAAAGTGGGTTTTCATTTGAATTTTTGTGTCTTTTTAAAAAGTTTTTTAATGTTTAAATTGGGATTTTGATCTCATAGTTAGTGGTCCTAAGAAAAAAAAGTGTTGTTTGAATATTTTGGTTTTGAAAAGTGGAATGAATTTTCATTTTAACCTTTGGTATTTTCATGAGAGACCACATGCATGGGGTTATATGGGATGACGGATGGTAGATTGCATGACTGGATGATTGAAGGGATGGATATAAGGTGGGTTTATGTGCGGCATAGAATCATGCATGTGTGAGGCCCATGGGGTACCATTGGTGGATATGCTAACCACGGAACTAGTTTTTATAAAACTAATTATTTTAAAGGAAAATTTATGTCTTGATGTCTGAATTAGGATGGTGTGTATTATGTGTTTCTGAAAATGTTTTTTTTGTGGGATGTGTTGAGTCCAATAAACCCCCTTGTTTGAACTATTTTTTGGGTCTGTGTTTGGTCGGTAAGTTGGGATGAAGGGCTGGTTAGTGGTCACTTTAGAGAAATGTTTCTATATTCCTTTACATTAGTCCTTTATTGTGTTTGGATCTAGTTAGTGGCATGTTTTACCAATGTTCCAATTTGTTTGTGTCCTTGGGTTCTCTTGTTGGATAAAATACTCCCCCATTAAGAGTTAGTGCACTATTAAAGTGCAACCTGGATTGTTTTTCTAATGGTAAATCCTCCAGTTGAACAATATAAGGAATATTTTTCTCAATCTTTTGAGGTTTGGTTTACACCATTTTCTTTCTTGGGTTTTTGGATACTCTTGTAGTGGGATAGTACTCATGGAAGGTTAAAAGAGACCTTAGTTTCTTAATCTACTTGTTTCATCGAAGGTGGAAGTGGTCTGGGGTTGTTAGTACGGATGAGTATCTGGATGGTTCCTAAGAGGTCCTATGGGTCCTTTATAGTATCTTCAAAGTAGGAGTTCATGTTAAACCACCAGCATAAGAAATCTAGTCATGAAAAGATATTATGGAAACTTTTTAGAATCGTGTTCTATTTTAGACTTGGCATTAGATGCCTTTCCTTGTATTTTTATATCAGTCATAGTGATCATGTTCGGTGAAGCCTTGTGATATCATGTGCTCGTTTGACTATAAAGATGAATGTCGTGAAATCCTATGAGAGTCTCTATTATGTTGGAAGTATGCCTCCCTTGGAAAAACATCAAAAATACATTGTTTCAGAGAAAGGTTTTTATATGTGTCCTTTACATCTATTATTTTTTTACCTGAAGAATCAAGGTGTTATGTGTGTCAACCCTTTATGGATTTGTTTCAGTGAATTTTCTAGTTAGGTTAAAGTGAGTTTGGGAGTGTTTTTTTCTTTGTAAACCTATTGGGGTTTGTGGTGTAGTTTTTGGTAGCACCACAAGAAGAAGTTTTGTTTGGGGGTTTTCAAAGACTAACTATGAGGCAGAAGATGCTTCAATCATTTGAGCTCCAACCATAGGTCTCGGAGAGAAGATGGCGCGTAGTCCAAGGAAATACCAAGGTCATTCAAACTGTTTTTAGAGAATGTTTTCAAATTTTTTAGACATTTTGATCTCACAGTTTTCACATGGTTAGTATTAACTATAGCATCCCATCTTTTTATAACATAACTTTCATTTCATTACACGGAACAGAGGATCGTTAAGGTTTAGTGTCTTGGAAACAAGGAACATAATACATGAAAAAAACATAAAAAATTATTATTAAATACTTTAAAGGCTTATCCATTAGTTCATCCTAGGTTCATTACTGTATCTCATAACCTGGGGACATACATCAAAAGAAAGGGTGGGCAGAAAGCCTAGTAAGGGAAACAAGAGAAGCATTTTTCATGTGAACTTTAGATACTTCAATAAGGACATGAAATGATCTTTAAGGCATGAGAAAGAAATCATGAGATACATAATAATAAAAATAACATTTTTCATAACCTGAAGATGTGGCTACAACATTTAATATTGACAATCGTTTCATTTCACCAAGGTCCATCCCCAAGGTGTCCTTAAAAATTACCAAGGTTATTCACCAAGGCGTCGTTAAAATGGTCATCTCTAGAGATTAAGTCTCTACCCAATGCATTGGAGCGCTATCAGGGCGCACCCTTAAATTTACCTTTATTATCATGTGAGCCACATATACCATCATCAAACATTTAATAAATAACCCATATAGAATAAAATAAATGTCTTTCATTTCATAATCATAACGTTTTAAAAACTGCTTTAAAGACATGATCTTTACGTTACTTTAAACACACGGAAAGGGAAAGCGGGTATCATGTATGTAAATACCATAATTTAAAATAGAAAATTTTGATATATATGTGAATACCCATTTAGAAATAAGAGCTTTGAGTATTCACTTCATAACATAAAATAATTTTGAGAAAATAGAGGCATTTTGAGACGAAAATTCTGCAGCATAACGGCTATGTTACAAGGTTTTAGAAAACACTGAAAAGAGAGGGAACATGGGTAGAACAATCATAATTGACCCATAAAATAGTATAGGGATATAATAAGAAGGGTATATAGACATGGTGAGGAAATTTAAAGGGAATACCATTTGAAAGGAAAAACATGGAAGAAAGACAAAATTTGATTTCTCTTAGGAAAATTCGGCAGCCTAACGGCATCACTTAAACTTCAACAAAAATGAATTGCACAGATCAAATAGGGTCTCCCATAATATGATCATAAGAGATCAGTATGATAGATATAGATATCATACCCCAACATAATAAAAAGGTACTTGAATGATTTGACATGAAAATTGAACTTGAAAAATGAGAAGGGTGAAAGAATCACTTAAAAATTTGGCAGCCTAACGGCGTCACTTAAAATTTCATAAAACTAAATGATGAGAGTAATAGGGGATACCTCATCATATAAACATGAAAGGTCAGTAAGAGGAATATAAAATAAAATCCTCTCACATAATAACATGGAGCATAAAAGGAATGACATAAAAGAGATTACATGAAAAGAAAGAGAGAGGTCGGATCCCTTACCTTAAAACATGACTCTAGAAACTCAATGTTTTGGACCTTGAGGGCTTGGGGGAACCTTGGGAGGACTCCTTGGGAGGTAAGGAGACCAGAAATTAGTTGGGGGAGAGTTGGGAGTGAAAACTAAAGGAGGAAAGGGTGGGTATTTATAGGGAAAGTGAGGGGACAAGGCATTAACGGCCAAGGGACACCTCTTTAGTGGTTTTGGAAAAACCATGGGCTTGCCCATGGTATTTGCCCATGGTATTGGCCACTTGGGACACCTCATACCTTATATTAATATTCATAATTTGACCATATTGAATATATACTTAATACATCATTTAATGATGTCATTAAACACCCGTAACTTAAAAACTATATTTTCACTATTCATCGAAAATTCAACTTTTTCAGAATAATCCCAAAATTTCACCTTAACCAAATATCAATGCTCTGATTTCAAAAATGAAATCCATTTTATAAAAACAATTTTCTAAATATTTTTAATTTAATTTTAAAATATTAACACTATTCATCGAGAATTCATTTTTTCAGAAAAATCCCCAAAAATTACCTTAACATAATATCGATGCTCTGAGTTCAAAAATAAAGTCCTTTTTATAAAAATAATTTTATAATTATTTTTAATTAAGTTTTTAATCAAAAAACACCATTCACCTGAAGAAACTAATACTTGACTAATAATTTATGAAACTGTTATTTACCCATTTTATTGAATCACATTACTTAATCTAGGTGTCTAAATTATATTAAAAATTTCTTTGAGTGAAATTACTAATCTATTTGGTCACATTACTAATCCAAAGCATAAAATCACTATTCATAATTTATTATTCATCAAAAATTATGTTGATCTTATTAGACTCCAAATTCCTTACTGAACACTTTTGTAGAAGACCATTTTTTGAAAATCATTACACATCATTAATTATTTATGGTTTACATAAATATTTAAAAATATCTTTTTTTTCAAAAAATCATCAATAAAATATATCCTAAAATTATCCGGAAAAAAGAAATTCCACAAACATCACTAAAGTAAGAGATCACAATTTATTCACTCGAAAGGATTACACAAGGAAGCTAGGGTCACGTCACATAGCCCCTTATAACACCGGCATAAGACCTAAGTGTAAGGTGTGCTATGGTGAGAGAATCTGAGGGAGGCTCAGATAACATTTCCCTAGTAGTAATCTCTACTAACTTGAACTTCCCCCATAGGCGTTTCCATTCAAGCTTGACACGCTGGAGTTCGGCTTGGGCTTGGTCCAAAGCGAAGCCCACAGATGCTACCTCCTTCCCAAGCTCTGATAAGTGGGCTTCATAAGGGTCGAGTCTACTGGATGAAGCCATCGACTCCTCTTTCTGCATTAACCATTAACTTCTTATTAAATCATTAAGAGTATGTTAATATACTACTCAAAAATATTGGGTCGTTACATTCTTCCCCCCTTATGAAATTTCTTCCCCAAAATTTATACTTGAGGCCTAGTCGAAAAGGTGAGGGTACTTTTGCTTCATTGTTTCCTCAGGCTCCCAAGTCGCTTCTTCATATTTATGATTCCTCCACAACACTTTCACAGGGTGGGTAGTCTTGTTTCGTAGGACCTTGTCTCTATGGTCCAATATCTCCACTGGCTGCTCCTCATAAGAGAGGTCATGTTCCAGTTGTACCACCTCTGGGTTCAGTACATGCGAAGGGTCGGGTATATACTTCCTCAAGAGAGATACATGGAAGATATCATGAACCTGAGCTAGGTTCGGTGGAAGTGCTAGACGACAGGCCACTGCTCCTATGCAATCCAGGATTTCATAGGGGCCAATGTGCCTAGGGATGAGCTTCCCTTTCTTCCCAAACCGCATGACTCTCTTCCAGGGAGAAATTTGAAGGAAGACTTTTTCACCAAAACCAAACTCCAAGTCCCTTCGATGATTGTCAGCATAGCTCTTCTGCCGACTCTGAGCAGCCTTTATGTGTTGTTGGATGGCATGAACCTGTTCTGTCATCTCTTGCACAAGATCAGGCCCAAGAAGCTTTCTCTCACCAGTTTCATCCCAACAAGTGGGATTTCTTCATCGCTTTCCATACAGAGCTTCATAGGGTGCCATCTGAATACTCGAATGGAAGCTGTTGTTATAGGAGAACTCAACTAATGGAAGGTGTTGATCCCATCCACCTTTAAATTCCATTGATCATAATCTCAGCATGTCTTCAAGTGTCTGAATAGTCCTTTCAGATTGTCCATCAGTTTGAGGATGATAGGCCATACTAAAATTCAATTCAGTATTCAGAGCATGTTGAAGACTTCTCCAGAATTTTGATGTGAATCTAGGGTCACGATCAAACATGATGGATAGTGGTACCCCATGATGCCTTACCACTTCCTTCACGTATATCTTGTCAAGATGATCTAGAGAGAATTCTTCTCGAATAGAGATAAAATGGGTTGTCTTGGTGAGACGGTCCACAATAACCCATATCGCATTGTTTCCATTGGATGTTTTTGGGAGACCAGTTACAAAGTCCATAGTGATATTATCCCACTTCCATACTGGTATGGGTAGTGGTTGTAATACCCCCTTAGGAAGTTTTCGTTCTACCTTTACTTGCTGACACACCAGGAACCTTGTAGTGTAATCAGCAATCTCCCTCTTGATTTTATCCCACCAATAATGATCACTAATGTCTCTATACATCTTAGTGCTTCCCGGATGTATAGAGAAAGTAGAGCTATGAGCTTCATCCATCAGTTCTTTCTTTATATCCAGAATATATGGAACACATAGTCTTGTACGAAATTTTAATACACCCACTTGATCAATATTGAAATCAGGGAACTTCCCATCTTTTACAGCCTCCAACTTCTCCTGCAGCAAAGGATCTTCTTTTTGAGCCTTCTTGATCTTCTCTAGTAATGAAGGTAGAGAAATAATTTGGGATAGGGTTGATGATGTCCCTTTCCTTATAATTCCCATGTCCAGTTTTATGATATCTTTAATAAAGGGATCTCCTAGGATCCTCATTGTTTCCAGAACAATAGGATCTTTCCTGCTTAACGCATCTGTGACTTTGTTTGCTCTTCCAGGGTGATAATGAATTGAACAATCATAGTCTTTAATAATCTCCAACCATCTCTTTTGTCTCATGTTCAATTCTTTCTGTGTGAAAATATACTTTAGACTTTCGTGGGCAGTCTATATATCACATTTCTCACCATAAAGATAGTGCCTCCATATCTTTAGAGAAAAAAAATGTCTCCAGCTCTAGATCATGTGTAGGATAATTCTGCTCATGAATATTCAACTGTCTAGATTCATAAGCAATTACCTTGTCATTTTGCATGAGGAAGCACCCAAGCCCTTTCAGAGATGCATCGCTAAAAATAACGAATCCTTCTCCGATAGAGGGTAGTGCTAACACAGGTGCAGTAACCAATCTCTTCTTCAGCTCTTGGAAACTTTCCTCACATTCCTTTGTCCAGATGAACTTAACCCCTTTTCAAGTCAACTTGGTTAGTGGATTAGAAAGCCGTGAAAAGTTTTTCATAAACCTCCTATAATTTCCCGCTAAACCAAGGAAACTACGAATCTCAATTACTATTGTGGGTTGAGGCCACTCCTCCACAACCATTGTCTTTGCAGGTTCAACCGAGATTCCTTCATTGGTTACGATGTGCCCCATGAAATCCACTTATTGTAACCAAAACTCACACTTGCTGAACTTCCCAAAGAGCATCTCCTTCCGTAGAGTTTTCAATGTAACCCTTAAGTGATCTTCATGCTCCTCATGACTTTTTGAATATATCAAAATATCATCAATAAAAACTACCACAAAGTTATCAAGGTAGTCTTTAAAGACTCAAATCATCAAATCCATGAAAATAGCTGGAGCATTAGTCAAGCCGAAGGGAATAACAGTAAACTCATAATGCCAATATCTTGATCGGAAGGCAGTCTTTGGAATATCTTCCTTCTTCACCCTCAATTGATGATAACCAGATTGAAGGTCAATCTTAGAGAAGAATTGGGCCCCGCGAAGTTGGTCAAATAAATCATCAATTCTTGGAAGAGGATATCTGTTCTTTACTGTGATCCCGTTCAGTTTTCTATAATAAATGCATAGCCGCATTGATCCATTCTTCTTCTTCACAAAAAGAACTGGTGCTCCCCAAGGAGACACACTCGGTCGGATAAACCCCTTCTCCAACAAGTCTTGGAGTTGTTTCTTTAACTCTTCTAGCTCCACATTTGCCATTCTATACGGAATCTTTGATATCGGTTGAGACCCAGGTACAAGTTCAATGGTGAACTCTACCTCTCTTTCTGGGGGAGGTCCAGGTAACTCCTCAGGAAATACATCCATGTATTCCTGAACAATCGGAACTTCTTTTATTTGTATGCTCCCTTTTCCTTCTTCATCATTACCGATTAACTCTATAAAGAAAGCTATAGGAGGTGCTTCTAGATAGGGATCAGTTCGGGATATCTCGCCTCGGAAGAAAACTGTAGGTTGTTCATTCAAGACCACTGAGATTTCCTTACTTCTGCATTTGATCTTAGCATTATACTTTGAGAGCCAGTCCATCCCTTGTATAATGTCGAATTCCATCATGGGAATGACTACTAGATTTGCGATAAGATTGTGCCCACCAAAGTAAACACTAGAGTCTTTAAATACTGTTGATTCAAGGATAATCCCACTTGGAGTCTTGACTGAAAACTCTACCTCTAGCAGTTCAGGGATTGATTCTATATTCCTTGCAAACTTAGAGGAAATAAAGGAATGCATAGAACCCGAATCAAATAAAGTACTTGCTATTTTTGAGAGGACAACAAGATTACCTGCTACCACATCGTTCGGAACTTCAACTTCAGTTGTTGTGATAGCGAAAGCACTACCTTTCTCCCTCGGCCTTTGCGGAGGTTGATGGTGATTCCCCTCCACCGCCCTCAGATTTAGACATTGGTTAGAAAAGTGCCCAAGATGTCCACACTTGAAGCATCTGACTTCGGATAGGGCCAGAACCATCTTTCCTCTATCGTTAGTGTTGGGAAGCTGAGGCTTCACCTCACAATGACAATTCCAAGAAATATGGCCTCCTCTTCCACACTTGTAGCACTTTCCACTTCCGTTCAAGCTGTTCCCCAGATGATTCTTCCCACATTTATTGCATGTGGTATGTTTCATTTCCTTTCCACCTCTTCCCTGATCAAAAAACTTCCCTAAACTGGGCTCCAACGATCTCTTCTTTTCATTTGGTTTGTGAGACCACTGTGTCTCACCAAACTCCGGCTCGACTTTCATAGCACTTCGAACTATTTCTTCATAGCTATCATAGTCCCTGTTGGCTAGATTCTTCCACATATGAGGTCGTAGTCCACCAAAGAATCTATCAAACTTCCCATTAGGTTCCATGACAAATCTTGAGGTATAACGGGAAAGCCCTGTGAAGTTCATCTCATAGCTTCCGACAGATTCATTCTCCTTCTACTTCAGCTCGAGAAACTCTTTCTCCATTCTCGTTCTCATGGAACGAGGGAAATACTTGTTAAAGAAAATTCACCAAAATTCTTCCCACTCCATAGCTTCCATCTCTCCTCGTGGCTTCGTGTGTTTGACCAGTGACCACCACTGATCGGCTTCTCCCTCTAGGCAGTAAACAGCAAGGGTGACTTTTTCTTATTCTGAACAATGAAGTATAGAAAATATCTTTTCAATGGAGCTTATCCATTGTTCCTCAACCAATGGGTCAGTAAATCCACTGAATGTTGGCGGTCGTTGACGCATGAAGGACTCAACAGAGTGTTGTTCCCTTCATGGTGATTTTGGCCTCTCAGATTGATTCAAGTTATTACTCATAACTTGAGTCAGTTGGTTCATCATTCGCATGAATGTTTCCATTCCGGCTTCCATCGTAGGGCCGTCATCACATGGTGAATTGCGGTCACCATCGGCACGGTTCCTCCTATTTCCCGCCATTTTCTAAAAGAATAAAACAATAGTAAGAAACTTATTTTATTTATGAATCTTTTAACTAAGACTTCATGCTTAGACAATTACACCTTTCTATAATTCCTTCATAATGATTCATAAAAAGATTGTGATTAACCAAACATATCCCCTGGGAGTGTCGTAACCAAGATTGCACCAAGGCCCGTTATCTTGCACCATTTCCCGTTCGAGTCTAGCTCAAAGAGGTGTTTTCGGGTTTTACCCCTATGTACATCTGTGCCAGAGCCGCCTCTACCTGCTCGTATCCATATAGGGATGTATTTGTTTGATAAACCACTTACTCAATACTTACCAAAATACAAGGAAGTTTTCCTATATTTAAACTTTTCTATAGGGTTCTTACTAAAGTTTTTATATCCTAATTTCCACAAATAACTAAACCATCCTTTGATACCAACTATAGCATCCCGTATTTTTATAACATAACTTTCATTTCATTACACGGAACTGAGGATCGTTAAGGTTTAGTGTCTTGGAAACAAGGAACATAATACATGAAAAAAACATAAAACATTATTCTTAAACACTTGAAAGGATTATCCTTTAGTTCATCCTAGGTTCATTACTGCATCACATAACCTGGGGACATACATCAAAAGAAAGGGTGAGCATAAGGCCCAGTAAGGGAAATAAGAGAAACATTTTTCATGTGAACTTGAGATACTTCAATAAGGACATGAAAAGAACTTTAAGGCATGAGAAAGAAATCATGAGATACATAATATTAAAAATAACATTTTTAATAACATGAATATGTGGCTGAAACATTTAATATTGACAATAGTTTCGTTTCACCAAGGTCCATCCCCAAGGTGTCGTTAAAAATTACCAAGGTTATTCACCAAGGCGTCGTTAAAATGGTCATCTCTAGAGATTAAGTCTTTACCCACTGCATTGGAGCGCTATCAGGGCGCACCCTTAAATTTTCCTTTATTATCTTGTGAGACACATATATCATCATCAAACATTTCATAAATAACCCATATAGCATAAAATAAATGGGTTTCATTTCATAATCATAACGTTTTAAAAACTGCTTTAAAGACATGATCTTTACTTTACTTTAAACCCACGGAAAGGGAAAGCGGGTATCATGTATGTAAATCCAAGAATTTAAAATAGAAAATTTTGATATATATGTGAATACCCCTTTAGAAATATGAGCTTTTAGTATTCACTTCATAACATAAAATAATTTTGAGAAAAGAGAGGCATTTTGAGACGAAAATTCTGCAGCATAACGGCTGTGTTACAAGGTTTTAGAAAACTTTGAAAAGAGAGGGAACATGGGTCGAACAATCATAATTGACCCATAAAACAGTATAGGGATAGAATAAGAAAGTTATATGGACATGGTGATTCAATTTAAAGGACATACCATTTGAAATTAAAAACATGGAAGGAAGACAAAATGTGATTTCTCTTATGAAAATTCGGCAGCCTAACCGCGTCACTTAAACTTCAACAAAAAATGAATTTAACAGATCAAATAGGGTCTCTCATAATATGATCATAAGAGATCAGTATGATAGATATAGAGATCATACCCCAACATAATAAAAAGGTACTTGAAAGATTTGACATGAAAATTGAACTTGAAAAATGAGAAGGGTGAAAGAATAACTTAAAAATTCGGCAGCCTAACGGCATCACTTAAACATTCATAAAATGAAATGATGAGAGTAAGAGGGGATCTCTCCTCATATAAACATGAAAGGTCAGTAAGAGGAATATAAAATAACATCCTCTCACATAATAACATGAAGCATAAAAGGAATGACCTAAAAGAGATTACATGAAAAGAAAGAGAGAGGTCGGATCCCTTACCTTAAAACGTGACTCTTGAAACTCAATGTTTTGGACCTTGAGGGCTTGGGGGAACCTTGGGAGGACTCCTTGGGAGGTAAGGAGACCAGAACATCGTTGGGGGAGAGTTGGTAGTGAAAACTAAAGGAGGAAAGGGTGGGTATTTATAGGGAAAGTGAGGGGACAAGGCATTAATGGCAAAGGGACACCTCATTAGTGGTTTTGGAAAAACCATGGGCTTGCCCATGGTATTTGCCCTTGGAATTGGCCACTTGGGACACCTAATACCTTATATTACTATTCATAATTCGAACATATTGAATATATACTTAATACATCATTTAATGATGACATTAAACACCTGTAACTTAAAAACTATATTTTCACTATTCATCGAAAATTCAACTTTCTCAGAATAATCCCAAAATTTCACCTTAACCAAATATCATTGCTCTGATTTCAAAAATGAAATCCATTTTATAAAAATAATTTTCTAAATATTTTTAATTTAATTTTTTAAAAAAACACTATTCATCGAGAATTCAATTTTTTCAGAAAAATCCCCAAAAATTACCTTAACATAATATCGATGCTCTGAGTTCAAAAATAAAGTCCTTTTTATAAAAATGATTTTCTAATTATTTTTAATTAAATTTTTAATTAAAAAACACTATTCACCCGAAAAAACTAATACTTGACTAATAATTTATGAAACCGTTATTTACCCATTTTATTGAATCACATTACTTAATCTAGGTGTCTAAATTATATTAAAACTTTCTTTGAGTGAAATTACTAATCCATTTGGTCACATTACTAATCCTAAGCGTAAAATCACAATTCATAATTTACTATTCATCAAAAATTAAGTTGATCTTATTAGACTCCAAATTCCTTACTGAACACTTTTGTAGAAGACCATTTTTTAAAAATCATTACACGTCATTAATTATTTATGGTTTACATAAATATTTAAAAATATATTTTTTTTAAAAAAAAATCATCAATAAAATATATCCTAAAATTATCCGGACAAAACAAATTCCACAAACATCACTAAAGGAAGAGATCTCAATTTATTCACCCGAAAGGATTACACAAGGAAGCTAGGGTCTCGTCACATATCCCCTTATAACACTGGCTAAGACCTAAGTGTAAGGCGTGCTATGGTGAGAGAATCTGAGGGAGGCTCAGATAACGTAGTCGTAGTAGTAATCTCTACTAACTTGAACTTCTCCCGTAGGCATTTCCGTTCAAGCTTGACACACTGGTGTTCGGCTTGGGCTTGGTCCAAAGCGAAGCCCACAGATGTTACCTCCTTCCCAAGCTCGGATAAGTGGGCTTAATAAGGGTCGAGTCTACTGGATGAAGCCATCGACTCCTCTTTCTACATTAACCATTAACATCTTATTAAATCATTAAGAGAAAGTTAATATACTACTCAAAAATATTGGGTCGTTACAGTAACCATGCCCGAGAAAACCATGCAAGTAGAAGGATCGATAGAGGTAGTGCATAGTTTCCCAAACTATGCGAATTAACCGTGCAGCCATCCCAACATTTTTAATTTGGGTTCTTCTTGTGCCAACATATGTTGGTTAGTTTAGATGGTTGGTTCTTATGGTGGGAGAACCACTATGATTCTTATGTATGTTACTATAGAAATTTAAAATGGAAGTCTACCCCTTGTACGGGAGAGTCCGTTCGGGCCTCCCCCTGTTAGTGTCTCGAACTTGCCTTGGGAAAATTCAAGTTGTTTCTTATGGTGGGGAGCCCATTTGTGTATCCATATACTAGTAACTCAGATTGGTCCCTAGTCTTGTATTGGAGGTAGGTATTATTGTTCAGAGCTATCTAAATACCTACCTACATCTTCCTTGGCTAAATGTTTGGATTGGAGGATGCCCAACTGTTTGGTTAAAGCAAGGTAAGTGTAACCTTGTTTATTGTTGTTGTTCATTATGGTAAACTACTTGAGCCCTATTCGGATATAGATTGAGTAGTTTCCTTTTCGGATAAATTCTGAATGCGCTTAATCATTTCAATAAATTTATGTATGTTTTGGATGTGAGAGTATTCCTTTTTTAACTGATCACTTGGGGTGTTTTCTCTTTTGGGGGTGAAACATGGAAAGGGAGTCCATCTTGGTTTAACGATTAGATTTGGTTTCTTATTTTGGACTTACTGTGGATTTCTGGGGGCAGAAAGCTTTATGGTGGGGATAATTTTCACAGACAGATTTTCAATTGCATGATTTGGTTCAAATCTTCTTTCAGTTCTTAGCTTTCTCTTGGTTTCTGGGTGTTATGGATTTGAAATTTTGGTTTCTTTTGTGTTCTTGATCTATTACCTTAGTATTTGGGGTCTTGGACTGTAATTATCCCTCTCTTTTTTCAAATGGATGGTGTGAGGTTGTGTTTTTTGGGAGTTGGATTAGTGAGACTCCTAGTGCCACCACCTGTGGGGTAAGTTGTGGAGGTGGTTTTCACCCAAGAGTTGGATGAGTTTTCGAATGGAAACAGTGTTATATTTTTAGAATCTTTTTCCCTTATCCTTGGCCAATACTTCCACCTTGGTTTCCCCCTTATACCCAGTAACACCCGAGACTTTTATGTTATATAAATCATCAAAGGAATCTTTTTCTACACAACACTTGCTTGGCTTGCTTTGCACGCAATCGCGACCTTCCTCGATAGCTTGCGTCGTACGCAATACCGAGTTTCACTAAACAACAATATGCTATTAAAACTAGCCGTTATGAATAGTAATAACCACTTTTTGGAATTTTATAAATTTTATTTTTCAAAATGGACTTCATTTTTGGACTCAGAATATCGAAATTAGCCTAGGGTGAAATTTTGGTATTTTTCTGAAAACTTTCAATTTTTGATGAATAGTGAAACCACTAAGTGGTAGGTTAAAAACTGAATTTTGCATAAAACTTAATTTTACCGCTTCTGTGAATGGAATTTCAAAAATCCGAGAGACACAGTTAATATCAAGGACTAAAATGTGGTTCAATGAGATGAAAATAATTTTTTGGTGAATAGTAACTTTTTACTTTTTTTTACCGCGGTTAATAGTAAATAGGGTAACTAAGGGTAAATATGATATTAATATTACCCTAACACATGTCCTAATTCTATTGGACAAGTTTATCTCGACCAAAAACAAACTTAGGAATAAAATATGACCATTTAGGCCCACTTGGATTAGATTAGGACATTTATTATTAATTTATTTAAAGAAGGGTTAAAAGAGTTAAAATCAAAGTATATTTACTAAAACATTTTTAATATGGGGTTATACATAAGATAAATTCGATTGTAAATATTCATTAGAAAGCTAAAAAGATTTCCTACATGATGGTATTTTATTTTTAATTTTTAGACATTAAATAATTTAATTTATTTATGACACAATGATGATGCAGTAATTATCTTATTAATGAAATATTGACATAATTGATGTTATAAACACCAAAATAAATGTAATTTGAGACTTTTTATGAATTACACTAATTTTCTAGGTTACTATGATATTTTAATGTTGATTTAATCAACTTGGTTCGAACATTTAATTCTGTTATGACTTTCCCAAAAATCATATATCAAATAGTGTCAAAATTGACACAAAATAGTTTTTAAATCAAATATTATATTCCTAAAAATCTAAGGTTCGGCCAAATGATTTAGATAAGGATATATATATTAATAATAAACAATTTTGGGTTCGTTTGGCATGTTATTGTAAGTGTATTAACCATATATTGAAAGAAAACAAAAAGACATGATAAAAGTTAAATTATTTAACTTAGAGTTAAATCTAAATGATAAGGTTAAAATAATATCCTAAACTTGTCTAAATTCTATTGGTTGATAGGATTTCGACCCCTCCCCACCTTATCTTCGAAATAAGACCCTTTGGAACCATTATAAACCGATTTTGACTTTAATATAAAATAATATTTTGAGATATTCCTAAGGTGCCCCTCTCCTCCCTTATAAAAGGGCACCTCATCCCCCTCCTCCTCACACCAAATTGAGCACTCAAGCTCGGCCAACCCCTGCCATTTTCCCCTCTCCACTTCCCTAGAATAGTCCTAGAGGTCCTGGTCTTCTCCAAAGACCACTCTTAGTTCCCTAAGTGGAGGATTCAAAGAGGCGTTCCAAAGAAGAGGTAATATCCATTACCGATCTTTTCAATTTCTTTCGTCTTCAACTTCTTCTTATTTAGTTGTTTCATGATAAAGTAATAACATCAGTATTACTTACATACTGATATGTTATTATAAATATGAAACATCCCTAATTCACCTTCTATCCATCCTACGGAAAAATGAAATCACCGCGCGTGCGTACGTACGGAATACCGTCTCCACGCCGTGGTGTAATCTATTTTCCACCATCACCTTACAAGGATGGGTATAATGGTGTAATGAGTAACTATATATGATTATTATTAAGTAATATTGATACTGAAATAATATATATATATACTCCAATACAATTCCACGATCATAGGAACGATATCATCACTCGTGCGTACGTACGGAATACCGTCTCCACGATGTGATGCGACTCGTTCTACATGATCTTCATTTCATAATGATTGTATAAATGAATTGAATGAATGAATATGGTATATAATACACTAATACCATTCTGGAAATGAATTATCTATAACCTAAAGATAAGAATAAGAATTTATTCGACAAAACACGCATAAGAACAAAAAGTTATAAAGACCCGAGTAACAAGTAACAATGAAATATTACTAACAAGAAGCTAATAATATGACCATATATGATCTCATATCAATATGTATGATTCTGGAATAAGTCAATAACATTATTTAAACCATTATACAGGAGCTTCGGACACGAACAAAGCAAATCGGACCTAAGGTAAGGGAAATATCACAATCTCATTTTTATCCGAGATTGTTTATTCGTAAGTATTTACTGGGGTGTATTTTATCATCCACATCCATGTTCCTTCAATATGTAATATTGTTTCCATCCACTTACAATAGTTTAAATCCAATTTTACTCTTCGGTGAGTTTTTAGTAAAGAATATGAAAGGAATCTTTTGTCGTTTTTCCGTACGAGGTACTTTTTGACTTTTCCGACAAAAGTACGAAGAATGTTTTTTTTAACTTATACGGCATGAATGGATTTTTAAAACATTACTTAAAAGAAGCTTCCTTTACAAGTTTTCAAGTTTATTTTTAATCAACTTCTTTTATTTTAAAGTTGTATGACATGTTATGAAAGGAAAAATGTTTTTGAAGAAGAAAGGATATTTTCCTCAAGAATTCAATTCAAGTGTTTTATCAAAATTATTTTCCATCTAAGATAATAAAGGGTTCTGTTTCTATCCATATTTTTACATTGGTTTGACTATGTTGTGATGGAATTATGTTTATGAATTCCTTTATCATATATGAATTGATTTATGATGTTTCAAGAATCCCATTTTTGTTATATGTGTTATGCGATGATGTATGTTTTATGATTATGTGGCACACATAAGAAAGGATTCATTATAAGATGGGTGGGACCTATATCTCCCTCCAATGCATTGGGTAATGATTTTATATCTCATGAGATAGACATGGCTGGAACGGAAGGTTATTTCGGTTCAGTGATACAGGACTGAAACGAGGAGTGAACTCGGTTCAGAAAGGGACTTTGTCCACTAAGATAGTCTTGGCAATGAGTCATGACTAACAAGAAATGATTTTCCATGATTATGTGTGCATGCCACAAAGATTCAAGTTTTATGTTATGATTATGGGGATCTCATTTTCACTTCTATGATTTATTTCATGTTAAGATATTATGATCTCTTTTGCAGGTTTTGATTTTCATAAAGATATGATATGATTTTTATTTCCTTTATTTGCCCTTGCTGAGCATTTGAGCTCACCCTTTTATGCTTTCTTTTCCCCAGGTCAGGAAGATGGATATTAAGTAGAATATGCTAAAAGGGACCCTAGATATGATGAAATAAATGGGAGACACTGTAGAAGATTTATGAACCAGTTGTTTATGTTTCCCAGTTTCTAAAGACACTATACCTATACGGTCCTTTGTGGTTTTGTCATATGTTGTAATAAGAGTGCTTCAATTTTGAAGTATTAACAATGTATGTAAAGTGTGGGTCGTTATAGTTGGTATCAGAGGAAAGGTATAGTCAACCTTTGGAAACTAGGATGTGAAAGCCTTAGTAAGAACCCTAAGGATAAGTCTAAGCATAGAACACAATCTTAGAAATGGCCATGAATAACCTAGGATAAGACCATAAGCATGAAAATTTTATTCTTGAATTATGTGGTTTCATATTATAATTAGTGTTGCTCACACTATTCTTCTTGGTTTTAGTCAATGGCTGGAACCCGAAGGAACCGTGTTAATGCGGAATGTGATGGGCAATGCAATGATTGTCCCCCTGAGCAACCAAACGATATGGGAGCTGGAATGCAAAATCTTGTAGCCATGCTCACACAACTTTCTCAAGCTATGAATCATGCAGGATTTCCAAACGAACAAAGGAGGGAGCAAAATTCTGTTGAATCCTTCATGAGGCAGCGTCCACCATCTTTCAGCGGGTCTACTGATCCATTAGTTGTTGAACAATGGATTAGTACTACTGAAAATATATTTTCAGTTCTTCAATGTTCTGAGCATGATAAAGTCATCCTAGCAGTGTATCGTTTGGAAGGAGATGCGGATCAATGGTGGAATCTTGTTAAGAATACGAGGAAAAGGGATGAAATTGAGTCTATGGAATGGGACGAGTTCAAGAACTTATTTTTCAATAAGTACTTCCCTCGTATTCTCCGAACAAAGATGGAGAAAGAGTTCCTTGAACTGAAGCAAAGGGATGATGAATCTGTTAGTACCTATGAAGCAAATTTTACAAGACTTGCAAGGTACGCTTCTGGTATTATTATCCAACCTGAGAGTAAGATCGATCGATTCTTTAGTGGCCTAAAACCAAGTCTTCGAAGGGCGTTAGCCATAAGGGACTTCAATAGCTACGAAGAAATCGTTCGATGTGCTCTCAAAGTCGAGATGGAGATTGGAGTAACCCATCAGTCACATGGGTTTGATAAGAAGAGGAAGATGGAATTCAAAGAAAAATCTAAAGAGCACACGGAAAAGAAGATGAACTTTCCCTTATGCTCAAAGTGAGGAAAGAAACATGGAGGGAGTTGTCTTAAAGGGACAAGTAAATGTTTTAAATGTGGAAAGGAAGGTCATCGGGCATTTGAATGCCGTGATAATGGGAAGAAGATGTCTAATGATGCAAACAAAGGAAGGGATACACAGAATGAACCTGCTACACTTCAATGTTTCAAGTGCAAGGAGATGGGGCATTATGCCAATCAATGCCCAAATCCAAGGGTTGATGATGATGGTCGACGTCAACAAACTCTTAAGGCTAAAGACAAAGGAAAGTCACATGCAATTTCTATCAGCGATGTGGAGTAAGATAACGATGTGGTGAAAGGTACACTTACCATCCACTCTAAAGTAGCAAATGTTTTATTTGATTCTGGATCCACCCACTCTTTTATTTCTGAAAAATTTTCTAAGGGTATCACCGTATTACCTCAACAATTAGATGTTGAGTTAGTTGTGACAACACCTAATGGCACATCAATCGCATCAGAAGTTTATAATTCTTCTCCGATCGAAGTTTGTGGGAAAGTGCTTCCTGCAAATCTTGTGATCCTTCCTTTAGTGGAATTTGATGTGATTCTTGGCATGGATTGGCTTTCTCTACATGGAGCTCATATCAATTGCCAAAGAAGGGAAGTCACATTTCATATTCCAGATCAACCTACGATCGTCTATCAATGCAAGGATGAACATAACCTTCCAGTGGAAATTTCTTCCATCTTATGGGTATTGATTCCACTAAATGAAGGTTATTTATCTCAAATGGTTGGTGAGAAACTCACGATTAAGAATATGCCCATTGTACGGGAGTTTGATGATGTCTTCCCGGAGGAATTGCCGGGTCTTCCACCAAATCGTGAAGTTGAGTTTTCAATAGAACTCGTACCGGGTGCTTTGCCTATTTCAAAGACACCTTATAGAATGGCCCCAATTGAGTTGCAGGAATTGAAGAAGCAACTCCAAGAGAATCTTGATAAGGGATTCATACGCCCTAGTGCGTCACCTTGGGGAGCACCTGTTCTATTTGTTAAGAAGAAAGATGGATCAATGAGACTCTGCATTGATTATCGAGAACTTAACAAGATCACTATCAAGAACAAATATCCTCTCCCACGCATTGATGACTTATTTGACCAACTACGCGGAGCTCAATACTTTTCCAAGATTGATCTTCGTTCAGGGTATCATCAATTAAGGGTCAAAAGGGAGGATATACCAAAGACGGCTTTCCGTACAAGGTATGGACACTATGAATTTATAGTGATTCCATTTGGTCTTACTAATGCCCCTGCTATCTTCATGGATCTAATGAATAGAGTCTTTAGAGACTATCTTGATCAATTTGTGGTAGTCTTTATAGACGATATTCTTGTCTATTCAAAGAGCAAGGAAGAGCATGAAGATCACTTGAGAATTATATTAAAGACCCTGAGAAAAGAGAAGCTTTATGCCAAATTTACCAAGTGTGAATTTTGGCTTCAAAAAGTTGCATTTTTGGGTCATATAATCTCAAAAGAGGGGATATCTGTGGATCCAGCAAAAACAGAGGTTATCGAAAGATGGTCAAGACCAACAACAGTAACTGAGATCCGAAGTTTTCTTGGTTTGGCTGGATATTATCGACGTTTTGTAAAAGATTTTTCACGGTTATCTAATCCAATCACCAAGTTGACTCGGAAAGGAGTTAAGTTTGTCTGGACAGAGGAATGTGAAGAGAATTTCAAGGAGTTGAAAAGAAGGTTATCCAGTGCACCTGTGCTCACACTGCCTTGTAGTGGAGAAAGGTTTGTGATCTACAGTGATGCATCCAAGAAGGGATTGGGGTGTGTTCTTATGCAAAATGATATGGTGATAGCTTATGCCTCACGACAGTTGAAAATCCATGAGCAAAATTACCCAACACATGATTTGGAGTTGGCTGCGGTAATCTTTGCATTAAAGATTTGGAGGCATTACCTTTATGGTGAAAGGTGTGATATTTATACTGATCATAAAAGTTTAAAGTATATTTTCACACAAAAGGAGTTGAATATGCGCCAAAGAAGATGGTTGGAGCTGATTAAGGATTATGACTGCTCAATCCATTACCACCCTGGGAAAGCAAACAAGGTGGCAGATGCATTAAGTCGACAAGACCATGCTAGTTTATCCATGATGAGGATCACAAAAGATCCAATATTTATGGATTTACAAAGGATGGATCTTGGAATTATAATGGAAGGGGAAAAATCTTATCTTTCTCAAATGAATGTTCAACCATCTATACATGTGAAGATTAAAGAGGCACAGAAAGAAGATGTCGAGTTACAAAAGAAGGTGAGAAATGTTCCTGAATTCAACCTTGATTGTGATGGGATAATAAAGTTCAGGAATCGGGTTTGTGTTCCTCCCATCCCCGAATTAAAGAAAGAGCTGCTGGATGAGGCTCATAGTTCTTCATTCTCTATTCATCCTGGAAGCACGAAGATGTATAGGGACCTGAAAGAGTACTTCTGGTGGGATGGCATGAAAAGAGATGTTGCTGAATATGTCTCTCGATGCTTGGTTTGTCAACAAGTTAAAGCTGAGAGACAGAAGTCTAAGGGGATGTTACAACCATTACCCATACCCGAATGGAAATGGGAAAACATCACTATGGACTTTGTCACAGGACTTCCTAAAACATCCAAAGGCAATAATGCTATCTGGGTCATAGTTGATCGTCTTACAAAGTCTGCACACTTCATTGCTATTAGAGAGGATTTCTCTCTAGATCAGCTTGCCAGAATATATGTAAAGGAAGTGGTAAGATTGCATGGAGTACCACTTTCTATTGTATCTGATCGAGATCCGAGATTTACCTCGAAGTTCTAGCGAAGTCTTCAGCATACTCTGGATACAGAGTTGAGTTTCAGCACTGCTTATCATCCCCAGACAGACGGTCAGTCTGAGAGAACAATTCAAACCCTAGAAGATATGTTGAGAGCTTGCTCTATGGATTTCAAAGGAGGTTGGGATCAACACCTACCTTTGGTGGAATTTTCTTATAATAATAGCTTTCACTCCAGTATTCAGATGGCTCCTTATGAAGCTCTCTATGGAAAGAAATGCAGGACTCCAACTTGCTGGGATGAAGTTGGGGAAAGAAAGCTATTAGGACCTGATCTCGTTGATGAAATGGCAGAAAAAGTCAGATCTATTCAACAACACATAAGAGCAGCTCAGAGTCGACAGAAAAGTTATGCCGACAACCGAAGAAAAGACCTAGAGTTTGAAGTGGGCGATAAAGTGTTCTTACGAATATCTCCCTGGAAGAGGGTTATGAGATTTGGAAAGAAGGGGAAGTTGAGCCCTAGATATATCGGTCCTTTTGAAATACTGGATCGTGTTGGGAAGGTAGCTTACCGATTGGCGCTTCCACCGAATCTCTCTCAAGTTCACGATGTGTTCCATGTATCTCTCCTGAGAAAGTACATACCAGATCCTTCACATGTACTCAGCTCAGAAGTTGTACCACTGGAGCAAGATCTTTCTTATGAAGAACAGCCGATAGAGATTCTGGATCGTAGCGAAAAAGTCCTACGAAACAAGACCACTCGCTTGGTGAAAGTTTTATGGAGAAACCACCAACTTGAAGAAGCTACATGGGAGCTTGAGGATATGATGAGGGAGAAGTATCCTCATTTGTTTGTTGCAAAGTGACGAATTTCGAGGGAGAAATTCTTTTTAAGGGGGGTAGAATGTAACACCCGAGACTTTTATGTTATATAAATCATCAAAGGAATCTTTTTCTACACAACACTTGCTTGGCTTGCTTTGCACGCAATCGCGACCTTCCTCGATAGCTTGCGTCGTACGCAATACCGAGTTTCACTAAACAACAATATGCTATTAAAACTAGCCGTTATGAATAGTAATAACCACTTTTTGGAATTTTATAAATTTTATTTTTCAAAATGGACTTCATTTTTGGACTCAGAATATCGAAATTAGCCTAGGGTGAAATTTTGGTATTTTTCTGAAAACTTTCAATTTTTGATGAATAGTGAAACCACTAAGTGGTAGGTTAAAAACTGAATTTTGCATAAAACTTAATTTTACCGCTTCTGTGAATGGAATTTCAAAAATCCGAGAGACACGGTTAATATCAAGGACTAAAATGTGGTTCAATGAGATGAAAATAATTTTTTGGTGAATAGTAACTTTTTACTTTTTTTTACCGCGGTTAATAGTAAATAGGGTAACTAAGGGTAAATATGATATTAATATTACCCTAACACATGTCCTAATTCTATTGGACAAGTTTATCTCGACCAAAAACAAACTTAGGAATAAAATATGACCATTTAGGCCCACTTGGATTAGATTAGGACATTTATTATTAATTTATTTAAAGAAGGGTTAAAAGAGTTAAAATCAAAGTATATTTACTAAAACATTTTTAATATGGGGTTATACATAAGATAAATTCGATTGTAAATATTCATTAGAAAGATAAAAAGATTTCCTACATGATGGTATTTTATTTGTAATTTTTAGACATTAAATAATTTAATTTATTTATGACACAATGATGATGTAGTAATTATCTTATTAATGAAATATTGACATAATTGATGTTATAAACACCAAAATAAATGTAATTTGAGACTTTTTATGAATTACACTAATTTTCTAGGTTACTATGATATTTTAATGTTGATTTAATCAACTTGGTTCGAACATTTAATTCTGTTATGACTTTCCCAAAAATCATATATCAAATAGTGTCAAAATTGACACAAAATAGTTTTTAAATCAAATATTATATTCCTAAAAATCTAAGGTTCGGCCAAATGATTTAGATAAGGATATATATATTAATAATAAACAATTTTGGGTTCGTTTGGCATGTTATTGTAAGTGTATTAACCATATAGTGAAAGAAAACAAAAAGACATGATAAAAGTTAAATTATTTAACTTAGAGTTAAATCTAAATGATAAGGTTAAAATAATATCCTAAACTTGTCTAAATTCTATTGGTTGATAGGATTTCAACCCCTCCCCACCTTATCTTCGAAATAAGACCCTTTGGAACCATTATAAACCGATTTTGACTTTAATATAAAATAATATTTTGAGATATTCCTAAGGTGCCCCTCTCCTCCCTTATAAAAGGGCACCTCATCCCCCTCCTCCTCACACCAAATTGAGCACTCAAGCTCGGCCAACCCCTGCCATTTTCCCCTCTCCACTTCCCTAGAATAGTCCTAGAGGTCCTGGTCTTCTCCAAAGACCACTCTTAGTTCCCTAAGTGGAGGATTCAAAGAGGCGTTCCAAAGAAGAGGTAATATCCATTACCGATCTTTTCAATTTCTTTCGTCTTCAACTTCTTCTTATTTAGTTGTTTCATGATAAAGTAATAACATCAGTATTACTTACATACTGATATGTTATTATAAATATGAAACATCCCTAATTCACCTTCTATCCATCCTACGGAAAAATGAAATCACCGCGCGTGCGTACGTACGGAATACCGTCTCCACGCCGTGGTGTAATCTATTTTCCACCATCACCTTACAAGGATGGGTATAATGGTGTAATGAGTAACTATATATGATTATTATTAAGTAATATTGATACTGAAATAATATATATATATACTCCAATACAATTCCACGATCATAGGAACGATATCATCACTCGTGCGTACGTACGGAATACCGTCTCCACGATGTGATGCGACTCGTTCTACATGATCTTCATTTCATAATGATTGTATAAATGAATTGAATGAATGAATATGGTATATAATACACTAATACCATTCTGGAAATGAATTATCTATAACCTAAAGATAAGAATAAGAATTTATTCGACAAAACACGCATAAGAACAAAAAGTTATAAAGACCCGAGTAACAAGTAACAATGAAATATTACTAACAAGAAGATAATAATATGACCATATATGATCTCATATCAATATGTATGATTCTGGAATAAGTCAATAACATTATTTAAACCATTATACAGGAGATTCGGACACGAACAAAGCAAATCGGACCTAAGGTAAGGGAAATATCACAATCTCATTTTTATCCGAGATTGTTTATTCGTAAGTATTTACTGGGGTGTATTTTATCATCCACATCCATGTTCCTTCAATATGTAATATTGTTTCCATCCACTTACAATAGTTTAAATCCAATTTTACTCTTCGGTGAGTTTTTAGTAAAGAATATGAAAGGAATCTTTTGTCGTTTTTCCGTACGAGGTACTTTTTGACTTTTCCGACAAAAGTACGAAGAATGTTTTTTTTTAACTTATACGGCATGAATGGATTTTTAAAACATTACTTAAAAGAAGCTTCCTTTACAAGTTTTCAAGTTTATTTTTAATCAACTTCTTTTATTTTAAAGTTGTATGACATGTTATGAAAGGAAAAATGTTTTTGAAGAAGAAAGGATATTTTCCTCAAGAATTCAATTCAAGTGTTTTATCAAAATTATTTTCCATCTAAGATAATAAAGGGTTCTGTTTCTATCCATATTTTTACATTGGTTTGACTATGTTGTGATGGAATTATGTTTATGAATTCCTTTATCATATATGAATTGATTTATGATGTTTCAAGAATCCCATTTTTGTTATATGTGTTATGCGATGATGTATGTTTTATGATTATGTGGCACACATAAGAAAGGATTCATTATAAGATGGGTGGGACCTATATCTCCCTCCAATGCATTGGGTAATGATTTTATATCTCATGAGATAGACATGGCTGGAACGGAAGGTTATTTCGGTTCAGTGATACAGGACTGAAACGAGGAGTGAACTCGGTTCAGAAAGGGACTTTGTCCACTAAGATAGTCTTGGCAATGAGTCATGACTAACAAGAAATGATTTTCCATGATTATGTGTGCATGCCACAAAGATTCAAGTTTTATGTTATGATTATGGGGATCTCATTTTCACTTCTATGATTTATTTCATGTTAAGATATTATGATCTCTTTTGCAGGTTTTGATTTTCATAAAGATATGATATGATTTTTATTTCCTTTATTTGCCCTTGCTGAGCATTTGAGCTCACCCTTTTATGCTTTCTTTTCCCCAGGTCAGGAAGATGGATATTAAGTAGAATATGCTAAAAGGGACCCTAGATATGATGAAATAAATGGGAGACACTGTAGAAGATTTATGAACCAGTTGTTTATGTTTCCCAGTTTCTAAAGACACTATACCTATACGGTCCTTTGTGGTTTTGTCATATGTTGTAATAAGAGTGCTTCAATTTTGAAGTATTAACAATGTATGTAAAGTGTGGGTCGTTATATACCCCCCATGAATTTGGAGGATTTTGGAAGGTTTTTGGGTGCCTATAATAGGCCTCAGGGTTTGGCCACACGGTTTACTAAACCGAGCATCCAAACCGCGCAAGGGTGTCCAGGTCATTAAAAACATTTTCAATTTCCTATTTTTCGCATCCTTAATAAACCCAAATCCACCCCATTCTTCCTAATTTAGTCCCCTACCTCCATGGACAGCCTCCAATGTCTCTCACCCTCCCTTGGACCTCAACTTTAATGGGATATTTGAAGGGGAAAACATAAAAATCGTGCAAGTAAGTCTTCCTCTATTTGATTTATTCCCATTAAATAGGTTTTCTTTCACCCTTTCATGGATTTTTGATGTTTCTGGAAACTAGGGTTCGTACCTAGGGTTTAATAAGTGATCTTTTTTGTTAATTTTGGTCGTTTAGTGTAGTTTTTCACCCCCTTGTTGTTGAAATAGTGGGTTCCCTAGACCCAACTATTCAATGATTTTGATTACCATATCGTGTATAAAGTAAGCTATGAATGAGGTCATATTACCATTATTGTGTATGAATTTTCTGCATCCACTATTGAAATGGTAATGTCCAAAGATTTATTATCGTATTGAAAGGTTATAGTAGTTTTTGGGCTATAATGAGAACCTCTAAATACTATTAAATTAATCTTAAATATATGTTCTATGGTCTAGATACATCTTACTGATTAGACACAGTATATGTCTGACCATCAGGTGTTGGGGGCTCATAAGAATTTAGACTTCTTCTCATGAAGTTCTCACTTGGTGATCTCTAGTAGTGAGATCATGGGGACTGACCCGTGAATAGTAACACCACATGTTTCGGGTTTCATTGTATGTTCCTATCTACGATCATGTGTAATGGTCTCCTGACATGAGATCATTACCAATGTATGTCACTTGATTACGTACTTTTATGAAAGATGAAAACTATGGGGATGAAGTCGTGGAGTGGTAGTTTTTTTGGGTGTGTCATTGGTGGAATGACATTGGTTGAATGGTCAAGAGAGGATTTTTCACTTCCGGGTTATGGAAGTAATATATCTCAGACCATTTTGATATGGATGGCAGTACCTTTATAAGACCATGGCCATGGCACTCAGGGGTAAATCCATCCAGTTAAATCAACAAACTATAAAACAATAAAAGGGCGATGACACGTGAGTGCGTCCTGATTTATAAGAAATTATAGAAAAAGATATTATATTACACAGTGTGTGTTCATAGGTTGGTTGTTGCTCCTCTGACAATCCTTATTTTTTCAGTGGCCATGATGGGTTGCTAGATCCTGCTCTTGGTCTATGAATACTATTATCGGTTGTCGAAATAAGGTCCTAAAGGGTCACATACAATAGCGTATTCCAGAATCTATCCTATTCAATTGAATAGTTGTTTTAGACATGGTGGGCCCCACTACAGGGGTCTGGGGTTTGTCCAAAGTTAAAGGATAACCAATGCAGTAAATAAATTAAAATTATTAGAGTTTAGAATAATGTGTATTGAATTTATTTATTAAATTTATTTACATGTTTTAGTAAATACATGAAAATATTAATTGACGAATATTAAATTATTCTAGGTTCAATTAATATTTCTGGGAGCGACGATTTGAATTTTTTACTCAATTATTATCACGTAATATATTTTAATATATTATAAGGAAATGATAATAATATGTATGACTCAGTTTAGTCATTATAAATGTCATTGATAGTGCATTAAGTATTCGGGGTCGGCGAGGCGATACCGGGTATTTTAATTGAGCACTATAAATAGAAGAGGTGGGGATTTTTCCAAACACTATTCATGGAGCTTATCTCTCCTCTCCTCTCTCCCATGCTCTAGAGAGAGAAGCTCTGGATCCATGGACATCAGATCAACCACTCTCTCAGGCATCGCTAGCGAAGCGATGCGGTGATCATTAGAGCATCGAAGGAGTCATCGCAATTCCGTGCCAGCACCCGGATTATGAATAACGACACTCCCACAAATTCCATGAAGCATGTGTAGATGATCTAGATGAATTCAACTTTGGATTCTTTGAGCAACGATCACCAATGAAGAGAAGACGTCGTGCGCAGCTTCAGATTCAAACCAAGTATTTTACGGTTTAATTTTGTGATTAAAACCTTTCACACAATATCCTCAGTGTTGACCGGGCCGCTCTTCATCGACGTCGACTAGTCTACATCGATCATCAGTGGAAAATTTTAAAAGCCACCTATTTAGGTCTTCTACTACAAGCTTGGTTCCAACAAGTGGTATCAGAGGTCGTGCGTGTCTCTTTTATGCCAAATAAATTAAATTTTCATAAAATATAATTAAGTGCTTCGATATGGTCCCAATGCCCCAAACTGTGTGTTAATCCGACTTCGGATGACCATTCTGTGGTCCTCCTATGTTTTAAGTCAGATTTAACAATGGTTAATACATATGAGGTTTTAGATATATGAACCTCAATTTCATCCATTGAGTTTTCATAATAATGATTATTACTATAATTTCATTGCAATAATAACAGTTCTATTATAATTATAATTTGATTATTATAATAATTTTGTCATAATAATATTTTAATATTATAATATTATTATTGTTTTTATTTACCTATATAGGTTTAGGAAAATGTAAAATAAATAAAAATAGATGACTCAAACTTGTGAGTCAAGTCATCAAAAATAAAAAAAAAGGGGAGGAAGACCTTCTTTTAGGTCTTGTTAAAAAAGGGTGTTCGTGTGGACTTGAAAATGAAAATTTAAATGAAATTTTTTAAAGAAAAGGGTGGGGGTGATGATCTACCCCCTCTATTAACGTCGTTGACCGAAGGGCCACCTACCTTCTCCCCATCGTGATGCAGCAGCAGCGCAGCAGCCATGGAGGCCGCCACGTTTGGCCAGCCGAACAGCCACCCGCGTGGTGCCCCTCCCGGCCGCGGACCGCCCCTTTGGGCTGCCTCCTTCCGCAAAAAGAAAGCGTGAATGCCTCCTCCTACACCAACAGCGGACCTCTCGGACCCTCCTCCACCTGGAACACCAGCCCAAACGTCTATTTCCCGTCCACCAGTTCTCCTACCTCCTACTGAAGTAGTATCGGACAACTCTAAGTCGGCGACCTTCACCCCGCGTTCTCCCTTTTTACGGATTCTCCCTAAAACATATGTAGCTGGCCAGCCCTACTTTCGCCTCTCCAGTGCCTGGCAGCAGTCCGCCTCCGCACAGGTAAAGCAAGACTGCTCCACCCTGTACGTACCCAGCTCAACCTTGCCCTCGTGCCACCCTGCTAGGTGGCATGCTACCTCATCTCATTTCCTACGGAGGCTAGCTGCACTAGCCAGCCACCACATCAGTAGCGCCAAACTCTATGTCCCATCCAAGCTGGCCTGCCCTTCGCTTCCCTTCTACCCCATGGCCTCTGTTCGGTGGTTTCTGTGGGGATCTTTGGTGCACCGCACCAATCGGGCCGCGCTTCCCGGTTACCCACCAACCACTGCTGCCTCAGACTAGCCCATTTTTCCACAGACCTGCCCTGTTCCGGCCACCACCCGGTCCTCGAAGCGGGTAGGTAACATTCGCTACCCCAAAACTTCTCTAGGCCAGTCTTCTCATCCCGGAGAAGTCTTGGGCAGACCATCCTGGACTAGAAAGCCCATGCACAGGGTCGGCACTACCTGGAATGGGCTTGCGCCGGTTCTCCCCGACCCATACAGGCTCTGCCCAAGGTTCATGTGGCTCGGATAATTTTATTTGAATCAAAAGTTAATTACATTAATTAATTTCATTTCATTCTAGAATTAAATTAATTAAATATTAACTTTGGTTTATAATGAATGTGGCATAATAATTTAATTGGTAGATAATTAAAATAATTTATTAATTTAATTTTTATTTTTAACATTTAATTAATTAAAAGGGACCGAACAACTTAAATATTTAATTAAAATGAGAGTGAAATTTTAATTCATTAAAATAGTGCCTTCATGTTTATATTAAAGAAAGATTAATTTTTATTCTACACTTATTTAACATATGCGAGTTTAATATGTATATGACTGATCATGATCTAAGAACAACTAATTCATGTTTGGTGTGTTTTATTTAATAATTTATTTATTTATTTATTTATTTATTGCAATGGTTTTGTAATATTTAGTTTAATTAAATAAAAGATGATTGATGTGTCGTCTCAAGTGTCATTATATGTATAAGGTCATGCTTACCCATTCTCAGAGTTGTATTTAATACCCCGAGACCCCCTCTCCTACGTGTGAGTACAATTTTTATAATAACGAAATGACCAGTGACGCAATTCACTCCAAGTGGTGGTGATGCACCAGACAGGAGTTGGATGCATTGGATGAACAGAAATTTTTATTCATGTTGCAAGCCCCGCAACTAAAGGTACTTACCCCTAAGGTTTCGGTTGGTCCATTATTCACACCATGGATCAAACAATAGTACCGGCTCATGATCAGGTGTTCATTTTATTTCTATATGGATTATTATTTTTGTGTATGTATAATTTATTGCATGATCACATATTATAATAATAAACAAGAAAGTAAGATAAAATGAACATGTGACGCGATGAAATTTCTATTTCTTTCATGGTCAGTTGTGAGTGTGATCACATAGTACGTGCTTATAAAAATAGAAAATTATTTATTTTTTCACAATAAAAATAATAAAACCCTCAAAGATATATTAAATCTAAACAGCCTTCCATCATTCAAATTTTGACAAAACAAGCTATTTGAGGTGTCGGTCATGCCTTAGCTGAGGGTTCCACTTACTACTGGGGAGTATTTATAAGAATGATGGGCTGACCTAACTAAAATTGCAGCAAATAAATATCCATAGATATCTTTTTTTAATTTTAGAGGCAAGTGTTGAGTAAATCATGTTCTGATTTTAAAAAGCTGGGACTTCACTCAACAGATCGAGGAGCTGCAAGTTAAAGTGGTCGGCCATCCAAAATCTTACCTAGAACCCTCCAAGTAGTGGCATAGCCATAGCTTGTAGACTATGAGGGGTGGTTCCGGGATCCTTGCCACTAGAATAATCAAGTGACAGAGTATTCCGATTCTAGCACAGAGGGTTCCTTGAATCCCGTAAAATAGTGGGATTCATTAAATGATTTAAGTAAATAATCAAAAATGTCTAAACCGGTAATCCATATAAAAGGCACTCATCTGCTAAAATTTATTTTTGTAGAAAAATGGAAAGTTATACCACAAAATTAAAACTTCAATATTATAAAGGACAAAGTAAATGTCCACACTGACACGAGCATCCATGAATAGTACAGGCGTGGACACATAGTACTATGATATAGGAAACTCAAGGTGTCAGTGTCCCCAACACTGTTAAACTACCTCATGAAGAGAGAGTGAAAATTTCATACAGGAGACTAATGTATACGGCATATGATAGTTATATCATTATTCTTTCATCAATTTCTGGTGTCAGTTTTGATCACTACACCAGGAAATAGATGATATAACATAAATTCGCATCTTTGTGATGTTTGCATGGAGAAAGCGAAGCAATGATATGAATAAGGAAAATTTTTTACAGGAATGTGTTAATTGAAAGATCGATCATGTTCTTTAAATATCATTTTCCCCACATTAGTCAAGTCTCGTTTTAAGTTACAAAACGAACAAGTATTGAGTAAATGCTTCATTACCAATTTAGGTAAGGTTCTCCATGTGAATAATAATAAAATACAATTAAGCTTTAATTATTATGGAAAATAAATTGAAAGACAATGTGAAAAGGTAAAAGGAATTTAATTCCAATGACATATCTATGGCATCCTTCAATTAATGAGGTATTAACCGAGGTTATTTGTTTTGGACTACTATGGAAGTTTAAAATAAATAATCTGATTTAAAGGTGTAAGTTGTCACTTCTACATCAGTCATATTCATTAATGTAATGTTTCCCTTTTACTACATGGGTATTAAATACAATATTCTGGCAACATATGTGTATTCTAATACGATAAACAAGTTAGTATAGAAACCTTACTAGAAGTCAGGTTTATTCTCCATGTGGCTGTGAAAGGGTGATACCTAGGCCAGTGGTGAGAAGTACACAGCTTCTTTAATTGCCAAGTGAAAGATTCATGTTGAACTATTGTTGAGTATAACCAAAAACATTAAATCTTATGTGTCCATGGACGCAAGTAGACATTATTTCAGGTTTTGGAATGAATGTTGTTTTGGTAAACGCAATCACTAGTTCAGTAATACATGAATCATAGGCAATTATTTATGAATATAAATGTAAGCCTTATAACCAGTTGTGGAAGGATAATTTTTTGTCAAGTAATACTAAAAATGCACATCATGAATATAACAAGTATGGTATTTAGTCTTAGCACAGCTATATACTCTTGGTATTATCAATGTATTTAGTTTGGACAAAGGAGCCTTTAGAAATAAAGGTATGTCACAATGATTTTGGAAATATTCCAACATGTAAGCGTAAACTATTCCAAGTATAAGATAGAGGTATATATGCTTCATAAGATTACTTTAAGCAATTAAGTAATAATAAGGTGAAGTATTTTCATGGTCAGGAGACATGAGTTGCTTCGGGTTGGGATACCGAAGAATATCTCAACCAAGCATTCATCAATCATGTTAATGTAGCGTGCAGTAATTCTTAACCGCACATTACCATATCGGCATCACGACATTGATCTTAATGAAGAGTATTGATGATGAAGTCTTGCATATCAACATTGACCAAAAAACATGTATCATGGAGTAATTCCTAAACGCACATTTCATACATCAAAGTATTTATGTAAGTAATATCAATGTTGGAACTAGCATAAACTTCCATTATATTTCTTGAAATTTTTAGAAACAAAAAGAAATATCCCACAACCATATGCCAACTATAATGACAAATGGATATCATATGAGTAAGTATGATGTAAACCCATTATGTCATAAGTACATGTGTTTGGACACAAATAGTTTTTTAGGACAAAAAAAATCTTGTATCAAGACAAACGTGTTGTGCATTTAGTGTAATAATCCTAACAGTGGTTTAGGATGTTACATAAATCCCTAAGATAGAAGAGTGTTAGTCAAGGAATAGACTACACTTCTATATAAGGGTTCACATATCTATTAGAGATAGTGAGAGCTATATTGACTTTTGTTTAGTCAATTCTCAAGATGTAAAAATAGTTGTCATTGAAACTAGTTATACAAGATCATGTGGAACAAAGTATGTTCGAGAGACACATACTACGTAGGAAGGATAAAAACATGGGGATGGATTTTATATTCACCCCGATCGGTGATCTATTATTCAATTTGAATAATATTTCCCACAATTAAGAAGTATATGGAAATTATCTAAAATTGATAAGAACAACTAAAATTCAATTAATGGATTCCATGCATCAAAGTGAAAAGGGGCTATTTTTTGGATACTGCGGGGGGTATTCAAGTGAGTTGATACATTGATGGTACGAGATTGGTACCAATAAGTCTTGAATGATTTGACCACGTCATTATGCCTAAATCCGTTAGAATTTTACATATCATAGCTATAATCTATGATTAATTTATTTATCATTGGATTTCATGACCACCAATCATGGATGGTGTTTATACAACACAACCAAAAAGGGATGGTCACGTCACAGATTGCTAATAAAGGTTGAAGTTACTAAAATCTTGTTTAGGATTAAAGTAATCAACATGAACATAGAAAATGCATTTTCAAAAAAAAAATTCTATTTGTCTACATGAGGTTATTAGAAGTATCAATTTTTTATAAACAAAATATGTTCGGAAACATATGGAAAAAAGACATTGGTCTCATAGTCAGTTAAGATCAATATGAAATTTACTCTCTAATGATTGACTTAAAGTATCAACATAAGTTCTAGGGAACAGGATCTACTAAGGTAGATCTATAGGTTGCTTGGTCCTATTAAATCATACATATAGTGACACTGTATTGAAAAATACATGTTGGAACAATTCAAAAGATGAACTATTACATATCTCTCCATGTTGACCTGTCTGTGACATGGGAAGAGATAAATGTGGTGAGTTGAAATCCATACTTTGGAATTATGGATCAATCATGAATGTCATGATATGTCAAAGAACTGATATTGATAAGGTATATTTTATAGTAGGTAAATATCAGTTATATCAAAAATCACTGCAAGGTATGTTGTCAGAACTATCTAATTTTACTTTGAAAAGTGCAAAATATATGTACATGGTAAGTGGAAAAGAAAGGATACTAGTTTTGGGGGATACGAACTAGTCTTCCATAGATCAATGAGGTCTTCTATTGCAGTTAGGCTAAAGATGATGAACGATTCAAGGTCATATAAGAGATTGGTATCCATAACTACATAGACTGAGTAGGTTACAGCTTCTAAGGTTTCTTAGAAGTAGATATGCAACAATTTGTTCCAATTCTTTGAATCCCAACTAGTAAGAAAAGTATTATCATAATGTAAATTATGATATTCTTACTAGCTAAGATTACAAGCTATGAAAATGGAAAAAAAGGTATATACTCAGGATACCGTATCTTGAGTTGTTTTACTCAATGAGATAAGGTCACTATAGCAGAATAGACACGTGGAGGAACCATGATGGACCCAGTATATAAAGTCATTACTCAGCAGAAACATGATATTCATCATATGAGTAGCTTACATGTTTGGATAGCAATTTGGCTCTTTTAAAATTTGGATTTTTGAAATAGTGGGTTCCCTAGACCCAACTATTCAGTGATTTTGATTACCATATCATTTATACAGTAAGATATACATAATTTCATCTTACCATTATAGTTTAAGACTTTTCTGCTTCCACTATTGAAATGGTAATTTCAAAAGATTAATTATCGTATCGAACGGTTATAGAAGTTCTTGGGATATAATGAGAACCTCTAGATACTATGACATTAATCATAAATATATGTTCTATGGTGTAGAAACATCTTACTGATTGGACACTGTAGATGTCTAACCATCAGATGATGGGGGAACAAAAGCATTGAGACTTCTTCTCATGAAGTTCGCACTTGGAGATCTCTGATAGTGAGATCATGAGGACTGACCCACGAATATGAACACCACATGTTTCAGGTGTCATTGGATGTTCCTATATATGATAATGTTTAATGGTCTCCTGATTTGAGATCATTACCAATGCATGCCACATGATTGTGTACTTTGATGCAAGATGAAAACCATGGCGATGAAGTCATGGCGAGGTAGTTTGTGTCAGGTGCGTCGTTGGTGGCATGGAATTGGTTGAATGGTCAAAAAAGGATTTGTCACTTCTGGGTTATGGAAGTAATATATCTCAGGCCATGTTGATAAGGATGTATGTACCTTTATAAGTCCATGGACATGGTAGTCAAGCGTAAATCCGTCCAGTTAAATCAAAAAACTATAAAGAAAGAGAGTGGAAATGACACGTGAGTGCGTCCTGCTTTATGAGATATTATCGCAAAAGAGATTATATTACACAGTTTGTGTTCATAGGTTGGTTTTTTGCTTCTTTAACAGTCCTTATTTTTTCAGGGGCCATGATCAGTTGCAAGATCCTGCTCTTGGTTTGTGAATACTATTCACAGCTATCGAAATAAGGGCCTAGAGGGTCACACAAAATAGTGCATTCAAGAATCTTCCCTATTTAGTTGAATAGGAGTTTTGGATATGGTGGTCCCCGCCACAGGGGTTCGGGATTTCTCCAAAGTTAAATTATCACCAATGTAATAAATTAATTCATATTATTTGATTTTATAATACTGAGTATGAAATTTATTTATTTAATTTATTTACATGTTTTAGTAAATACAAGAAAATATTAATTGATGAATATTATTTTATTCTAGGTTAAATTAATATTTATGGGACTGACAACTCGAGTTAATAACTCAATTATTATCATGCAATATATTTTAATATATTATAAATAAATGATAAAAATATTTATGACTCGGTTTAGTAGTCATAAATTTCATTGATAATATTTTAAGTATTCGGGGTCGGTGATGCAATATCAGGTATTTTAATTGAGCACTATAAATAGAAGAGGAGGGAATTTTTCCAAACACTATTCATAGAGCTTCTCTCTCCTCTCCTCTCTCCCATTTTCTAGAGAGAGAATCTCTGGATCCAAGGACATCAGATCGACCACTCTCTCAGGCATCACTAGTGAAGCGATGTGGTGATCGTTGGAGCATCGAAGGCATCGTCACAATTCTGCACTAGCTCCCAGACTACGATGAAAGGCTCTCCCGCGGATTCCTTGAAGTGTGTGTGGACGATCTAGAGGAATTTGTCTTTAGATACTTTGAGCAAAGATCGCCAACGACGAGCAGATGTCGTGCACGGCTTCAGATTGAAATGAGGTAATTATGATTTAATATTGGTCTTAAAACCTTTCATGCGAGATCCTTGGCCTTGTCCGGGCTGCTCTCCACCGACATCTACAAGTCTACATCGATCGTCAGTGGAAAATTTTAAAACCCACCTAATTGGGGATTCTACTATACACTCAGTTCCCACATTTGTGGTGCAGCGGTGGTGCGGTTGATGTTTCACACCATGTTTTTAGGGTTTCGACACAAAAGGCAGGTGATTACATATGTATACATTCCTTGATGAGTTGACATTATTGATTTACTTATTTTTCATGTTCCTAATATATTTTTTGTGGTGAAAAAACTTTTTTTGAAGGATTTGGCTAAGAGTTTAATTTTATAGTTTCATTTTAACTTTTAATTGGGTGCTTTTCATGTGTGACTCTTTGGGTAATATTTAGGTGTATTTTGTAACATATGAATGTGAATTATTAGTGTTGAAAGGGACTTCAAATTTTGTTTTTTTAATGATTTGGGTCCATGTGGGCCTCAATAGGGGTTTTTTAAGGGTTGTTATGTGTAAAACCTTGTTCCACTCCTTGAAAATGTTTTATGAAAATTTGTGTTTTTCATGGGTATCTTTTTTGGTATTATTTGAGATAATTTTATATCACATGAGAATGGTTTGATAAATGTTTCATGGGATGCCCATTTCTTCATTGGTATGGACTTGGTGTGATTTTGGTCTCGAAAGAGGGTTTTGAAATGGTTGTTGTGTGCAAGACATAGTTTCACCCCTTCGGTTTGTTTTATGAAAGTTGTAAATATTTTATTTGGTTAAAAACAGTTGGAAAAGGGTGTATATGTACTATTTGGTGAGTGACTTCACCAAACATGGGTTTTTTAAATGTAAAGTGTTTATTTAAGATATCCAACCTTTTTATAATGTTTTATAAATTGATGAAATGTTTTACAAAATTGTGGTATGGGTGAGAAACATTTTTGTGGACTATTTTGTGTGAGTTTGATTACAAAATTAATTTTGAAGGTGGGAATGGTATTATGTGATATGTGTGTGGGATTTTATGATAGTTGAAATATCTTGTAAAGGTTTTATAAAATTATTTAAAGGATTTGTAGAAGTGTTAAAGAAATCTAAAAAGTATTGTGGGCTATTTTGGTGTGAGTATGATTTCAAAATGTATTTCAATGAAAAAGAAGATTATATGACTTGTATGATATAAATGGGGTTTTTAAGGTTAATTTTTTATGTGGAAGTGGTATTTTAAAGTTCAAATTATATTTCATGGCCTGTTGAACTTGTTTTAGCACAAGAGGGAAACCTGGGTATCTAAGATGGTGGATGTGTACTTGTATGCTGGTAATCCCGTGGTTTTGGCCCCAATTTCACATAGAATGTTTGACGATGGAAACAATAAATAAACTATGATAATTATGATGATGATGATGGGGACCATATGGTTATGGGTATATTCCTTACTAGTGGCTCATGGAAAAGAATAGATATTTTTATGGTTACTTTCACAAAGATACAAGGTACCTGGTACCCACTATGAGCTAGTACCTAGGGGTTATTTTCCCATTTATTGTGCTCATTTGAAACTTTGTTCCAATAATCATCATATTTTATGGTTGTCTGGAAATTTCATTAGCATTGGAAGTATTTTTAAAATCATCTATTCTTTAATATATCCCACTTGAAAACTATTTTTATTTAAAGTTTCATACTTTAAAAAGTGTAACTAGCATTTCTTGTTTAGAAAAATGGAAAAAATTTCATATTTTAATGTTTATCACATGGAATCTCTTAGTGGTGGTATACTATTGGTATTTATATCACACTCTACTTACACATTTTGGTGTAAGTATACTTGGTTATTTTTTGTCGTAGCGTTGAGTACAAATTTTGTGCCAATGGTTCAGGTTTTGCGGTCCTTCAGGATTCTTTATTGTGGAGATCGATTAAGGGCAGTGCCTCTTTCCATGAGTAGGTTCTTGGATGTCCTTTTTGGTTTTATACCTTTTTTATTGTCTTTAAAAATAATTTTAAACTATGTAATTGAGTTATGATTTTTTTTGAAAAAGATGGTTTGGTTTAGAGATCCAGATTTTGTTTATTGCATTTTTTTGTTATTGTATGTTTATAAACTTGGTTAAATCATTCCACACATTCATTTTATGATTCCTGGGAACTTGTGTAATCTCATAGGGATCGAGAATTCCCATCAGGCTATATTGCATACCATGTTGGGTACCGATTTCGATGGCAACCAGATTCAGTTCATGACATAGATTCAGTACTCCCCTACATTGAGCATGAGTCATATATCTATGGAGTAGTACTCCCCCATCTTCATCCTCTTCTAGGGTGTGAGTCCTCCATGAGATTTTTTTCTCCCTCAGTTGTGGATCGCATTAGCAAGGAGAAATCCCCTCCACACAGATTCTTGCGAGTTTCTGTTTCATGTTGGTAATTAGATATGGACTTTTAGATTTGAAGGCCAACTCAATGAGTATGGACTAGGATATGATATGAATATCCCCTTTATCTCCATAATGGGTTTCATTATTAGAATATATATATTGGGTTTCATTTCCCTCTTGATTTATGATGAGATGAATTATTTTTTATCTTTCTATAACTCACTTTATATTTCTTGGGGTGTCCCACTGGGTATGTATATACTCACCCCATCACGATCTTTTCCTACATGTGTCATGTCTTATGAAGATGAAAGGAATGTTAAAAAATATAATTCTTTATCTTAGTTATACTTTGGTGCATTATATGCATGCAATGGTCATACTTGGATATCAAGAGTCGGTCTCTCTCAGTTTTCCTTTTACAATTTTTTTAGATTGGGACTTCATTTTTAGTAGGTCATGTAATTTTTCCCCTTTTTCACTTTCGATTTTTACTTTCACACTCTAATATATTCTCTATAGTTTATTGCGTTCATGGTTTTACTCTATATGTTACTATCTATTATTATTCCTCTTAACTTTTTCAAAGAGATGGTTGTGTGTGTTCATACAGGTATACTAGGGAAATGCTGCCTATTTTATTTATTCCTTCTCATCAATTTTTTCTATCCCCTATCCTATTGGAGGTAGGATTGAGGTTGTGGGAGCTCATATTTCCATCAGTCGGGAAGGCTCTAGTGGGATAGGTTATTACATAGTGGTATTAGATAATTTCATTCCTTGTAATAGTGTTTGGATTTTTCACATTGTGGGGAATTAATTTGGACTTAGGACAACGGTGTCTAAGTGTCATGCCTGTGGTTTTTTGGACAAGGAACCCAATGTTGGTGTGGAATCTGATTTATCCATTCACTAGGACTATATCTACATACATATCGACTCATAATACCAATACATTGGTTGAATTGACCCATTGGTACATGCATCATATATGAATGATTCCTTTGACTATCCTTCATGAGTCATCTCCCCATATATATTGTCATCTCACCCTACAACGTCTTGATCACTTTCAGGATTCCTCTTCAAAGAAAACTATCCAAGTTACCGATACAATATCGTGATAATGATCCGTTGGGTGATAATGCCTTGATTCAGGGTCCATCCCAGGAAGTGTTTCCTCATATAGGAATGGTAGAATCACCCCCACCTATAATGTTTCATATTGTTCCATCATGGTAAGATAATGAAGTTTGTGGTCTTAGCATGATGTGTGAGTTCTAACATCAGTCACCAATGAGGTTCCATGGTGTGCTAGACTAGAAAGCAGTGGAGGATTGGATTGATTTGATGGTCAAAGTCTTGAGTATTATTAAGACCCCAAAGGATTAGTTGTTTGTGGTCACAGTTTGTCTTCTTCATAAAGTAGAAGGGTGCAGGTAGATTCTGATAATGCAAACCCATAATGAGATAATACTCTCATGGGAAGACATCTAGTAGTTATTTAACACTGATTATATCAATCATTTCTTAAAATTAGTATGGATTCATGAGAATATTGATCTAAGGTAGGAAAACATTATAGTTTCAGAGTACATTGTGAGGATTACTAACCTCACACATTACTCCATCAATGTGGTATGAGATAGTTTATCCATGTAATGTATGCTCAAGAAAGGTCTTCATAGAGACATTTGTTCCAGTATAGTCTCTTTGAGCCTTCCCAGTTATACTATAGTTTTAGATAAGTATATGGGGATAGAGATATTCCTAAAAGAGGGACTATGGGTGGTTATATATAGTAGTGTCTATCATGTGGATGAGTTGTCTATAGTAGGAAATAGGCATCAAATGATGTGGTATCAGCATGTTCAGTATACTAATTCCTAGACATAGATATGTGGATTGATAGCCCCGGGATCATATAGAAGATACATAAATCTAGGTAAAGTACAGTGTTATGAATATTGTGGGAGGGGTCACATGGAATGTGATTTTCCAACCCATCACACTGAGAAAGATAGGTAGAATATGGATAGAGAAACATGGAAGAGGTAGCATCATGATCCAAGATCTCCTAAAAATTTTCTGGGTTTACCCTAGGGAGGTGGTGCAGATGAAATAGCGGGTAGATCTCTAGAGTTATGAGTGGATTATCAAGGCCGGCACTATGAGAAACTTCCACCACCACCACTAGGAGGTCCACATCAGGTTTAGAGTGTTTGTGGTTGAGGTTGTGGGAACATGCCATCTTTGGAGGGTTGTGACCAAGTTATACGTGAGATTACTCATTGTAATTTTTTTTTCTCTTCTACACCTTTTTTAATGTTAGTAGAAATCGGTGTGAGTTATATCATTATGCCTTATCCCTTGTGTGAGAGATGGAGGTTCTATCCATGACATCATCCCAACAATTATAGATAGAGGTTACTATTGGAAGAAAATATTTTATATAACATATTTATTGATAGTGTGACTTATCTTTCACTAGAGAGAGTATCACATGTGAGCTCCTAGTCATTATGACGAAACATTATGATGAAATCATTGGAATGGGATAGTTTTCCATATTTTGGGACCAAATTAACTATCATAACAATTGAATTAGATGTATTCAGACAAATGGGATGAAATTCTCCTTTGTGGGTGTGAGAGATATCAATGTAGAGTGAGTGGGACTTGAATAAAAGAATTTATAACCCACCACCCATCAGTTAGAAGTTTTCTCCCATGTAATGATAGACTCTTCAAAAATCTATATTCTACTGAAAATAGAGAACTATTACGATGTCTTCGCTGAGGATATTTTGGTACTACTTATAAAGTGGGAGATAGACTTTTTCATTCAATTTCACCCCATCATCATACTAATATCTTTTTAATCATATCAAATTTCCCCTACTAAACTACGGGAGACAGGGGTATAGTTGGATGACCTTTAAGAGAAGAGTTTCATCCGACCTAGTGTTTCCCCAAAGGAGCTCCAATTTTTTTTCATGAAAAAGTAAAATGGGAGCATGTGTATTTTCACTGGTTATCATTTTTTGAACCAATAAAAAATGAAGATCAAGTACCCATTTTCAAGGATTGATGAATTTCTCTTCCATTTTAAAGGTGTAGTTTGGTTATTCTAGATCGATATTAGATCTGGCTACCACCTTTTGAGGGTTTTCATGGATGATATTATAAATATGGAATTCAGATATCGCTAAATACATTATGAGTTCTTGGTGATTACTTTCATTGTGATAAATTCCCCCACTATGTTTATGGATTTGAGGAAACAAATATTTAATCCATACATGGAATGATTGTTGGTTGTCTTCATTGATGAAATACTCGTATACTCGATGTTAAAGTAGGATCATGAAGATCCTATGAGGATGGTCCTAGAATTATTCTTTGAGAGTCATATTTATGGTGATCTCTTGATGTACCAATTTTTTATCTGCATGGTTTACTTTTTGTGACATGTAATTTATAATATTGTTTAGTTATGGACCTGGTGGAGAATGATGCATTGAATAATTGGGATCCATCTATGAGTGTATTAGAGGTGTGGAGATTTTTTGGATTGGTGGGATACTATAGGATGTTCATGGAAAAGTTATCTAGGACTGCATCCCCTTTGACCACCCTAATGTGGAGTGGGTATCTATTTACCTGGAACAAGAAGTGTTATATTGCCTTTGAGTGGTAGAGTCTAAAGGTGAATAGTTTTTCTATGTTGAGACTAATAGAGGAGGCTGTTGAGTATGTGATTTTTTGATATGCCTTTAGAGATAGATTGGGTTCATTTTTTTATAGGCAGGTAGTCATTGCATATGGGTCAATATAGTTGAAACCCCAAGAGAATAAATACATGACATACAACCTAGAATTTCCAGTAGTGATATTATCTATGAATATATAGAGAAAGTATATTCTGGAAGATCACTTTGTTGTTTACTCAGACCACCAGAGTCTCAATTATATCTTTAATTAGTGATATTTCATGCTAATAAATAGGTTTTAATTAGAGTTCCAATAGTAATATGATTATGAGATAGTCAATACTCATAGTAAGGGATATGTGTTGTAGAATCCATTTGAAGGAAGTAATTTTTTTTATTGGTGGATGAGGAATTTCAGTAGTTGGTTTTATTGAAGCTGGCCCTATAAGAGGAGATGGGTTAAGTTCTTCTTCAGTCGATTTTAGTGACTCTTATTCTTCTTTAGAATGTGAGATATTCCCATTTGGTAGACATGGTATATAAAGTTGTGTGTATCTAGATATCCTCAATATATCCACCAGATGTATTTTATGAAGGATAGAATCATGTCATCCTTTTTCAAGGATGAAATGTGGTTTCGATCATGTCTTGAGAGGAGGTGATGATGGAGTTTAACACTTCCCCATTAGTTGTCTATATATGTGCCAGAAATATATACAAGGACCATCAATGGTAGTTTCTGTGGGCTGGAATCAGGTGGATCATATATGAGTTCATCTCTTATTGTCTCACATATCAATAGGTGAAGGCTAAGTATAAGATTTCTATAAGGTTTCCATAGCCACTTGAGATCCCATAGTGGAAATGGGATAGACTATCCATTAACATTGTAATGGTACATCCATGAATAGTGAAATTCTAGGATTATAGCAACCCAATATTTCCATACATTGATATTATATCATTTTATATGAACATTCATTAAATTATTCAAACACACACCTAAGGATCGTAAAGGTATAGTGCCTTTGGAATCATGGAAACATGAAAAATTGGTTCATATGTAAACTACATCATCTCCCAATAGGTTATTCATAAATATCACCCTTCTTAGTCATATCATACATAATAAATTTCCTCATAACATGAGGAAAGTAATCATTATAAATGGTGATCTCAGATGGTTAGTAATGGAAAACAATGTAGATATGTAAGAAAAACATGATCATAATAGTATATGAACATGAGCATGACATGTGAAAACTGTAAACTGCATATAATAGATCAGTATATTGATTCATGGACTACATTTTCATAGATTATAATACATTAATCATAATTAAATAGAATAAAATAATCCCTAAGAGTATAACATTGTCCTAAGATAAAAAATCATGGCATACATATAAGAATAGAATTTCATTTCGATAGTAAATCCTAATTAGAAAGGATATCATTATAGAATGGACACACTTCATAAACCATCATAGTAGTCAAGGTTAACTACCAAGACTACCATAGTAGAAATAATCCCTTACTAAACTAGGTTCACTCCCATTTCAAGTCCAATTTATCTCATGAGATATCAATCTTTACGCAATGAATTAGGGGAATATAACGGTCCCACCCATAATATATTGAAAATCATACATATTTTCACCACAAGATCATAAAAAATTCATCATATTAGAAACCATGGAAATAAATGGTCTTAATAAAACATTTATCATATCATAACCCATGGAAAGAATTGGGTTTCATGAAACATTTCATCATAGCATAACCCATGTAAAAGAAAAAAGTTTCAAAATTAGTTTTTCATCATAAATATATACCATCCATAGAAATAATAAACATGGTATCATTGGATAATATCACTATTAAATATTAAGTTAATAAAAATTATGTCGTCTTAGATTGAAAATTATTATGAAATATCACTTGGAAAATTTCATGTGGAAAATATACTTTCCAATTTTAAAAAAACACGTTAAAATAGAAAAAAAATTCAAACTACATTTCTTTGAAATTAACCTTGGAAAATATAAAAGAATAATTAAAGATAATTTAAATAAATTGAGTAAAATATCCCTTTAAAATTGAAATAATTTATATTAAATATGAAAACATTTATAATTTAAAAAAAATTATTTTAATATAAACTTGGAAACATGTAAATGGATATTTACATTTCATTTAAAACATTTCATGAGGAAAATATACTTTCCATACTAAAAAAAATTAAAAAACATTACATTGAAAATAAAGGTTTTAATGTATAATTTAATCATTAAAACATTGGGTGGTCATGATAGATGGAAATTATTTTTAAGTCGTACGTGTTGAAGTGAAGAATCATTTCACGGTTTTTGAAAAAGAAAAATAACCCATGTTTAGAAAACAACATGAGTATTCATTTTAAAAAAACTTATTAAAAATTAAATCATATATAAAAATGTATTTAATAAATCCTTTTGAAAATTTTGATAAATTATAGAATTTTTATAAGTCATAGATATGAAAGAAAAAGGGTTATCAACTGAAGAGAGGAATAATGACAATTTGTCTTCAAAATATTCTTTTATTATAATTAATAATTTAAGAGAGGAAAATGAAATAAGAACACATATGAACTAAAAATAACAATAGTATAATAAAATTCATGAGTTTATGGAGAGATATATCATAATATCACATCATTAGAATCATACTCATAAATAATCATTATAAACTATGAGAATTTAACATAAAAACCTTACCACCTTGGTAACATTGAATCATAATACCTATGAAAGATAACATTAAATGAAAATTATAATTTCATTAGAATAAATAAATAAATGATATTACATGTTAATGGGTATGCATATACACCTCAAAAAACAAGAATGGTGCATAAAAGAACATATGTCCCAAAGAAGAAAAAGTGAGACAAAATTCTCTAACCATTTTTGTAATTGTTTGACTAATAAGCCCCAATAGTGCATTAAATAATATGAAAACATATATAATTAAAATAATGATATTAATCATATAAATTATCAAATGTTAATTATATAAACCAAACAAAATAAATATGTTGTGAATGTATAATATGACTCCCAGCTATAAGAGATAGACTATAAATCTCTTACCTTAAGTCTCGACTTCCATCACACACATTAGAATATCCTATATAATAAATATAGGTTTACTATAAATATTTTACAAAACCTTTATTATATAAATTATACCATATGTGATTTACTTATGCCATTTATGCCCTTTTTATTCACAATTCCTTGTTAAAATCACATTTTGGGTATTAACTGTTTTATAATTCATGTATGTTTTGGTTTGGTATTTATATTATTTTTTCTTTGACCATGGTTAAATAATTCAAATAATGTTAAACGTGATATAAATATACTATATATTTATTATATAATTATTCATAGTAATCCATAAATGTAAGATATAGAAAATGAAATACATAAATCATGGAGGTGGTATGGCGTACGAATATATAAATGCAGTTTCCATTTTCTCAGTAGATAGAGTGAAAAGATGATAAATAATATATAACCTTGATATACTTATTATGATTCCATATATTCCACATGTATTTATTAAATATTACCACATTAACTTCCATGTAAATGATAAGTTAAAAAATAACCACATTGCTTTGCGAGGGGATTATCTGCCTTACAAATGAGTGGTAGTCTACCTTATACACGAGTGATGTAATCGTATCCTTGAAAAAATGGAAATTGAGAAGGTATATGTGATATCATAATTAAAAAGGTATAATTATGTTCAAAATATATTATATATTCAATTAATATTTCATTATTACCATCTAATAAAAATGTCAATGGGAAACAAACAACACATCAGTTTGTGAGGAAGTAGTTTGTCATACACACGAGTAACGTTATTGTTTTCAAATGTATTAGAAAGTAATAATTTAGAAGTAATATTATAATTACATAAATTTAATAATATCATAAATTTAATTTATAATAATTTAATACATCATTCTATCCAACTATGATAGGTGGTGATGCAAAATGAATTAACACGATTCTTGAGGCGATAATCTGTTGTATATATGACTGATAGCTTCATTTCCCATTTCATGGAAAAGTAGATATATGAAAATTATTGAATCAATATAATTACATATACATACATTTTAAATATTTGCGTAATTATATTATAATTTTGGTGACATGAATGAAGGGGGTAAGAGAACAAGTAAAAATAAAATATCTTTTTGAAGACAATTACCTTTGCTTACAACAAACCCCTTTGGATATCTTATTAAAGACCCGCAAGGTTGGTCTTGTGGGATTAAAAGAAGATGTAGAACATAGATAAGGATATTGGGAAGGGGTTTTGGTAGGTTTCAATTGATTCAAATGTCTAAATCGGTATGAGTATGTAAAAAACAAACTTCTTATACATAGACATTATATCTTAAATGAAAAATATTCATTAGTTCACATAATGATCCATGCTAGAGTCATTTAGTTCTAGTACCTTCAAAAACGTGGAAACATAAACAAAAATTCCATGAGTGATCTATGTCATCTCCCACGTAGTTATTTATAACAATACCCTTTATTCAGAAAATCATACATAATATCTTTCATCATAACCTGGAGGAAACATAAAGCTCAAATGATCCCTAAGGGTAAACAATGAAGATATCAACAAATCATGAGCATAACGGTATTATAACATGAGAATAAACTTTGAAAGCCATACCATACATATCATATGACAAAAAATTGATTCATTGAATTGATCTTGGCATTTTATATAACATGAATCATAATAGAATCAAAGAACATGATCCATGAGAACATAACATTTTTATAATACATATATTTGTGGCATACATATAAGCATAAAAATACTTTCTTTAGTAGTTCAATAATTATTTCTCATAATATTATTTTAATTATTTTAATCCTCAAACTATCACAATATTCAAGGCTTACTCCCAAGACTACCACTATGCATATAGCTCATTATAGAAGTGGGTTCACACCCATTTCAGGCCTATTTATATCATGAGATATCAATATTTACCCAATGAATTGGATATAAATATAGGTCCCACCCATAAAATAATGAAAATTATATATACATATTCCACATAATCATAATAAATATTCATAAAATGAGAACCCATAAAAAATGGGTTTCATAAAAATTACATCATAGTATAACATGTGGAATCATTTCATCATAGCATTACCCAAAGAAAAATAAGAAAGTTTCCTAAGAAGAAGTTTATTTTTTCTAAACTAACTTTTCATGTCCCACTTCTAAAGAAGAAGTTTATTTTGTCAAAGTTAATATATAATACTTTCAGATATTGTATTTAAAAATGGTTCTCCATTAAAAGGCACTAAAAATGAATTTATTGAAAATACTTATTTTATCTGAAAAATTGAATTTGTTCTTATATTTTGTCTAAGAAACGCATAATATAGATTTTAAAATTATATGGAGTATATAAAACTCAAAATTCAGTTAATACTATTCATAACCTCTTTTTAAACGTCTATTTTGATAAGTGGTGGTACACTTGAACTCGGTGTTGCATGTAGCGCAATCTATTGAATTACTTTAAAGAAAATAACTTACTATGAAATCTTGGGGTGTTACATAGTGAATAAGACTTGGGTATCAAAGAAAATAAAAGTGAGATATAAATATCTTACCTTAAGTCTTGATATCCTCATATGTGTGATGTCTCTACCCAGGTTTCACACACCAATGCCTCGATCCAGTTGGTCATATGACCTCAAGTGCTTCTCCCCATATGATAGAGGTTGTCGAATTAAAGCGAGGGGATAATATCGATCATGGGGACACTATTCTATATTTATCAAAGTGGAAAAATAGTATAAATAAACATGAATAACCAAGGATATAACCAATAACCATTCCAAATGTAACACCCCATGTTTCCATGGTATGTTTTTTTAAATAATACAACAGCTTGTGCTACACGCAACACCGAGTTCGAGCACACCATGGCCTATTAAACTTTTCATTTAATAATATTTTATGAATATTATTAACAAAATTTTGAATTTTATATATTCCATATAATTATAAAATTCATATTATGTGTTTATTATATATAATATTAGAACAAATCCAATTTTTCAGATAAAAGAAGTATTTTTAAAAAAAATGTAGTTTTACCGCCTTTTAATAAAGAACAATTTTTAAATCCAATATTTAACACTTTTATATATTTAATTTAAAAAAAATATATTATTTAGAACAATGACATAAAAATATAGTTTGGATAAATTTTCATTGTTTTTCTGATAACTTTCATATTTTAATGAATAGTGAAAATACTCCATTTCAATTCAAAACTACTTTTTCATCTAAATTATCTATATAGTTAGATTATCTTTTTAATTTATTTTAAAGTTTAATTGTATTATTTTTTATCATTTAATCCAATTTTTATCATTGTATGTAATTTCAATTTTCAATTGGACATAAACACATGTCAATCTTTTGATAGTTTTTACTTCTTAAAAACCAACTTTCGGGTTTTGAGAACAGGAACTAATTTTAAACTCATTAAAAAACATTGGTCTTTTGAATTTTGAAAAATTGATTCCATATTCGGAATAATAAGTTCAAAATTATGTAAATATGTATCCATTATTTTTGGGAATTATAAATAGTAACTTTAGTAATTATTTTTATTTACCACCGTTGAATGGTAATTTAGGTAAATAAGGGTCAAAAGAATATTATAATAATATAAAGCTACCATAAAATGTGTCCTAATATTATTTTATAAGTTATTAGTGACTGAAAAAACCATTTGGCCGAATATTTTTACTTTTGGATCCACTTGGGTTTGATAATGACATGTTATAATAATTATTTTAAGGTAAAGAGAAATATAACATAAACATGTATCTTTTTACTAAAAATTTTTATTAGAAGGTTATATAACTGATATCTTTGACTATAAATATTAATTAGAAAGATAAAAAAATTTCCTACCTCGTGGTATTTTATTTATAATTTTTATAAATTAAATAAATATATTTATTTATGAAATAATGATGATGCCGTGATTTCCTTATTAATAAAATGAATAAAACAAATGATATTATAAATATTAAAATAAATATTATTTTCAATATTTCATGAAATACAAGAATTTTTTTTATGAATACGACATGTCAGGGATGATTTAATTATTTTTTTATAGAATCAAGTTGTTATGAAATTAACAAAAATCAATTACTAAATAGTGTCAAAATTGACATAAATGTGTTTTTAAAACAAACACTATTTTATTAACTAATATAATAGTCATAAAAATATAAGATTCAACCAAATAACATATATAGATTTTAAAATTTCATTAATTACCCACTTTACGTTCTCTTGGAATTTTATAGTAGCTCTATTAACCATATATTGTAAAAATACAAAAAGACATGGTAATAGTTAAACTATTTAACTAAGGATTAAATCTAAAATTTATTGTCAATTTTATAACCTAAAATTGTCTAAAACATATTGGATGAGATTATTTAGGCCCATTATCTTATTATACTCTAAATATTTCAATTTTTAGGTATGATTATTCGAAAATCAATATATAATAAAATAACATTTCAAGACTTTCATAAAGTTCCCCTCACCTCTCCTATAAAATGGAACTTCCTCTTGTCTTTTATTAACACCTACAAACCCCTTTGTATTGGACAACCCATGACAAAATTTCCTATTAACATCCCTAAATTAATCATAGATTCCACACATTGGTTAGAAAATAAACTTAAGGAGTCCTTTTTTGAAAATCAAAAAGGAAACACCTGAAAAAGAGATAATCATTTTATCACCTCTTTAAAGTAATTTCCTTCTTCTACTTACTCTTTCTTTGTTGTTTCCATAGAAATGTAATAAATAAAGAATCATACATATATTTAGATTTTATTATAATCATGGGATAACAATATTTATCATTTTATATATCCTACGAATAATAATATTACCATTCCATCTCCACATCATGGTGTAATTTGAAATTCTGCATTAATTTTTCTGATGGCTATATTGATGATTATAATATTCATAAATAATGAATATTACATGATTATTATTCTTTATAATTAATATATCATCCATTTACATACCATTTAATCTTTAAATGGATGATATCATCGCTCATCCGTACGTACGGGCTACTGTCACCACGACGCTATGAGATTCATTATCAACATTAACCATTCAAGAATGATTTTAAATTCATTTGATGAGTAAATATAATATTTATGAACATAATTTTATTCTAGATATTAATAAAATATATCCTATTCATAAGAAAAATGACTTACTATAGAAACATTCATAGTAAAATGAAGCAATTAACACTTAAAACAATCATAATACTGAAATATTATTAACAAAATGATACAAGAAGAACATATATGATATCATAAATATGTATATGGTTATTTTATAATTTAATAACATAAGTTAATCATTATATAAGAGGTTTAAACTGTAACATCCCAGGTAAATAAAGAATATGACATTTTCATATTTATCCATATTTGTGAATAAAATATTAATATGACTTTAAAGGGGACGATATGCTCGATGGCGTACCCAACACGCAACAACGAGTTTCTTGGGAATCTTACGTTGCACTCTAATAATAAAATAATATTATTTTAAATGGTAGTTAACATGTAGCCGTTGTAATGGAGGGAATGGATAGAAATAACTAAAAAATGATTATACATGTTTTTTTAAATGTTTTTACATTTATCCAATAAAAGATAATGGCTTAAAATACGTAAAGAATTCAATTTTAGGCGTATATGCCCTAGTTTTCACTAAAGGTTCACTTATCACCTTTTGATGTTGAACCATCATTAAATATAGTTTTGTTCACACTTATACATTCTATTGGACCAAATAAAACTCTTCTTAAGAATCGGGACATCAAAATTTACTTTGTGTAAATTTTTGGTATCTTTCCGATAAAGTTCATTTTTTTAATGAATAGTGTAAAATGTTGTATTTTAATTCAAAACCGCTTTTTAATCTAATTTATTTATATTATTAGAATATCTTTTGAATTGGTTTTAAAGTAAAATTAGAATATATTTTTACCATTAAATCCAATAGTGGTCGTTGGAATTAATTTCACTTTGAAATCAAACTTAAACTAGTGTAAATCTTTTGATACTTATTGTTTTATAAAAACACGCTATTTGCTATGACAGCGGGAATTAATTATTAAATTAATTAATGTGAATTATATGTTTTGAATTTTGTAAAATGGAATTCATTTTTGAATTCGGAATATCAAATGTATCTTAGGGTGAAGTTTTGGGATTTTTCTGAAAAACTTCAATTTTTTATGAATAGTGAAACCACTAAGTTGTACTTATAAAAACTGATTTTTCCGTTTAAATGAAATTTTGACATCTTTTTGTTTTGAATTTCAAAAATCCGACATACATGGTTGTCATTAAGAAGTAAAATGTGGTTTAATGGGATAAAAATAATTTTTTGGTGAATAGTAACTTATTAAGTTTTATTCGCGATTAGTGGTAATTAGTGTAGTTTAAGGTAAAAATAATGCTTTAATAAATTAAGATGAGCTTGACATATGTCTTGCCCTCATTGGTTGTGTCATGGCCGACCAATACAAGCCATGGGTCAACTTGGTGACCCCATGGAGCCACTTTGGTTGGGAAATGACATAAATAACGTTTTATTTAATATAAAAGTAAAAATGACACAAACATGATATGTTTTACTAAAACAATTTTTAAGTGGGGTTATACAAGTCATCTTTTTGATTATAAATATTAATTGGAAATCTAAAAAGATTTCCTACATCATAGTATTTTTTTTATAATTTTTAGACACTAAATAAATTAAATTATTTATGACATCATGGTGATGCAGCGATGACCTCATTATTTAACAATTTAAATAAAATGGAAAGATAATGTAAAATATATAAACTACAAATGTCCAAAACTTATTGGATGGGTGTATTTCGAACCCTTAACACCTTATACACGAATTATATCAATGTAGGACCTTTTGAAACCGAAAAACATTTTCATATAAAGTAATATTTCTTACTTTCCAAAAGTGCCCCTCCTCTCCTCTTATAAAAGGCCCCCACCTCTACCTCATTTCACACACTCCTCAAGACTTTGGCTCGGCCAACCCCTGCCCATTTACTCTCTCCACATCCCTATCCTCATCCTAGAGGATTCCCTTTGGGCATAATCCTTTCAAAGGAAGCATTTAGGCTCAAATCAAAAGGAGTTACACTTTTAAAGGTAATTCATTCTCTCATGTTCATTTGTTTTATTTTTCTTCTCCAACCCCCTAAAATATTTTTATTTACTTATTTTGTAACAACACCAGTATCTTCAATATACTAGTATGTTTTTATAATATTTATTCGAGCTACACTCCCACACAACTACATCAAATGGTTAAAGAACATACGGTTTTCGTGGATGGAAAAATTCTACCTCCCGAAACGATGATTGTTCAATACTCATTTAACACCATCAAAGGTTGCCATTATGATGTCACTATTTTTATATATGATATATAATATGTTTATGTTTTACTTATGCTTCTGTATTTTTCATTTGTGTCTTACCTTTACGGCTTCCATTATGGGTATACGCGATATCTTCATTTTAGGAAGTGCGGACTACCGCCCTCTCAAAGTGATTTGATTCGTTAAATACCATATGTGGGACTTATAAAGGATGGAACTATGATATTATATATGATATTATACTGGAATTATAATATACCTTTATATCATTATTATTCCATTCTATAAAATATGAAATAGAAATGAAAGTAGTGTTCATGCGTACGTACGGCTTACCGTCTCCATGAACGGTGCATTTCATTTCTTACCTCTAAATGATTATTTAATGTTATAAATGCATGAATGTACTGGATATATATGACATATATTATATCTACATAATGAATAAAATTCTGGATATAATAAACATTTGGCCACACGAACAACATGTAATTGTAAGAAGTCCACTTTCGACTTAAGAACCAAATATCGGCAAAATAAATATTATTAACTTAAATGATTACATAATGTTTATGACATGGTAATAAGTGATATAAAAGGAATAATGAACTTGAAAAAGGTTCTTAAGGAATTAGAAATTAACTCAAGTTTATTATTCAGTAGATTAATAAATGATCGAGTCAAGTCGGACCCGAGGTAAGGGATCCTACTCCTCTCTTTCTTTTTAAGTACACACTTTTATGTCATTCCTTTAAAAGCTCATATTTCTTGTTATTGGGATGATCTTTTATATTACACATACTGTAATGTTTATGTTCATGTTATGAGAGACCCTATTCTCTCTCATCAATCCATTTTGGAAGTTTGAGTGGCGCCGTTAGGCTGCCGAACTTTCGTAAGAGATCTAACCTCTCTCTTTCTTTTTAAGTACTCTCCTTTATGTCACTTCTTTTAATCTCCTCTTTGTAATGTTGGGGATGCTATTTTATATTCCTATTTCTGTACATTTTATTTTAATGTGGTGAGATACCCTATTTGATCTCATCAATCCATATTCGGAAGTTTTATGTGGCGTCGTTAGGTAGCCGAGTTTTCGTAATGGATTTTTCATCTCACTTTTATTCCCGTGAGATTTATGCTAAATTTGCCACAAATTCCATTGAATGGTGTATGTACTGCCCATTATTCTACTCTTTGTGTAATATAATTTCGTTTATGAGTATTTACATCAATGAACTATTGTCCTTATTTCATGGGGTGTATGTTTTGAAAGATACCCAAGTCGGTAAGGGAACCTTTCACCCTCCTCTTTTTAAAAGACTTCTTTTGTTGGGTCTTTTAATTTACATATTGTTATGTTGGGATATGTTCTCATATATCCTTATTGATGTAAATTTTATGTCCAAGTGATGAGATACACTTTTTATCTCTCATGAACTCATTTGATGTGATGTCGTTAGGCTGTCAAGGGAACTTTTTAACCCAATTTCGATTTCTTTGGGTTCAACATGTAGTCATTGAATATGTCATCCATTGAATATGTGTGAATGACCTTTTATTGTTTTACACTTAATATAAACTTATATTGGGTGTACTTATATTTTTCACACATATTTTTGAGATTGATTTTTCCTTAATTTAAGGAGACCTTCTCTATAAGGGATTTCATCACATTTGACATTTCTATTGAGGGTTCATTGTTGTTATGAACCATTTCACTCTTATATGGTGTATATACTGTCCTTTGGAGAATTATATCATGAATCCATTTATTCTCATGATATTATAAAGTTCTGACTAAATGTTATTCCTCAATTATTGTATTCAAGTTTCTCTAATTTTGGTAAAACCCCTTTAACCAAAATATCGTTTTAAATGTTTTAATTATTTGTTCTTATTAATATCCATGTTTTCAAAATGGTTTTAAGGATTTATTTATATGGATATTAATGGTTTAAAATTTTAAGCTTCAAGGTGGTATGGGACACTTTGATTCAAAAATCTCTTTATTAAATGTTTTAAATGGTTTTGGAAATGGTTTCTTTTTTCAATGGATTCATTATTTCAATGTACTAAAATGTTATATTGTGATTAAAATGTGGAAATGTTATGTTTACTTTATGCATGTTTTATGTGATACATTTATGTTATGATTCTTGGTCATTGTTACGAAAACTGGTTGTTCTGTGATAGACTAAGGGTGGGTGAGCCCGATATAGCTCTCCAATGCATTGGGTAACACGAAGGAGTGAAACGTTAAGGTTTCTCCGAAGAGATTTAGGGAATATACTTTGATGGGTATTCCAAACGTAACCAAGAGGGTTACTCCCTACGTAAGAATGTTATGAATGCCTCAAGTTACCTTTATGTCTTATGATTTCTATGATTTGTTCATGATTTTATGAGGTATGATAAAGTGCCTATGTTTTATGGGTAAAGTATGATTTCATTCTTATGTATATATGAACTCATGTTTCCTTTCCATATTTTTATAACTCTTACTGAGCTTTTTATGCTCATCCCACGTTTTTTGAAATGTTTTTCATAGGTCAAGGGAAAGGTACATGATGTGATGATAGTGTCAAGGATGTGTCAAGAAAGAATCCGTGTTATATTTTAATTATGTTTCCACTGATGGGAAGAATGAATACTGTCTTTTATGTAACCACTTCCTTTAAATGTGGAATGTAATGCAAGTTTCATGATCTAATTCTATAAAACTCTAAACCTGAAAAGATCCTTAATGTGTAATCTTGTAATAACCCAAGATTAAGTAAGGTTTAAGGCTGGGGCCTTATAGTTGGTATCAAAGGTCGGTTTAGATAACTTTAGAGGTTAGGGTATTCTCTAATCATAAGTGGCATTACCATAATGGTTAGGATTTCAGAAAGAGTCCTAGTTTTAGATAAACCGAATGAGTAGGTATATCTTAGTGTTTACCTTCCTCATTAGTACATGATGGTTTTGTTGATATACTCACACTGACATTTTTGGTCTTAGTGAATGGATGGATCTAGCAGGCACCAAAGAGGTAAGAGGGTTGAAGGAAACTGTGGTGGTTCTATGATTTAGATACTAGATAAAATGGGGGATTCAATGAGGAAACTCGTGGTTGTTCTAAACCAACTATCAAGGAGTCATGATCAGCCACTTGAACCTTGGTATGATCTTTAATGCATCATGTATGAGATGTCCAATCGATGTAAAAGTTCAGGTAATAATTATAAAGGTAACCATTAGAGTTTATATGATCCTTACTTTTGAGGTAATTATGGGTTATTATATGATATGCTGGAAAATGAAAGGCATGAGATAAAATTGAGGTTAAAATTTGAAGATTTTATCTCATTTTGGGGAATGTTTTAAAAATTATATAGTTTTGGAAAAAGGACAACATGCAGACCGTGTGACATCCCGCCGCGTCGGACAAAGCTGTGGGAATCGAACCCACAACCAAAGTGCGACAGGTATTTATCGCCTACCACTGGACCACGTGAAGTCCCTAGTTAGATTGACTGATTCATTCTAGTTATATGATTTTATGAATTAATAGTAAGTTGATTTTGGGTTATTTATGAAAATGATTATCCTATCATGGAGGATATATGATTAGGTTAATTACTTTTCAATACGAGACTTTAGGAGCAACTGATGTTGTTTGGAGATAAATGTCACAATTTAACTTGGAAGACTATATGACTAAATCCTTAAAATATTTGGGTTTCAATCATATATTGGTTTACTTTGAAGAATTTTATGGACAAATTGTTTATCGGATGGTCCTCGTTGAACTTTGGGTTTTGTTGGACAAATTTTGGAGATTAAGCATGGATTTTCATTTTAATGGGTTATCCTTTTCTAGATTATCTGATCATGTACTAACCTTTTTGGTTTTGGTTTTGGTTAGAGTCTAAAGACATGGGAAGTATATAGTTCTCTATTGTGGATTAGGTGATTCTCTAGAAGTTGATTATAGTACTCTTAATGCGAACAAGTCTCCCTAAATACTCGTCTTTTGGAAAAAAAATATGAGTTTGATTAAGGAATATAGTAAAAGTTGGAAGTCAACATGACAAGTATGTATGTTTCCTTATGTTTTATTTAAGCTCAAAAATAAATTCCTCAATAAAAAGTAACTTAAAGAAAAAATGTTGTCTATTAACTTTTCTTACTGGGGATTCGAATACCGTTTAACCCATCACAAGTTTGTGATTTTCTCATTGTTAACTTTCTCCTATACATGTTTACTATCACTCTCCCTCAAGAACATGACCCTTTGCTTTTTCTTCCATGTCCATGTTTTTCTACATGGAATCCTAGTATGGGTTAACTCGGGTGACCTCTGTACTTATCTTCCTTTATTTTAAATTGATTGTTTTACGGACTCTTGTTCCAATTTGGGACTTTCAAGGATGTTTCCAAGCTCAATTTTAAAAATTGCGAGGATGCAATTCCTAAAAGGGGGGAAGGATGTAACATCCCAGGTAAATAAAGAATATGAAATTTTCATATTTATCCATATTTGTGAATAAAATATTAATATGACTTTAAAGGGGACGCTATGCTCGATGGCGTACCCAACACGCAACAATGAGTTTCTTGGGAATCATACGTTGCACTCTAATAATAAAATAATATTATTTTAAATGGTAGTTAACATGTAGCCGTTGTAATGGCGAGAATGGATAGAAATAACTAAAAAATTATTATATATGTTTTTTTAAATGTTTTTTCATTTATCCAATAAAAGATAATGGCTTAAAATACGGAAAAAATTCAATTTTAGGCGTATATGCCCTAGTTTTCACTAAAGGTTCACTTATCACCTTTTGATGTTGAACCATCATTAAATATAGTTTTGTTCACACTTATACATTCTATTGGACCAAATAAAACTCTTCTTAAGAATCGGGACATCAAAATTTACTTTGTGTAAATTTTTGGTATCTTTCCGATAAAGTTCATTTTTTTAATGAATAGTGTAAAATGTTGTATTTTAATTCAAAACCTCTTTTTAATATAATTTATTTATATGATTAGATTATCTTTTTAATTGGTTTTAAAGTGAAATTAGAATATATTTTTACCATTAAATCCAATAGTGGTCATTGGAATTAATTTCACTTTGAAATCAGACTTAAACTAGTGTCAATCTTTTGATACTTATTGTTTTATAAAAACACGCTATTTGCCTTGACAGCGGGAATTAATTATTAAATTAATTAATGTGACTTAAATGTTTTGAATTTTGTAAAATGGACTTCATTTTTGAATTCGGAATATCAAATATATCTTAGGGTGAATTTTTTGGATTTTTCTGAAAAACTTCAATTTTTGATGAATAGTGAAACCACTAAGTGGTACTTATAAAAACTCATTTTTCCGTTTAAATGAAATTTTGACATCTTTGTGTTTTGAATTTCAAAAATCCGACATACATGGTTGTCATTAAGAAGTAAAATGTGGTTCAATGGGATAAAAATAATTTTTTGGTGAATAGTAACTTATTAAGTTTTAATCGCGATTAGTGGTAATTAGTGTAGTTTAAGGTAAAAATAATGCTTTAATAAAATAACATGAGCTTGACACATGTCCTACCCTCATTGGTTGTGTCATGGCCGACCAAGAAAAGCCATGGGTCAACTTGGGGACCCCATGGAGCCACTTTGGTTGGGAAATGACATAAATAACTTTTTATTTAATGTAAAAGTAAAAATGACACAAACATGATATGTTTTACTAAAACAATTTTTAAGTGGGGTTATACAAGTCATCTTTTTGATTATAAATATTAATTGGAAATCTAAAAGGATTTCCTACATTATATTATTTTTTTTATAATTTTTAGACACTAAATAAATTAAATTATTTTTGACATCATGATGACGCAACGATGACCTCATTATTTAACGATTTAAATAAAATGGAAAGATAATGTAAAATCTATGAACTACACATGTCCAAAACTTATTGGATGGGTGGATTTAGAACCCTTAACACCTTATACACGAATTATATCAATGTGGGAACTTTTAAAACCGAAAAACATTTTCAAATAAAGTAATATTTCTTACTTTCCAAAAGTGCCCCTCCTCTCCTCTTATAAAAGGCCCCCACCTCTACCTCATTTCACACACTCCTCAAGCCTTTGGCTCGGCCAACCCCTGCCCATTTACTCTCTCCACATCCCTCTCCTAATCCTAGAGGATTCCCTTTGGGCAGAATCCTTTAAAAGGAAGCCTTTAGGCTCAAATCAAAAGGAGTTACACTTTTAAAGGTAATTCATTCTCTCATGTTTATTTGTTTTATTTTGCTTCTCCAACCCCCTAAACTCTTTTTATTTATTTCTTTTGTAACAACACCAGTATCTTAAATATACTAGGATGTTGTTATAATATTTATTCGAGCTACACTCGCACACAACTACATCAAATGGTTAAAACACATACGGTTTCCGTGGATGGCGAAATTCTACCTCCCGAAACGATGATTGTTCAATACTCATTTAACACCTTCAAAGGTGGCCATTATGATGTCACTATTTTTATATATGATATATAATATGTTTATGTTTTACTTATGATTCTGTATTTTTCATTTGTGTCTTACCTTTATTGCTTTCATTATGGGTATACGTGATATCTTCATTTTAGGAAGTGCGGACTACCGCCCCCTCAAAGTGATTTGATTCGTTAAATACCATATGTGGGACGTATAAAGTATGGAACTATGATATTATATATTATATTATACTGGAATTATAATATAACTTTATATAATTATTATTCCATTCTATAAAATAAGAAATAGAAATGAAAGTAGCGTTCATGCATACGTACGGCTTACCGTCTCCATGAACGGTGCATTTCATTTCTTACCTCTAAATGATTATGTAATGTTATAAATGCATGAATGTACTGGATATATATGACATATATGATATCTACATCATGAATACAATTCTGGATATAATAAACATTTGTCCACACGAACAACATGTAATTGTAAGAAGTCCACTTTCGACTTAAGAACCAAATATCGGCAAAACAAATATTATTAACTTAAATGATTACATAATGTTTATGACATGGTAATAAGTGATATAAAAGGAATAATGAACTTGAAAAATGTTCTTAAGGAAGTATAAATTAACTCAAGTTTATTATTCAGGAGATTAAAGAACGATCGAGTCAAGTCAGACCCGAGGTAAGGGATCCTACTCCTCTCTTTCTTTTTAAGTACACACTTTTATGTCATTCATTTTAAAGCTCATCTTTCTTGTTATTGGGATGATATTTTATATTACACATACTGTAATTTTTATGTTCATGTGATGAGAGACCCTATTCTCTCTCATCAATCCATTTTGGAAGTTTGAGTGGCGCCGTTAGGCTGCCGAACATTCGTAAGAGATCTAACCTCTCTCTTTCTTTTTAAGTACTCTCCTTTATGTCACTTCTTTTAAGCTCCTCTTTGTAATGTTGGGGGATGTTATTTTATATTCCTCTTTCTGTAAATTTTATTGTAATATGATGAGATACCCTATTTTATCTCATCAATCCATATTCGGAAGTTTTATGTGGCGTCGTTAGGCTGCCGAGTTTTAATAAGGGATTTTTCATCTCACTTTTATTCCCGTGAGATTTATGCTACATTTGCCACAAATTCCATTGAATGGTGTATGTACTGCCCATTATTCTACTCTTTGTGTAATATACTTTTTTTATGAGTATTTACATCAATGATCTATTGTCCTTCTTTCATGGGGTGTATGTTTTGAAAGATACCCAAGTCGGTAAGGGAACCTTTCACCCTCCTCTTTTTAAAAGACTTCTTTTGTTGGGTCTTTTAATTTACATATTGTTATGTTGGGATATGTTCTCATATATCCTTATTGATGTAAATTTTATGTCCATGTGATGAGATACAGTTTTTATCTCTCATCAACTCATTTTGATGTGATGCCGTTAGGCTGTCAAGGGAACTTTTTAACCCAATTTCGATTTCTTTGGGTTCAACATGTAGTCATTGAATATGTCATCCATTGAATATTTGTGAATGAACTATTATTATTTTACACTTAATATCCACTTATATTGGGTGTACTTATTTTTGTCACACATATTTTTGAGATTGATTTTTCCTTAATTTAAGGATACCTTCTCTATAAGGGATTTCATCACATTTTACATTTCTATTGAGGGTTAATTGTTGTTATGCACCAATTCACTCTTATATGGTGTATATACTATCCTTTGGAGTATTATATCATGAATTAATTTATTATCATGATATTACAAAGTTCTGACTAAATGTTATTCCTCAATTATTGTATTCAAGTGTCTCTAATTTTGGTAAAACCCCTTTAACCAAAATATCGTTTTAAATGTTTTAATTATTTGTTCTTATTAATATCGATGTTTTCAAAATAGTTTCAAGGAGTTATTTATATGGATATTAATGGTTTAAAATTTTAAGCTTCAAGGTGGTATGGGACACTTTGATTCAAAAATCTCTTTATTAAATGTTTTAAATGGTTTTGGAAATGGTTTCTTTTTTGAATGGATTCATTATTTCAATGTACTAAAATGTTATATTGTGATTGAAATGTGGAAATGTTATGTTTCCTTTATGCATGTTTTATGTGATACATTTATGTTATGTTTCTTGGGCATTGTTACGAAAACGGCTGGTTCCATGATAAACTAAGGGCGGGTGAGCCCGATATAGCTCTCCAATGCATTGGGTAACGCGAAGGAGTGAAACGTTAAGGTTTCTCCGAAGAGATTTAGGGAATATAATCTGATGGGTATTCCAAACGTAACCAAGAGGGTTACTCCCTACGTAAGAATGTTATGAATGCCTCAAGTTACCATTATGTCTTATGATTTCTATGATTTGTTCATGATTTTATGAGGTATGATAAAGTGTCTATGTTTTATGGGTAAAGTATGATTTCATTCTTATGTATATATGAACTCATGTTTCCTTTACATATTTTTATAACTCTTACTGAGATTTTTATGCTCATCCCAAGTTTTTTGAAATGTTTTTCACATGTCAAGGGAAAGGTACATGATGTGATGATAGTGTCAAGGATGTGTCAAGAAAGAATCCGTGTTATATTTTAATAATGTTTCCATTGATGGGAAGAATGAATATTGTCTTTTATGTAACCACTTTGTTTAAATGTGGAATGTAATGCAAGTTTCATGATCTAATTCTCTAAAACTCTAAACCTGAAAAGATCTTCAATGTGTAATCTTGTAATAACCCAAGATTAAGTAAGGTTTAAGGCTGGGGCCTTATATAAACACCCTTGAATAAAGGAATGTACAAGGTAAGGGTTATTTTCACAATCTCTTAATTATCCGATATTTCTTATATGTTAGTATCTACTAGGAAATCCTTATCATCCATGTCCATTTTTATTAAAATGAAACTCAAAATATTATTGAAAATAATTTAAGGTCGTTTTTAAACATGTTTTACTCTTTAAAAAATGTTTTCAAATGATGTTTTCCATCATTTTCCAAATGATGTACATGATTACCTTTTTGAAAAATTAAGACAAGAATGTTTTTTTAACTTATAAGGTGCGAATGGGTATTTTATGTCATTATGTTGCCTTACCATTTTTAATTTTCACTTAAAATATTATAAGGTTATTTTAAAAATATATTTTTTTAAAATTTTATAGATTTTAAATGATTTAAATTTAACAAGGGATATTCCCCTTAAAGATTTTTGATGAATTTATTAAATTATTATCATCAATTTCAAAATCCTTTATTAGATTTTATGCTTGTTTGAGGATGATTTTTTATGATATAATATTCCATATTTTATTTAAGGTTTTGTGATATGTTTGAATGTGGATGTGCTATTTTTATACCATTCATGGTTTATGGTAAATGTGTAAACATTTCATATGCTAGTTTTAATATGAAGGTTTATGTTGGTTATGTTTTCCCCATTCATAAGAGGACTTCATTGGACTTTGTAAGTGTTAGGTGGGGCCCACTATCACCCCTCAATGAATCTGTAGGTCTCATGAGACAAACTTGTTTCTTGGAATAAGGCCTTGACAGAATATTTGTGTGTGGTCTCGGAACAAGGCCTTGACGTAGAGGTTATGATGTCCGGTGTTAGGTATTACCTCATTATGAGATTAGTTATTGATTATACATGTGATTATTCAACTAGTAGAATATACATGTGAATGTTTAAATTGAATTATTGGATTTATTCTTTTCATATTATACTGAAGATAATGTTTCAAAATCTTCTGTTTTAATTTTGTACCTTGCCTTAAAATATTATGCTTATTTTTTAGAGCTGCCACTATATTTTTTATCCTTACTGATCATCTGACCTCACCCAATTCTTAGGTTTTATTTTCCCAAATATTCCAATAATTGTTTTATGACTGATTTGTAGGGTTAAGATAGGGGAATAACAGCATTATCAAATAATTATTTATGTTTTATTTTATGTTAGAAATTTTAATTTACAGTTCATGTATGTAATATATTCTAAAATACTATTAAATTGATTGGTCCTTTGGGACTTTATTCCTTGTAATCATGCGAATGTATTAAAATAATACACCATCTCTGAGAAACTGGGTTCATGGAATTGCATATGGTATCAGAGGAATTTTAGTAACACAATTATAAATATATTTATAAAACATAGTTTAAGTATCATAACCCTAAGATATACTTTGAGGATAATTATATATTAAACCCATTGTATAAGGCCCCAGCCTTAAAAATTACTTAATCTTGATTTATTACAAGAATACACATTGAGGATCTTTTCAGGTTTAGAGTTTTAGAGAATTAGATCATAAATCATGCATTACATTCCACATTTAAGAAAGGTGGTTACATTAAAGAAAATATTCACTTTTCCCATCAAAGGATACATATTTAAAACAAAACATGGATTCTTTAATGACACTTCCTTGACACTATCATCACATCATGTACCTTTCCCTTGACATGTGAAAAACATTTCAGAAACATGGGATGAGCATAAAAAGCACAGTAATGTATATTAAAATATAGAATGAAAACATTGTTCCATGTATACATAAGAATCAATGAAATCATAATTTACTCATAAAACATAAGCACTTTAACATACCTCATCAAATAATGATTAACTCATAGAAATCATAATACATAAAGGTAACTTGAGGCATTCATAACATTCTTACATAGGGAGTAACCCTCATAGTTACGTTTGGAATACACATCATAGTATATTCCCTAAATCTCTTCCGAGAAACCTTATTGTTTAACCCCTTCGTGTTACCCAATGCATTAGAGATCTATTTCAGGCTCACCTGCCCTTAGTTTATCATGGAACAACCCATCTTCATAAACAATGCCCAAAAACCATAACATAAATGTATCACATAAAACGTACATAAAGGAAACATACCATTTTCACATTTCAATCACAATATATCAATAACACATTGATATAATAAAAACATTATCAAAACCATTTTCAATAACAAAATAAAAGAAAAGTTAAATATGGTATTTATTTTTCATTAAAAAAAATTTATGTCTTGTAGAGGAAGCTGAAACTCAAATAATGGTCACTGCGGCGGAGAAGTCATTGTCGCCGCATACGTACGAAAAAACATTCCCTTTTGTCATTTAGTAAAATGCATCGTATAAAAAATATTCCTTTTGAATAAACATAATGTTCAAAGGGGTTTATACACCGTATAAAATAAAGTTGTGTATTAAACAAAATATGCCTGAATGAAAGGAGATTGAGACGAAGTCCCTTACCTCGTATCTGACGTGCCTCGATCATTATTTAATCTCCTGAATAATAAAATTGAGTTAATTTATACCTTCTTAAGAACATTTTTCAAGTTAATTATTCTTTTTATATCACTTATTACCATGTTATGAACACTGTGTAATTATTTAAGTTAATAACGGTCGTTTTGTCGATCATTGGTACTTGAGTCAAAAATGTACTCCATATAATTACAGGTTGTTCATGTGGTAAAACATCCATTATATCCATAATTATATACATGATTTAGATATCATATATATCGTATATATCAAGTATATACATTCATTTATAATATTACATAACATTTAGAGGTAAGAAATGAAATGCACCGTTCATGGAGATGGTAAGTCGTACGTACGCATGAACGCTACTTTCATTTATATTTCATATTTAATGGAATGAAATCATAATGATATAAAGGTATATTATAATTCCAATATAATTTCATATATAAAATCATTAACTACATCTTTTATACGTCCCACATATGGCATTAACGAATCAAATCACTTTGAGGGGGCGGTAGTCCGCACTTCCTAAAATGAAGATATCGCGATTACCCATAATGGAAACCATAAAGTATGCCATAAATAAAAAATAAAAAATCATAAAGAAAACATATACATAATATATATCATATATAAATATAGTGACATATTAATGGATACCATGGAAGGTGTTAAAAGAAGATTGAACAATCATCACTTCATGAGGAAGAAATTCGCCAACCACAGAAACAGTATGTTCTTTAACCATTAGATGGATGTGTGAGTAAGTGTAAATCAAATCCTTCTCATAACAACATCCTAGTATATTTATGATAATTTTGTTGTTACAAAATAACGAAATAAATATATTTTAGGAGGTTGGAGAAGAAAAATAAAACAAAAGAACACAAGTGAAGACCTTACCTTTAAATCGGGTAACTCCTCTTGGTTTGAACCAAAATGGTTTCATGAAGATCTTTCTGCCTAAGGTAAGGATTATAGGATGAAGTGATGAATGTTTAGAGATAAAATGATCAGATATTGGCCGAGCCAATGGCTTGAGAGGTGTGGGTAAGGTGGTAGATGTGGGGGGCCTTTTATAAGAGGGATGTGGGGCACTCTTGGAATGTCTTGAAAAGTTACTTTATTATAAAATGATTTTCATATATTAAAGGTCACATAATTATATATTTCTAGGATAAGGTGATAAGAGTTCGAAATACACCCATCCAATAGTTCTTTGACAAGTTTAACTCTTATATTTTACATTTTATTTTCATTTTATTTAAATCGTTCATTAATGTGGTAATTGTTGCATCATCATGGTGTCACAAATAAATTAATTTATTTAATGTCTAAAAATTATAAAAAAATACTATGATGTAGGAAATATTTTTAGCTTTCCAATGACTATTTATAGTCTAAGATATCATTTACACAGGAAACAATAAAATCATTTTACTTGGGTGATACATACTTTGGTTATACTTTCCCTTTAAAAAAATAATATAATAAAATGTCACTATCACTCAAAAGTGATTTCGTGAGGTCCCAATGTTTGGTACAAGGCATCCCATGGTAGGCCATGACAAAACCAGTGGCATTAGGACACATGTTGGGGTCATTTTAAATTATTATGTTACTATTTTACTACCCTTAACTACCCGATTACTAATTAATCGAGATAATTAAAGATAATTACCGTCGTTATTATTCATAATGTCCAAAAAAAGAGTCTTAATTACATAATTTGGACCTTATGATTCTAAATATGGAATATATTTTACCAAATTCAAAACACATAAATTGTAGTAATTAATTTAAAAATAATTCTCGTTGTCAAAACAAATATAGGGTTTTTTAGAAACAATATCTATCAAAAGTTTGACAATTATTTATGTCCAATTTCAAAGTGAAATTAATTCCATTGAGAACCATTAGATTAAATGGTAAAAATATATTCTATTTACACTTTATACCCAATTAAAAGATAATCTATACATATAATTACATTAAATGAAAAGGCAGTTTTGAAGTAAAATGCAGTATTTTTCACTATTCATTAAAAATGAACATTGTTAGAAAAATACCAAAAATTTATCAAAAGTAAATTTAAATGTCCCAATACTAAAGAATAAATTTATTTTGACAAATATATCTTATAAAATTGTCCGAAGATAGATTTAAAAATTGTTTTCCATCAAATGGAAGTAAAACAATCTTTTAAAAAATATTAGAGATTTCAATGCTTAAGATTAGATTTATTCTCATTTTAAACCTCTAAAACACTATCTAATTCATAAATAGATATAGATATGGAAATACATAATTTTTTACTAACTTGGGATGTTACATCCTTCCCCCTTTTGAAAATTGTGTCCTCGTAATTTATTTACTTTTTTAATAAGTTGTGGTATTTATCCCTCATTGCATTTTCAGATTCCCATGTTGCCTCTTCAATCATGTGGTTTTTTCGAAAAAACCTTTACTTAATGAATCACCTTATTCCGTAACACCTGCTCCCTATGGTCAGGAATCTGGACCGGTTGTTCCTCATAAGATAGATTCTCTTCCAGCTGAACTACATCTGGACTCAACACTTGAGATGGATCTGGCATGTACTTCCTTAGCATTGAAACATGAAAAACATTGTGTAACTAATATAAACATTGAGGTAAAGCCACTCGGTATGCAACTGATACAACTCTCTCTAGAATTTTATATGGTCCAAGGAACCTTGGACTCAGCTTTCCTTTCTTACCAAATCGCATCACACTTTTCCATAGTGAAACACTGAGGAATACATGATCACCTACCTCAAAAGAGAGATCCTTCTGCCTGTTGTCCGCATAACTTTTCTTCCTGCTCTGAGATATTTCATGTGTTTCTATATCAGCTGAACATTTTCTGCCAACTCTTCTACCAATTCTGGTCCCATCAACTTCCTTTCACCCTCTTCATCCCAAAAAGCTAGAGTTCGACACCTATTCCCATATAATGCCTCAAACGGTGAAATCTGTATACTGGAATGAAAACTGTTATTATAAGAAAACCCAACCAAAGAAAGATGTTGGTCCCAACTTCCCTGATAATCTATCGAACAAGTACATATCTTATCCTCCAAATTCTGAATTGTTCATTCTGACTACCCATCTTATTGAGGATGAAAAGATGTACTAAAATTTAATTCAGTACCCAACGACTTCTGAAGGCCTTTCCAAATGTTAGAATTAAACTGGGATCATGATAAGATACGATGGAGAGGGGAACTCCATGTAACCTAACTATATCTTTATGATACAAACGATAAAGCTGATCTAGGGAAAAAGTATCTCATATTTAAAGTAAATGAGCATATTTAGTCAAGAGATCAACAATAACCTAGATTGCATTATTACCTTGAGGTGTCTTCAGCAACCGTTAAACGAAGTCCACAGATATATTCTCCCATTTCCACTCTGGAACTGGTAAATGCTGAAGCATCCCTTTCGGTAACTTCCACTCTCCTTTAACCTGTTGACAAGTCAAACACTTCATAGTAAATTCAGCAATAACTCTTTTCATTCCATCCCACCAATAATACTCCCGAAGATCTCTATACATCTTAGTACTAATCTCTTCCCAAATAAAAAAACACAATCTTTATCAATGTTGAATTCAGGAAACTTACCCTTCTAAACCAGCTCTACCTTTTTCTCCAAATCATTGTCTTGCTTCTGAGCTTGCTTAATTTGTTTGATATAGAACATTTCACTAATACCTGAAACAAAATAGAAGAACATCCTGCACCAACAACTTCTATTCCAAAGTTCATCAAATCCTTAACCAAAGGATCACGTTCCAAATGTAACATGGTTAATGAAGCATTAATTTTTAAACTCAAAGCATCATCCACTTTATTTGCTTTTCCCGGATGGTAGTGAATTGTATAATCATAATCCTTGATTAATTCTAGCCATCTCCTCTATCTCTTGTTCAATTCTTTCTGAGTGAATATATACTTTAAACATTTGTGAATGGTATATATTTCACACTTTACTCCATACAAATGATACCTCCAAATTTTTAAAGCGAAAACAACCACAGCTAATTCCAAATCATGTGTAGGGTAATTTACCACATGATATTTCAACTGACATGAAGCATAAGAAATTACATGATCATTATACATTAGGACGCAACCAAGTCCTTTCTGCAAGGAATCACTGTAGATAACAAACTCACCATTCCTGGAACATAGTTAAAAAACTAGAGCATTCACCAATCTTCTTTTCAACTCCTGAAAACAATCATCACATTATTTTTTCCAGATAAACTTAACACCCTTCCGAGTTAGCTTAGTCATTGGACTGGATAACTGTGAAATTTTTTTAACAAAACTTTGGTAATAGCCTACCAAACCAATAAAACTACGAATCTCAGTTATATTTGTGGGTCTTGGCCATTCTTCAAAAACCTTTTTTTTTTGCAGGATCCAAAGTTATTCCATCTTCAGAAATAATGTGACCAAGGAAAAAAAATTGTTGCAACAAAAACACACACTTGCTGAATTTACCATACATTTTATTTTCTTTTCAGGTTTGAAAAATAACCCTTAAAGTACTCTCATGCTCCTCTTTACTTTTAGAAAACACTAAAATATCATCAATGAAAACAACCACAAACATATCCAATTACTCATGGAAAATTACATTCATAAGGTCTATGAATACAGAAGCTTCATTGGTTAACCCAAAATGCATTAATACAAATTCATAATTGATATATCTTGTATGAAACGCAGTCTTCGGAACATCTGCTTCTTTTACCTTCAACTGATGGTACCCCGATCTCACATCAATCTTTGAAAAATAATGAGCTCCCTAGAGATGATCAAATATATCATCGATATGAGGCAATGGATATTTGTTCTTAACAGTGATGTTATTCAAGGCTCTATAGTCAATGCAATGTCTCATTGAACTATCTTTCTTTTTAACAAATAAGACAGGAGCACCCCATGGTGATGCCCTAGGTCGAATGAAACCTTTATCTAATAAATCTTGCAATTGCTCCTTCAACTCTAAAAGCTCAATTTGAGCCATTTGATACGGGGGTTTTGAAATTGGCTTAGCATCAGGAACTAAGTCAATAGTAAATTCAACTTCCCGATCTAGTATTATTCCAGGAAACTCATCAAGAAAAACATCAGGATACTCATTTACCACTGGCACATCATTAATCTGAATGGTTCCTTTGTTTTCAACAATATGTGCAAGGTAACATTCATTTCCATCTTTTACAATTTTCTCAGCCTCTTGATATGTTATCAACAGAAAGGGTTCATTCTTATACACAAACGGAAAGTCTTTCTGAAAAGAAACTTCTTTAGCTCTATAATCAATCTTAGCATGGTAAATAGAGAACCAATCCATACCCAGGATAACATCATACTCTACTAGAGGTAAAACAATAAGGTTTTCAAGTAGGTTCTTTCCACAGATAAGGATAGGAAGATTCTTATAAAATATTTTTTCCTCAACATTTCCCCCATGTGTTTTTACCACAAGTTCAGGAGTCAACTCTTGAGATGGAATTCCGAATTTAATAGAAAATTTTTCAGAGATGAAAGAATGTGTAGACCCCGAATCAAACAACACACTGGCATATTCTGAAAAAACAAACAAAGTACCTGATACCACTTCATTTGATAGCCCAACATCTGTTGAAGTAGTTGAAAAGGATTTCACCGCTCCTTTTTTCTTGTAGTCTGACTAATTCCCATCATTTGATCTCTTTATCGAACACGTGTTTGCATAATGACCCATCTCATTGCACTTGAAACATTTCACTAACTATAAATAAAATTTGGTCTTACCATCACCCTCATCTTTTTCAATGAAATCACGAGCCTTATATCCCATCTTACCACATCGGTATCACTTTACAGAATTTAGAAGACATTCCCCAGCATGCCTTTTACCACATTTATCACAAACTGAAAACTTAGTTTTCTTACCATTAGACTTTTGTGAAAGGTTCTTACCTTTCTCCTTCCATCCCAGTCTCTTCTTCTATTGGTTGTTATAGAACACTTGATCATCAGAAAACTCTATTTCCACATTCTCAGCACATAGAAAAATCTTTTCATAATGTTTAAACTCACGAGAAGCTAAATCGCTTCGATTTTTTGGCTTTAATCTTGAGTAAAAATGATTGATTTTACTATAATGGTCTCAGATAAAATTTAGATCATACCTTTCTAATCGAGTGAACCTCTCTTCAGAAGCCGCCATTGAATCATCCTCTTGACTCAATTCCAAGAATTGTTTTTCTATCCTAGGTCGAACAGCCTTAGGAAAATATTTCTCAAGAGACATACCTTTGAATTCATCCTAGTCAAGAGAATCAATATCAACAGCATCCCTGATATTTTTAACCGTCGACCACCACTGATTTGCTTCACCCTCCAATCAGTAAACAGAAAGACTAACCTTTTGATTTCCTGAACACCCCATGACATCAAAAATATTATCTAGTGTTATAATCCTCCCTTCAGCTAGCACAGGGTCATATGATCCTCTGAATGATGGAGGATGTTTCCTCATGAAATGTTCCTCTACTGACATGTTTCTATGTAGTTGATCTGGCTGATCTCATGCATGGATACCACCACCATTTATCTCTTGAGTCAACTGCGTCGTTACTGCAACAAATTGTTCAGTTCCAATTCTGACTATCTCAAGATGCTGATTCCAAAGGTCATTTACTTCTATATTCCTTCCTAGAACCGCTTCCTTGTTTCCTCTACGGAAAACCATTCTAAATAAACATGTATTAGATGAAGCAACATGGTAATATTCAAATGCTATATCATTTAAATTTGACCAAAAAATATTTTTGGATATTCATTTTATAGAATTATAACTCCTAAAGTTATCTAAACCGGCCTCTGATACCGACTATAAGGCCCTAGCCTTAAACATTGCTTAATATTGAGTTATTACAAGAATAAACATTGAGGATATTTTCAGGTTTAGAGTTTTATAGAATTAGATCATAAATCATGCATTACATTCCACATTTAAACAAGGTGGTTACATTAAAGACAATATTCACCATTCCCATCAAAGGAAACATATTTAAAACAAAACATGGATTCTTTCATGACACTTCTTTAACACTATCATCACATCATGTACCTTTCCCTTGACCTATGAAAAACATTTCAAAAACGTGGGAAGAGCATAAAAAGCTCAGTAAGGTATATAAAAATACAGAATGAAAACATTACTCCATGTATACATAAGAATCACTGAAATCATACTTTACTCATAAAACATAATCAATTTCACAAACCTCATCAAATCATTAATAACTCATAGAAATCATAATACATAAAGGTAACTTGAGGAATTCATAACATTCTTACGTAGGGAGTAACCCTCATGATTACGTTTGGAATACCCATCACAATATATTCCTGAAATATCTATAGAGAAACCTTAGCGTTTAACCCCTTCATGTTACCCAATGCATTGGAGAGCTATATTGGGGTCACCTGCCCTTATTTTATCACATAACAACCCGTCTTCATAAACAATTCCCAAGAACCATAACATAATCATATCACATAAAACATGCATAAAGGAAACATACTATTTCCACATTTCAATCACAAGATATCAATAACACATTGACATAATAAAAACATTATCAAAAACATTTTCAATACCAAAATAAAAGAAATGTGAAACATGGTATTTATTTTTCAATAAAAAAATTTTGTGGCTTTTAGAGGAAGCCAAAACTCAAATAATGGTCACAGCGGCGGAGAAGTCGTTTTCGCCACATACATAAGACAAAACATTCCATTTTGTCATTTATTAAAATTATTCTTATAAAAAATATTCCTTTAGAATAAATGTAAAAGTCAAAGGGGTTTATACACCGTATAAAACAAAGTTGTGTATAAAACAAAATATGGCTCAATGAAAGGAGATTGAGACGAAGGCCCTTACCTCGTATCTGACTTGACTCGATCGTTCTTTAATCTCTTGAATAATAAACTTGAATTAATTTCTACATGATTAATAAATTTTTTGAAGTTCATTATTCCTTTTATATCACTTATTACCATTTTATTAACACCATGTAATTATTTAAGTTAATAACGGTCATTTTGGCGATCATTGGTACTTGAGTCAAAAATAAACTCCTTATAATTACAAGTTGTTCATGTGGTAAAATATCCATTATATCCAGAATTATATTAATGATGTATATATTATATATATCATATATATCCAGTATATACATGAATTTATAATATTACATAACATTTAGAGGTAAGAAATGAAATGCACCGTTCATGGAGACGGTAAGTCGTACGTACGCATGAACGCTACTTTCATTTCTATTTCATATTTAATGGAATGAAATCATAATGATATAAAGGTATATTATAATTCTAGTATAATATCATATATAATATCATTAACTCCATCCTTTATACATCAGACATATGGAATTAACGAATCAAATCACTTTGAGGGGGCGGAAGTGTGCACTTCATAAAATAAAGATGTCGGGTTTACCCATAATGGAAGCCATAAAGTATGCCATAAATGAAAAATACAGAATCATAAGTAAAAAATAGACATAATATAAATCATATATAAATATAGTGACATATTAATTTCCACCATGAAAGGTGTTTAAAAAAGATTGAACAATCATCGTTTCGTGAGGCAAAAATTCGCCAACCACAGAAACAGTATGTTCTTTAACCATTAGACGGAGGTGTTTTTAATTTTAAATCCAAACCTTCTCCTAAAAACATCCTAGTATATTTAATATACTTTTTTTGTCACAAAATAAAGGAATAAAAATAGTTTATGGGGTTAGAGAATCAAAATAAAACAAAAGAACACAAGTGAAGACATTACCTTTAAATCGGGTAACTCCTCTTCGATTGAACCAAAATGGTTTCTTAAAGAGCTTTCTACCTAAGATAAGGCTTCTAGGAAGAATAGAGGGATATGTAGAGATAAAATGAGCAGATTGTGGATGATCCTATGGCTTTAGAGGTGTGGGTACGGTGGTAGATGCGGGGGCCTTTTATAAGAGGGAGGAGGGGCACTCTTGGAATGTCTTGAAAGGTTACTTTATTATAAAATGATTTTCAGATATTAAAGGACCAAAAATTATATATTTCCAGGATAAGGTGATAAGAGTTCAAAATAAACCCATCCAATAGGTCTTTGATAGGTGTAAGTCTTAGATTTTACATTACCTTTTCATTTTATTTAAATCGTTCATTAATGAGGTAATCGTTGCATCATCATGGTGTCACAAATAAATTAATTTATTTAATATCTAAAAATTATAAAAAAAATACTATGATGTAGGAAATATTATTATATTTCCAATTAATAGTTATAGTCTAAGAGATCATTTATAGAGACAAAACTAAAATCATTTTACTTGGGTGATACATATTTTGGTTATACTTTCCCTTTAAAAAAAATATAATAAAATGTCACTATCACTAAAAAGTGATTCCATGGGGTCCCAAAGTTTGGAAAAAGGCATACCATGGTCGGCCATGACACAACCCGTAGCATTAGGACACATGTTGGTGTCATTTTATACTGTTATTTTATTATTTTATTACCCTTAACTACCCGATTACTAATTAATCACTTATAATTAAAGATAATTTTTGTCGTTACTATTCATAATGTCCAAAAACAAGAGTCTTAATTACATAATTTGGACATTGTGATTCCAAATATGGAATCCATTTTACCAGATTCCAAACACAGAAATTGAAGTAATTAATTTAAAAATAATTCCCGTTGTCAAAACAAATAGCGGGTTTTTTAGAAACAATATCTATTAAAAGATTGACAATTGTTTATGTCCAATTTCAAAGTAAAATTAATTCCATTGACCACCATAGGATTAAATGGTAAAAATATATTCTATTTACACTTTAAAACCAATTAAAATATAATCTATCCATATAATTAAATTAGATGAAAAAGAAATTTTGAAGTAAAATGCAGTATTTTTCACTATTCATTAAAAAATGAGCATTGTCAAAAAAATACCAAAAATTTATCCAAAGTAAATTTAAATGCCCCAATACTAAAGAATTAGTTTATTTTTGACAAATAGAGCTTATAAAATTGTCAAAATATAGATTTAAAAATGGTTTTCCATCAAAAGGCAGTAAAATAATCTTTTAAAAAATATTAGAGAATTCAATTATTAAGATTGGATTTATTATCATTTTAAGCCTCTAAAAAACTATCTAATTCCTAAATAGACACAGATACAGAAATCCATAATTCTTTACTTACATGGTATGTTACTCATAGATTTTTAGTACAGTAGAAATTACATGGGTATTCTGAGAAATACATCCTTATATGGATTCTAAAGGTGTATGTGGTTCTAGTATAGATGTACCTAGTTGTGAAAACTCTAACAAGGTGTTCTGCACTTGACTCGGGGTAACATGGTACACAAAAATGGGCCTTAATGCACACCTGGTTTGAAAATCCTTAGGGATATGCTTAGGATAATTCATATTTTCCTTACAAACTATTATGAAGGTTTTATGATTAAATATGTCTTAAAAGAAACCATGTTTATGATTATGGATTAGATATGAATAAATTTTTCAATTTTTGTTATGTATTTTATATGGAATTATACAATATGCTTCATAACCTAATCTAGTGTATTCCATTATTTAGAAATCAAACCTAGTGGAAGAAATAGAAATCATATCAATGCACATAATCCATGTATTAATTTCCCTCCTATGAAATATAATGATATTAGAGCCGGTGATACAACTGGTGTTGAATACCTTATAACGGTACTGGTACAACTAACTTAGGTTATAAAAAATAACCTTAACCATATGGAGGAGCCTAATCCAAAACATGGAGGACAAATGTTTGACTGATTCATGAGACAAAAACCTCCAACATTCAAAGGGAATATAAATCCTTTTGTAGCTAATCAGAGGGTAATTTACTTATAAAAAATATTTTATACTTTAGGGAGTAACGAAATGGAAAAAGTTTTCATGGTATTTTACCGTCTCTCAGGATATGAGGATCATTGGTGGTTAGTAATTCAAAACAGAAAGGAGTATGAATAAGTAGAAAATTTTTAATCGACGGATTATAAAGACCTTTTCCTAGATAAATAATTTCCTCATGAATAGAGAGATGATATGGAAAGGTTATTTCTAAGTACAAGGAAAAATAAGGATAAGAATGTTTACAAGTTTGAGGCTGACTTCACAAGGCTAGAGAGGCATGGTGTAGACTACATATGTAACCCAAGAATTAATATTGATAGATTCAAAATGGTTTAAAACAATTCCTCTAATAGGAACATGTCTCACAATCTTTTTCATCATACGAAGATTTAGTCTCATGTGCTATCAAGATGGAAAAGAAATAATCTATTTCTTATGACATTGATGTAAATAAAGAGAATAAGAGAATGGTGGAGAAATATACTTATAAAGTGAAAATGGAAAGAAGTATTTTTTTCTATATGTGATAATTGTGGGAAGAAACACCCTAGTACTTTCCTGAAAGGAATGGGAGTTTATTACAAATATGGAGAAAAAGGTCACCATGCTCATGATTGTAAGGGAAAGAAAGAAGTTGTGCAATTTTATAATTGTAAAGATATGGGACATTATAAAAATTATTGTCTAAAGCATCAATGAAATATGGTCCATAAGAAGAAAATGGATCAAAGCCAAGCTTATGTTATTACTATGGTCGAACTAGAATAATTAATGTATTTGTGTTTTTGGATTCAAAAATTATATTCTAGGTATAAAAATAATGTGATATATATAAGGATTGTACTACAGTAATTTTTTCATTACAGTTTTAATATGATGAAGGTAATATTATATTTAGAATGTAATAATAAGAGCAACATTATATTGTTTCGGGAATATGATGTTACAATTGATTGTGGAAATTTAGAGACCTTTTAAAGAGAGTTTGGACAGAAATATTTTTTTTAAAAATCTAATGGTTATAATGGATTAAGTTGAAACTTGGATATTATTATTTAAGGTTAACACATTTCTTAATGTTATTTTTGTAATTTTTTAATAATATAGTTATAATAAAAGGACAACCTATAGGTTGGGGAATAACCCATCGCATCCGGCAAGGCCACAAGACTTGAACCCGCAACTGAAGGACGACTAGGGTTCATCATCTATCATTGACCTACGTCATTTATTGGTTTTTATGAAATAGTTTTATTTTATTTAAACCGTTTGATAGATGAATTATAAGTTCATTTTTGGAACCCAACATTATTATTGTAAATCGAATTTTATTATCTTTTGTAGAGAAAGGTGGGTTTATGGAAGAAGTTGATTAACGAAGAAAACTATACTTTTCAGGTAAATATGATTCATTATGTTCTTAATTTATGAATTAAATTAATTCTTCAACTCTAGGTAAAATATCATAACACCAAAAAAATTCCTAGTATTATATTTTGTGATGAATCAAATGCTCCCTTAGATCATCACTGATTTATTTCCTTATGGTTGTTAAAATTATCTTAATAATGTTCTATATCGCTCTCCATAACAACATTATGGTTACACTTTCTTTCATGTCCAGAATTTTCCAACATGTAACCCTTGTATGTATTGTCTCTCCTAACCATCTTACTTCACTTTATTTATTTTAATGTGGAATTTTTATCCAATTTTTTTTTATGTGGGATTGTAATAAAGGGATTATGAATAATCAAAACTTAGTTACCACACCCGAATTAAAAAAATCAAGGATTCATTTTATTGAATGTGGGTAGAATGTAACACCCCAAGCTTCCATGGTACACTTCTTTTTAAAAAATTCATTACCTTGTGCTACATGCAACACCGAGATTGAGCACACCACGATCCATCGAACTATTTGTTTAAGAATCTATTATGAATAGTATTAACCAAATTTTGAATTTAATATATTCCATATAATTTTAACATTAATCTTATCTGTTTCTTAGACATAATATAAGAGCAAATTCAATTTTTTAGTTAAAATCGGTATTTTTAAAAATTATAGTTTTACCACATTTTAATGGAAAACCATTTTTAAGTACAATATTTAAAACTTTTTTATATTAAATTTGAAAAGGTAAAATTATTATTTAGAATTATGATATAAAAATATTTTTTGGTTAAATTTTAGCTATTTTTCTGATAACTTTCATATTTTAATTAATAGTGAAAAATACTGCATTTTAACTCAAAACTATTATTTCATCTAAATTATTTATAGAGTTATATTTTTTTAATTATTTTTAATGTGTAATTGTATTTTTTTATCATTTAATACAATTTTTATCATTGGAAGAAATTTAACATTTAAATTGGACATATACACATGTCAATCTTTTAGTGGTTTTTACTTATTAAAAACACACTTTTGGTTTTGACAATCAAAATTAATTTTAAATTAATTAATAAAACATTTTGTTTTAAATTTATATAAATGGATTCCATATTTATAAACATAAGTTCTAAATTATTTAAATAGGTATATTTTATATTTGGGAATTATGAATAGTAACTTCATTAATTATTTTTATTCACTACGGTTAAAGGGTAAATTATGTAAATAAGGGTAAAAATAATATTATAATAATATAAATCTACCCCCACACAAATACTAATCTTATTGTATAATTAATGGGAAACTAAAACAACCCTTAGCCGGAATATTTGGCATTTGGGAGCCACTTGGGTGTGATAATTACATGTTATAATTATTGATTTGACGTATAGAGAAATATAAGATAAACATGTATCTTTTTAGTAAAAAAATTTAGTATAAGGTTATATAACTGATCACTATGACTATAAATAGTAATTAGAAATTTAAAAATACTTCCTACATCATCTATTTTATTTATAATTTGTAGACATAAAATAAATAAATTTATTTATGACAGAATGATGATGCCGTGATTACCTTATAAATAAAAGAATCAAAAAAATGATATTATAAATATTAAAAAAATATTATTTTAAATATTTAATGTCATAAAAAAATTCTATATTAATATGACATGTTAAGGATGAGTTAATAATTTTTTATAAGTAATAATGTTTTTATGACACTAAAAAAATCAATTACTGAAGAGTGTCAAAATTTACAGAATTTAGTTTTTAAAACAACCATTGTTGTACTAATTGATATAATAGTCATAAAAATATAATATTCAGAAAAATGACTTATATAGTATTAAAAATTTAATTAATTATCCACTTTATGTTCTCTTTGAATTTTAATGTAACTATATTAACCATATATTTTCAAAATAAAAGAAGACATGGGAAATGTTAAACTATTTAATTAAGGGTAAAATCTAAAAGATAAGGTTAATTTTATAACCTAAACATGTCTAAAACCAATTGGTTGAGAGGATTTCGACCAAAAATCATTTTACACTCTAAATATATCACTTTTTAGTTATTATAATTTGTAAATAATTTTATAATAAAATAATATTTCAATACTTTTCAAAAGTGCCCCTCACCTATCCTATAAAAGGGCACGTCTTCTTCTCTTTTATTCACACACCCAAACACCATTGGATCATATAAAACCTAGCCAAATATCTTCGAAAAATCCCTAAAATAATTATATAGTTCAAAAATTGGTCATAAAACCATCTTAAAGGGTCCTTTTGTGCAAATCAAAAGGAGACACCTAAAGAAGAGGTAATCGTTTCATCACCTCTTTCGAAGTTCTTTTCTTATGATACTTCCTATTTCAATGTTTTTTCCATACAATTCTAATAAAACTAGTATAATCCATATAAGGAGATGTTATTATAAAATTGGGGCAACAATATTAATATTTTTATCCATCTTACAGATAATAAGAGCACAATGTGTGTGTACGTACAGCTTACCGTCTCCACACCATGGTGTAATTTTTTATTCAATATTACTTTATTTGGATGGGTATAATGATGAGTATGATATAAATAAATAATTTATATTACATTATTATTATTTTTTATAATTAATATACATCTAGTTGTATACCATTTATCCATTAAAGGAATGATATCTCCGCTCGTGCGTTTGTACGGCCTACCATCTCCACGATGCGATAAGATGAATTCTATACATTAAAATATAATTAATGATTATAAAATTCATTTTAGGAGTAAATATAATATTTATAAACTTAATTTAATTATAAATATGAAAAAAAATATATCCTATTCATAAGAAACATGACTTATATGATGATATATGCCTAGGAAAATGAAGCAGTTGACACCCAAAATAATGGTAATGCTGAAATATTATTAACAAAACGATATAAGTGGATCATATATGATATCATAAGTATGGATATGGTTATTTTATAATTTAATAACATAATTTAATAATTATAAAATAGTTTAAATCACCTTCTACTAAACTAAAGTACAAGGTAATGTTTATTTTCACAATCTTTTTATTATCTGAGAATTCTTGTATGTAAGTATCTACTAGGAAATCCTTATCATCCATGTCCATGTTTATTAAAATGTAATTAAAAATAATATTAAAAATAATTTAATGTAATTTTTACCCCTGTTTTAATTTTTCCAAATTTTTTTGAAATGATTCATTTCATCATTTTCCAAACAAGGTAAATTATAACCTTTTCAACAAATTAAGGAAAGAATGTTTTCTAGATTTTATGGTGCGAGTGGCTATTTTACACCATTATGTCTCCTTACCATTTTTAATCTTCCATTACAATATTAGAAGGTTATTTTAAAAATAAATGTTTTGTTTTAAAAAATTCATGGCTTTTAAATTATTTAATGTAAAAAATAGATATTTCCCTCAAACAATTTTAAGGAATTTATTAAATTATTTTCATCTATGTCAAAATCCCTTTCTTTACATTATGTTTTTTTTAGTTCCATTTATTATGATAAAAGATTCTATATTGTATTGATGGTTTTATGATACTTTTGACTATGTATATTCTATTTTTATATCATTTATGGTTTATGGTTAAAGTATTAGCATTTTTTATATTAGTTTTAATATGAATGCTTATGTTATGTTTCACCCTTTTTATATGAGAAATGCATTAGACTTAGTAAGTGATGGATATAGACCACTATATCCCCTCAATGAATCAGTAGGTCTCATGATAAAACTAGTGTCTTGGTATAAGGCCTGTATATAATATTTGTGTGCGATCTTTGGAAGAGGCATTAACGTAGTGGTTATGATGTCTGACATTATGCATTCCCTTATTATGAGATTAGTTATTGATTTAACAAGTGATTGGAATACTAGTATAATACCCATGTGAATATTTAAATAGAATTATTTTATTTATTCTTTCCATATTGTGTTGAACATAATGTTTTAAAAGTCTTGTGTTTTAGTTTTCTACCTAGACTTAAAATTTTATGTGTATTTGTGATAGCATCTTCTATATTGTTTATCCTTACTAAGAATCTAATATCACCAATTTATTATGTTTTTTTCTCTCCAGAAACCAAGAATTGTTTTAGGATTGATATATAGGGTTATGCTATGGGAATAATGGAATTCATAAAAAATTTAATATGCTATATTTTATATTAAAATTTGTATTGTAAAGTTCATTTATGTAATCTATTTTCCAATACTTCTAAATTGATCGGTCCTTCGGGACTTGATTCCTTGTAATCATGCCAATGTATTATAGTAATGCACCGAATCTGGGTAACTAGGGTTGGGGTGTTATACCAAAACAATATCACATGATGACCAAAATTGTAAATACAATATCCAATTAAAAAAGTAAATATTCCATGCCAAATCAATTCTACGTGTCTATATGAAAATCCCAAAATTAATAAAGGCACTAAAAACTCTCATGCAGGTTCAAAACCACATCTTGTTCCCTCATCCATGCTCCATCCCAACTTAGTGATCTAACACAGACTCTTTTCCCTTATCCTATCCTAAAAACAAGAAGTCTATTCAGGTACCAATTAGGTAGCTTGAGTAGGGTGTGAGTACAACTCAGTAGTCCACCACCAATATAATGACACATAAATGCATAACCACTTTTTCTTATTTATTAAATATAATTATATTATTTATAACATAACCTGAGATTTCAAAGTTATAGTGTTTTAGAGAGTCTGAATACATCATAAAAATTCTGATTACACCAGATATAAAAGAAAAAAACAAAACTATAATAGTTTTAGTCACCTTAGTGGGACCTCTACCACTATATCACATCCGTAATCCCTGTGAAAACTGATTTTGAAAACATAGTTTGAGTGAAAAAAGATCAGTAAGTGGTTTTGAAAACAAAATTGAACCCAGATAGAGTTTAGCAATTCAAAATAAAAAGTAAAACATAATACAAATATTGTTATAGAAATCATAGGAAAACATGTATATATTTTAAAAAAAAATTGAAAAAGGATTTCAATTTATATATACAACATTTGGAAAATCTTCTTTGATCATTTATATAGTAATAGTAATTTCAATTGAAAATCTTACATGCATTCATAATTAATTCTCAAAGGTACCTTGCATTATCGCATGAATTATTCATTCACTCCTGAGACATTATGGACATAGTCCCATGATAGATAAGGTTCACTCCCAAATCCATATTGTTCTTTGGATAAACCTCCTGCACACCATAATATGATTAGGATAAACCTCCTATACACTATGAAGTTCTTAGGGTAAACCTCTTGCACACTGGGATTTGGTTAGGATAAACCTCCTATGCACCATACATGACCTCTCATGATATGAACACATTACCTAATGCATTAAAGTGCTATTATGGTGCACCCTTTATAAAATTGGACAAAAGTCCCATAAGGGTTTTGGTTCACTATCCATCTCCTACCTTAATAACTTTCATCTGTGATGTTATGGAATTAAAAACATTATAACTTGTATTTTTCATTTAGAAAACCATGCAATTTATTTTTAAACATAATTTTTGAAAACCATTTCATAAAAAAGATTCATCATCATATTTATATCATGATAAAAGTAGTTTCTCACTAAAATAAATAAGTATACATTCATGTACATGTTAAAGTTTCACATGAAAGATATATATATATATATATATATATATATATATATTAATTTATATAAATATTTATATTTGAAAAAACAAATGATTTCATACTCATGTATATATATATTAATTAATAATAATTATAATAATAATAATTTTCTACATAATTGACATATACGCATACATTCATATATTTACAAATATAAACATCAATATTGATATATATATATATATGTCTTAAATAAAAAAATCATATAAAATGATATATAGATATTTATATTTATTTATTTATTTTTATACATCGACTTTTTTTAAAAGAACCTTAAATTTAATGTAAGATATCCTCGATTTCACTCATAAGGGCTTAATTAAAATTCAAATAACATTAAATTAATTTTATTAAAGATATATCCATGGAAATATTTTATTTTAAACATTTAAAGATATATATATGTGTGAATAAATATAAATATATATACATATACATTTAAAAAAATTAGAAATATAATACTTTCATAAATCTAATGACATCATTCATATTTATAGGAGTCCATATGAAGTTCCTTAATTATTGAAAATAATTTAAATTAAAATATTTCTCATAAACCAGAAACAAAATATATATTTAATACTTGACATGAAACAATAAATAAAAACAAAAATATGATTATATTCCCATCTCGAAAAAAACAAAAATACTATTATAAGTACACTACTAATTGATTAAAATAAGTTTTAATATAACGATATCAAATTTATATATATTTTAAAAAATTTAATCATTACTGTAAAAAATTCCTTTTACTATAATAATGAAACAGTAAACATTATTTAAATAGTCATGAAGTAAACATTAGTAATTCACTAAAACAAATTGGCACAAAAACACATAAATTACTTGAACTGTTTGAGTAGATTATTTAGAAAGTGAATACTTTGTTTCACATAAATAGATTTCAAATAAATCAAATTCATAGTAAAAAGTTCAAAAGAGATGAATGTGTGACAAATTCATAGTTCTATTAATATAAAAAATGACTTGAACAATCAAGTGATATTGCAAAGTGATTAAAACCAATTGGAATAAAATAAATGAATTACACATAACACCTAAACATATATCACAAATTAAATATCATTATATAAAGATGATTATACTACTTCGTAATAGAAAAAAGAATTACATAGGGAGAAAGTATAAATTTTAATGATAAATTTGAGAACAATTTCAAAATACAAGAGGATTTTTATGAAAATAAAATCTTTTAAATAGGGATATTACTCCAATACTTCGCAATATGGAAAAGGATTGAATGGTAAGGTGGTTTGATTAACGCCACTAAATTATTGGGAAAATTTTTAAAAATCAAGAACATACCAATTTATTAAACATATTTTACAAAATAGAATTCCTCTTACCATGATATTCAAGGAAATAAGGTCTCGGATAACCATATTGTTAACACAAATCTAACAATGATTTGAAAAACATGGTAAACTAGGCTAGCTATTGCGGGTAGATTTATTGTAGTCATTTCTCCAATGTTGAATCCTTTATAAACAAACACCATACATCGACAAGAAAATTTTCATTGTGAATGGTGGATGCTCCCCATGACATGATTTCCCTAATTTACCTTAAAATATTCCCCTAATTTGAATCAAATAGGGTATGTGAAAACCTAAACCCAAAATAAATATTAAAAACCATAACACAAAAAAATCGGTTTTCCAAATACCTGACGCCCCATCACCGAGAATGATTCATGGGTAGGTGTTTCTAGAAGAAATATTACGTCTCAAGGCATCAAAGATCTTTGATGTGGGTTGCAGGTCGACCGTCAATAGGTCATGGGTCAGGTTCATCCGCACACTACCATCATAGAGTGACGGGATTCCCAAACAAGTTTTGTCGAATATCAAACAAGGCTTTAGGGACATGTTGGCTTCATTACCAGACACATTTATAGGCCACCACTCCAACTAAAGAAAACGGTAGTTGGGGGGAGAGGGACGATGTCGTAAAGAGGAAGAAGATGGTGGGGAGGTTTGTGGGGTTTGGCCCCACCAAAAAAATGGGATTCCTCTTTACATTTTTTTAATCATCTGATTTTATTATAACTAATTTATATTATAATTATTATTTATCATAAATATATTAATATAAGTTTCTAGTATAATAACTCTTAAACAATTAATTATCCTCTTAAAGGTAAACATATTATTATTAATTATGGCAATAATTTTTATCAAAATAATAATATTAATGTAATTATACATTTCTTCCAATAATTTTTGTTATAGTTATTATTATTGTTTTTTATTTTTCACAGATACATATGTTTTATATTATCTTGTTTTTAAGTAATATTATTACAGTGATTATATTTATTATTATAAAATTAATAATAATTTAATAGTTGATAAATAAAATTAATAAATTATGTTTTATATAAACATTTTTGTATTCCTAAAAAAAATGTAAAATGTATATAAGGTTTTCATTAAAGGTAAAAATAAATTTTACTATTTTAAAATAAATATTTGATTATTTTAATTAAAAAAATTGAATAACATTATTTAATTTAATAAATACCAACATAAATATTTATATTTAAATTAAATGTTTATTGAGATTACAAATATTCATATATGTCTTTAAATAAATTGTTATTATTATTATTATTTTATTATTGTTAATTAGACACAAAATACAGGTACATATATTTTATATAAAATTTGATGAATAATTCAGAATTCATAACATGAATAAAATATAAAACAGATATGTTGACTAATTGATTAATACTTTATTTTAATTATAAAATAAATTATTTATATTAATTCACAAGAAAGATATTATATTAGAAACCTTAGTTTTATAGGTATATATATATTAATTATTTCACTTGTTATTAAAACTCATATTTATCCCTAAACAGGAAATTAATTAATATTACACTAAAAACATTAATTCAAAAGTTAAAATATTATCTTTATTAAAATTTGGGATGTTATATTATAACCCACTTAAAATAATTGTGTCGTGACAATTAAATCACCTCAATTATAAAATTTCGGAATTTCACTATTTGGAATTAGGAAAACTATGAGTGCAAGACCATCCTTTAAAGTAAAACCATGGAAAATTATCAGAATGCCTTTGTAGGTCCAAAAGGTTTCTCTATATCCTCACCACTAAAGTTATTTATACATTGTTTCTCATACCAATTATGAAGATGCAAATATCACAACACACTTTTTTTATTTATTAAAAATAATTCATTTATTTATAACACAACAAGATATCACAAAGGTATAGAGTTTAAGAGAGTTCAGATACATCGGAAAAATTCTCATTACACAAGCTATAAAAGAAAATTCGAAAACTATTTAAGGGTTAAACACCATAGTGGAACCTCGACCACTATCTTGTTTCTTTAAGCCTTATGAATAGAGATTTTGAAAACATAGTTTGAGCGAAAAAAAATCCCAGTAAGGGGTTTTAAAAACAAAAAGGAACCCTAATTGAGTTTAGCAATTCAAAATAAAAAGTGCAACATATTATAAAGTTCATTATTGAAAGCATATAAAACATGTATACTTTTTCAAAAATAAAAATTTTAGTGAAAAAGGATTTTAATTTATATATATATATATATAATTTTGGAAACCCCCTTCGATCATTCATATAGTAATAGAAATTTCACTTGAAAATCTTATAATAATTCATAATTAATTCTAAAAGTAATCAGGGATCATAACATGAGTTATTGATTCACTCCTAAGACATGATAGACATAGTCCTATGATTTATTAGTTTTACTCCATAATCCATAATTTGCTTGGGATAATATTCCTGTTCTTCATAATTAGCTTAGGATAATCCTCTCATGTACCGTGATGTGCATAGGATAAACTTTTCTTGAATAGTGATTTTCTTTTGATAAACATATCATTCATCGTGATGTGGTTAGGATAAACCTCCCACGCACCATACATGAAATCTAATGAGCTTAACACATTACCCAATGCATTGGAGTGCTATCAGGGTGCACCCTTAATATAATAGAACAAAAGTCCCATAAGGATTTTGGATCACTCTTCATCCCCTGCCTTCATAACTTCCAGGTGAGACGCTTTGGAATTAAAATCATTATAACTTTTATTTTTCATTATTAAAACCCAAAAATTTATTTATAAACCATAAGTTTCGAAAACCATTTCATAAAAACCCTTTTTTGAACTTATGTATATGATGATAAAAGTAATTTCCCATTAAACTAAAAAAATATACATCCCTGTACATGTAAGAGTTTCACATGAAAATAAATATTAATATATATACACATTAATTTACATAATTATTGATATTTGTAAAAAAATTGACTGTATAATCATATATATATATATATATATCAATTAAAAATAATAATAATGCTTTTACCTAAAATTACATATACGTATACATTTATATATTTACATATATAAACATGAAAAGTGATATATATATATATATATATATATATTTCTTAAATAAAATAATTTTATATGAAATGATATATATATATATATATATATATATTTATAACTATTTATTTATTTTTATACATCTACTTGTTTTGAAATAAAACATTAAATTGAAAGTTTTATAACCTCTCTTGCACTCGTATGGGCCTAATTAAATTTCAGATAACATTAAATTAATTTTATTAAAGAGATTTCAATGTGAAGATATGATTTTAAACATTCAATAATATATATATATATATATATTTAGAAAATATTTATCAACATTATACTTTTGAAAATATAACAACATCGCTCATATTTATAGGAATCCATCAGATGTTCTTCAATTATTCTAAATAATTTTAATGAAAATAAGTTTCAAGAACCAAAACAATTTAAATACTTAATAATTTACATGAAACATTAAAAAAATATCATAAAAAGGGTTATATTTCCATCTCAAAAACAACCAAAATACTATTATAAATACACTTTTGATCGATTAAAATATGTTTGAATATTAAGATATCAAATATATATTTAGTTTCAAAAATTTAAGCATAGCTCTTAAAAAATTCCTCTTGATATCATAATGAAAAAGTAAAAAAATTATTTAAAGAGTCATGAAGTAAACATTAGTAATTGACTAAAACAAATTGGCATAAAAAATGAATAAATTTCTTGAACTATTTGAGAATATTTTTCACAATGTGAACACTTTGTTTCACTTAAATAAATTTTAAATAATTAAAAATTGTCAGATATTAAATCCAATTGGCATAAAATACATTAATTTTATAAGACACGTGAAAATATTTCATAATATAAATATCTTACTATGAAAATGATTCCACTACTTTAGAATAGAGAAAAATATTTCATAGCGAGAAAGGATAAATACTACTGATAAATTTGGGAACAATTAAAAAATACCATAACATTTTAATAAAAATATAATCCTCTTACCATGAAGATGACTCCACTACTTCATAAAAAGAAGAGGATTAAATGGTGAGGTTGTTTGATTAACACCACTAAATGATTGGGAACAATTAAAAAATCATTAAAACTGATTTCTTAAACATATTTTAAAAAAAATAATTACTCTAACCATGTGATTGAGGAAACAGGGTCTCAGATCACCATAGTGATAACACCATGCTAATAAAGATTCGAAAAATTGGGTAAACTAGGCTAGCTATTGCAGGTAGATTCACCGTAGTTGTTTCCCCATTCTAGACTCTTTTATACACAGACACCAGATATCGATAAGAAAAAATTTAGTATGAACATTGGATTCTCTCCATGATTGTAATCCCCCACTTTACCTTAAACTATTCCACTAATTTGAATCAAATAGGGTATGTAGAACCTAAAATATAAATGATAATTAAAAACCCTAACACAATTGTTCATCAGGTTTCTAGAAATTCCACTCACCATCATCGAGAAGGATTCTTGGGTAGGTGTTTCCCAGAGCAAGATAATGGCCCAAGGAATCATAGGTCGCTGGCGTGGGATGCAGGCCGACCGTCAACAGGGTGTGGTTAAGCTTCATCTGCATGATACCATCATGAAAGTGATGGAAATCCTGAACAAGTCATGTCGAACATAGGATGAGGCATCAATTAAGCATTGGATTCCTTGCTGGATATGTTCATAGTACACCACTCCAACTGAGGAAGATGAAGACCATGGGGAAGAAGGACAGCTTCACAAAGAGGAAGAAGAGAGTGGGGAGGCTGTGTCAGGTTTTATCCCACCCAAAATAAACAGGATTCCACTTTATATTTTTTTAATAGTTTTATTATATTCTAACTAATTTATCTTATATTTATTATTTATTATAAATATATTTATATATATTTCAAGTATAATAACTCTTAAACCAATTTTTTCCCTCTTAAAGGGAAATATACTATTATAACTTATTATTATAATTTTTATAAAAAAAATAATATTCATGTAATTATATATTTCTTCCAATATCTATTATTATAGTCATTATTTTTTCGTAATTATATATTCCATATATTATCTTTCATTTAAGAAAGTTATTGAATGTAATTATATTAATTATTGTAACTTTAGTAATAATTTAACAATAGAAAAATACATTAAATAGATTATATTTTATATAAACATTTGTTTATTCCAAAAAATGTAGAAAAAATATAAAGTTTTTATTAAACACAATAATAAAATTTTCAATTTTATAGAATTTATTTTATTATTTTAATTAAAAAAATAGAAAAAATTATTTAATTTAATAAATATGAACATAAATATTTATATTTAAATTGAATTTTTATTTACACTACAAATAGTAATATACATATTGAAATAAATAATAATAATTATTATTTTATTGTTTTTAATTTCGAACAAAATACTCGTACATTAATTTTATATATTTTTTATTGAATAATTCATAATTCATAGCACAAATAAAATGAAAAATGATATGTTAAATAATTGATTCATGGTTTATTTTAATTCTAAAAGATATTATTTATATATATGCACACAAAAGATATTATCATAAAAACAGTAGTTATATAGATATATATATATATATTAATTATTTAATTGTTTTTAATACTAAAATTTATCCTTAAACAATAAATTAATTAAAATTAAACTAAAAAACAATAATTCAAAATTGAAAATATGATATTTACCAAAACATTTGATGTTACATTCTTCCCACTTAAAATAATTGTGTTCTCCCAATTCCATCCCCACACATCCAAAAAATCTGAATTTCACAATTCATAATTTAGAAAAATATGAGTGAAAGACCTTACTTTAAAGTAAAACCCTATGAAATTAACAGAAGACCTATGTAAGTTCAAAGGGATTATCCATATCCTAACCTCTAAAGATACATATACCACTACTCAGATTCCAACTATGACGACCTAGAAATGATGACCCACTTTTTTTATTTATTAAAAATATTTTATTTATTTATAACACAACTCGAGATCGAAAATGTATATAGTTTTAGAGAGTTTGGTTACATCGAAGAAATTCTGATTACAAAAGATATAAAAGAAAATAAAAAAACTATTCGAGGGTTAAACACATTATTGGGACCTCAAACACTAAATATCATCTTTAATCCCTGTGAAAAAATATTTTGAAAACATAGGGTGAGTGACAACAAGCTCAGTAAAGGATTTTCAAAACAAAAAGGCACCCAAATTAAGTTTAGAAATTCAAAATAATAATTAAAACATATTATAATGTTATTTATTTCAAGATTAATAAAACATGTATACTTTTTCAAAAATAAACATTTTATTAGAAAATGATTTAAAATTATATATACAACATTTTGAAAATCCACTTCAATCAATGATATTGTAATAGTAATATCACTTGAAAATCTTATAATAATTTATAATTAATTCTAAAAGTAACCTTGGATCATATAATGAATTATTGGTTCACTCTCAATACATGATGTACATAGTCTCGTGATGGATTAGGATCACTTCCCAATCTTTAATTTTCTTGGGATAAACCTCCCGCGCAACATAATGGGATTAGGATAAACCTCATGTTCACCATAATGGAATTAGAATAAATCTCCCACGCACTGTAATGTGATAAGAATAAACTTCCCACGCATCATGATGTGATTAAGATAAACCTCCCGCTCATTGTGATGTTCTTAGGGTAAGTCTCTCATGAAACATACATGACACCACATAATATTAACACATTACCCAATGCATTGGAATGATATCAAGTCACACCCTTCATATAATTTGACAAATGTATCATAAGGGTTTGGGATCACTCCCCATCCCATTCCTTCATAACTTTCTGGTGTGATGTTTTGGAATTGAAAACATTATAACTTGTATTTTTCATTTTGAAAACACTATATTTTTTTAAAACACAAGTTTTAAAATTCATTTTATAAAAAAACATTCTTGGTCATACGTATATCATGATAAAAGTATTTTTCCATTAAAATACATAATTATACATTCATATACATGTAAAAGTTTCACATGAAACATAAATATATATTTGTGTGTGTGTGTGTTAATTTACATAAATATTTATATTTGAATAAAACATGATTTTATACTCATGAATATATAACTCTATTAAAAATAGTATTAATAGTTTTACATAAAATGAAATATACTCATACATTGATATATTTACATATATAAAAATAAAAAGTGATAAATATATATACATGTCTTAAATAAAACTATTTCATACAAAATTTTATATAGATATTTAGATTTATTTATTTATTTATATACATCCAATTTTTTGAAATAAAAACATTTTTTTGAAAAGTTTGATAACCTTGCTTTACCTCATTGTGGATTAATTAAAATTCAAATAACATCAAATTAATTTTATTAATGAGAGATCCCTGGGAAGATTTGATTTTAATCATTCCATGAAATAGACATATGTATAAATATATATATACATTTAAAACATTTTTATCAATGTAATACTTTTGAAAATATAATAACATCGATCATATTTATAAGAGTCCTTCTGAAGTTATTTAATTGTCCAAATTTATTTTAATGAAAATATGTCTCACGAACCAAAATAATTTAAATATTTAATACTTAATGTGAAACTTTAAAGAATAACATAAAAATGATTATATTTATATCTTTAAAACAACCAAAATACTATTATAAATACGTTGTTGAACGAATAAAATAAGGTTTAATATAAAGATATCAAATTTATATATAGCTTAAAATTTTTAATCATACCTATAACAAAATTCCACTTACAATCATAATGAGATTATAAAAATTATTTAAACTATCATGAAGTAAATATTGGTAATTGTATAAAATAGATTGGCATAAAAAATTTATAAATTGCATGAAATGTTTTAGCATACTTTTCACAAAGTGAACACTTGATTTCAAAAAAAAGTAATTTGAAATAATTCAACTTCATAGTAAAAAGTTTTAAAGATATGAATTCATGAAATATTCATATTTATCATCCTATAAAAAATGATATGAACAATCATGTTACTCTATAAAGCGATTAAACCCAGTTTGAAGAAAATACATGAATTGCATAAAACACATGAACATATTTCATAAAATAAATCTCCTAAAATAAAGATGATTCCACTAAATCATAATAGATAAAATTATTTCATATAGAGAATGGTTAAATACTACTAAGAAATTTTCTAGAAATTTAAAAATAAGAATATTGTTTTTTAAAAATAGATTCACTTTATGATGTAAATGACTCTACTTCTTCACAATAGGGAAAATGATTTCTTGGCAAGGTGGTTTGATAAAAACCACTAAACCATTGGAAAAATTCTAAAAAAGTAAAGAAAAAACTGATTGATTAAACATATTTTACAAAATATAATTCCCCTTAAAATGCAATTCAAGGAAACAAGGTCTCATATCACCCTAGTGATAACACCAAGAAAATAACGATTTGAAAAAAAGGGTAAACTAGGCTAGATACTACAGGTAGATTCAACGTAGATGCTTCCCCATTACAGAATCTTTTATAAAAATACAACGGACATAAATAAGAATAATTTCAATGTCAAAAGTGGATTCTCACCATGACATGAAGTTCCCACATTCCCTTAAACTATTCCATGTATTTGAATAGAATAGTGTATGTGGGAATATAAACCAAAAATGGAAATTAAAACCCCTAACTCAAATGTTCATCAGTTTTCAAGAAAATTGATTCACCTATATCGAAAATGATTCATGGGTAGGTGTTTATAGGAGAAATATGACAGTATAAGGCATCATAGGTCTCCAGTTTGGGTTGTAGGACGACTATCAGTAGGGTTTAGGTCGGATTCGTCGGCACGTAACCATCACCCAGTGATTCCATTCCCAAAAAAGTCATGTTAAACATCAGATGAGGCATTGGAGAAGCATTGGCTTCATTTTCAGACAAGTCTGTAGGCCACCACTCTAACTGAGGAAGACCACAGCCATGCGGAAGAGGGTCAGTGTCCTAAAAATGAAGTAAGTGGCAGGAAGGCTATGTCGGGTTCGATTCAACCCAAAAATATTATTCTTCTTTAATTTTTTTATCATTTTATTATATTCTACCTAATTTAACTTATAATTATTGTTTATTATAAATATATTTATATATGTTTCTATTATAATATGTCTTAATCCAATAATTGTCCTCTTAAAGGTAAACATATTATTATTACTTATTATTATTAATATTATCTATAAAATAATATTCATTTAATTATACATTTCTTCTAATATATTTTATCATGGTTATTTTTTTTAGTTTTCAAAATTATATATGTCATTTATTACCTTATTTTTTTAGTAAATTTCATAATTTTATTATATTAATTATTATAACATTAGTAATAATTTTATAATAGAAAAATAAATTAAATAAAATATGTTTTATATAAAAATTTGTGTATTTATAAAAATGTAAATAGTTTTTAAGGATTTCATAGAAGATAAAAATAACTTTTAATCTTTTAAAAATTATATTTTATTATTTTTATTAAAAACCTAATTTTGAAAGACATTATTTAAGTTAATTGTAACTACCCGAATCTGGAGCCCCTACACTGGTTCCCCGTACCTGGTTCGCGACATGACCTCAAGCACGTTTCCCTGAATGCCAGAGGCTGCTAACTAGCAGCGAGGGACTTGGTGAGTCAGTGGGGAAACAATGACCTCATTTGTTAAGGTATACAACAAAAAAAACAACAGTCAATAGCGGAAGAAGAAATAACAAGCATAACAACAGAAACCAAACAGTGGAAGCAATGAATATATATAACAATGATGACAATGATACAGCAGGTACAAGTATCTATGGAAATCAAAGAACACAACAACATGCTGGAATAAAACTGAAAACAAGTGAAAAAGAAAAACAAAATAAACTCCTCAGCATCACAAGCCCTGGCTTAGTCCCATGCTCTCCAGCTCCAGTGCAATCAAGATCCTGAAGTAGAAGGGCGTTTGCCCTTATCTATACCTACAGCAACATAGTCTTCTTGGGCCCAAAATCATGGGCCAAACAGGGTGTGAGATACAATCCCAGTAAGAAATCACCCAATGATCTGTGCCTAACAGTCAATGAATACAAGTCAAGTAATAAAACAATAAGCAGTAAACAGGAAAGCACAAGCAGCTACAATCCATTATTCTAAAAAATAAAGTACACAAGTAAATATCCAGCAACAAGAAGAAAACATGTAACCCTCTGGGTATCTCTCACAGCCTAACCCCTATGGTTCAACCTATAAGTACGAGCAACCCTCTAGGAGGAACACGCAGTCTCACCCCTCTGGTTCAGCTCTGAAATTAATAGACTCACTGGATAAGCACTCACCTTCAATTCCCCCTATAGTCTCGTATTGTGCTAATGGCTCTCTGGGGAAGCACTCAATGTCTATTCCCCCTGTGGCCCACGTCGAGGAACTATAGACTCTCAGAGGAAGCACTCAACGTCAATTCCCCTTGTGGTGTCATATCGTAATTAAAAGACACTTTGGAGAAGCCCTTTCGTCAATTCTTACTTTGGTCTACTACTCTAGGTTCTCACAGTCCTGAGTGAAACTAAACATTCTCAGCGCACGTTTACATCATCCAAGTAACTTCAAAAACTAATTGGATAACAACTAAGGCTCAGCAGCAAAACAAGGCAACAGTTCACAATCCTACAACTAGGCATGGAAACTAGAAAAACGACAAACAGGAAGAACAATCATAGTAGACATCCAAGGTACAGTAAAGCTACCATAATCACAGGCAAAACATCAGCTCTAGAAATCAAGAAAAGCATGCAATACAACAAGGGAAAAATAGGAACACGCAATACCCCGTTCAAGGGTATTGGTGGAATTTGCACAAAATATTCATCAAATTTCTACAGAAAGGAACAAACCACCTACCTCGATCCTAGGAGATTGATATAAGTGAACCACGACAATAGATTCTCCTTTGAACGATGTAGATCTGAAAAAACGCACAAAACGCTCAACCTATGATAACTTGGAAACTATGGGAAATCAATAGACAAGCCTCAAGAAGAAGGGAGAGATCACCACTACGATTCTAATGTAATCGACCATGCTTGAATCGGAAAATGGACGAAGAGGTGGGATCTCATCGAAGGTCCGACCATACAGTCACTCTCAGGTAGACGAAATATGGAGAAGAAGATGAAATTGGGGGTTAGGCATGACCTCAGTCCATTTAGTGAAAAAAAGAAAGTACATGGCATGTACTTTTAGAGTACACGGCGTGTACTGGGTCCTTTCCGTACTCCACCAAAATCGGCCTCCACGTCACCCCTACACACCGTGTGTGTGGCCTGGGCATGGCCAGCACACGGCTTCGAGCCAGATCAAAGTACACTGCGTGTACTCAGAAAGTACACGATGTGTACTTTAAAAATTTCCATAAAATTCATTTTTCCTAAAAACTCCAGAAAAAAAAAGGAAAAACATACCTGAACGAAGATCTGGGTTCTTACAAACTCCCCCTCTTAAAGTTATTTGTCCCCAAATTTCCCTAACGGGGCTTAGAAGAAGAATCCTCAAACAGTTCCGGCCACTGTGATCATACATCAGCCTCCCTCTCCCAGGTCTCGTCATGTACTCACCTGTGTTTCCATAGCACGCGTACCAGAGGAACAGACCGCCCACGGAGAACCTTCATACAGCAATCGAAAATCCGGATAGGATGCTCCTCGAACGATGCATCTGCTTCATGTTCAGCCTCCTCAGGCTGAAAGGCATGAGACCGGTCTGAAAAGTAATGTCAGAGTTGAGAGACGTGGAAGATGTCGTGAATGGCCCGATACCTCTGAGGTAGTTGCAACCGATAGGCGACCGGTCCCACTCTCTCCATGACCTCAAACGGCCTGATGTACCGTGGTGAAATCTTACCCTGTCTCTGAATCCTCTTCTGTCCCAACCTTGGTGCGACGTGCAGGAAAAATTGATCCTCAACCTCGAACTCCAGAGGTCGTATCCACTGATCAGCATAAGACTTCTATCGAGACAGTGTCGTAGCCATCCTATTCCGAATCAGCTCTATCTGTTCGGAGGTCTCTAGAACGAGACAAGGTCCCAGCAAAGATACCTCTCCTACATCTAGCTAGAATAAGGGTGATCGGCATGGCCTACCGTATAAAGCCTCGTATGGTTCCATCTGAATGGTCGCCTGGAAACTATTGTTATAGGAGAACTCCACCAAAGGGATATGCTTCTCCCAAGAACCGCCAAAGTCTAGGATGCAAGCTCGGAGCATATCCTCAAGCACCTGGATCGTGCGCTCGGATTGGCCATCAGTCTGGGGATGGTATGTTGTACTCAAAAGTACCTATGTACCCAAGGCCTTCTGATGTCCTTGCCAAAACCGAGAGGTAAAGCGTGCATCCCTATCTGAAACAATGGACTGTGGAACTCCATGCAGACGAACAATCTCCCTGATGTAAAGTCGTCCCAGATCATCAAAACTGAAGGTCTAATCAACAAGAAGTGTGCAACCTTTATAACCCTGTCGACGACAACCCAAACAATATTGTTCCCTCGAGGTGACCTTGGCAACCTAGTCACAAAGTCCATCGCGACATCGTTCCACTTCCACTCCGTAATGGGTAGCTGCTGTAAAAGGCCTACTGGTCGTTGATGCTCTACCTTCACCAACTGACAAGTAGAACATCTCCTGACGAAACCAGCAACATACTTCTTCATACCTGGCCACCAGTACTGGAGATGAAGATCCCGATACTTCTTAGTGAATCCAGGATGAATTTCCCAAACTGAGGAATGAAAATCCTACATCAGCTCATCATGTATGTCTATTGGCACCCATACATTTCCCTATAAATGCAAGATCTCATCCTCGCCCACTGCCCATCCGGGAAGAGGTTCCTCTCCTGACACACTCTCCCACAGGACTAACCCTTCAGAGTCTGATAGCTGCCTCATCTGTACTCGACCAAGAAGTGTAAGGTTAACACCTATAGAAGATAGGAAAGTTTGTCCCTATCTATCGTGCACCTCCAGATGCATCTTAGAGAACAGAGCCATCAGCTTCCACTCACTACTGGCCTCCTGAACTGCCTGAATCTGAGTTCTCCTGCTCAACGCATCAGCCACAGTGTTTCCCTTACCTAGCGTATAGGCGATCTCAAAGTCAAAACACTTTAGATAATCAACCCACCTATGTTGCCTCAGATTCAGATCAGGCTAAGTGAAGATATACTTGACACTCTTGTGGTCATTGAAGACCACAAAGTGCTCCCCCAACAGATAGTGTCTCCAATAGCGTAAGGCATGAACAACAGCTTCCAAATCCAGATCATGAGTCGGGTAGTTCCTCTCATGTGGCCTCAACTGCCGAGACCCATACGCAATGACTCCATATCCCTGTATAAGCACAGCTCCCATCCCGATACCTAAAGCATCATATTAAACAGTGTAGCTCTTGCCTGGCTCTGGCATGACTAGTATCATCACTGCCGTCAACCTCCCTTTCAGCTCCTGAAAGGTTGTCTCACAAGAATATAGCCATAAGAACTTCAAGCCTTTCTTGGTTAGCCCTATCAAAGGTTCCGCTAGATAAGAAAAGTCTTGAATGAAGCATCTCTAGTATCCAACAAGCCCTAAGAAACTCCATACCTCAAATACATTCTTCGGTTGCTCCCAGGAAACTACAGCTCTCACTTTCTCTGGGTCCACTAATACTCCCACCTATAAGATGACGTGACCCAAGAAGTGAATCTGATCCATCCAAAAGTGGCACTTTGAGAGTTTAGCATAAAGTCGATGCTCTCTCAGTGTACTCAGAATGATATCAAGATGTGTGGAGTGGTCGTGTCGAGTGTGAGAGTACACCAAGATATCATCCACAAAGACCATGACAAAGGAGTCCAAGTAAGGATTGAACACTCAGTTCATCAGTGCCCTAAAAACTGCAGGCGCGTTCGTGAGACCAAACGGCTTGACTGTATACTCGTATAGACCATACCTGCTCTTGAAGGCTGTCAGAGGTATATTTGATGGTCTAATACATAACTAATGGTAACTGTGCCTCAAATTGATCTTTGAGAACATTTGGGATCTTTGATGATGATCAAAGAGGTCATTGATCCTCAGAAAGGGATATCGGTTCTTAACCATCAACTAGTTTAGATTCTGATAATCCACGCAAATCTGAAGGGTACCGTCTCCCTTCTTCGCAAACAGGACAGGCGAAACCCAAGGAGAAGTACTGGGTCAGATGAAACCCTTAGCCTGTATCTCCTCCAACTGCTTCTTGAGCCCCTGCAACTCAGGTGTAACCATCCTATAGGGAGGAATGGACACTGGTGCCGCTCCTAGAACGAGCTCAATAGAGAAGTCTACCTCATGATCCAGAGGAAAACCTGAAAAGTCATCTAGAAAGACTTCCTTGAAGCGATCCACCATTGGAGTAAAGTCCAACTGTGGATTCCCCTAATCATCCAGATAAAGAATATCAATATGGTCCATCACCCCTTCTATCCCAAGATGCTCGAGTCCTGCCCGACTCGCCTGAATGTCCCACTCCCCCTTATAAAGAAAAGACTCACCCTCTGGTGGAACGAAACTCACTCTACGGTGGTAGCAGTCGATGACTAACTGAAAGGGAATCAACCAATCCATGCCAAGGATGACATCATAGCATGTCATCTCTAGGACATAGATATCCCATAAGAAGCAATAACCTGCAACCTCGAGAGGGAACTCTCTACACTGGCGTACACTAGATGTCCTCGTCCACAAAGGTGTGTCTAGTGTCAACGAGTCAGTAGAAGAAAAGACATAGAGTCCAAGGCTCTCCACAATAGCAACAGAGATAAATCTATGTGTAGCACCAGTATTGAAAAGGGCTGAAGATAAAATTGAGGCTACTAAAATCGTACCTCAAACAGTAGAAGGGTCGGGATCCGGCTCCTGATAAGTCTGCTCCAAGGAAAAAGATTGTCCTGCACCATGGCCCTGCGCCCCTGGCTGACCACTCTAGGATGAACCTCCTTAATGGTGCTAAGGAATTGATGGCTGACTTCCACAGCCTCGACCTCCACCTCAGCCCGAACGGCCGGAAGAACTCCAGTTCTCCGATGGGTGAGAAACTGGTGGTGCTGCTACTGAACAAGGATTCATGGAAGAACCTCGGTCACCAGCTGCTCGTGAGAAAACCTGATAGAAACGCAGAATGTGACCCATCTTTCCACATGATCGACACTCCATGGGGTCCCTCTGGCACTGTGGCCTCGTGTGTCCTGACCGGCCACACTGGTAGCATATCACCTGGCTGCCTGATGATGCATCTCGCTTCCTCGGATCACCACGTGTCGGATCTCTACGATGCTTCTTACAGTCATCTGGAGACAAAAAAGCTCTGGAAGTAGAACCACCCTGGCTCATTGCTCCAGAGTCTCTCAAATTGCGCTCCATAATCAGTGCCTGGTTGACGATGAAAGTAATGGAAGTCAGATGGAAGAGATTCACCTGTGAACGGATCTCCCGCCTGAGACCATCCTCAAACTTCCTTGCTCGGAACACCCCACTCGTATCCCGGAGGGCTGTGAAGTGCTTCAGCTCGGTGAAACGAGTGGAATACTTCATGAAAGAAAGAGTACCCTGCTCTAATCTCATGAACTCCCGGGCTCAGTCGGCCCTCAGGGTCTCCCAAAAGAAGTAGTCATAAAACACGCGTAGAAACTCTTCCCAAACCATAGCCTGTTGCTGACCTACCGGTGAGATCACGTCCCACCACCTCTTGGCGGAGTCTCAGAGCATGTAGGTGGTGAACTTGACCCGCCTATTTGGAGGCGTCTCCAGATGCTCGAAGATATTCAGCATGTCTTCCATCCATGACTCTGCAGCCTGAGGTCCTCCTTCCCCCGAGAATGTGGGAGGATGCTGCTGCTAAAAACACCACGTCAAAGCTTCCATAGAAGTTGTAGGAGGCAGCGCTCCCTAGAAGGCATGCATCATCCTCATGAAACCTTCCTTGAAATATGCATCAGCACCTGCAACTGGTATAATAGTTGGTTCCAAGGCTGGCCTGACTGGAGGATCGGCAGGAAGTCCCTGATCAGCCCTATCTAGTGTCTTATCACTGCCCGACGACAGACGTATGACCGAAGGATGTCTCGGAGGCATAGCTCTGAAAGATAAAAATCACACCTTAGATCATGAAAACAAGTAAATAGAACACAAGAGTACAAAATGGAAATAGGGGAAGAAAAACACACAAGTTTACAAAACATGCCTACACGGGGTGTATAAAACTACACGGCGTGCATTCTTAACCCACTGATATGGGGGTGTACTCCTACCCTAAAAGTTGTGTACACTTTAAACTACACGGCGTGTTTCACCCACACACGTCATGTACTTGAAAATTGTTCCCCTGCCCGAGTCTCCTTACACAGCAAACCCACACGGTCCGACTTAACCCGAGACTACATGGTGTGTTCTTAACACACACGTCGTGTACTAGACAATGCATCGACGACCCGTGTTTTTGAAACATAGGGCCGTCTACATGGATGAACCTTACATGGAATGCTCTGAACAAACACGGCATGCATAGGCATAGTGACCTCATCTTGTGTTGTTCGTGACATGGACGGGTGCCTGGACAAGACTACACGGCGTGTTCCCTAAGGACATGGCGTGTTCTACCCGAGCTTCCCCGACCCGTGTTGTTAGTGACACGGTCGGGTACACGGCTCCGACCTTACACGGTGTGTACCAATCATACAAGGAGTGTTCTCAAAGTTACTCCCATGACACGGTGTTTTTCTCACACGGCCAGTGACACATCCTGATAACTACATGGCATGTATCCAAAAAGTACACGCTGTATATTCTGGGTTTTTCTGGGCAGTAGCTCAGAAACTGCTCAGACTCCCAGAAACACTTAAAAAAGGAAAGGGGTGGAAAATTTCGATTTGTGATGGCCCATACTCCCCGCGAATCAAATCTAGGCATATCCTGTAGTCACATAAAAGGGAAAACAACAGCTCTCTAACATAAAAGTAGGGATTCTATCTAGAATCTATCACAATAGCATGCATAATCTACACAAAGCCTATCACAACAGCATGCAATTGCTAATGCACCCTAGATGGCATGGAAAGAATGCATGGCATGTGATTTCTAGAAGTTACTACATGATGCATGAGATATCATAACCTCATCTCATCAAGTTACGACAGAAATAGAACCAAAATATCAAAACAATAACCGCACAAGTCATGCGAATCACTCTAGGTGAAAACATATCAACCATAAAAACTCAAAACCAGCAAACTACAATTAACGAGGTAGTATGGTCTTTCCCTGTACACGGGTTTTCTACTCCCAGGCACAGGTTAATACCATGTACTGAATCAATCCTATCCCTGGCTAAAGTTTCCAAATAGTAAAGCAAGAGAAAAGAACTCCTTTGATACCACTTTGTAACGACATGAATCTGGAGCCCCTCCACTGGTGCCCCGTACCCGGTTCACCACATGACCTCAAGCATGTTTCCTCGAATTCCAGAGGCTACCGACTAGTAGCGAGGGCCTTGGGGAGTCGGTGGGGAAACTATTCCCGCATTTGGTTAGGTATATAGTGAAAAAAACAGTCCACATCAGAAGCAGTAACAACTTGCATAACAAAAGAAACCAAACAGCAGAAGCAATGAATATATATAGCAATGATGACAATGATGCAGCAGGTACAAGTATCTATGGAAATCAGCAAACACAACAACGTGATAGAATACAACTGAAAACAAGCGCAAAAGAAAAACAAAATAAACTCATCAGCATCAGGAGCCCCGGCTCGGTCCCATGCTCTCCAGATCCAGCGTAATCAAGATCCTGAAGTAGAAGGAACCTTTCCCTTATATATACCTGCAACAACATAGTATGCTTGGGCCCAAAAGAATCGCCCAAATAGGGTGTGAGACACAATCCCAGTAGAAAATCACCCAATGAATTGTGCCTAACAGTCAATGAATACAAGGCAAGTAATAAAACAAGAAGTAGTAAACAGGAAATCACAAGCAGCTACAATCAATAGTTCTAACAAATAAAGTACACAAGTAAGCAGCCAACTACAAGAAGAAAATAGGTAACCCTCTAGTTAGCTCTCACAACCTAACCCCTATGGTTCATCCTATAAGTACCAGCAACCCTCTAGGAGGAACACGCAGTCTCACCCCTTTGGTTCAGCTCTGAAATTAATAGAATCTCTGGGGAAACACTCACCTTCAATTCCCCCTATAGTATCGTATCGTGTTAATGGCTCTATGGGGAAGTACTCAATGTCTATTCCCCCTGTGGCCCACGTCAAGGAACTACAGACTCTCTGAGGAAGCACTCAACTTCAATTCCCCATGTGGTCTCATATCGTAATTAAAAGACACTCTGGAGAATCCCTTCTGTCAATTCTCCATTTGGTCTACTACTCTAGGTTCTCACAGTCCAGAGTGAAACTAATCATGCTCAGAGTGCGTGTACATTGTCCAAGTAACCTCAAAAACTACTTGGCTATCAACTAAGGCTCAGTAGCAAAACAAGGCAACAGTCCACAATCCTACAACTAGGCATGGAAATTGGAAAATTGCCAAATAGGCAGAACAAGCATAGCAGACATCCAAGTTACAGTAAAACTACGATAATCATAGGAAAAACATCTACTCTATAAATCAAGAAAATCAGGCAATACAACAAGGGAAAAACAGGAACACGCAATACCCCGTTCAAGGGTATTGGTGGAATTTGCACAAAATATTCATCTACTTTCTATAGAATTTCACAAACCATCAACCTCGATCCTAGAAGATCGATATAAGTGAACCACGATGACAGATTCCCCTTGGAATGACGTAGATATGAGAAAATGCACAGAACTATCAACCTACGATAACTTGGAAACTAGGAGAAATCAAGAGACAAGACTCAATTAGAAGGGAGAGCTCACTGCTGCGATTCTAATGCAATCGACCGCACTTGAATCGGAGAACGGACGAAGAGGCGGGAGCTCGTCGAAGGTCCGGTCATACGGTCGCTCTCGGGCGGACGAAATATGGAGAAGAAGATGAAATTGGGGGTTAGGCACGACCCCGGTCCGTTTAGTGAAAAAAAAGTACACGACGTGTACTCGGTCCTTTCTGTACTCCGCCAAAATCGGCCTCCACGTCACCCATACACACCGTGTGTGTGGCCCGGGCAAGGCCAGCACACGACTTCGATCCAGATCAGAGTAAACGGCGTGTACTCAGAAATTACACGGCGTGTACTTTGAAAATTTCCAGAAAATTCGTCTTTCTTAAAAACTCCAGAAAAAAGGAAAAACATACCTGAACAAAGATCCGGGTTCTTACATTAATAAATATCAACATAAATATATATATATAAATTAAATGTTTATTGAGATTAAAAATATTCATATATTTATTACTATTATTATTATTATTTTATTATTGTTAGTTAGACACAAATACATGTACATATATTTTATATATATTTTTTGATTAATTCCGAATTCATAATATAAAAAAAATGTAAAACTGATATGTTAACTAATTGATTCATGGTTTATTTTAATACTACAAGATATTATTTTTATTTATACACAAAAAATATATTATATTACAAAACCATAGTAATATATATATATATATATTAATTCACTTATAATTAAAACCAATATTTATCCCTAAAAAAGAAATTAATTAACATTGAACTCAAAAATATTAATTCAAAAGTGAAAATATTATAGTTAATAACACTTGTGACATTGAAACCAATGGCTTATAAACACATATCTAGTCAATGATAGTGTATTAGATTGTATAAAGAATAAAATAAAAGTAATAATATAAATAGATTACATTTATTCAATTTCTCTTTATTTAACCACATCCACCTAGGTTCCTGATGACACCCAAACACTCAATATTTGCTTCAGACCATTCCAGAGTCTAAACTACCCGTAGGGATATCATATATATGAATTGAATTGTTTCCATTCATCGTCACAATTCATATTTGAATGTCATTGTAACTATTCATCATCTCAATTGGTATCTAAATTCCATTATTACCATTCAACTTCTCCATTCACATCTGAATTCCATTGCTACCTATAATCATCTCAATTTATAAATGAATTCTTTTTCTAACCTCTATCACTTCAATTAATATATTAATTTCATTGTTACCATTCATCATCTCAATTGATATCTCAATACTATTGTCACCATTCATCATGTCAATTAATATATGAATTCCATTGTTACCATTCAACAATTTAACAATATTTATCACCATGGGATTTTGAAGTAATATACCATATCCCACACATCAATATCAATATTTAACACTATGGTTTTTTTTACAAAAAACCATGCCCCCACAAATGATTATCACATATATCACAATATCAAAATTTCATAAGTATCACAGTATAACAATTTCACATGTATCACAATATAACATTAATTAATTCACCAATAAATTAATAAAATTTCATATTTTCATATTTTCATAATTATATTAATTAATTTAACAATTAATTAATCTATTAAATTTCATTAATAATTTAATAATTATTTTATCATATCAATACCATTAATTAATTCTCCAGTTAATTAATCACATCAATATCATTAACTAATTCACCATTTAATTAATCCAATTAAATCAATTTTTTAATCACAAAAATATTAATTTATTAATTTGTTAATTTGTTACTCTTGTTAAAAATCCAATTATTCCCACAATTAATTCAATATTTAATTATTCTAATTCAACCAATTTCAATATCCACAATTTCACAATCATTTCATTAATTATTTTATCAAATTCATTAATTCGCTTTAAAAATTATATTTCTAATATTCTAATCGTAATTATAAAATTACATACACATGCTTGAAATCAATAATTTTGGATTTGGTTATTAAACCACCTACCTCAATTCAATGATAAATGCGCATTAACAGAAAACCCCAATTCGAAATGGAACGATCAAGAACGTGATGAAGAACATGATCTAGATACGAAACCTAGATCCAAGATCAAACAAATATAGATCTAAAAAATTTAGATCTAGATCTAGAACCAACATTAGGTAAACATCCATCTTTTATATGGGAAAAGGAGTGGGAGGGAGAGGGAGATTAAAATGATAAGAGAAAACATACCCGAAGGGTGCAGGTCTTCAATCCCAACTCTGATTTTCTAACAATGGAGGTCATGTGATCTTGTAATTCATTTGGGAGACACTATACGTGATATAAAATTATTTTGTCTAACTTAGAGTCAAATTTGGGTTAATATGGGGTGTTCATGACTTTTAAATCTAATTTTCAGTTTTATTACAAACCCATAGATGATTTTCTGGGCAGGGGCGCACAGTTTTCCAAAACATTTACCTTAACCATTCACCAATTAAATGGGATTGAATGGTTTATCCTAAGAGGTAACATAGGGAGAAACCCTACGCACCATCTGTGTGAGTCCCCTATATTTGTTTTCACATGGTTTTTTGTGGGATTGGGGGCATGGTTTAGGTAAACTGTGCGCCAACCAAGAACAACCACTCCTCCTACAAAATTTATCAAAATTATCCATAGAACTACCCGAGAAACAACCCAATCAAATAATACTCAAAATAAGGTAAAAGAGTACCTAAAAACAATCCAGATACATCTCTGTGAAATTTCAAGTTCTTATGATCTTCCCAATTTATAAGTGCTCATACTCAACTTATACTCCCATGAATCACTAATATTATGAGCTAAAAAGATAATTTAAATGTACCCTTATTTTTTTTCATTATCCAATGTTTCTTCCTCCACATGCCCTTGTTGGCACAATACATGAACTAACGGTGCATTTTTTTTCCTAAAATGCTTACTCACTGGGATACAATACATATATTAGATTCTCTTCAAAGGATACATTGGTCACAAGCTCAACATCATCCAAATTGATAAAGTGATCAGGGTTATGGAGATACTGTCAAATTGTGGACACATGAAAAACATCATTCAGAGAATTGTACCTCTTTGTAAGAGCCAATTGGTATGCCACTGACCTGATTCTCTCCACAGCCTCAAATGGTCCAACGATCCTGGGTGCCATCTTTCCCTGTCACAAAATCCTATGGTGACCAAATATTGGTTACACGTGAAGGAATACACAATAACCCTATGTAAACTCTATGGGTCTTCAGCCTCTATCTATATATGAATTCATTCTACAATGATTCTTATATATATGAATCTGAATAAGCTGAACCTGCTCTAATGTCTCCTATATGAGACTCGGTTCCAATAACTCTAAATAATATTACTCTATCCATAATAGATTTTTACTATATGGACTACCATAAGTAGCCTTATATGGTTCCATCTGTATAGTTTCCTGCTAACTATTGTTATAGGAGAACTCCATAAGTACTAGGTAATTATACCTAGTCCCACAGAAGTATAGAATAGATGCACGTAACATATCCTCAAGAACCTGTATAATATTCTATATATTCCCATATATCTATGGGTGTAATGTAGTACTCAATAAAACCATTTTACCACACACCTTCTATAATCCCAACTAGAAGCACAATGTAAATCATGTTTTGTGGTCTGAAACTATAGTATGCGGCACCCCATACAGATGGACTATCTCATATTTATACAAGGATCCTGGATTCATTACTGAGAAAGTGTCTTGTGTTGGAAAGAAATGTTCTACCTTTTTAAAATGGTTCACAATCACCCAAATAGCGTCATTCTTCTGAAGCTCCCTCTAGAGACCCACCACAAAATCCATAGCAACATCATCCAACTTCCATTACAAAATTCTAAATGACTGTAGTAAACCACCAGGTCATTGATTCTTTGCCTTCACCTATTGATAGGTGTAGCATCGTGCCATGAGCCCTACTATCTAGTTTTTCATTCCTGAAAACCAAAACAATCATCATAGGTCAGGGTGCATTTTGGTCACACCTAAATGCACCGCCCACTTAGATGAATGAAATTCATACATCAATTCCTCACACATGATCATAAGAATAACAACCTGATTACTAACATAGATTATCTCATCCTTATCTATGGTCCAATCAGAACATAACTCCCCACCTTCAAGGCCTTCTCTCAAGGAAAAACATTTCAGATCCTTGTATTGCATGTCTCTAATCTGGATCAAAAGTGTAGACTCTACTAGAACTGATATGCGAGTCAACTTCTTATAACTATCTTGATCCAAAACATGCATCCTATCCAATAAGTTCATCATCTTACAATCATCACTAGACTCATGAACTAATTGAGTCTGACTTTTCATACATAAAGCATCATCCACACTATTTCCCTTTCTGAGCACATACAAAAGATCAAAGTCAAAAATTTCATATACTCAACCCAGCACCACTGATATAAATTAAAATCTTATTGTGAAAATATATAATTTACGTTATTATGGTTAATATAAATAGTAAAATTCTCCCCCAATAGATAACTCCACCAATACTTCAACGAATAAACTACTAAAGCTTACTTGAGGTCATGAGAATGGTAATTTCGTACACGGGGCCTCAACTATTGAGACCAATATACTAAACCTCAACATTCCTATATCATCACTGCTCCAAGAACTACCCCAGAAGTTTCAAAAACATTTTATACTCATCACCTATCCTCATTAGGATCAAGATTGGTGTTTTCCTCAAACACTACATCAATTCCTAGAAATAATTCTCATATATCGCAGACCATTAAATCTTTATCCCCTTCTTGGTTAGGCTTGAAAGGTGGTGCTTTGAAGTAGAAAAATTCATGTATAAACCTTTGATAGTAGCCTACTAATCCCAAAGAACTATGAATATCAAAAACATTTTTTGGTATTCTCCCAAAAAACCACTTCCTAAAATTTCTCTGGGCCCACTGACACACCTTCCTCTTAGATGATTTGACTCAAGAAGTGTACCTGATCAATCCAAAACTGACACTTAGTTTTCATATCATAGGGATTATTCTCTATTAGTGTACTCAAGAAAAAAGTAAATATATTATGTATGATCATTATTATTCTTGTATTTCTTTTAGATATCATCCACAAATACTTCCATAAATTTATCCAGGTACGGATCCAATATTCTATTCATCAAGGCCATAAACACTGATGTTTTCTTCATTAACACAAACGGCATTACAATGAACTCATAATGGCCATACCTGCTTAAGAATTTGTTCCTTGGTATATTATAAAGTTGAACTCTCAACTAATGATACTCTAATCTAAAGTTGATCTTTGAGAAGACACAATATCTCCTTAATAGGTTAAAAATATCATTGATATGTGGCAGATGATACTGATTCTTTACTATCACCTAGTTTAACTTTCGATAGTCAAAAAAAGCGCATAGTCACATAAAACATCAAATAAAAAATTAGATAACTACAAGGTGAAATACTCAAATGGATAAATCCATTATCCACCAACTCTTCCAGTTGAGTCTTAATCTCTTGAATCTTTGTTGGTTCCATTTTTAATAGTACAATAGAAATTGGCTCAGCCCCTGGAATGAGATGAATTGTAATTTCTACATATCTATTAGGTGTAAGACATGATAATTATCCATGAAATACATCTGGAAACTTATCCACTATAGGTGGAAAGTCATCCAGTTTCACCACTTCATCATGGAGCAACATACTAGAAGTATAGGTGATTTATTCCAAGCCATTCTATTTGAATACCCTATCCAGGCATGAACAACCCACTAGTGCTTCACTGATTCTCATAATATTTAAGAATCTAAATTGACCTAATTTTTAGTAGGAGTCTCTAAATGGTCAATTATAGTTTGGATGGACTCGATCCAGAACATTAATCCCTCAGGTGTACCCTCTCTTGTGAAAGTCGAAGGGTGCAGCAACTAAAACTCCCTCATCAAATCAGACATACTCTTCACAAAAAGTGTGCCATAAACCGAATGAATTGATCAAAGTTCTCTCAAAATTTCTCTTCTAATTCCTCACTTGGCACTACTGGTTCCTTAGATTCCATAAATAGAGGATCATCCCTAGCCATGTCCTTCTATAGTCCTCTCAAAAATAATCATCATGGGAGAATATATCGTCAATTACAAACACACTTATTATGAAACATAACCAAACATTAACACAATTTACCTAAGAGGGATTCACAATAATCCATAAGAATCCATTTCTCCTAAACCCCTCTACATGGTCAAAACTAAGGTACTATTATCACTACCCTTAACCATCCAACATCTAGGTTATGGTTAATAAGGGTAAACACATACTAATTATTCATGTTTCACATTAGACTCCCAGCTTCCATTTCAATTTATCTCAAATTTCATCATTTTTATACTCAATTTTATAATAGGAACTATTTTCCATTTCAACTACACAAGTAAGGAAATCATTTCAAATTTTAACACTAACCCAAAAACCTATGTTCCTATGTGTTCTTAAAGTTATTCATGCCACCAAATAATCTTTAGTGCTTAGAATTATGTTGAATACTCAACTATTGTTCCATTATGGGACATGAGTCAAATATAAAAAACTCATAAACAGTAATCACATCACACAACAGTTGCATCACTCAAGGTAAAATAACATCAACTGTAACAACACACATTAATAAAAACAATCCGAACATGGGTACCTATCTTTTACCCTCATACATAGAGTAGATACTCCCATGCACAGACTATTAACCAAGGACCGACACATATTATTATCCTATATACCTTTCCCAAATAGTAAGATAAAATAAAAAGAAATGAAGCCAGCTTTGAGACCACTTTTTTACATCCCAACCTAGGTTCCACACAGTGGTGCCCCGAGCTGGTTTGTCACATGACCTGAATCACACCTCCCCGAATTTTAGAGGCTACTGTCTAGCAGCAAGGGCCTAATATTTATCATGGAGATACTATAACCATGTTCTAAAAGTAGCACAATAGTGGAAATAAACAATAATAACCAAGGATATAACCAATAACCATACCAAACCAATATCACATGATGAATAAAAAGGAAATTCAATATACAACTAAAATAGCAAATATAACATGCCAAGTACATGATGAGTTTGAATATATAAAACCCAAAATAAATAAGGACACTAAAAAACCCCATTTTCGTCCTAAACCACATCCAGTTCCCTCATCCATTATACATCCTGACTCAACCATCTAACTTGAGGAATTTCCCCATATCATGTATATAAAACATGAAGTTTATTCGAGTACTTATCAGCCGGCCCATGTATAGTGTGATTACAACTTAGTAGTCCACACACTAATGAAATCTAAAACAATATCCGATCAATAATATTGTACGTATTTGTACAAATAAAAAAATAAGTAATAAAATAAATATTTAATATTTATTCAATTACACTTTATTTAACCACATGAAACCTATGTTCCTGAGGATAATTGAACTCTCAATACCTTCTTTGTCTCATGAAAAATTATAACCCCCCCAAGGGATATCATATATCTAAATTCCATGTTTCCATTCATCATATTAATTCATATCTAAATTCCATTGTTACCATTCATCATCTCAATTCATATCTAAATTCTATTGCCATCATTCATCATCTCAAATCATATTTCTATTATATTGTTTCCATTCATCATTTCAGTTCATATCTGAATACTATTTTTACCATTCATTATCTCAATTCATATTTGAATTCCACCGTCACCATTCATCATCTCGATTCACATCTGAATGTCAATGTTATAATTCATCATCTCAATTTTCATATTAATGTCATTGTTAACATTCACCAATTTAATAGTATTTTTCATTATATAATTTTGATATACAAGACCCAGTCCCACACATGAATATAAATATTTAACAATATGGGATTTTGATATAGAATACCATGTCCCACACACAATTATCATATATATCACAATATCACAAATTCATATTTATCAAAATACCACAATTTCATGTGTATCACAATATAACATTAATTAATTCAACAATCAATAAATAAAATTTTTAAATTTCATATTCATATAATTCCATCAATTAATGAAACATTTAATTAGTCATTTCAATTTCATTACTAATTCAATAATTAGTTTATCCCTTCCATCCCATTAATTAATTTACCAATTAATTAATCACATCAATCCCATTATTTAATTAACCAATTAGTTAAACCAATTAAATTAATTTCATAATCACAACAATGTCCACTAATTAATTAAACAATAATTGAATCCAATTCAATAATCCAAATACTACCATAATTAATTCATCAATTAGTTATTGTAATTAAACCAATTTCAATATACTCAATTTCGTAATCCTTTCATTAATTATTTTTCCAAACTGATCAATTAAATTTAAGAAACTCAATTACTAATCATCCATTAGAAATTATACAATTACATACACGTAATTGAAATAAATACTTTGGGATTTCAATATTTGAAAACCTACCTTAATTTGTTGAAAAACACTCACCAATGGAAAATCCCTAATTTGAAATAGAATGATCAAGAATGTGATGAAGAAAAATATCTAGATCTAAAACCTAGATCCATAATAAAATGAATCAATATCAAACAAACCAAGATCTAGATATAAAACCAATAGTGGATAAACATATATCTTTTATCTAGGAAGGGGAGCAGCAGAGATATATATATATATATATCTAAAGGGGAAGAGAACACGTGCCTAGGGGTGAAAATGTTCGATCCTGTAATTGATTCTAGAAGAACAGAGGTCATAGGGGCATGGAATCCATCTAGGACAATCAAGAAATGAGAGAAAATTATTTGGTCTGAGTTAGGGTTAATTTTTTGTTAAAATGGGGGTTAAAGAATTTTAAATATAGTTTTTAGGTTAATTAAAAACCCACACATGGTTTTCTGGGTAGGGGTGAATATTTTTCTAAACCATGTTCCTTAAATGTGTTCCTCCTCTATGGGATCCATGTTTTCTCATAAGATAGATCATGGTTTTATAAATAATGTGTGAGCTATGTGAATCCCATAAATTTGGGTTAGCATGGTTTTCTAGGCTTGGGCACACATTATTGGAAAACTATGTGCTGAACATGAATATATTATACTCCTTCAAAATTTATCAAAATTCATCCTTAAAATCCCTAAGAAACAACCCAATTTTTTTTACTCAAAATAGATAAAAAAGAGTACTTGAAAAAAAGCCTGAGACATCTCGAGAAAAGGTCGGATTCATAAAATACACATTTCCACATCCAGTATAATAAATATAGGTTTATTATGAAAATACTACATAACCATACTCATTTTATCATAACATATATGATTTAATTATGACTTTTTAATTCCCATTTATTAATAAATACTTGATTTATTTACATTTTGGGTAATAATTTCATTGTTTTCCTTGTTAGTTTTGGGTTGGTCTATTTAGTACATTAATTTTTCTCATGGTCCCATAATCTCTATAATTTTAACCATGATATAATATATATTAATTATTTAAGTATTTATATAAATCCACTAAATTTAAATATATAAAATGAATTCCATCATTCATGGAGATGGTAGGTTGTACGTACGCATGAGCACTATTACTATTTTATCGACTGATGAAATGAAAGAAAGGTAAATGATATATTACCTTTATAGGAACATTTTTAATTCATTTTTATCATATATATTCATTAAATTTAGCTTTATTGCCTTTTATAAAATGAATTAGTGAAAAATGAGTCACATCGCTTCATGAGGTGGTAGTCCGCCATACACACGAACAATGTTATTGTATCCCTCTCAGAAAATAAAGTAAGAAGGTATATGTGATATCATAATTCCAAAATTATAATTATGTTATAAATATAATATATATATATATATATTAATTTAATATTTACTTATTTCAAAAAAATAAAAACATAAATGAAAAACACATCACATCGATTCGCAAGACGGGAGTCCTCCGTACACATGATCAACGGTTTCTATTACCCTTTTATAGAGAAGATGGATATCATTCATTAAATTAAAACAATTAAAATATCATTAAGGATATATTATTTTTTTCATTCTAGAATAATTTAATAATATTTTAAGGTGTTATAATAAGAATTGAAATAAAAATGCTTAGTAAAAAACATTACATCTTTTTTAGAAAACCCTTTAAGATTAAAGCTAAATCATTCCTAGATTGGAATAATGATATAATAAATGAAACAATGGTGTGGGTATGAAATTAAGGAATATATTTTGTTATTTAGTTTTTTAACAATTTTTTTTTTAGATTTTGAAAGGGAGAGGAGAGGGGGTGGCCGTTTATAAGTAGGATAGAGGACATACATTTAATTTTTGAAAAGAATAAAGTGTACCCATCTTTTCTACATGTCACAAGGCTCCAAAATGGTACATTATCAAATTATATAGGTTAAAAAATCTAAATATTTTCATGAAATGGGATTTTAATAGGTTTATAGGTTATTTTACCACATATATTTCTAGTTTTATGCCCTACTTACCTCGTTTAACCTTAACCAAGGTAATTAATTTTTATTGTTTTTATTATTCATTATGATAAAAAATTAATTAGACATTATTATATAATATAAAAAATTTTGGTTCAAAATATTGAATCAATTTTTCAAATTTTATTCATATAATTGGAAAATTTTAATTTAAAATTAAACTCACGAGCACTAAGAGAAAGTGGATTTCTAAAGATAAAATTTTCAAAATTTTAAAATATTTTTACATCAAAATTTAATATGAAATTTATTACAATGACTTAAATTTGAAAAATAAATATATAACTTAACTGTTATTAATTTTGAAACCATATTCATATAAAATTTATCTTGTAAATTCTTTGAATGAAAATGGAATTTTTTAATAAAAACCAGTATTTTTCATTATTCCCTGAAAAATTTATATTTTCAGAAAATTCTCATAAATTCAATGTAGACAAATTTAGATATTATTATTTATAAAATTTATTTCATTATTTCAAAATTAATTTCTAAACTGGAAAAAAATAAATTTTAAAATAAGGCCCCAAAATGAAACAAAACATCCTTTTAAAAAAATTAATCTTCTTAAGCATAAAATTGGATTTATTCATATCTCATTCCTAAAAAATAGAAAATATGTGTATTATAAATTTTATTTAGTATATAATATATATTTTTCATTAAAATCATTCACCTAAAATGATTAATTTAATTTATTAAGATAAAACATGTTTGTGCGCATGGAAATAATTTTTGAGAATGAAATTTCCTTTTTTAAAATGATTTTTATTTTCATTTCTAATTAATTTTTCCCCAAAGATTTAATTTTATATACATGTATAAAAAACATATTTTTATAATTTATTTAAATGTATTCATACCCACCATTCGAACATCTTGTTGATAAATACCATATTAAATAATAATATTTTAAAAGTGTGTCATGTTTTGTTAAAACTCGGTGTTTTTTGTAATGCAAGCTAAACTAGATTTTGCGTGTAATGTAAGATATCAAAAAATTAAATTTATTTGAAAAAAATATTTCAGAAAATATCGGGGTGTTGTTTAACCACCCTTCAAAATAATTTATCCCTCAAAATTCCATCACTCTGATACAAATAATTCAAGATAGCTCTTCATCATTACATATTTAGGTTCCCATGTAGATTTCTAAAGATGATGGTTTAGCCACAAAACATTGAATAGGTGAGTGGTATTATTTATATATGATATAGAATCTTAAATAATTGTTCCTTATAAAAAATATCATGCTCCAATGGTACTGCCTCTATGTTGATTACATGTGAAGGATAAATTGTGTAATTCATCGAGAGAGATACATGGAACACGTTATTAACATTAGAGAAGTTTGTTGGAAGAACCTATTTAAGGTATATTGTCCCAATAAAATCAATAATATCAATGGTAATGATATACCTAGGGATTATATTTCATTTGTATCCTAAGAAAAATTTCATCCATAGCTTGTGCTACAATCAATTTTACTTTATCTCTTACTCTAAAAAATGAAGATGAATTTGTTATGCCTAAAGCACTAATTGATCAAATAATACAAAATAAAATAATGCCTCACCCATTCTATCTCAAATTATCATTATAAAAAAATATTTATCACAAGATAACCAAAATGAATAACTTTTCCTATAGTGAATAAATACATTAATCTCTAAAACCTCATACAAAATTCAACTTAAACCATTATGTAAATGGTTAACCTTATTACCCTTCCAAAATTCAAAATTTAAAAAGAAGATCACTAAATTTACATAAAAAAACTTAACATTAGTACCCAAAATATCAATAAGTAACTCTTAATGTTCACATACCGAAAATGGGAATACCTTGGTCATATACTCTCTTGAAGCATGGTAATAACCCAAATTACAACAAATACTCAATGAGAACATACATGCTTCCTCGTTACATAAATAAAATCATATAATTTTAATATATTCTATAAATTCAAAAATTATGTATACTCTATAAATGATAACTTCAAATACTTTTTCCATAAATATTTAATCATTTATAGGTCATCAGTACAGTCCAATGTAATTTATCTATATCAATAACTTATTTATCCAAACTAAACCCCATTTTCTCTACATCAGAAATATAATAAGGGTTATCTTCCCTAAATCATTTGTTTTTTCATTAAATTTTACCATTCAATTAAAAAAAATTTAGGTCATCAGTACCAGTCAACATATCCTTTGAAATAAATAATGATAATCTTCTACACAACAATCCATATATATTTTATTATTCATAATTCTTTAATTCCCATGCAAAAATACTTAAATAATTCCACTTCATTCTTAAACCATTAACTATGCTTCTAAATCTTATTCTTTAATACCTCTTTCCTATAATATTAAATATGAATCATGTCCTGAATTTTAACAGTCTAAATTTAATCATGTTTCTCATGTTTAATATAAGCAATACTATTAGAATAAATCAGACCATTCATATGTCATTTGTTATATCATCAACATTAGCAGTATAAAAATTACTCTTACCACCTTTCTGATTTTCTTTACGAGATTTCCCCTGCAATAGTAATTTTTATAATTCCTAAACATTCCAAAATTTTAACCTTATATTGTTGATGAAGTGTCAGGGAAACCATTATTATTATCTATTTCATTATCTAAACTTCTCATTTATCCTCAGAAATTAATTTTCCCTTATTTTCCTCACACAAAACATATTCTCATCCCTTTTAAGCATTACCTTGAGTGCTTCGTCCCACATTATCAACATATAAGAAACTGAGTCTTATTTCCTCCATGGTATCCACTACCCAGGATCTCATTGAACAACATCATTATCTTTTTTAGTGACCTCAAGATTTGGTTAAGGTGAAAGTTGTTAATCATATATAATAATAACTGAATTAGAATAGTCAAAATATCTTTCATTATAGTCATAACCTCGTTTGGTTTCCCATCAACACATTGTATTTCTCATTTAATTTCAATCCAATTCCTTCTGGATCCACCATTTACTAAGACCAAATAACATAGTGTGGTAAATAATAATAATATTTGGAAACCATATAATCATGAAAAATAATTTATGTGATGTCTAAGTCATGACACCTTCATTTAAATCTATGCCATATTAGTTTTAACCTAAATAATAATTCAAATACTTCATGATGTTTCATTGATATTTTATTAATTCCCCAATCATATCCTCTAGGTAGTGTCAAACTAAGTGTAAAATAAGGCCCACTTTCATGTACAAGGTAACACATGAGTCGATCCGGATGCACCATTTTCTTAATTATTACCCCTAGGAACATATGTTCTTGAACTATACCAACATTTAGTATCCAGAGAGGGATGTAATTTCTTGGAAACCAATCTCTCAATCCTTAATAATATTCTAGGTAATTTCCCTATACTTATAATTATCCTTAATCATATCATTGTTCATATCCCTAGGGACCCAACTTATGTTTTCTCATATTATTTTCCACATTATTAACTAAATATTTATCTGATTCCAATTGTAAAGACCCAACTTCTCATATATAGATAATACATATTAGTATAAAAATATTCATTCAATAACATATTTATCCATGTCATAATCATTTAGGTATAGTGAAATTAAAAGCTTATAGACATACAAAACTGGTCTATAAGTGAGCTACATTATCTACCACCAAGTTCTTAATAATTATTCCAATTCATAGACATATCTTACATAATATCTTTCATTCTAACACGAGGAAAGGAACCATAATAAAGGGTGAGCTCAAATTTTTAGAAAGGGTAAAAAGGGAGATATCAACATATCATAATCATAAGGGTATAATAACATGAGAATAACATTTATAAACTATAACCTATGTTTCATATATCATAAAATTGGTTCATGTCATAAATATTGTTATTTCATAAGACATGACACATAATGGAGTCAAATAACATGATCCATGAGAACATAAAATTGAAATAATACATAGATTTTTGGAATTCACATAAGCATTGAAAATAATTTCCTTAATGGTTCAAGGATCTTTTCAAATACAATCATAGTTGAATGGTTTCACTCAATAAACCATTGTAGTATTCAAGGTTCACTCACAAGACTATCATAGTGGGAATATTCCCTTACTGAATTGGGTTCACTCCCTATGTTATTCCAATTTACCTGAGGAGGTATTAATCTTTATTCAATGAATTAGAGTGAGATATAGGTCCCAATATTCACATTATTAAAAACACACATTTGTGTTCTACAATATCTTAAATCATTCATCACATAAGAACCCATGAAAATAAATGGGTTACAAAAACATTTCACCATAGCATAAACTATAGAAAAGAAATATGTTTCATAATCATTTCGTCAAAGCATAACCAATGGAAAAATAAATGGGTTTTATAATAATTTTATCATAGTGTAACCCATTTGAGAGATATGTGTTTCATAAACATTTTGTCATATTATAACCCATGTAATAGTAATAAGATTCGTATTAATAAGAATAAATCACTCAAAGAATGAATAAAAATGGTATCCTTAGATCATATTCCCATTTAACCATATGTAATGTCAAATGATTTCATCATAGATAAAATCATTTTTAAAGATCAATTGGAATATTTCTGGATGAAAATTTCATTTACACTTTGAAAAAAAAATTTCAAAACATAAACCATTTTCAAATTCATATTATTTGAAAATAATCTTGAAAACTTATAAAGGAATCTATAAAGGTAATTTAAAACATTTCTTAACTAAAATTACATTTTCACCTGGAAAAAATGTTTTTAAAAAATACATAAATTTCAAAATAATTTTCTTTGAAAATAACTATGGAAACTTATAATGGAATATGTAAATATAATTTAATATATATCTCATAAAAAATATCATTTTAACTTTTAAACTGACTATTTTAAATCTAAAATTTCACAAAACATTTTAAGAATAATTTTATTTAAAAATAACTTTTGATACTTATGATGTGATCTTTTAAGATCATCTAAAACATTTCTCAAAGAAAATAACTATTTCACATTGAAATTTTCGTTTTTAAAACTAAAAGTTAACAAATAATTTAGAAAACCTTTTATATGAAAATAAACGTTGAAAAATAAAAATTAGTATTTAAAATTTGATTATTCCTGATACAGAAAAATGTTTTATATGTTAAAAAAATTATTACATTCACATTTTTGATAAAATCTAAATAGGCCTTATTTTGAAAACAAAAGGAACATTCCTTTTAAAAAATTCTGTAAAAAATTTCAGCATGGTTAAAAATTAAATAAAAAAATCCAATATTAAAATTAAAACATTTTTTAAAAGATTTTTAGAAAACATGCATATAGAAGAAAAAAACGACTTTGACTAAAGAGAGAAATAAAGTTCATTTTCTTTAAAAACATCCTTTCAGAATATTGAGTACATAAATACTAAAAATTGACAGGAAATTTTATTTTTATGAAAAAAATATATTATAATAATATTCATATGTTTCTTGAGATATATATTATAATATTTCATCATTAAAATCATAATCATAAACAATATTTATAAACAATAAGATTATAACATCAAACCCATACTACTTTGTAAACATTTGAATTATAAGACCCTAAATAGAAAAAAAAATAAAATGGAACATTAAATATCCTGAATATAAGTATATTAGTGGTATAAATATCAATTTTTTATTATATATAACTTATAAAATAATATATTTTCATAATAGAACATTTGTCTCAAACAAGGAAAATTGAGACAAAACCCCTTTACGGATTTGGTGACTTTTGAACCATAAACCATATAAAGTATATATATTAAAATGGATACATAAATACCCATAATTTTGATTAAAACAATCATAATATAAATTCATGGGAATTATAAACAACACATAACAAAAACACGGGGTTAATATGGCATGTTTCTCACCGAAAATTAAAGTGAGATGAAAATATCTTAACTTAAGTCTTGACTTCCTTCATACACATTTCAACATCCTTAATAATAAATATAGTTTTAATATAAATATACAATAAAACCATAATCATATGTATCATACAATATATTATTTACTTATGACCTTTTTTCCCTTTTTTAATGATTTCTTTTTAAAATCCTGTTTTGGGTAAAAATGGCTTCATTTTTAATATATGTTTTGGTTTGGTTTCTTCAGTACATTAATTTTGATAATTTTTCAATAATATCAGTAATTTTAAACATGATAAATATAAAATATATATTTTTTATATAATTATTTAGAGTAATCTATTAAATTTACAAATTGAAAATGAATTACCCCATTCATGGAGATGGTAGTCCATATGTATGCATGAATGTTGTTTCCCTTTTCTCGATGGATAAAATAAAATAAAGGAAAATAATATATTAAATTTAAATAATATTTTATATTTAATATAAATCACATATATTCATCAAATTTTCCCTTTTTACATCTATGAAAATCATTAATAAAAAATTAATTACATCACTTCGCGAAGTAGTAGAATGCCTTACACGTGAACAACAATATTATATCCCCCACATAATAGATAGTAAGAAGGTATATGTGATATAATAATAATATAAGTATAATTAAATTAAAAATATAATATAAATCTATTTTCATTTAATATATACTTATTACCATACAATTTAAGAGGAAATGAAAAAATTCATCCCATTAATTCGCGAGGCGGTAGTCCTTTGTACACATGATCGATTGTTTCATTTCCCATTTGATACATGAGGTGATTGATATAGTTTATATATATAACATAATAAAATCATAGTATATTTTAGATAATACTTTTAATATATAATCTTATTTTAAAAATATTTTAATTTTTTTTAATAAAAAGTAAAACAAAAAAACGCATAGTCAAAAACAGTACCACTTCTTCAGCCAACCACTATATATTTAACCTAAAGCCTTACTAGATTTGATTTATGAACTCAAAAATATATATGTGTGTTTTTAAGTAAGTAAAGAATATATTTGTGTAGCTATTTTCAGATCCAAATTTCTTTATAAGTGTCAAAATGAGTGGCTAGGGTTTGGCCTTTTATAATTTGAGTAGAGGAAAGACATGAAATTTTTGAAACGAATAAAGTATAACCATGTTTTTCAAGTGTACAAAGGCACTAAAATTTGATATTTTCAAACCATATATGCGATAGGTTATAATGATGTTCATTAAATGAGTTATGTATATGTTTTTATTTCATTTTAACCGTTATATTTTTAGTTGAACCCCTAATAAATCCATTTAAACGTTATCCGCAATAATTAATTTTTAATGTTTTTACTATTAATTTTGATAAAAAATGAATTTTTAATTATTATATAATATAAATTAATATTATTCCAAATAATTAATCATATTTTAAAAATTATATTCATATAAGTGGAAATATTTTATTTTTATTTAAGCCCGCATAAGCGATGAGAAAGCGGTTTCCTAAAGAGAAAATTTTTAATAGCTTGAAAAGTCTTTATATAAAAAATAGAAATAAAATTGATTAAAATTACCTAAATTGTATTAATAAATATATAATTTAACAATTTTTTTTTAACCCCATATTAAAATAATATTTATATTGTAAATTCTTTAAATTAAAAGGCGGTTTTTTAATAAAAACCAGAATTTTTTACTATTTACTGAAAAATTATCATTTTAGAAAATTATAAAAAAATTAAGTATAAGATAATTATTAAATGATTATTTAAAAAATTAATTTAATTTTTTGAAATATAATTTTTGAAAGTGAAAAAAATTATCTTAAAATAAGTTGTTAAAATGTGACAAAACTTTTTTCTTTGAAAATTGTATTTTCTAAGCAAAAAATTGGATTTATTCTTATATCATGCATTGAAAACAAATAAGATGAATTTTAATCATCTCATTGAATATATAATATATAAATCTCATTAAATTAATTCACTAAAAGTGATTAATTAATTTATTGAGTTACAAATTATTTTGTGGATAAAAATAGTTTTTTAATATTTAATTTATTTTAAAATGGTTATTATCTTTATTTATAGTCATTTAGTCAAAAAATAATTTTATATAAATGTATAAAAAATATATTTTAATTATTTTGATAATATTATTTATACCCATAATTCATACAACTAGGCAATAAATATCATATTAAAGAATAATAATTTAATACTATGTAATGTTTTGTTAAAACTTGATGTTGCATGTAACGCAAGCTATCGAAAAAATTGAATTTATTAGAAAAAATATTTCACAAAATATAAGTGTGTTACATTATACCATCCTTAAAATTAATTTCTACCAACAAATTATATCACTATAATACAAAAAATTGAGAATACTTCTACATGATTACATCCTCATGTTCCAGCATAGCATCCTCAAGATAATGGTTTCACCGCAAAACTTTGACCAAGTGGGGGTCTCATTTCGTATAAATTTATATGTATGATCAAGAATCTCAACTTATTTTTAATTATAATAAATATTTTTCCCCAATGGTAAAACCTATTAGTTTAGTACATGTGAAGGATCGGGTATGTACTTCTTTAGTAGAGATACATGGAACACATCATGGGCTTGAGATATGTTCAATGGAAGCATCAATAAATAGGATAAGTCCTCATATGATCAAGAATTTCAAAGGGAGTGATATACCTAGGGATTATATTCTATTTTTATCATAAGAAAAATTTCATCCTTTGGTTGTGTTTCATTCAATTACCCTACATAATATAGATAAATTATTAATTCCTCAAGCACTAATAGATCATAGTATCCATAATAGAATTATAATGCATTTCTTCTATCTATAGTTTTCATCATAAAAAATCTTTATCACAAGTAATCTAAAATGAATAAATATTTATATAGTTTAATAATAAATTAAAATCTAAAGACTCATCCAAAAATCAACTGAAACCATTCCATAAATATTTAACCTTATAAACCTTCCAAATTTTAAAATTTATAAATATGATCACAAATTTTGAAAAAATAAACTTAACATTAATCCCCCAAATATCATTAAGTATATATTAATTATAATATACTGAATATATGAATACATTGGTCATATATTATCCCAAATCATTGTAATAACCAAAATTACCATAAAACCTCAATGAAAAAAAACATTCATCTTTATTCCTTAAATAAAACCATATACAATTGAATATATTCTATAAATTCAAAAAAAATGTAAACTCCATCAATGGTAACATACATCACATTTAAAAAAAAAATCATTAATCTGTTTTGGGTTCATCAATACTATCATGTTTACTTTATCCATATCAATCATCTCTTTATACAAAATAAAAACCATTTTCTCAAAATCTGGAACATATTAAGAGATATCTTCCCTTAGTCATTTGTTTTCCATAAAATATCAATTTTCCATTTAATAAATTCTCTTGGTCATCATTTACATTAAACATATTCTTAAAAATACATAATAAAAAAATTATACAAAATAATAATTATATATTTCAAGATTTATAATTATTTAATTCCTATACACAAAGACTTCAACAATTCCAGTCCATTCTTAAACCATTAACTAGGCATCATAATCTTATTCCTTAATACCTGTTTCATATAATATGAAATATGAATCTTTCATTAACATTCATCAACATCAACTTAATCATGCTTCTCACATTTAACAAAAATAATTCTTTTATGGTAATCCATACCATTTATATGTAATTCGTTCTCTCTTTTCATCAATAGTATAATTGTTACTCATACCACCTTGCTTATTCTCTTCACGATAATTCCCCTTATAACATTTTTTCATATAATAGCCATAATTTACACATTTATAACATTAAACTATTAATGACTACTTGGGGAAACAATTATTCTCTTCTATTGAGGTAACCAAAATTTTCATTTATAATCATAAATGAATTGATTTTTGTACTTTTCTATACTAAAAACATGTTATCATCCCTTTGAAACATTTCCTTGAGTGATTCTTCCAATATTCTTGATATATAAGAAACTGGGTCTTCTTTATTCTATGGTCCACTTCCTAAGATATATTTTATCTCTATACATATCTTATTTTCGAATGTTGAGAGTTTGTTGAGGTAAAAGTAATAAATAATATATTTTTTATAACTATTTATGCATACTCATAATATATTTTACTCTGGTGATCACCCAATTTAGTTTCTAATCAACACATTGTCTATCACATTCAATGTTAATATAGTTACTTATTTTCCCCTCCATTGACTAAAATAAAAAATCCTAGTTAGATAAACAATAATAATTTTGGGACCCCACATAATCATGAAAAATCATTTATAGTATGTCTAAATCATGACACATTCATTCCAATCGATGATACCTTATGTTTAACCAAGGTAATCATTCAAATCCTTCAGTAAGGTTCATAAATACTTTATGAATTATAAAATCATGTCCCTAGGGAGTATCTAACCATGTTCCACAGTAAGGCCTATTATAATGTACCAGGTAACCCTTGAGTTAAGCATTATGCACCTTTTTTGGATTTATTGCCCCTATATACATCTGTTATAGAACCACATCCACCAATAGTATCCATAAAGGACTCTAATTTCTTTCAGATCACTCACACTATACTTAACCAATATTATATTATATATTACTATACTTATAATTATATTTAAACTTATCTTTTTTCATGTCACTAGGGACCTAAATAATGTTTTCACATCCTAGTTTTTAATGTTTAACAAAACCTTTCATTGATACCATCAATAATGACCCAAAATTATCATATATATATTATATTTTATAGAAAAATATTAACTATATAACATAATAATCCATGCCGTAATTATTTAGTCTTAGTTCCTTTGGAAACATGGACACAAAAACAAATGGCATGTAATTGATTGATGTCCTCTGCCACTAAGTTGTTCATAACTATCACCCTTTATAGACATATCATACATAATACCTTTCATCATAACCTTGGGAAATAAAACATAAGAAAGGGTGATATCAGATTCCCAGAAAGGGTAAGCAAGGTATATATCAACATATAATTAGAATAATGGTATGAGAACATGATAATAACATTTGAAAAGAATACCCTACATATCATAGATCATAAAATCAAGTTGTGCTATAAATCTTGGCAATTATTAAGACATGAATCATGATGGAATAAAATAACATGATACATGATAAAATAATATTATGATGATTTATAGATTTTTTTTAATAGAAAAAATTATACAAAATCATTTACTCAGTGGTCCATGGATTATTTACAATACTATCATAGTGTAATGGCTTAACTCCATAAACCAATATATTATTAAAGGTTTACTCCCAAAAATATTATAGTGGATAGAATCCCTTACTAGACTAGGTTTACTCTCCATTCCAGTCTTGTTTATCTCATGAGTTATCAATATTTAAACAATACATTGGAGGGAGATATAGGTCTCAATCATCACATAATAAAAATAATACATACTTATGCCACAAGATAATAAAATATTCATCTCATCTAAACCTATGAAATTAAATTAGTTTGATAAAAATTTAATCATATAAAACCATTTTGAAAATAAACAAGTTTCAGAGTCATTTCATCATACCATAATCCATGGAAAAATAATTAGGTTTCATAATCATTTTATTATTGTATAACCTATGGATGATAAATAGGTTTCACAAACTTTTTATCAGATAATAACCAATGTAAGAGTAATTGGTTTCATAATCATAAATATATACCATTTAGAGAAACAATTACAATGGTATCCTTAGATCATATTTCATGTAAACCATACATAACATCATATTATGTCATATTTGATGGAAAATGATTGTGAAATATCACTTTGAACATTTATTTAGGAAAATATACTTTCTACTTTTAAAAAAACATTTCAAAACAAAAAACATTTTTGAAATGCTTTTCATTGAAAATAAGATTCTAAACATATAAAAGAATATTTAAAGATCACTTTAAATATTTATTGAGTATAATAATTTTTTCACTTTGAAAACATTTTTTAAAACAAAAATCATTTTCAAAATCATTTTCTTCTAAAATATACTCTAAAACTTATAAAGAAATATTTAAATATAATTAATATATTTATCAATGAAAATAAACTTTTAGCCTTGAAAATCACCTATTTAAAACTAAAAGTTTACAAAACATTGTAAAAATATTTTTCTTTAAATATAAACTTTGAAACATATAAAGGAATCTCTAAAGATCATTTAATACATTTCTCAAAGAAAATAACATTTTCACTTTGAAAGTATTATTATTTTTTAAATATAAGTATAAAAAACATTGAGAAAATTATCTTCTTTAAAAAACAGATTGAAACTTGTAAATTAATGTTTAAAAATTGAGTGGTCATGATGGATATAAGTTTTGTAATATTTAAAACAAATATTCCTTTCACATTTTTAGTAAGATCCAAATGAGCCTTATTTTGAAAAAGAAATGAAGATTCCTTTAAAAAAGTGGAAACAAATAAAACAATGATAAAAATGACTTTAAAAAATACCATAGGAACATTGAAACATTTTTTAAAACATTTTTATAAAACCTGGATATGGATGAAAATTGTTTTTTGACCAAAGAGAAAAAAAATAAATATTATTTTAAAACATTTTTTTTGAATCTTCAGTACATAAATAGAGAAAAATGTAAGGGAAATGTATTTTACTAATACAAAAAAAGGAAAAAAAATCCTTATATTTCTTGAGATATAGATCATAATATGTTGTTGCTGATATCATAATAATAAACCATCCTGATAAAGAATGTGATTGAAACATCAAACCCTTACCACTTTGGTAACTTTTGAATCAAAATAACCAAAAAATAAAAACATCAAATGAAAATGTAAATATCATTAATATTAGTAGATTCGTGATATAACAAGTTAAAGGGGGTATTTCATACACCTCATAAAAGAATATAGGTTCATAGCATAACATATGTCTCAAAGAAAGAAAATTGAGAAAAAACAATTTATAGATTTGGTAAATTTTTAATAATAAGCCCTATAAAAGAGAGATCCTAAATGAGAAATGTAAATCTCAATAATTTTCTGAATAATAATCCTAACATTAATTCATGTGTATTATATACACCACATAAAGTAAAAATTTGGTGAATATGGCATGTGTCTCATAGAAAATAAAAGTGAGATGGAAATCACTTACCTTAAGTCTTGAATTCATTTATAGACATTCAAACATCATTTATAATAAATATATTGTTATTATAAATTTATTTTAGAATCATAATCAAATTTATTATACCATATATGATTTACTTATGACCATTTATTACCTTTTTATTAATGATTTTGTTTAAATTTCATTTTGGGTAATAACTGCTTTGTTTTCCTTGTCTGTTTTTCTTTGGTATCTTCTATAATTTAATTTTGATAATGGTTCCATAATATCCATTGATTCATTGATGTGTATATTTTTTAACACATGTTTCTACATCGTATATTTTAATTAGATGTATTTTTATTATTAATGTGATTTATTTTATTAATAATTATCAATTTTTGTCTTTTTAGTATATAAATATTATAATAGTTATTTTTTATTTTTATTTTTGTTGATTATTTTATTTATTTTTGAACAATTTAAAGATTGATAATTTATTTTGTATTAACTTTCATTTTTTTTATTTCAATTTTTGTTTTAATTATAGTTTTTCATTTTAATTCTTTTAATTCCTACATTTTTTCATTTTTTTGTTTTCCAAAATAATTATTTCATTTATAATTTAATTTTATTATTATTTATTTTATTAATAAATATTTATTTTTTAGATAATATTTTTAATTGATTGTTTTATTTATTTTCACTATTTTAGTAATTAATTTAATTTTTCTAATTTTTTCACTATTTTAATCTTATTCAATTAATTTTATCATCATTTTTTTATAAGTAAATAAGTTTTATCATTGTTGTGTTTTTTAGTTTCCATTTTTCCTCTTATTTTTGTAATTTTTAAATAATTAATTTAGTTCATTTTTTTAATATAATTTCTTATTCCATTGGTCAACCGCTACCCTCTTCCATCCAGCCATCCACCACGAGAAACTTAGCAGACTGATGCCTCCAGTACACCTCCCAACAATAACACCCTACTACCACCAAACAGAATATCCACTTCCATTCCTCATGTTTTCGCTACCACATCCCCTCTACCATCACTATCCTTCCCCAATAACAATAGTATCACAACCCACTATTTTCATTCCTCTATCCACTATTTCATCCCACGCAATGGAAGCACTTCCATAGTTAACACCCACATCCCCTACCATGACTCCTACCATAGTCAACAGCTTATTACCACACAAAGATTCCTCCACCGTCAACCCAATATTAGCACTTACACCAGTAGTAGAAGCACCCATCTACTGGTCCTCCTCTCTCAAGATCAAAACCAAATCCACCGCCCACCACAAAACCATATCTAAGCCACAATCATTTAAGAATAATAAATATAATAGCAAACGTGAATTACCCCAAAATCAAAATCTGATCCAGTATGAGCCATATAGAAGAAAACTTCCACATATGAATAATACCCATGGATGAAGTCGATACCATACATGTTACTTCCAACTACCACAAAATTCTACACCTGCTCCACCAGATCCCAACCCTATAGGCACTGGATGAATTCCTCATCTTTGAACCATCCATCATGAGCCATCAAACACCAAACTAGATCTACCCTATCAATCTGTGATGATTGAAAAATCCTGAAACCAAATCCTCTATTGAAGATAGAAATTTTTCTTATTATTATGAGTTCAGTCTCGAACACTAATCTATTCCAGTGGAAGGCCGAATCTCAGTTTGGAACCTTTGTTGCTCATTGAGTGACAATGCCATGGATAGAGTACCACCACCTTAATTAAAGAAGTCTAAGTTGATCCCCCCTTTATGATCTATGTTATGATTATAAGAGAGAAGAAAACTAAAATATAAAGAAGAAAAAATATAAAAATATAAAAAATATAAAAACAATAAAAATAATAATTAATATAATAATATTAATAAATATTAATATAATAAATAAAATAATATTAATAAATATTAATATATTATTGATAGTATTGAGAAAATTTAAAAATATGAATACATATGTTTACATACATATATAGTAATTATATAACTAAATTAAGTAACATATATATATAATGGTAAATATAAATTAATATAATATTATTTATATCTAATAATATTAGTAATAAAAAATATAGTTATATATATGTATATTATTAAATATATATGTGTAAATAGTTTTATAGATATGTATAATAATAATAATAGTCATTTTTATATTATTAGTATATAAATATAAAATATATATTCATATTTATATTTATATTTATATAATTAGGTTATATATATTTATATATTCTATTTGAGTAATATATATATATATATATATTACAACTTCTTGTTTTTTATTTTACATTTTGTTTTATTAATTTATGAATCACTTTAATATATAGGAGATCATTAGATGTGGCCTTACTTAGAGGTTGTAGTCATTGAATATTCCACATAGGGAGTATCCTGGTTTAGGATCATGGTTTCTATATGGCTATGAGCCTCAAGGGGTTTATCGTTATTCTGAAAGGGGATTATGCTTCAGTGGCTACCAAGGGTGAAGAGGTATAGTGAACATGCCACGTGGATGTGAGATAGGTCATCCCAGAGTGGTGATAGGAGCTAGAAACTGAGAGTAAGAAGTCCCTAAAAGGAATTGGACACATACATCATCCATTCTAGAACCATCTAGGCAGTAAGGACTCACTTTACCATTATCCAAAATGGAGGTTCATCGGTCAATTCTAGATCACATCTGGGAAGCTGGAACAATTCCACCATCTTAGATTGGTAAATCTGATATCATTAAACTATACACTACTCATAATAGGTAGGATAAGAAGTTATACAACAAACATTGGGAGTTTCTGGAGATCGATCTTTAGGGGAGAGAAGACTCTTATCTCATTCCTTCTATTTTCCTCATTTTTTGTTAGAATAAACATATATATATATATATATATTATTGTTTTAATATTTTGAATGAAATCATGATTTTTGGAAATTATAATTTGGGTGAATATTCTTATCTTGTTAATCATTTTTTCTTTGTTCATGCGTTTATTAACGAGATACTCTTTTAAATATATTTAGAAAACAATTGTTTTCCAAATTCAAGGATTAGGTAAAACTGGTCATGATTTGGATTCAATAAAAATTATATTTAATCAAAGGATTTATCTTAAATGTGAATCAAGATAGAGAGAGAGTAACACATAGTTCAACTAACAATTTGAACATTTTGAAAATTGATTTGTTCTCACTTTGTGATCAAATGATTTATGTAGTTGATAAATAGTATGGGTTACTTTTTCAAAGGTTTACCTAACAAAAAATTTTGTTAGACACTTTGAATTAGTTTTATGTACATAAATTTAATTTTAGTAACAATGGTAAATAATTTTAAATAACTAGACATCATATTTTCACTTTTCTATTAATGGTTTTTTCTCATTATTTGTGATGTTCTTCTATCTATTATGCCTGTTTGTGCTCACACTCACTTCGACACTCACAAAAATATGCATTATATTCATTATTCCATCATTATCCTCCATTTTTTAATTTATTTGTTTGATTTATTTTTTCCCCTTATTTTAATTTTTTTATTACCTATTTATTAATGATTCCTTGATAGGTTATATGTATTCATGAACATTGTATAAACGTAGTTCAAATTTTATTAATAGGTAAAAAAAGAAAGATAAACAATATAATACATTTGTAGATTCATTTTTATGTTATATATATCACATATATTCATTATATTTTCCCTTATTTCCTTCCATGAAAAGTGTTAGTGAAAAAACAATCACATCTCTACATGAGGTGGTAGTTCTCTATACACTTGAACAGTGTTATATTATACCCTAAAGATTAGAAATTAAGAAGGTATATGTGATATAATAATTATATATGTAAAATTATATTAAATATAAATATATATATTAATTTAATATATAATTATTATCATGTAAGTAAAATTGAAATGAAAAACACATAACATCAGATTTAGTGGCGGTAGTCCTCCGTACACAAGATTGATGGTTTTGTTTCCCATTTGATAGAGGAAGATATAGATATATATGATTAATTTAAAATAATAACACCTTAATTTATTTTTGATACTTTTTTTATTATAATATGATAATTTAATTATATTTTAAGGATTTATAATAATAATTAAAACCATATTTCGTAGTTAAAAATATTATTACTTCTTCAAAAAACATCTTTAGGTTTAACCTAAATCCTTACTAGATTAGATTTATGATCTCACCAAAGCTTATATGATATGGTTATTTACATAATTAATATATTTTTACATATTAGTTGAAATAAGTTTTTTTTTGTAATGTTTAATTGGAGAAGAGAGTGGGTGGCCTTTTATAAGGGGGTCGAGGAAACAGAATGAATTTTTTAAACAAAATAAAGTTTACCCACATTTTTAACATTAAATAATGTTAAAAATGGGCCATAATAGAACCTCAGATGTTATATATTCATAATATTTCAAAAAAAAATGGTTATAGAATATTTTCTAGGTAATCTTACCCCATATCTTTATTTTAACCCCTCATATACCTCTTTTAACCTTAACAACTGCAATTAATTTTTTCTATTTTTACTATTCATTTCAATTAAAATTTAGTTTAGGATTGTTATATAATATAAATATTTATGATTCAAAAAATTGAATCCATTTTTTCAAATTCCATTTTCAAAACTGGAAAATTTTAATTTAAAATTAAACCCACACCCACAACGATAACACGGTTTTCCAAAGAAAAATTGTTCAAATGTTTTAGAGGTTTTTATATCAAAACTAAATATGAAATTGAATCAAATGAACTAAATAGGATTAAAAAATATATAACTAAACTAAAATTTCTTTAAAATCATATTTAAAAAATATTTATCTTGAAAATTCTTTGAATGGAAAAGAATTTTTTAATAAAACCCAATATTTTTCAATATTCACTGAAAGATTTATCTTTTCAAATAATTATCATAAATTCAATATAATATAATTTAGAAATTATGATTTAAAAAATAAATTTAATTTTTAAAATATAATTTTTAAAAAAATTTAAAAAAAATAAGTGCGCAAAATGTGACAAAACTACATTTTTAGAATAATATTTCTTTTATGCCAAAAATTATATTTATTCATATATCTTTCAAAATAAACACATAATATTAATGTTAATAATTTTATTGAATATAATATTTATATATATATATATATATTTCCGGAAAAGTATTCACCAAAACTGATTTATATAATTTATTAAGATAAAACTTACATGTGCACATAAAAATAATTTTTCAGAAAAAGGTTTTCTTTATTTTCAAATGGTTTTAATTTTCATTTAAAATTAATTGGGCATAAAAAATTTAATTATATATAAATTTTAAAAACATATATTTTTATAGTTTAGTTAATATTATTCATACATGTCATTCCAATGGCAAGGTGATAACTATCATATAAAATATTAATATTTTAATATTTTGTTCTGTTTTGATAAAACTCATTATTGCATATAACACAAGAAAAAAATAAAAGTTTAATGTAATTATATATATAAAAATTAAATTTATTTGAAAAAACCACTAAATATCAAGGTCTTACAAATAAAGTGAGGGGTGGAGGTGGCATTTTATAATGGTAGAGGAGTGGAATTTTTTTAAAAGATAAAAAAACTATTTAATAATGGGAAGCCACTCTATGTCTGAGTGCCTCTAAAATTGATAAATAATGGATTAGAGGAATGATATGTTAAATAATCATCCAATACAAAAAAACACATGTTTGAAACATGGTATTACATATCCTTTAACATAACTTAATCTTACAATCTAAGCTTTCACCATGGTACCTTGTATTTTTTTTATTTACCTGGATAATTTATCCTCGAAGAATAAAATTAAAATAATATATAATATATAATTTGTACACACTAATTATAAATAATAAATCCAATATATTAAATAAAAATCTTATGAGTGTGTGAAATTAATTTTCACGAAAATGTATATAAAGCACAAAACCCCATTTTAACCTTAATTATGAGAATTAATTTTTATTGTATTTATTAATATTTAAGACTAGAAATTAGTTTTGAAATTTTATATAATATAAATTATTCTAATTAAAAATATTTTTTCCATTTTTTTTAAATTAAAATCACTTAATTTCCTAAATTAAATTAAAGATTAATCAAATAGATGTGATGAGAAAATAGTTTTCCGGAGAGAAAATTTTCAAAAAAAGATTAAAAAATATTTATATCATAATTCAAAATGAGAATGATTAAAATTCACTATATTAGATTAATTAAAATATATTTTCTCTATTTATCCTTTTTTATATTTTAAAAAATATATAACATTATAAATTCTTTAAACAAAAAGGATGTTTTCAATAAAAACAAAAATTTCCACTATTCATTGAAAATTAATCTTTTAAGAAAAATACCAAAATTTAACCTCATATAATTTTTACATGTTGATTAAAGAAATAAATTTAATATAAAAAATAAATTTTCTAAAAGTGGAACATATTAATTTTATTATTTGTACATGAAATTCAATAAAAATCATTTTTCAAGACAAAGGTATTTTTGAAGTATATAAATACTTTATGAAAGAGTTATTACATTTTATTTATATTTTTTCAATATATATAACAATTATAATTAATTTTAAAAATTATTTTATTCCTATTAATAACACTAGGTTTAATGACTAGGTTATAATGGTCATTTTTAATTAATAATATTAATAGTATATAGTGGTTTATTAAAACTCACCGTTGCATGTAACATAATCTATTGATGAAATTTAATATATTCAAAAATATATTTTTTTCAAAAAAACATGTGGTGTTGAATTATACCATGGTTAAAGTGATTTTATCCCTCTAAATATGTTACTCCGATAAAACTTTTTGACACTTCTACCTCATCGTATCCTCAGTTTCCCATGTAGCTTCTTCAAATTGGTGGTTTCACCACAAAATTTTGACCTTGTAAGGGGTATTATTTCATTGCACATTCTCTTTATAAATCAAAATCCACATTAGTTATTCCTTGGGAGAAATATAATTCTCCAGTGGTATGACCTTTTATTTCAATACATGTGAAGCTTCATGTTTTTACTTCTTCAGAAGATATACATGGAACACATCATGGAATTGAGAGAGGTTCGGTGGATGCATAGAGTGATAAGAAACCAACTTAGTTCATTAAAAAATATAAAATTATATAATATACCATGGGAACAACATTTATTTTATTCTTAAATCTCATAACCTTATTCCATTTATAAATTGATAGAAAAAACCTCTCACTAACTCAAACTCTAGACCACACTAATGATTTTCAACGTAACTTTTTTGTTGACTCTAAACTTCCTTGATATGTTGTTGAGTATCCCTATATTAATTTTATATTAATTAAACTATATTCGGTCCCAATATATTAATTTCTTTAAATTAATCTCACTATATTGGAATTATAAACTTCTTTGCCTAGAAGTCTTCATAAGGATCAATCTTAATTCTCGAGTGAAAGATATTGTTGTTAGAAAACTCAACCAGAGGAAGGTTTTCATCCCAACAACCTCTAAAATACATAGAAAAAAATATAAAAATATAATCTATTGATTTAATAGTTATTTAATACTAACCATCTATCCAATGATGATTTGTAGTTCTGAATCTCAACTCTATATCAAGAGTTTGATTATGACTTCTCTAGAACATTGAGGTAAATCTTGGATCCAGATCAGACACAATGGAATATGGTACTCCATGCAACCTTACTACTTCCTTAATGTATATCCTATAGATATGATATAGAGAAAAATACTTTATGATAGTTATGAAGTGTTATAACATAGTATATTGATCTATTATAACCCATATAAAATTATGTCCTTTACATTTTTTGGGGACTCCGATGACAAAATACATAGTAATGCTTTCCCATTTCCATTCTGTTATAGGTAATGGTTAGAGAATCCCTTTAAAAATTTTACCATTAACCTTAACTTCCTGAGATGCTAAACACTGAGATACATACTTATTAATATCTCCCATAATTTCTTATCACCATAAGTAATAATTCATGTAGGCTAGTGATAAGTGTTATACCCTTTTCATCCATTGGTTGTGGGTTTAAGCCCTATGGCCCTACTGAATGTGACCAGTTTTCAGTGGAAATGTGGGTTATCCTTCTTCTAAAACTATATAAATATAATTCCAATGTTATAATAACCCATATTCACCGCAACATTAAAGATAATAAAATCCTAATGCTAACCAATACCTTAAATATTATCCTCAAAATGTAAAGGCAGTATTCCTCAAATAAAGTTTTCACTAAAACATATAAAAACAAACTATTTTATTTCTATAAATGTCTCCAAAAATATCGTTATTCTTAATAAACACTCATCACATAAAACCAAAAATGGTTTTCTAATAATTTTTTCTTATAATCAACCATAAACTCTTAAACCCATGATGGTATCCACAACTAATAAGTTAATATTACATAGAGACATATATGCTTCAAAAATTAACACAATTATTAGATGTTTCGTGTTTATTATAACAAAAATTACACTGGTAAAATACTTATAAAACATAATCATTCAATTTAAATACACAAATACTTTCATTTATTTCATTTATTCAACAAATAATCACTTATCTTATACAAATACATTTCCCTTGGAATCTTGGGTTCATCTATGCACTGATAGAATATAAATTGTGATTTCATTATTCCATAATCCATATAGAGGGAGATAATCAATTATTATAAGAACATAAAATTTCAATAAAGGATAAACAATAATATTTTCATTAGTCTCATTCATACAAAAAAACATTAAATTCCCTACTAAGGAGTGAAAGGTAAGTGTCCCCAATTTATCATGATTCACATCATCCATTATAATTATATAATATTTCTATTTTTTCATTGTTTTTAGAGGTTTCTTTGGATTATCATCCTTATTATCCCTTAGATTGGATCATTGATTTGAATAATTCTCAAACTCCTTGAACTTGATGCACTCGAGTTTGATTAGATCATTCTGTAGATCTTTATCACTATTTTAATTATTAGATAACTTCTTCTTATCATTTAGACATTCAATTTCACAATTACCTTCCTTCAACAATTCAATCATTTACCAGCCCCTTATTGATAATGTCCTATATTTTCCCTTTTATACATTGATAATTATGGAAATATCTTCATCTTATTTTCATGGAGATTAGTGTTTCCCTTGAACTTCATCTTTCTTTCCATATAAAAACCAATAGATTAATGGGTAAATCTGATCTCGATTTCCAACTTGAGAGTTTATCAAAAAAAATTATATTTAATTATATCCCTTATTGAAAACTCTCTTTAGATACTTGGTTTTAATCCAATTAAAAACTTATCAAACAAACTTTTATGTTGAATGATAATTCCATAATCATACCTCACAAGTGTTTAAAAAATTTCCTCATAGGTACAAAGAAATCATCATATTTTTCTTTAACTCAATGAATTACTTATCTATTTTCATTTTAAGTATATATAAGAATTGAATATTAAAAAATAATCTCTTAGACTCATACCACTCTATAGCGTCAATTTCATCATGTTGCCTCATATTATTGATGAGATTCCACCATTGATCTACTTCTACTTCCATGTGTTAGATATCCAAAATGATTTTTTCTTATTTCAAACACTATAGAATAAGAAATATCTATTCAGTTCTACTAATAAATTTCTTATAAACTAGTGGATATGTAGAACCATTAAAATATTGTGCTAATTTTCTATTTAAGAAATCAGTATAACATTGTTCCCTCTTCTCCTTGTTTGGTAGTTCAATATGATTCATAGCTTGAGAAAGTTGTGTAGGAACAACAATGGTATTTTTCATTCTGGATCCCATAACATTTGGTTGAACTGGAGTTCAATCATTTAATTTTGAATTTTATTCCACATTAACACAGTTGCTTCAGGTACAATTCATTGAATGAAACTAAAATCATAATATCATTAACAATACTCATAGGTAGAAAAAACCTAATCATGATGAATCACTTATAGGATATCTAGATCATGATACCTTATTTGAAATCTATGTAACCTCAAACTTAACGTAAGTTATCCATTATTGTTATTTAAATCCTTCAAAATGGTTCACAAAGGGTTTTTGAATTTCCAAAGCATATCCCTTAGGAAGTTCAGTCTAGGTGCACAGTAAGTCTTGTTGCTATAAATTAGATAATGCCAGATTCAAGCTTGGTGTACCTTTTTTAGAGTTATTACCCCAAGGTATATCTGTTCCAAAACCACGTACACTTTTAGTATCCATATTTTCTTATATTTAAATGAAACCACTCTATCTATTAATTACCAATATTATAGGACAGTTTCCTATACATATAATTATCCTTACACTTATCCTTAAACATATCCCTAGGTATATCACTAAGGTTTTCTCATCATGGTTTCTAATGGATTAATAAACCTATACATTGATAAAAACTATAACTACCTAGTATTTTTATACATAGATATCACATATTTTTCTATGAAAATTAATTACATTACACAACCAAATGCCTGAGGATCGCAAAGGAATGGTGCCTTTGGAAACATGGAATCATAATCTACTAGTTCATAAGTGAACTCCATTATATCCCACTAAGTTCTTCATAATTATCACACTTATTATACATATCATACATAATAAATTATTTCGTAACCAATAGAAATTAAACATAAGAAAGGGTTAGATCATATGCTCGGTAAGGGTAATCAAGGGAGATATGTAAGAATAACATGAGTATATGTGTTTTGAAACATGATCATAACATTTGAAAATCATTCCCTGAATATAAAATATCATAATCTAGAGTCAAGGAATAAATATTTTCATTTCATAACACAAATATCATATAGAAATCAAAGAAAATGGTGTATGAGATCATAATATTGTCATAAGACATAGAATAATGGCATACACATAAGCAGATAAAATCAATTATGTAGTAGTCAAGGTTTTTATCAAATGGTATCATAGTGGAATGATTTCACCCCCCACCCCAACCATCATAGTAGTCAAGTTTCACACCCATGAATACCAAAGTAAAAAAAGATTTCTTTATGGAATTGGGTTCACTACCCATCCATTATTGTTAATCCCATGAGATATTAATATTTTCCCAATGAATATAATGGTGATATAGGTCTAACCCATAACTCAATGAAAATCATACATATGTGTGACACAAGATCATAAAAATTTCATTATATGATAACCTATTAAAATAAATGGGCTCCATAAAATATCCATCATATAATAACCCATGAAAATAAATGGGTTTTAGGAAACAGTTTGTCACAGCATAACCTATGGAAAGGAAATGGGTTTCATGAACCTTTTTTCATCATAAATATAAACAATTTATTGAAATAATAAAGTTTTTACCATTGGATAATTTCCCTAGTAAATCTTAATACACATCAAAGGAAATCATCTAAGGTGAAAAATTCTTTTAAAAGTTCATTTAGAAAATTCTATAGGAAAAATAATTTCTACTTTCAAAGAAACTTTTACAAATATAAAAACTTTTCAAAATACTTTTCTTTGAAAATAACCTTATAAACTTATAAATTAATGTTCATAGATCATTTAAAACATTTCCTAATAAAAAAACCATTTCACTATGAAATAATTTATTTTCCATATAAATACATCCCATATTTTGAAGAAATGTTTTTCTTTTTAAAATAAAATTGAAAACTTGTAAAATAAGCGTTAAATATTATTTAAAACATTTCTTAAGAAAAATAAACATTCAAATTTGAAAAAAAAAATACATAAAAAAATATAAAAATCTTTTTACATTGAAAATAAAATATAAAAATTATAAAGTAATTTTTAAAATATTGGTTGGTTATAATGGTGTGAAATTCCATTCATGTCATAATTGTTAAAAGAAATATTCCTTTAAAAATTTTCTAAAATCCAAATAAGAATTATTTGGAATATTACATGAATATTCCTTTTAAATCACTTTGTAAACATTCAAAAAAGGGTAAAAATATATTTAATAATAATTTAAATAATGATGAAAAATTTTCTGATAGTATTTTTAAGATACATAGATATGGGAAAAAAAGGGTTTCTACTGAAGAGAGAAGTAAAAATGATTTTTCATAAAGAAATTTTTGTGGTCTCTTAAGTCCTTTAAGAGAGGAAAATCAAAAGACAACATATATTACCTCTAAATAAGAAGAGGATAAGGAAATCAATTATTTTATTTTCAATTTTAATCCTAATATAAATATCATATATCTTCAGTATATATATTTTTTATATTAATCTATAAAATATAGAGATAGAAAATGAAATAAACAGTTCATTAAGACTGTAGAGTGAACATATACAATAATATTGTTTCCATTTTTTATAATATATACAAGAAAAGGATGATAAATAATATATCACCTTTATAAAGTAAATATGATTTCTTATGTATCACATATATGCATTAAATTTAACTATATTACATTAAATGTAAAGTGTAAGTAAAAAACATATCACATTGCTTCATGAGGAGGTAGTCTCTCATATACACGAATGACATTATCGTATCCCTCATGTAATGGAAACTAATAAGGTATGTATAATATAATAATTAAAAATATATAATTATGTTAAAAATATCATATATAATCATTTAATATATCCTTATTACCTTCCAGGTAAAATAGATATTGGAAAAACACCTCACATCGGTTCATGAGGTGGTTGTCCACTGAAAAAAAGAGAGACGTTATTATTTCCCAACATGTAAGAATGTAAGAATATATATGTGTGATATTATAATTAAATAAGTACAATAAAATCATAAATATCATATATAAAAATTTAATAAAATTATATCTAGCTATGATAAGTGGTGATGGAAATTGAACTACATTGTTTCGCGAGGCAGTAGTCCATTGTACACACAATCGACTGTTTCATTTCCCACTAGATAGAAAAAGACATAGATGTGGGTTATTCCATCAACATGATAACATATTATTATATTTTAGAAATTTATTTGAATATATAAAATTTATTAGGACATGACTGAATGTGGTAAGAGAATAATTAAAAAAATAAAGAGCTTATTAATGAAAAATAACGTCTCCTAGAATAGAACAATTTGGATCTCTTATTAAGATCTATAGAGTTGGTATTATAGAATGAAAGAAATTCTCTAGAACATGGATAAAATTCTGGGGATGGATTTTGGGAGGTTCTGGTTGATCTATAGGGATTAATAGGTGTGATAAAGTTAGGGGAAGAGGTGGCATTTTTTAATGGAGGGGGAATGGAATTTTTATAAAAGCACAATACTATTCAGTAATAGGAAGTAACTCTCAAACCATGTCACACCCCAGTTTTTATTTTCATCTTTCAGTTTGAATTATCTTTTTTTTCATGGTTTTCCTCTTGAGTTTTTATTGTTTTGGATTTAAGTTTCGAGTTTTACACTATTCTTCTTCAGTTTCATGGTTTTGGTGAACTGTTAAGGGGTAATTATACAACCTCTTAAGGCTAATCCCTTTTTTAGTTTATTTTTTACTTTCCTGGTTTGAGTTTTATGTTATTTTAATGGTTTTATCCAAACAATTCATATCTATTGGGAAACTATGTGAGTCCTTGGGTGTCTCTAGTTGAGGTCACACGACCTAAGAATGGTTAGCCAAACCGTGCAGAAGGCGTGGGCATGGTTCTTCAAATTTTATTAGAACCATGTCGCACAGTTGTCCCATGGTTTCCCAAACCATGCAGCCAAATGTTGTGGGTGACCATTTTTTATAGTAAATAGTGCATAGTAGGTGCACAGTTTGGGAAATTGTGTGGCCTAACCAGGAAAAGTGCTGAGGTCTGTTAAAAATGTGATTTGAGATTTATACCCTGTTATATTTTTAACACTAAATTCCCCATCTCTCCCTCTCTTGGATCATTCAACCTATTGAAAGCTCCTCCATTCCTCCCCAAGCCTTTTCTTCCCTCCCAAGGGTATATCCATGTAATTTATTCAAATTTTGGGGATACATATTCAATTTAATCTCCTTCTCTCTTATTTATCATCCTACATTGTCCATTTTATTTGGAGTTCTTCTTCGTCCATGGTCTTGTGGACCTAGGGTTTATGTTTCACTAAGTTTAATTTTGGGGTTTTTTATTAAGGTTATATGTGGATGTTCTTGCTTATGAGGACACCATGTGGTGTTGTTTCATGTTTCCATTATAGAAGTACTTGTGTTTTTAGGTAGGTTCCCTTTTCATTTTCCCTGTTAAATTTAAGAATATATTGATTTATTTCCTTTATAACCTCCCAAGGATTTTAATTAGTGATTTATTTTCTTTATAATAATTGTTTGGTTTTAAATTGTTTGGTTTCCTTGTTGTTTTAATGTGTATGTAATTGTTTTGTTAATATATACACACCATGTGTTTTTTAAAATTCTTGGTTGGACTTTGTAAGTGATTTGGTATTTTAAGCATGTTTTTGAGTTGTAAAATATACATGACTTCTAAAAAGATGGTTGGTTTTTGAAAAATGGTTTCCTAATGGTTTAGTTTGGTAAATGGCATGTTTGGTTCTTATTGTAAAATTTTGGATACTCAAATATTATTTAAGGATAATTTGGAACTTTTGTAAACATTGGATCTATTGAAAGAACTCCTTGAATGGTCCTATTTTCTTAGTTATATTGAATGGTATGAGAGGTCCTTGGCATGAAACATCCATGTGGATAAATTTTTGAAAGTCAAATGGTTGTTCCTTGTGGTGACTCAGGGGGGTGACTTTGTTGTGTGTGTTTCATATGTGTGATGTATGAGCATGTGATTGGCAGCTTTTTTGGCATTGGTTAGATCACCCAAACTCTATTAATAGCATGGGAACCTGGAATAGCTAGTTAATTTTTGGTGAATGTTTTTTGAACTATAATAGGATTCTGATCTGGATAGTGGCCCTTAGTATGAAACTTTATTTTCAATGGGATTGTGACCCATGAATAGGTTAGGTATGGTAAGAATCGGGTGTGTGGAAAAATTGATGTCATTAGACGAGGTATAGATACAAAATGAGTCATATGTATAGTATATTCAAGATTATCCACTATGCTCCTAGTTTATCCCATGTTCTTTGGAACTTAGTTGTCTGCAGCAGGTGATTGAGATTTATTGTTGTTGGGTTACTCATATGTGCAATATTCCATTTCGCTTGATATGTGATCATTACTTCTTCTCTCTTGTATGGTTTAATTTATTGTTAAAAGAGATAAAATGGTTTTCAATTATTTATGAAAATGTTTTTATATAATTATTTACAATTACATTCCATTTTCAAATAAAAACATCATACTTCTCTACTAAAAATATAATATTTCCTTCTTAAAAAAGAATTTGGTTTTGAATAATAAATGTAAATGGTCTATGTTTTGTATTAAAGATAGAGAATGTGTGAAAACCTAGATTTAAATATTTTTCTTCAAACCTAGGATTGATTATTATTTTTAAAAAAGGAAATTCATTGGGAATAGATTGTACAGTAATTCTTATTGAGTTTTAATACTCATTCCTATAGTTTGTTCTTATTTTTAGTCCCAGGTGCAAATTCCATATTGGTTTCAATCATTGTGGGTGATGTTGGGTTTTAGCATCAGAGAGTGGCACATGGGGTCACATATAAACATATTTTTTGATACGTTCAGTTTGGGTTTTTATGTTTCTCTTGTTGTATTTTACAATTAATGTATAGATGTTATTCAGTTGTTATATTTATTCATTTTGTTGGATGATCTATTTAGTTTTCGCTATTTAATTTAATCTCCTTGGGTGAAATCATTACCACTAGTTCTTTTTTATGCCCTTGGTTCTTATCACCACCCTATGGTGATTGAGAACGAGCCTCGTGGATGTCTCGAGTCAGTCCGAGTGACTAGTTCTGGGTCAAACTGGGTTGGTTCATGACATAATAGTTGCATAGCAAAGTTTCTTTTTAGGATGTAGATTTAAGAGTGACCTTTTTGTTTAGGATGTCAAAGTAGATGAAGAAGGAATACAAAAACTTGGGGTATGGGTATGAGGGGATTTTATCCAACACTTTCTATGACGAACCTTGATTTATTATGGAATGTTTATATTGTTTGGCATAGTTGGTTCTTATGGGATTCTTTGTGTTTGGGAAATGAAATGAGAGTCAGCTCAATTATCTCAATGTACATGTAGAGCCCGTAAATCCATGTGGATCCAGGGAAATGGTCCTTAATGACTTTCTGTGATAGTGGCATGATTTTAATATAGGCATGAACCATATTCCCAAGACACCCATAAATACTAGTTTCCCCTACGTGAATTTGTTTTGGGTATACATGATTTTGAAGTTTGTTTTTTAAGTTTTGTTTTGAAATTGTGGAAACCTGATTTTAGGTACTAATGTCTTGAACTTTGAAAATTGAGAATGAAATTCCAGAATTATTTTAAATAGCGTTTTGGAAATCCATTTTAAATGAGATGATACTTTAGATAAGATGAGTTTTTAGTCAAATTATTTTTTGTGTAATGATGTTTTTTGAGTTGATGAAAATTTTTTGAATGGGTTGAATTGGGATTTTGGAACTAATTCATGGGATTTTATTTTTTGAGAAGAATAAAATGGGTTAAATTATAGAGTTGTTTGTGGTTTTTATATTTTGGTTAGTGAGATTTTAAAAAAGTTTTGTGAAATTCGAAATAGTAAGTATATTGAGAAATTTAAACATAAGTTGAACGTTTTGTTTCAAAAATAAAAATGTCTTTTCTTGACATTTGGTAATATTTTATGTTCTCAAATACATGGATGTGTGAGGAAGTGAATTATTTATGTCATGGGTGGATGAGTGCCTATATTGGAATGGGAATATATGTGTGTGAGGCTATATAGAATACAATTGGAGAGGTTGTAGCTTGTCAAGTTCATTTTGTTTTTCAAAGGTGATTTTAAGAGGAAAGATTGTGATGTTGTGAAAACAGGTGGTTGTGAAGGGAGTTTTCTTGTTATTTGGAAAAAAACAGAGTTGTATTTTATGTTTTAATTCATTTTTGTTATTGGGTTTTTATTGGGTTCATTTTTTTCCTTTTTGTTTAGTGTACTCCCCCATAAAAGTTGTGGTGGATGTTCGACGTGACACTATGGGTTGTTTAACATTAGTGGACCCTATAGTGGATCAGATTAAGTAATTCATTCTTGGGTTTTAGAATTTTAATTGTCCTCTCTTTTATGGTTATGTGGATCCTTTTTAATTAGAAGAGTGTATGCATAAAATCGAGAGGGTCATTAGTGTCCTTGAGTTTCTGGAGATTCTAAATGTGAATTTCTCAACTATAAACTTGAAGTTATGAACTAGAAGTGGTGGAAGTCGATCATTTGGACTAGGCCTTAGGAAGATATTTCCTAGTAATTCTTTCGGGCTTCCTTCATCAGGAAAGTATTTCTATGAGCTTGTGAGGGTGAATAAGATGATGGAGATGTGTCATATGCATCATAGTGATGGTTCAGTGTTATATTTTTTCAATAATTTCATGGATTTAGTTCCTTATATTTGGGAGTGTATTGAAGAATATTCCTTGAAGGCTCAAAATTTTTAAATTGAGTTTCGTCCAAATCTTCATATGAAGGTGTCAGAGTTCAGTTTATCCCCATTTGTCAATTTAGTGAGGCAAGCTTTTTGGTTTCAAGGTATTTTGGAAGGATTTCTCAAAGTATCCCATTTCCATGCATTCTATGGAAGCGGTGAAGGTAATCCCTATAATGATAATGGGATGTGGACAAAATCTGGTGGTTATGGTCCTGGAATTATGAGGCATCTAGAAATTTTATCTTCTTTTTCTAAATATAGAATACTATTTTTTTGTCAATGAGTTAATCATGGACATAATATGTCATCATGTCCAGAGCTCCAAAAACCATCCACGCCTATTGATACCTTGGATACTATCAATGGTTCTTTCATGGTGTTTCCAAGAAGAAATTTTGAGCAAGATCCATCTCTTTGAAAGTCACTCCAGCCCATTTATAAGATTAGGGTGTTGGCTTATCTTTAGTTTAAAGACACTTCCTATTTGATTTTTCCTTACTTTTTAGTGGTTTTATTTTATATTGTTTTCTTTTCCTTGTAGTGTTGAAGGACGTTCTAATTTAGTAGAAATTTTTTTTAATGGAGGTGTATTTATTGTAAATTATGAATCTTTTTTTTTATTAAGTGGAGGTGTGTCCCATTGTGTTTCTTGTTTTTTCAACCTCTCATTTTGTTTGAAGGAGTTTAATGTGTTTTCTTATTTTGAATCCCTATTTTTCTGGAAGTTTCTATTTGGAAGTTTAGTGTTTTTAGGTGACATTGTTTGGGTACCCAACTAGAATTCAAAATAGGTGGGGAGTCCATTATTGCATCACATATTGGTAATTTGGTTTGGTCACCGGTGTTAGTTTGGAAGTGGGTAGTTTCGTAATGAGTTGGCTATTTCCAAATATTTTTTTTCATCTGGGTGGTTGTTGGTATTTTTTAGTATCCCAAATAGTTTCATTAGTGAGAAATTATAGAGGTTATAGTTTTTCCTATCATTTTTCATGAATTGGTTTTGGTTGGATTGTTTTTTCTTTTGGTAGAAGTGTGTGTTTTTTCTAGGAGGATGTTAAGTGATTTTCATTTTAACAAATCGGTTAATGTAATTGTGGGAAACTGGTCTCTTATTTGATCAATAAGATATGTTGGGGAATTCTTGGGGTAGAAAAGATTACGGTGGGGAGAATTATCACACTTAAGATTTTATTTTATTTTTTTAATTTATGCTTATTTTTTTGTTCTTCACTTCTCTCTCATGTTTTGGGTGTTCCAATTTTATATTTTTAGTTTTGGGTTGTTTTTCTTCAGTTTTCTAGTTCATGTTTATATTTAAGGGGAAATCATATATCCTATTGAGTTTGGGATTCTTTTTTGTTCATTTTTAAAATTAATGGTTTGCGTTTCATGGGTTTCACATGGTTTGATCCTACCCATGCAGATCCAAGGAGAGACTGGGTGATTCCTTAGGTGTCTCTCGTTGATATTACATTATCTAAGCACTGTTAGCCAAAACATGTGGAATGCATGCACATGGTTCCAAAAACAATTACAGAACAATGTTTCATGGTTGGTATAAGGTTTCCCAAACTGTGCATCCAAACTTTGCGGGTGCCTAGTGTTTCCAATAAAGAGATCACAGTTGGCACATAGTTTGGGAAACCATGCATCATAACCATGAAAAGTTCCCAATTGTGTTACAAATGTGATTCAACAATTCTACCCTCTCTGCATTTTGACCCAAAATGAACCCTCTACTTTTATTAGCTCGTGCGACCTAGAGGATATCCTACATACCACCGCAAGCCTAATCCTTCCTCCTAAGGGTAGATCTAACTTATTTTTTCATGTTTTGGGGATAAATATTCAATTTAATCTCCTTATCCCTTCTTCAACATCCTGTTTATTCCATTTTCTCTTGATTTATTCTTCTTCCCTAGTCTGTTGGATCTAGGTTTCATGTTTCATTGAGTTTGATTTGGGTTTTTTATTGAGGTTTTTTATAGATGTTCTTGCCTCTTTGGACCCCTGTGGTGTTGTTTCAAGTATCCTTTATAGATTCCATTATGTATTGAGGTAAGTTCCCTTTAAATTTTCCATTATAAATTTAAGTATATTTTTATTTCATTATTTTCAAACCCCATGTTGATGTTAATTAGTGATTTATGATTTTTAGAATAATTATTTTGTGAAAAAAGTGGTGGTTTTCTTCTTGTTTTAAGGTTTATGTAATTATTTTTTTAAGTGATGCATGAAAGTGTTTGTTAAAATGCCTAATTGGACTTTTTAAGTGATATGGGATTTTTAAGTCATGTTTTGTACTTATAAAAGTTACTTTGCATCTCATATTATGGTTCAGGAATGAGAAATAGATTTTCAAATGCTTTGGCTTCATAAATGGTTCATTTTGTTCTTATTTTAATGGTTTAGTTGATTAAAGATTGTTTAAGGCCCATTAGGGAAATTGGTAAAAATTGGATCTCTAGACAACTATCCTTGAATTATACTATTTCCTTGGTTATGATGAATGGTATGAGAGGTACTTGGTATGTGAATAAATTGTTAAAAGGTATAGAATTCTTCCTCTAGGTGACTCGGGGGTAATTTTTTTGTGTGCCTTTCTTATTTGTGATGTAAGTTCATTTGATTGGATTCTTGTTTGTAATTGGTTAGCTCACCCAAAATTTATTATTGATATGGTAACCTAGAATATATAGAGGATTTTCATTGAAAGTTTTCTTAACTAGATTAGGATACTAGTCTGTCTTGTGTCCATTAGTATAGACCTTTCCCTATTTTAAAATTCTTCCCATTATTTAGGCTATGTAGGGTACGAGTAGAGAGTGTGGTAGAATTAATTTCATTGGGTGATGCATGCATATGAGATGAGTTTTATTTTTAGTATGTTAAAGATTATCCACTAATATCCTCTGTTGTATCATGTTCTTCAGAACTCAGTTGTCTACGGCAGATGACTGAGATGCATTATTGGTTGGTTACTCATATGTTCTGTATTCCTTTTCCCTAGATATGTGGTCATTTATTATTCACTATTATATGGTGTAATTAATTTTTAGAAGTGATAAAATGTTATTCAAATGATTATGATTTTTTTTAGAATGATTTACAAATTCCTTCCCTTTTTCAAAAAAACATCATCTTTCTCTTCTAAAATGCTAGTGATTTCATCTTGGAAAAGAATTTGGTTTTGAATAAAAAAGTAAAACGGAACATGTTTTATTTTGAAGAAGTAAATTGTGTGAAACCCTAGTTTTATATATTATATTTAAAACCTAGGATTTATTATTCATTTGTTTAAAGAAAATCCATTGGGAATAGATTATATGGGAAAGAATACTGAATTTTAAAACTCACGCCTGTAGTTTATTCTTATTTTTATTCTTAAGTGAAGGTTCCATATTTATTTCTATCAGTGTGGGAGATTTTAGGTTTTCAGCATTAGAGAGTGACCAGAGGGGTCACATGAAGACTTAGTGGTTGTCAGGTTCAGTTTGGGATTTGAAGTTCGGCTTGTTTTATTTAGAAGTTTATGTATAGATGTTTTTCAGTTGTTTTATTTATTTATTTTTGGGGATTATATATTTATTTTACACTGTTTAATTTTATTCTAATTGGTTGAAATAATTCCCATTTGTTCTCATTGACTACACTGGAACATTTTGATACCATGAGGTGATCAGGAACACACCTCGAGGATGTCACGGGCCAGCCTGAGTGATAGGTTTAGGGTCGACCCGGGTTGGTTGGTGACACACAAAGTTCCTTGAAAATTGATAAATAATTTATTTTATGGATTATATAGTCTAGATAAACCTCTAAAAAATACATGTTTTAAACATTTCATTACTTATCCTTTATATTTACTTAATTTCACCATCTCAATTTTCACCACAGAAACTTATATATTTTTATTTACCTAGGTAATTTATACATTAAGAATAAAATTTAAATGATACTTATAATATAATTTTAACCCACTAATTCTAATAATATTTATTAAATAAAAAAATTATTTCTGTGTAAAGTTAATTTTAACACAAGCGCATGTAACGCGTAAAACCCCATTTTAACCATAATGATTGTAATTAATTATTATTATATTTATTAATATTTATGACAATAATATAATTTGACCATATTAGATAATATATATTATTCTAATTCAAAATATAGAATCCATTTTATCAAATTAAAATCACATAAGTGACAGAATTTAATTTAAGATTTATCTCGCAGCCGTGATAAATATGTTTTCCAAAGATAAATTTTCAAAAGATTTAAAAGTTTCTATATCATAATTAAATATTAAATTGATTAAAATTAAATATATTAATAAATTATAATATAATTTAGCTAATTAAACTTTTTAAACCATTTTAAAATAAAATGGTACCATATAAATTCCTTAAACAAAAAGGCAGTTTTCAATAAAAACCAATATTTTTCAATATTCATTGGAAAATTAATATTTTCAGAAAAAAAACAAAAAACGATAATTGTTATATGTTGATTACAAAAATAAATTTAATGTTTTCAAACAAAATTTCTAAAATTGTTAGAAATTAATTTTATTATTTTCTCACAAAGCTCAATAAAATAATTTTTTGAGAAAAATGTATTTTTGAAAGCATGTAGAGACTTTACCAAATATTTGTTACAGTTTTATTAATATGATTTTTTTATATTTGACCGTTATACTTAACTTTAAAATTTTGGTTATTATTTTTCATAATTTTAAGTTTGATGGATATGTTTTAATGGTCGTGTTTTAATAATAATATTAATAGTATATTTTGGTTATTTAAAACTTAATGTTGTATATAACAGAAGCTATCGAAGAAATTTAATTTATTCAAAATATATATATTTCATAAAAAATAACAGTGTTACAATGATTCTATCTGGGTGATTTTTGACAAAATCATAAAGATGGAAAACTTCCTTATAACTAGGGAGTAGAGTTCTATGGAGAGTTCGGGGAAGTTGTTTGTGTGGGAGATTATCTGGCTTCACGAGGTACCATCAATGATTGTCTCTGACTGTGATGCTCAGTTAACTTCACGGTTGTAGAGAGGATTGAATGAGGCCATCAGGACCCAATTGATGATGATTATATCATTTCACCCATAGATAGATAGGAAAAACAAGTTAACTATCAAGGTACTTGAGGATATGAAGGGAGATTGTGTGTTAGACTTCAGTAGAAGCAACAATTATCAAGTTCTACTGGTATAGTCTTATTATAATAACATCTATCAATCTAACAAAAATATGAGGACCAATTTTCCAATAATGGTTATACCTTTTTTCTTATGTCTTTCCCCCATTTGTTTTTTGTATTCCTTATTTTTGGACCATGAAATCAAAATTCGACATTGTTGGGGAATGTTCAAGAAATATCAACCCCCCCCCCCCAATTCACATTATTTGTGTTAAGAATGAATGTATTGGAGTTTAATGGCTGGTTAATAATGGATCACGGGATTTGAGTTATCACATCATGGATCTGGGATCCATAGACTCAATTGGAGGTGCTATGAGTTTTAGAAGGCACTGCAGTCTTCAAACAGAAGATCTGATTTTGATTTTCAACCACCAGAGGCTGGGAATTAACCGATGGAGATAACCCCCTTCAATTTCAGGTGGTCTAAAGGAAGTTTGTGAGGAAATAGAGGTGGATCTAAAATAAACATAATGAATCTAAGGATTTATATAAAGGAACGACTTCACGATGTGTATCTCATAAGAACACATGTCGTGTACTTATTATTTCATGGCAGCTAGGTTTTTCATCCACGATAAAGATCACGCGTTGTGTGGTTGGGACCAAATACCATGAGACCCGGCCTGGGCATCCAATCCATGTGCCAGCTACACACACCCATGACCCCTTACAACATGTCATTCCATGTTCTCCATGAGTATATGAGAACACCAAAAGGTACGCGGTCATGGCCAAGTACACGAGTATAGATCTAAGTACATGGGCACTGATCAATGTACATGGATGGACCCTAAGTAGTTGAGACACTCCATGTTTCACCTACAAATTACATGTAGAATGACATGACTTCCCTAGCCATGTCGATATAAGAACACCACTAGGAGATGTGGTGCAGTCACACACTATCTAGACCACTATACGCACCGTTTATTCCCTCTATAATTTATTTCTATCGTATCTCATTTCTAAGAACTAAAATTTTTTCATGCGAGCAACCTATTTGAAGTGTTATTTCATGTAGAACACAATGGTGTTCTTCATTGTGGAATATGATATATGATATGAGGTGTTCTAAGAAAGATTATTCTTTAAAAGATGTATGATTATGGTAGAGATCATGGATGGATCATAAGAGAGGTTTTGGGGTCGGTACACCCCTATTTCACCAAGGTGAGGGTCCCCCATTCTCTTTATATTGGTTGATTCAGTACTCCCCTACATCAGGTGCGGGTCCTTTATCTATGGAGTGGTACTCCCCAATATTTGAGCTTTGGTGGGGTGTGGTTTAGTCCATGATAGATCTGGATCCCTCGTCTATAGAGCGCAATAGAAAAGAGTGGTCCCCTACACATAGATTCTTGTGAGGTTTTACTTGATACTAGGAATTAAAGATAAAATTTTGGATATACATTAAAACTCAACGAATATATACTGGTATATGAGATGGTGATCCCCTTTCTCTCTCTACTAGTTTTCTTTATGAACATATATATGTGTTGGGTTTAGTTTCCCTCATGATTTGAGTTGATATGACTCATTTCATGTTGTTATATCACTCCCTTTGTGGTTTTTGGGGTGTTATATTGTTAATTTCATAATTACTACTACACAATTTTTTCCTACACTTGTCATGTCTGGTATAGATGATAGGAAGATCCATGGAGACATCAGTGGAGTTTAATGATACATGGGTGCATTGACCACGTATAGTGATCGGAATTGAATATCATGAGATTGGATCTCTCAATTTTCCATTATTCATGTTTTTTCTGGGTTGGGACTTTATTTCTATATAGACATGTATTTTTCTTCGTATTCACTTTGGATTATTACTATTGTACTCTGATGTATTCCCTATAGGTTATTACATGCTTATTTTTACTAAATATGTTACTATATTTTATTATTCTTCAACAATTTTTCATGGAGACGGTTATGTGTGTGAATACATGTAAATTAGGAAAATTTAGACAATTATAGTTATTCCTTCTTGATACTTTTCACTAGCCCCTATCATATTGGAGGTAGTCTTGGGGTTATGGTAGCTCGACCTTCCACAATCCATGTGGGTCTCGTGGGACGGGTCATTATAAACAATATCGAATCATAATCCTCTTATAAACTATACACGTTATTCTATATCGTGGAATTATTTCTATAATCATGATTTCAAGATTTTTGAAATATTCTAATGAATAACTCAAACATTCACTCCCTTCAAGAACAAGTTTTATTAAATGCTTACTGATTAGTCTTAAAAGATTTAGATAAAGTCTTATGAGATGATATAAAGTATTAATAAATCTATATAGTGAAGTGCCCAGATCAGTGTGAATCACTGAGAGGGGGAGGGGGTGAATCAGTGATCCCTTAAAACTTTTTACTAATTGATTCTTTATCAATTAAACCTCTATGGCTGGTTAAAGCCTCGATCCACTCTTCTTGTATCTCTCAACCTTTCCCGGATAATGCAGTAATGAAAAGGCACAGGACACAAGGATTTACAAGGTTCGGCACCAAAGGCCTACATCCTTGCCATGCTCTCCAAGCATGGATTCTCCCATTATAATCTGTTAGTATTACAATGGTCGATACAGCTTCCCACCGTATCTCTCCTGAGTCCCACAGGAGGGTCTTTATACTGCGTCCCACAGTGTTACCAGAGTCCCACTGGCCTGCTCCAGAATCCCACTGAAGACTTCTTCTCCCTGAGTCCCACAGGGTCTTCTCTTGGCTCCTCGAGTCACACGAGTAGCTCTTCTTCTCTTCAAGTTCTTCAAGTAACTTCAGCAGCCTGGGATAAAGGCTGCTGGCCTTGCTCTTCTTCTGATCACTGGTGGTGAACAGGTCTTCTCGTCTTGCTCAGGATTTATCTCCTTCTTCTCAGGATGACCTGGCTTCCCTTCAACTACTGAATGCTCAGACAACTGATATCTTTATCTTCGGTCTGGTCCAGTCTCATTTCACTTCAACATCATGCACTGAGTGCATGGAAACTCTTCAAGATCTTCAAGTCTTGGACTCCTCAGATGCACACCACTGATTTAGCACTGTTCACGTGTGCACGTGCATGCATGCATGCATGCACTTTCCCTTTCCTCTTCTTGGTGCAGTAGACCCACAAAGGGTGCAATCTCTTTAAGCACACACCTTCTTTGAACTTCACACAATTAATTCAATTTGTTTACACACATAAATGTGTGTTCTACTTTAGTGTGAGTATTCTCCTTCTTCTCCTTCTTAGTGTGTATACACCACTTAGCACACACTAAGGTTCGGCCTTCACTTGTTTTGCACACACAATTTGTTCCACGTTTTGCACACACTTAAACCATAGGTGGTTCTTCAATTTTGCACACACACACTAAGGTGTGGTCTTCACTTCACCCAAACAAGGCTACGGCCTCTTTGTTTTCTTTTTGCACACAAAGGCACAAATGTGGTGGCCTTCCTCCTTATGCACACACACGGCCACGGCTTGGGTTCTCCTTGTACACACACACAAGGTGTGTTATACACTTCACATGCAAGTGTTCAAGCCTTGGCCTCCTACTTCTTCTTGCACACACACTGCCCGTAGGGTATCTTCTTCTTCACTTGGCACTCAAAGGGTGCAAGGGTTCGGCCTTCCTCCACTATTTCACCCGAACACAAAAGAAGTCGCGCAAGGGGTGCTGCCAACCTCTCCTTTCCCACTATCGCGCAAGTCCTCAAGCACTTGAGTGCAAGGAGGCTCGGGTGCGCAAGTGTAAGGGTGCACTTCGGTCTTCCTGCCGCGCAAAGGGAAGGCGCGCAAGGATAAGGCCTCAGGTTCTTCCTGTCGCGCAAGGGAGTAGGCGCGCAGGAAACTCTTCCTCCTGCTCTTCTTTCGCGCAAGAGGTGCGCAAAAGGAACTCACGAAGCCAAGGATGGCTTCGGGCTGCTTCGTCGCGCAAGTGGGTTGCACGGAGCTCCAAACTTTGTGAGGCACAGAGCTCACGGGACTCGGATTTTCACAGAGTTTTAGCAACCGAAATGAGAGCCTCGGCCTCTCTTTTTATAGGCAGAGAAACGCCTCAAATCTTCCGCGTGGGATAACTTCAATCCCGAAGATTTCGCATCTTTGAAATCTTTCCAATCTATATTTTCTTTCCACTGTTTCAACGCGGGTTCTCCCCTTTTTATTCGGGTTCCTCCACGTGCATGCGACTTAGAACGCATGCACGGACTTCGTCTCTTTTATCCCATGCAAAGGCACGAACCCTCAAGGCCTCGACAACTTCTTTTGCCTCGGCCTCGACCGAAATTCTCCATCTGTTGCATGCATGCCCTTTTTATTGCATGATCGTGTTCGTGGAGGCCAGACGATCTCAATGGAGGCTTCGGATTCAGAAACGATGGCCGGGAACTTGAGATATGTCGTCGGGATGCCTCTGGTTCGAAGGAGGTACGCGGGAGGCTTCGGCTCGAGCTCGAGGAGGAAGACGGATTCGCAGCCGTTGGATCGGGCGTTTGAATAATCTCGAACGGCCTGGATTAGATCGCGAGCGGCGCGATGCATCGGGCGGCCGTGATCTGCCGCGAGATCGCTCGGATGGCCAGGATCGCTGCCGGGTGAAATTTCGCCGTCCCACATCGAAACGGCGCGGGATTCTGCCGTGGCATATAACCCAGCCGCTCCCTTGAACGGCCAGTTGAAACTCCTCCCTCCACGGTGCCGCCCCGCACCGTGTTCTCCCTGCGGGCGCGCTCTGCGCCCACTCTTGCTCCCGCGGGCGCGCTCTAGCGCCCACTATGCACACACACGGGCGCACTGCGCCCACTATGCGCTCCTCCGGGCGTGCCCCAACGCCCACGCGGTTGTCTTGGGTGCGCCCCTACCGCCCTGGCTCGCCCCACGGGGTTCCCCCGGGCGTGGTGCCCTAGTGCCCATGCCTTGGGGTTGAACCCCCCAAGGTGCCTTGGCTGGCCAATTTTTTGGCAAAGGGACAGAATAGGACTTTGTGAAATACAAAGTTCTTCTCCATATAAAACATGCCAAATGCCAAATGCCTCCTCCTCTATTCTTCTTATTTCTTCTCTTCTAACACATATTCTCCATCTTCTTCATTAGAATCCACAAACCCTCCTTAACATATATTCTAGACTTAGGAGGTGGAATTCCCGAAGGGTCTTCATCTTCAACCGAGCTCCTTAATCACATAAATTCTTCAATAATCTTCATTGATCTAATCAGAGATCAAATTGGATGACTTCCAATTCACATGCACTAAGAGTTAGTACATGGACTTCATTAGTGCACATCATCCACTTAGTAGTTGTGGATGGAACATCTTGCTTCTTCAACTCCTCATGCATTGTGAAGACAATGCATGGTCTTCAATCAATGTTGTGACTTTGTATCCAATTGATACAAGTTCTATGAACTTAAAGATCAGCTCAACAATCGTCAGATTTAACTAGAGAATGTTTCAACCACATCTCCTATGCCACTTAGTGAATCTCCTAAGTGACATGTCTCTTAGTATCATGGCCATTCTCCTTCATCACCATCACTATCACATCCTTTGACATTCACATCTTGACTCCTTGACATCCATTCATTCCAAGAAAACTTTATGCCTCATTGACAACAAATGCAACACAATGCACTTCAATCTCCCCCTTTGTATTTGTTGTCAATACACTCCATCAGCACATATGAATGGGTCAATATGTGTGCCAATATTTTCTCCCCCTTATTGGCAATCAAATGCAAAGGTGTGGTGTGGTTCATTTTCAAAAATCTCTTCCTCCCTTATAAAAGTATTTTCTTGAAAAACACTGAGAGAGGGATGATGCCACATGTTCTTCTTTAGCAAAGAACCTTTAGTAAATCAACTCTAAGTCTACTTGGGCTAACCCGGTGTAGAAAACAAGAGTGATATAACCAAGGAATTCAAAGTTGTTCATAATTCTCTACACATGTGAGATCATGCTTAGGGGTTTGAAATTTTTCAGATACAACAATGAATTTGCTAAATCCTGCACAACTTCACAAAACTCATTAGAAAGTTCAGGTGCAAAGATAAAGCTCCCCCTTTCATCCATTTGTCTTCAATCCATACTCCCCCTTAATTGACAAGATAAACTCAATTAAGAAACAAGGGATGAAAGTATGATTGGAATACCTTCACTTTTCTCAAGATGATACTAATCTCAGAACATCATCTTCTTCAGATTTGCTCCCCCTCAAGGGGTGCACTCCATTCTTTCCAAACCATCCTCTAGTTGAGAATGATCATCATCTTCAATTCCCTGCAATGTTAGCACATGTATATACCAAGAGTATAAGGGAATAAGATGGAACCTCCTTGGTTCATCAATGTGAACAACAAGGTTGAGAAGATTCTCTCAACCGAGATGTCCCATTTTCACCAGTCTTCACACTTGCACATTTGATCTTCATTGATGATTGTGCTGGTGTGGTTCTCAAAACATCTTCATGTGAAACCTTATTCTTCCCTTTTGCCTTAGCAATTGCCAGAACTTCATCTTCAGCTCTTTGCAGTTCTCTGGCAAGTTGCAACTGATTTGGCCATATGACTAGTAAGTCACTTGGAAGAGTGGCCTCAGTTCTGGAAATTCCACATGGTTCTTTTGATGCTGTTAAGCTACCTATCTTAGGCAACTTATTTTCAATCAATCCCTTCTGCTTCTTCTGGATTGATTGTCTATTTGAGTCCAGTTGGCTTCTATTTAATTTCATGGCTTCTTTACAAAGATCCATGGTATGACCATTCCTTCCACAGTAGAAGCACTTCTTCTTGGTGGTCCTTCTGGATGACTCACCCTTCTTGGATTTAGAATCCAAGGACTTCTCTTCCTTTTTCAACATCTTCTTGGGAGCATTTTCTACTTTCTTCTTGCTTCCCAAGGAATCTTTTTGAGCCAGGTTCAGTGATCTTTTCTTCTTTTGAGCTTTGGATACAGTTGGAGATTGACATGTATCTTTTTGACCACTTTTTCAATCATCCCAGATGTTGTCAAGTAATCCAAATCTATTTGCAGTAAACAGATGTCTCTGGACCTGTGGATGTTGCTTCCTTCCTTCTGGCTTGCTCCCCCTTGGCATGGGCTTCGTCTGTGCTTTGGCATTCAGTGGATTGTACCAACAATCCTTTGCACAATGCCCATACTTATTACAACACCAGCATTGACCCACAAATCTTGACCTCTTGAGTCCTTCTGATTGTTGGGTACTTTTCATGACCTGTTGTGCTGTTTCAGGAGAGCTCTGCTTCTTTACTGTCTTCATCCATATTTGTTTGGAATTATTCTTCCATCCTGCACTTTTTGTGGAAACACAATTAGAAGCATCAGCACAAGATGGGATGGATGGTACCTTCTTTCTAGAAGTTGTTTCCCTTTCATTATAGGATGTCTTTCTTTTAGAATCATCCTTTTCAAAGCTCACTTGAGTAGCAACATTTCTTCTTTCAGCTGACTGGGAGGATTCAGCTTTGGGTGATTGCAGATTTTTCAATATCACCTCAAGTTCTAAGCATTTCATGTTAAGGGAGCTCTTCTCATCCTCAACAATTCTTAGCTTTCCTTCCCAATCTTCTTTCAGCTGCTTCATCTGGTCTTCATGCACCTTCTTCATTTCTTGCAATGAATTGTCAAGCTCCTTCACCAATTTGACTTTGTCTTCGAGTTGAGCATCTCTGACATTCATTGACACTTTGTGCCTCTTTTCCAGTGCATGGACAACATCTTTGACTATTATCATAAAGATGTCTTTCTCAGAAAGGCTCCTTTGCAATTCTTCAAAGGTATCTTCATATCTTTCATTGCAAAGGGATACTGTTTCATCTTTGGCATTTACCAGCTTTCTGAGAGTGTTGGTTATGCCAAACCTTTTAGCCAATTGGACTTCCAGAGAATTGGCTTCATCTTCTAGCTGTAATTTTTCTTCTTGAAGATCAAGGAGGCCTGTAGCTATACACATTGCAACTTTCTTGGGGACTCTCTTCTGAAGATATTTGATTGCATTTAGAAGATCATTGTTTCTTCCATCTTCATCACAGCTAGAGCAGGCTTCATCAGAAGAATGATAAAAGGAATTGTCATCTGATGTGACATTCACATTTCTTTCCATAGAAGGAGTTTCTCTGATTGCTACAACCTTCTTCTTCATCTTCTTTGCCTGTTTCTTCTTTCTATTTTTCTGAGTCTTGGCAGATATCTCCATTTGAGGCTGGTCACTCATTTCCTCAAATCTGCACTCCATAAAGACTCCCTTGGATCTTTTAGAGGTAACCTGGCTCTGATACCAATTGAAGTGCCCAGATCAGTGTGAATCACTGAGAGGGGGAGGGGGTGAATCAGTGATCCCTTAAAACTTTTTACTAATTGATTATTTATCAATTAAACCTCTATGGCTGGTTAAAGCCTCGATCCACTCTTCTTGTATCTCTCAACCTTTCCCGGATAATGCAGTAATGAAAAGGCACAGGACACAAGGATTTACAAGGTTCGGCACCAAAGGCCTACATCCTTGCCATGCTCTCCAAGCATGGATTCTCCCATTATAATCTGTTAGTATTACAATGGTCGATACAGCTTCCCACCGTATCTCTCCTGAGTCCCACAGGAGGGTCTTTATACTGCGTCCCACAGTGTTACCAGAGTCCCACTGGCCTGCTCCAGAATCCCACTGAAGACTTCTTCTCCCTGAGTCCCACAGGGTCTTCTCTTGGCTCCTCGAGTCACACGAGTAGCTCTTCTTCTCTTCAAGTTCTTCAAGTAACTTCAGCAGCCTGGGATAAAGGCTGCTGGCCTTGCTCTTCTTCTGATCACTGGTGGTGAACAGGTCTTCTCGTCTTGCTCAGGATTTATCTCCTTCTTCTCAGGATGACCTGGCTTCCCTTCAACTACTGAATGCTCAGACAACTGATATCTTTATCTTCGGTCTGGTCCAGTCTCATTTCACTTCAACATCATGCACTGAGTGCATGGCAACTCTTCAAGATCTTCAAGTCTTGGACTCCTCAGATGCACACCACTGATTTAGCACTGTTCACGTGTGCACGTGCATGCATGCATGCATGCACTTTCCCATTCCTCTTCTTGGTGCAGTAGACCCACAAAGGGTGCAATCTCTTTAAGCACACACCTTCTTTGAACTTCACACAATTAATTCAATTTGTTTACACACATAAATGTGTGTTCTACTTTAGTGTGAGTATTCTCCTTCTTCTCCTTCTTAGTGTGTATACACCACTTAGCACACACTAAGGTTCGGCCTTCACTTGTTTTGCACACACAATTTGTTCCACGTTTTGCACACACTTAAACCATAGGTGGTTCTTCAATTTTGCACACACACACTAAGGTGTGGTCTTCACTTCACCCAAACAAGGCTACGGCCTCTTTGTTTTCTTTTTGCACACAAAGGCACAAATGTGGTGGCCTTCCTCCTTATGCACACACACGGCCACGGCTTGGGTTCTCCTTGTACACACACACAAGGTGTGTTATACACTTCACATGCAAGTGTTCAAGCCTTGGCCTCCCACTTCTTCTTGCACACACACTGCCCGTAGGGTATCTTCTTCTCCACTTGGCACTCAAAGGGTGCAAGGGTTCGGCCTTCCTCCACTATTTCACCCGAACACAAAAGAAGTCGCGCAAGGGGTGCTGCCAACCTCTCCTTTCCCACTATCGCGCAAGTCCTCAAGCACTTGAGTGCAAGGAGGCTCGGGTGCGCAAGTGTAAGGGTGCACTTGGGTCTTCCTGCCGCGCAAAGGGAAGGCGCGCAAGGATACGGCCTCAGGTTCTTCCTGTCGCGCAAGGGAGTAGGCGCGCAGGAAACTCTTCCTCCTCCTCTTCTTTCGCGCAAGAGGTGCGCAAAAGGAACTCACGAAGCCAAGGATGGCTTCGGGCTGCTTCGTCGCGCAAGTGGGTTGCACGGAGCTCCAAACTTCGTGAGGCACAGAGCTCACGGGACTCGGATTTTCACAGAGTTTCAGCAACCGAAATGAGAGCCTCGGCCTCTCTTTTTATAGGCAGAGAAACGCCTCAAATCTTCCGCGTGGGATAACTTCAATCCCGAAGATTTCGCATCTTTGAAATCTTTCCAATCTATATTTTCTTTCCACTGTTTCAACGCGGGTTCTCCCCTTTTTATTCGGGTTCCTCCACGTGCATGCGACTTAGAACGCATGCACGGACTTCGTCTCTTTTATCCCATGCAAAGGCACGAACCCTCAAGGCCTCGGCAACTTCGTTTGCCTCGGCCTCGACCGAAATTCTCCATCTGTTGCATGCATGCCCTTTTTATTGCATGATCGTGTTCGTGGAGGCCAGACGATCTCAATGGAGGCTTCGGATTCAGAAACGATGGCCGGGAACTTGAGATATGTCGTCGGGATGCCTCTGGTTCGAAGGAGGTACGCGGGAGGCTTCGGCTCGAGCTCGAGGAGGAAGACGGATTCGCAGCCGTTGGATCGGGCGTTTGAATAATCTCGAACGGCCTGGATTAGATCGCGAGCGGCGCGATGCATCGGGCGGCCGTGATCTGCCGCGAGATCGCTCGGACGGCCAGGATCGCTGCCGGGTGAAATTTCGCCGTCCCACATCGAAACGGCGCGGGATTCTGCCGCGGCATATAACCCAGCTGCTCCCTTGAACGGCCAGTTGAAACTCCTCCCTCCACGGTGCCGCCCCGCACCGTGTTCTCCCTGCAGGCGCGCTCTGCGCCCACTCTTGCTCCCGCGGGCGCGCTCTAGCGCCCACTATGCACACACACGGGCGCACTGCGCCCACTATGCGCTCCTCCGGGCGTGCCCCAACGCCCACGCGGTTGTCTTGGGTGCGCCCCTGCCGCCCTGGCTCGCCCCACGGGGTTCCCCCGGGCGTGGTGCCCTAGTGCCCATGCCTTGGGGTTGAACCCCCCAAGGTGCCTTGGCTGGCCAATTTTTTGGCAAAGGGACAGAATAGGACTTTGTGAAATACAAAGTTCTTCTCCATATAAAACATGCCAAATGCCAAATGCCTCCTCCTCTATTCTTCTTATTTCTTCTCTTCTAACACATATTCTCCATCTTCTTCATTAGAATCCACAAACCCTCCTTAACATATATTCTAGACTTAGGAGGTGGAATTCCCGAAGGGTCTTCATCTTCAACCGAGCTCCTTAATCACATAAATTCTTCAATAATCTTCATTGATCTAATCAGAGATCAAATTGGATGACTTCCAATTCACATGCACTAAGAGTTAGTACATGGACTTCATTAGTGCACATCATCCACTTAGTAGTTGTGGATGGAACATCTTGCTTCTTCAACTCCTCATGCATTGTGAAGACAATGCATGGTCTTCAATCAATGTTGTGACTTTGTATCCAATTGATACAAGTTCTATGAACTTAAAGATCAGCTCAACAATCGTCAGATTTAACTAGAGAATGTTTCAACCACATCTCCTATGCCACTTAGTGAATCTCCTAAGTGACATGTCTCTTAGTATCATGGCCATTCTCCTTCATCACCATCACTATCACATCCTTTGACATTCACATCTTGACTCCTTGACATCCATTCATTCCAAGAAAACTTTATGCCTCATTGACAACAAATGTAACACAATGCACTTCATATAGTTATTAAAATAAGATTAATTCCTTATTAAATCAAACTAATTATTAAAAAAATCCAATAATCCATATAGAATTCACGAATTCTTACAATTTCCATGAAATGCCTTGTGTGGATAATAGATAAGTTATCCAAAATTAAAATTAAAGTCTTCTAATGTTCAGGTAAGTCTAAAAAAATATAAATTTTTCTCAAAAGCCCATTAGTGAGTCTATGTAAAGTCTTACACATAGAGGAAAACATCTAAAATTAATAAATTATCAAAATTCTATACTTAAGTAATGTCTTACGCATATAGGGACACTTATTTCCTTTTTAAAAATTCATGTTCACCCAAGATCTTACAAAAATAAGAAATTCTTATTCAAATACATAGGATTATTCCCTCTTTAAAATTTCAATTTTTACAAATGTCTTATGAAATATTATTATACATCAGGAAAGTTCCATTTTTTATTCACCTTAATCATGTTACATATGAAAACAATACTTTTTTATTATATATGGATCTTTTACATTTTAGCATTCTGTACTCAAATCCTTATAAAGATGATATTATTATATTTATAGTGATTTACTTAAATTTACCTTTTCTACCTCTTCTAAGAGCCTTATGTGTGTGGAAAGATATTCTTATATATCCAAGATAAATCTAGCACTTTTTGAGAATCCAAGTCCCATTTCTATCTTCTGATGCTTCTAAAAATAAAAAATCAAGATTCTTTCCAAGAATATTTGAGTCATCTTTATCCTTTTATAATATGATCACGCGTATTTAGTAATTTAGATATAATCCAATGATATTTCATCTATCCACATCAAATATTCATCTCCCATTAATCTCATAGGATCATTTTATTGAATATCCCTCCAATTATATAATATTCAAATCATTTCTTAAGAACTGGAACATTAATACATAACTCCCAAATGTGTGATCCAAGCATATGGTCAAAAAAATATTTATCTTCATGTTCTCACACTCTTATTGAATTTTCAACAACTCCATGTAAGACATTATAATTCATTTATTCACTTTAATACATATTATCAGTAAACCAAGAAACAACATCTTATTTGTAACAATATGTAGGGGGAGTTCCTTCGTGTTATTTTTGGTTTATAATAAGTTTCTTGAGTTCTAATAGTTATGATAAACTATTATAAAATATTGTTTTTTGGTTATTATTTTTATATTATTTAATTTTGATTTATTTTATGATTTTTTTACTTATCCGCATCACAAATGAGGGTATTTTTAAATCAATGATTCAATATCTCTTTTTTGAAAAGTATGACACTCTTAATATTAAACATATTTTGTATTTTGGTTTGTTTTTATTATACTTGGTAATCATGTTAATATATTATATTGATAATAAAATTATTTATTCATTGATATCCAAGAAATAATTTGTGATAATTATTTCAATGTGGAATCCTTAAACAACATTATCTTTTATCACTATATATATCATGATATTCTATTTCTATATTTTTAGGCTTGGGTAGTGGATTGGGAAGTATTAATGTTTTTAATTGGAATAAAGTTCTTATATCTTGGTCTATTAATAATTTTTAGTGTTTTAAATAATATAATTATAATAGAAACCCAATAGGTTTCATGTTTATCAAAATATTTCATAAAATATGAATAGTCACTCATTTGGATAGTTTTGTATGAATACTTCATTGATATCTAGAAAGGAACTGTATGATCATAATTAATGATACCTTAAATTATTTTATTTTTTAAATTTAGAATATAATAAATCAGTGAACAATAAATGAAAAATTGTGGTCCTATGGAAATTAGGATGATGAGAACAATTTTCTTTATTTTTTATGAATACAATGAATTAAATCCAGTACTATATTGAAAAAGAAGACCAAAACAAAATTAAAGAGTTAGATCAATACTTCAACATGAAAAACTATAATGTTAAAAGGATAAATATGAACTATGTTTCACCATAGGAAATCATAATGCACTTAATTTGTTAATTTTATTTATTATATAATAGTCTCATATGCTAAATTCTTGATTGATCAAGGATTTGGGAAGTGAACCCATGTCCCTAAAATTATTGGAAAATCATCACAGTAAAATCACAAGATTTAATGATTATGGATTGAAAAAGAAGATATTGAATTCCTAAAGTAGTGAATATTACCATTAGAAGATATGTATTTATGAGTGAATAAGAATAAGTAATACTAGATAAAAAATTGTAACTAAAAGTGACATTTATCAAACTTCATGGATACCTTTACTTGTATAATCAATTGCTAAGATGGAAAAATATTAAGCTATATAGGTTATTATGTTTATTTAATTTTTTTATAATACATTAATTTATTCCACTATGAAAAATCTATAAAATTTGGTTTATATTTTCTTTTAATAAATCAAGTTTCAGTAGTTTTATTACACCTTCTTAAAATTTATATTTCTATTGTATTTTCTACTTAACCAAAAATAAGGAAGGTCGTTGTTTAGCATAATATATAAAATGAATAATAAAAATGGTTATTTCTCCCCTTAAAAATTATAAAATTAATAGTGACAACCAGACATATCAAGGAGTAATGAAGGACTGAATATGAGAGACAAATAATTTAGATTTGAACTATGATAAAAAACATTTGTTCATTACTTTACTATTTTTTATATAAATTTATAATTTCTAATTAAAACACTTTTAAAAAAACTCATTATTATCGTCTAGTTTAATAAGTATTTCTATCAATATAACCACACTATTATCCATGATGTGATCTTACTGACTAACCCAGATGGCCAAATCATTGCTTGATAGAGGACACCCACCAAGGAAGCATAATCTCGGTAAAACTGCTGGATCATTATCATATCATTAGCATATAATATCAATCTACCCATAGGGATTACAAATAAAAAACACATTATATGAAATTAAAAAAATTATTGATCACGTAATCCCAAAATCCCTTCATAGAAAAATCCTACTTATTCAAAAACAGAATTTTTTATACCAGTAATAATGAATATATTCATTAACAATTAAACGAGAAGTAAGGCATATCATTTATATTTAAATAATACCAAATATGTAGTTTAATGATATCTAAATTCAACAAAACCCCAATTATTACTAGTCAACAACAATTCTAAATAAACTAAAAACCTTTTATTCTATCAAGAATCACATTAAACTTCTTTTTTTAAATTTAATAGATAATTATATAAATCTTGACATTATATAACCCACCCAGTGTTTTTTAATTTTTACAATTAAAACAAATTATTCCAAAGTTGAATGAGATACAAAGGAAATATATAAATATACATATGTGTGTGAAATTGAAATAAAAACCCATAAAATTTCAAAATAACAAAAAATTATTTAAAAAATGAGTTTAAAAGCATCAAAGATATTAAAACATGCTATATAAGGGTTATAAAATAGAAAGAAAATGAGCCTATGGAAAAGAATAGTGACAGGATATAACCAGCAAAGTAAAATGATGAAATTTATATTTATCTAATATAAGAGATAATATTGAGGCTTTATAAATAATTTATATACCCTAATATATAAAGATTAGTCAAGCATTGACTAAATATGAAATCCTAGGCCAGCATGGCCAAATTAAGGCATATTATGGGAGGATATTATTAAATAAGAGAGAAAGAAAGATATTTTAGGATCTTACCTAGAAAAATATCTATGGATTTAGGTATAATATACTAATGTAACATGTTTTAGGAGGGGGAAACAATAGGATATTCTGTTAAATGACCAAAACTCACATACAATAAAATAGAAAAAATTTCTAGAAATATAGACTTATATTTTTTGAAAATACTACAATTTTAAAAATCTAGAAATCTTGATTACAAGGTCCCCATAACTATGCATGTAATTATATGAAACACTCTATTCCAAAATATTAACCTTTCAATTCCCTCTTCCATGGTCCCTCGGACTACCCATACAAGCCATACATTAATAAACATTTAAAATCCAAACTTCATAAACATAAGGTAATAAATAATAAAAAAATAAATACATTCTTGAGATATCATGGGTGCTACAATAATACCAATATAAAGTAAATTTACCATATATAAAATACCATGACTAAGAGTAAATAAGTAAAAGACAATTCCACACCTCCATAATAGGTTCTAAATAACGATCACCCAAAATCCATGATATCTCTTGGATTGATCACTTAAATATGTATTTTACACTTACCTTAGTCATGTGACATAAAATATATATTTACATGATATTTTAACATACATGGAGTGAGCATAATGGATCTAAAATAGTGAACCAATGGACCCAAACAATTATAATGTCATAATGTGTTCTAATATATAATAATGAAATACAATAAAGTAACTTAATAGTTAAATTTAAAATAAAATTTCCCACACATATAAAATTTTAAATCACTTTTTAAAATAAAATTATAAATCCAAATGTAGAATAATATTTCTCAACAAAAATTCTATAAATTTTTAACTTAACATAACCAGTCACATTCCCCTTTCATACTTAAGTACCATATTCTTTCCATTTTCGCTTTTGATCCTCATGTAATACTGTAATATCATCTTCCACTTTTTTATTATGTAATGAAATTGCCATATTATTTCACCATTTTTAATCATGGTAAACCATAATTATATCATATCCCCCTATTTGATCCTGTTATAACATAGTGATATCATCTCCGCCTTTTTAATCATAAAATAAAAAAGATTTATTGTTTCCACCATTTTGATCATGTTGTAACATAGAAATATCATATCCCCTATTTTGATCATTATATAATATATAAATATAATACCCCACTTTTACAGAAATTATATAATCTATTGATTTAAATTTACCATTTTATCACATATAGTATGAATATTTTAAAAAATTCACAAATAATACATAATCCACATGTAACTCCCCGGATTTACAATGAATATATTTTATATATATAAATTTTAAATTAATATTATTCTTTTTCAATGATATTAATCAATAATTTATACATATTTATCACTTAATATTACTCCTTTATATATTTTCAAGTATTATGTAATTTTATTAATATGGTTTTATTGAATAATTTTTTACTATATTCGGGATTTATTTTACACATATAATTTAATTTGATAACTAAATTTCTTTTAAAAATATATTTATTAGTAATTATTTTATTATAATAAAATATTTAATAATGTAAGTCACAAGATTTCATAATCATAAAATATTAATATATAACCATTAAAAATAATATCATATTAAATATAACTTTTTGACTAAAATAATACTATGTCATTAATTTTTAAATTACATTATAGAGCATTAAATTCTTAAATGTTCATTATCATATTCCATGTAAATATTTTAGTGCTCTAAAATTATCCTTTTACAACCATTAATTAAAATATTTTATAATAAAATTACACTATGAAACATTATTTATTTTTATTTGAAATTTTAATTCCACAAATTTATATTCTCTTATTTTCATTAAAAATTATTATGTTTTGGTAATTAATTTTTAGAAAATAAATATAGTCGTTGATGTAATACTATAATCATAGTATATAATGTTTGATGAGATAAAACTGTTTTCTTGATTATGTATTTAGAATAAAAATTCAACTTAATTAGAAGAATAATTTCATAAAATATAAATTTTTATTTTATAAAAATAATTAATTATCAATCATAAAAAAAATATCATATGACAGCAGACATAAATGTAACCAATCATAACAATGGAAATGGTTTTAACCAAAATGATTTTTTTCCATTTAATATAATTTTTTATAAATTTTAATAACTGAATTTGAAGAAAATTAATTTATTTCTGGAATTAAAATTTTGAAATTATCCTAGTGTTTTTTTGGTATTTATATAAAATTTTGATGTTTTTTAGAAATAGTAAAATGTAGTAAAATATTATCTTAAATTTTATGTTATATAAATTAATAATTATATATTAGATAATTTAAGAAACCATTAGTTAAACCTCACATGAACTAATTACTATATATATTTACAGGATTCATATCTATTGGTTGTATTAAAAAAATATTATAATGAATATTATTTTAAAAAACACCCCTCCACTCCCCTTAAAAATACAACACTCCTCGACCAATCTCACCCAGTATAAAAAATCCATTCCACATTCATTGATTTATATAAATTCCACAATACCAATCCTTACCCACATCTATAATCATCTAGTCTTAAAAAACCTCACTATTTAAGTTTTAAAGCTAAATCGAAAGGATGTGACTCAAGATATAGGTAAGGGTTCCTATTCCGAAACCTTTCACTTTATTTATAGATTAATTTATTATGATCTCTTTTAAAAATAATTTTTTTCCAAACATATATATTAAAATTTATTATCATAATTTTTTCCATTTTTTATGTTAGTGTACTTATTCCGTTACATTAAGCCCATTTTATAACCCATTACAATGTAAAAATAAAGGTTTTATTAATTTTCCATTCTCATTTCTCATATGGAATACTTTAACATCAAAATCCATGAAAATTTAATTTAATATAGTCAACGAATTTTATATATATTTAATTCTAATTATTTTAATCTATTATTACTATGATATTGCCAACATCCTCTTGTCGAACCCATTTCATAAGTCGTAATTACAACAGAATACATTTTTTTATAAAAATATGTTCTTTTAATTTTAATTATTATAAAACTCATTTAAATAATATATTAATTGTTTAAAAGTAAAAAAATATATATTATTTTGATTATAATAAGTTTATTTTTATAAAAACCAACATTTATTTTGTTTTCTCTTTTTAATTTTTTTTGAGAAACATCTCTCACTATGGTAGTTTAACACTTCCTATGTAAATGATGTTGTTTTCTTAAACTTTTCTCCACCATGGATATTATTAAAAAGTTATTTCATGATTTAATATAATATAAATATATATTTAATTTCATTTTTCTTATTATATGATAATAAAATATCCATCATCTAATTTAAATTAAAATTTAACAAACATTGATATTTTTTACTTGAATAAACATGTTTATTGAAAATGGTTCTTTATATAGTGACAATTTCATAACTTATTTAACTCCATGATTTAAATAATTCTATGAAACAAATTCGTTGTCACTTTTTCAGTTTATAGAACCATTATAATTATAAATTTGAGCAATACACTTTAATGGTTTTAGTGACGAAGAACAATGAAAACTCAAAACGATCATCACAAACTATAAAAATTTATTAAATAAATTAAAATGATACAAAATGAATTAAATGGAAGAAAAATAATAAAATTATAATTTATAATTTTTTTAATCAATTAATTGATTAACCTAATTTTATTATCTATGATGTTAGGGAACTTATGAAGTGAACTATGATTTGAGGTAAGGGTTCTTTGTCTGAATTTAATCTCTTAATGTATAATTTAAATTATACACTTATTATTATTTATTTTATCATAAATAACCTTACATTAATATGGTTGAAAACTATATTTAATTATATATTTCTATGTGATTTGATTCATTACTAATTCAAAAAGGAGAATCTCGAACCCCAACTACTTCCTTTTGGGTTCATCACCTATTTATCTATCACTCACTCTCTTACTCACTTCCTTTTTCTATATTAATAATATTTTTATATTATTACCTTTATTAATCCATATATTTATTAAATTTTATAATATTCATTTATTTATGTATCCCATTATAATATTTATTAAAATAAAAATTGATAAATATTATAAGTGAACCTTTTTTTAGTATATTTTTGTATATTTTTATTTTTCAAATTATTTTTAATGTTACATTTTTTTATAAATCTTTTTGTTATATTTTTTTGAATCCCCTATGTTCCCATTTTAAAATTTTTTTTTGAAAGTGACACTTATGTCATTATATGAAATCATAAAAAAAAGTTATAAAATTTATTTTAAATATTTCTCATATATTTTACACAATATTTTTATCAAGATCCTTTTTTTCTTAAAGAACCTGTTTTAATATTAAATATTATTATTGAGAATAGAATTTTATTACATATATGTCCATTATTAAAGGTTATTTTTTCCTTTTATTTAAAATTCTCATAAAAAGAAATGAATTGTTTTAGTAAATTATTTTCAATTTCATAAATTCCTTATAATGATTTTAATTTATGTTAATAATGTTTCTTGTTATACTCATTCTAATGTTGTATTTCTTTAGGTGGTATCTTTTACAAAAATTGATACTATCTCAAAATAATAATTTGATTCAATCTATGTGGTCTTATGTAAGTGTGGTATTTTGGAAATAAAATATTTATAAGAGAAGTGATATGTCATTAACTTTTTTTATAATAATCCACTATGTATACACACGACCTTTATTCCATTTAATTTCCAATTTGAATACATTGTATTTTTTTCTTATTATTATAGGGTGTTTACCTATACACCTATACATCGATTGACTAAATAAATCATTGTATATATTTTATTTACTTTTTCTATATTGTGTAAATAACTCATATTTCATTATCTCAAATGAAGGGTATTTACCAAGAGAGTTAATTAATTTCATTATATGACCATTTAATTTTCATGGTTTTATCATGTTATGATTATTGATAGATGTATGTGTGTTTTATTTATTTGCAACACAAATGCATGTAGATATAATGATATGACATGTGGGAATGGAATTAAATATCCCTCCAATGCAATTGTATTTCATTAAATCACATGAGATGATATGTATGGTATTAGTGGGTAAACACAATCAATTATTTTAATTTTTACATTATTTTATTTTAACATGGTAGTGGTCCTTGACTTATGATTATGATTTCATGTTTTATATAGTTTCAAAATTCTTATGATTCCATGATCCTATTATATAAATCTATTTTTACTAAAGGCCTTATATTATGATTTTTGAATTACGATCCATGTTATGTCAATTATTATTTCAATATGATTCATTATTCTACTTTTGTTATGTTTTGAGAACAACATGTTTACCTTATGATCACTTATTATATTCAAATTTTATTCATTATTTTTACCCTTACTGGGTGTCTGATCTCACTCATTCTTATTTTTAACCATTTTCCCATGAATTTCTATAAAAATAGATGCATATTAGCACTATATGTTTAGAAAAATAATTATTGAATAATTGTGTGACATACCTTGAGTTTAAATGTATATGTATTGTCATGCCTCAACCCTTTTATTATTATTTATTTATTTATTTATTTTATTTCTCTCTCAAGTTTCAAGTCAAAAAAATTTCAAACTTTTGAAATTTTAATCATTTCTTCATATCGCATGGGTAGGCCATAGGATTAGCCAAACAATGTGGAAGCCATATAGTTAGGTTCATTAATTTAATAAATCTAATTCACATGGTTGGATTATGACTTAACTAACCATGTGTCCTAAGTGAGAGAGTGTCCCATTTGTATCCATTTTTGTAGCGTGATCCATGATTTGTCTATATGTGGGGCCAAACTATGTGATTCTATATGTCTTTAAAACTTTGGAGTTTCCAAAATACCCTAATGTGGTATTTTACCCTATTTTACCTCAACCTTCTCCCTCTCTCATCTGAACACACCTCATTTCCATGTATGGATTTCTCATGTGCCATACCTTCTCCTCCTCTACTGAAATTCAAGAAATTTTCTCTTCTGATGCCAAGTGAGATTAGTTTTGGTAAGGGTTTCACTCCTTTATCCTCCTCCTTCTCCCCTTTATTCTTCCTTTTTTTTCATGACCTCTTGTTTTCCATGTTTTAGACAAACATTAGGTGGTTTCATGTTATAAATTATTGTGTACTTTTTTTATAAAGTGTGTGATCGGTTTCATGGGCTCCTCTTCTTTTAAAAATTGATGGTTTTGATGGATCTACATTTTATTGAGGTGGGTTTTTCTCTTGAAAATTTATTTAATTTTAGAACCCATAAATACTTTTCTGATAAAATTATTTTTTTATTTCCTAATTATAGTTTTATAATATTTATGGGATTTTTGAAGAAAAATATACATTTAGACATGGTTTCAATAAAAATAAAAGAGAATTTATATTTTGATATTTTTTCTAAATCAACTTTTCTTTTATCATGAACCTCTAATATTTGGGGAAATTCCCAAATGACCTCTGTAAATAAATATTATGATTTAAAAGGTATTTTTTATCCTTTAAAGTGGTCCTTAAATTAATTCTTAATTTTTCTACTAGGCATTTCAAGTAATACATGAAATTCCAAGTATTACTAATGTGTTTCAAAAGTGTTTTTGAATAAAATAAACATTACATACTGTATGTTTTTTATTTGATATATGATTATTAAACAAATATACATTGGTATAAATATATATATAAGTATAAAAATTAGAAATTAAACGTGTGAATTTATTAAATAAGATAAATTGTGTGTGTGTGTGTGAAATTTTAAATAGACATAATGAGATGTAAACATTAAATAATTTGAAGTTGGTTATCAAATTTGGTTTTTAAAAGAAATTATTAAGTGGATTTATAATATAAATTATATAAACAAAGTTTGATTGGTTTAATTTTTTTGTTTCGTTTTATAAAGAGTATTAAAATTTACTAAGTCTATGTTGTTATAGTTTGAATGAAAATTGTATATGTATCATTTTTATTATTAAAGAGGTATTATGTTTGTAATTTTTAAATTTTCTAATTTTTAACGTGTGATTAATCTAAATTGGATTGTTTTAAATAAAAATAACACATAGGAACCTCAGTAACTTAGATGGGATGACTCAAAAAGGCATGATATTTATAGGTAGTGGTGATATTGGCTTCCCTCCCTTTCTTATGAACAATTCTATAACACTAACTAAACATCAAGTTTTATGGATTTCATTACTGCAAGGTTTTGGAATTTCCCCCCTAGTGGCTCATTCATGAGAATTGTGTTATATGGTATGATTACTGAGAGTATGAAGATACTAGGAAGATAGTACCTAACCTTATTTTCACTAAGGTATCCCATAGTGATTGATTTTTCCTTACTTACAGTGGGATATTTATTAATTTTTTAAACTATTAAAATCATATTTCATTTAAGCTTGATATATCTCGTTTAATAAAATATGTTTTCATATTTTTTACTTATGTAAGGTTTTAATATATTTGATAAAATAGATGTTTCTAAAATGGATTGAAATTTTTTTTTCAAAATTTTTTTTTCTATAATTGTGGTTTAAGATGATAAAATGTTCTCTTTATGATTATTTTCATTTAAAAAAATATAAAACCTACTTGTTAATTGTATTTCCAAAATACTGTGAAATGGATCTTTAGTTAAAAGGTAAATATGTGGTAATCTAGTTGGTTGCCTACAAAGAATTTTTATTCTCACACTTATTTTATTTATCTTAGTTTCAACTTCATTTAATGATCACACTAGGAGTAATTGATTTTTTCATTTTGTATAGATTATGATCATGGGTCATAGGGTATATTTTAACTAGGTATGATGTTTTATTATTTTTGTTTTAGTTTATTTCATCACATCATCCATGTAGAAATTTTACTACTTCTTATGGTTGGAGGGGTACTATTATTATGGTGTTCATGGATAGTAATCTGGTAGCATCCATTTTGGTAAGTGAAGGTGACTATATTGGGTATATGGATCTGTTATTTTAATTGTTTTTTCACTTTTATATCCTAATATTTTCTATTTTTCTTCTATTTTTTAGTGTGGATTTAAGACTTACAGATGGATCATACCAAAATTTTAATAAATTTTTTATTACTTCCTAACATTTATATTATGATTTAAATCATTCCCTCTGATTCAATATGATACCATAGAACTTTTCAGCACCCCTAGGTGATTGGGAACCCTCTTCTAGGACATTACATGTCAAGTTAGTCGTATGATGGATAGATGACTCAAGATGGTGTGAGAAATATAGTATAAGATGCTAGGATCAAAATTGAAACTATGCTATTAAAGTATAAATTATTTTTTGAGATATCTAATAAATAGATATAGAATTATCTAAGATCATGAGTTAGGACATGGGTTAGTGTCAGAGCACCATCGACCATGATGAAACCTGAGTTTTAAGGGGATTTTGTTATTTGAATTCTAAATTTTAGAATTTTCATAAATAATATGATGTATTTCAATCGTTAACTGATGTTGCTATGATTTACTTGGGTATTTATGGTATTTTCTGAGACATTTTTTAGATTTAGGGTAAAAATGGGTGTACTAAAAGGTACTAGTATCCTGTATAGAAAATATGTGATGTATGGATCTGAAAAATTCAGTAAGGTTTCATTATTTTGAAAAAAAACTAAGGTTGGATTTTATAATGGTTTTTAAATGAGAAAATCGTGACTTTGGTTTGGTTTTTAATTAATGTATGATCTGGTTGTGATTTTATTTCTCATGTTTCTATTTTGAAAGCTGAATTTTTTTAGTTATGGTGTTTAAATTTCATTTTAAATATGTATGGGGTGTGAAATTTTAATTTTTATGAATAAAAAATGATTCTTATTTTTTTTTGGTTTTAAAGCACTGATTTGTGAATTTTTTAGAAGGGAACCATCCTTTTGATTTATCATAGTGATTTTGGTACTCTTTTTTAATTCATGTGTCATGTTGTTTCAATATGCCTCTAAAAATGTATAAAGTGTTGTTAGGCCTTGAAGATTTACTATTTTTGGTTCTTGATCAAATGAGTTCTTGAGGTAGTCCATGCTTAGTTGATTTCTCTTAGGTCCCTCCTTAGGTTTTTATGTGGTTTGAGATTTTTTGGTTTATGTATTTGTCTATTTTATTTTTATCTTATTTTTTATAGATTCGGGGATAATAGTTGTGGTGAGACAAATTTTTTATTAAATGGACATGGTTAATCCTCGGTTTGTATATTTTTTGTGACTTGGAATAAATGTACACAGACTATGTTTATGATTTTGTTGGTGATTGTTGGCATATTATTTATGTCACCATTGTTAGGGGTTTGGACCTTATGTTCTTGGATACACCTCCTTTATCATTGTTCCTGGGTTCGATCCATGTTATTTTAAGAGGCATATTGATGATTTATGCCTCTTTTCCATTCAATTCTTGGATAGAAGTGTGAAAATGGGGGTTTTAGTTTTATTTTTTTTAAACAATAATTTATTGTTTCATTGAAATAATTGATTTTTTTTCCATTATAAGTTATGTATGATTTATCTCAGATTGATTCTTGGGTTTTTTTAGTGTTACTCATGGAGTCCTATTTATTTTTGGATCCACCGGTCTAGTGAAACCAATAAATAGTGGGGAGACCCACTATGAGTCTCATTCAGCTATCCTCTTTTGTTGAATTTGTTAGATGTGAATTATGAATATAATTATTTTTCAATATATCTAGGTCTATGTTAGTAGTAGGTTTCTTTAGAGTTAGTTATTTGGGTGTATTATCTTTTTATCCTATGTTTCATTGGTGTTTATTCTTTAATGAGTTTGATTGATTTCTTAGGGAATAAAGGGTCATCGTGGGGATAATTATTATATCTCAACCATGGTATTCAAAATTATTTTATTTTATTATTTCATTATTTTATTCAATTTTATAATTAATTTTCGGTTCTAATATTTTTTCAAAATTTTTAAATTGTAATAACTTTTAAATATCAAAGGGTTAGGCCACATGGTTGTACATACCATGTGGCTGTATTATAGATATGATCACCAATTTAATATAGTTGATTCATAGGTTTTTAATATGGTTTTACTATCTGTGTGACACAACTATATGGGTGTATCATGTGTATCCAATGTTAGTATCATGGTTGATGAATGGTTTGGCAAAGAGTGTGTCCAAACCATGTGACTATCCTAGGATTTAAGTGTTTGGAATTCCCAAAATATCCCAATTTGATTTTTAGTCACATTTGCCCTCACCCGCCACCCACTCTCATCTGTACCCCCCCCCCCCCCCAATCAATGAGAGAGCTCCCTCAAACACCTTAAATCCTCCTCTTCACCTTTGATTCTAGAAATTTCCTCATTGGATTCCTAGTGTGATTAGTTTGGGTAAGGGTTTCTCTCATTCCTCCTCCATCTTCTCTTCTTTCTTAATCCATTTTTTTGTCTCCCACTTATTGTTTTATGATTTTTTCCAAATACGAGGTGGATTTTGAGTTCCAAATCATTATGATATTTTTTGTAGGTTGTGTTATGGGTGTCTCAGGTCGTTCTTGTTTAAAAATTAATGGTTTTAACATCTCTATGTTTGATTGAGTTTTTTTTTCGGACTAGATCTTTATTTTTAATAATTTTGACTACATGGATTTTATAATTATGTTTTCATTTTCTAATGATAGTATTATAACTTTTTATAGGACTTAAAAATACATAATTATATTTCAACATGGTTTTGATAATAATAAAAGACACTTTCCATTCTGATATTGGGTCTAAATTGGATTTTCTTTTACTATGATATTTCATATTTTATTAATTTTTTGAACGTATCTTATAAATAAATCTTGTGATTTTAAAATGTATTTATAGTCCTTCAAATTCAAAGGGTAAAATAATTCAGAAATTTTTTACTTGTAATTTCAAGTAATACTTTAAATTCAAAGTATTACTCAAGTGTTTCAAAAGATATTTCAAATAAAAAAACGTGAGGTTCAAAAAATTATTTCTTTGGTATCTGGTTACTATGCATATATACTTGTGTATATGTATATAAGTGTAAAATTTCTCAGTAAAACATGTGATTTTGTGGAATATGAGAAATTTTATTTATATATTTATATATATTAAATGTTATAGGGTCATAATGAGAGGAAAATCATAAATAATTTAAAATTAGTTCTTGAATTTTCTTTTTGAAACAAATGTTTATGTAGATTTTTGTAATAACATGAATTTTCCCATTTATATTGATTTTATTTTTATTTTTTTCATAATGGATAATTTAAATTATTAAAGTTGTTCTATTTTAGTATTAATTAAACGTTGTACATAAATCATGGTTATTCTTAAATGGTTCCCTTGGTTTTGATGTATAAATTGTTTAAGGTTTCATATGTTCTTTTTCTAACTTGGTATACTAGAAATAAGAATAGAACATGGGAACCCCAAGAACTTGAGTGGGATAAAAAATAAAATTATGCTAGTTAGAGGTTGCATGGATCTAATCTTACTATACTTGAAGATTAAATTTTTATTTCATAATCACTTTTCAGGAAAAAGTGGGAAACTGCACCGGTTAAAAGAAAATGATAAGAAATCACAGTAAGATATCAAAATATCAAAAAACATGTGATTAATATTATTGGAATCTATTACCCTATATAACCCCTATTAAAGTGAATTTACCTTAGTATCCAGATCATCCTTTATTATATATTCAAAATGATTGGCCTGCTTGTCCGATGTTTGTATGTAATCCTCCACATTTATCTTAATTTGAAGTCACATGTAAAAAGTTTATATTGTCTATTGATTAAAATCATTTTGTCCCCATTAATATCAATTTAAACCATTCTTTATAATATTTTATTCACAATCAGATAAAGATCATTTATTTGTAAATCCCCTTCTCTCATTTCATCCTTATAATGAAGAATGATCTCTATATAATTTTCTTCTACCCCATCCACTTTCCTTACCACACCACCCTGCCCTTAGATTCACCACTCTTGTACTTATTCTTTTCAATTTGAATATATAAACTCTTATTATGTTCTATTTCATTATTCATGGGTTCACAATCCATCACCTTGATACTTCTGGAAGACGTTATTTCAATCTTCTTACGTATAAAACAGTAATCCTTTCACCCTTTAGCTTTATTATCCCTAACCACAATACAGCCACCCCCCCACATGAGATTTCCCCTTTAATCCATTCTTCTTCCTTGGACTTTTATGTACAATACCTTGTATTCCCTCTACATTGTCAATTGATAGTTAACTAGAGATCTCACCATCATATTAGGCCTTAGATAAACCTTGGTTGGCGGAGCTGTTCTCCTTTGGTAGTAGATTCTACATGCCCAATTCCATTGGTACCATATCCCACTATTCATAAACCTATAATTCAATTTATAGACCACCAAAGTGGTTGAAAATTTTAATAGTTTGGGAATACCTTCTAGGTATTGACCTTATAATTTCATTCACCCATCCCTAAACATACTGTATGACCTGCACCTTATTTTCATAGACCACGAATCCCATTACACCCCCCTACCCCTTCACTAGATGCCTGAAACTCCACTATATGATAATATACACTATAAATCTACCTTTCCTCTTCTTAGGATTAAAACTTTGAAACATTGATATTAGGTTTCAACGAAATTGATACACACATCCCTTATATCCTCTTGAATCCGAACAGGGTCTGTACTACCAAATTTTGTTCTTTCAAATTGATTCTCAGTCTAAAAAAGATATCCATGACCTTTAGGTCTGGAACCATAGATATTTCTTTATTTTTGATTTTTATCTGAATTTTTTATAACATTTAACCAATTTTATAAGTTGTGAGGCCCACGGAAGACACTATCTTAGTCGACTAGTGCACCCCTACTAAAGTAGAAAGAGTATTTCCACCATTATCAATTTTATATGAATCAATTTTGTATCTAAAAGGAGGATAATCAGGTCCTTGGTCAACCTAACCATGCATAAAGACCTCTTGGGAGTGTCTTGGACTATAACACCATGAGATTTTTTGAATGAAAATTTTGAATTAAATTAATCTTTTCTATATTTTTCATTTCACGAAACACTGAATGTATATTTTGTTATATATATTCAATATTTTTGTCTTGTGTTATAAGAAACACAATGTTAGAATTTTACTACATAAAACATGATTTTTTTTATTGTGTTACACACAATAACGAGTCCCTTTGATAGCTTTTGTTACATGCACGACCAAGTTTTACTGAATTATAACAATCTATTAGTTATTTTTTAATATATTATTATATTTACCACCTAGTTATTGGTATGGAAGTTATAAATAAGATTATTTTATGTGTGAAAATATTATTCATACATGTATATAAATGAATCTTTTTTATCAATTATTTATAAATAAAAGTAATGCATATTTGAAAATATAAAAATTACTTTTCTTAGAAAACTATTCTTCCATGTACAAACACCATTTATCTAAATAAATTAAAATAAAAACATTTGATGAATGTTTTAATAAAATTTATATATTATATATTAAATAAATAATTTTTTTACTCATAAAATATAATTGATAGGTATAAGATATGAATAAATCCAAATTGATGAATAAAAATATGAATTTTCATAAAAGGTTATTTTACCATCATTTAATGGCGAAAACATTTAAAATATAATTTTTGCAACATTTATAATTTTTATGTTAAAAAATAAACATAATTTTTTAAATTTTAATATACAAATTTACTTTGTGTTATTTTTTTTAATTTTTCTGAGAAGCTTCATTTTTTGATGAGTAGTGAAAATACCAAATTTTAATTAAAAACTACTTTTTATCTAATTTGTTAATATAGTTAAATTATATTTTATTTTTATTTTAATGTTTAATTAGATCATATATATATCAACTAATATAACTTAGACCATTTTAAAAAAATTCACCTAGAAGTTGGATATAAACACATTTTGAACTTTTGGACTTTTTACTTTAAGAACCTCTGTTGTCGTCCTATTTGTAGGATTAGATTTTAATTAATTTCTGACACTTATGTTAATTTAATCTGTAAAAATGGATAACATAATTTTTATAAGAATAATTTATATTTTATAATATGTAAAACTTAGTTTTTGACCAAAAATATTATTAAATGAATTTAAATTAATTACAATGATTAAGAAAAAAATTATCTTTATAAACGACTAAAACTTAAACTTAAGGCTGAAAATTACCTATAAACCTGTAAAAAATCCATTTTATATTAATATTTATACCATATATTCCCTTTTATTTAATATTATTTATTATAGTAACTACATTATATGGAAAAAACATGGTTGAAATTCCCTTTTCAAAAAAATTATAGAATGCCACTCCCCCACTATAAAAGAGAAATCACCCCCCACACTTATTCAAAAGTATAAAACAATTTTTCCTGGACAATACCTACCAAAATATCCTTAAAATCTATTCCATTCATTCTATAATCCACCATTTTGGTATAAATCCATATAATTAATCCCTTTGGTTCAAACCAAAAATACTTACCCAAAGAAGAGAAAACATCCTTCCTCAAACACTTTTGTTTTATTTTAATTCTACATCCCCTGAAATGTTATTATTACATGATTATATAATAGAAAAAGTATCCTAAATATACTGAGATTTTTTTATTCTATTTTTATTACCTACACATACACACACTTCCATATACTGGGAAATGAACTTACCATTCGTTTTACTACCGCCTCATGAAACGATGTGGTCCGTTTTTTCTTTACCACCTATTTTGGTTGGGAATTATGATGCACATACTATTTTTATATGATATATATTATATTTATGATTTATTTATTCTTCTATAAATATTATTTAACACATACCATTATTATTTCTATTTTGTGTAAATACGATAACTTTGTTTGTGAACGTGTGGACTACTGCCTCCTCAAAGCAATGTGATCCATTCATACTTTATATGGAATGAATTAAAGATGGTTTTAGTAAATTTATATGATATATATGACATAATAATTATATTTTTATGATTATATATATGTATATACATATATTTATTTTAATTTCCTTCTTTCAATACAACAAGAAAACAAAAACAACGTTTATCCATATGTACGACCTACCATCTCCATGAACTATATATTACATTTTATATATCTATATTTTATAGATTATTGTAAATATTTATAAAATGAATATATATTATATATAAATAATTTTTTTACATTCTTTAAATAATTATATCATTATCTAAGTAATATTATCAACAATAACAAGTCAAAACATGTACGATAAACAAAGCGTTTATTGCCCAAAATGTTAATTTAACTTTACATTGTTAATAAATGGGTAATATAAAGTCATAAGTGAATCATATATGGTATGGTATATAGGATTATTTTTATTTTTTATATGTATAATAAACTTATATTTATTATGAAGGATGATTTAAAATTTACATAGAAGTTCAAGACTTAAGGTTTCGATTTTTTCATCACACTTTTATTTTTGTGAGATATATACTATATTCACCACTTATTCTTATTATGTTGTGTATATAATTACCTATAACATGTTATATAATTAATTAACTTTATTTCATGATATTAAAAGGTTATAATTATTTTATTCTTTCATGTGTATCAAGATTCAAAAGTTACTCCAATAGTAAGTGGATTTCTCGTCTCGCATTTATTTCTGTGAGGATTATGCCTTATTCACCACTCATTTATTTTGTGTGGTGTATATACTACCAAATAATTTATTATATTATTATTATAATTAAATTTATTTGTATTTACATATCCATTTTATGACATATATTTCATGGGATTTTACTATTCAAAAGTTACCAAGGTATTAAGATTGTTTTTTCTCAAGTTTACTTCTTTGAGACACATGTTTTGTTATGCACTTAATTTTTTGTAAAAGGTTTATATACTTCAATTTTACATTTTATATCATGAATATTATTATTTTAATTATGTTTTATGCTTCATTTAATTTAATTTTCTTATATGGGTAGTATGGTTCAAAGTTACTAAGTGGTTAATTTTTATTGCAATAATCTCATCATTTATAAAGATTATTTATGATTACACTTCCATTGATGAAATATTATGATAAATATCACTATAAAACTCATGAATTTTAATCTCATTTTTTATTCATGATTTATTAATTTATTAGTATAATTTTCCCACTCTTTGTTACTTATGCAAATTAAGAAAACAAATTTACGGAAATCATACTCTATTTCTCTTTTCAGTCGGAAATATGTATTCTTCCAAAATAATGATTTATAAAAAAAATTTCATGAATTTTATACTTTAGTACTATTTTATTTAAAATACATTTTTATCCATGGTATACATTTTTAACAAAAATTGTTTTTAAAAAACTAATCTTCTTGTCACATTCTGATCGAGGCACTGTTCTAAACATTTTACAATGACAAAGAGTGTTCAGCATGTAAAAGTTTATATTCCATTATTCTCATCCTTCCTTTAAATATTCCTTTTTAAGTTTATAAGATTTATTTTTATGAAAAAAAAATCTTAATACTTTGAAAATTCATTTTTTTCATGTGATTTTAAAAGAAAAATGTTTTGAAAAATGTTTTATGTCTAATAAGTGTTTTTTTGTTGGGAAAGTACCTCAAGCCATCCTCCCGGTGTTTTTAGGTGTGATTGTGTTGTTTAAAGAATATATATGACTGTGAATGAGTTTGGTTTATTATTATGAAGTATTTTTTTAAGGTGGTGCATTTTCCTAGTGTTTTCCAAATTTTCAGACGTCAAAATCAGAATTTTTTTGGAAAAGGAATTTTATCCACGTATGAGTACATAGTTCATAGACCAAGAAGCATAGTTAAGAGAATTTAAAGAGATTACACAAAATGGAAATGTAAATTGACAAATTAAGTAATTATTTATAGTAGTTCTATGAGGATTGTGAAGCTGGGGGCGTATACTATATAGTGAAAACAGTTCGTGGGGAGGATCATTATTCACGGAAGGAAAACGTTTCTCAGGAGGCATGTCATTTGTAGCTAAGATTTTGAGGTTTATTTGTATAAGAGATCGGTCACCGCAGAGGATCAAGTCACTATATGGACCACATAGGTAAAATGGTTTGTGGGATTGTTGTGGTTCACAGAAGACACACAGTACGCGGTGAATGCTATACCATATCGAATATTTGATTAAAATAGATTATAAATATTTTCATATTTATTTTCCTATATAAGGAACACTAATCCCATAATTAAGGTGAATAATTTTCACTAAAAACATCTTCACTATCATAATAAATTAGGCTACATCTTAAAGAGTTCGTGGTAAGCCAGTAAAGGATAAGAAGTTCATGAGGAAGATTCCACAAAAGAAGATGAGTTCCACAATGATAGTTCATAGAAGGGGTTTTTCATGTCACTATAGCCCACAAAGGAAAACGGTCTGTAGAGGTGAGGCAGTCCATGGAAGAATAATTTTTCCACAAAGAATGGACGGTCCATGTAAGGATGATGGTACATGGAAGCGGAGGCAGACCATGAAGTAAGTGTTGGTCTGTGAATCCCACATGCTATGTGGTACAACGCAGTTCCTGGAAGAATAAATTCTCTCCATGGAGGATTAATGGATTATATCAAAGGAACTAAAACAGTTTTCGAAGGTAATTTCCATAAACATACAGTTCTAAGAAAATTGGAATTCATCTACGGGTGAAATATGAACTTCAACAGAGCATTTACCTAGAATAGAGGATGTGTGTTTTTCTGAATATAAAGGGACATACAATTCCACAAACTCAGAGTATATCCCTTCCAAGAGTAGTGAGAAAAGGATGAGGAAGAATTTGATCTAATCCACTAGTAGTGATATAAAGAAAGAGACCTAGGGAGTGACACTTCAGAATATAGTGGGAAGACCCTAAACCTTTTAATGGTAGTGATCCTAGGCATAAAAGTTATATAACTCAAAATTCATTATTGGAATTTAGCCTTAGTGAATTTGGTACAATCAGAACATTTCCATCATATGATCCTTGTATGTATCCTAGTGAGGGTGAACCAAGTAAAAATATCTATGTCCATGTGCATGGTTTATTGATTTACATTCAGAGTATTATCATAAAATAAAATTACAATCTATATGATCAACATTAACATTGAAGATCATAATAAGTGACCCTTTTAATAAAGAGGTCAATATCTATTAGGGTAGGAATAAGTTTGAAAATAATATCCATACCCTGATTCACCCCCCTCTCAACGTACCTAAGACACTTTTGAACATAACAATTGGTATCCGAGGGTAGGTTTCTTTTATCATATTTTTTTTCTCTGACTTGTTTCTGTTGATTTATGAAGTTAAATATTAAGCCTACACTTATCTTGGTGTTCCATGGAAAAGTGAATAACATAAATAAAGAATAATAATTTTATTTGTATTCCTCAGTGTGGACGTGTGTATAGAAAAAGTTAGATTTAGTTTAAGGAAAAAAAGCAGTGTACTGAAGAATGATTTTGATGAATCAGATCATAAAAATATTTAATCATTTAATTATAATGAAGGAATTAGTGAAGAAATTGATACTCCATGTGATTTTGGTACTAATGATGAAAAAGAAATTTCAAGAATTCCAAAAGTAGAATTTTTACATGTTACAAATGAATTGGATCAAAAATTGTTAAAAGAAATTAAATCTATGGATTTCTGAATCTAAGTGTTGGGAATTGAGTTCAACAAGCTCAGAGGCTTGAATAAAAGTCTTATTAATTTGGCTACTGATCTTATTGAGTATAATTATTACCAAGATGAAGAACTAAAAAATATTTCTATATTGCTATAAAAACTCAAAGGTGATTACAGCGGAAAGAGTTTGAACTCATAATAAATTTAGAATCTAGAAGCTAGAAATGATGATCTCACTACAGAGTAATCTAAATAGGTTTAGAAGAACCAAATTATATAGAAATATAATGTATTTTCCAATGAATTTTTTTTATAAATATTTTAAAATAAAGGAACAAGATTATATTATATATAAGATCACCCAAGAAATGGAAGTTGGGATAACTAGTGGGAGTACTCTCATAAGAGAACATAATTCTCAACTTGAATCTAGAAACAATGAGATTCAAAAATTAAGTAAAGATCTAGATTAAATCAAGAAATTTGTGAGGAAATATAATTCCATAGGAAATTCCAAATTCAAGGATGATTTTCACTTATTTTTTAATTATCATTCAGCTTGTGATAATGAAATCTAAAGAAAATATGCTACTCTAAAGGGAAAATGTGAAAGGATTGTCTCATCCTAAAGGACATATAGTTTTGGAAAAATTGGTATTGGATATGATGATCCCTCTCCAATGCATAATAGGAATAGATCTTTGAATAGTTCTAAAAATGGGGAAAATCTAGTAGATACTCAAAGCATACATAAAAGGATTTTAAAGGAAGTAATAGCATCATGTGCTACTTCTATGGAACACATCTTCATACTTCAAAAAAAAATTTCAGGAATTGGAATATATTTCATTTTTTTAAGATAGAAATATTTCTAAACATGAGAATAAGAAGAATCGTCTTGATAAATTAGAAACAATGGTCTCTTAGGATATATTAGTTTTCAAATGCTATTATTGTGGAAGATAGGGACAAACCATGATTATGTTTCATGAATCCCAAGGGATCAATATTAGAAGAAGAAATCTAACTCCGTCAACATGTTAGTTGAGAAAAAATTAAATGAGATATTTTTTTAATAGAAGATGTTTTATATATTCTAATCATCGGAATTTGGAAAGACAATGTCGTAGGAATAAATAAGGGAAGAAACTTTACCAAGAAGTAGATCCCCAATAATGGCAGTGTATAACGAAAAATACTATATTGGAAGACAATATGATAAGTTGAAAAATAGGTTTATCACCATAGGGGAATCACATGGAGCTCAACTAAAGTTGAATCAATAACCTTTACTATTACTCACACAACAACTCTCTTAGAAAGAATGTGAACAAACCCCAATGAAAATGGGATGAGATACTTTAGTTGTGATTAATAAGAATATAAGTTTATTAGAAGACACATCCCCAACTAGAAATGGTGACATGACTCGGATAAATATGAAAATAAAAATAAATAATTAATTCATTGAAAAATTTACATGTCATTCCACATGGATAGAAGTGAAGTAAAAACAAAGAGCCCTCCAATAGAGAAAAAAGAAAGATCAGATGACCAGTGAAAAGATTCCTTCTCAAAACACGACTCAGGAAAATTGGTATATCATTAGAGCATCAAAAAATTAAATTTCTATAAATGGTTTTAAACACAAAAATTTTAAAAAAAGGACAAGCCTATAAAATCAAAATATCAAACTAAAACTCAGTTTTTTAGTAAAGAATGTTTATTCATATGGCCAGAATAGTTGAACTTAGTTGGGTAGTTAGAATAAGAAAAAACATTCGGTGCCTTGTAAGAAACTAACAATGATTTGATCCATCTGGATCCACCATAATCCATTTATTGATTATTATATAGGCATCCCTCTTCTCATGCACAAAATTTTTCTAATATTTACCTGAATTTATGCAGAACTAAGGGGGAGATACAATCCATGGGGTGTGTGTGCTAAAAGGGCACGAGTGAATAAGTTGAATGGAGATACTTACAAAAATAATAATTTGAACATTTTAAATTCAAGTATGATATATATTCCAAAACTGGTGTTACACAACAATTATATTTTTCAAATATGTATCTGATAGTTGTGTGGTATGATAAAGGGAAGTAAAACAGTGAGAATTTTTCTTTGAAACTGAAAAGATGTTAAAACTATAGTTAGATTATCACATGGTTCCAGGTTACATTGAATCTATAACCATTGGTTTCATTCCCTAGTTTAGTTGTTAGTTGACCACTGAGAAAAAACTAATTACATAAGAAGAAAAAATATTCATGGAATTTTTTATTATCTATTTTGTTCTAAAAATATGGTATCATCTTACTATTATCAAGAAACTGAGAATATATAAGATGAGATTAAAAATGTTTTCAACAAGTGGAGTCCACATTCTGATGAGTAATTCAACATCTAGATTTATCTCAATAATGAGTATTAATTATTTGAATCATTAAAAAGATTAATTTTCTTAGGGAGATATGGTGACAAGTACACTAGGTAATATAACTTCATCTATAAAAAGAGTCCTCTGAATAATTGAATAATTTAATGCTTCTATAATCTATTTAAGTAAGAGAGTTACATTAGAATCATTGATGTCAAATTTATTGAACTCATGTTTCCTATATAGAGTTTTTATTTAGTAGGCTTAAAGGATCTGTTAGTGACTCAGTGTTAATTACTAATTATACTTCTAAAAACAATATTGTTGTGTCCATCTATAAAAGAGATGAATCAGATCTCAAAATTGCTAAAAGAATCAATTTTTTAATTCATTGTATATAAAGGGAGTAAAATGTAAAATTTCATATAGTTTACATAGCCTGGTGGTGTACAAATTTCAACCTATGGTGTCCAATGAGATATGAAAAAGTGAATGAATAAAGAGAGAGAATAATTTCTCTTTATCTAGATTCTAGGAGTATAGTGATGATGAGGGAATCACATCAGAGTAAAATGAAGTATAAAATTATTATTCAAAAAATAATAATTGATGATGTGCAAGGTTAAATCAAATTTGTATCAAAATTGAATATGTGAATAGATTTTGTTGTCTGAAGTAGTTTCTATATGGGTTAATGCAAGAACAAAGAGTGTGGTATTCAAGACATTATCAGTTTCTCAAGAACCTTGGTTTTCAGTGTGGTGGGGTTAATTACATACTATATTTCAACAGTGATAGTGATCAAAGGATGATGATGTTGGTTACACTATAAAATAAAGGCATATTGATTTCAAATTCAAAATATTCCAATGATGTTCTGAGAATATTTTGGTTGGATAATTACAAAGATATGATGACTCTAATTGCTACCCAAAATAAATCATCATGGGATGATGAAGGTAATTCTGTTAATTTCAAATAATATAGGAAAATCATTGGAATTATATTGTACATAACAATTACAATACCTTATATTGGTTTTCCACATACCAAGAAGCACGGTATCAAAGAAATCCCAAGGAAACCAACTTGATTATATTGAAAAGAATAATTTAGTATATCATGTGAATCGTAGATTTTGTCCTTCTATATAATGATAAATCCCAGCAATAGTTATTGGGTTATAAAAATCCAGATTTTTCTAGTTCAGTAATGATAGAAAATAAACATCATGTGGTTCATTTTATCTTAGGGGAATATGTATTTCTTGTCATAGAAATAAAAAATATTTCATTTCATTAAGAACTGTAGAAGCTGAATATATTGTAGTTTCTCAAGAAATCATGTAGTTTTTGTGGATAAAACAGCATATTGATGATATGGGAGTTGAAGTGAAGTTTCCAATTGGAATCCATTTTGATAATTCAGGTTTCATAAATCTTAAAAAAATTATATTCCATCACTCAAGGAAAAATCACATTGAAATTAAAATTATATCAAGGGAAAAGTTTAGAAAGGGCTTGTGAATTTGGAGTATGTGCCAATAGAACAAAAATTTATAGATATTCCCACAAATTCCATACCCAAATAATATTTTAAAAGACATTAACTACATTTTGGAGTCCAATCAACACCCCTCACTTGAAAAAGTGTAGATGTGGCACCCGCTCTCCCTGAGATGTGGTGTGTATTTTCCTAATGTTTTAATCTTTGTAATTTACCATGTAGAAGACCCTGAAGAAGTGACCTTCAGGATCAATGAAAAATGAGGAGAATTTATGGATTTTTAAGGGGGTAAAATTTCTTAATCAATACATTGAGAGAAGATATTAATTTGTGTAGTGATATAGGGGGAGTTTCAGTTGTTAGGGGGAGCAATGGCATAGGGGAAATAATAAATCTAATGATGTTAAAGGTTATCTATTAAAGGATATATATCACTATGGACATAGTTCATGATAAAAGCATATAAGTTTTTTTGAAATTAAATGAAGTGATTTATTGATGAAATTTTCTTTATAATCATCTTTCTCACCAAAACATTGCTCATGTAGGCTTAGCATATGTGTCGAGTAAATACTTGATCATTATCTTAATCATAAGAAGAAAATGTATGAAGAATATTTAATAAGCTTTAATGGTTTATAAAATTGAAAAGAGTGGTAAAAAAACTTAAAGGAAGATATTATTCGAAAAGAATACCTCAAGGAATCCTCTTGGTTTTTTTGGTTTTGATTTCTTTTCTGGACTAAGCCAGATAACTATGAATCAGTTTCATTGATGTTTTTGATGAAAATTTTTAAGGTGGTGTAGTTTCCCAGGGTTTTCAAAAAAAATTGCCTAAAAATTGAGAGATGTTTTCAGAAAAGGATGTTTTTTCACGTAGGATTATGTAGTTCCTGGTTCTGAAGCATAGTTCACGGACTGCAAAAGGATTGTGAGGAATGATAAAAGAAATGGTCAAAGTAAAGAATTACACATAGTAGTGCTATGAGGAACCTGGAACATGGTGTGCGAGCCACATAGGGAAAATGGTTAACAAGGAGGCTCATGGTTCATGGAAGGAAAACAGTTTGTGGGAGGTTAGTTGGTTGTGGATAAGGGGATGAGGTTTATTTTTGGAAGAGATAGGCCACACTAGATGATCATGGAACTATGCCGACTTCTTAGGTAAAATGTTTTATGGGATGATTGAGGTTAATGGGAGATGCACAGTATGCGGTGAAGGTTGTTCGGCATCGAATATTTGAGTGAAAAATATAAGAGATATTTTAGGATATATTTTTCTATATAAGGTCCACTACTCCCATTATTATGGTGATTGATTTTCAATAGAAAATATCTTCTCCCAAGAAAAAAATTGTCTAAGATTGAAAGAGTTTGTGGGGATATTGTGAAGGAGAAGAAGTTTTCAAGGAGGATTCAACAAAAGAAGAAGAGTTCTATATAAATGGTTTGTGGAAGGGGTTTTGAGTGGAACATTAGTCCGAAAATAAAAATGTTCTATAGAGGAGAGGTGGTTTGCGGATGAAAAATCCATCTATGAAGCAGGGGTAGTCCTCATAAAGAGGACACCATGCAGAAGTGGAGGCAACTCGTGGATAATGTGGTAGTCTGAAAAGCACACATGCTACATGGTATATCATAGTAAATAGAGGATTAGAGGATGTTTGTTAAGGATTAAAGGAAAGTCTCAAATACACTAAAATTTTTAAAGATATTAATTTTTTCAAACTAACAGTTAATAGAAAATTTTAATTCATCTACGGGTGAAATAAGGAATTCAAAAAAGAATCTAATTATAGTTTAGGGTGCATGATTTCATGAAAATGATGTGACCTACTAGTCCATAAAATGTGAGTAGATCCCTTCCAAGTGCAGCGATCAAAGGAAGAAGAAGACGGTGATCCTTTCCATTGGAAATGAGCTAGAGAAAGAGACACAGGGAGTGACCCATGGGAAGGCATTGAGAATACCCTAAATCTTGTAATGGTAATGAGCCTATCCATATAAGTGTTCTAGCCTAAAAATCATTACTAGAAGTGAGTCTTAGTGAATTCAGTACAATCAGAACATTTCCATGTTATGCTCCTTGGATATTACTGTGTGAGGGTGAACCAAGTAAAAATCTCTTTGTCTTTTTGCATGGTTTTTTACTTTACTTTTAGTGCATTATCATCAGATAAAATTAGAAAGGATATGATCAACATAAACGTTATAGAGAATAATATATGGCCCTTGAAATAAAAAGGTCAGTATCCAGTGTGGTGGGAATATTTTTGAAAAGAATATTCGTACCCTGATTAACTCCCCCCCCAAACCCTCATGGTACCTAGGCACCTTTTGGACCTAACAGTTTTAAATAATTTTCAATCATTTCTTTATAGGTTTTAAAATATATTTTAAATGAAATGGTTTTCAAAAAAATTCAATATTACTTTATATTTTTCAAATTTATTTTCGAATAAAAGGTTTTAAAAAAAATTTTCAAGATTCCTTTATAAATTTTCAGGCATATTTTTAAAGAAAATGGTTTTCAAAAATATTTATTTTTTGAAAACTAATTTTTCAAAGAATAAAGTATATTTTCTCAATAAATGTTTTTGAGTTTTTTCAAATCATCCATTAAAAGTCTTTCAAATTCGTTTTCAAATAAAAGGATTTTGAAAAAAATTCATGTTTTAAAAAGTGATTTTCAATGAATGATTATTTTCTATTAAAAATGTTCCTAGTGATATTTCAAAATCCTTATCTATATAAGATGGAATGATTTGTTATAGGTTATGATTTATTAGGGACATGATCAAATAATATCATTCACTTTATTTTTTTAATGGTTTTTGTTTTAATGGAATGATGTTTCTAACACCAATTTATATTCCATGGTTTATATGCATTTGAACCCTGCTTCTTTTCACCGGTTATTCTTTGATAAATGATTATGAGACCTATATCTTTTCCATAGGTAATGATATGATTAAATTTTTATGAAACCTATTTAATTTCATGTGTTATGATATTATTTTTATGAAACACATATCTTTTATGTGTAATGATCTGTTGAATGTTTTAATATCTTGTGGCACATGTATGTATGATTTTATTATATAACAGATGAGACCTATATCTTACTCTAATGATTTGGGTAATGATTTATATCTCATGGGATAATTATGGTAAAAAATTCAATAGGCGTGATCTACTATATGAAGATAGAGGAAACCTAATCCACTCTGGGTAGATGGGGAAACAGAATCCCTTACAAGGAAAGGAATACAAATGGTGATGGTGGTGTGTCACTTCCAATAGGTGTAGTTCCCACAAAGTTCCCTAATAATTTTTTGAAATGATACTTGACATAGAGATAATTTTTTTTACGTGGTTATGTATATTCAAAAAGTCTATATCTTGATCATATAATATGATCACATGGTTCATGTTCATTACTTTTTTACGATCCATGTCTTATGAACTGGTAGTCTTTATATAAAATGTCTTGATTATTATCATTGATATGTTGAGTATGATCTTAAAATGATATAATAATGTTCATATACCATTATGTTTATGATATGATTATGTATTTCCTCTATTTACCCTTAATGATCTTTCAATATCACCCCTTTATTATGTTTCATTTCCCCAAGTTATGAAAAAAATTTGTAAGTAGGAGTACTATAGGGGAGATCATTAAAGGAGATGGGGAATGCCTTTAACCAAACTATAAAATTAAGTTCCAAACTTCCAAAGACACTAAAATATTATGGTCCCTAAGAATGTAGAATGGTATTATTCTTAATATTCATCTAATGTAATGTAATATCCATGTTTTTAAGACTGGTCACTATATAGATGATGGAAAGAGTAGTAGAAATTTTTCCATTCTTAAAAACTCATCGCCAATTTGATATGATATTCATTCTTAATAATAATCCACACAAAATGAATTGGTGGATTAGATACATAAATTTCAACACATATATGAGGGTAAATTGGATGGAAAATGGAATGATATCTACTACCATAACACAAAAATCATCCAATCATGTTTCCAATAATCGAGAGGATATAAGGATTCTAAAATGGTAGTGGAAGGCCAGAAAACACACCCAGATTAGAGCTATTAGAGGATCATGTCTAAATTGAAAGTTGAACAACCATATGAAATGAAAGAACTAATCAATTTTTAAGGATCTACTTATTCTTACCCAAGAATATATAATATCATCCTCAATCGAAAAACTAATGATGAGATAATGGGGGTCTACGATCCCTACAATATCGGGATGTTGCAAGTCCCATGAATTAGAGATGAACCAGTAAAAGGCCACAACTAAGGTTCAATTATATTCAAACTGATCCACCAAAGATAATAAGTGAATGTTCGATGCCTATGTGAACTCCTGAGTGGAGATATTTATCTTGGAGAATCCTTGATAGAAAGATGGAACATTGGGATCAGCTTGATGGTAATAAAGGTAGGAAGATCAAAGGGATTTGTAAAAGGAAAGAAAGGAGGGGGAAATATAATGTCGAGTAGTCCCTCCCCCATTCGATAGGGGGAGAGATGAGGATGGTGTCTATGCTGTCAGGCCATAGAAAACCTAGGAAATAATGTGAGTTAGATTCTCAATGGGGGTTGGTATCTAGAGTTCCCTCCCTTATCTATGAATAACTCTACAACATAAAAAACATCATGTGATATGTATTTTTTTTACCGTTGTGTTTTGGTATGTCCCCCTTAGTGGCGTGTTAATATGAATGGTATTATATGGTTCAATCACTTAGAGTAAGAGGATCATGGGATTTCCGGGCCTAACATTACCTTCCCTGGGGTCACCCATGGTATTTTTTATTACTTTATCAAATTGGAATCTATATTTTCTCATTTAAATTATTAGAATAAAATTTCCATTAAACATTATTCATCAAACTCATTTTATTATATTTGTATCCTTATTAATTCTTAATGTATTTAAAATATTTTATAAAATGGATATTTATAAAATAGATTAGAAATTTTTTTAAAAAAAAATTTATGGTAACAGCATAACCTGATAAGATGATTTATAAGTGATTGTTTCCATTTAAACGAAAAATTGGAAAACCTATTTGTTAGATTTTTTTGAATAAATCTTGAAAATTAATCATTAATTAAAGGGAAAGCATGTAGAAATATGGGTGGTGGCCTAACAGAAATTTTTATACTCAATAATATTTTATATATCTTGGTTTTATGTTCTTTTTATGAACTATATCATAGTGATTGATGTTTTAGTTTTTGATAGAGTGTGACCACGGGTCATAGGGGATATTCTAAAAAATTATTTCAGTTGTTTATTTCCATTTTTTTATCATATCATCCATCCATGACTTATACTACTTTATACAGTTAGAGGAGTACTATTATTTTGTTGTCCAAGGATAGACATATGTAGGTGTCCATTTCTACAAGTGCGGGAGATAGGGTTTAAAAAAGGGATTTTTTTATTTAATTTTTTTATTTATTTATATTAATCATTTTTTTTGTTTTTTTACCTATCTGTTTTGGTGTGGACATCCAAATTATAGATGGGTCCTGCTAAAATTACAATTAATTTTATAATATTGATAAATATATTTTTATGGGTGAAATAATTATCAATGATTAAATCTGATGTCCTAATTCTTGTTTCCACCCCAGGGTGATCAAGAATATACTTTGGGGATGTCATGGGCCAATTTTCCCATCTAATTGATGGATATTTCGGGTTTTTCTATGACATGTACCTAGTTTCAAAAGACACAAAATGATTGATGTTGGATGTTTGTTGTCATTTAAGTGATGTATTAATATTTTGTTTGATTTTAACAAGATATAAAAGTTTATGTTTGGGGAATATTTCCACATCACCTATTATAACCATGTTTATGAAGAGATCTTAACAATATTTAAGGAATTATGTGGTTAATTTAAGATCCCTAAATGGTACTTGGTTAGTATAATATTTTTTATTACAATTATATCACTCACAAACATCACTCAATCTAATAATTTTAGGTATGTATGACTTTCAAATTATAAATTTATTATGGATATTTTTTCATGTTATATATACATGAGCTGTGAATTTTCTTTCATGTTTTATTTATTTTCAACATGATCATGGGTTTCTTAAATTTTATTATTCCTGTATAAGAGTCAAAGAAATGAATTTCTAATGTAGTTGAAAAAAACATTCCACAATAAGAACTTTATCACATAGTAATACCATATTTAAAGAACAGTTTTCACATATAGGAGGAAATCATTCCATAATACTTTAATAATGTTCTATAGTTACTTTATTTTTATTTTTGTTAAGAATTTATACTAAAAAACAAAATATTCAGACATTTAAGGATATTACCAATTTATTTATATATATAAATTTGGATGAAATGTCATTTCAGGGATTGAAAATTTTCTTATACCAACTCTATGAAAATATAATGTTTTAAGGAAGTTGAGAAGGAGAGAAATTTTTCATTACATTGAAGGTTTGACACCATAATGTTTCATTCTCACACTATAGTCTATATAACTACATCATAATTAAAAAATATGTAGAATTGTTTTAAGATACTATATTTGTGAGGAATTAAAATCATGCCCAACTTTTTTGTTATGCCATGGTATTTATTATTATACCATAATTCATTGAAATTATTAATTTCATCAAATAGAGGAGATACTATAACTGGAGGCTATATAAGGGCATCGTAGTGTCTAAAAATATTAAACATTGAATTTATATTGTTTATAAAAAGTTTTATATCCTTATTTTAATTGGACTTTAATAAAATTAGTCATGTTATAATGATTTAATTATATGTTTATAATATGGAAGATTTGGTTAATGATTTTTTAAACATAGTTAAGATATTTGATCCTTTATTTTAAGATATGAGGTTACTAAGGATTATGTCGTAATTTTAGGTGTTGCACAATATTATCTGATACTCTATAAATATTTTGAGTTTAAATTTAAAAATGATGGGATATCTACCCAAAACATTCTAGCGAATATTTTTGGGGAAAATGGATGGTTTTGAGAGAATAATAAGTTGTGCACAATTTCCATGTATTTGATGAAATTAAGAATGATGGAAGATGATCATACAATATTGCTCATGCTCATATTTGATTATTATTCCCTTGTATTTCATCTTTTATACTTATATAAATTTTGGAACTATATTATGGATCATTAATTACATATTTATTAATAATAAGGTAAAATGTGTCGCATGAGATAACAACTACCAATCAATGAGGACTATCCACTCAAAAATAGTTAGCTAAAATAAAAAATAAATATCTTGTTTTGTGTGTTGTGATTTCTATCTCACTATCACTCATCGCTATTGATTTCATGAACATTTGAATATTTTATACTATAGATAACACAGGTGTATCATGTGTATTATAAGAAAAAAATTTGTGAGCATTGAATCATCACTCCCCCCTCTTAGTGCTCCTCGTTCTCAAACCAGGGCACATAAATTGGTATCAGATCAGAGGTTCTAAGTTCACATTAGAGGATATTTAGTATATATTAGATCAATGGTCCACACCCAACATTTTATTTTACTATTATTAACATTATAATTAATCATATTTTATTTAATTAACATCTTCAAATTTCTTATTTAGAAATGTTTCAATAAAACAGACACTAATAAATATATGTTATCATTTATAAAAACCACCCACTTCCTTTCTCCTTCATGATCTCTCCTTCTCGATCCCTAAGCTTTCTAACTATATCCCTTTTCACCTTAACATTGTCCCTCCCTTTATATAACTCGATCAATAATTGGTCACCACTCTCTCTATCCTTACTCCTAACATTGATCATCGCCTTGTATCAATATCTTGTTGGAAATCCAAGTAAGTTAATTCAATATACATCACTCGACATAAGTATAAAAAATTCATATCAATAATTTTTTAAAATATAAAATCATATTTTTTACAGTTATACTATATATAATATTTCTTTCATCGCCTTGAAATAATATTCCTTTACTTGTTTTATTATATAAAATTATTAATTAATGATCTTTATTTATTTATTTATTTATTTATTTATTTTTTCAATTATTATTAGTTTTAATTGATTTTATTATTTCCAAAAAAGTTACATGATAGAAAATGGAATATAAAAAATTATTATGATTTTAAAATTTAATTGAATTTTAAGATATGATCTTGATAAAAAAAATATTTTCCTTTCAATATAAATAAAGTGTTATATATAGTTCAAAAGTTCATTTTAAAATTAGAATGAAATTAAAATTATAATTATTTGTTATAATTATTAATTATATCATTGAGTATGATATAATCTCTTTTTTGAAATTTTTTTACTCACATATTATATAAAAATGATATATGTATATCACATAACTTGATTCATAAAATATGTGTTTTAATAACATAAATAAACCACTAACTCAAAGAAGTATTTTCGTCCAAATACTAATTTATTAATTAAAATTATCCATAACAAGTTATTTTGGTTTCCTCTTTGTTTAATTCATTTAAATATATTATATAATATATTTATATAAAAAAATATTAAATAATAAAAGAAATTGGTTATATTTAAATAGTATTGTAAATTTTTTAATCATTTAAAAACGAATTATTTTATTTTTTATTCAATAAAGCATGTATTTTATTTTTAAAATTATTTTTATTAACTAATATATGATTCATAATTGATTCAAAATATTTATCATTATTATAATATATAAATTAGTTTTCCAAATTACCCTAGAACACACCTTATTATGTTAAGGTGATGGAAATTTTTTAGAATTTTTTATTACAAAATGATCAAGGGATGGAAGAATAAAATTTTCATGTCCTTTGTAATTTTTTATTGTTTTTGAAAACTCATGATGTTTTTGGAGAGTTTTCATTGAAACAATTTCATAATAGACATTTTCAATAGATTTGGCATGAGGAATCAAAAATTACAGAAAGTATGAGAAGTAACCATCATCATATTGAAAAAAAAACTTCCCCACTAGTATATATTGAAATTAAAAACTAAATTAGTAAGAAAATTTTAATTAAAACACAAAATTATAATATTATAACATATTAGTGGATTTAATTATTGATTTTATAATTATTAATAAATGGGTAATCTAACAGAGCATCCAAATGAGTTTTATGAATTAGTGATGATAAAAAAAATATTTATATAAATTTATTAGAAAATGTAAAAGTAATCATTTTTTATTGAAGTTTTACCATATAAAAGGATTATATGGAAATAAAAATAAAGAAATAATGACAATATTTGAGTTGTGGCATGAAGAATTTTTTGAATCTAAGATCCCTTATTCAATATATGAGATGAAGTAATTTGTAAACAATAGAGATCTTAATTACAAAAAGATACATGCATTTCTCTATGACTTTATTCTATATTTGTTATAATATTTAGATATATAAATGTGTAAAAGATGTCATAATTCTAGATATAAATTGATGAATTGTGATTAAATTCTAAATGAATGTACCACTAATATAAGGAATATAAATAAAACTCAAATATAGTTTTCATATTAATTTATATTAAAACCATGATTTCAAATATTATTATCCTGACAAAAAATCAAAGATAAAATGAAGTTCCATGCTATATAAGACAATAATTATTGGTCTATATGGCATCCAAGAGATATAAAATCATGAAATAATTTAATTTTTTAAAACTATATTTTTTTTAAATCCTATGAAATTTTGTTTGGGATTGGTTACTAGTGAATTTTTCCCATTCAAAACATTAATTAAAACTTATAACACATATCAATTTTTTATCTCCATTAATCAAACTCATTAGATGTAAATGAAATAAAATTATTTTATTTTTTTGGTAATTAATTCATGAAATAAAATTCTTGGAAAAAACATTAATTCATATTATCATTGTCTTCTATAATAATTTAAAGGAATTTAGAACAATGTTGTAGATATATATATGATGAATTAATTACCAAAATATTTAAAATTTATGCAGCTCTGATATTGTTCGTTGGTGGATTTCTTTGAAAAGGAAACTTTTCTAGTTGGAACACTCACACTGGCCTAACTTTCCTATTATTAAACATAAATTTCGAGTCTAAAATAATAAAATATAGAAAAATTGGTGTTTAGTGTTTCATATTATATTCATCGATATATCTCATATATTTTGGTTTAACGAGTGATTATTCTATAGAATAAATTTTTTTTTCACCACTAATGTTATTTTCAGATTTAAAAATCATGACATAATTATAAAATTTTAATGTTGGATTTGTGAATGACTATCATTTTAGTTCAAGTTTGAAATCAATTTAAAATCATATGATATAATTGAAATAGAATAATATAATAAACATGCTATATTTTCTTAAAATTATATAATGTGGATTCCATTTATTATGTTATAGTATTAATGATATGCACATTAAAAATAATGATTGTTAAAGTTTGATTTTTTTAAAATACTTAATAAGAAATGATAATTTTAGGATTATCTTAATTATCATAATAAATATAATAAATGAATATAAATTATGATTTATGATAAATTTAGAATAATATAAATAATTCAATATAAATCACTTTAAAAAATATTAAAAAAAATATTATTTCCATTAAAGAGTGAAAAATATGAACGCATTGGATGGATATTCTAGTAAACTTTTACTCTGTGTTAATTTAAAATATTATATTTTATATGTAATTAAAATAAATGTCTTGTATATTTTGATAGATTAATCAATACCTTTAATATTTTTTAAATTGTTTTCTGATAAAATAAAATCAATTATAAACATGTTTTAGATATTCTTCATGTTAATATTTTTGAAAACTTTAACCCCATTGAGAATGAAAACATTATGAAATAATTATAAGGATAGGTATTCAATTTTATATTATATTTTGACTCTACTTTTGTGTAGTGATTATTCATCTAACAATGTGTTTTATTGGGAAAGTTAATGTTGGATGAAAAATACATTATTATTGGATGTATCTCATAGAGAGGTATCATCATATTAAATTTTTATCAGGATTGAATTATATTATTCAAAATCATTTCAAAAATGGTTTATACTCTTCTTTCATTTTTTTATTTGTTACTTAGTTAATTTTTTGTATTATATGAAAAAAATAACTTCTAAAAGGATACACTATTAAATGTTACATAACAAAATATTGTCTCGCCATTTTTTCTACAGTATTTGGATATTATTAAAACATGATTCATTCATGTTTAATGTCTTAATGAAAAGAAAAATCAATTTCACTCCAAGAGTAAAACATTAAACTTTTCAATTCTATGTTTTCAAGTTAGGAAAAAATTCCAAAATTCCATTGATATAAATTTAGTTTATAAAATAATATAGATTTTCTCTACAAAATAGTGATATAATACATACTTTTATTAAATAATTAAATATAAAAAACGATATGAATTCAAAGTTGATATCAAAATAATAAATAGATAGATAGATATTTTAACAGAGACATTATTGATTTGTTTGAATTTAAAATAAGTTAATAATAAATTTCTTATTTATAACATGTTGATATAATTATCTTATATTTTTAATAATATTTTGGATCTGTTTATCTATACCATGAATGTTATTAATTTATCTATAGTGTCAAATGATTTAAAATATTTTTCTTATGACCTTTAAATAACTCTATAATATTTGATGCTTATAATATTGAGGGATTCATTTTTCATAGAGTTCATCATGATAAGGATTTGAAAACAAAATGTAGAAAAATATTCATAAATTTCACAGAGTTGGTATACTATGGAAGGTATATTAATTTTATTGTGTTAAATTAAAATGAAAATATTTCTATATGTTTTTCAAATTCAATTGGTTATATATATAAGGGTATAATGGAATATTTGTTACAATTAACTTATATTAAATTGTCTTTGTTGTTTGAAACTAGTATGTGTGATGAGCACAACCAATATACTTTGGATTTAGAAGATAAAATGGTACATTAATTGGTGATGAAACTAATTTGTGAGAAGATTATTGTAGCCCATGTAAAAATTTGAGACATTTTAAAAACCATGAAACTTTTGAACGAGATTTTTATGATAGTGAACCCTATCAAAAATAAGAGAATGATTCATCTGCCCATTATGACATTGACATATTTAGTCTTACATGGGTAGTCAATGATGATGAAATCATAATAATTCATAGAGGATAGCAACAATATGATTAAAGATGAATTAAATTATTGTATTTTTATTCCCACATTAAATCATATAGTAAATCATATTATAGTAAATGTTATGAACTTTTGATATAGTTTTGTATATATTCATATTTTATAAATGTTAAAATTTATTAAATAATTTTCAATAAAATTATACAATTATAATAAATTAATTAAAAATGTTTAAAATATATATATTTTGTTGATTTATAATTGGTATTCATTTATTACTTAAAAAAATTATATTCAGTTCATGTATATTAAACTATTTATTTATTGCTTATAGTATCCCTATATTTATTTATTCAATTAACATTATAATTTTATAAAAATAAAAAATAATAAACAAATTCTTTGTTATTTTTAAAATATTTTAAAATGATATTTAGATGAATTTATGTCAATAATTTTTCCTTGTTATGTTGTATATTTATTTGGAATATATGACTTAAATTAATGTAACTATTTATTTTTAAATTATATGATTTTTTATATTATATATCATATTATAACTTGTTTCATAATTTTTGAATGTAGGAATGTTGAAATCAAAAAAATTCAAAGATATTAGTAAATCTTCAATAAATATTATATAGTCGAATGATGCAAATAATCCATCAGGTATCCTATATGATTCCCTCCTAACTTCATTAGGTATACTAATTAGGTTTGGCAAACCTCTTTTGATTTAGTGATACCACTTGAAATAATCTCATGTGCATTAGGTGTTCCATATAGTTCTAGTGGGATCCCATTTAATTTATGGATAGCATCATATATAGATGTTAGAGGATTGGGTTGGCTAGGTGATGAGTAGGCATTGATTGAACATATAAAAAATTAATTACTATTATGAGGGTAATGTAGGATCACTATTATTGGAAGGTAAATATTTATATTAAAAATATCTTATTACATAGGTATTCTTGTTTTTTAATATTTTAATTAAACATATGAAAAATAATATTATAATATAAATGGATATGAATATATTGGATGTTTTTAGGGTTGAAAATATTTGAATTGGTTGTTTCATTTAACATTTATGGGGTGAATACTAATAGAATCAAATTTTAATACATTAAAAACCAAGGGGCATCTAGTATTTTAAATTATTTCACTTCCCATTGTGTATCATGATTTGAGGAATATTCCTATTGATTAGAATAATGAAATATTTGATAAAAACTAAAATCAAATCAAAATAAAAAAATGTCATTTTATTTTATTTTATTTTTGTATATAATATAATATTCTAATTATTAAAACTTATTTTATTTTTTGATTATTTTTTATATTTATGTGAATGATGATATTTCATGAAAATGATTTTGAAAAGTTAGGGGGAACGTATTTAATTCAAGAATAGGTTGTTTATATATTTTAATGAAACTACTTTGAGTCTCAATCAAAATAGTATCATAAATTACACCTCATGATCAATGGATTTTTCTGTGGGTATGAATCATATCAATTCATATAAGTAATTTTATAATGAGATTTTATTTTTAGTAATTTCATAATAAAAATGAAATTTTTATTAATATGATGTTTTAGGAATCATCTAAAAAACCAATAAGTAAGGATAATTAATTCATTCTAAGTATAAATGAGCCTAAAAATTTTCAAGGAGAACATTTAGAAAGGAAATATTTTAAATATTAGTGAATATATATTTGTTACATATAAGGTAATTAAATTTTTATGATTGAAATTTTTTAGATTAGTGATACAGGTGAAGGTGGTTGGTCATGAGGTTGGTCAAGCTAATGTGTAGTTTAATGTACACAAGAATTTTGATGGAAGTTATGTTAATGTAAGAGATACAAAAATTTTAGTGAAAATATTCATTATAGTTTTTTTATTAAGTTAATATTTTTATTTTTATTTTTATTTTTGTGACTTAAAATTAAATATGTGTTAGATATAAATCAGTAATAAACATCATAAACCTCCGAAGGTGATGTTATTGTCCATGTTTTAGGCTATGATAATATTGATTACATATAAATAATGTGTTCAATACCATCCCCTTCATAGGACTTTGAGAGTTGATCATTGTAGCACCCAAAACCATTTATTCATCCAAACAATGATATGGATTTAGTTCCACTGGGCCTTAAGTGCACCTCCCTGTATTCCAAATGCTTCTGAATAGAACCAAGGCTGTAAATGGGTGATAGTGGGGAGACTATACCCTCTGGTGATGATATATTAATGGCTTAAATACATAGATATAAGTGGAATAAAATACCAAACAGACTATAAACTAGTAACCTTACCATAGAGGATGTATAATAATAGTTTCATAAGAAATAATCATAACAATAAGATAAAAAAAACTACCTGAATAATTAAACATTACAAGATACCATTTACTAAAACATGTATCCAGGAAATGTAATACCATCAATAAACAAAGGTGGTCTCACTTGGACTGTTAGAAACCAGTTGGGTTTGTATTTTTTGTCAATATATTGATATAATGATTATGTTTAATAAAGACATTATGATGAGAAGGTGATGGAAATCAGGATAGAATAAATTTGTACAAAAATTGTTTTATTTTTTTCAAGAAGAAAATAAATCACCTCACTTTGTAAAATTTGGTGATCGAAATCACTATCATAATCGAGAGATCAAACTCAAAATGCTTAAGAAATTCTAGTATTTTGCGATCAAAATAACTATTATAATCATGTGATCAGACTCAAAATGATTAATAATGTCAATTATGTTGTGAAAAGGTTTATTTGGAAGAAAATTATTATCTAACTCACTCTATTTCTAAAAAATAAAGTAATGATCGAAATGGGGAAGTGATTTAGAGTCAACATGACACTAATGAAAAATTTCAAGGTGCCTTGATATTTTTTAATTCTCAAAAATCATAAATCTTTTTGAAGAAATTGTATTGAAATCCTTATGTAGGAATGAGGGATAATAATCACTATAATTCATATTTACGGTTGGAGAGAAAGAAGATGTTAGAATAATGGGAAGTTACAATACTTTCCATTATAATCCAGACGATGCTATGTCAATCTTAAATTTTATCAATGTCATGAAGAATTAATGATTACAATTTGATGTTTAATAAAGAAGGATGTTATTAAAGTTGATTATTTCTGATCTCAGTTCATCGGTGTCAGATCACTGAAAGCTGATTTGTTTGAAGGCTGGGAAGCTTTCTTGGAAACATGATAAGACAAAGGTGCAGGTTTTCAGTCCGACCAAAAATACTCAGGAAACATATCTTCTAAGAAATGATTTTATGTATTATTACATCATAATAAAGAATTAAATTAAGTTTCTAGTTACACTAGTCCATCGGATGAAGGTTCCACTGATTATTAGAGTATTCCTAAGAGCGATCATCAATTGTATTAATGGTTGAAAAAGTAAATTAGAGATAGAATTGTTTATGTTGGGTGTTTTAGAGACCATTAAATAGTGGAAAATATTTTAAGCTATTTGAATCATTTCATGTAATAAATTTGGAGATTTATTTACAATACATTCAACCATTTTAATAAAACATTTTTTGGTTGGTTATGATATGGGTTAAGAACAAAATAATAACTCTATTATGTTTTTGAATGGGTTTAAAATCATAATATTTAAGGTGACATTGATCAATCAGAGTGAAACAGATACTGATATATCAATTTCAGCCTAAAACTGATAACTTCATCATACTCAGGGTATTCAGTCGGATGAAATAAAGAAAAGTGGAAATTATTGAATAATGGTCAAGGGGAGTATTGAAGTTTGAAGAAGAGATTGAAAAAGTTTTTATGTCTATAATTTGGTATAGAGCATCAGAGTGAGAATATTTTTTTTATTAGTGTGTTTGGATCATCAGGATGAGTTTCTTATTTTTCAATTTGTATAGAGAATCATATTGATAAGTGTGTTCTGAACATCATATTGAGAATATATCTATTTATTCATATATTTAATTGTTATGGATCATCATAATAAAGAAATTTTAATTGAATTTGAAATCAGATTGGAGAATGATAAGAAATTATGAAGTTAGATTAAGTCATGAGAATATTCAAGAAGGTTTGAGAAGAGTTAAGAATCACTTAATAACTCAAATATGTATCCAATATTCAAGAAAAAATTCATATTTAGGGACTTTTGGTTTAGTGGGAATGTTTTTCAAAATTCTACCTAAACCATATTTTTGTCACCAATAAATATAGGAAGTACTTTTTACATTCTTGATGCTTGTACTATTTACAATATTAGAGATACAAGCTCTAAAGTTATAGGGAGAAGATGTTTTTGGTTTGGGAATTCTTGAGGAAGTTAGCCAAACAAAAGAAAAATAGGGAAGAAGATTGTATTTAGTTTCCAAATACGATTGAGAAATAAGATTGGAACTTCCATATAGATGAGAAAGTAGTTTAGAATTTTTTTAAATGTATTCTAACAGAGTTATATTTCCATATTGAGCAATCAGACTGACGATTGGATTGGTAAATTCCACTAAGTTTCATTATGAATTTCAGTAGTTTTTACCTAGTCCAGGGTAATAAAGAGAATAATTTTATTGAGACATTATATTTATTAAAGTTCATCAGGAATCACTATAACATGTTTGTTACACAAAATTATATTACATCATTTGTTCAAAAAGAAGCCCATAAACTATTGTATTAAACATAGGGCTGCACAAGCGTAATGTAATATCCTACTTATTTTATCCATACAAAAGTATTATTTTCTATTAGATTGTGTGGTATTAGATTTTTTCCAAACCATCCCAAGGACATAGCTACTCTTATTGAGTAGTGAAGCCTGTTACTTATTGTGTTTTTTTGGTGGTGAGGTTGTTTTGATTTCAAAAAAGTAATAAATCTTTAATAAGAGGAGATGTTTGTTTCATAATAAAGAAAATTTAAATAACATAATATCACTGATTCACCACCTCCCCCTCTTAGAGATAATTATATCCAGGATGGGTAGTCACAAATGGAATCATATCTAGGGTTCCCTTTATTTTCAATTTGTTAATGTTTTTGAAGAAGAATCTATTATGGAAAATCTGTGTTGTGTGAACAGTAAGGTTATTCTAATATTAAGTGGTATGAATTATCATATTTATAAAGGTATAATGTTTACATATCTTATACCCCTTGGATGTGATGTTTCAAAAGCTGCTACAGATGGTTTTCTCCTCGTATTAAGAATTTTCCTCTTACAAATGCTAATAAGGAAAACCTTGAGAATGATGTAACAGCTAACAATTATCTACACTTGTCACTATCTAAAAGTGATTTTCCATTGCTAAAGTTATCTGGGATAATATGAAGAACATTTATGAAGGCAATAAAAAATTAAAAAAAATAAAAGTTGAAAATATATATATTGAAGTCTGAATTTCTCAATATGGCCCAAATGGCCCAAAGGCCATACTTTTTTTATGGATAATCCAACTTTTAAGGGTTGAAGGGGAACCCGTACATGACCCGTATGCCCAAGGCACAATGCCCAACTGACTCGCAATACATGATCCAAAGGCCTAGAGGCATACCATGCCCAATACATGTCACGTAGGCCAAGCCCACTTGAACTACCCCTCCCCAGCTTCTGCGTCATTGATCATCTAGCTCCCCACTTTGTATTGCTGATTGGATATCCTTTCCTTGTACAAAGCTACATGGCACCTGGTCTCGATGAAGGCTGCCATACCTTCTCATTCTTCCCATTCCAGTTAGCTCTGCATCTGGTGGCTGCTACTCTTATTGCTCTGATCCACTTTTGGGGATTGTTCTGTGTGAACTGGGAACTCCATGGTCTTTGTGGCCCGAAGGCCCAGTGGCTCGGAGGCCTTTGTTGACTCGAAGGCCCTTGAGACCCATAGGCCCAAACCGGTGGCCCGAAGGCCCAAATCGGGTGAATAGTTCCGGCTACTATAGTACTGAACAGTAACTGCTTCCATAACAGCTACAGTAACTGCTATAGTAACCCATAAATTCACCTCCACCTGGTTTTGAACCTAAGTCTCCTGGATTCCAAGTAAGAGCCCTTACCACTCGGGTACGGGCTCGTTGGAAAATATGGGAGAGTATGAATTAGTTGTTGACTTATTTACCTAGGTAAATGAAATTTTTAACACTATTATATGTCTTACTAAAGATCTGGGAGAATCTAATATTGTTGAAAATATCTTGATAATACTTCTCGACAAATTTAATTTCAAATTTTCCTTATTCTAAGATAGAGATCCAGATATCTTATCTCTCTATGACTTTCATATTACTCTCATCACTTATGTGATGATAAGGGAAAAATTTATGAAGTAAAAAAATAAAATTTGATCATGAAATTTATTTCAAGGCTATAAAGAAATATAATCTAATGAATATTTTTGAAGAAGAATAATTTTGAGATCCTGATTCTGAATATGAGGTATGTAAAAAGATGATAAAATTTTATACTTTTTTTATGAATTTGAAAATAGGTAAAGGATAATATAAATGGAAAGTTCCATTAAAAAATATTCTATGTGGATCTATTGGTCGAATTGTTCCCAATTATCCTCAATGAGGTGATAAAGAATAAATTGATGAAGAAGAAAGAAGGAAAAGAAGTTATTGGAACAAAAATAGTGATAAGGAAAAATTATATTTTAAGGGGAAAGATAATAAGTTCTCCAAATATAAAAGGTGAATATTTTTGTCTAAGGATGATGATGGTGAAGAGTTTACAAATGGTGCTAAATAAAAAAATTATTTCAATAGTTATTGATGAATTTTTTTCTCGTGGTAAGAGCAGTTGTTCTAAAGAAAAGATAGTTGAGATAAATTCAAAAAGCCTATAGGGAATGCTAGTGAAAAAACATTTACTAAAAAATTAACAATAAATAATTTGGAAGAATTTGTTTGTAAGAAGAATAAAATATAGTATAATTTCATCTAAAATAATAATTGAAATAATATATGAGAAATATTGGAGTACTTGATAAAGAAATCATGATGTTAAAAAATTAAAATTCCTCAATTAAAAATCAAGAGTTTTTTCTTAATGATAAAGTTAATCTTTTAAAAGATATTGATGATTTGAATAAATATGTTAAGAAAGAAAGAAACCATAACAATCATCTAGAAGTGATGTTTAAGGCAAAATAAGAAGAGTTAAAACATTTCCAAAAAAAATAAAAAGATGATTAGAGAGTTTCAAGTTTCAGGGATTCTATTTTTGATGATGGTGAAAGTTCAGGGAATGATAAACTTGATAAGTATCAACAAAATTTACCTTTTATGGTTTGAAATAAAGGTGAAAATGTTTCTCAGAAGAATAAAGATATGAAAGTTATGTACGTTTCCATGATTATCATCGTGGGGAATTAAGAAGTTTTTAAAAATTTGGAGTTTCAAAATGATTCTAAAATTTCTGGTTCCAATAATTCTAAAAATAACACCAAGCTTAAAAAGGAGCCTCTGGTTGATAAAAGAAATATTTATGGTAAACATAATTATATAGAAGGTTTCTAAGAAACATACTCACAACTCTGGTAAACATGGAAGCTATAGAGGAAAATATTTTTTCTATGGATACTACCGATATTGTAGTGGATTTGGACACACGCAAAATATGTGTTATTTTGACCAACAATATTACAAATATTACATGAGTTACATAAGAAATAGCTTAAGGGGGATTCAATCCTCTCAAAGGATGAAATCTGAGAAGGGTTTACTGAATGTTTGGAAAAATAAACATGTTGAGTCATAAAATAGAGAGTGATTAGTTATTTCTCTAGAATAAGTAATAGTGGAAAGAAAATTGGAAGAAAAAAATTAGCTGAAGTAAAGGGTAAGAAAATAGGTTCTGAAAATGATAAAAAAAAGATGATAAAAATATGTCAATATATTGTGATTTTAAGAATCAGAAAATATACAAGTTATGTGATCAAGATGGGAATATTACTAATATTTGGTTTACTATTTGCTAACCTAATAGGGAGACATAATGAAGATGTTAAAAATTCATTGTAATAAAAATATTAATAAAGTGGAAGAGAATTTATATCCTCTTCATAAGAATATAAATATGAAAAGAATATAGTTTAAAAATATAAGTATGATTAGCAGAAGGATGAAATCTAATCCAATGAAAAATAAAATAATAAGAAGAAAAGTCAAAGATTAAGATAGTACTCTTAGTCTAATTCTTGGTTTTATAAAACAAATGTGGTCCCTCTTTATTACCATAATTTTCATATACATGTACTAACTTTTAAGGAAATGAAATCATTGAAAAAATGAATCTTTTGTTGATGAGTCTCTTAATTTTATTGAATAATAAAGTAATGAGGTTATGAAATATAAGTTTTGGGGTAATTTTTTTTTACACCTTAACTTTTTTTATGTTTTTTTTTAATATGGGTGAAGGTTACTTTTATCTTAAACATATTTTCTCATATTTCCCTAGATAGAAGAATGTTGAAAGAAACATGAAAAGGTATTACATAAAAGTTATGTTATAGAAAACATTGATCAACTTGATTATACACTCTTATTTTCTACTCCGAGTTCACCCATGTACACTTAGAGTTGTATAGTTTATGGAACTTTGTTAATAAAATCAGGAAATAATAATGTTCTCCTGAAGAAGGACTTTATGATTTTCTGATAAAGAGTAACAAAATTCAGAAACAAAAAAATAAATAAAATAGAAAATTTATCATGATGGTCCCTTTGAATTAGATTTTCAATAAGGGGAGAGATAAGGAATAGGGGGAGAAAGTAAACGAAGTGAAAGAAGAAAAAAAGTGGTATTGTTGTGATATAATTAAGTTGTATTGACAAAAATATAGAGGGGGTATTGTTAATACCCAATTGTGTTTTGGTTATATTTTTTATCAATATATCCATATAGTGATTTTATTGAAGAATGTAATTATGTTGAGAAGGTGACGGAAATCGAGATAGAAGAAAGTTTTATTGAAAGTGTTATCTTTTGTTGTCAAGAAGAAAATAAATCACCTCACTTTGTAAAAGTTGGTGATCATACTCACTATCATAATTAGGTGATCGAACTCAAAATTCTTAAGAAATTATGTTATTTGGTGATAAGACACATTATCGTAATAAATAGATTGGAAAAATACTTTCTTAATAATGTTCATTAGTTCATGAAGAGGTTTTTTTGGAAGAAAATGATCATCAAACTCACATTGGGTCCAGAAAAGAAAGTGATTATCATAATGCAAAAGTGTTTCAGAGTCAGCATGACCCCAATGTAAAATCTCATGATTCCATGATATTTTGTAATTCTCACAAATCATGAGTCCTCTAAATAACGTTTTATGCAAGAGTTTTGAATTAAATGGTAAGAATAAGCATGACCAATCATATTGGGGGTTAGATAGAAAGAAGACATTGAATTAATGGGAGGTTGTGACAATTTATATTATAAGTCCCACGATGCTATGTCAATCTTAAAATTTATCAAATTCAAGAAGAATTCATGATCACAATCCAAATATTATGAAAGAATTAATTTGTTGAAGTCGAAGATTTTTTGTCATAGTTTATCGATGTGATATCAACAAATGGAGATTTGTTTGAAGGCTTGGAATTTTTTTTGGAAACATGTCAAGATGAAGGTGCGGGTTTTCAGTCAAACCAATAATCCTCATGAAACAAATATTTGAAAAAACTTTTTGATGAATTATTATATCATAATAATGAATGAAAATAATTTTTTGTTGACTTTGGTCCATTACACATAGTGTGCCACCAATCATTGGAGTAATCCTAACACTGATCATTAACTACATTGATAGTTTTAAAATGAAATTAAAGGCATAATGGTTTTCATTGAGAGTTGTTGAGACCAATGAAAAGGGAAAAATAAGTTAATATATTCGAACCAATACATGTAACAATGTTAGAAACTATTTAAAAATGTATTCTACTATTTTAATAAAACATTTATTGGTTGGTTATGATTTGGTTAAAGATCAAAATAATAACTCTAATATGTTTTCCGATGGGTTTAGAATCATTATATTAAAGGTTGAAATGATCAATCAAAGTGAAGTTCATACTGATACATCAATTTAATTCTATCACTAGTAACTTCATCGGAAAAAAGTTAATTGGTCTAAATAAATAAAGAAAAGGAAAAATTCTTTAAGAATGTTCAAGGGGAGTATTAATGTTTGAAGAAGTATTTGAAAAAGGTTTTATATCTATCAGTTCATATAGAGCATCAAACTAAGAAGATTTATTTTATCAGTTGGTTTAGAGAATCAGAATGATATTCTTATTTTTTAATTTTTATGGAGCATTGTATTGATATGTGTGTTTCAAACATCATACTGAGAAGTTTTCTATTTTCTCCTATATTTATTTGGTACAAAGCACCATAATAAAGAAATTGGAATATAAATCAGAATCATAATGGATAATGATAAGAAATTTTTAAGCAATATAATATCATGAGAATTTTTGAGAAGTTTTTAGAAGAGTTAGAATGTACTTAAGAAGTCAAATATGTATATGAGATTCAAAGAAAATTCATATTTCATGAAATTTGGTTAAGCAGGAAATTTTTTCAGAATCCCACCTAAACCATAATTAGGTGGCCTATAAATGGATTAAGTACTTTTTAATTTCCTAAAACATGTACTGTTTATGTGGTAAGAGAGATAATCTTTAATTTTCAAGGGAGAATAAGTTTTTGGTTTGCGTTTTCTTGAGAAAGGAAGTTGGAAAAAATAATAAAAATAGATAAGAACTTCGTAATCAGTTTTTGGATCCATCTGAGAAATTGGATCGGGGTTTTGGACTGAAGAATAATAAGTTCATAATTTCTTTAGTGGTATTATGATAGATTTATATTTCTATATTGATAAATCAGACTTACGATCAGACAAGGAAATCACAATTATTTTCATTATGAAGTCTAGGAAGTTCTTACCTACTTCTGGGTAAGAAATTGATGAATTTTTTTCAAATATTATATTTTTAAAATTTTATTAGTAAGCACCATAATATGTTTATTAAACAAAATTTTATTACATAATTTGTTCTAGAATAATCACATGAACTATTGCATTGAACATAGTTCTATATAAGTGCAAGGGCATATCGTAATTATTGTATCCATACAAAAGTATTTTTTTTCCTAGTAGATTGGGTGGTATTAGATTGTTTGAAAACCATAAAAAGTACATAGAGAATCTTATTGAGTAATTAACCTTCTAAATTCTTATGTTCATGTGTCTATGAGATTTTTTCATTTCTACAAATGAATAAATCTTTAATAATAGGTGATGGTTCATTCATAATTAAAAAAGAATAAAAGAAAAAGATATCACTAATTCACCCCCTCCACCTCTCAATGGTACTTATATCCTAGATAGGAAATCTCATGGATAACTTTATTACATACATATAAACATCCTATTAAAGAAAATAAAACTCAAAAGTAAACTCCATATAAGGAAATAACCTATGTTCCCTTTCTTTCCATCCAATGATAAGCATCAGAAAAATATGGTCCATCCCCAGAGTCTGAACCTTTACCCAAACTCAATTCCATAAAATCTATACACTTACCAAATGGACCTTGTAGGGTATGAGAGAGAATCTCAATAGGCCACCACCAATGTGTTCATATCTTACATCTATAATTATGTAGTTGTGTACTAAAAATAACTAAACTAATCACTTCACATCATGAATATAAACTTTCTTCCCTTATATTCAACAGCCATAAGGATGTAGTCACCTTCTTCAGCCAATTCCAATATAATAATAGTGTATATGATCCTTAGCATAAATCATAAAAAATCCCTTTATGTGAAAAAAATAAAGAGACTATATAAACATCCTATAATGATATCTGAAACCATGTTCAAACCTACACCTCATGTCCAAATAAATTCATTGACATCCCTAAGGAATGCCAAATAATCAGTAAATATTCCCTTGGACCCCTTCTTGAATGGTACCATAGGATCGAAGCCTGACATCCTGAGTAATAATGATATCTATCCTATAAATTAATACTAACCCAATGGCCTCAAGTATGGTGAGCTTGTTATAAGGCCCCGACCTTAAACCTTACCTAATATTGAATTAAATGAATAATTCACATTGAGGATCTTTTCAGGTTTAGAGTTTTAGAGAATTAGATCATAACTATTACATCTCAAAAGATTACAAAGTAGACACTTATACTAAGTTTCCATAAAATAAAAACTCTTAAAAAGAAACATGTTTATTTCTATGTTTCAGATAGAATGACTTTCCCTTGATCCCATCCTAGACCCAATTCCACATTAATTCCAGTGAAAAACATTTCAAAAAAAACTCTGGGTGATCATAAAAAGCTCAGTAAGGGATACAAAAAGAAGGAAATCTGTTAGTTTTTCAAAACCACCAGTAAACCATGAATACTTTATAAAAGTAATACGTTTCACCTTTATGAAGTAGAAAATAATCTTCATTGAATAAAAGATCATTACTTACCCTTTTGTAATCAAAATATTACCATAAAACCCATATAAAGAACACATAACATAAAAAGGTAACTTGAGACATAAACATACTTAAATGGAATAACCATACGGTCTACTTCTACACATACTTAAATGGAATAGCGATACGGCTGACTTCCATACCCAATGCATTGGAGGTTATAAAGTAACTGTCTGTCCTGGTATTCACAGCACCACCCGTCATATGGTTTATCGCGTAACCACCCGTTAAATGTCCAAGTACCATTATAAAATCATAACAATTATAAAGAAAATAAAACATTTCCACATTTCAATCACAATATATCACTTAAATATATTGACATAAAAAATACGTTATAAAAACCATTTTCAATACCAAAATAAATAAAAAAGTATATGGTATTTATTTCATTTTAAAAACATTATGGCTTTTTGAAGAAGCCAAAGACCAAATAATACTCATGGCGGTAGAAAAGGTCGTTGTCACCGCGTACATTAACAGAAACATTCCTTTTTTCATTTTGTAAAATGCTTCATAGAAAAAGATTCATTTTGTATAAAATTAAAAGTCAAAGGGGTTTATACACCATATAAAAGAAAGTCTTTCATTAGAACAAAATATGCCTCAATGATAGGAGATTGAGACGATGTCCCTTACCTCAGGTTTGACTTGACTCGATCGTTCATTAACGTCCTGAATAATAAACTTGAGTTAATTTATAACTGCTTAATAACCTTATTCAAGTTAATTATTACTTTTATATCAGTTATTACCATGTTATAAACATTATGAAATCATTTAAGTTAATAATGTTTCTTTTGTCGATATTTGGTTCTTAAGTCGAAAGTGGACATCTTATAATTACATGTTGTTCGTGTGGTCAAAGGTTCATTATATACAGAATGATATTCATGATTTGTATATCATATATATCATATATATCCAGAATATACATGTATTTATAATATTACATTATCATTTATAGGTAATAAATGAAATGCACCGTTCATGGAGACGGTAAGTCGTACGTACGCATGAACGCTACTTTCATTTCTATGTCATATTAATGGAATTAAAACTAAATGAGAGGTATGTATAGTTTCATTACAGAATTATATTCATCATTTAGATTTAACATACATCATATATATCCATTATATATATGTACTAATAATAGTACATTACATTTGGGGGTAAGAAATGAAATGCACCGTTCATGGAGACGGTAAGCCGTATGTACGCATGAACGCTACTTTCATTTCTTTCTCATACTTTAATGGAAATACATAATAATGATATAAAGATATATTATAATTATAGTATAACATAATATATATTAACTTTAAATCCATCCTTTATACGTCCCACATATGGCATTAACGAATCAAATCACTTTGAGGGGGCGGTAGTCCGCACGTCCTAAAATGAAATTATCGTGTTTACCCATAATGGAAACCATAAAGGTATACCACAGATGAAAAATACAGAAGCATAAGGAGAACATAAACATAATATATATAATATATAAATAGATTGAAATCTTAATGGCCACCTTTGAAGGTGTTAGAAAAATATTGAACAATCATCGTTTCGTGAGGCATAAATTCACCAACCACAGAAACAGTATGTTCTTTAACCATTAGATGTAGGTGTGTGTAAGTGTAGCTCGAATACTTATTATACCAAAATCATATTATATTGAAGATACTTTATTTGTTACAAAATAAATTAATAAAAAGATTTTATAGGGTTGGAGAATCAAAATAAAACAAAAGAACACAAGTGAAGACATTACCTTAAAATCGGGTAACTCTTCTTGGTTTGAACCAAAAGGGTTCCTTGAAGAGCTTTCTGACCAAGGTAAGTCTTCTAGGATGAGGAGAGGGATGTGGAGAGATAAAATGGGCAGGTTTTGGCCGATCCAAGGGCTTGAGAGGTTTGGTAATGCGGTAGAGGTGGGGGCCTTTTATAAGAGGAGAGGAGGGCCACTCTTGGAAAGTTATAAATGTTTACTTTATTATAAAATGATTTTCGAATTTTAAAGGTTCCAAATTGATGTATTTCGAGTATAAGATGATAAGAGTTTGAAATACACACATCCAATAGGTTTTTTACATGTGTAGGTCTTATATTTTAAATTATCTTTTCATTTTATTTAAATCGTTAAATAATGAGGTAATCGATGCATCATCATGGTTCCATAAATAATTTAATTTATTTAATTTCTATAAATTATAAAAAAACTATCATGATGTATTAAATATTTTTAGATTTCTAATTAATATTTATAGTCAAAAATCTGACTTGTATAACCCCATTTACAAATTGTTTTAGTAAAACAACTCATGCTTGTGACATTTTTATTTTAACTTTAAATAAAAAGATTTTAATGTCATTTTCCTACCAAAGTGGCTCCATGGGGTCCCAAAGTTGACCCATGGATTTTCTTGGTCGGCCATGACACATAAAATAAGGGTAGGACATGTGTCAAGGTCATTTTATATTATTAAAACATTGTTTTTACCACAAACTACACTAATTACCTCTAATCGCGATTAAAAACTTAAAAGTTACTATTCACCAAAAAAATTATTTTAATCCCAATGAACCACATTTTACTTCTTAATGACAACCATGTATGTCGGATTTTTGGAATTCAAAACACAGAAGTGGTAAATTTTCACTTAAACGGAAAATCGGCTTTTATAAGTACCACTTAGTGGTTTCACTATTCATCAAAAATTGAAGTTTTTCAGAAAAATACCAAAACTTTACCCTAAGCTTTATTTGATATTCCGAATTTAAAAATGATGTATATTTTAAAAAATTAAAATCATTTAAGTTACATTAATTAATTTAATAATTAATTCCCGTTGTCATGACAAATAGCCTGTTTTTATGAAACAATATATATCAAAAGATTGACAATAGTTTAAGTCCAATTTCAATGTGAAATTAATTCCAATGACCACAATTGGATTAAATGGTAAAAATATATTATAATTTCACTTTAAAACCAATTCAAAATATAATCTAATCATGTAAATAAATTAGATTAAAAATTGGTTTTGAATTAAAATACAACATTTTTCACTATTCATTAAAAAATGAACTTTATCAGAAAAATACCAAAAATTTACACAAAGTAAATTTTGATGTCCCAATTCTAAAGAAAAATTTTTTTTGTTCCAATAGAATGTATAAGAGTGACCACAACTATATTTAATAACAGTTCTCCATCAAAAGGTGATAAGTGGACCTTTTTTGAAAATTAGAGTATATATGCCTAAAATTGAATTGTTTTCGTATTTTAAGCCTTTATCCTTTATTGCATAAATGTAAAAATATTTAACAAAAATATATAATCATATTTTAGTTATTTCTATTCATTCCCTCCAATACAACGACTATGTTTTAACCACCATTTAAAATAATATTATTTTATTACTAGTGTGCAACGTAAGATTTCAAAGAAACTCTTTGTTGCATATCGGGTACGCTATCGAACATAGAAACACCTTTAAAGTAAAATTAATATTTAATTTGAAAATATTAATAAATATTAAAATGTTTTATTCTTTATTTAACTGGGATGTTACATCCTTCCCCCCTTTTGGGAATTGCATCCTTGCAATTTTATTCACTTATCAAAATAAGTGGGAGTATTTATCCCTCACAGCATTTTCAGATTCCCATGTTGCCTCTTCACTCATGTGGTTTTTCAACAAAACCTTTACCTGGTGAATTACCTTATTTCGCAACACTTTCTCTCTTCGGTCAAGAATCTGGACTGTTTGTTCTTCATAAGAAAGATTCTCTTCCAACTGAACTACCTCTGGGCTCAAAACATGAGATGGATCTGACATATACTTTCTCAACATCGAAATAAGAAAAAAATTGTGTACCTGAGATTAACTCGGAGGTAAAGCCACTCGATAAGCAACTGATCCAACTTTCTCCAGAATTTCATATGGTCCAATGAACCTTGGACTCATCTTTCCTTTCTTACCAAATTGCGTCACACTTTTCCATGGTGAAACTTTGAGAAAAACATGATCACCTACCTCGAAAGATAGATCCTTCCTCCAGTTATCCGCATAACTCTTCTGCCTGCTCTGAGCTGTACTCATGTGTTTCTGTATCAGCTGAACATTTTTTGCCAACTCTTCTACCAATTCCGGTCCCATCAACTTCCTTTCACCCACTTCATCCCAGAAATATGGATTTCGACACTACTTCTCATATAATGCCTCAAATGGTGACATCAGTATACTGGAATAAAAACTGTTATTATATGAAAATTAAACCAAAGAAAGGTGTTGGTCCCAACATCCCTAATAATCTATCAAACAAGCACGTAGCATATCCTCCAAAGTCTCAATTTTTTGTTCTAACTTCCCATCTGATTGTGGATGAAAACCTGTACCAAAATTTAATTCAGTACCCAACGACTTCTGAAGGCCTTTCCAAAAGTTAGAAGTGAACCTGGGATCACGATCAGATACAACGGAGAGGGGAACTCCATGCAACCTGACTATCTCTTTAATATACAATCGATAAAGTTGATCTAGAGAGAATGTATCTCGAATAGGAAGTAAATGAGTAGATTTAGTCAATCGATCAACAATAACCCAGATTGCATTATTACCTCGAGATGTCCTCGGTAATCCCACAACAAAGTCCATGGATATATTTTCCCATTTCCCATCTGGAACTGGTAATGGCTGAAGCATCCCTTTCGGTAACTGCCGCTCTACTTTAACCTGCTGACAAGTCAAACACTTCACAGTAAAATCAGCAATATCTATTTTCATTCCATCCCACCAGTAATACTCCCTCAGATCTCTGTACATCTTAGTACTTCCAGGATGAACTTAAAACCGGGAACTATGAGCCTCACATAACAACTCATTCTTCAACTGTGAATAACAAGGCACACATAATCTCTTCCCAAACCTCAAAACACAATCATTAGCAATGTTGAATTCAGGCAACTTACCCTTCTAAACCAGCTCTACCTTTTTCTGCAACTCACTGTCCTGCTTCTGTGCTTTCTTGATTCTATCTGATAGAGAAGATTTCAATGATACTTTTTCGACTCAAAGCATCGGCCACTTTATTTTCTTTTCCCGGATGGTAATGAATTGTACAATCAGAATCCTTGATTTATTCCTGCCATCTCCTCTTTCTCATGTTCAATTATTTCTGAGTGAATATATACTTTAAACTTTTGTGATCAGTATATATTTCACACTTTACTCCATACAAATGATGCCTCCAAATTTCTAGAGCAAAAACAACAGCAGCTAATTCCAAATCATGTGTAGGGTAATTTACCTCATGAGTATTCAATTGACGTGAAGCATATGCAATTACCTGATCATTCTGCAAAATGACACAGCCAAGTCCCTTCAATGAAGCATCACTATATATAACAAACTCACCATTCCTATAAGTAAGTGCCAAAACTAGAGCATTGACCAATCTTCTTTTCAACTCCTGAAAACAATCATCACATTCTTTTGTCCAGATAAACGTAACACCCTTCCGAGTTAGCTTAGTCATTGGACTAGATAACCATGAAAAATTTTCAACAAACCTTTGGTAGTAACCTACCAAACTAAGAAAACTACGGATCTCGGTTACATTTGTGGGTCTTGTCCATTCTTAAACAACTTTTGTTTTATCAGGATCAACAGTTATGCCATCTTCTGAAACAATGTGACCAAGGAAAGAAATTTGTTATTACCAAAACTCACACTTGCTAAATTTTGCATACAGTTTCCTTTCTTTTAAGGTTTTCAAAATAACCCTTAAATATATTTCATTCTCCTCTTTACTTTTAGAAAACACCAAAATATCATCAATGAAAATAACCAACATTTTTCACCTGAGTCAACTGATCCATCACTATAAAAAACTGTTTAGTTCTGATTCTGACCATCTCATGATACTGATTTGAAAGGTCATTTCCCTCTGTATGCCTTCCTAGAAAATCTATTCTGTTTCCTCTATGAAAAACCATTCTTAACAAATAAATATCTTAGGCTAAGAAACATGGTAATCTTTAAATTCTATATCATTTCAATCATACCATAAATTAATTTATAATTTAACAATTTTCTAACTCCTAAAGTTGTCTAAACAGACCTCTGATACCAACTATAAGGCCCCGACCTTAAACATTACCTAATATTGAATTAAATGAATAATTCACATTGAGGATCTTTTCAGGTTTAGAGTTTTAGAGAATTAGATCATAAATATTACATCTCAAAAGATTACAAAGTAGACACTTCTACTAATTTTCCATAAAATAAAAACTCTTAAAAAGAAACATGTCTAGTTCCATGTTTTAGATAGAATGACTTTCCCTTGATCCCATCCTAGACCCTATTCCACATTAAGTCATGTGAAAAACATTTCAAAAAAACTTGGGGTGAGCATAAAAAGATCAGTAAGGGATACACAAAGAAGGAAATCTGTTAGTTTTTCAAAACCACCAGTAAACCACGAATACTTAATCAAAGTTATACTTTTCACCTTTATGAAGCAGAAAATAATCTTCATTGAATAAAAGATCATTACTTACCCTTTTTTAATCAAAATATTATCATAAAACTCATATAAATAACACATAACATATAAAGGTAACTTGAGACATAAACATACTTAAATGGAATAACCATACGATCAACTTCCACACATACTTAAATAGAATAGACATATGGCCGACTTCCATACCCAATGCATTGGAGGTTATAACGTAACCACCTGTCCTGGTATTCACGGCACCACCCGTCATATGGTTTATCACGTAACCACCCGTCAAATGTCCAATTACCATTATAAAATCATAACAATTATAAAGGAAATAAAACATTTTCACATTTCAATCACAATATATCACTTAAATATATTGACATAAAAAAATACATTATAAAAACCCTTTTCAATACCAAAATACATAAAAATTTATATGGTATTTATTTCATTTTAAAAACATTATGGCTTGTTGGGGAAGGAAAGGACAAAATAATACTCACGGTCGCGGAAAAGGTCATTGTCACTACGTACGTTAAAAGAAACATTCCTTTTTGTCATTTTGTAAAACACTTCATAGAAAAAGATTCCATTTGTATAAAATTAAATGTAAAAGGGGTTTATACACCATATAAAAGAATGCCTTTCATTATAACACAATATGCCACAATGAAAGGAGATTGAGACAAAGTCCCTTACCTCGGGTCCGACTTGACTCGATCGTTCTTTAACGTCCTGAATAATAAACTTGAGTTAATTTATACTTGATTAAGAACCTTATTCAAGTTCATTATTACTTTTATATCACTTATTACCATTTTATAAACATTTTTTAGTCATTTAAGTTAATAATGTTTGTTTTGTTGATATTTGGTTCTTAAGTCGAAAGTGGACTTCTTACAATTACATGTTGTTCATGTGGTCAAAGGTTCATTATATCCAGAATGATACTTATGATTTGGATATCATATATATCATATATATCTAGAATATACATTTATTTATAATATTACATAATCATTTTGAGGTAATAAATGAAATGCACGGTTCATGGAGATGGTAAGCCGTACGTACGCATGAACGCTACTTTCATTTCTATGTAATATTAATGGAATTAAAACAAAATGAGAGGTGTGTATATTTTAATTCCAGAATTATATTCATCATTTATAGGTAACATACATCATATAAATCCATTATATATATGTACATATAATAGTACATTACATTTGGGGGTAAGAAATGAAATGCACCGTTCATGGAGACGGTAAGTCGTACGTACGCATGAACGCTACTTTCATTTCTATATCATACTTTAATGGAAAGAAATAATAATTATATAAAGCTATATTATAATTCCAGAATAACATCATATATAATAACTTTAAATCCATCCTTTATACATCCCACATATGGCATTAACGAATCAAATCACTTTGAGGGGGCGGTAGTCCGCACATCCTAAAATTAAATTATCGTGTTTACCCATAATGGAAACCATAAAGGTAGACCACAAATGAAAAATACAGAAGCATAATGAAACCATAAACATAATATATATCATATATAAATATATTTACATCTTAATGTACACCTTTGAAGGTGTTATAAATATATTAAACAATCATCATTTCGTGAGGCAGAAATTCACCAACCACAGAAACAGTATGTTCTTTAACCATTAAATGTAGGTGTGTGTAAGTGTATCTCGAATCCTTATTATACCAACATAATATTATATTAAATATACTGGATTTATTACAAAAGAAATTAATAAAACGAGTTTAGAGGGTTGGAGAAGCAAAATAAAACAAAAGAACACAAGTGAAGACATTACTGTTAAATCGGGTAACTCTTCTTGGTTTGAACCAAAAGGGTTCTTTGAAGAGCTTTCTGCCCAAGGTAAGGCTTATAGAATGAGTATAGGGATGTGGAGAGATAAAATGAGCAGGTTTTGTCTGAGCCAAACTCTTGAGAGGTGTGGGTAAGGTGGTAGAGGTGGGGGCCTTTTATAAGAGAAAAGGAGGGGCACTCTTGGAAAGTTATAAAATTTTACTTTATTATAAATTGATTCTCAGATTTTAAAGGTCCCACATTGATGTATTTCGAGGATAAGGTGATCAGAGTTCGAAATACACACATCCAATAGGTTTTTTAAATATGTAGGTCTTAGATTTTACATTATATTTTCATTTTATTTAAATCGTTAAATAATGAGGTAATCGCTACATCATCATGGTTCCATAAATAATTTAATTTATTTAATGTCTAAAAATTATAAAAAAAATATAATGATGTAGGAAATATTTTTATCTCTCTAATGAAAATTTATAGTCAAAAATCTGACTTGTAGAACCCCATTTAAAAATTGTTTTAGTTAAACAACTCATGCTTGTGACATTTTTATTTTAACTTTAAATAAAAAGATATTAATGTCATTTTCCTACCAAAGTGGCTCCATGGGGTCCCAAAGTTGACCCATGGATTTTATTGGTCGTCCATGACACATAAAATAAGGTTAGGATATGTGTCAAGTTCATTTCATATTATCAAAACATTATTTTTACCTTAAACTACACTAATTACCTCTAATCACGATTAAAAACTTAAAAGTTACTATTCACCAAAAAATTATTTTAATCCCAATGAACCACATTTTACTTCTTAATGAAAACCATTTATGCTAGATTTTTTAAATTCAAAACACAGAAGTGGTAAAAGTTCATTTAAATGGAAAATCAGTTTTTATAAGTACCACTTTGTGGTTTCACTATTCACCAAAAATTGAAGTTTTTCAGAAAAATACCAAAACTTCACCCTAAGTTATATTTGATATACCTATTTCAAAAATGATGTATATTTTACAAAATTAAAATAATATAAGTTTCATTAATTAATTTAATAATTAATTCCCGCTGTCATGACAAATAGTGTGTTTTTAGGAAACAATATATATCAAAAGATTGACACTAGTTTAAGTCCAATTTCAAAGTGAAATTAATTCCAACAACTACAATTGGATTAAATGGTAAAAATATATTATAATTTCACTTTAAACCCAATTCCAAAGATAATCTAATCATGTAAATAAATTAGATTAAAAAGAGGTTTTGAATTAAAATACAACATTTTTCACTATTCATTAAAAAATGAACTTTATCAGAAAAATACCAAAAAATTACATAAAGTAAATTTTGATGTCCTGATTCTAAAGAAGAATTTTATTTTGTCCAATAGAATTTATAAGATTGACCAAAACTATATTTAATGATGGTTCACCATCAAAAGGCGATAAGTGTAACGCCCCGACCCCAGCTACCCAGAGCCGGTGCATTACTTCGTAACATTGGCATGATCACAAAAGATCAAGTCTCGAAAGACCGATTAGTTTAGCAGCCTTGGAAACACTAGATACATTCATAAATCTTTCATTACATCAAAAAGTAAAAAAACTACAATAACATGGTCTTCATAGTCCACAATCATATCCCTTTCTGACTACCCATGCATGTCATTCATAAAATACTTCTTCACATCCTGGAAAAATATTAAAACATTGAAAGGGGTGAGCTCAGATGATCAGTAAGGTTAACAATGTAGCGGAAGCTTTCATAAATAAGCATTAACATTTAAGGCAATGTATGACTAAAACAAAAGCATTTTAAACTTGAACTTCAACATAATATGGCAAAAGTAAAATGAGATAATGCCATTCACTTCTTCACATGGATATTCTACTGGTCGAATAATCACATGCAATATCAATATCCACTTTCATAATGATGGAATGCATATTGCCAGACTATCATAACCACGTAGCCAAGGCCTCGTGCCAAGAACACAAATAAGATTTTGTCAAGGCCTCGTGCCAAGACACTAGTTTGTCTCATGAGACCTGCCGATGCATCGAGGAGCTATAGCAGGCTCCACCCGTCACTTATTAAGTCCAATGCATTCCTCATATGAATAGGTTTAAACATATCATAAACCATAACATAATCGTATCACATAAAACATGAATAAAGGAAACATAACATTTCCACATTTCAATCACAAGATATCAATACAACACATTGATATAATAAAAATGCTTTCAAAACCATTTTCGATACCAAAATAAAAGAAAGTTAAAACTTTGTATTTATTTTTCATTAAAAAAATGATGGCTTGTAGAGGAAGCCGAAACTCAAATAATGGTCATGGTGGCGTAGAAGTCGTTGTCGCCGCATAAGTACGGAAATAAAAACATTCCCTTTTGTCGTTTAGCAAAACGCTTCGTATAAAAAAGATTCCTTTTGAATAAACGTAAAAGTCAAAGGGGTTTATACACCGTATAAAAGAAAGTTGTGTATAAAACCAAATATGCCTCAATGAAAGGGGATTGAGGCGAAGTCCTTAAAAAGATCAGTTTTTTTTAAATAAAGTACATCTATAATGTGTATTCACTATAAGTACACATAAATAAAGTAAAAATACAAGATAGGACATAATAATATCATGACATAATTTGAAAGTAGGAGATTAACCCAAAGAATAGAAGTTGGGTTAAGAAGTTCCCTTAAAAAGATCATTGTTAAAATAAAATAGATCTACTATGTGTATTCCCTATAAGTACACATATAGAAAGTACAAATAAAAGATAGGACATAATAATATCATGACATAATTTGAAAGTAGGAGATTAACCCAAAAAATGGAAATTGGGTTAAGAAATTCCCTTACCTCGTGTCTGACTTGACTCAACCGTTCTTTAACCTCCTGAATAATAAACTAGAGTTAATATATAACTTATTAAGAACCATTTTCAATTTCATTATCCTTATTATATCACTTATTACAATGATATGAACATTATGTATTATTTAAGTTAATAACGGTCGTTTTGTCGATCTGTGGTACTTGAGTCAACAATAAACTTCTTATAATTACAAGTTGTTTATGTGGTAGAATATCCATTATCTCCAGAACTATATTCATGATTTAGATGTCATATATATCTTATATATCCAGTATATACATTCATTTATAATATTACGTAACATTTAGAGGTAAGAAATGAAATGCACCGTTCATGGAGACGGTAAGCCGTACGTACGCATGAACGCTACTTTCATTTCAATTTCATATTTAATGGAACTAAATCATAATGATATAAATGTATAATATAATTCCAGTATAATATAGTGTATAATACCATTTACTCCATCCTTTATACATCCCACATATGGCATTAACGATTCAAATCACTTTGAGGGGGCGGTAGTCCGCACTTCCTAAAATGAAATTATCGCGTTTTACCCATAATGGAAATCATAAAGTATGCCATAAATGAGAAATACAGAAGCATAAGTAAAACATAAACATATTATATATAATATATAAAAATAGTGACATCTTAATGGCCACCTTTGAAGGTGTTATATGAGTGTTGAACAATCCTCGTTTCGTGAGGCAGAAATTCGCCATCCACAGAAACCGTATGTTCTTTAACCATTAGATGTAGGTGTGTGTAAGTTTAGCTCGAATACTTCTTATAACAACATCCTAGTATATTGAGGATACTGTTTTTGTTACAAAAGAAATGAATAAAAAGAGTTTAGGGGGTTGGAGAAGAAAAATAAAACAAAACAACATTAGAGAAGACATTACCTCAAAATCGGGTAACTCTTTTTGATTTGAGCCAAAGGCTTCCTTGAGGAGAGTTCTGCCCAAAGTGAGGCTTCTAGGAGTAAGAGGGGAAAGTTGGGAGAGTATTGGGGCAGAGTATGGCCGAGACAAATGGCTTGAAGGTGTGAATAAGGTGGGAGAGGTGGGGGCCTTTTATAAGTGGAGAGGAGGGGCTCTTTTGGAAAGATTGAAATGTTACATTATTACACAATGCTTTTCGGATTCTAAAGGTCCCACACTTATATAATTCGTGTATAAGGTGATAAGGGTTCGAAATCTACCCATACAATAGTCTTTGGACAAGTTTAAGCCTTGGAGTTCACATTATTGTTTCATTTTATTAAAATCGTTAAATAATGAGGTCATCGCTGCATCATAATGATGTCATAAATAATTTAATTTATTTAATGTATAAAAATTATAAAAAAAATACTATGATGTAGGAAATATTTTTATCATTCTAATGAATATTTATAGTCAAATTTGGGACTTGTTTAACCCCACTTAATGTTTGTTTTAGTAAAACAACTCATGTTTGTGTCAATTTAATTTTAACATTAAATAAATATATATTAATGTCATTTTCCAACCAAAGTGGCTCCATGGGGTCCCCAAGTTGACCCATGGGTTGTCTTGGTCGGCCATGACTCATCCAATATGAGTAGGACAAGTGTCAAGCTCATATCATATTATTAAAACATTGTTTTTACCTTAAACTACACTAATTACCTCTAATCGCGATTAAGAACTTAAAAGTTACTATTCACCAAAAATTATTTTAATCTCATTGAACCACATTTTACTTCTTAATGACAACCATGTATGTCGGATTTTTGAAAATCAAATCACAGAAGTGATAATATTTCATTTTAACGAAAAAAATCAGTTTTTAACAACCACTTAGTGGTTTCACTATTCATCAAAAATTGAAGTTTTTCAGAATAAGGCCAAAATTTCACCCCAAGCTATAATTGATATTCCGAATTCAAAAATGATGTCTATTTTACAAAATTCCAAACATATAAGTTGCATTAATTAATTTTATAATTAATTCCCGCTGTCACAACAAATAGCGTGTTTTTAAGAAACAATTTATATCAAAATATTGGCAATTGTTTATGTCCAATTTCAATGTTAAATTAATTCTAATGCCCACCATTGGACAAAATGGTAAAAATATATTCTAATTATACTTTAAAACCACTAAATAGTATAATTTTTCACTATAAATTATTTTGATTTAAAAAGTTGTTTTTAAGTATTTTTCACTATTCATAAAAATTAGAAGTTCTCAGAAAAATACCAAAAATTCAACATAGGCTAATTTCGATATTCCGAATCCAAAAATGAAGTCCATTTTGAAATATAAAATTTCTATAATTTTAAAAAGTGGTTATTACTATTCATAACGGCTACTTTGATTAGTCGTGGTGTTTTAGAACTCGACGTTGCGTACAATGCAAGCTATTGCATTATTGAATGAGAAGCGTATCGTGGAAGCTCGGGGTGTTACATTCTCCCCTCCTTCAATAAATTGCGTCCTCGCAATTTGAAATTTTTCTTTGAAAATAAAAGGTTGAAAAGAGAAAATACCTTTGAGGAAAACCCACATCGGAAATAAGGTTAATAAATATATAACATTAAAAGAAAGCAAGATAAGTACAAAGGTCACCCGATATAGCCCATTCTAGGATACTATGAAAATATGGATATGGAGGAGAAACAAACCATCAAGGTCTGATGGAGAGTTATAGAAAATAGGATTAGGAGAAAGTTTAACCACAAGAAAATCACAAACTTGTGATTGGTTAAACGGTCATTGAATCCCCAGTTGGAAAAGTTAACTGACAACATTTTTGTTTTAAGTTACCTTTTATAATGTTGAGGAATTTATTTAGGAGATTTACTAAGAACGTAAGGGAATATACATACTTGTTATGTATACTTTCATTCGTTAATAAATTTTTACCACAAACCCAACTTTTACTCCAAATGGTAACGAAACTCAAAAATATTCTATTTATCCTAATTTTATAAGGTTCCAAATGTTAAAACATACCATTTAGATTAGTAAAACGATTTTGTAATAACCAGGGACTTCCTGTAGGCTAGTGGTAGGAAATAAAGGCTTGTCGCACTATGGTTGTGGGTTCGATTCCTGCAGCTTTGTCCGACGCGACGGGTTATGCCCCACCCTGCAGGTTGTCCTTTTCCTAAAAATATAGTACTATACTATTCCAAAAATAATCTTCATAAATGTTTTAACCTTAAACAATACTATCCAAAGTTCGACTTAATCCATTCCAACCTTTATAGTTATCCAAAATACCTTCGTCCAGATTCTCTCTAAAAGGTCTCTTAATTCGAAAATCAATTTATCAGATTCCCCAAACAAAGTAAAGTGTCTCTTATTGTCACATACTAAAAATATAATTACCTTAATCATATTAAAAGCTTACTGAAATCAACAAGTACTGCAGTACAATCCTTATATATATATCACATTATTCTAATAACCAAAATATAATCCATGAGTCCAAAAGCACCAATACATTAGTTATTCTGCTTCAACTGTAGTAACAGCATAAGATTGTCCTTGATCCCTTGGCCTTTTCTAAGGTAAGTTTCCCTGACGCTTAGGACATTCATTTGCATAATGACCCATTTCTCTACAATTATAGCATTCAAATTTGATAGCCTCTTTCTTTTCCTTGCAATCACGAGCCTGGTGACCCTTTTCTCCACATTTATAACAAACTCCCATTCCTTTTAGACAATTACCAGGGTGATTCTTCCCACAATTATCACATAATGGAAAATCCTTCTTTCCCTTTTTCCCTTTATCTGTCTCTTGTTCCACCGTTCTCTTCTTCTCTTGCTTTACTTTGTTGTCATAAGACTTAGAGAATTCATTTTCTGTCTTGATAGCACAGAAGACAATATCTTCGTATGATGAGAAGGATTGTGATACTAAAGATTGACGGAGAAATGGTTTTAACCCATCAAAGAAACGATCAATCTTACTCCTTGGGTTATGTATATAATCGGCAGCATGCCTCGCTAACCTTGTAAAGTTAGCCTCATACTTTGCGACATTCTCATCCTCCTTCTGCCTCAGACTCAGAAATTGCCTTTCCATATCTGCTCGATGGTCACGAGGAAAGTATTTTTCTAAGAAAAGCTCTTTGAACTCCCTCCATTCCATATTCGATACGTCATCATCTTCCTTTGTGTTTTGAATCAGCGACCACCACTGATCGGCATCTCCAGTGAGGCGGTAAACTGCCATGATAACTTTTTTCCTTTCACGGCTCCCCAGAGCCTGAAATATTTTCTCTAGGGAATTTATCCATTGCTCGGCTACTAAGGGATTTGTACTCCCATTGAACGCTGGTGGTTGTTGCCTCATGAATCGATCTAACATTGATCCTCCACATTGTGGATCAGGGTTCTCCATACGAGTAAAATTATTATTCATAACCTGAGTGAGTTGTCCCAGTATTGTAATAAGTTGATCAGCACCAGTTGTATCTCCATCTCCACAATAATTATCTTGAGCAGGAGGGAAATCCCTACACAGAGTGCGTGCATTGATACAGTTTCTATTCCTTCAACTAGGCGCCATTTCTAAACAATGGCATAAACTATATTAGTTTATAAATCAAAATACATAATTCCATACTTGTAAGATACAAAACATAAATTGAACTATTTATGGATATAATCCATAAAAAAAAATTCTTTGAGGAAGTATATACTCATAACCCTTTATAGTGGTTTATAAAGAAAATGAGAATTATCCAAAGCATATCCCTCGGGAGTGTCGTAACCAAGAGTGCAGCAAGGCCCATTGTCGTGCACCAGTTCCCATTCGAGTCTAGCTCAAAGCGGTGTTTTTGGGTTTTACCCCTAGGTACATCCGTGCCAGAGCCGCCTCTACTTGCTCGTATCCAGACAGGGATGTATTTCTCGGAAAACTCACAAAATCTCTACAATAACAAAATTCTAGGAAGTTCTTCTATACTAATCCTCAAAGTCTATCTTCGGACTATGTGCTCTAATCAGAGTTTATCTAAATCTAGCTTCCAAGGTTAGTACTAAACTGCCTCTGATACCAACAGTAACGCCCCGACCCCAGCTACCCAGAGCCGGTGCATTACTTCGTAACATTGGCATGATCACAAAAGATCAAGTCTCGAAAGACCGATTAGTTTAGTAGCCTTGGAAACACTAGATACATTCATAAATCTTTCATTACATCAAAAAGTAAACAAACTAAAATAACATGGTCTTCATAGTCCACAATCATATCCCTTTCTGACTACCCCTGCATGTCATTCATAAAATACTTCTTCACATCCTGGAAAAATATTAAAACATTGAAAGGGGTGAGCTCGATGCTCAGTAAGGTTAACAATATAGCGGAAGCTTTCATAAATAAGAATTAACATTTAAGGCAATGTATGACTAAAACAAAAGCCTTTTAAACTTGAACTTCAACATAATATGGCAAAAGTAAAATGAGATAATGCCATTCACTTCTTCACATGGATATTCTACTGGTTGAATAATCACATGCAATATCAATAACCACTTTCATAATGATGGAATGCATAATGCCAGACTATCATAACCATGTAGCCAAGGCCTCGTGCCAAGACCACAAATAAGATTTTGTCAAGGCCTCGTGCCAAGACACTAGTTTTTCTCATGAGACCTGCTGATGCATCGAGGAGCTATAGCGGGCTCCACCCGTCACTTATTAAGTCCAATGCATTCCACATATGAATAGTTTTAAACATATCATAAACCATAACATAATCGTATCACATAAAACATGAATAAAGGAAACATAAAATTTCCACATTTCAATCACAAGATATCAATACAACACATTGATATAATAAAAATGCTTTCAAAACCATTTTCGATACCAAAATAAAAGAAAGTTAAAACTGTGTATTTATTTTTCATTAAAAAAATGATGGCTTGTAGAGGAATCCGAAACTCAAATAATGGTCATGGCGGCGGAGAAGTCGTTGTCGCCGCATAAGTACAGAAATAAAAACATTCCCTTTTGTCGTTTAGAAAAACGCTCCGTATAAAAAAGATTCCTTTTGAATAAACGTAAAAGTCAAATGGGTTTATACACCGTATAAAAGAAAGTTGTGTATAAAACCAAATATGCCTCAATGAAAGGGGATTGAGACGAAGTCCTTAAAAAGATCAGTTTTTTTTAAATAAAGTACATCTATAATGTGTATTCACTATAAGTACACATAAATAAAGTAAAAATACAAGATAGGACATAATAATATCATGACATAATTTGAAAGTAGGAGATTAACCCAAAGAATAGAAGTTGGGTTAAGAAGTTCCCTTACAAAAATCATTGTTAAAATAAAATAGATCTACTATGTGTATTCACTATAAGTACACATAAAGAAAGTACAAATACAAGATAGGACATAATAATATCATGACATAATTTGAAAGTAGGAGATTAACCCAAAGAATGGAAATTGGGTTAAGAAATTCTCTTACCTCGTGTCTGACTTGACTCAACCGTTCTTTAACCTCCTGAATAATAAACTAGAGTTAATACATACCTTATTAAGAACCATTTTCAATTTCATTATCCTTATTATATCACTTATTACAATGATATGAACATTATTTAATTATTTAAGTTAATAATTATCGTTTTGTCGATCTGTGGTACTTGAATCAACAATAAACTTCTTATAATTACAAGTTGTTTATGTGGTAGAATATCCATTATCTCCAGAATTATATTCATGATTTAGATGTCATATATATCTTATATGTCCAGTATATACATTCATTTATAATATTACGTAACATTTAGAGGTAAGAAATGAAATGCACCGTTCATGGAGACGGTAAGCCGTACGTACGCATGAACGCTACTTTCATTTCAATTTCATATTTAATGGAACGAACTCATAATGATATAAATGTATCATATAATTACAGTATAATATAGTGTATAATACCATTTACTCCATCCTTTATACATCCCACATATGGCATTAACGATTCAAATCACTTTGAGGGGGCGGTAGTCCGCACTTCCTAATATGAAATTATCGCGTTTTACCCATAATGGAAATCATAAAGTATGCCATAAATGAGAAATACAGAAGAATAAGTAAAACATAAACATATTATATATCATATATAAAAATTGTGACATCTTAATGGCCACCTTTTAAGGTGTTATATGAGTGTTGAACAATCCTCGTTTCGTGAGGCAGAAATTCGCCATCCACAGAAACCGTATGTTCTTTAACCATTAGATGTAGGTGTGTGTAAGTGTAGCTCGAATACTTCTTATAACAATATCCTAGTATATTGAGGATACTTTTTTTGTTACAAAAGAAATGAATAAAAAGAGTTTAGGGGGTTGGAGAAGAAAAATAAAACAAATCAACATTAGAGAAGACATTACCTCAAAATCGGGTAACTCTTTATGATTTGAGCCAAAGGCTTCCTTGAGGAGAGTTCTGCCCAAAGTGAGGCTTCTAGGAGTAATAGGGGGAAGTTGGGAGAGTATTGGGGCAGAGTATGGCCGAGGCAAATGGCTTGAAGGTGTGAATAAGGTGGGAGAGGTGGGGCCTTTTATAAGTGGAGAGGAGGGGCTCTTTTGGAAAGATTGAAATGTTACATTATTACACAATGCTTTTCGGATTCTAAAGGTCCCACACTTATATAATTCGTGTCTAAGGCAATAAGGGTTCGAAATATACCCATACAATAGTCTTTGGATAAGTGTAAGCCTTGGATTTTACATTATATTTTCATTTTATTAAAATCGTTAAATAATGAGGTCATCGCTGCATCATAATGATGTCATAAATAATTTAATTTATTTAATGTCTAAAAATTATAAAAAAAAATACTATGATGTAGGAAATATTTTTATCTTTCTAATTAATATTTATAGTCAAATTTGGGACTTGTGTAACCCCACTTAAAGTCTGTTTTAGTAAAACAACTCATGTTTGTGTCAATTTAATTTTAACATTAAATAAATATATATTAATGTCATTTTCCAACCAAAGTGGCTCCATGGGGTCCCCAAGTTGACCCATTGGTTGTCTTGGTCGGCCATGACTCATCCAATAGGAGTAGGACAAGTGTCAAGCTCATATCATATTATTAAAACATTGTTTTTACCTTAAACTACACTAATTACCTCTAATCGCGATTAAGAACTTAAAAGTTACTATTCACCAAAAAATATTTTAATCTCATTGAACCACATTTTACTTCTTAATGACAACCATGTATGTCGGATTTTTGAAAATCAAATCACAGAAGTGATAATATTTCATTTTAACGAAAAAAATCAGTCTTTAACAACCACTTAGTGGTTTCACTATTCATCAAAAATTGAAGTTTTTCAGAATAAGGACAAAATTTCACCCTAAGCTATAATTGATATTCCGAATTCAAAAATGATGTCTATTTTACAAAATTCCAAACATATAAGTTGCATTAATTAATTTTATAATTAATTCCCGCTTTCACAACAAATAGCGTGTTTTTAAGAAACAATTTATATCAAAATATTGGCAATTGTTTATGTCCAATTTCAATGTTAAATTAATTCTAATGCCCAACATTGGAAAAAATGGTAAAAATATATTCTAATTATACTTTAAAACCACTAAATAGTATAATTTTTCACTATAAATTATTTTGATTTAAAAAGTTGTTTTTAAGTATTTTTCACTATTCATAAAAATTAGAAGTTCTCAGAAAAATACCAAAAATTCAACATAGGCTAATTTCGAAATTCCGAATCCAAAAATGAAGTCCATTTTGAAATATAAAATTTCTATAATTTTAAAAAGTGGTTATTACTATTCATAACGGCTACTTTGATTAGTCGCGGTGTTTTAGAACTCAAAGTTGCGTACAATGCAAGCTATTGCATTATTGAATGAGAAGCGTATCGTGGAAGCTCAGGGTGTTACAATAAGTGGACCTTTAGTGAAAATTAGAGTATATATGCCTAAAATTGAATTATTTTCATATTTTAAGCCTTTATCCTTTATTGGATAAATGTAAAAACATATAACAAACATATATAATCATATTTTAGTTATTTCTATTCATTCTCTCCAATACAATGGCTACGTTTTAACTACCATTTAAAATAATATTATTTTATTACTAGTGTGCAACGTAAGATTTCAAAGAAACTCTTTGTTGTGTATTGGGTACGCTATCGAACATAGCAACCCCTTTAAAGTAAAATTAATATTTAATTCTCAAATATTAATAAATATTAAAATGTTTTATTCTTTATTTACCTGGGATGTTACACTTGTCCCCCAACTGACATTCTCAATACCGTCAGTTGATGGTTCCTCGCCATACCCTTGGATTTATATGGAAATAACCTCTGACCATTTTCATAATTTGTAAATATAATAGTCTTATAACCACATGATTTGTCAACACCACCTCATTATCTAAGTCCTACATTGTGCACAAAACTACAATAGTGAATTGACCAACACGGGTCAACAGAAATCACCAAATAAATCCATAAGACGCATCATGCAACACCACATTCCCCTTTGACCCTGTTGCTCAACCTTATGGTAAACACCATCCTAATCATGTGGTCCATTACCATATCCTAAAAAATATTTTTCTTATCCAAATGACCAAGTCTCCCAACTGGTGATCAACATCACCCAAAATATGCCTGAAGCCAAGATTATCCTGACAATTAATTATCATCAATCTATATGGCCAATGCCACCTCAATCCTCATGTCAATCACATTACATTACCATGTTACTCACAGTAAATTCATATATAAATATATATATCAGTTAAATTCAAATAAAATAAACACCCCAGCTGGAATTTTCCAAAGTCCAAAGCCTATAACTAGGCTCAAACAATTTTTAGACTTGATTGTGCATACCCAAAGGCATCTTATGGGTTCAATTAATTAATTAAAATACAACCATTAAATTATAAGGTTATCATTCGGCCTAACCAATGAAATGCTCCAATATACACCCCCAAAACACCAAAAAACATGGAGAAATAAAATCCCCACCAACCTCATTTTGGTGGATGCTTGCATGTTCAATCCCAACCTCTAACTTGAGCAGATTTGAAGAAATAGGAATTTTATATGAATGCCCTAAAATTGAAAAAATTTGATATCATGAATTTAAAAGTCCATAAAGAAATAGAAAATTAAAATAAAATCAAGAGGAATTGAAACCTTACTGATATGCATCCAATGCTTTATATGAATTGAGAAACGAAGTTCGGACATGGAATATGACTCAACACCTTGGAGAGGATGAGAGGTATGGTTCTCCTCTTTTGTGTGTGGATGAGGGAGGAGAAAATATGAGGAAGAAAGAATAAAATTGGGTAGGGTTAGTTTATACTTTTTACACATTTAAGGGGCCACATGGTTAGATCACATAGCTCGGTGAACCGTGTGCTAACTGTGTGACACACACTACTCAAGTACCGGGCTCTAACGGTTTTTGTGTACAGTTTTTTAAACCAAGCGCAAACCATGGGTGATACCTATGTCAAAAATTCTAGAGGTCCTCTCACATCTGTTCACCATCTCCAGTATGGTTTGAAAAATAGATCTCAATGCATTTCGAAGGTGCATGGTTTCACTAAGGAGGCCGTATAGTTTTTCTAAACTGAGTTCCCCTGTCAGCACACTTCAAAAAGATTGGTTTTTTGGCCTCTAATACACCCAAAACCCAACTAAAACCCCTATAAACTATTTTATCATTAAGGATTATCTATAAAATGGTCTTGGTTCAAAGTATTTCTCATAATTAAATTATGGTAATCAAGAAGATGTTGGTCCAACCACCAAACTCAAAAAATTCCAATCATGTACAGAATTTGACATGCTCGAAAAACTCAAGAAGTTACAATATCCCCCATTAAAATAAGTCATCCCCAAGCTATCAAGAAAAAACTAGATATGGCCTCAAACATACCCATCTCAATAAAATTAAACCATACTACCTCAGTCCAAAAGGGAATAGGGAAACTACCTCATGGCCTCCACACCTTAGGATTTACCTACCATGGTTATATCCTTACCCAAAATTCAAATAAAACCAATCATCCACTGACCATATTGAGACTCCAAGTCCTCCCATGATGTTTCATCACTCTTTCACCTTTTTAGTTCTTCACATTGTCACAACCTGACCCATACCAAGGCTCGAGTTACAACTACCCCAATCCCACCTCCATAGGCTAGGGGATGATTACTAGGACCAAAGGAAAAAAAACTCGGGGAGGACTTTTTCATATGAACTTGTACACACACACACGCAGACAAAATAATGAAAAATATCATAGGGAAATAAGTAAAAGAAGGAAATTTCTATAAATAAACTAAACATGCATGAACCACTAGATAGTAAAAGTATGGTATAGTAAACTGAAGGGATAAATTGGAAAAATAAACATCCAACTAGAAAGGTTCCACAACCTAGCTATAACTGGAAATGGTAAAACAGTTGAGGCATCCTTGCTTTTGGATCCCAAGATATGACCACCATACGTGGTCCAATCACCTATATCCTTATGCTCCTCTTATGTCACGATCAATCTCTCCATCTTCCACAAGGTCACATTAAGTATTGAAAAATCCCAAGTAGGAGTGAGTATAAAAAAACATAGTAGTATTCTTTGAAGGATCAAGGGAGCATCACAAGAAGTACTGAAGGGGGGATTAGTATATAGACCAAGGTATAAAAAATGGAGTGTATCTCAAACCAATAAAAGAGTGAAAGTAGACTCATGCAAGAACAAGGATCCATAAGTGGTGATAAGATGAACTTCTCATCGATTCTTTTCAACATATAGTGGGAGAGTAGACTCGTCCAACCAGGAGATGAAAGACATGGAAAGCACATGGAATACCATGTATGTCTTCACCTATCCCGTAAGAAGAGTAACCAAAACCCAAGGAGTAGGAACTATAAATAATATATATATATATATATATATATTATTAACAAATAAACTCAAATGAGAGAGTAAGAGGATATCAATCTCACATATCATCCCAAGAAATTGAGTAGCCAACAGTTCTAGAAGTAACCACTATTGATGACCAACATCCCAAAGATATTAAATGAACTACAAGTCAAAAGGACTCAATCACTACACCTTGATATTATCCACATTGTGTGCCATTTTCTCACCCTCTTGGTTTCAGGCCGTGTCATAAGGATGCATCTTGGTGGGAAAAGTGTCCCACTTCCTTGAGAGTCCAAAAGTATGTCAAATAATGCCTCATCACTATCACAAAGTTAATAGGTCATGTCATAAGGCCTATGACCCATACCCAGCCTGGATGGAGGGTTCGACAGAAGTCATCGGGTATCCGTGCCCTAGTACGTCATGCAGGATCATCACTCAGAAGTCGACAGGAACCCACTACCTAGCCTAGCTGGAGGGTACTGCCCAGAAAGTCTCATTGATGGGATCCACTACTCAATCCCACTGTAGCGAATCACAGAACTTCCATTGGGGACCACATCCTAGATCGATATAAGGTAAACCTAGAACTACCATCGGGGACTGCTTCCCAGCCCAGTTGGAGGTAAACCCAGAACTACCATCGGGACCACTTCCCAGCCAAGTTGGAGGTAAATCCAAAAATGCTCTGGCCATCCATACTAGATTCTAGCTCTTGTAAAATCATCATGGAACTATATCCATCCTTACTGAATGGAACCTCTCAGAAAATAATTGAGGAACACACTAGCCATCCTTTTGGATGGTACCTCTTGGAAAAGAATTAAGGAAGTCTATCAATCCCTACTTGAAGGTACCTCTCGAAAAAGTATGAGGAACTCTGGCCAATACCAACTAGATGGTACCTCTTGGAAAAGCATCGAGGAACAAACTATCCATCCATACTGTATGGTACCTCTTGGAAAAGCATCGAGGAACTCTGGTCATCCCTGCTAGATGGTACCTCTTGAAAAAGCATCATGGAACACACTGGCCATCATGGTTGGATTGTACCTCTCAGAATAACATCACTTCAAACATCAGGTTCCACCCCGAATAGACATCACACTCATAACATATCACAACATATCTTATAAGACACTATAGAGATCACCATTTCATTCCCTGCAGAATAAGAATTAGGATAGGCGACTCACGAGCCAAAATCCATGTTCATAAAGACATATGAGGGATTGAGGATTCATAGATTGGTACACGATGCATGTGGGTCCCACAAAATGTGTGACCTTTCGTCATCGTCTGGTCCTGTACCTATCCATTCTTGGGTACTAAATTGTGATCAAGTACCCCTAGTCATGCTAGTGTAATCCTAGAGTATTAATAATATCTAGTAAAAATAATATCAAGAGCATGATGCTCGATGTTGATTCAAAGCGAGAAAACATAATTTCACTGATACATCTACTAAAACATCCCCATAACATTTGACCGCATCTCAAAATACATCTTCTCCACTCTCACAAGAGTTGAATCTGGCCTAATTTGTGGTTTCTCTTCAACCACTACTGAAGGATCTCCCACTGATATTCCTTTCATGTTTCCATATTTAATGATATCCTGAAAAAGTCTCTGTTCTTCCAAATGGATCATACCGTTGTGATCCATGTGAAAAAACATGCAAGATTGACTTTTTATTCAACCCAATCATACATCCAATGGAAAATTATTATGTCATTGCATAGCGCTCAAAAGGTGTCCCATGGGCCCACACCTTTTTTCAGAAACAAAATATAAGAATTGAATCATTGCGATCCTCACAAAAAAACACGAGATCGAATACTCATTCATAGAAAATGGATATCTAGTGAAAAGGTTTCATTTCACCACAACACATGAGAACTAACCTCAGGAGGCCTGCACCTCATATTTTGTTTAAAAATATGAACATAGTCTTGAAAATTCCACAAAAATACTAGGTTCATGTCGCCTCTGACTGTGCATCAAATATACATTCTATTTAGGAGACTGTTCTGATACAAGAACCCCGAATAATAATAATTAAATTATTATTATTAAATTTAGTTGTTTTGTGCACAATAACCCTAAGAAAAAGACATAATAGTTTGGAACTTGTCTAAAAATATCTATCTCTATGAGAGGTATGTGTTGATGTATACGGCGTGACAAACGGACGACTATTTTGGGAGATTAGTCTTTTTCAAGCCCTATGGGCTCGATTCAGACCGATCCGGCACATTCTGGCCAGACCCGTCCACCTGGGTCGGCTCACTTTGGCTGACCCAGTTTTATTTTTCCATCCCACAGCCCAGTGCAAGTATTTTCCCACCTTTTCTTAGCCAAGCCAACATCTGAGGCCCACCCCGCTGCCTACGCGGCCCGCTAGCCAACCGGCCTGCCATAGGACCCAAGCTTGTCCCCTTGTCACCATGGTGAACCACGTCATATGCATCGATGCCTCCTAGGGTCACATTTTGTGACCTTGACATTCGTCGATCCTAGCCGCAACACCCCTCTATCATACCAATTCCATCGTATGACCCCAGTGCACCGGTCTCTCCATAGTGTGTCGCCGCCTCGCCTCAGCCACTTGGTCTGTCTCCCGATTCCACCTATAGTTGCCTCAGGACCCCAATCCACCACCCAGCCACCCTACTACATCGTACACCCCAACATCATGTCATCACATAACCCATCCATGCCAATCACTCAGTCGACTGGCTCCCATGACTGTCACCTCCACACGGCCCACCGCTATCATATGTCGTCACACTAGCGGCGCTCCCGTGGTCCCTTTCACGGACCACCAGGACTCCTCTGGATGCCTGATTTCAAATCCGAGGGAAAATTGGTGATCCCTATGATGTAGCCTTCATAGTACCAACCTATGATTGATGATTTGATGATCAATTAATTCCTATGAAAATGAGTGATGAAATACGTGGAGAACAAACAGATTTATAGATAAAAATGGATTCAAGATGGAGATCGAACAATGGCCTTATTCATTTGGTCATCATCTTGATGTTCAAAGCAGGGTATTTAATAAATAATTCATGAATAAAACAAGTAATTGAAAATAGATGTGTAAAAGTTAATAATAATCCTTACTTAATTGGTTTTTCATTGATGAAGTCACCCCCAGTGCTTCTGCTTCGATTCATTGAAGCTTCATTCTTGATTTGTTGAAGAACGAATGATATTGGAAGATATTGGTGGAGGTATAGAAATATAGAGTGAGGATTCGGGGGATAACATTAATCCTAAACATATAACTTATTAATTATGGAAAACACTACAACCCCCACCAATGGTCGTGGAATCTGAAAATCTTGTGAAAATATTTTTTTGTCACGCTTAGGTAAAACACCCCCATTATAAACTCAATAGTGTTCTCAGATTTCCAATCAAAGTTCCAATTTGAAATTTATTTGATTCAGCATTCAAGATAAAATAAATAAGTTTCATTATTTTATTTATGAATTTTCCATTATGTGACTTTTATCACAAAAGTCTCATGCTGACAAAATTTATGGCCCACCTAGGGTAAATGCAATGTTCCAGACACAACCATGTCCTCATATATCTTATCTGAGCTACTTTTTGAGAGTTATAACATCTCATTCACATGCATATTATGAAATATACTTACTATTTTTTTATAATTTATTCTATCCACACCGGGCCTCGAAATTTCACGCCATCTCAGAGCCTGGCTCTAGAAATATTCATAAAATTTTTTAAAGTATTACAAATAAAATAACGGGTCTCTACATTATTCCCTCCTTCAATATTTTCATCCCTAAAAAGGAAAACTAGTGAAACAACTCATGATACTGAGCCTACAACTGGCTCTCACACTCCCAGGTAAACCTACAGGTTTCTATTGTGGAACAGAATGGGAATCAAAGGGATGGAATGTCCTTATAAGGTTTTATTATATAGATGATTCATGTATAAAATTTCACATATCTCTTTACCTACAACTCATGGGAGATATATTGTTCCCCCTTTAGATATTGAGGTTAGGTTAAGGCAGTAAAAATATTGTGAACCTACCTTTTCTTACATTACTATTAGATCATTTTAAAGATAAACCACGTAATAGTATTACATATAGAGGATCCAAAGGTTTAGTGTCTTGGGAAATCAAGGACCATACAAAACAATTACAACATCAAGTATAAACATTTATTTAATTTCTTCTTCTCTAGATTCTTATTGGCATTTTTCCTCTCCTTAGTAAATTTAGCCACTTGAGGATATACATAAAATGGGGTGATCTAGAAGCCTAGTAAGAGGATAGATAAGAACAATATAGCATGTGGTGAGCATAATAATAACATGGGAAAACTATCATGAACATGAGAGGAAGCATAAATATAAGACTTGAAATGTGGAAATGCATATAAAAGAAACAGCATGTCTTAGTGGTTACTACCACACATACTTGTGAACCAAGATAGAATCTTTTTAACACGTCATTTCACATTTAATCATGAGATTCATCACTTTACTCAATGCATTGGAGTGCTGTATAATTCCGGGCACACCCGTCACATTTGAATATTCATATTGCGCTATATAATTCTGGGCACACCCATAACATCATATAATTATCATTTATCATGCATACCACAATGAAAAAATAGCATAAATGAACATAACTAACCCATGAAAAGGAATGGGTTTCATCTCATAAGAACATATTCAGAAACATTAGGTTCCCAAAATAAAGGGGGAATAACATACTTGACACAAGAACCATAAATCTTGAATGGGAAGTAAAAGGTGCGTTCTTGAAAGAAGAGTTCTTTTGGAAAACATTTTCTTTGACATAAACAATATTGGTAAGAATTTATATCCTAGAAAAGGAAAGAAAAATATGAACAAATGATTTTTTAGGAGTAACCATATCAAAAATGGAGTGAAAGAGGGAGAACCCGAAAGAGGGAATTTGGGTTCGAGAATTTCCCCTTACCTTGTATCCAAATGCTTCCTTCTCGTTAATGTCCTGTATAATGACATTATATTAATTAATTAGAAATCCAGAACCTTTTTTACATTAATATGGTTTGTTATGGTTTCATTAAGTTATTTTATGTGCCTTTGGATGAGTTATATATTTTAAAAACATTATTTGGGAATGTTTGTTTTTATGGTTTTCTTGAGTGGTTCACTTGTATTCTTAAATTAAAGTTCGGGTAGAACATGGGTAAGAATCCAGAATTGATATTACATGTTATTAATGATATTACAGTTGTTTTAATGATTTTATAATGAATCATATTATATCCATGTGGATGAATCATTAGATAATAATTAAATGGTGATTGTTTGGGTTAATTTGAATGGTTTTTCGATCATAATGAACTTGTTTTATTTTATCACTATTAATATGGCCATAAGTTAGTTCCAGAACTTTAAATAGAAGATGATAAATATAAAATTTTTTGGTTCAACCATAATAATGGTTTAATAACATATATAAATGTATAAATGGAAGAATAAAACTCTTCATTCTTGAAGGTGATAAATTAACACCTCACGAACAACGTTCTCTTTAATAAAATAAAAGGAAGAGGGAAAGGGGGTTGGATGATATAATATACCATTAGAATCATAAAATTCTATTAGATGTATAATACTGGAGTTACAATACCATTTGGATGAATATAGTTGGGGAGAGATCAATAACTGAACATGAACTTGAAAGTAAATTAAAGAAGAAGAGGGAGATAAATTACCTCTTAAATATTTTTCTTGAGATCCTCCTTAAGGAAGCTAGGCTTGGTCTTTTGATGAGACCAGAAGCTCTTGAACGTGGGATAGGGGCTAGGGAGGATGTTTGGGTAGAGTTTACAGAAGTCTTGGATCTTGACAGGTGTGAGGAAATGAGGGTGTGAAGAGTGGTTTTTATAGTGAAGGGGAGAGGGGTTTCTTTAATATACAATTCATTAGTTTATTAATTTTCCCTAAGACAAGGAATAGTGAGTCATACATGACCAAGAATAGTAAATAAGGGATGTGAGTTTGAGATTTGGGTGCTTACATCACTTGTGATGTCCGGAATAGTGGGTTTTAATTATAATGTATTTATATGGTAAATTATTGCATTTTACTATTCACCAAAAATTCAAGTAGTTTAGAAAAATCCCAAAAATTTACCCCTACCATTTTTCAATGTGTAGAATCAAAAAAATGATTCCATTTTCCAAAAATAATTTTCTAAATATGATTAATTTTATATTTAATTAAAATCATAATTTACATAAAAACAGTTTTTAAAATTAAAACTGATTTTATAGTGCTTTCAAAAATTATATAAGGTCTTATAAAATTATCTAAAAAATATAAGAAGTTGATTCAATAATTTATGAAAAAAATTTAGGAAAATAAATTTTCTTTAAAATTAATTAATTAATTACAATTATTTATTTATGACTTACAAAATACCAAAACGTTTACTATGGTCAAATTGTCACTTTCTAAGATGTCTAAATTTTATTTTATTATTCATGGGTAAGGTTACTCTTATGTTGGATGATTCACCATTCATAAGGGTAATATAACTATTCATAAGGGTATGTTACGATTCATAAGTGTAGGTTACTATTCACCAAAAATTATTTTTGTTTCATTAGACTCTAAAAAATATCTTCAACACAACTGTGTATGTCGGATTTCTGAAATTCAAAACATATAAGTGACAAAATTATGTTTATAGGTCACATAGAACTTAGTATTTCATTATGATGTGTTTTCATGTGATTTTATGACATGATTATAAGAAGTGTATTTCCATTGAAAAACTTTGGATCGTTACATTCTTCCCCCCTTAAGAAATTTCACCCCCAAAATTTTACTTTACACAAACAGGTGAGGGTACTTCTCCTTCATTGCCTCTTCTGGTTCCCAAGTTTCTTCCTCAAATGTACGGTTCCTCCAAAAAACGTAGAAAAGATGGGTTTTATTGTTTCGTAGAACCTTATCTCTCCGATCTAGAATCTTTACTGGCTGCTCCTCGTAGGAGAGATCATCTTCCAGCTGCACCACCTCTGAGTTTGGTACATGTGAGGGGTCAGGTATGTACTTCGTCAAGAGTGATACATAAAAAACATCATGAACTTGAGAAATATTCAGTGGAAGTACAAACTGATAGGCCACGACTCCTATGCTGTTAAGGACCTCAAAGGTGCCAATATACCTTGGGCTTAGCTTCCCTTTCTTCCTGAATTGCATGACTCTCTTCCATGGAGATATTCGAAGGAAGATTTTATCTCCAACTTTGAACTCCAAGTCCCTTCAATAGTTGTCAGGATAGCACTTTTTCTGACTTTGAGCAGATTTGATGTGTTTCTGGATGACTTGAACCTTCTCTGTCATCTATTGAACAAGATCGGGTCCAAGTAGCTTTATTTCTCCAACTTCATCCCGACAGGTTGGATTTCTACATCTCTTTCCATACAAAGATTCATATGGATCCATCTGAATACTCTAGTGGAAGCTATTTTTGTATGAGAACTCAACCAATGGGAGATGTTTATCCCATCCACCTTTGAATTCTAGAGAGAAGGATCTTAGAATATCTTCAAGCGTCTGAATAGTTCTTTCATACTGGCAATCATTTTGGGGGTGATAGGACATGCTGAAATTTAATTCAGTACTCCAAGAATATTGAAGGCTCCTCTAGAATTTAGATGTGAACCTTGGATCTTAGTCAGAGACAATTGAGAGTAGAACACCGTGCAATCTCACCACTTCCTTCACATATATCTCTGCAAGTTTTTCAAGCGAGAGATCTTCCCTAATTGTGATAAAATGGGAAGTCTTGGTGATTCAGTCAACCACAACCCATATCGCATTATTTCCCTTCGACGTCTTTGGGAGCCCGTGATAAAGTCTATAGTATCATTTTCCCATTTCCACATGCATATTGGCAATATATGCATCATACCTTTGGTCTTTTGTCACTCATCTTTAACTTGCTGACATTCCAAGAACCTTGATATATATTCTGCAATCTCCTTCTTCATGTTATGCCACCAAAAGTGTTCTCGGAGATCACGGTACACTTTGGTACTCTCAGGATGGATAGAGAATGTTGATCTATGTGCATTATCCAATATTTCCTTCTTTATCCTGGGTGATGAAGGAACACAAAGCTGTGTTCCAAACCAAATCACACCATAATCATCGATATGAAACTCTTGCAGCTTCCCTTCCTTTACTACATTCACCCTCTTTTGTATCTACACATCATCCCTTTGTGCTTCCTTAATCCTCTCTTGGATAGATGGTTGCGCAATCATTTGGGAAAGGTAGGATGTATCCCCTAACCTTATGATTTTCAAATCCATTCTTTTCATATCCATGAAGATATGGTCTTTCTCAATCCGCAGCATGGATAGAGTAGCAGGTTCTTTTCTACTTATTGCATCACCTACCTTTTTCGCCTTTCCAGGATGATAGTGAATAGAGAAATCATAATCCTTGATTAGCTCTAACCATCTCCTTTGACGCGTGTTGGGCTCCTTTTGTGTGAATATATACTTTGGGATCTTCTGGTCGGTGTATATGTCACACTTCTCATCAAATAGGTAGTGTCGCCAGATTTTCAAGGCAAAAATCACGGCTTCCATCTCTATATCATGTGCCAGGTAGTTCTGCTCATGGATCTTCAATTGTCATGAGGCATAGGCTATCACATTATGATTTTTCATGAGTATACAACCCAAGCCTTTCTTTTAAGCATCACTGTATATCACAAAACTTTCTCCACTTTTTGGTAGTGTTAGTACAGGTGCAGTGATGAGCCTTCCCTTTAGCTCCTTGAAGCTCCCCTCACATTCCTCTATCCATACATACTTTACCCCTTTCCTTGTTAACTTAGTTAGCGGGATTGAAAATCATAAGAAGTTTCTCACAAAATGTCATTAGTACCCATCTAATCCAAGAAAACTATGGATTTATGTGACACTAGAGGGCCTAGTCCATTCCTCAATCGCTTTTTTTAAGGATCCATAGAAATTCCCTCACTTGTGACCACATGTCCCAAGAACGTGACTTGTTTCTTCCAAAAGTCACACTTGCTGAACTTGGCGTACAACTTCTCCTTTATCAATGTCTCCAACACAAGTCTTAGATATTCTTCATGTTCCTCCTTGATCTTGGATTATAGGAGAATATCATCAATAAAAACTACCACAAATTTTTCGAGGTAATGTCTAAAGACTCTATTCATCAAATCCATTAAAATTTTAGGGGAATTAGTAAGTCTAAAGGGCATCACCAAAAACTCATAGTGCCCATACCTTGTTCAGAAGGCAGTCTTCTGAATATATTCCTTCTTCACCTTTACCTAGTGATAACCAAAACAAAGATCCACCTTTGATAAGTATTGATCTCCTCTTAACTGATCGAAAAAATCATCAATTCTTGGAAGAGGATACTTGTTCTTTATGGTGATCTTGTTGAGTTCCCCATAATCGATACACAGCTGCATTGTTCCATCCTTCTTCTTCACAAAGAGCACTGGTGAACTCCAAGGTGATGCACTTGGGAGTATGAACCCTTTTTTCAGATGCTCTTACAGTTTCTTCTTTAACTCCTTTAGTTCGATAGCATCCATCCTATAGGGACACTTTGAGATAAGAGTAGCTCTGGGTATGAGTTCAATTGAGAACTCAACCTCACGATTTGAGGGAATTCTGAGTAACTCTTCGGGAAATAAATCATTGTATTACCTCACTATAGTCATTTTCTTAAGGTTGGAACTTTCCTTCAACTCAACCATTTGGGTGAGGTATGCTTCTTCATAGGGAATCAACACCCACGCCATTGAAGTATTTTTCAAAGGAGATTAATGATCTTCCTTGCATTTGTAGAGGATCATGGCATGGTTCAGAATATGAAAGTATATTTTCTTTTCCCGATAGTTGAAATGTGCTCTATATAACAAGATCCAATCCATTCCCATTATAGCGTCAAAATCCACCAAGGGAAGTATTATGATATTTTCTGGAAGAATCTTCCCACATACGCCAACAGGAGAAGTGTCAAACACTTGGGTTGCAATGATTTCACCACTTGGTGTTTTTACAGATATCTCTGCTTCAAGTTTTTGGGGGTTTGATTCTATAGTTCATTCAAACTTGCAAGATATAAAGGAATGTGTAGAACCAGAATCAAATAAGACTTTTTCCATTCTTGAGTGAATAGGAAGTGTACCTTGTACGACTTCATTATCCTGCTCCACTTACGCAGTATTGATGGTATAAGCCTTCCCTTGTTCCTTTGTCTTCAGTGGTTGTTGATGCGGATTACCCTCGAGAGCTCGAGGTTTAGTGCACTGGTTTGCATAGTGCCCTAGATCCCTACAGTTGTAGCATTGAACCATGAGTGGTTCTCTCCTTTCATCGGCAACATTCTCTTTTCTTTTTGTGCCTTTTTTATAATCTTTATCATGGTTTCCTTTTATCCCACACTTTAATAATTTCCCCTTCCCTTTGAGGCAGTTCCCATGGTGCAACTTCCCACATTTTTGGCATGTGGGTCGTTGAGTTTTCTTCCCACTTTTTTCATTAGATCCTCCAGCTTGAAATTCCATCTTTCATTTCTTTTCCCCATAGCTATGGGACCATTCTCCAAACTCCATATCCACTTTGAGGGTACATCTAACAACTTCTTCATAACTCCCAAAGTCTCGAATTGCAAGATCCTTTCGAAGGTTTGGTTTTAATCCACTAAATAATCTATCAACTTTTCTATCATTGTTGATAACAAAACCCGAAGCATAACATGAAATCCTTGTAAAATTATCATCATAGTTTGTGACAGATTATCCTTCTTTTTGCTTAAGATCTATGAATTCACTCTCCATCTTCATGTGAAGTGTTAATCGGAAATACTTCTTAAGAAACATTATCTTAAAATCTTCCCATTCCATATCTTCAATTTCCTCCCTTGGCTTAGTGTTCTTAATCAAATCCCACCATTGATCAGCCTATCTATCTAGATGATAAACTGCTAGAGTCACCTTATCCATCTCATAATAGTGAATCACAGAAAATATCTTCTCCATGGAGTTGACCCACTATTCTGTAGCTAGTGGATCGGAGGATCCACTATATGTCGATGGTCATTGCCGTATCAAACATTTGATAGCCAGTTTCTCCCTCTTTGTTGAATGAGTATGTTCCCCATTATTATGGTTATTATTCATAACCTGAGATAATTGGGTAAGCATCACCATGAAGTTCTGAACTCCACCTCCCAAATCATTGGGGATGTCATTCGGGCAATCGTTGCATTGGCCCTCACAAGAGTTGTTGGTCGGATTTATCCTAGTTCCCACCATTTTCTAAAATAGAAAAGGTTAGAAAAAAACATAAGTAAATAAGTCTGGAATACAAAACTTATTCATTTGAACAATTTATACTAAAATCATAACATATGGGATCCCTATGTAAGTATTCTTGTGTGCATATTTGAACTTAGTTTCACGCTTTAGGTTTTCTCTAGGGTTCACTAATCCTAATTCCCAATTTAACTAAACCTTTCCTCTGATACCAACTATAGTAACCCTGCCTTTTCTTAAATTAATATTACATCATTTTAAAGATAAAAAAATAATCGTATTACACATATAGGATCCAAAGTTTTAGTGTCTTGGGAAAACTAGGACCATACATAACAATTACAACATCAAGCATAAACATTTATTTAATTTCATCTTCTCTAGATTCTTATTGGCACTTTTCCTCTCCTTAGTACATGTATCCACCTAAGGATATACATCAAATGGGGTGAGATAGAATCCTAGTAAGAGGATAGATAAGAACAATATAGCATGGGGTGAGCATAATAATAACATGGGAAAAAGATCATGAACATGAGAGGAAGCATAAATATAAGACTTGAAATGTGGCAATGCATAAAAATGAAACATCATGTCTTGGTGGTTAACTACCACGCATACTTGTAAACAAATATAGAATCTTTTTCATAAATCATTTCACATTTACTCATGAGATTCATCACTTTACCCAATGCATTGGAGCGCTGTATAATTCCAGGCACACCCGTCACATTTAAACCCTCATATTGAGCTATATAATTTCAGACGCACCCATCACATCATAACATTATCATTTATCTTGCATGACACAATGAACATAGATCATAAATGAACATAACTAACACATGAAAAGGAATAGGTTTCATCTCATATGAACACATTAATAAACATCGGGTTCCCAAAATAAAGGGGGAATAACATACTTGATACAAGACCTGTAAATCTTGAATGACAAGTAAAAGGTGCGTTCTTGAAAGAAGAGTTATTTTGGAAAAAAATTTGTTTGAAATAAACAATAGTGGTTAACATTTATATCCCAGAAAAGGAAATACAAAAAAGAATAAATGATTTTTTAGGAGTAACCATATCAAAAATGGAGTGAAAGAGGGAGAACCCAAAAGACGGAATTTGGGTTCAAGAATTTCCCTTTACCTTGTATCCAAATGATTCCTTCTATTTAATGTCCTGTATAATGACATTATATTAATTAATTAGAAATCCAGAACCTTTTTTACATTAATATGGTTCATTATGGTTTCATTAAGTGATTTTATGTGCCTTTGGATGAGTTATAGATTTTAAAAACATTATTTGGGAATGTTTGTTTTTATGGTTTTCTTGAGTGGTTCACTTGTATTCGTAAATTAAAGTTCGGGTAGAACATGGGTAAGAATCCAGAATTGATATTACATGTTATTAATGATATTACAGTTGTTTGAATGATTTTATAATGAATCATATTATATCTATGTGGATGAATCATTAGATAATAATTAAATGATGATTGTTTGGGTTAATTTGAACGGTTTTCGATCATAATGAACTTGTTTTATTTTATCACTATTAATATGGAAATAAGTTAGCTCCAGAACTTTAAATAGAAGATGATAAATATAAAATTTTTTCGTTCAACCATAATAATGGTTTAAGAACATATCTAAAGGTATAAATGGAATAATAAAACTCTTCATTCTTGAAGGTGATAAATTAACACCTCACGAACAACGTTCTCTTTAATAAAATAAAAGGAAGAGGGAATGGGTGTTGGATGATATAATATGACATTAGCATAATAAAATTACATTATATTTATAATACTATAGTTAAAATACCATTTTTATGAAGATAGGTGGGGAGATATCAAGAAATTAACTTGAACATGAATGGAAATTAAAGAAGAAGAGGGAGAGAAATTACCTCTTAAATCTTCCTCTTGAGATCCTCCTTAAGGAAGCTAGGCTTTGTATTTTGATGAGACCAGAAGCTCTTGAACGTAGGAGAGGGTATATGGAGGATCTTTGGGGAGATTTTAGATAAGTCTTGGAGCTTGATAGGTGTGAGGAAATGGGGGTGTGAAGGGTGGTTTTTATAGTGTACAGGAGAGGGGTTTCCTTAATATAAAATTCATTAGTTTATTAATTTACCCTAAGAAAAGAAATAGTGAGTAATCCATGACCAAGAATATTAAATAAGGCATGTGAGTTTGATATTTGGGTGCTTACATCACTTGTGATGTCAGGAATAGTGGGTTTTATTTATAATGTATTTATACAGTAAATTAATGTATTTTACTATTCACCAAAAATTCAAGTATTTTAGAAAAATTCCAAAAATTTAACCCAACCATTTTTTAATGTGTAGTGTCCAAAAATGAAGCCCATTTTTCAAAAATAAGTTTCTAAATATGATTAATTTTATATTTAACTAAAATCATAATTTACTTAAAAAACAGTTTTTAAAATTAAAACTGATTTTATAATGCTTTCAAAAATTACATAGGGTCTTATAAATTTATCTAAAAACTATAATATGTTGATTAGATAATTTATGAACACATTTTAGGAAAATAAAGTTTCTTTTAAATTAATTAATTAATTATAATTAAATATTTATGACGTACAAAATACCAAAACGTTTACTAAGGTAAAATTGTCACTTTCTAAGATGTCTAAATTTTATTTAATTATCCATGGGTAAGGTTACACTTATGTTTGATAATTTAATATTCATAACGGTCATATTACTATTAATAAAAGTATGTTACTATTCATAAGGGTAGGTTACTATTCACCAAAAAATATTTTTGTTTCATTAGACTCCAAAAAACATCTTCAAGACAACCATGTTTGTCGGTTTTTTGAAATTCAAAACATATAAGTGACAGACTTATGTTTAGAGATCACTTAGCACTAAGTAGTTCATTATGTTGTGTTTTCATATGATTTTATGACATTATTATAAGAAGGTAACTTCCATTGAAAAACTTTGGGTCAATATAAGGAAACCTCATCATCCCTTTTCATGTTCTCAAACAGCTAGAAGAAACTCAAGGGAAAGTTTTCCTTCCCAGCCGAACCTCTACATCCCACGTCATGACCGGAATCACTGCTTGTCCCTAGAACTGGATCTCATGATTCCCTCCTTTATAATATTCATCTGGTAAAAAACTCAAGGATATCTAGTCCCACAATATTTCTCAATCGATGTCTCACAATCAAGACTCTCTTACACACTCTAGAATCAAAGGATCCAACAACATCGACTGAATAAAAATTATACCCTCTTGCTCCACCAAGGTTAGTTGTAATGTAGTTAAATTCTATGAAACATCCTAAAATAGGTGATCCTATGACTTATTGTTAAGTTCATATTCTACAACATTTTCCTTTCCTAATGTATAGACTATCACAAAGTCATAATCATGTAGAAATCTCAACCAGTATCATTGTCTCGGGTTCAAGTCTCTTTGGGTGAAGATGTACCCGAGACTCTGGTGGTATAAGAAAGCCACAAATTGATCTCCCAGAAGACAGAATCGCCACATTCTTAGGTTGAATGCTACTTTTTTAGCACTAGGTAAATAGTTGTGTAGTTCTATTCACGGGTTCCCCATCACCTATACATGTACTTGAAAACTACAGTATCAAGACTTGACGTTCAACACGCAAGGTACTAAAGAACAGGGTAGGTGCATAAACTCATCCAAATGAAATAGGCTATAAAAGGAAATCCTGAGGAATACCCTACTTTTCTTCACCTCACTTTGAATGAGAGTAATCCCCAAAATAGGAACTCTGCCATACCCACTAGTGGCATTCCATGAAAAAGGTTTCTAAGTAGAAAAAATCCACTGGAAATGTCAGGACCTACTACGACACTCTTTTTCACTACCCTTCCATGAACGTGAAAGTTAGAGGGACTCTTCCACCACACCTCGATATTATCATCTTTTTTTGGAACTGAATATCCAGCATGGTTTTGATTACGTCAAAATAACACATCTCATTAGGGGAAGGACCCCTCTTCTTCGTGCATTCAATGCTCTATCAAAAAACACTGACACAAGGTTTCAATGACACCCTGCATCACCCTAGTAAAACCTCCAACAAAGAGATGGTACAAAAGAGAGATTCACATAGTAACTAATAAGTTCTACTATATAAATTAGAAAATACACATGGTGTACCTATTGTCATCTCTTGCTTTGTAGGATCGTAGACATTCAAAGCTTGCAGTTGTCTGTGGTCCCACCTGTCTACTTCCTGAGCCTGAAGTGGTCCGCCTGGAGTTTGGGGAAAGACCTCATAACATTTCCCCCACCTCAAAATCTTCTACAAGCACCACATCCTTGGGGACCACCCTGATCATGAAATTGTCTCTACTCTAGTGGTCTATATGTTGCCTGCCTGGTATTCTCAGCACATCTGGTTGGCCAGTCTCGTGCCATGTGACATCGCCCATCACAAGCATAACAATGGACCTCCACAGGTTGTTCCCATGCTATGCGATGCCTTTTCCCCCATAAGATTATGTAACTGATACCAATTATGTGGAGACCTCCTACATCGATATCTCATCAACTGACGCCTGCTTATTGTGGTCTACTTCTAATCTCTATTACGCCCACTACCACGACTAGTTGTATGGAATCACTCTAACTGAAATTTCTCTATCACCAGTGCCTATTGCAGCACCTCAGCAAAGGTGGGGATTCATAATGGTACTAAAATAACATGTATATCTCTAAGGAATCCCTACCCATAGTTTTGTGCTCGGAAGTGGTCGTCATGGATCATATCTATAGATTAGTATGTAAGGTCTGTGAACCAATTTTCATACTCATTCACCATCATCCCTCCCTATTGAAACTAAAGGACCTTCTAAATTCAAACGGAGCACAGGAAGGAGGGGTAGTACTCCCCATGAAATAGTTTCTGGAATTCATCCCACAAGAGTGTCCTCTCATCGTGTATTTGATTAACCAAGCTCCAACAATGTCTAGTTGCTCTATGGAAAAGGATGAATATCAAAGCCACCATTGGATCTGTTGGTGTTCGTGCAAGCCTAAGGAGGTGGACCGCTGACTCGAACCAAACCTATAGTTACTGATAATAAGTCTCACCATGGAACCTCAGTAGTCTCTAGCACTAGAACTCATGAAGTGCACCCAACATGCACACATCCTCATCCCGCACTGATGGGGTTGTTTATTTCTCAACAGGCGGAGGTGCTGCAACTTGTTCACTTAGAGAATGGGGATTGCATGATGGGTCATGAACCGAGGCCTTGTTGCTCATAGGTTCATAGTCATGAACCGGATCTAGCATCATGGTTGGATGTCATTGCGGATACATCCTAACTGTTATCAAGGAGTACATCGATCATATGAGCATATATATATATGTATATATCTATAACAACAATGGGGAGCTCACTCAAGAAGAACAGTAAAAGACTCATTCATATATTATGTATGTACCATTGTTTCCAAAAAAAGTGTCTTAGGGTTTTGACTCATCAAGCAACTAATCAGAATCTTGGTGAATGGATATATTATTCGACCATACCATCACTAGACTCCCTAGCCTGAGATCCACTCTCGAGATACTTCGACATTGTTTCCTTAAACCAAACCAATACCTTTTTAAGGAAACGTCCGAAAAACTTCACAAGGGTTGAGCCACCTCTGATACCACTTTTTCATGACCCAAACCATGATAGGGAACAACCATCAAATATCCTAATCCCACCTCTATAAGTGAGGGATTGGAGACTAGAATGGAAATCAGAACAAACTCAGGCAGGAATTTTGATGATGAACCTATACACACACACAACCAAGTCAATGAAAAAGTGTAGAGGGAATGAATTAAAAGATGAAAATTGTTATAAATAAACTTAACATTCATGAACCACTAAACAATACATGTATGGTAAAGTAAACTGAAAGGAGACATGGGAATTAATGCACACCCAAGAATAAAAGTGCCGCAACCTCATAGTAACTAAAAAAGGTAAAATAGCTTAGGGATCCCCACTCTTGGATCCCAAGCTATGACCACTATTCACAGTCTAAGAACACATATCCCTATGCACCTTTAATGTTAATATCAATATTCCTATCGTCTACAAGGGCACACCAAGTGAGAAAAATCTCAAGTAAGGGTGACTATAAAAATACTTAGTAGGATTCCCTAAAGGCTCAAGGGGATAGAAAAAGATGTACTGAAGGGGGGATAAGTAGATAAAACAAGGTATAGTAAAACTAGTGTAGACCATCCCAAAAATAGAGTTAAAGTAGGCTCATCCAAATATAAGGAGCTAGAAGCGATGAGAAGATGAAATTCCCATAGATTCTTTGATACCTATATTAGGAGAGTAGACTCATCCAACTATGAGAATCTAGACATAGAAAGCGTGTGCCATACCCCATGCATCTTCGCCTCTCCTGGAAGAAGAGTAACCAAACCCCAGGGAGTGGGAACTAGAAATAATATATATATATATATATATATATATATATATATTTCTGTGTGTGTTCTTGTGTGTGTGTGTGTATTCTCAACAAAGAAACCCAAATAAGAGAGTAAGGAAATCTCAATATCACAACTCAACTCAATAAATTTAGTATCCAGCAATTCCAGAAGTCACCACCATCGATGCCCAGTATCCCACACATCCTCCCTAAACTTCAAGTCAAAGGGACTCAGTCACCACACAGTGATACTATCTTATTTTTGTGTCACTCTCTCACCCGCACGGTTTTAGGTCATGTCACAAGGACGTGTCCTGGTGGGAAAACTGTACCTCATCCTTGAGAGTCCAAAAGTATGTCAAATCATGCCTTTTCACTATCACATATTCAATAGGTCATGTCCCAAGGTTGAGGATCCATGACCAGCCTGGTTGTAGGGTTCCACTCTAATCATCGGGTATCCCTAACATAGTATGTTGGGGGTCATCACTTGGAAGTCAACAGGGGCCCACTACCCAACCCAGATAGAGGTTTCTTCCCAAGAAGTGTCGTTGATGGGACCCAATGCCCATCCCAACTGGAGGGAAGTCTGAAACTTTCATCGGGGACCACTTCCTAGCCCAACTAAAGGTAAACCCGAAACTTCCATCGGGGACCACTTACCAGCTCAATTGGAGGTAAACTCATAACTTTCATTGGGTACCACTTCTCGGACAAGATGGAGGTAAACCTAGAACTAATATGGCCAACCTTGCTAGATGGTACCTCTAAAAAACGTACTGAGGAACTCTACTAATCCCTACAGGATGGTACCTCTTAGAAAAGAATATAGAAACACAATGTTCATCCCTATTGGATGGTACCTCTCAGAAAAGCATCTTGGAACTCATGTCATGACTATTGGATGGTACCTCTCATAAAAGAATCGAGGAACTCACTTTTCATCTCTGCTAGATGTTACCTCTCAAAAAATCATTGAGGAACTATGTCCATACATACTGGATAGTGCATCTTAGAAAAGCATTGACAAACACATTTCCCATCTAGTTGGATGGTACCTCCCAGAAGAACATTGTTAAATACATCAAGTGTCGCCCCAAATAGTAATCACACCTGGAATATCCTACATCGTATCTCAAAAGCCACTACGGAGGGCACCATCGCGTTCTACGCGGAAGAACACTTAGGATAGGCTACTTGCAATCCAGAATCTAAGATTAAGAAAAGGATATACAAGGGATTGAAGATCTGTAGAGTGTTACATGACGTTTGTGGGGCCCACACAACATGTGACTCTGCCTCATCGTCTGATCATGTACCAATCCATTATCAGGTACTAAACTAAAATCATTTACCCCCAGGCATGCCAGTGTACTCCCACAGTACACAACATATCTAGAAAAAAGTCTATCAATCGAATTATTATCAATGTTGACTCAAAGGGAGAAAATGTAATTTCCTTGATACATCTCCTCAGAATGCCCTAAAACATTTGACCGCATCTCTTCATACATCTTCTCCACTCTCACAAGAGATGAAGTTGGCCTAAGTTGTGGGTTCTCTTCTACCACTATAGAAGGATCTCCCACTGATATTCCTTTCATGTATCCACATTTAATGATATCACAAAAATGTATTCATGCATTCAAACAAAATAAATTGTTGTGACCTTGCAGAAAAATGTAAGATCGGCTATCTATTCACCCCAATTGGAAATCCAATGGAAAATTTTTATTCCGCAACATTGTTCTTGAAAGGTGCCCCATGGGTCCCATTCCTCGGTCCTAAAAAAATATATGGATCACTTCATTGTGATGCTCAGAAAAAAATACACGATATGGACTACTCATTCATCCAAAACGAATTCCTGGTGAAAATGATACATTTCACTGCAAGACATGTGAACCGGCCTCCTTAGGCCTGCACCTCACCTTTGGTTTAAAAAAAGAAAATTAGTCTTGAAATTTTCAAACAAAGACTAGGGTTGTTCCTCCACTGATGACGCTTGAAACAAACATTCTATTTAAGAGATATGTCTGATATAAGAACCACGAATAATAATAATTAAATTTTTATTATTTAAATTAGGTTTTTCATGCTCCCAAACCTCAATACCAATACTTAAAAGTACCAAAATGGTATAAAAAGATCCATATTAATGAGAGGGACACATGGACATAGACCGAATGACAAACAAATGTCTAGTTTGGGAGATACTGCTTTTTAAAGCCCTATAGGCTCGATTTGAACTGATCCGGCCCATTCTGGCCATACCCGTCCACTTAGGTTGGCCCGCTCTCACTGGCTCGGTCCTATTCCATTGGCCCGCGGCCCAATGTATAGCCTAGCTTAGCCCGCTAGCCGACTAGCCCACCTCGGGACCCCGGCCGGTCCCCTCATCACCGCGGCGACTCACATTGTGTGGGTCGCTACAAACTAGGGTCGTGCCCTACGACACCGCCTCACCTCCATCCAGGCCATAGTGTTACTCTACTATGTCGATGCTACTAGATGACCCCAGCACACTGGGCTTGCCTCAGTGCACCACTTCCTTGCCTCATCACCCCGTTTTGCAACCAGGTTCTGCGTCTAGCCACCTCAACACCCTAGTCCACCGCCAGTCCATCCTACTATGTTAGATGTCCCCAGCCACTTGTCACCTCAGAACCCATCAATGTCACTCACCCAACAATCTAGGTCCTCGGGCGGCTATCTCCACGGGGCATGCCACCTTTATTTTCCATCGTCATGCCAGTGGTGCTCTAGTGGTCCCTTCTACGGACCACCGATACTCCTCTGTATGCTTGATTTTATATTTGAAGGCATATTAGTGATCCCTTTAATGAGACCTTCATAGTTCTAGCCTCTGATCAATGATCCAATGGTCAATTAATGCATCCAGAAAAAATAGATGAACTCTGGGAAGAACAAACAGATTTTCAGATAAAGAGTGATTCAAGATGGAGATTGGATGATGGTCGTGTTCATTTGGTCCTCATCTTGATTTTTAAATCAAGTTATTTAACAAAGAATTATAGAAAAAAACTTTTAATTGAAAATAGAGGTATTAAAATCAATAATAATCATACCTCGATTCATTCTTCATTGATGAACATGCCTGCTAGTGCTTCTATTTCGATCTGTCGAAGCTTTATTCTTGATTCATTGAAGAATGGATAATAGAGAGAGTGAGAGAGAGAGAGAGATGTGGTGGGGGTAGAGAGAGAGATATGAATAAGGGCTAACCCAAATCTTAATCACTTAAGTGTTTATTTATAGAAAACATTGAAACCCCCACCAACGGTCATAGAATCCATAATTCCCATTCCCCCTATTTTTATGTCATGCTTAGGTAAAATGCATCATTATGAACTCAATAGTTATCTTGGATTTCCAATATGAGTCCTCATTTGAAAGTTATTTCATTTGATGTTCGAAATAAAATAATTAAGTTTAATTAATTTATTTATGATTTCTCCCCTAGGTGAATTCTCAAAGAAGTACCACGCCGAAAAAAGTTATTCCACATCTAGGGTAAGCCCCATGTTCTGAACTCAACTATTGCATCGTATTTCTGATTTAAGATACTTTTTGAGAGTTATCACATTTCCTTCATGTTCATAGTATTAAATATAATTATTTTTTTTATATAATTTATTTTGAGCACACCAGGCCTCATTATTTCATGTCATTTCAGAAGCCACCTCTAAAAATATTCTTTGAAATATTTCTAAGTCTTATAAGAAAAAAACCAAATATCACCATAGATCATACCCATTCCACATCATAAATCCATAAAAATCCTACACTGCATTGATTCTCACCTCATTTCCATGATACACATGACACCTATGAGGTGTGGCTTCTCAAAAGATTCTAAAAAGTCCTTATTCCTCACAAATTTTGTGAAACCTACATCACATCAATTCCCAAATGCCAATGCACCTCAGCAAGTCATGCATCCATCGATGCCCACATGAAAATACTAATTCTACACACCTTATTTATATAGAAATATAACACATCTAAACCAATGTCAACATACTTACCGGTATCCAGTTATTCCAAAATACATCTTGTTCACCTTGTTCACTCAAAACGGACATTCCATAAAAAGGCCATGCCAAAATAAAGAAAAAGAGAAACCTCATTCATTCCCATGGCATACCTCTAACCCTAACTGGATCACTAGCCTACTCTAACCTTGGAAGATCCAAAAACTTCACTAGGATTGAGGCCAGACTACCTAAATCTTCGACTCCCTATAGTTCTCCACCATCCATCGACCACTAAACTTACTATTGGGTCCCACAATCTCTTCTATGACACCATGTATAGTTAAAGCTCATCTACCAACTCTTGGAACTACCCCTTTCCATCCTTAGACACATGAGTCTATGTCTGCCCAAACTATTGAATGTTTGATTAGTCTTCTTAAATAACCTCCCAAGATTCCCAACCTAACTGAAAACTCGACACTCCTTCATTGCCTAATCGTACGACATCCACACATTCCCCAAATACCCGTACTTTAAGAATTCTATTGATGGCCCACTCTGAGGTGGTATAATCAAGTCCCTAGCATAACTACCCTACTAGAACTCCTCTCATCTTCACTTCCTATTATACAAATCATCTCCTCCAGCATCACCTAAATATGTAACCTGATTCGAATATAATAGACCCATCAAATTTCCCTCATCTATGAGTGTCTCATTCACTACCTCTAAGAAAGAGGCCAACTTTAATATGTTTTCCTACACCCAAATGGAATACTATAAACCACCCTCAAAACACCTCACCCTCAAGGTGTCGTTTCCCACCATACTGGTTGAAAAACGAGACAAATTGGTGAATTTCATAAAATATTCCATGATGGACATGCCTCCCTAATGTAGGCTCAAGAACTCCCATGTTTTTACCCTTAGTATCTTTGGGAACATGTTCTTGAGAACCTAGAATCAAATTCCTTCCAGGGTAGTCCCTCATGTATGCACGCATGAACCTGCATGTCCCACCAACACTTATCTAGTCCCTTTATAATATAAGTAGTCATATTCACCCTTTATCTTGGGGGTGTCTCAAGCTTCTCAAAGATCATATGCATCAACTCTATATAATTATCATCCACCTGTTGTCTTTCCTCACCCCAAAACAGTTGTGGGTGTTTCAATGGTAACTCTTTAGTTACATATTCCATTAAAGGAGTTGCTCCCTGAGCTCCACTATTTATACCCTTGATAATACGTACTAGGCTCACTCTGAGCTGCTCATCAATCCACTAACCAATGGTTTTCAAATTTGGTGTCTACCCCACCTACACTGGAGCATGTACTTGAGCCTATACCTAAGTCTCATGGTCTTCCTAACCCTCTAGGGCCTCATCCCAACCCTCAGGGGTCTCAACCTATGCATGATCCTACGACAGCACACCATCACCCACATGATGCTTTATTGGATCCCATATTTGTGGAATGCTGGTGAATATCAATTCCATGCCTAGAAATCCCATATAATATATATAAAATGCACATAGTGAAAAAAACAATAGGAAGCACAAACTCACAACCCCTACTCTCTCAAACCACGACCATGTCATAGGACATCCGACCTCTTGGCCACTTACTCACCCATATCCGAGCTAGATATCACATATAAATCTAGCTTCATGGACCCTCTACTACCCAGATTAGATTAGAGTGACACGTATCAGTCTAAGGTAAGATATTAAATTTCCACTAAAGAGAATCTAGGCATAAAAACACCACTTTACTTCCTTTTTTACATTTTAAGTATCTCACACACATTTGAATCGGGTCATACCCATCTTGATGAACTATATCACCACAATCAGATGACTATATATCCCAAACTAGTGATCAAAATCACCCCATATCATCATCCCTTCAAACTCTTATAATATCTAATTTCATACATATATATCACATTTTCAAATCATATACATATTCTATTTGGTCCACTTTCCATGGTTGGATGAGTAATATTCCACCAAAGAGAATCTAATAAGGAAAATTCTTCTTAGCGTACTTTTTTTGACATTTCAAATAACTCGACCCCTCTTAGCACAATTTGGGGGCCCAATAATAATCAAAATCATATTTTCATGGAACATAGATATATATATCTAAAACATCCTATGTTCCTAATAAAAAGGCCAAAAATAAACAACCACCCTTTTATATATCAGGTCAAGGGTTCATATTCTTCCTTTCCATACCAATATAAGGGTCAAAAGTCATAAAAAATAAAAATCACACCCAATTGAACCACTTGAGAGGGAAATAATATCAACTGTAAAATGGTTAAAGAAAAATAGAAATTCCCACCCTTGGTAACTTGATATTTCTCTCATTCATGGGGATATATGCACCCAAACACGAGTTCTAAAACTAGTTCTAATGCATCCTAATATTCGGTCTACCATAAACTAAATATTAAGACCCAAAATATGTAAAATAAATGCTATGAGACCATTTTTAGTTTCCCGTTCCATTTAGCTACCCAAACAATGATATGGTTCAAGTTCCATGGGGCCTTAGGCGCACCTCCCTGTATGCAAAAGGCTATCGTTTAATAGCGAGGGAGTAAATGGGTGATATTGGGGAGATTATACCCTCAAGTGATGATATATTAATGGTATAAATAGATATAGTAGTGGGATAAAGGAAAAAAGAGACTCTGAACCATTAACCTATATATGGAGGAAGCATAACAATAGTAACATAAGCAATAATAATAACAACAAACTCAAAATAAACAACATGCATAATTAAAAAACACAATATACCATATGCAAAAAAATGCATCCAATATTGGTTATACAGTCAATAAAAAAGGGGGTTTTCTATAGACAGCCTCTTTATGTACATATACACATACTGATAAAGAAAAGAAATTTTAAAAGGAAACTCTAGCTGAGGAAAGAACCCATGGTACCTTTCCTTCCATCCCATGCTAAAGAGCCCAAAACTATGGTCCACCTCTTGAGCCCGAATCTTTATCGGAACACAATTCTATAAAATCAACATGTATATAAAAGGTCCCATGTAGGGTGTAAGAAAGAATCTAAGTATTCTTCCACTAATGTGTATATCTATAATTAAAAATGTGTGTACTAAAAATAAATAAAAGAATCACTGCACATCATAAATACAAAATTGATTCCCTTGTTATCAATAGCCATAAGGAAGTAATAACCAACTTCAGCCAATGTCGATATAACTATATTATATATTATACTTAGAATAAATCCCTTGGAATACCCTGATGTATAAAAAATTGTATACCCCTCCGACACCTCATGAAATAGTATCTGGAACCATGTTTCAACTGACACCTCATGTACAAATCAAGTCACTAACATCCCAAAAGCATGCCCAATAATCCATACATATTCCCTCTGACCCCTGATGAAAAGTACCCATAATCTCAAAGCCCGATTTCCCGAAGTAAAATGATATTTATCCTTCAAATTAATCATAGACCAACAACCTCAAGTGTCGTGATCCTCATCCCTCAACCAGTGGTCTCAACACCATCATTCGGTGGATTCTCTCCATCTCTGTGAATTTCTATGTCAAGTTCCTCTAACCATTTTCCTAGGCCACAACTAATTGGGGCCTCTACCCATACAAGTATCCAATACCTCCTAATCATATGAGTCCTATTGTGTGTGCATGACTCCAAACGGCACATTGGCCAACACGGGTGAGTGACAATCACCAAAGAAATCCCTAATACACATCATCTGGAACTTCCTTCCTATACAACCGTGTCGATAAACCTGATGGTCAACACCATCCAACAACACATAGGCCTTTCCCATATCCTTAAATCATCATTTCCTTATACCATTGACCAATTTCCCCAATCGGTGATCAGCATTACCCAATATGCCTTGGGCCAAGCCTGCCCTGATGATTACATCATTTCAATCCAAATGGACAACACCAACTCAATCCTCGATTCAAACCTATAATGTTCCCATAGAACTCAAAATCAATTTAGATATATATATATATATGTCAGCTCAATTTAAATAAAATAAACACCCCGAACTAAACTACCCAAGGTCCAAATCCTCTCACTAGGTTCAAACCATTGGTAGTCTTGATTGATCATGCCCATAGGCATCTCATGGGTTAAATTAATTAATTAAAATACTACCATTATATTATGAGGGTCTCACTCAGACCACCCAACTGAGTTCTCAAAGCCTCACCTGCAAAATACTTAAGAAAAAATGGGGAAAGATAAGAACCACCTACCTCATGTTGGTAGACGCTCACATGTCTGATCTTAGCCTCTAACTCAGTCTGATTTAAAAGAAATTTACATTTTAGATGAATTCCCTAAAATTTGTTAAAACAAATTGAATGGATTTAGAAGTCTATAATTGAGATAAAATAAAAATATAAACAAGATTATTTGGATCCTTAACGATATGCATCCAACACTACATATGGATCGAGAAATGGAGTTCGGACGTGGAATATGGATCAAAACCTAAGAGAGGTTGATAAGTAGGGTAATCCTCTATTGTGCATGGGTGAGGGGGAAGAAGATAAAGAAAGAATAAAATGGTTTATGGGTAGTTTATAATTTTAAAACTTTTAATGGGCCGCATAGTTAGAATTTATGATTTGGAGAACCATACGCTAACCGCGTGACACTCACTTCTCAAACACCGAGATAGCATGGTTTATGAGCACTATTTTACAAACCATGAAAAAACCTTGCATGAGCCCTCTGTAAAAAAATTATAGGTCCTTTCACAGTCATTATCTCCCTCCTCCATAGTTTTTCAAACCTTTTCAATGTATTTGTAGGGAACATGGTTTCACCTAGGAGGTCGTACGGTTTTTCTAAACCTTTCACCCCGATTTATGCACCCTATAATTTTTGGGTTTTTAGGCTTCAAGACACCTAAAAACCAAATTATATCTCATGAAATATGAATATAGTTAAGGATAATCTAAAAACAAGTTCTAAGGGTAAAGGAGCTCTTGGAATTAAGATATGATTATCAAGAGAAGTGTTAGTCCACCCACCAACCTCTAAAAATTAAAAACGGGTGAGAATTCAACCTACTCCAAAGACCCGGGACATTACACTCAAATTTATTTATTGTGAGGTCTCATACTATATATCTGAGTAGTATTTAGGATACATAATAAATATAAAAAATTCTAATTATAGAGACCAAACTATGCGAGTATCAGTCATGATGGAAATCTTGGGATGGGTAATATTTAACAGTGGGGAATGCATTATCTACTATATATGAGAGCATTCCAAAGAGTGTTACTACAAAAATTAGATACTTGGTATGAAAAATAAAATCATTATTGAATATATTAATTTCAATCTATAATGTTTATATTATTATGATAATTATTTTAAATATATTTTTTTAATAGTATTCATAATTGAAAATAATTTATGTTTTATGATACTTTTAATACAGGCATTGGTGCTGAAAAATCACAAGAAAATAATTAACACATATCATCTAGGAACAACCATGTTAATAGGTGAATGTAATGTTTTTGGTGGATAGCCTTGTACATGTATTATTTCTTATGATGCTAAAGTGATGAAACACTATATGTTATAAATGTAAATTTTTATTTAAAGTAAAAATTATGTTTGATGAAAATTATTTGATGTGATATTAATAATATCCATCCCTTTTTAAAAGTAATTTTTATATTATTGACTACATAAAGTGATCATTTTTATACTTTGGTGAATGTTATAATATTTTAAATTTTAGTTAGTATAATATTCAGTATCATTTTCTTTAATTTACTTATTGTGGTTTAAACCAATCCAATATAAGAAATGTTACCAATAAAATCACTAGGTATTTCAATGAAGAATTAAAATATAAAAATGACACAAATCAATGAAAATATATAACTTATAATATAGAAAAATTAATATCCAAAGCTAAAATAAGTAAAAAATTATTTCCTAACAAGTCACTGTAATAATTTAGGAGAAGTTTCTATAATCTCTAATAATTAATGATTCACAACAAGTTTTAGTAACAGTTATGAATAAAAAACATGGGTATAATATAAGACAATAAAGTAAAATACTATATTATTATATTATATAATTAATCCTTACATGATAGTAATAACCATTAAATATATGTTAAAAAAATTGACCAATAAATTGTTTTCTATTACTGATATAATTCCACATAATTAAATATCCCAATATTATATGATAATATATGCTAAAAATAATGTTTTTGAACAATTTTGTACCCTATGATATTGTTTATAAATCAAATATGGTATAATAACTAATTTTAATCTCTTTGGTTTATGTATATAATAACATGTAATACAATACATCATGTCGTATGAATATTTTAAAACCATAAAAATATCTCATATTGTACCCTATAATATTTTAAATGCATTATATAATATGTATTATGTGTTATGATATACCTAATTGCATTAAATTATTGAAATAAAATTCAACCATTCCATATCACATCCTATGATATATTTATATCATACAATACAATGAGATACCATAACTTATAATATCCTTATATCATATATTAGGATATCATGTTCTTCAATATCTATCAAATTTTCTAGAAATATCCAAAATATCATCAGATTGTTTCTAATGTCACTTATGAGCTTATTATACATCTCATATGACTTTAATTTAGTCGAAAAAAATAAGAAATAATTTTTGGTATAATTTTTAAGATGTTAATGATCAAAATTATAAATACAAAGTATAATAAGAACATACAACATCTCAATTTATCTATATATTTTATGTGTTTCATAAATACCATCATGAACTTTCCAATTTTATTGTGCCTCCTAAAGTAATACATTAACTATAGAATCATGAATAAAATGTATGGGGCTTTTAAAATATCCCTTACATGGCAATACCTCACAGAAAAAAGTTGAATGAGAGTACTTAAATAGAAATTTAGAAGCAAAAAAAGATAAAATATAATAACTAAAAGAAAATCCTTTAACCAGGTTTGGAAAAATAAACCATATATCCAAGGATAGGGGAAATAAATATCCATATTGGACAAAAATATATTTGAGGGAATCTTTTTTTCACTAGACACTCTATTCATTTTAAAGATAGATTTAATTATTACCCACTAAAATATAACAAAAACATATAAGAAACATATATACAAATAAAAAAAATTCTTTATTTTTTAGTTATAACAAATTCACTTCACTTATTGTTGTAATTTAAAAAAACTATATTGTTGGGACTTCTAACCCATGAACCCTTTATGTTATAAGAAAAATGAATCTTCACTCTATAATCCCCCATAAGTATCATATCATGTTTGATCGGTTATAGTTGAAGATTGGATCAAATTTACATCTAAACAAACTTCCAAAAAAGTTCTTCATATGAGGGTGTTCAAATACTATCATATGATTAAATATTGAAATTTATATCACATTTAATATTATTACTTTTATAATTAAATAGTATCCATAGGGTTGAATCATTTCAAAAATGATCAAAAAATAATGGAAGTACATTTTAAATATTAGAACATGTGTTTCCATATTAATCCAAATCCCTTAAATTTTTTAACACATCAAAAATCAATGTAACATAATATAACATCATAAAAAATCATAAATTATTTATATACTAAATAAATCGTAGACACTATAGAATAATCAAAATACCCATTTAAAACCTTTAAATGGTTATGTTTAATAGTAATAATATATTAATATCATAAAATATAATATGTGTTGTGTCTTGAATTCACTATAACACATCTTGGGTCGGTAGTGACTCCCTGTTTGTCCCCAAAAACCACCTATAATAGGTTGTAGTCAGAGGAAATTTAGGTTATATAAATGAAATATTGGAGGTAATAACTTATTTAAATCTAAAAATGAAATTAAATTTACCAATTAATTCTAACCTCTATAGATTAAATAACCCCACTATCCCAACATTTATATTGGAACTCGTGTAAATTCATACATCAAAAATAAAATAAAACAAAGTGAAAGTAAATAATAATAAAAAATAACTCCTAAAGAAGTTAGTATCTATTTAAATGACCATTAATTATCAATTCACATGCTAGTAAGGTCCATCTTGATCTCCAACACAATCATGTAAATTTATAAACACAGTATATAAAAGTGGGGGTGAGTATACAAGTATACTCAATAAGTTCTCTCCAAAAGAATTTTTGTGTAAAAGGGGAATAATCATACTATACCTTCAATGAAACATTCTCACATTCCCAAATTAGGTGAATCTACTAACCCAACTCACCTAAATACAACTCTCTAAATTCATATACAATATAGGTATAAGTAAATAATAATAATATAACAATAGGGATACCCCACACCCACTTCCCTACTCATCCAGTCACCCTTACATTCAAAACACATATTCCTCAGTGCACCCATCCCTTTATATATCCACATACCAAAACATACCCAAATCCCAAACTCAGTATACCATAACCAAAAACTAATCCACATTATAACATAACCAAATTTCCACTACCATATAACCATGACCACATTACCACTACCACAACTAAAAGGGAGAGTAAGAGATGGGTAGTAATCAGCCTTTGACTCCCAGTACATTCTTGGTATTAGTTTTCACCTGGTACCCAAATATTTATATGGTTTTTGGTTAGGATATCCAACATTGGTGGTGGTTTGTAATAAATAACACAATGTATAATTATTTTTAATAGATCACAATACTTATCCTAGGATCCCCTCCCTATCAATTAATCTTTACAACCACCCATCACTCGCATCATCACTACCAAAAATCTAGTACCACTATGTCGAGTCACACAATATAAGTCAACATATCAACCATGTAATTTAGTTATTCATTTACCACATCATTCCTTCCAATTCATAAAAATTTACCAGTTACCATATATTTTAATTATTGTATTAAAAAATTACTCACATCTATTCCTTTATTCATTACACATATTAACATATATATTATCCCATTAATCCTTTTTAATTCATTAATTCCTTAATTCCATACCCGCATCTAGGGAATGAATAATATTCTTAATCTTACCGCATCAACCTTCCTCATCAGTGTCATAGTACCACATTCTAAATCATCAATTTATATCTATTGAAATTCCATATTTCATACAACCAAATAAAGTAACAACAATATCAAATATACCTCAATATTATTTACACCCCTATAATACTAAATTAATCTTATATAATTAATCAACCTCAACAATCAATCCAAAATAACCTAGATCACATTTATTCGACACTCTTAGTAAATAAAGAAGTGAGAGCTACCAAATCACATACCTCAAACTGATTCTAAAATCATTACATCATCAAATAATGATGTTTGGTTCTAAAAGCCCCATATCCTTAATATAAAGAAAAATTCATATCAATATTTATTTAAAAAAACATACAAATCACTTTTCATAAACCCTTATAATGGTAAAATATAATAAGGGAGAAAAGGATTAAGATACAGATTCCTTAACTCATGTGGAATCTATTTCACAGTACCATTACCTCAAAAGTCTACCAAGGAATGACAAAAAAACTATCAAATACTCTCAAGGTATCTGTGGATCATCATTTAGGTTAATGAACGAAATAATATAAGGGATAAATGATTAAATTTATAATTAAATGATTATAGTCAAAACCACAACGTGTTTCTCTAAACTGCATTTTTTGTTGGGTTGGTAAGTTTGATATGAAAAACAGGGTGACAAAAATATTGAATTCCTATAAATACATTGAAAGTTTCATTTAAAACCCCACATTTAAAAAAACCACAATTCATTTAAATAAATCACAGTTTGTTTTCCTCAAATTTCATTCAATCCATGAGATTAAACCATGATTCCCCTCAAATAATCATGTCATTTTTTAAACCACAATAATAAACCATGATGTGGTTCCTCACTATTTACAATATTTGATAAAATTAAAAATAAATCTAAAAAAAGTAAAGACTATGACTATTTTTCCCCAACCATGTCATAGTATAAAACATCATAATTTATTTTTACTCATCATGGGGACTAGTATATCCTTAAATACTCTTCCAAAAACTGTGAATTCATTCAAAATTTTGGCCATCAAGTAATTATGAATAAAAATAAAAGTCATCATGAATAAGGGGTTGCGACATGGTATCTCCAAAAACAACACATTTTTCTTTTCTACTACAAAACAACTCTAAATTCAATGATTATTCCTTCAAAACCTAAAAAATCATAATGTAAATAAAAATAATTTTTAGTACAATATATTTGGTACCTCAAAAATTATTCTTTTCCTTGAGATTATAAAAAACTCATGCAAGTAAATAATTATCTAAAATTAATCCATCTTATGTGATACCACTCAAATAGGAATCTATTCATCAAATGTATTAAGAATAATAGGCCAACCAAAAAGGATAAAAGAAAACATCAAGTACTTTATCTCAGAATGAAATCTAAATTTCACTAAAAATATCATGGTTGAAAATAAATTTCGGTATTAAATCTGTAAATTTGACTCTAACTCCAAGGAATGCTCTGAAAATCACTAGGTCTCCATAAGGAAATAACCAAAGTAGTAGATCATATATGAATAGAATTATCCTAATAGTCTTGAATCTCTATAGGTTTCTCGAAGAATTTTGTATTAGACTTTATATAAAACTCTACCCAATAAATTACATGATATTTATTATGACTATACCTCTGATTTTTTAATATGTTCAATACATCCAAAACTCAATCTATCCAAGATGAAAGAAAAAACCTATATGTCACTTCACTAATCCATTCTGACACCTCAAATGGTTTAAAAACATAGTGGAAACTTATCAAAACTATATAATTATATTTATAATGATGTGGATAATTATTCATAAATTCATTATCAATAATCATAAAATCTAAATGTATTATATTTTGAACAATATAATACATTTGGTTCTTTTAAGTATCCTTAATCTAATTTCAAAACACCAATATTATCAATTTTATAATCTATACCAATTACGAACTAAATATCACTAACTTTCTAGTAACTCTATGATATGAAGGTGATTTTCAAAACCTCTTATATAATGGCTAAAATGCTTCTATTTAAATGGATAAGTGATAACTTCTATTATAATCAAACTCGATCAAGTGAAAATGTTTCACCCACAAACCTTAAAAATCTTGAACACATGTATACAACATATCCTATATCATTTAGACCATATGCTCTATCTTCCCATCCATCCAAGGGTAAACTATTATGATGAGTTATAATTTATAACTAAAATCACATGGTAAACCCTTCCATATTTGAAAATTAAAGTGTTGATTTTAATGAGAGATTTACATCCTTGAGACTTGGTAGAGCCTCATACTTCTTCAAAATTAAAAGTATCCAACTTGTTTATCACATTTGACTCTATAATAGGGAGGAACTATGTTGACTTCTTTACTTTCTCCAAAAAACTTTTGATATTGATATATCCTCTTAATGATTGAAGAACCCCTATCAAAAAATATATACGAACATATCCTCCCACTTTCACTGTGTAATATCCAATGGATAAAAGAATGCAGTTAAAATATTATGATTAACCTTTACCCACTTATAGAAAAAAAATATCAAGATATAAACTCCACTCCAGACTTCGCCATATTGGGCCACCAATGCTTAACCTTCAAAATATGATACATCTTTGAAATATATAAACACACTATCAGGGGTTATTTATGAAATACATATAGAATTACCCCTTACATATCCCATGAGATAAATAGATTCCCTTAAATAAAACTCAATTCTTATCATCTTTTTTCCATCTATCAAGAGATTCTTTATAAATAATGTGATCTCTCACCACCAACAGCTTTGGATATTATAATTGATATCCCTCCACCTTCTAAAATAGAGGAGAGTACACCATTATCTAATATAGAAAACTCAAATACTAAATTCCTCAATATCTAGAAAAAAGGAATAAACACCCTCCATATTCCTTCACACATCACTAAACCCATGTATAAAATCATCATACACCTTCTTACTCAGTACATTTGTAATCACTTTACCTTTCACTAGAGTATAAAAACCCTAAAATTTATATTCTTATAATAACTACACTAATTTCTTTTAATATAAAATTATAACTCACTAAGATAAGATATACCATAGTGTTTTTTTATTTATGAACACCATAATGTTCTCTTTGATGGGATTATACAATTGGATCTTCAATGAAAATACCGCATCAACAAGCTCCATATCATGGGTGGTGTTATGATATTCATGGAGATATAGCTTCCAAGACCCATATGATACCACCACATTCTCTTACATAAATAAAAAACCCAAAACAATATAGGAATAATTAGAGTTAACTTTGAACAATAGTCTTTCCTTGAGAAAGTGAAGGATGGGGGTACTGGTAAAATTATCCTCCATGTTTTAAAACATCTCCAATAATTAATCTATAAATATCACATTTTAGATTATTTTATAAAGGTAAGAAATTTTATTTTAATTCAAGATAAAATAAATATGAACCACCTGTATTAAAAAAAATTAGATCAATAAAATTATATACCACCGTAACATTATGGGGTGCCTCCTAATAAAAAACTTCCTTTTTTATATGGTTTAATCACTACTACAAAAATAAACTTTAACAGATCTAGAAGCGGCCTTTATCAGTGTTACAAAAATTCAAATAATTTGAGTGATGTTAAAGGCATAAAGATTTTATCAGTGCAAAAAAAGTTTTATTAAAGGCCACCTTTAACAGTGCTAAAAAAGAGTTGTTAAAATGGACATTTAACAATTCTTTTTTTAGCGCTGTTAAAGGTCCCTTTTATCACTACTTTTTTATCTTTGTTAAAGGATGGATTTAACAATTCTAAAAATCACTGAAAAATTCCCTACAAATAAATGGTATATAACAACATTCCACACCCACCCCCCCCCTTCTTTTATGCTTTTCACCCCCCCCCCACCCACCCCTTTATTAGTGCTTCCCCCACCCCTTTATAAACACTTTAGATAATTCCAATCTCCCATGCATGCCCCTAACTCCAACGAGTTTCAAACCCTAAACATCTAGCATATACATCAAATCCTTTCCACTCCCCTACACTATTTTGTTTCACTTTTTTTATATAACTATATATTTCTATATATTTCATGAAATTTTTTTATCCATATTTATATATATATGATTATATATATTTTTTATATATTAATAAATATATTTTATATGTAAATATTTTTAATTATTTATTTATAAAATTAAAATTTTATATGAAAATATATTAAAAATATGGATATATTGTGATATATTTGATTATAAATAAAAGTACATTGTGAAAATGATAAAATTTAAAAAACATAATATCAATATGAAGGTAATACCTAGGAATAAATTTAGTACCCACCAAAAAAAGGGAAATAAGACCCCCATAAATGAACCTAAAAATACATTGAATGTTAAAAACTCAGGGTAAGCCTTCTAAAAACTCAATTTTGGAGACCTTATGGGACTGTTTTGCATCAAAAATGTGACAGAGGTTTACCTGTGTCAATAAGAGTGTAATTAATATACCAAAATTCTATTTTATATGTGGTAGAGCTCAAACAGACACTCGAATCCAAAGTTATGGTTTTTTGAAGTTTGAGTTACATTTTTAAATTACTTTATCTTTTATTATATTTTTAATTTTTTTATATCTTCGAATTATTATTAAATTATTATTACTCGATAATAATTATAAAATTAGTAATTAAAAATATTTCTTAATTATTTTATAAGCTATTTTCACTAAAAATATTATATATTAACTATAAATTCTAATTTACATTATCCAAAATATATTTTAGAAAATATATTTTATATTTATGTTAATATAAATATATTTATATATAAATATATTATTTTTAATGAAATATAATTTTTTTAAGTATAATTATATCATTTCTTGTAAAAAAGCACAGATAAAAGACCTCATTTATCAGTTCTTAAAAAATGCTGATAAAGGCCCCCCTTTAACTGCACTTTTTTTAGCACTGTGAAAGACCCCCATTAAGAGAACTAAAATTCTATGTTAAAGACCCCCTTTAACAATTATTTTTTAGCACTGATAAAGGGGGTATTTAAAAACATTTTAATATAGTGTTGTAAAATCCCTAGAAATTGATAAACCCGTTTTTTGTAGTAGTAAATAGTTACACCCCATTGATGCATGAAATATGCTATAAAATTCACCATCAGTATTTAGAACATGTACTTAAAAAACTTTCAATATATTTGATATTATGGAATAATATTCAATTCTTTACTCAAAATATTTTCATGATCCTCCATTATCCATGAATACATTATGATATCTTTAACATGTATCAGCATGAACTCATTCAAATTTTCTTAAAACACCAATTTCATCAATTACGTGAATAATTCAATTGTATTTGGGAGTCTAAATGAAATTTCAATGAACTTTAAATTCCTATATTTACACTGTAATGAATTGCATAAAATTTCATTCTCCTTCAACCACATCAGTTTATTTATGGACTGTAATTAAATCTTCAAGAACCATCTATATCCCTTATTTTAATAAAAAAAATTCCTCAATTCTCAGAAGTGGAGAGTGTTCCTCACAATCATCATGTTTAATATCCAGTAATCCATGTAATTATGTAACCTGGCATACTTTCTTTATAAATTTCATCAGAGATCCCCATAAAGACATGTTAGTTTGAATAAATCCCTTATAATATAGATCGTCAAACTAAATTTTTAACTCTCATATCTCTAAATTTTCCATCCTATAGGGGGATTTAGAAATCATAGATACTTTTTATTATAACTCTATCCTAAAATGGATCTCATGCTGAGGAGGAAGTGTCCCAATTAATTCATGGAATACATAAAATTAATTTCCAAAAGTTGTGAAAACTTATCTATTTATACCTTTTAATATGTAAACATCAATATTGAAAACTTTATTGCTAGATGATCCAAACATATATGATCTATCTGATGATATCTTTAGCCAATGACTATCACACATTTACCTCCAAAATTAGTAAATATCACCCATATCTATTAGCAATAAATAAAGGTTAGAATATGGTATAACCAATCCTTCCCAATCATTAAATCATATACTTATATTAATAATAATAAGAACCATCCAACCATTTAAAATAACACTATAATCATCTCACATCCCCAACAAAACTTCATTAATCTAGACTAACCCCCAACTAATATAGATAATACCAATGTTCTTAGATATTGGTACATACCAATCCCCAATGTTATGAATAAAGAAATTTCAATAAATAATTCTAAACCTCCCATGTTATTAAATTTATAAGACAAGGTATACTATACAAAAATGGTTCATCATTTTATATCTGGTGTTATTTGTACTGGAAACACCATCCCATGTAGTTATCCTCATTTTCCACCACCACCTTGTCACCTCTGATATAAGTCACCACGTTATATGTATATAAATTTATGTCCTTAAGGGTGAGATATATCATTATGTTTTCCCCTAAAAATTTCATCTCATGTATTCCATATAATATCCTAATAATCTAGTCACCAATAAGTCCAAAGAGAAAAATTGTGATGGGATGTTATTTAAAACTACTAGGGTCCATCAATTATCACAAAACTAGCTCCACTCTAGACACTAAGAAATTTAGAACACATATACTATCAATGAATTCATCCGTTATAGAAATATATTATGATACTTTAGTTTCTAGTATAATTATAAGAACTTTAATCCCCATAGAAATGGGTGATAGAGGTCTAAGGGTGATTTCTCAATGGGAAAATCCTCAAATAACATGATAAATGTGAACCCATCTTCATATATCCACCTTATAAAATTTTATAATGAATCTCTGATTGAAGAGAATATATCCAAACTCATGTCTTCTCAAAAACTTCATCTTTCATAATCATCATAGTCTTAGTCGGAAAGGTGAATGGACTGAATTTATACTTAATTTGTAGATTCAAGTCTCTCTAAAAATGTCGCATTCTCATATCCTCATCTAATAAAATATTTAGATAATAGTGTAAGTGGTTCATGAACATCCTCCTAAAGTCCCACATGGTAAAATATCCTAGTCATCTGATGAGAAAATCCTATCATTTTACTACTATCATTGTCAAATACCAAAATTGGTTCCAAAAATAAATCCTAAACTTCTCCAATATAGTCTTTGAAGTGTCTCGGTCAGTGAGAGAATCCACCATTGTTGAGTTTTATGTTTAAAACAAATATACTCTAAAGGAATAAACTATTATAACAATGCTTAAATTACCCCAAATGTAATCTCCACCTTTTAAAGTAATCTCTTAATCTACTGGTCTAAAATAGATCCCTTATACCTTGGAAAAGTTTTCCACAAAAACTAATGCATATTCACCCTCTAACAATCATCATCTTCAAGAAAAATACACTAATTAATATGTTGTTCATCCTATTGAAACTCTCTTAAATAATATACATGTGTTCATCATCTACCAAATATGTCTACTAGAATAAAATGTACATTAAATCCCTTGATATGGAATAATTTGGTGTATTTTAATTAAATTTATTTTAATCCCTAATAAAACATTATCATCATAAACACCTATGAAATCGAGGATAATGTGGGAACTATACTTATGTTTTTTACAATAAAATCAATACAATTATTTTTATGTACATTAATTAAACTTATCATGTACTTAAATTATATTATTGGTCCCTATATTTATTTTATATGGTCACCCTAGATTATATCACATGTCAATATTAGATAACATTGTTTCACTTCAAATATAATGAAATAATCATCACTTCATACCCTATATCCATCCTAAATGATAAATATCAATCTAATACTAATCTATCACAACCCAATTTCACAAGAACACCTCCAAGTATAGTAGAGATTGCAAGTGTGAGCCTCGAATCCCGTCTCAAATAGGTCATGGGTGGGATACTAGCATTGAGGATATATAAATAAAATATGGGAGGAATTACTCTATTTAGTCCCACGAAAGAATGGAATTCCACCAATAACCACCAACCACCATAGATAAAAAAACTAAATTTCTTAAAATTAATATAGTAATTCATCTAATTTCATACATCCCAAATTAAATACAATAACCCTAAAGCAAATACTAGTGAAATAAACAACTCTGAAAGAATGTAGTATCTCATTTAATGACCTTTAACCACTAATTAATGAGCTGGTATGGTATATCCTGGTCTATGAGACCATATAAAAATTATATAAAATGATATATAATAGTAAGTGTGAACATATAAGTATATTTAGTAGGATATTCTCAAGATACTCTCATGTCAATGTGTATAAAACAAGTTAAATATTCAATAAATAAATAGTTAAGCCCACCCATGATCAAAACCATGGCCAATCTATTTACCCAACTCACAATAAGCCTACTCTGCAAATCCATATAGAATATAGGTAGAAGTAGATTATTAAAATATAATAATATAGATACCCATACCCAACTTCCCATATTTATTAAGAAAAACTCACATCCTAATGGAATATTTCATAGTTCTCCCATACCTTACCATATGTGAATACCAAATCATACCAAAAACAAAGAAAACTAATATCAAAACCATGTATCTTGAATGAGACGGGGAGTTTTCAACCTTCTAGTTCCACTTTATCTTGGATTTTAGGTGCTTACCAAATACCAAAAAAAATAAATGGGAATTAATGATGTTATTAGACTCGAGTAATAGTGTGTAAGAAATAAAAAACATACAATGATACATAATATCTCATAAATCTCATCATGAGGTCACAACTCTATCAAGTCACATCTCCAATAATCCCATCATCCACATTATAACTACCACATAACTACTTTAATTTCATATAAACACACAATATTATTCGACCCATCATCCAAGTTATTCACATAAAATTTTTCCACATTATTATTTCTAATTCATAATTATTTAATTTTTACCACATATATCAATTACTGTATTAAAAAATTAATTTTTGTTCTTCTTTAATTCATTATATATTTCAACACATATCTCATCTCATTACTCCTCTTTAATTCATTCTTTAATTGATTCCATATTCATATCTAAGGAGTAAATAACATTCCAAATCTAGCCACATCAATCTCACTACATAAACACTTTATCAATGTCACACTATAACATGACCAGTCATCGATGCATATCTATTATAAGCGTATATATCTTTGAGTCATAGAATATACTAATGATATCAAATACTCCACTATATTCTTTACGAACCTCATTTATTCAATTAATTTTATATAATTAATCAATCTCAATAAACTACCTAAAGAACATAGAGGATGCTAATTCTATTTAATAGCATTAAACCCTCACTCCCAAATGTGGTGAAAAAAAACATAATCATTATATTTCTAGATTTGATACTGATAAATGTGGCAAAATTTTAGCCATATGAAACATACAACATCAAATAGAAATATTTCATAACTTATATACCTAAGGAAATTTTAGTTTAATAGTTATATAGAGTTATAAAAAACTATTACATAACAATACCAATTTATTTCAGTGATCATTTTTTAAACTATACCATTATTTTATAATTTCAAAATTAGTCGTCAACATGTCCCAGAAAAATATTCTCACATGAAATTTTTTTGGTAATAATTCATTTAACATCGTTCTTCATACCCCGAGGAAATAGAAAACGTAATACGAGTGAGATAAGACACTCAGTAAGGGACTTGAGAATTAATAAGTGAATTTTATTAGTGAGAATATGATGATTATAAGGGTATTATAACATAATAAAAGTTCATGGTCATAAAATTATAGAATTCATACCCACAAAAACATGGATCATAAATCATGATACATGGAATAAATATATAACATAAAACAAGATTCATATAAGTGAATAATAATAAACCATTTAAAAACAATACTTGAGTGAAGGATCCATTGGAAATCATAAATAACATTGAAAACAAATATAGTTATCATGAAACATAAAATATTCATCTTGGGAACACCTAAAAAGATAATTATTATATATTTTAGGAGTAATATATAACCAATAAACATCATCGCCTCTTAGGAGTAAATTATAATCAGTAAAAATGATCTCTTTACCCAATTCACTGTAATGTTTTAATAGACCCACCTATTATTGGTTTATATCATAAACACCCATCCTTTTTTATAAAAGAACCACCCATAAATCATCCAAACATATTTCTAAGTAACATAGAATTAAAAATTAATTTATATACTTTTAATAGTTAACCTACCACCCTCGAAAATGACCATCATTCCTTTTTATCTTGATTAACCTGTGGAAAATTAATAGTTTCCATGATAATATCTTTAAAAATTATCCTACACCATTCATGGAAATAAATTTAGTTGTAAGATAAGTTCATATTCCCATTGAATCATTGGAATCAGTAATTGATGATAACATAAATTAAAATATCTTTAAAATAATATTTAAAACATTTCATGTAAAAATAGGAAAATACCCTTTCCCTTCGATACCTTTAAAAACAAAAAATTACCAAAATATAAAAAAAAATTGTTTTCCTTAAAAATAATCATTTAATAATATAGATTAATCTATAAAACATAATATTTATAACACCAGGAAAATTTATTCAGGTCATAAACATTAAAAATACACATTCTTTTCATACTTTTTTAAAGAGATTCAAAAGTGACCCCTGTGGAAAAATATAAGAAATATTCCTTAAAACCTTTTAAAAGAAGATAAAACATCATGGAAAATACATTTATTAAATAATTTATGTTTATAAAATAAAATTATTTAAATAAGATAAATAACATCGAAGATTTTTTTAGATAAAAAAACATTAAAACCTTAATGAACCATTTTTTAAGAAATACCATTTAAAACCTTTTAGAACCCAAAACATTTGAAATCAATAAAATAATAAAGAAATATAAAATTAAAAAATTAAAAAATGTTTCATGATATTATAGTTAAATATTAATTATATATACTATATAAATTATATAGGTGAATCAATTAAAACATGTCTCAGAGAAGGAATTTTTGGACAAAAAACACTTACAACTTGGGTAATGCTTGAATCAAAATTCCAGTGATTGAATAAACATAACATGATTATGTAAAAACCATAATTTATTTGAGATAATATGTGAAATTACATTCATGGGGTAGTAATTACACCTGATAAAATAAAATATTATCCATAACATGAATTATGTCTCAAAGAATTAAAATTGAGGCTATGAAAATCCTTATAAATTTTATCACATTTGAATCAATATTTTAGGAAAGAGAAAACTTCAATGGAACTTTAAATATCATGATAAAAGATGAATACGTGATATAATATTTCAATATTCCATATATACACCTAAATAATGGAATTAATTTCATAATACTAAACATGTCTAAAAGAAATAGTATTCATATGAATAATCCTTACAATGATTATATCACTTAAGTGAGAATTAATCATTAATCTGGTTATTTAAAAAAAAATTAAACCACATAAAATAATTTAAAATAAAAAATAATAGAATAATATTTCATTTCACACATAACTATGGAAAAAAAATAAATGATGAAGTCTTATAACCTAATGAAAGGAAATTGAGTTAAAAACCCCCTCACCTCGAGTACAGACATTCTAAGTACATCATTTACATTACAACATAATGAATTTATATTAAAAAAAATTTGTTTAATAAAACTTTAAATGTTTATTAATTTATCAAAAAACTATTTATTTCATTTATTTCAGTGTAATATTTAATTACTTAATCATTTATATCTAATTTTGGTGTTTTGATGTTTTTCGTTACCTAATTGCAAAAATAATTAAATATGTTGACCATGATCAAAGTGATAATTAATTCATTATATATATTATATTAATCATGAAATAATTATAATGATTATAAATATAATTAAATTTCATATCAATAAATGAAAAATTGTTATGAAAAATAAAATACATTAGCTCGTGAGGTGGTAGTCTACACATACACATTAGAGATGTTTTTAGTTTTCATTAGATAGAAAATAAAAAATAAAAAAATATATTATCTTTAAAGAATAATTATTAGTTTTAAAATAAAATATATTTATTAATTACATTCCCATGGCCTTTCATGAGGGGAATTTTTTTGAATAATAAAGTACACCGCTGCGTGGAGACGGCAGCCCATACGTATGCACAGGTGGTAATTCTTTATTTAGTGATAGGAATGGTATGAAGATATATGATTTAATATATTTAATGAATTATAATTATAATAATAATATCATATATATATACATTAAATTCATCATTATAAATATCCATTATAGTTAGTGGTTGAAAAACAAAGCACATCGCTTCGTGGAGGTAGTAGTTCACATATACACACGAATGATGTTTTTGATCACTATTTGATTAAAAAAGAAATGGGAAAGGGTTATAAAATTGTCATAATAAAATTTAATTATAATATAGATACTAATTTTATTATATCATCATGGTTTAATTTTATTTTAAGGATCTAAAAGAATAAGAAAAATGAAAATGCTCAGTTAAGAGTTATACCCCTTCTTCAGAAAACAACCTTTGGATTACACCTTAAGGCATCTACGTTGGTCTTTTGAGGATAAAATATCTTATAGTTCATGTATATTAATTTTATGATGGTATTTTATTAGTAAATATTTTATATATAGTTCTCAAGAGGTGTGGGTAAATGAGGAAACGGGGTTCTCTTTTGCAAGCAAGTAGAGGGGTGCCCTTGGAATTACTTAATGTAATAAATAAATATAAATTGATTTGTAAGTAAAAGTGAAAAAAAATTAATATAATTATAATCTAGGATTATTATAATTAAAATTAATATCAATAAATAAAATTTATACATTTTTTTGCTATTTTAACCCTTATCTCTTAGTTTTGGCCCCAAGTTAACCCTTTTAGTGATAACCTTGATATTGGAGTTTTTTACTAATTAGGGGTCATAAAAGTGACTATAAAATAAAAATTTATCCATGAGAGGAAAATTGTTTATATTATTGGCCATATATATTTCAATTGTCTAATGATATTATTTTTATTAATTTTAAATAATTTTAAAAAATGTTATTTAGCAAAAAATTCGATTAATTTCATTTTCATGACTATTCATGTACTCTGACTTTAAAAAAATAAAAATAGAAACTTAATTTTTATATAAACTTTTACAACATCACTAATTACTACATTTATCTAAAAATCATGTAACTTTATAAATCACTGAAAAAATATTACTTTTAGAGTTTTTTAAATCATTTAATTAATTTTTTTATGCATTCACTTGTATTGTGTCAACATTGCGTGAGAATTTAAGGTAATTATTTCATCGAAAAGAATTAAAATAAAATAAAATAAAATAAAAATAAATAATAGTTTAGAATACTATTTATATCTTAACATAACCGCCTTTTATCCATATGTAAAAATATTGGATATATCAAAACAAAGAGTGGAAGTTTTGTAATTATTCTTTACTTAAAATAATATTAAGGTCATTATTAAATGAAATGGAAAAAAGTTGTAAGATATTAGATTATTTTATGATCGTGGTCGAAATAAAATCATCCATTATAAATAAAGTGGGCATTATATATATTTAAAAATCCTCATCACATTATTTTTAAACTTAATTACATATTTTACCCTTATCAAGGCAAAAAACTTTTACAATGATTACTATTCAAGATGACCAAAGATAATGTTAACTTATTTAAAAAAAATGTTGATTTAAAATATTAAATCTATTTTATCAAATTAAATCCCAATAATTTTCGAAATCAGTTTTAAAATAAACCGATAAAACGTGATGAAAAAACCGTTTTATATAGAAATGCATTTTAAATTTTAAAAATGTTTTTATAGTAAAATTAAGCATAATTTTGATTCCAATTATAATAATTATATTGTTTTTAATAAAATTGGAAAAATTAAATTTTAAAATAAATTAAAAAAATTAATTTTTAAATACTTGAATAGAAAACACACTTATATAAAATTGGTATTTTTTCACTATTCACTAAAAATTTAATTTGTTCAGAAATATATCAAAATATCAGAATAAGATAATTTTTATATTCTTATAAAACAATTATATCATTATTATCAAATAAAATTTCTAGATGTAGAAAAAATTATTTATAAGATTCTCTCAAAAAAAGAAATAAAAATCATGTTCGATTAAAAGGTATTGGTGAAGAATAAAATAACCATAATAAAAATTGATCTTTAATTCCTAAATATTTAATAGTAAATTTATATTAATTAATATAATTTTATATATATATATCATAATTCAGTTACTCTTATTCATATTAACAAACTCAATGGCTAGGTTATAATGTTCATGTTTTAACAATAATATTTTGTGGCTTATTTAATCTCAGTGTTGTCTATTGTATACATTATAAAACATAGTGTTCTTTTAAAAAATTGGGTTATTAATTTCTACCCACACCACTTGACAAATTTCATTCTAAAAATTTTATCTTGAGCTACATAATTATGGGTTTAACATTTAAAAATATTTTTTTTTTTAAAACCCACATTGTAAAAAGGGTTAATAAAACTTTTTTTTGAAAAGAGTGAATGGAAAATATGAAGTTCATCTAGAATAAAAAATAACTATCTTTACAAATAGGATAACATTATAAAGAAGAGAAAATATGGACATGGTGGAAAAAACTAATGTCACTAGAATAATAGAGAGCATTGGAGAACTTTGATGATAGGAACGTGAATGATCTTAAAAAATTCATTGACCACAAAACCATATACCAATGATGTGAAAATTACATTGATAAATAAAAAATAAATTTAATGTGATGTAATTTTTATTTTAATACAATTTTCATATAGTTTAATAATTTAATTGTTAACTAAACTAAGAAAATATGGAAATATACATGATTCTCTTCAAATCTATAAATGCAATTTCATCATTTGGTTGAATGTTTTTACAAGATTTCACCTATATCACATCTTATATTTCAAAATATGAGTATCCACAATGAATATTTATTATGAATAATTCATAAACTTTTTAATATATTATTGGATTGAGAAAATTATGCAAAGATAATACTCATGTATTTACTCAATCCAAATGGTTTTCACAATTATAATATAATACCCAAAATGTATAAACCTTAATATTATGAAATATTAAATTAATCTCTAAAATTTCTATAATAACACAAAAGTTCAAAATTGTATCATTCCATAAATAAATAAACCTACATCCCAATTAACCTCAATAACCTCAACATTAACTAATATTTTAACCTAAAAGGTCATCTCATACCTTTAATGTTGAAACCTCACAAATGTAATAACATTATTCTAAAATAATCCTTCACATTAAACCTAATGGTTACATATACCTCAACCCAATAAAATATCTCTCAAAATATAATTAATCACTTTAAAATCTCATTACTTCAAACCCAAAATGGGGTTTAAAATCCTTTGAACTTATTATTAACCTTAAACTTTTGAACCCATGACGGTGTCCAAAAATATTATATTAAACTCACTCAAGAACATCATAATATCAATATTTATCTAAATCGTTTCTCTCATGCCAACTAAAATAGCCCTAAACTCGCACTCCTATAGTCGGTGGTAAAAATATAATTTTTACATTTATGGATTTGATATAAATAAACATGACCCAATTTTAGATGTCCAAAACATTAAAAAAATAAATATTGGATCACTTACATGGATAAACACCTTTTATGTTTAGAGTATTATATAATTAGTACAAACTCATATATAATAATGTACATGTATTCAAGTGATCATTTGTTTTCTACTATACCTAGATATTTTTATTTCAAAATAGTTATTTAATATATACCATAAAACTCTTCACACATGAAACCATTCTATAAATAATTCATCTATCATCATTCTTAAAATCCTGGGGAAATATAATACATAACAAGGTTGAGAAAAATTACTCATTAAGGGTAAACATAATCATTAACAATCGAATGTCATGAATGAGAATAAGATGACAATAAAGATACGATAACATAATCAAATTTCATGATCCTAACATAATATAATTCACACCCATAAAGACATGGATCATAAATCATGATATATTTCATAACTATTTAATATAATACAAGAGTCATATAAGTTAACAATCATGAGAAATATGGGAAAATCCTTGATAAAATGATCTAAAATCATTGAAAAAATAGAAAGGTATCTTGAAATATCAACCATTAATCTTAAAATAACTTAACTAGATAATTACATTATATATTAACAGTAAAATCTATTGTCTCTTGGGATTAACTTACAATTAGTTAACTTCATCTCTTAAAACAATGCACTGGAGGGGTTTAACGCACCCACCCATTCTTATTTTATAACATTTCCATCCATACTAGGTTTATAATAGAACCACTAATCAATCATTCATATAGGTTTCCAAGAACAATAAAATTAAAAAAAACATTTATAAGATTTCAATTTTCAATGTAACATCCTTGAAAACAATATTAATTCCTTTTTATCTTGTTTAACCTGAGGAAAAGAAATGAATTCCATGATAATATCTTTAAAACACCATCATACACAATTCTAAGAAATTAATTGAATATTATTATAATATTATATCCCTATTAAATAAATATAATAATTAAAATATGTTGACATAGTTAAAAATACCTTTAAAATAATATTTAAAACGTTTCTCAAAAAATAGGTGAAAATACATTTTTCTTTTAGTAACTTTAAAAACTAAAAATTCCCAAAAATATTGAGAAAGGATTTTATTTAAAAATATTAGTGGAAACATGTAAAGGGATGTTAAAGAAAATATTTTCATTGATTTGGGAAAATAATTTTTTTATAAATATTTAAAATAGATATTCTTTTCAAAGTTTTGTAAAGAGAGTCAAAAGTGACCCATGTGGAAAAATTTAAGAATTTTTACTTTAAATATTTTTAAAATAAGTTCAAAGTTCATGTAAAATTAAATTAGGAAACAATTTATGTTTATAAAATAACTTTATTGATGCAATATAAACAACATGAACGAAGAGTTTTGATAAATGTATTTAAAACCTTAAAGAAATTCCTTTAAGGAAACCCCATTTATGAACTCCTAAAACAAAAAATAATTTAAATAAAAAAATAATATGGAATTTAAAATACCAAAACTATAAAAATATTGAACATATTATATTTTAAGATATGTTATATACACCATATACAAGAATATAGGTGCATCAACCAAAAAATGTCTCAAAGAAATAAATTTTAGATAAGAAACCCTTTCCACTTGCGTAATGATTGAAAAAAAATCAATTTAATGAATTAAATTAACATGATTCTATAAAAACCATAATTTACATGTAATAATATATGAAAAAACATTCATGTTGTAGTAATTAAAACATATAAAATAAAACATGATGCATAATTTTTATAAAATTTTCATCAATATTTCATGAAATATAAAACTTTATAGGAAAATTAAATATCATTATAAAAGATTCATACATGATAAAATCTCTCAATAGAATTTAAATACACCTTATAAACGGATGTAGATGCATAATATGACTTGTCTCAAAAAACAATATTGGGATGAATAATACATACCAATATCATATAACTGAATGAATAATTAATTATTTAGTTGATTTTTTGTAACAATTTTAAAACCACACAAAAAATGGAAATGCAATATCATATAATCATAGTCCATTTCAAACATTATCATGGCATAACAATGTCAATAAAGAAGTGTTATAACATAATGAAATAAAATTGAGTTAATAAACCCCTTATCTCGAGTCCATACTATCTATTTACATTCTTTTCATTTCTCAATAATAAATTTATATTGATTATTTTCTTTTTTAAGAACCTTTTCCAAGTTTCTTACATTATCATTAAGCTATTTATTATATTCCAGGTGTTTTGAGGGTGTTCTATTCATAATTGGAAAATGAAATCAATATAATGACCATGGTCAAATAAGATATTGTTCCATAATCAAAAAAATAGTAATAATTGCATATTTATAATTGTTATATATTAAATACAATTTTAGAGTCATTCATGATAAGAAGTTATGAAAAAAATAATACATCACCCCATGAGGTAGTAGTCTACACGCATACATGATCAATGTTTTTACTTTTCATTGGATTGATAACGTAGAATCAAAATAAATTATTATATTAATATAATAATTATCATTATATAAAAAAACATCATTAAATCCATCACCATGACCTTCCAGGAAAGGTAGTTTTTTGAAAAACGAAGCACATCAGTGCATGGAAATGGTAGTACGTACGTGCACACATGCATTGATTATGTTTTTAATGATTGAAATAGAATAATGATATATTATATATTATATTTATATAATAATAATTATTTAATTAATACCATATATATAAATTAAATCCATCATTATAAATATCCATGAGAGGTAGTGATGGGGGAATGAAACGAATTGCTTTGTGGAGGTGGTAGTCCACACGTACACATGAATGATGATTTTGTTCCACACTTGATGGAAAAGGAGATGAAAAGGGTTTTTACCATATTCAAAATAACATTTCACTATATTTTAGAAATTTATATTATTATATAATCGTGATTTAATAATATTATAACGAGGTAGAAGAAGAACTAAAATTAAAAATGCTCAGTTAAGTGTTATAACTCTTATTTATAAAACCACCATTATCATACATATCAATCCTTATATTCTAGTCTATTTATGAGACAATAGACTCTAGATAATATATAAGATATTTTTTGAGTGATTTTATAAGGTATTTACCAAGATATAGTTCTGAAAATATGTGAGGGACATAGGAGAAGAGGTGACCTTTTATAAGTGATATGAGGGGAACCCTTGGAATTAATTAAGGAACTTTTTATTGAAATATAGTGAAATATGATATATTTTAAATATAGGATGTTTACTATTATAAATTATATCATAAAATAAAATTTTACATGGTTAGGTAATCTTTTAATCCTTATCTATTTGTTTTAACCCGTCATTAAACCGTTTGATAATTACCATGATATAAAAAAATTTACTCTTTAGTGGTTAGGAAAGTAAATATAAAAGGAATAGTGACACATAAGTGTAAAATTGTTGATATTATAGAACATATACCTTTCACATATCCAAATATAATATTTTTTATGAATTTTAAATTATTTTATAAAATATTATTTAATATAAAATACCATTAAAGTATTTTTTGGGACTATTCACATAATTTGACTTCAAAAATATCAAAGTTGTAATGAAATTAAAATATAAACTTATAAAACATCACTAATTAATTATATTTATCTAAAAAAATTGTGACACTATAACTCACTTGAAAAATTTAACTTTTCAAATTTTTAAAATCATTTAATTAATTTTTCTACTCCTTGCACAAGTATTGTTCTAGATTTTTGTAATAATTTAAGGAAATTATTTAATCTCTATAATTTTTAAAAGTTACCATAATAAAATAAATTCATTCATACTTCAAAAAAATCATTTACAACAAAACGTAACCTATTTTATCTGTATGAAATAATATTAGATATATTAAAACAAAGAGAGTGATATTTTGTATTTATTATTTACTAAAAAATATAAAGGTAATTATCAAAGAAATATGGCACTAAGTTTCCATATATTAAAATATAATATGAGTATGGTAGAACTAAAATATTTCAATATGAACAAGGTAGGTGTTGTATATATTTTTAAAGAATGATCACATTATTTTTAATAATAATTACCTTATTTACCCTTATAGAGGTGACAAATATTACCATGGTTAGTATTCATTATAACTAAGAATAAACTCGATCTATTTAATAAATTTGGAAATTATGATTCTCTATGTGGAATCCATTTTATAAAATTCAATTCCTATAATTTTCAAAAATTACATTTAAATTAAACCTGAAAAAATGTATTTTAGAAAAATGTTTTTTTTAGTATAAAATAATGTTATTTAAAAAATTAATCATAGTTTAAATTTCGTTGAATTTTTTTAGATTATGATTAATTAAAATTAAATAATTAAATTATAAAATCAAATTCAAAATAAAATGGTATTTTTTAAATTCTTGAATGGAAAAGTTAGTTTTCTATAAAATTGGTATTTATCACTATTCACTGAAAATTTAATCCTTTTCGAAAAATATCAAGATATCATAATATGATATTTTTTATATGTTGATTTAAAAAATGATATAATTTTTTAAAAAATAAATTTTCTAAAATTGGTAGATATTAATTATAATATTCTATCACAAAAATAAATAAATAAAAAATTTGAACTAAATTTATTTTTAAAGAAATAAATGACTTTACTAAACCTTTAGTGCTTATTTCATAAGAATTAATCAATAAATTTCTATTAAAAAGGAATGTTTTATATATTTTTCATATTTAGGTTCCTCCTATTCATATCCACTAATTCAAAACCTACATTATAAGGGTCGTATTTAAATAATAATTTTTTGTGGTTTGTTTATGCCCGGTGTTGTGTGTCGTATACACTGTCAAACATAGTGTATTTTTTAAATTCTCAGAATATTAAATTCTACACCAACATTAAATAATTTAAGTACCTTTCCTAAACCACCTACCTTAAATTGATTATCAAATAATCTTTCATTAAATAATGAAACATGGTTCTCAAACTCTCGCATCCTCATGAACAATATATATTCCAATAATTCATATCAGTACATAATGTCAATAACACACCAACCACTATATAAAAACCCTTAATATAGAATAATATAATAAAGGGGAAATATCAAGATGAAGATACATTAACTCATGATGAATTGATCTTGTAAGGAAAAGAGTTATAAATTCCACCAACAAACACTATAAACCCTTAAAACATTATTTAATTTATAATGGATAATCAAGGAGGTGTAAGAATATTATAAGAGTAGAGGGAGAAATTTAAATTTATAATGAAATTATGATATATCAAAGAATGACATAGTTATATGAAAAATTCCATTTTTTGTGTTTTTAAGGATTATCTAAGAACCATGGTGACTTAAATGATAAACTCATAAAAATTCAATGAAATTTTTATTTCCAAAACTAAAAGACTGACCAAAACCACGGTGTGGTTTAATTGACTATGGTGTTTTTACCAGGAATATAATTCATTACATGAGATAAAACCATGATTTTTATTATATAACGATTTCATTTTTCTCAAATATCACCTGGTTCTTCAATATTTAAAACATTAACTCTAAAAAATATCTCTAAACAACATCAATAATTTTGATAATTTTTATCAAACCTCATCAATATTATCCAACATCATAACATAGTTTCACTCATCATGTTGAATAGAAACTCCATTATTCTTCCTAAAATCATGAATTTATACATGAATGATTCCATCAACCCCTGCTAAAAATAGTAAATCTATGAAGTAGTGAAAATGGAACCATGGTTTGGTATCTATTAAAATAGATTTAAACTTCTCTTCCATAACTCTACTTTAAACTCTATTATTCAACCTCCAACACCGAAAAAACTCATAAAGTAAAGATCTATAAATTTCCTAGACTCTATTATATATAACTCACATAGGTTTTATATTTCATATAGTATGATATAAATTTAGTAAATATACATAAAATATATCTAAAAGGTAAGAAAAATAGAATATAAAAAATATGTTACAAAAAAAATATTTGATTTTTATTTAATATAAAGTATTGGATATAATTTGTATATTATGGGTGTAATTTTTTACCATTCATGAAACACTTCTTAAGTTGATATTTTATAGGACTATAAAGATACTTACTATCTTAAAAATATTTTTCTAAGGAGAAATAAACGAAAATCTTTACTACATAAAAAAAATATTATAATAAAAATACTATTTACAATCATGATTTAAATATTAACATTTTTTATAATTTAATCAAATGTATTTTTGTCCAAAATTTCATTGTTTATTTGTTTTATATGAATAAATATGATTTAAAGGTATGAATACATAAATTTATTGTAAAATATACTTACAATGATGTATTTTGGGAGAGAGAATATGACAAAATCAAGAGCTTTTGTCAAAATATATATCTAATTCTTATATTGTTTAAGAAAAATTTGCAAGATCATCAATAAACATGTTTTAATATTTATAGGAATTTTATATGGAGTCCTATAAATAACACATAAATAAAAAAGTTTATTATTTGGTTTTTTAGAATTCTAATTTACCTTTAAAAAGGTTTTGAAAGTGTGTATATCACCTAATGAAAATCCAAGGTATGAAACTTAAAAAAAAATTAATTTCATTAAAATTACAAAAGATAAAAATTACAATATTATTCTCATTACATTATTTTTTTATCACAATATATATATAAATTAATTAATTTTACAATTATAATAACTTTTTTCCTTTCAAGTAGGTAAATTTAGTGGAAATTCAAATTTTGGTGTATGAGGTAGATCACACCCTAATTGGAAGCATTTTGGCATGGGGTGGAAGTTGGGTAAGATTAAATTTTAGAATTATGGGATGTGTTATGCCATTTCATGGGGGTTTCCGTAATGATAAGTAGTGTATTTATAAATTATTAGTGATTGGGAAGGTTTTATATCATATGTCTAAGGAGGTTATGTTGTGAAGTATATGGTCACACCAAAATGGGTGGCCATTATTATTTAGTGTAGATCTGGAATGAGTTGTTGTTCCATGAAATATATGGTCACACAAAAATATTGGTCACGTGTGGTATTAGGTTAACCTAGGAAGATATATTGTGATGTGACACATATAGTCACACAATAATTTTTCCATGTGTAGTTTTTTATAATTTTATTATATTTATTAAATTTTAAATCTTATAAAATATTACTCATTATTCCCTTACATATTTCCATATGAAGGGAGAATCCAATACTTTGTTTATCTAACTCATTTTGAATGGTTATCATCGTAATCCTCTTCATGATTTGAGTTTGGTTCATTTATTATCTTCCCTCATTTTCCCTTATCTTTTTATTCTACAATATATATGGTATGGAATTAATAATTTAGGTCTATTTCTACTCTATAATTGTGTAATTAGTTCAATACAATGGGTATCTTTCATAAAAAAAGATAAAGTGAGTTAAATAGTGGAGAACACATGTGGTTTCATGTCCTTTAGCTTAAGGTATGAAATTTTGTTCGTTTTTTATGGACTCTTTCTAAATTTAAATATAATTTTCCAATTTATTTAATGTTATATTTTATGGATTTTACTAATATTTGGTCTAGAAGCATTTTGTTAGTGATTTTCATGTTGTTGTGTGAGGTTATGTCCAAGGGAGGTTTCTTGAAAATATATTTTCCACTGATGGATTACTAATTAATTTTCAAATAATAGATTTTATTAATTATAATTTTTTATAATTAATTAAAGTGGGTTCTATATAGAGATAGGTGATTGGGATTAATGTATCATGGTTGGGGAGATTGTGGACATGGATGAATGGGTTTAGCTAGCGAATATAACTCTATTAAATAGGTTGGTGGTCCCTATAATACTTTATCATATTCTTGATTATATAAGTTTCTATATTCTTGAATAGGGTATTTGGGATTGAGTAATTTATAAATGTATTAAGAGTTATTAGGTGAATATTTAGGTGACCTCAAACCTCCTAGATAGAGAGTGAGTTCTCCACTATGTATCATATAATGTAGAATATCTTGGAAACTATGTCTCCCTGGGGTGAGGATGTTAGTTAAGAACACGGGGGGTAAGAGATATTTATTTGGGATTGATATGGGTGATCAATAGCCTTGTATGGAATTATTGAGGATAATATGGTGATAATGGTAGTATTTGGCCCATGGGTGATGGATGAGACAATCTTATGACTCGTGAATGGTTAGGAGAACCCACTTGATAGTGAGTGGTAATTTTGGATATTATAATCAGTGCTTCAGGACCTTTGGGGCTTGGTGCAGTAAGATGTAAATGGTTCCTCAAAAATATTATTTAGAAAGATCACTTTTGAGTGGAATTTAATGGGGACCAAATAATGGTATAATGTAATGTGGTTCGATAGACTGATAATGGGCATCCAAGGTTCATTGATTGTGTGTTTCTTGGGATGGACCATGGGTATTATGGAAGAGATGTTGATATATGAATGGGAAGGGTAATGAAATTTACATATTGAGGTATGGGCTAATTAAGGACTATAAACTATGGGATAACCAATATAAAGATGGGTATAAGTAGGAATTATGAGTAGAGACCAGGTTGGGTCTAAGGAACCTGGTTGTTTTCTTCTCTAAGAAAGTTGAGTAAGTTGATGGGTTCAAGGAATCATTCCCTACATGATTGAGTCTAGCATAAATAGTTTTTCCTGTGAGGTTATATGTACGATGGAATGTATTTGATTTAATGGACTATGAAATTTTTCATTATCATCTAGGTTGTGAGTTTGGGTAAGAGATACATTGGATGTGTGAGTACCAAAATGAGAGCTTGGGTATGGACTATTATTTCCCCATGTTTTTTTACCTTACTTATGTTGATGTCAATATGGTGGTGATGGTGACATGGGGCCCTAAAAATTGATATGTATTGTTACACATTCCCTATTCCATATCCTTGAATGTTCCTATTTGGAGCTCTTGGTTAAAATTATAGATTATGGGATGTCAAATAGAATTGGAACCAATTATTATACTGTAGATTGTATAGTACTCTATATGAAATTTAGTGAATGTGGTTTGACCAATAGAGTGTCCAAGATTCTATATATATTTTTACACTTATATTCATACCAAAATGGATTATGTGATGCTATATGGTATTTAGAACATACGGTCAGACCAATAAATATTTTGTGACACCATAAGAAATTTAGAACCTATGGTTATACCAATAGAGATACTATAATTATAAATATAATTTTAATCCCATGGTCATACTAGAAGAGAATTTTAGATTCCATATGTAAATTAGTACTTATTATTAGATAGATAGAGTTTCTAGGATACAATATACAATTTCATAACTATGGACTAACAAATATTATTGGATTCCATATGGAATTTAGCACCCATGGTTCGACTGGTAAATATCCAAGATTCAAACTATAATTATTCAATAACAATTGTTAGACCATCCATGATCCGGGACACCATCTAGTATCCTTCAATGTATATGCCTAGATAGGTAGACATACCCGGATGATATATGACATCTCTATGAATTTTGTATTATGATGAGAAAGGCATTCTATAGATGATTGATCCAAGTATTTTTCAAGTTCTATGGTGTCCCAGTAGGGACATTATAGATTTATATGAATACTTTTATGCAATATTTATTCTTAATTATTTATTTTTATCATATATGAATTTTTATATCATGGTGTATATTGGGGACCTTGTTGTCGGTCCCATAAAAAGATGTATTTATCACACCCTCCTTTGGAACTCTTATGTGTATACAAAAGTTATGCCTATTATGTAGGTTCAAGTAGGAGTGTTATAGTGGGTCAAGATAGACTTTCTCCTTTTGGATTGGATACAGACATAGGGGTGAGGTTTGGGGTCAGTAATAAACCCTCTATATAATTTTTATTCCATCGTTTATTTTGTATATGTTATTATCCTAGTAAAGGATATGTTGGATTGTATGTGATGTATTAACATTATTATACATTTTTATAAAAATATTAAATGTTATTTGATTATAATTTTCTTTAGAACTAATTCTATAAGCATACTTTGATTATCAATTATGAATGGTTTTCCAATTATTTATATATTACTAATAGAGATTGTATTAAGAGTATAGTCTCCATAACATTGTTTATAGACTCTCACAACTAGCTAGAAACCTTTTTTTATAGTAATTCCTACCTAAGGCACATAAAACCACATACTCAGTAGCTATTTGGGCAGGACTGAAGATACTTTGGGATTTTTTTGTAACAAGTTTTTTATTTTTTGTCCACATATCATTTTATGATTATATTTATATCTTATGTAAGAAAGATTTCCTCTAGGTTTTGAGAAATTTTTGTTATGAATTAATGGAGGAGGTAAAGGAAGTTTTTAACAATGATAGGAAACGTTCCTAAATTTATATGACACTATTCTAATATTTAAGTTCCTAACATCATGAATAATCTCATGATTCAACACATGTTTTTAGGAATTATTGTGCTATACAATGTTACCAAATGGAATAGTATGTATGTTATTATATGTAATTTTTCAGGATTTTAGGGGAGGATAAGTTTTTAAAATTATGTACAATGTGAGAGAAGTATACAGGTGGAATAACATAAATTGAAAGAAGTTAAAGAAAATGAAAAAATTGAATGTTTAAGTGTTAGGTGGATATTTATAAGATGTATCAGATGCATATTTTTATTAATTTTGTTATTCTAAGTTCCAATTATTTTATAAAAATATTTATGGGTATATCATAATTTGAACCTTGATATAATGAATCAACAATTATAAAAATGATAGGTTTGAATACAAGTGGTTCAAAATTTACTGGATAGATTATAAAAATATGAAGTTGAAAGTGGTAAAATCATTATGTTAAAAAGTTGAAGTTAGACACCTTACGATGTGTGAATTTTTTAAGTTGAAGAAATTAGTTCAAGGCCATCAGAAGATAACCGTCAGAACATGTTTTGTATGATAAGATAAAGTCTATCTAGAAAAAAGTGGTGTTCATATAGATCATAACAAAAATCATTGGATAGAAAATGTAAGGAAGTGAATCAGAAAGAGAATGATAATGAAATATGAAGTTTCTATAATGAGTTTATCAATTTCATAGAATCAGTAAAAGGTCTATTGGGTAGAATATCATTATAAAAACATTTGGGATGTTATTAGAATTAATGATCCCATGAATATACTGGACTAGGTTTTTTATCTAGGTGTAATGTTTCAGATGAGGTTGGGTGAACGAATGGAGACTAACTAATTCATTGGTCATAGGTTGATCATCTTTTTGAGAGTACATGTTAAGTGCTCCAGATGAATAATTGTATATTTCGTTAGGCTGAATAAATTAGACAATGTATATCATAGAGACTTGAATCATGTACTAGATAAATATTGAGTGTGCCTAATGAAAAAGTTCTTAATGAAACCATCAGTAAAAAATTTCATCAAATGGAGTTTTTGAGAAACTCTATACAAAATATATAAAGATACTTTACAATGATGATTCAATTGTATGTGTTAAATAAAATTTTATCTTTCTATGGTTAAAGAAGTTTGAACAAGTTCCTTAACACTTAGATATGGAATATTGAGAAAAATCTATTAGCATCGAGATTATGAGAAGATTACAGGATGATTTAAAAGAGTTGAGAAGCATCTATAGAAGTGTATATGATTGGGAGAATTCAAATTTGAGTTTGGTTTTGAGTAGGAAATCATTTTTTAGTTCCCACCATTTCTCCTAGATTTGAACCTATATAAATGTGTGTATATATAATTCATATTAACACTATTAAAAAATGAAAAAGTTAAAGTGATGAATAATTATGATTTGGATGAGTTTCTACACAAGAAATGATTTTAGATGAATATGTGTTAATGGAGAATATTAAAATAAAATTTATTAGATGGAGGATTCAATATGAGGTATCTGATAGTGGCATTGGAAAAAGGTAGCAAACAAATTTTCCAGGTAGTTTTGAAGGTGCAAATTTTTTATCAAACATGGGATAGAACAATGGTATAATTTTGTAAGGAATTCCAAACAGAGTATACTATACATAGTCAAAAGGTTCACCAGATGGAGATACCATATAGAGACATCATATGGATTATTTATATATTATTTCCAATGATATTATAAGGAAATTTTCTTATCTTTTTTTGGATCAGTTTGATAATAACACTTTTTTAACTGGTGAGATTAATTATAATTTATTCTTGGGATATAAAAGGAGAAAAATGAGAGTTAGATTAGTTTTATTCACTTTCTATCATAGTGTATTTCTATTAACCAATGGGAGTCTCTATAGAAAGGATGCAGTCACCCAAACTGAAGGTAAACCTTATAAATCTTGTGTTATTTTCTTTAATTTCCTAACATTTCATAAAAAGTGTGGTTGAGAATATAAATTTGAAAATGTATAATGTTATAACAAGTTTTAGGGGTTTAATTCATGGTAAAATTTATAAAAGATAAGAATTTAATCTACCTCCCCCCCCCCCAGCCCCACCCCCACCCCCTCCCCAGTGGTTCTCAAACACATGGGAACTTTAAGTGATATCATAGTATCCAAGTTACCTTTATAATATTCTTACATCACTTATCATGGATAATGTCAACATAGTGAATAGTAGATGTATTCTTAGATTTTATAGAAAAAATTATCATGATCAGAAAAGTAGAATTATTTCTTATCATCTATCTCTTGTCTTGGAGATAATTGATATATTTATTATTGGGTTTCCACCCATTAAAGAAGATTTTTCAATGAAATTACCTTAAAAAAGAAATATTAAGTTTGATGGGGAAGGTATGAATTCTATTGTAATATATTTTTGAGAAATTTTTTATATGAAGGTGATGGTTCTAGAGATAGAAAGGGAATATTGAGAAAAAATCAAAATTATATTCAAGGTTAATATCAAAGTGAAGAAAAAAATCAAGTGAAGAAATTTTGATCATATCAGAATAGAATATGATAAAACTATTGATGGGTACTTCAAACGAGTAAATGAAATTTTTATTAACATTAAGATTTTACCATTTTAAGAAACCTATGAGGAAATTTCCATAAAATTTTGATCCTGGAATTTATACCTTAGAATATAAAGTTGATTTAACTCTTGATGAATTATATAACATTCCTATTTCTTATAAGATGAGGAAAGCTCAAGTAATCAAAAATAATATTAAGGAATAAATAACTTTTCAAGAAATTAAGAATAATTATTGTGATCCAATATATGAGTTGTTAAAAATCATTAAATCTAAAGATAAATAATTTAGTGTTGAATAAAATGATATAATAAAGTATCTTATCTCTAAAAACTACTAGGAAATATATAGGAATTTAGAAAAGGAAAACTCCAAATTTAATGTTTTGAGTGTGGAGGAATTGGTTATTTTACTATGAATTTTTATAATAACAATGTTTGAGAATATGAAGATAATTATGAAGAAAATAATTAGTGATATAGGTGGAGTAAAACATCCAAGGAAGATAAGAAAACCACTATAAGTAAGAAAAATTTCATGGGGAAGAATAGAAGAAGTATGTTGAGTAATAAATTTGAGTATGACTATACTAAAAACAGTTCTTCCAAAGATAAAAATTTAGATAAGTTCAAAATTTTATTTTATAATGTTGAGAGAATGGAAAAATCTTCAAACAATGAAGAAGAAAAAGGTGAATAAACCTATAGGTAGTATCATCTAAGATCATAGATTTCATCATGTATTCATAGAAACACAAAACTGAAGAATAAAATAATAATTTTTAATAAATTAAGTTATAAAAATAATGTATTAAATGTATAATTACATAGAAAAGATTATGTGTCCATTGAGAAGATTAATAACTGAAAACTGAAAGTATTATAACAAGTAAAGTAGTTGGAAGATATTAGTAAAAAACATTTTACTATATAAAATTAGGTTTGTAAAACCCAATAAGTATTTCTTCAATTTAAAATTTTCTTAAATATGATGAGTGAAAATTTCAACATGGATTTAGATATAAAGTATGAAACATCTCAAGCTACTGAGAAAACTCATCCTAATAATCAAGTGACATATACACCCACTAAACAAAAAATTTCATCATATTATTCTAACAATGAGGTGTTATTAATAACATTTTAAAATAATGGGTATAGAAAGGATTTGAAAAATATATGAAATCAACAAATTTTGATAATAGTCACTATAAGAAAGATTTCCTATTTTGAGAAAAAATAGAAAGTTGTTACAAACCTCTGAAAAAATTCTATAGGGAAAAATCTTACTTCTACAAAATTTCAAGGTTGAATGGATATTGTTTAGATTGTAGAATATATGATCACAAGGTGTATAATTGTTAACACAATATGAATCTCCCTATAAATAGTCATAAAATAAGGGGGATCAATAGTGGGAAAAAGAGAGTAACTTTCTAATTTTATTAGAAGAAATAAGTTCAAATCCCTCATATTCTATAAATTTTTCAAAGAAAAATCAATTTTATTTACTGGGTGATGTTTTTGGAATGTGTTAATAACTAGTTCACTTTTTTTAATAATGTATGAAAACTTTTTCAGTACAAGTTTTGAAAATATAAGGAAAAATGAAGCCAAAATTAATAATAATATAGTTTAATAAAGATATTTTTTATTGATATATCTCTAAAATATATCAAAAAGAAAAAAACATGGATTATGGATAGTGTTTATTCCTTAAACATGATAGGTGATTTGATAATATTGAAATATTTTGAATAATGTGATGGATGAGTAGTAACTTTTTGGAAATGATTATTCTTTAAAAATCATAGGAATTGGGAAGGATAAGATTTAAAATCATAAAATGAAATTAAAGGAATTTTTAATTATTAATGGGATCAAGGACAAATTTTTTAGTATCATCCAACTTTTTAATGATGTTAAGTAATTAATGTTTATAAAATATTCTTCAATCATCAAAAGTTTAAAATATGGAAAATATATTACTAAGGGGGAAATAACCATTGAAAATCTATTTTGTATTGGAGATCTTTGTAAATATTATTACTTAATTGCTGAGAATTAAAGTGAGTTACAGAATTTAATACTTGGTAAACTTGTCTAGAAAAGTATTATCACACTTTATAAAGAAACTTTAATAATAAAATTTCTAAAATTGAAAAGAAAAGATGATTCATTTTGTACAACATTCCTAAAGGGATGGATGGTTAGTAACTAATATAAGAAAGTCTAAATCCAACCCATTATACCACATGAGATTATAAAATTATATTATTATGGATTTATAGGGCATTAAACAAAAAGATTTATCTTCACTTTATTTATTTCACTTATGAATTTCCTCAAATGGAAAATATAATGTTTATGAAATATAAGTTAGGAGCTGCAAAGATGTTTGGATGATTCAAAAGGGATGTTGAGAATGAAATGGTTTCTTACATACTGAAGCAAAGAAGTAATAATGGAATATATTACACAAGAAATTATTTCAAATCCTTTCTAAAGAAACATGTAATCAAACATCAATATAGTGCTCCCTACACTCCTTAAGAAAATCAAGTTCCATAATGAAAGAAAAAAATGGATTCTTTAAATAGGAAAAAGTATTTTAAATAAATACGAACTTTCTAACTTATTCTATAGAGAAGTGTTAAATACAAATATTCATGTAAAAAACATATGTTTGGTGTAGTAGGAATCAAAAATAACCTCCTATGAGATATGGTAAAAGAAAAATCCAACATTGAAATACATCAAAAAAATTGGAGTTCTTCTTTAATAAAGATAAAAAACCATATCTAGGAAATTTGGATGAGAATTACAATGAAGGAATTTTTATGGGTTACTCACATTGTAGAAAGAGTTATACATTTTTTAATAAAAAACTACATAAGTTATTTTATTTATATAATGTGAGAGTTCTCCAAAATCCATCATCCTTAAAAAAAGTCTTTGAATATTCTATAGAAGATAGATTAAATTCAACCAATAAATATAATAAAAGGGACAATAAGTACAAGTAAAATCATTTACAATATGAATTAGATGGATCTGGTGATAAAAAAAGTGAGGCCATAAGAAAATATCTTGAATTTTTTTATTTACAGAAATAGTTTGAATTGGACAGCATCATTAAAAATCAGAAAGTTCCAATTCATATCAAAAAATTAAATTGAAATTAAAGGATAAGACATCACTTATATCATATTTGTAACAATATTATGTTTCAAATATAGTTGAACATAAATAGAGGGTATATGATATGAAAGAAGAGTTATATCAATTTGATAAAAATAAAATCTACAAACTTGTTTCATCACTAGAAGTAAATAATACTATAATAACAAATTGGGTGTCTAGGAACAAGAATAATTAACATGGATAAATTTCAAGAAATAGATATCAATTTGTTTTTAAGGTTTACTCATAGGTATATGAAGTTAACTCTGAAGAAACATTTTCTCTTTTCTAAAGACATGAAATAATAAGAATATTTTTTGTAGTTTTTTTATTTTTTTGTTAAACATTTTATCAGATGTATGTTAAGTGAGATTTACTAAATTGATAAATTTAATAATAAACTTATATTTAGAAACATAGTGTGTTATTATTTGATAATAATAGAACCATGGTGTGCGAGTTAAAAAAAAGAATTGTGTGGTTTGGAACAGGATCCACTTACATGGTATTATAAACTTGAGAGTTTTCTGAAAAAAATGAACTTTTATAAAGGAAAATATGATAGAAACCTTTCTGTAAAGAAGATGATCATAGGTTCTCAAATTATCAATTTTTATGTTCATTATGTAATCTTTTAGGTGGTAGAGATAAAACTTGTGAATAAATTTTTGATAAAATGAAAAATAACTTTTAAATTTCTATTCTTTGAGGGTTAACTTTATTTTTGGTCTTGCAATTTTAAAAGTGGATAGATATATTATCCAATACAAATAAAAATATACCAAAGAGTTTTTAAAAAAATTTATCATGTAAAAATAAAGACAATTTTCTACACCTCTCTTTGTGGTCATGAAGTTGAGTAAAGATTAATCTTGAAATACTGTGAAACAGAAATACTTCTGAAAGTTTCTAGGAAGGTTACCCTATCTTACTACTTTGAGTCCAGAAATTGTAAATGATGTTAAATTATGTTCCAGATATTATAGTGGTCTAAATTTATCACATATATTGGTAGGTAAAATAATTATTAGTTATGTCAAAGGAACATCAAATAATAAGATAAAGTATAAAAGATATAATGTGACTAAATTTCATGTGTTCACTTATACTGATTGGGTTGGAGACTTTAATGATTGAAAATAAACATTTATAGTAACTTTTATCTTGGGAGAATTTTTGTGTTAGATGGTATATTAAGAAATAAAGTTATATTAACTTAAGAAAAATAGAATTACAATATGTTTCTACCACCAAATTTGTCAAAAAAAAATTTGGATGAAAGTTCATATAAAATATTTGAGTGTGAATTTTTGTAAACCATTGAAATTATTTTTGATCAACAAAGTACCATTGATCCTTCTAAAAATATTTTATATTATTCCTGATCAAATTTCATCAATATAAAGTATAATTTCATAAAAGATAAGGTTTTTGGTTCAATTTTTATGTTTATTATATTTCAAAAAATATCAAATTTTAAATTTTTTCACCAAAGATATTCCAAGAGAAAGGTTTGAGGAATTAAGGCTATAAATACATGCTTAGCCACCACCAATTACTTCCAAAAGTACTTAAGAATTTCAACTCCACCTTTGTTTTGATTATGATTTCAATGGGGGACAGAATGTTCAACTTTCTAAGAATAAGTACAACTCTTTATTTTATGAATCAGAAGATGATGTTATTAAGAAAAGCAGGAGAATCAAAATTTAGGGGGATTTATCATACCAAGGCTATGAAATTACGTGTCACCGAGGGATTAAATTCCTTCAAAAATATTTTTTTACGTAATGTGGTTTTAGAAAATTCTCGATGAGAACATATGTGATTTGATAAAAATATGAGAAAAGAGTCGTTAAAAAATGTTAATGTTTTTTAGAATGTTTCCAAAAAATCTAAATTGGTATATTGAAGATCCATTGAGATGTTTTTATAACATGTTTTTTATTTGTTTTCAATGTATTCTTTTATGATTGTTTTTCTATCTCATGTAATAATGATTTACAAGAGGTGTTAATAAAAAAATTTTATGAAGTGTTAGAGGAGGTGAAGGAAGTTTTCTTACCCATGTTAAGAAACATTCCTAAATATATACAAAGATATGATGTTTTTTAAGTTTATAACATCATTAATAAAATCATGATCGAAGATGATTTTGTATGAACTATAATGTTGAAAAAATAATACCAAACTAAATAGGATGTATTTTTACAAAATAGAGTTTTTAATAATTTTGAGAAAGATGATTTTATATTATTATATACAGTGTGAGATAAGTATAAATGGGGATAATTGTAAGGATAAGGATATAAAATTAGAAGTAAAAAAGTACAGGATGATGAAGTATCATATGTATTCTTGAAATAATTATATGCTCCTAAGTTCAAATGAGTTTGTATAAATAAAAAGGGGGGAGATCGTAGATTTATCCTTGGTGTAATTATATAATATTTATTGTACTAGAGGGTTTAAAGAAAAAAAAGGTTAAAATATTACTAAAAATAGTGTAAACAGATGCATTTTTAAGTGGTAAAATGTTCATGTTGAAATGTTGAAGTTTCACATTATATGATATTTGAATTTAAAACTTGATGGAATTTGTTTGAGTCCATCAGACAAAGAATATTTGTACTATATTTTTTATGAAAGATATAAAGTTCCTCCTACAAAATGAGAGTTCATAATGATCCTAAAAAATATCATCATATGAAAAAAAAACTAAGGAATTGCATTGGATGTAGAAGGAAAATTAAGAATTAATTCACTAAAATTAGTTTTGAAAAATTCATGGGGTAAATCAAAGTTCTATTGTATCAAAGAGCACCGAAAAAACATATATAGTGTTATCAGATAGAAGATTCCATGAAGATACTAGTCTGGGTTTTTTTATTTATGTGTGCGGGATGAGGTAAGTTGAACAAGAAAAGACTTACCAAGTCATTGGTTATAAGTCAACCATTAGTCAAAGAGTACATGTTAAAATCACCAAATAAAGAATTATAGATTTCGTTAGACCGAAGAAATTGGTCTATGTATATAATGGAGTGGTGAATCACCAGTTAGATAAATATTGAATGTAATGAATGGATATGTTATTAATGAAACCATGAATCAAATATTTCACTAGATGGTGTTTTTAGAATCTTTAAAAAAATTAAAGATCTTTTACAATGATTATTCTATGTTGTGCATTCAAAAAATTTATATTGACATGATTAATAAAGATTAAATAAGTTCCTTTTCACTGATATAAGGAATATTAGGAAAATTTAATTATTGTCAAGCTTGTGAGAAGCTTCAAGAATGATCTATAAGAGTTCAGAAGCATCCAGCTGAGTGTAGATGTGTTGTAGAATTCTAATTTGAGTTTTTGGTTGAGTGGGAAAAAATTTGAGTTCCTACCTTTTCTGCCATGTGAGAACCTATATAAAGGGGTTTCATTATAATTCATACTAACAAGGTTAAAATTTTTAAAATGTAAAGTTATTAATAATTATGAGTAGGATTGAATTCCAACCAGAATAACATTTTGGTTAAAGAAGAGTCATCAGATGAACATTCTGATTTGGGTTATCAAACAGAGGATTCAATTTGAGGTATCTGATAGAGGGATCAATCAGAGGTTCTAGATAGAGTTTCTGAGATGTTTTTGAGGTGCGGTTGTTTTGATCATTGGATAAAAAATACATCAGGGGTGTAGTTTTATAAGTCTTACTTGACGGAGTATACCTGATGAAGTCAGAAGTCACATTGGATAAAGATACCAAACAGAGACATTTAATGGACTATTTCCAGAATTTTTTTAGTGAGAAAATATGAAAAATTCCATATAATTTTTTTGATTGATTTGGTAAGAAAACTTTTTTAACTAATAGGATTCTATATAAATTTATATCAGGGGATAGAAGGAGTGTAATGGGAGTAAACTTGGTTTTATTCAATTTATATTATAGGAGAGTTCCGTGGACTTATGGGAGTTTATAGTTAAAGGATGTATTCTCCCACACTAGTGGGGAAACCTTGTAAATTTTGTGTTCTCTATTTTACTTTCATAACATTTCATAAAATGTGTGGTTGAGAAAACAAAGTTGAAAAGGGATAAAACTCTAACAATTTGAATGGGTTTATTTCAATGGAATGGAAATTGTAAAAGATTACCATTAATTTAACCCATTTTATTCAGTGGTTATTAAACACCTGGGACTATTTTGGGAAATTATAATATGGTATCATGTCCTTTTATCAGTTATTAAAATATATGGGACTAGGTAGATAAAGATAGGTATTGTAAAATCTTGTGATGGATGTCAGGTTTTTTATTTAGGAACATGTGTCCAAAGAAAGATTAATTTTCCAAAGTTGTGGGACTGTATGTATTTGGTTTTCATTGTTATGGATGAGATATTTATTAAAGTTTGATGTTCTAGTTTGATATTTTTATTTATTTATTTATTATTTTACCATTATGGAAATAGGTATATGTACATATTTCATACTTATCATTTCAAATTCACATAGCATTCATATTCTTGTTTTTGATTGTTCATTGGTGATAATATGGGGTTCTATTGTTTAAAGTGCTAAAACTAAATTATATAATGTTTTTTTGTATCCTATTCAGATAGACCATTGTTTATTATTTTTATTATTCATTATTTTCTGGTATTTTCATTTAACTAACTATATGGGTCTTATTATGTATTATTATCTCATTAAAATGAAATAGTCCATGTATATAAGTTATTTATGGTAAAACATAGAGGGTGGGTTCAATAAATTGATTTCATGGTGTTGGAATGATATTTATGAGATTTGGTTTGTATATGCATGGGTTTATTTGATAACTTGAATACCCTTGAGGGGGTAGAGAAATGTAGATTGGCTGCCTCACGGTATCATGGTTGTGTTTAAAAGGACGGTTCAGATGGATGAAAATATTAGTTGGATTTGAGTATGGATTACCTTTTGGATAGTGATAAGTGATCCAAAATGGTTGGTTATAGGTTTTGTAGAGAATGTGTAGATTTTTTGTAGCTTTAAATGACACACGACAAATTTATAATAGTTTTTGTGGTCTGGAAATTGGTGAGATTCTTTGGACGTGCAATGTAAGCATGGTTAGTTTTTATTCATGTGGGACTAGGATTAGTGATGTGTGAATCATGGGAGAATGTTTCAGGGTGTGTGATCAGGTGATACAAGAGGGTATTCATATTAATGATAAGTAATTGATTATAGTTCAAAATATATATTTGAAAAAATTATAGGGTTCCTTTTATGGGATTATGATGGTTAGAGGTTATTGTATATTGGGTGTATCGAGAGTCTTTAATAGAGTGTATTAAAGGATCAAATTTGTTTATTTATTGTGATTGAGGTGAGACGGTCAATGAGATTAGTTAAACACATATGGTCTTGGTGGATCAAGTTTTTTGTTGGAAATTAAAGGATCAATATGGTGATCTATCTACAATATCATGGGACATAATTGAGGATTTGGAATATTGTGGGACTTGATAAAATGAACTATGGATAATAATGTGATAATTTATTAATCATTCATGAATTATTTAGTTTCAGTCATGTTAATGAGTCTTTGGAGACAAGAAACAGACCGTGGGTATAATTGAATAATGATGGGTGGAATCATTGTAGTGTTGTAATCCTAAGTGTAAGGCTGGATAGGGTTTTTCTAGAATGGGATGAGCATGCATTGAGATGAGCAGCACATGAGTGATGTTATAATCTAACTAACTCGATGATTGGGAAGTAGTGTGATGCAATTCTCCTAGGTTATTCAAGAAATTAAATTTTGAAAAAAAAAATCATTCTAGTGGTGTAAATTGAGTTTCTACATAAAGAGGTAATCATCCTTACTGTTTATTTGTGTGTTAGGGTGTAGTTAATGGTGTAAAATTTGGCACTAGTGGGTGAGTGTGAGTCAAAAAAGTTAAGAGGAGTTTACATATCAATGTGAAATCAATGTTCTTGCCTATTATATTCCCTCACCCACTTTAATAGATCGGTATTTTCTTGAATAATCACTCTTATATTTTCTCACAACTAGATAAGATCTCAAACAGTCTCTCTTAGGGTTTCTAACTCTGCAAAATTCATTTAATAACCATTGTACTCCATTACCTATCCAATACATAGTAATTAAAATCCTTTTATAACCCCTTGATCAACCTCACTACTCTACACTATTTGAGAAGTGAGGATAATTAAGGGGAGATATGTCCAGACCAAAGAAATTGGAAATGAATTGGAATACATATAAAATAAGTAATACTATTATTAATTCATGAATTCAAAAAAAAATATGTCATATTTAACAAGATATGAGTGAATGTAAATTAATTGGAAGTCCACTTGAATAGTGGGTTTTATCCAATTTTATTGGGAATAAAATTAATTTTCTCATGCACTTCCCAAGGCTTGGATGATCTCCATCCAAGTGTTTAAATATTAATCTCTTCCACATAAAATATATGATGTTCCCTTAGATTAATGGATGAAAAAAGTATTTAATTTTCCTTAATTAAATCATCATCTCTCATGTATTGTTCTCTATTTGTATATTTATAATAAACTTTGCATGCTTTGGTTAGACATATATACAATAAAACTCTTATATCCCCTTCATTTCGTATATTTCTCTATATGGTATCATTACTGATCAATAATATTTTAATTAATTCCTTAAAACTTCTCTGGTATCATCTGTGGGAATTGAGATCTTGTACATGATGATCCATGGAGATGAAATCAATAAAAGGTTTTAATAATAGTCAATGTCTCAAAATTCCTATCAAGAAGAGTATGGAAGACTCTCAAGGTCATCTATTAAATCACAAATAATGAACCTTTTGAATATGGATACCTCCTCTAGTGAATTCCATAGGCCCCAATTATCTTAACTTTATATTGCTGGAATAGTGGATTTAATTTTATAAATCCCCTAGGTTAAACTTACCTGAAACTCAAGTGGTGGATTCTATTCATAGAAAAAAATAAAAAGCTATCAATGAATCATACATGGTATACAGCCTATGGAATTGAATCTCTCATATCAAATATGAAATTAATATTATGCCTCCCCTTTTTATTAATACATGATACAAAACTATAATAGTAATTTTCATTTAAAAAATCATCAAAATGATGAAAATAAAATTTCATCTTATTCTAAATTAATTTCAAAACCACAATGAACTTTAAACCAACCATTTTAATTAAGTAAAAATATTTTTATTCATAAAAAAATTAGTTTATTATTACTTATTTTTATGTGTGTGTGTGTGTGTGTTTATTTTTAATTGCATGCATATTTTTTAGGATGTTAAAAAGTCAAGATATTTTTGATTTATTGACACACTCCACAGAATTCATGTTTGTATTCATAAAATATATAACAATAACTTCATGCATGATTATGTGTTGAAATATTTATATTTATATATTATATCTATTATATAAATTCTGTAATGATTTATATTAATTATTATGTTAATTCTATCAATTATAGAATGTTTTATATGTATTATGGTATGTTTTGTTTTTGGGGATATTAGAACACATAAAGAGACTATAGAAAATCATATGTGATTTTCTCAAAGCTAAAAAGTCATTAAGAAATGTATGATTTATAATCTCTAAAAATCACTGAGAAAGTCTAGTGCTGAGAAAATCTATTATGAGCACTAACAAATTTTTAATGTTTATTAGTAAATAATATATGATAATTTTCACATTGGAATTAAAACTCTAAGGTATCCATAATAGATTATCATCATGGAAATCCATATATAGGTTATTATGACATCATAAGATAAGTTTAAGGAAATAATATAGATATATAATGTTCATTCAAGGGGCCTAAGATAATCTTATTGTTAGGATTTTCCCACATTGAGGGTATCATAAGGAATTATATACATCGATTTCAACTGTATATTTGGAGTGTATACCACAAAATAATCCAAGATCTGTGATAAATAATGTTCTCTACATTTGAATCATCATATTTTGATACATGTCTTATACTAGTTTTGATAATAACCAAACCAAATACTAGTTGGGTAAAGTGTTTATCACGTAGATTGATTTTATTAACTGATATAATAATTTTCATCCTATATGGTGGGTATAACATTTCAGTAATCGATTGAGTATGAATGATAAAATTCATGGAAATGTTTATTTGAATATCATACAATGTGAAAAATATCAAAATGTTTTATATTTGATATAATCATGTGTTTTAATCAATCCACTTGAACAATCAAGAATGGATGAGTTGATAGATATAGGATTTACATATTCCATGTCTCGTGGTTATACTCAATGTCATGTGTAAATGAATTATTTGATCATATGTGTGGTTGAAGGAGATCACACTAGAACCTTTTGTATCATTTGTAAAAATAATATGTTGTTGGATAAAGATCATTTATTTTGGTGATAATTATTAATTAATAATCATTTTTAACACTACACAATTTCATATGTTATCACATAAGTATATGTGACTCAAGATTCATTTTGGTATAAATATTTTTTTTAAATATAAAAAAATATACATTATAACTTTATATATAAAGGAGTTTGGATATAGGTTCACAAAAAGTTATCTATGATACGAATAAATTAAATATTTATTTTTTTCTAAGATATTGAATGAATTATACCCAAAATATGAATATGGTTTTACTGATATCATATAGTATGAGGTATCCATAGTCTTACTATATAAATAGATATATGATATTTTATTTTGGAAATCAAATTGACCACATAAATTTCATTTATTAAACATCATGTATTGATTAAAAACATGCTTTAATAAATCATTGATGGTTTCAATGATCACAATGAAGTATAATGTTTGATAGTAATAAAATAGATAAACTAATGTTGAAATCATCATCTTAATTCTTAAAGAAATATTATAACCCTTTTGGTGTATGAAATACTAAAAATTTTATAATTATAAATGATCCAATCATCGTGATCATTGATGCACGATAGATTATAGAGTTCAAAACATATCATTGAACATGATAAAAACTTCATATTTGATTCATGATTAAGATTTTCCAATGTGTCAAAAATCATTGATTATTATCAATAACTTAGAAAAATACTCTAAAAATGATATTATAAGTGTTATTTATTTATTTTATATGAATTATTTAATTATTATTCTATGTAACACCCTCATATTTTGTAAAAAATCAAATTAATTTAATCTTTTCAATATTTTTAATTTCACATAACACTGAATATATCTTGTGTTATATGAAAGAAAAAATTTATTATCTACTTTTATGAAACAATAATTCAGGATTTTGCAGTAGGAAACACTTATATTAGTATTCAAAAATGTAACACTATGTTTGTCTTGTGTTATACACAATTCTGAGTTCCTTTGATAACTTTTATGTCACACAAGTCCTAGTTTTACCAAACTATAATGTATTATTAATAAAATTATTAAAATATTATTATAATTTTTACCTAGAAATTTGAATGGTGATTATTAATAATATTTATTAAATTGTGAAAATAGGTTTTAAAAAAGTATATAAGAATAATTATTTTTTGAAAAAATAACTATAAATGAAAATAAAACCCTTTCGAAAATATAAAAAATCTTCTGTTGGAAAACTATATTTATGCAATCAAACAAGTTTTACATTAAAATATTAATTAAAAAAATATTGATTATTTTAATGAAATATATATATTATATTAATTCAACTACTTAACAAGCATCTTATGTGTTTTCTACACAAGAGATATGAATTAATCCAATTTCATGAATAAAATGATATATTTTTTCAGAAGGTAATTTTACCGCCTTTTAATGGCGTGCCTATTTTAAATCTAATTTTTATAATTTTTATTTGAAAAAATAAACTTATTTTTTAAAATTTTAATATAAAAATTTGCTTTGGGATAATTTTTACAATTTTTATGAGATGTTTCATTTTTTGATGAATAGTTAAAATACTGAATTTTAATTCAAAACAGCTTTTTAATATAATTTATTATATCGATAAATTTTATTTTATTTTGGTTTTAAACTATAATTTGATAAATTATAAATAATTTAATAAAATTTAGTTCATTGTAACCAATTTCACATTGAAATTGGATATAAAAACATTTCAAAATTTTGAGTTGTTTCACTTTAAAAACTGATCGTCTCATACTGTCTATGAGATTAATTTTAAATTAATTTTTATAAATTATGTAATTAGAATTTAGAAAATTTTATTACATATCTATAATAATAATAATTTCTAATTTCTAATAATTTCAATTTAGTTTTTGAACAAAAAAATTAGTAAAAATAATTAAACTTAATTACATCTATTAAGGTAAAAATGACTTTATTAGTGGATAACTTTAACTTAAAGGGAAAAATAACCTAGAAACATGACCAAAATATTATTTAGAGGTATTTAGACCATACAATAAATATTATATAAAATTAACACTTTTTTAGGAATATTATGTAAGTGATACCTCTCAATAGTGTTTGCCTTTTTATATTTATAAGAATACCACTCCTCCTCCACTATAAAAAGGGCACTCACCCCCCCCCCTCACTTATTCACATCTATCAAGACATTTATCTCAAAAAAAACCCACCCCAAATAGCATATAAAATTCTTTACCTTCATCTTATAAGAATCCCTTTGGCAAAAAATCCAACCAAGTAATCCCTTTGGTGAAAACCAAAAGGAGTTACCCAAAGAATACGTAACACCCTTCAACAAGAACTTTTTTTAATCACATTCTACACCCCCAAAAAATATTTTTATTTTAGGATTATATAATAACCCCAGTCTCATAAATATACTTATATGTTTTTATGATAAGTTTTATACCTAAAATTACACATGTTTCTATCAAATGGGATATGAAATCATTATTCATGTGTATGTCAGACTTCCGCCTAGCAAACTAATGTCATTTGTTCTTCCATTTCCACTTTCAAGGTTTGGAATAATGATGGAAATTATATTTTTTTCTGATATATGTGATATTTATGATTTATTTAAACTTATTTAATTACTATATAACACATAACTTCATTGTTTCCATTTTGTGTAAATATGATAACTTCGTTTGTGGATGTGTGGACTACTGCCTCCTCGAAGCAATGTGATTCGTTCACACTTTACATGGAATGTATTAAAGATGTTTTTAGTGAAATTATATGATATATATTACATAATAATTATAATTTATGGTTATTATATATATACACACACATATATTTCATTTACCTTCTTTCAATATGATAAGAAAATGGAAACAGCATTTATGTGTACGTACGGCCTACTGTCTCCATGAGCGGTGTATTTAATTTTCTATTTCTATATTTTATAGATTATTATAAATAAAATATACCAAATATATATGATATTTATATAATTATTATAATTATTTATATTATCAAATCTTTATATAAGTACGAGGACCAAAAATATGACAAATCAAAACACATGCAAAAAAACAAAGTGGTTATTACCTGAAACTTAACTTTAACATGGAATTATTAATAAACAAGGAATATAAGGTCATAATTAAATCATATGGGGTATTATATAATTTAATATGATTTTCTAATAGATTTATAATGAACATATATTTATTATATAGTATTTTTAACAAGTACGAAGAGAGTCAATATATAAGGTATGGGTTTTTTCATCTCACTTTTATTTCTGTGAGATAAATGCTATATTCACCAATTATTCCTATTGTGTGCAATATATAAAACCTTGTAACATGTTATATAACTAATTTCATTTATTTTATGATACTAAAAGTTTCAATTGATGTTACCCTTTCATGAATCTCATGATTCAAAAGTTACTCAAGTAGTAAGGGGATTTATAATCTCACTTTTTTTCTGTGACACTTATGTCTTATCCACGACTCATTTATTTTTTATGTTGTAAATACTATAAATAAATGTATTATATGATTATTACCATTATTTTATGGGTATTCACATATCCATTTTGTAATTAATCTTTAATTGGGTTCTAGGTTCAAAAGTTATCAAATCAATAAAGTATTTTTGTCTTAATTTCACTTCTTTTTTCAGAAAAGGAATAGAAGTTTTTATTAAAAATAAAAAGATACAACAAAGATAAGATGGATGTGTTCATACAAGAATAAATTACCTCATTAAAATTAAAAATCAATGATAATAATCAAATTGGTTAGAATAATTTTAATCATCATACTAATCTCATTAATAGTCTATGGGATCATGGGACCTGGTAACCATCATTGGATTCAGGTATGATAAGTCTTTATTACATATTGATTTCCTAGTAAGGATGTCTTTAAAACCTTTATCATACTTAGAAACAATTTTTCTTTAGAAAATTCTTGAATAATGGAATGTTTTTTAGGGTAATTATCCTTTATATCACCCCATTTTTTGAAGCTTCCCTGTGTTTGTCTTAATTTATTGATTTCTTATGGGATCTTTGAGAGCATATCATCATCACCTGGATTTGAATACCCCCAAATTGTAAGAGTAGTATCTTATGAAAAATGATGACCAAGAATATGGATTCCATCCACTTACTAAACTTTTTCATGAGTCTTTTGGACATTATACCGAGCCTCATGAGACACCTATGCCAAATTCTGAGAAGGCGCCTCATCTATTTGTGAAGAACCAATATTAACATGATCATTTCCCCTATCAAGATAGGTTTATCTATCACCAAGAAAATAAAAAAATTTCCACCTCAATATATTTCTACAAGAAGCCTCATGATTCCATTTTAATGAACAAAAATAGAAAATCACATTATTGTGACTGTTTTTCTTAACATGACCAATAATTTGACCATCTAAATAAAAATTAGGAAGTATTTCATATTATCATTTTAAAGAGATATCTTTATACAGTGTTGACAAAACAATTTTATAAATAAAGTTTGATCTTAAGTCTACCTCCACCAGGATTCTAGTATAGTAACCAAATTTGGAAACCTTGGTGTTTCTATAAATTTTTATAAGAATTTCCATAGTATATTATATATCAAATAAATTCTTAGGATGCCACAATATTCAATTTAGTCTATAAATTTTGATGAAAACTTCATCCCTAGTATTTTTTATACTAAATGGATTGAACTTAAAATACCATTCATGAAATAATACCATTCCTAGATTTAAAGATATTGAACTAAACCCCCATGCCCTATGCTTGAAATATTCTGATTGAAAAATTATTTGAAAGAAGCCATGACACATGGGAATAAATCTTGAATAATAAAAAACCCATATAGAGGTCTACTTCTGATTGAAATCATTGATTTTATAGAGCATACCTCCACCGAGAAGAATAATCCTCGAAAAGAAAGAGTGCTCAAAATTTTAAATCTGTCAAGAATAGATTCCCTATTAGAACACACATGGGAAGTGTTTGAATTTTCATGATTCTCTCTAGAAAAATTTTTTTAAATGAAAAATGTATTTTATTTCAGTCTGTAAGACCAAAACATGAGTAATCTATCTTCTTGAAAGTGTTTTTCATAACTGTCCACATACCATATTAATTCAAACCAGTTATTTATCCCGCCACCACCACATCTTCCATTCAAGTGTGATACAGTCTTACACCTTCATCAACCAAACCTATAGATCAATTCTCAATAGTATCTTGATTCACTATAGATCGGTAACATACATTTACATTGATCATGATTTCTGTGTTCTAATGTTCATCATTCACATCATTCTCAACCACTGCAGTCCTACACATCCATGCTGCAACCACTAAGGAGAGAGAACCATCGTTCACCTCATCTATCATGGATTCAAACCACTAATAAATATCCACATCATCCACCATTACTAGATTCTTCAAATATACTTTAACATCGCCCGACACCATTTCATACCACTGATCTTCAACCTTAGTGGATTTTTTGATATCAATCACAAATCTATGAGATTCATTAGATACAACCCAAACCATTGCATATGATCATCAATTACATTTTATTTATTCACCTATAACCAAAATAAAAGATCTTAGAAAATGTGGTAACACCATTTTTGAGAAACCCCAACTATCCAGTATGTTGGAGATGCCATAACTTGGGAGCTCCTCAACCCGTGGACCCATCTCCTACAATCTTCCTTCATTTAGACACATATTATTTTATGTGCCTATATTCTTTTACGAGGTGTTTATAATTCCAAATTTTCATGTTATTTCCAGAATCTTCTTCTTTTCATGATATTTTATTCTTCATTTAATGTTATTATTTTAAGGGTATTTTGATTCAAAGTTTCCAAAGTGGTAAGAGTTTATTTCTAAAATATCATATTTTATCAAGATTATTTATAGTTATGCTTACATTTTTGAAATATTAGCATGTATATCTTAATAAAACTCATGAATTTTATTATCCTCTGGTTATTCATGTTATATCCAAGTAATGGTTCTATTTTTTCACTATTTGGTACTTAAGATAGTTAAGAAAAAAAATTAATAAATTTGGACTTTATCTTCTCTTTGGTTAAGAATATATATGTTCTTTCAAAAAAAAATCCAAAAATATAATAATATTATACTATTTTTTTAAAAAGATATTTTTACCCATGTTTGACATTTTTTAAAATGGTTTTAAAATGAATAATATTAGCATTTTTCGATCAATAGACATTTCTAAAAAATTTATGGTGAAAAATGAATGATTGAAATGTATGGATTTACCCGCCATAATGACTTTAATTTCCTTATAACATAATTTTCATGTTTACAAGGTTATTTTTAAAGAAAATTGTTTCTTAATATTATTGAATTTCATTATTTTTAAGTGGTTTTCAAATAAAATGGCTTTCAAAATGTTTTTAAACTTTCTTTATATGTTTCCAAAGTATTTTAAAAGAAATTATTTTCATTATGTTTTCAAGAATTACTTATATGTTTCCAAATAAATTTCAAATAATTGTTTTTTAAAATTTTTTCAATCTTCCATTATAAGTTTTCAAGGGAAAATGTTTTCAAAAAAATTTCAATCTTCCTTTATAATTTTCAAGGAAAAATTTTTTCCAAAAATTTCAAGATTCCTTTATAATTATTCAATAAAAAAATTCACAATGTTTTCAATATTACTTTATAATTTCTCAATGTTATTTTAAAAGAAAAATATTTTTAAAGGTTTTTATGTTTCAAAAATAATTTTTTCAATGAAGAAAGAATATTTTCTTCAAGAAATTTTATTGAAATATATTTCAAAATTACTTTTTTTCTAATATGAAATCCATTGGTGTTACTCAAGACTTTCTAGGGATGTAATACAAGGATGAAATTTATATTATTTCCATTATAGGTTTTTGTTTTGATGGAATTATGGTTAGGAAACCCATTTCTCTTTAACGAGTTACATATTTATGAAACTTATTTCCCTTTCATGGGTTATATGCTTATGAATCATATTTTTTCATGGGTTATGCTTTGATGAAATCATTATGAAACATATCTCTTTTCCATAGGTTATGATATGATTACATGTTTATGATACCCATTTCATTTCATTGGTTATGATATGATGTTTATGAAACCCATCTATTTTGATGGGTTATGATATGATTAATGTTTTATTATCTTTTGGTACACATATGTATGATTTAATTATGTGATGGGTGGGACCTATATCTCTCTCCAATGCATTGGATAAAGATTTATATCTCATGATATAATTATGGGAACAAGTCAACAGTCTTGATCCACTGTGGAAATAAGGGTAAACCTGATCTACTATGGGAAGAATGGGAAACTCAATCCACTATGAGAAGAAGGGGAAACTTGATCCACTATGGGAAGAAGGTTTAACCTGATCCACTATAAGGAAAGGATTTTGAGTGGGGGTATTAGTGTTTCTTTCCCTGTAGGTTTAGTCCCTATGAAGTCATTTAATAAGTTTTGGAAATGATACCTGACTTAAAAGGAATGTTTTCATATGTTTATGTGTATGCCACAAGTCAACGTCATATGCCAATTTTATTCTCTCATGATTCATGTTCGTTGATTTATTTATGATTCATGTCTTAAAAGCTACTAATCTCAATGCCACGACTCATTATTATGATCTTTGATATGAAGGGAATGAACTTTAAATTTTATTTCTCATGTTCTCACACCCTTATGTCCATGTAATGCATACATATCTCTTTTAATATTTGTGGAAAACATTTAATATCTTTCCAAAGATTAGAATATTGTGTTCTAGTTTTCTAAATAAACTAAACTATTATGCTCCTTTGGAATATACTTTATTAATGTGCTTAATATTCATCAAAAATGATGTAATATCCATATATGTTAAGACTTGTTTTTTATAGATGGTATTAAAGGAAATTTTTAGTTAACCTTTGGAAACTAGGATGATAAAACATTACTGATATCCCTAGGGATATTTCTAAAGATATTTTTAGGGATGTATCTAAGGGTAATTATAAGGATGTTTCAACATTTAGGGAAATTTCTCACAATTTTGGTAAAGGATTGAGCATGTTGTTTCCTATAAGTACATCCCTATCTAGATACTAGAGGTGGATGTGGCTTTGGAACAAATTTACATGGGTTTAATAACCCCAAAAACATTGTACTCATCCAGAATCAATAGGGAACTGATTCATGACAATGGACCTTGTTGCACACCTAGTTTAACCCTCATAGGGGATATTCTTTGGTAATTCAAAAATTCCTTACAAACCATCATAAAGGATTTAAATATAATATGGATATGAATAAACTATGATAAACCTTAGGTTTCATAGATTATCATAGTAGGTGTCATGATTTAGACATCCTATAGGTGATTTTTCCTGATTATGAGGTTTTCTTCTATGATAAGTGTTTCTCATACTATGATTTATAGTTTTAGTTAATGTAAGGAACCAGAAGGAACCAAGTCAACATTGAATATAGTAGATAATTTTTTTATGAGCAGTCAAATGGGATGATGACTGGAGTAAAGGGTGTTACAATTATGCCTAATCAAGTTTTCACGGATCATGATTAACAATGTGTACTTTAATTAACTCTCAGACTCACAAAAGAAGATAAGTAAAGGGTTTTTTGAGAATTTGGAAAATGGGTACCACATAGTAAAGAAGATTCAGTTTCTTACAAGTCAAGAATGTTGGAAGAAGCACCCAAGTGAATGTCTTAGAAGAACGGGAATATGTTTTGACTATGTAAAACAAGAAAACAAATCAATTAATTGCAAAGGGTACATGAAATGTTTAGTTAATGAAATGAATGATAATAATTTCCTCCTAAAGGCATAATTTATGGTTTGACTATTTAAATATGGAAACAATGGGCACTATGTAAATAGATGTCCTAAGTGGAAAGCTAAGGAAGAGAATCTACAAAGTGATATGAGTAATGGTTATATTGCTGATGATGAAGATACTACAGGTGAAATGTGAAATGAAATGGGTATTAGGGAATAGGAAGAGTAATCCTTCTTAATGGATTAAGGATAAAGTTGAGTAACCAAAGTATTTATGTATTTTTATTCCAAAATTATGAGTTGTGAAATATATAAGGATTGTTCAATTTATGTTTTTTGATAAGGATTTACAAGAATATGTTGAATGGTTCTAGTGGACTAGAAAAGTGATTTAATGGTAAGGTGATATTCATGTAAAAATCAGTATTAAGGTAAGAATTACTTTTAATATATTCCTATTTATAAAATAATATTTTGTTTAGATGAAAAGATGTTAGAAAAGAATAAAGTGAATTAAATAGTAATGATAACCTAGAAATTTATTTATTTATTTATTGAAAAAGTGGATTATTTTATCATGGATTGAGTTTAAAGCATTCTTGAAAATAATTAATATATCCAATAATATTTGGAATAATAAATCATGCATGTTTTCTATAAGTTTTTATTTTAATTCAGGTTATTAGTATGTTTCAAAAGAAAACATGATAAATGTGTTCCCATGTTTGGTATGCCACAGCCAAGAGCTACTTTATGATATATGGGGGATCAATGATAAATTAATTTTAAGAAACATAGCAACCTTTAAATGTTTGGAATTTTTATCTTTATAAAGGGTTATAAGGTTAATCATTTATAGAAATTTTAAGCAAAACTTTTGATGAGGTTTTAGAGATTAAAGTATTATCTTGCAATATAAGTATTTATGACTATTGGATAACCTCTGCTGACCATTTTTAAATGATTATAACTAAAGATAGATGGAATAAATTATCATTATACCTCATGATATGTTACTACTTAAATAATGAAAAAATCACCTTCATTTATTGATGTAAGAAATGAAGTGGAAATTGAGAAAGGCGTAACAAAATTGTGATATTGTGTATATGAAAAGGGTTTAAATCAAGTATATATATTTCCTTATGTTATTAGATATTAAAATGATTCCTTATCTCTATTAAAAGAATATTAAATAATATTTATCCTAATACCTTCATTTCTATTGAATCGATGGACATATAAATCATCACAAATTTATGGTTTTGAGTCCCTTAGTTTTACATTGATCATTAACTTACTAGTGATAAATTATCTTTATCACTCTCTATAATTATTTATGATTTTCTTCCATTTCCAATCTTCATTACCAACTTATGTTCTTCTCTATGGAAACCTAGTTATGAGTTACTTTGGCTAACCATTACGGTTCCAACTTACCCTTTTTAAAGTAGGTTTTAATATTCATTTTAACGATGTGGGTATCTTTGAAATGAACTTTAAAGTATTTATAATTTAATAACCTAGAAAAAATATGAGGGAAAGATTCATTTTCACATGGGTAGAATGTAACACCTTGATATTTTTTGAATTTTTTTAATTAATTCAATCTTTACGATAGTTTTCATTTCACCCAACACTGAATATAGCTTTTATTATATGAAAGCACCAAGTTATTATTTGTTTTTATGAAACACCGAGTAAATATTTTTCTAAATTAATATCTTTGATTATAATTTGGTACACGCAACACTATTTTTGTCTTGAGTTACATAGAATTATGATTTCCTTTGATAACTTTCTTATCACACAAGACCTAGTTTTACCAAACTACAACACTCTATTAATATTATTATTATAATATTTTTATAGTTCTGACCTAGTTGTGGGAATAGCGGTTATTAATAAGATTAAATAAATTACGAAAATAATGTTTAAACATGTATATAAGAAGAATTATTTTTTTACTAATTAACTAGAACTGAAAATAAAACCCTTTTGAAAATATAGGAAAGCTTTTGCTGGAAAACTATATTTATGAAATCGAACACATTTTTCCTAAATAAATTAATTAAAATAATTTTGATAAATTATTTTAATGAAATATATATATATATATATATATATATTATTCATTTAACCATTTATCTTTCATCTTATGTTTTTTATATACAGTAGATAAGAATAAATCCAATTTTATGAATAGAAAGATGAATTTTTCTAAAAGGTAATTTTATAAACTTTTAATGAAGAGTCTAATTTAAAAATAATTTTTGAATCATTTAAAAATTTAATTTTAAAAAATAAACTTATTTTTTAAAATATGAAAATCAAAATTTAATTTGGGTGAATTTTTGGTATTTTTCTTAGAAGTATCATTTTTTGATGAATAGGGAAAAATATAGAATTTTAATTCAAAACTGCTTTTTCATATAATTTCATAATATAGTTAAAATATATTTTAATTTAGTTTTAAAGTATAATTATATAAATTATAAATAAATTAATATAATTTAGTTAACTATAAACAATTTCACAGTGAAATTATATATATAAACATTTCCAACTTTTGATCGTTTTCACTTTAAAAACTCATCGTCTCATCCCGTCTGTGGGATAAATTTTAAATTAATTTCTGAAAATTATTTGAATATAATTTTGAAAAATAGATTTCATATTTGTAATAATCATATTTTATTGTTTTTAAAAAGTTCAACTTAGTTTTTTACAAAAAAATATTAGTGAATGTAATTAAAATTAATTATAGTGATTAAGGTAGAAATGAGTTTACATAGTGGTAAAACTTTAACTTAAGGGTCCAAAAAACCTGTACACATGTAAAAAATTAGATTGGATGGCCATATTATCACTATATATTCCCTTTTCTCAAAAATTAACCCTTATTTTTGGTACATTATATAAGGGAGACCACTCAATAGTGATTACCTTTTTATATTTCCAAGAATGTCACTCCTCCTCCACTATAAAAAGGGTACTCACCCGCCTCACTACTTCACACCTCTCAAGAACATTTTCTCCAAAAAAACACTATCCAAATAAACTCTAAAATTATTAATAAAAATCTTATAATCCTTCCTTTTGGAATAAATTCAATACCCCAAGCTTCCACGGTACGTTTCCCTTTGAATAATGCAATAGCTTGCATTATACGCAACTTCGAGATTCTAACACACCGCGACCAATAAAACTAGCTTTTGTGAAAATTAATACACACCTTTTGAAATTTTATAAATTTTACCTTTTAAAATGGACTTCTTTTTTTGGATTTGGAATATCGAAATTAGTTTAGAGTGGCTTTTTTGGTATTTTCCTGAAAAGTTTCAATTTTTGATGAATAGTGAAAAACAAAAAGTTATTGGTTAAAACCGACATTTTATTTAAATATTTATTTATTTTATTAAAAAAAATTAGGTAAAAATCGATAAATAATACCTATATAACTTCAATGTAATTCATTGAGATCATTTTATAATAAGTTTAGATATATAAAAATTTTATTGAACTTTTTACCGTCTTTTACCCACCTCTTCGGAGAATTTTAAAATTTTCATAAAACGTAATTTTACCACTTCTGTGAATTGAATTTAAAAAATATAAGAGACACGGTTGATATCAGTAAGTAAAATTTGGTTCAATAAGATGAAAATAATTTTTGGTGAATAGTAACTTTTAACTTTTATTTACCACGGTTAAAAGTAAATAGGGTAATTAAAGGGAAAATGATATTATTATTACCCTAAAACATGTCCTAATTCTATTGTATAAGTATAATTAGACCAAAAAAAACCATAGGAATAAAATATGATCCTATTTCGTCCACTTGAATTAGATTGGGACATTTATTATTCTTTTATTTAAAGAATAGTTAAAAGAGTTAAAATCAAAGTTTAATAACTAAACCATTTTTAATATAGGTTTATACATAAGATAAATTTGATTATAAATATTAATTATAAATTTAAAAATATTTCCTACATAATGGTATTTTAATTATAATTTTTATACATTAATAATTAAATATATTTATGACACAATGATGATGCAGTAGTTACCTTATTAATGAAAGATTAGAAAAATTGACCCTATAAATATCCAAATAAATCTAATTTGAGACTTTTGATGAATTACACTAATTTTATAGGTTAATATGATATATTAGGGTTAATTATTTTTTTTTTCTGAAGTAATAATGTTTTTATGACTTTAACAGTAACAAAATACAAAATAGTGTCAAAATTGGCAAAAAAGAGTTTTTTTTTAAAAAAAATTATATTATTAATTGATATTCTATTATTAAAAGTCTAAGGTTCAGAAAAAAGAATAATATAAGGTTATAAATATCAATAATGAACCAAATGGGGTTCTCTTGGATTGTTATAGTAAGTTTATTAACTATATAATATAAAAATACAAAGAGACATGATAAATGTCAAACTATTTAAGTAAGAGATAAATCTAAATGATAAGGTTAATATGGTGACCTAAACATCTCTAAAACCTATTTTTTGAGATTATTTCTACCCATACCCACCTTATCCTTGAAATAATTCATTTTGGAGATATTAGAAACCGAAAATTATTTTATTATAAAATAATATTTCAATCTTTTCTAAAGGTGCCCCTCACTCCTCTTATAAAAGGGCACTCCCCCTTCTCTCAAATTCACACATTCAAAGCCATTTTTCTTGATCAAACCCAGCTCAAATATCCTCTCAACTATCCTCCCTTAATCATAGAGGCCTTAATTTGGTCATAAATCTAACCTAAGGAGCCCTTTTGATCAAATCAAAAGGAAGAACCCGAAGAAGAGGTAAATATTGCATCACCTCTTTCAAGTTATCTTCTTCTTCCACTTCATATTTCTTTGTTGTATCCATTATAAAATAATAAATCCATTATATTTTATATAATTTTATGTTATTATAAAAATGGTACAACCGTATTCATTATTATGTCCATCATATGAATGAAAAAGTCACCATACGTGTGTATGTACGGCTTACCGTCTACACGTCATGCTGTAGTTTGTTATTCAAACACTTCATTATTTGGATGGGTATAATAATGAGTATAACTGATGTAAATAATAAATATAACATGTTAATGATTCTGTACATATGATATAACATCTATTTACATATGATTTCACCCTCAATATAATGATATTGTTGCTTGTGCGTACGTACGGATTACCGTCTGCATGAATGCTATAAGATTCATTTCCACATCATAACCATTCAAGAATAATTTTCATTTTATGATTAAAAATAATGTTTAAGGACTTGATACCATTCTGTATATGAATAAGATACATCCTATCCATAACAAACACAGCTTATGTAACAAAATATATAAAGGAAAATGAATCAGTTAACACCTAAATGAGGATAATACTATAAATATTATTAACAAAGAAATATTATAAGATCATATATGATATCATATTTATGTATATGGTTATTATATAATTTAATAACAATTATTTAAATATTATAAAGGAGGTTAAAGTACCCTCGACAAAGGAAAAGTACAAGGTAACGGTTAATTTCACAATCTCTTTATTATCCGAGTTTCTTTTTACGTAAGTGTCTATTGGGACCATTTTATCATCCACATCCATGTTTTCTTAAAAGGTATTTAAAAAAAATTTACTATTTACTAGACTGTGGGTTAATTTCATTTATAACCTTATTTTACCTTATATTTTTTGAAAAGAATATTTCCATCATTTTTCCAAACAAGGTACTTTATGACCTTTTTGACAAAATTAAGGTATGAATGTTTTTTTAACTTATATAGCGGGTGCGGCTATTTTCCACCGTTACAAAAAAATTGAAGCTTCCCTTAAAAACTTATAAGAATATTTTCAAAATAAATAGTTTCTTTTATAATTTGTGACTATTAAATGATTTCAAAATAGAAATAGATGTTTATCTCAAATAGTTTTTATTTCATCTATGTCAACATCCTTTAATGGATTTTATACTTATTTGATGTTGATTTGTTATGATAAAAATATTCCATATTGTATTGAATGTTTTGTGATATGTTTGACTGTGGTTGTGTAATTTTTATACAATTCATGGTTTATGTTAAAGTATTGACATTTTGTATGCTAGTTTTAATACAAATGTTTATGTTATGTTTCAATTTTTTCATATGAGGAATGTATTAGACATAGTATGTGACAGGTGGAGCCTGCTATAGATCCTCAATGCATCGGTAGGTCTCATGAGACAATTAGATATGTAATTGGTCGAGGCCTTTCCCAATTTGATATATCGTTTTTGTTGAGGCCTAAATCAATTTTAGACATCTTGGCTGAGGCCTTAACAAAATGTTTCAGAATGTCCTGAAATATACATTACCTAATTGTGAAAATAATATTGATGGTTCATGTGGTTATTCGACAAGTTGAATACCCATGACTATGTTTTATTATTTAATTATTTACTCAGCTCATATTCCTTCCATGAAAGTGTTCATGTTTTTTATTTGTAAGGGTAGGTGTTTTCAATTATTCACCATGCCTAATATTTATGTTATCTTCTACTGTATTGCTTACCCTTACTGAGTTTTTGAGCTCACCCCTTTATTATGTTTCATTTTCCCAGGATACGAAGAAGTTATTTATGAGTGACATTCAGGCATAATCTTGGAGGATTGGATGTTTCTAATGGAATAAATTAGTGTTGTATTTATTTTCAAGTTGTAAAGTTGAACTTATATATGAATCTTGTTTCCAATAATACAAAATTGAATGGTCTTTTGGGACATGATTTCCTTGTGATCATCCCAATGCTATGTAATAATGCAGGAACTCTAGGTAACTGAGTTCAGGTCATTACAGTTGGTATCAAAGGAAGTTTAGTATAAACCTTGGAAACTAGCTTTAGAAAAACCCTGATTAAAGAATGTTACCCTAAGATAGACTTTGAGGATTAGTATAGAATAATTCCCTATAGTTTTGGTAATGTAGATATTTTTTGTATTTTCCAAGAAATACATCCCTTTCTGGATTCGATCAGGTAGAGGCGGCTTTGGAATAGATGTACCTAGAGTTAAAACCCAAAAACACCGCTTTGAGCTAGACTCGAACGGGAACTAGTGCAAGACAACGGGCCATGTTGCACTCTTGGTTACGAAACTCATGATGGATAGGATTTGGATAATTCACATTTTCTTTACAAACAATTATGAAGGATTTATGAGAATATACCTCCTCAGAGAAAACATTTTTATGATTATGGATTATATCCACAAACAGCTCAATTTATGTTAAGTGTTTTACAAGTTTGTAATTACATATTGCAATTTATAAACTAATCTAGTCTATGTCATTGTTTAGAAATGGAACCTAGTGGAATTAATTGAAACCATATCAATACAAGTAATCCATGTAGGGATTTCCCTCCTACTCAAGATAATTATAGTAGAGCTGGTGATGCAGCTGGTGCTGATCAGTTTATCACTATACTGGGACAACTTACATAGGTTATGAATAATAACCTTATCTGTATGGATCACCCTGATCCACAATGAGGGGGATCAATGTTAGACCAATTCATGAGGCAACAACCACCAACATTCAATGGGTTTAAAAATTTATTTGTAGCTGAACAATGGATAAGTTCCTTAGAGAAAATATTTCATGCTTTGGGGAGTAGCAAAAGGTTAAAAGTTTTCATGGTAGTTTATCGCCTCACTAGAGATAAAGATCAATGATGGTCATTAATTCAAAACACAAAAGAGGATTAAGAAGTATCAAGTATGGAATGGAGGGATTTTAAAGATCTTTTCTTAGAAAAATACTTTCCTTGTGACCATCGAGAAGATATGGAAAGGTAATTTCTGATCCTGAGACAAAAATAGGATAAGAATGTCGCAAATTTTGAATCTAACATTACAAGGTTAGAAAGGCATGTTGTATATTATATATGTAACCCAATAAGTAATATTTATCATTTCTTTGATGGGTTAAAACCATTTCTCCATCGATCATTAGTCTCGCAATCCTTATCAGCGTATGAAGATATTGTCTCATGTGTTATCAAGACAGAAAAGGAATTATCTAAGTCTTACGAATTTAAAGAAAAAAAAGAGAAGAAGAAGTCTGCTGAACACTCTGTGAAAGGAAATAAGGAAACAGGGAAGAAGGGAAGAGTTAAATTTTCACCCTGTGATAATTATAGAAGGAATCACCCCGGTGCCTGTCTAAAATGAAAAGAAGTATGCTACAAATGTGGACAAAAATTTCATCTTGCTAGTGATTATAAGGCGAATAAATAAGTTACCAATGTACAATGCTATAATTGCAGGGAGATGGGACATTTATGCAAATGAGTGTTTTAAGTGTCATCGAAACTTACCTCAGAAAAGGCCAAGGGATCAAGGACAAGCCTTTGTGATCACAACTACTGAGGTTGAAGCTCCAAAAGATGTGGTGGTCAGTAATTTAATGGTTTCCTTAAGTTTATCCAACGCTTTATTTGATTCTGGATCATCGCATTGTTTCATATCTTCCCAGTTTGCTAAGAAAATTAGATATTTCTAATTTGATTTAATAAGAATGTTTTCAAAAAAAAACTCATAAGGGAAGTATCATTGCAACAAAGTTTTGTGAATCAATCCCCATTAGGGTATATAAATGTTCTTTATTTGCTGATATCATAATCATGCCCATGATTTAATTTGATATAATCCTCGGTATGGATTGGCTTTCAGACCATGATGCAAAAATTTATTTTATGAATAATGAGGTTACAATTCTCTATGATGATAAGAAGTACCTTATCTTTATAGCAGAAACATCTCCACCTAATTCTTATCTAGATCCACCCCCAATATCTCAACTAAATTCAATTATAGGGGAGGAAGAGAATGAAATAATTGTGGGAGAGGAAAAGAATGTTCAAATAGAGTATTACCTATTTTACAAGAATATGTTGATGTGTTTCAAGAGGATTTACCTGGATATCCTCCAGAATGAGAAATTGAGTTTTCCATTGACATAATTTTTAGTTCAGGGCCCATATTGAAGACCCCTTATATAATGTAAACTGTGGAATTAGTGGAACTAAATAAACAACTAGAGGAATTAAGTAATTAGGTATTTATTCACCCTATTCTTTCTCCATGGGGATCCCCTATTCTTTTTGTTAAGTATAAAGATAGATTTATGAGGTTGTTCATTGTCTATAGGGATATCAATGTTATAACAATAAAGAACAAGTATCCCCTACCTCGCATTGATGATTTATTTGAACAACTTCATGGAACTCAATATTTTTCAAAGATTGACCTTCGATCTAGATATCATCAGTTGTGTTTGAATAAGGAATACATTCCAAAGATAGTTATTCAAACCAGTCACGGTCATTATGAGTTTACAGTAATTCCTTTGGGGCTGACTAATGCACCCTCTATTTTCATGGAACTAATGAACAGAGTTTTCAAGGAATAGATTGATGAATTTGTAGTGGTATTTATTGATGATATCTTGGTATACTCCAAAATCTACGAAGATCATGAAAATCACTTTTGAATTATCCTAAATACTCTTAGAAGAAATGAATTATATTGGAAGTTTAACAAATGTGAATTATGGCTTCAAGATATTTATTTTCTTGTCTATATTGTCTCTATGGATGGAATCTCTGTTGATCCTTCAAAGACCAAGGCAATCCAATAATGGCCAGCACTGACGAGTATAACTGAGGTACGCAGTTTTATTGGTTTAGCAGGTTATTATCAATGTTTCGTCCATAATTTTTCCCGATTGGAAAACCTATTAACCAAGCTGACACGTAAAGAGTTTAAATTTGTTTGGACAAAAGAGTGTAAAGAATGTTTCGAAGAACTTAATAGAATATTATTCAATGCTCCTATATTGACTCTATCGATGGGGAATGATGGGTTTGTTATTTATAGTGATTCTTCAAAGAAAGGACTTGGTTGTGTCTTTATGCAGAATGATAGATTTATTGTCTATTCATCATGACAGCTAAAAATTCATCAGCAAAACTATCCCACTAATGATCTTGAGTTAGAAGCTGTAATATTTTATATAAAAATATGGAGACACTCTCTCTATGGTGAAAGATGTAAGATATATACTGATCACAAGAACTTGAAGAATATTTTCTCACATAAGGAACTCAACATGAGGCAAATGCGATGGCTTGAACTACTCATAGATTATGATTGCACTATACACTACCACACGAGGAAGGAAAATAAGGTGGCGGATGATTTGAGTAGAAAATATCATGTATTTTTGAACAAGGTGAGAGTTTAAAAGGATACTATATACATATATCTAGTAAATATAGATATGGGAATAACCATAGAATGTGAAACATCAATGATTTTTTAAATGGTTTCAAAACCATATTTACTAAAAAGGATAAAGAGTTCTCAAACCGATGATGTGGAGTTTCAAAAGAAGATTAAAGCTATGAATGATAGCAGAATGATCGAATTCATATATGAAGATGGGATTTTGAAATTTGGGAAGAGACTTTGTGTTCCTAACAAACCTAATATAAAAAGAGAATTGTTGGATGATGCTCATATCTCCAATTTCTATATACACCCTAGTAGCACTAAGATGTATAGATATTTGAAGGAACATTTTTTTGGGATAACATGAAGAAAGAGATTGTTGATTATGTGTCAAGATGTATGGTGTGTAAACAAGTAAAAGTTGGAAGGCAACATCTTGGAGGAGTTACAAAACCTCTTCCCATACCTATGGGGAAATGGGATGATATTACAATGGACTTTGTCATGGGGCTCCCAAAGAATTCTATAAGGAACGATTCAATATGGGTCATTTTTTATCTTCTTACCAAGTTAGCACATTTTCTTGCTATAAGAGAAGATTTACCACATGAATGTCAAGAAAGACTATATATTAATGAAGTTGTAAGACTTCATGGAGTACCCCTATTGATTTTTTCTGATCATGATCCCCGTTTTACATCAAGATTCTGGAAAAGTCTTCAGAAAGCCCTAGATACTGAACTTCGTTTTAGCATTGCCTACCACCCTCAAACTGATGGAAAATCAGAACGGAATATTCAAACCTTAGAATACATGTTTAGATATTGATCACTTGACTATCAAGGTATGTGGTATCAATATTTACGTATGGTAGAATTTTCCTATAACAATAGCTTCCATTAAAGTATTCAGATGGAACCACATGAAGTGTTATATTGAAATAGATGTCGCACACAAACTTGTTGGGATGATGTCGGTGAAAGAAAACTTGTAAGCTTAGAACTTGTTGAGGAAATAAGGGAAAAGGTGAAGGTAATCCAAACCCACATCAAATAAGCTCAAAGTAGGCAAAATAGATATGTCGTTAACCGTAGGAAGGATTTGGAATTTCAAGTAGGAGATTGTGTTTTATTGAAGGTATCTCCAAGGAATGGATTTATACGATTTGGAAAGAAGGGTAAATTAAGTCCCAGGTACATCGGACCTTTCAAAATTCTAGAATGAATAGGGGTTGTAGCTTGCCATTTGGAAATGCCACCAAGTCTCTCTAAAGTTCACGATGTGTTCCACGTATCACTGTAGAGAAAATACATGCCTGACCCAACGCATTTACTCACCTATAAGGAAATTGAACTAGAACCTGACCTGTCTTATTACGAAGAGCCTATCAGAATTATTGATACCAGAAAACAAGTGTTGGGAAACCGAACGACTCGTCCTATAAAAGTTCTATGGAGAATCCACAATATGGAAGAGGCGACGTGGGAACCCGAGGAACTTATAATGAAGAACCACCCGAATCTTTTTGTGTGGTAGTGTTCTAGAAAATTTCAAGGATGAAATTATTTTAAGGAAGGAAGAATGTAACACCCCAATATTCCCTGATATTTTTTCCTTTGAATAATGCAATAGCTTGCATTGTACGCAACTTCGAGATTCTAACAAACCGCGACCAATCAAACTAGCCGTTATGAATAGAAATACCCACTTTTTAAAATTTTTATAAATTTTAACTTTCAAAATGGACTTAATTTTTGGATTCGGAATATCGAAATTATCTTAGGGTAAAGTTTTTGTATTTTTCGGAAAAATTTCAATTTTTGATGAATAGTAAAAAACAATGTGTTTTTGGTTAAAACCGGCTTTTTATTTAAATAATTATTTATTTTATTTAAATTTATTATAGGTAAAAATAGATACATAATACCGATATATTTTCAATTTAATTCATTGGAATCATTTTATAATAAGTTTAGATATATAATAATTTTATTGAACTTTTTACAGTATTTTACCCACCTCTTGAGAGAATTTGCAAATTTGCATAAAACATAATTTTACTACTTCTGTGAATTGAATTTCAAAAATCTAGGAGACACGATTCATATCAGTAAGTAAAATTTGGTTCAATAAGGTGAAAATAATTTTTGGTTAATAGTAACTTTTAACTATTTTTTTACCACGGTTAAAAGTTAATAGGGTAATTAAAGGTCAAAATGATATTATTATTACACTAACACATGTACTAATTCTATTTTATGAGTTTAATTAAACCAAAAATCAACCTTAGGAATAAAATATTATCATATTTGTTCCACTTGAATTAGATTTGGACATTTGTTATTATTTTATTTAAAGAAGAGTTAAAAGAGTTAAAATCAAAGTATAATAACTAAAACATTTTTAATATAGGGTTATACATAAGATAAAATTTACTATAAATATTCTTTATAAAGATAAAAATATTTCCTACATAATTGTATTTTATTTATAATTTTTATACATTAAATAATTAAATTTATTTATCAGACAATGATGATGCAGTAATTACCGTATTAAAGAAAGATTAAAATAATTTAAACTATTAATATCCAAATAAATATAATTTGAGACTTTTGATGAATTACACTAATTATATAGGTCAATATGACATGTTAGGGTTGATTAAATGAATTTTTATTGAAGTAATAATGATGGTATGACTTTAACAAAAACAAAATCACAAATTGTGTCAAAATTGATATAAAATAGTTTATTTAAAACAAATATTATATTATTAATTGATATTCTATTCCTAAAATCTATGTTTGGGCCAAAGGACTAAGATAAGGTTTTAAATATCAATAATTAACCACATGGGGTTCTCTTTTATTGTTATAGTAAGTTTATTAACCATATAATATAAAAATAAAAAGAGACATGGTAAATGTAAAACTATTTTACTAAGAGTTAAATCTAAATGATAAGGTTAATATGGTGACCTAAAACTATCTAAAACCTATTAGTTGAAAGTTTTTCGACCCATCCCCACCTTATCCTAGAAATAATTTATTTTTGAGCCATTATAAACTGAAAATTATTTTATTATAAAATAATATTTCAATATTTTCCTAAGGTGCCCCTCACTCCTCTTATAAAATGGTACTCCCCCTTCTCTCAAATTCACACATTAAAAGCCATTTTTCTCAGCCAAAACCTACCCAATTGTCCTCCCAATTGTCCTCCATTCATCCTAGAGTCCTTACTTTGGTCATAAATCTAACCTAATGAGACATTTTGATCAAATAAAAAGGAAGAAGTCGAAGAAGAGGTAAATATTTCATCACCTCTTTCAAGTTCTCTTATTCTTCTACTTCCACTTTATTTATTGTTTACATTCTAAAATAATGAATCTAGTATCTTATATATAATGTGATGTTATTGTAAAAATGGTACAACCATATTCATTATTCAATCTATCATATGAGTGACAGAGTCACCATACGTGTATACGTACGGCTTACCGTCTCCACATCATGGTGTAGTTTGTTATTCAAACACTTAATTATTTGGGTGGGTATAATAATGAGTATAACTGATGTAAATAATAAATATAACATGTTAAGGATTCTGTAAATATTATATACCATCTATTTATATTCAAATTTTCCAACAATATAATGATATTGTCGCTCGTGCGTACGTACGGATTATCATCTCCACGAACGCGATGAGATTCATTTCCACATAATAACCATTCAAGACTAATTTTAATTAGATGATTAAAAATAATGTTTAAAGACTTGATACCATTTTTGATATTAATAAGATACATCCTATCCATAACAAACACGTCTTATGTAACAAAACATATAAAGGAATACGAATTAGTTAATACCCCAAACGACGATAATACTAAAATATTATTAACAAAGCAATATTAGAAGATCATATATGATATCATATTTATGTGTATGGTTCTTTTATAATTTAATAACAATTATTTAACTATTATATAATAGTTTAATGTACCTTAGACCAAATAGAAGTACAAGGTAAGGGTTAATTTTACAATATCTTTATTATTTGAGGTTGTTTTTATGTATTTACTAGGACCACTTTATCATCCACATCCGTGTTTTCTTAAAAATGTATTTCAAAACATTTTTACCATTTACTATACTATGGTTTAAAGTAATTTATACACTTATTTCACCTTATATGTTTTTAAAGGAATCTTTCCGTAGTTTTTTCCAACAAGGTACTTTATAACCTTTTTGACAAAATTAAGGTAAGAATGATTTTTTTTACTTATACGGAGGGTGTGGCTATTTTCCGCCGTTATAACATCGTTGAATCTTACCTTACAAACTTATAAGAATATTTTAAAAATAAATTTTTTCTTTTATAATTGTGTGATTCTTAAATGATTTCAAAATAGAAAGAGATATTTCTCTCAAATAGTTCTGATTTCATCTATGTCAATATCTTTTAATGGATTTTATGCTAGTTTGAAGTTGATTTATTATGATACAAATCTTCCATATTGTATTAAAGGTTTTTTGATATTTTTGACTTTGGATGTGTTATTTTTATACCATTCATGGTTTATGGTTAAAGTATTGACATTTCGTATGCTAGTTTTAATATGAATATTTATGTTATGTTTTAACCTTTTTATTTGAGGAATGTATTGGACTTAGTATGTGACATGTGGAGCCCACTATAGCTCCTCGTTGAATTGGTAGGTATCATGATACAATTATACATGGAATAGGATGAGGCCTTTCCCAATTTGATATATGGTTTTGGCCGAGACCTAAATCATTCTTAAACGTCTTGGCCAAGGCCTTGACAAAATGTTTCAGAATGTCCGAAATTATACATTTTCTCATTATGAAAATAATATTGATGGTTTATGGGGTTATTTGACTAGTATAATACCCAAGAATATGTTTTATTATGTCATTATTTACTCATCTCATATTCCTACCATAAAATTGTTCATGTTTATTATTTGTAAAGGTGTGTGTTTTCAATTATTCACCATGTCTAATATTTATGTTATCTTTTGATGTATCTCTTACCCTTACTGAGCATTTGAGTTCACCCCTTTATTATGTTTTACTTTCCCAGTATATGAAAAAGTTAGTTATGATAGACTTTCAGGAATAATCTAGGAGGCTTGGATGTTTCTAATGGAATAAATTAGTGTTGTATTTGTTTTCAAGTTATAAAGTTGAACTTATGTATGAATCTTGTTTCCAATAATACTAAACTGGTCGGTCTTTTGGGACATTATTTCCTTGTGATCATTCCAATTATATGTAATAATGCACTGACTCTGGGTAACTGGGGTAGGGGTGTTACAATAAATCCATCCAAGTAATACCTTTGGGGAAAAATAAAAAGAGTTTCCCAAAGAATAGGTAACACCCTTCAACAAGAACTTTTGTTTTATCTATTTTTCCACCCCTCTTAAATATTATTATTCCATTATTATATATTTACCACATTATAATTAATATAATGAGATTTTTTTCTGATACTTTTATGACCCATACTCACACACACTTCTTTAAAATGGGATACAAAATCACCGTTGGTGTGTACGATAGACTACTGCCTCGCGAACCGATATCGTTCGTCCTTCCATTACCACCATTAAAAGTTGGGAATAATGATTTAATTTATATGTTTATATAATATTATGATAATTATTATTTATTTATTCTTATTTGGTTATTGTATAATTAATACCTTCATGATTTCCATTTTGGGTAAATATGATAACTTCGTTTGTGGACGTATAGACTACCGCCTCCTCAAAACGATGTGATTCATTCACACTTTACATGGAATGTATTAAGGATGGATTTAGTGAAATTGTATGATATAAATAAAATAATAATGATATTGGAATTATATTATATAAATATATATATCATTTACTTTTTTTTGTTTAATGCGATAAGAAAATAGAAACAGCGTTCATGCTTATATACAGTCTACCATCTCTATGAATAGTGTATTTCATTTTCTATTTATATATTTAATATATTTTTATAAATATATATATACTAAATATATATTATATTTATATAATTTTAATCATTTTTGGGATAATAAAATTATGATATAAGTAAGAGGACCAAAAATATGACAAATCAAAACACATGTCAAAAACAATGCAGTTATTACCTGAAATGTAACTTTAACATGGAAATATTAATAAAAGGGTAAGATAATGTCATAATTAAATAATATATGGTATTATATAATTTAATATAGTTATATAATAGATTTATAATAAACTTATATTTAATATACATGATTTTTTAACAAGTACAAATAGAGTCATGACATGAGGTAAGGGTTTTCTCATCTCAGTTTTATTTCTGTGAGATACATGCTATATTTACCACTTATTCTTATCATGTGGTGTATATACTGAACTATGACATGTAATATAATGAATTTAATTTATTTCATGATATTACAATTTTCAATTGATGTTATTATTTTTTCGATATCATCATTCAAAAGTTACTCAAGTAGTAAGGGTATTTCTAGTCTCACTTTTATTTCTACGAGACTTTTGCCTTATCCACCACTCATTTATTTTTTTTGGTGAGTATAATACCCATGAATGTATTATATTATTATTACACTTTAATTTATTGGTATTTACTTATCTATTTTATTATCTTTATTTCATGGGGTTCAAGGTTCAGAAGTTACAAAATCCGTAAAGTAATTTAGTCTCAATTTTCCTTCTTTGAGATGCATGTTATGTTATGCACATATATTTTTTTAAGAGATGTATATACTAAAACTTTTACATGTTATATTAGTAATATAATTTTTTTCATGATATTTTATGCTTCATTTAATGTTATTATTTCAAGGGTATTTTGATTCAAAGTTACTAAAGTGATAATATTTTATTTCTACAATCTCATCATTTATCGGGATTGTTTATGATTATTATTCCATTGATGAAATATTATGATTCATATCTCAATAAAACTCATTAATGTTACTATATTATGTTTATTAATGTTATATCCATGTAATGGTACCATTTTTTCACTCTTTGTAACTTAATATGGTTAATAAAATGTTATTAAGAAAATCCAACTTTATCTCTATCTTTGGATGGAAATCTGTGTTTTTCAGAACAAATTATTTATATAAAAAAAAATTAAAATTGTTATAATATTATCCTATGATTTTTAAAATAAATTTATAAGCATGTTTTACCTATTTACTAATGGTTTTAAAAGGAATATTCCTATTTTTTTCCGATCAAGGTACTTTTCTAAACATTTTATGGTGAAAAGGGAATGTTTAGAATATATATATTAACCTACCATTATGACCATAAATTAATTTAAGATTCCATTTCAATTTTAAAAGGTTATTTTTAAAGAAATTTTTCTTAATATTCTATAAATTCTTTTTTATTACTATGGTTTTTAAAGAAAAATATTTTCAAAATGTTTTCATGTTTTTTAATATGTTTCTAAAGTATTTTCAAATAAATAGTTTTAAAAATGTTTTCAAGATTTATTTATAAATTTCCAAAGTATTATAGAATATGTGGTTTAAAAAAATTTAATATTCCTTTTTAATTTTTCATGGAAAAATGTTTTCAAATTATTTTAATTCTTCCTTTATATGTTTTTAAGGAAAAAATTTTTTAAAATGTTTTCAAGGAAAAAGGTTTTCAAAATGTTTTCAATACTCCTTTATAAGTTTTCAAGTTTATTTTAAAATAAAATAGTTTTGAAAAGGTTTTATGTTTCAAAACTAATTTTTTTTAAATAAGAAAGGATATTTTCCTCATGAAGTTTTTTTCAATATTCCTTTTCTGGTGATATGACCCAAGGATTCCATTCATATTCTTTCTCTGAATGGTTTATTTTTTAATGGAATAATGATTTTCAATCTAATTTCTATTTAATGGATTATATGTTTATGAAACCTGTTACTCTTTAAGAGGTTAAATTCTTATGAAACCCTCTTCTTTTCATGGGTTATGATTTGATGAAATGATTATGAAACATGTATAGTTTCCACAGGTTATGATATGATGAAATGATTATGATAACCATTTCATGGGTTATTTTGTGATGTTTATGATTCCCATATCTTTTTATGGGTCATGATATGATGAATATTTTATTATCATGCGGAACATGTATATATGATTTCAGTATGTGATGGTTGGGGCCTATATATCCCTCTAATTCATTGGATAAATATTTATATCTCATGATATAATGATGTAAAACAAGTCGATGGGATTTATCCACTATGGGATCAAGGGGAAACCCAGTCCACTATGGGAAGAAGGGAAAACCTGATCCACTCTAGGGAGAAGGTGTAAAGAGATCCACTATAAATAAAGGACTACGATTGGGGACGGTGGTGTGTCATTCCCAATAGGTTTAGTTCCCATGAATTGCTTTGATAAGTTTTTGTAACAAGCCTTGACTTGTAGGGAATGTTTTTATATGATTATTTGTATGCTGCAAGTATATGTATTATTCCAATTTTATTCTCTAATGACACATATTATTTTATTTCCTTATGATTCATGTATTATGAACAATTAATATCTATGCCATTACTCAAGATTATTATATTTGATATGCAGGGTTAGAACATCAAATGTTTTTACCATGTTACCATACCCTTATGTCCATATTATTCTTACACATCTCATTTATTTACCCATTCTGAGAATTTAATTTCACCTTTTCCTACGTTTCCTTTCAACGGGTTATGAAGATTGGTTTTAGGTATGATTAATAACTGGGAAGATATTTGTGGAAAACATTGATTAACTTTCACAAAGAATATAATATTTTATTTCATATTTACAAATACACTAAACTATTATGGTCCTCAAGAACATACGTTTTCAATGTTCTTAATATTCATCTAAAATGATGTAATGTTCATGTATGATAAGCCCAGGTCATTATATTATAATCAGTATTTGAAGTTTTTTTTTCTATTCCACTATATTTAAGTTATATGAGTTACCCAACAAACCCATCATTAGTAACATTAAGTATATTCATACACCCAAAGTATGTTTTTAATTAAATTTAAAATTTTATATGATTTCTAAAATAATCTTAATAGAATCACGGTACAAATTAAATTATGCTAAAATTATTATTTTTGTCATTATTTTTTTTAACACTTTGAATCTAAAATTATATTTATGCACACTAATTATTCATTTAAAAAAATTTAATTTTAATTTTATTTCAAAAAAAAATTAATTAAAATTTATTTATCTCATGGATTATATGAATTACTTTCATTAAAAAACCAAACATGTTCAATTTTATAGCACCAATAAACCTAAAATAGTTATCATCATTCTTGATTTCTAATTTTGTGAATTTTTCACACATGAATGGTTTCCCTATAATTTTTATTAAAATCCATTGATTTATTCATCAACCCTTTAGGTATTTGGAAATTCACCTTTGGGTAGGCAACTTGAGTAAGGGTTATGAATGTTGGAAATTATATAGTGTTCCTAGTCAAGTTTATATTAAGAGAACTATGGAGTTCATCATGCACCTAGTCATTTAAGTTCATTGTACGGAAATTTCACCACCACCAATTATTACTATTGTATGAATCCTTCCATGTTATTAGTTATAACTATAATGTGAAATTTATTCATGCATATTTTTTCATCATTATTTTTGTATTTCCATGAAAATAAATAAAGAAAAAAAATCAAGGAAAACATCTTACATATAATTTTTTCCCCTTGCCACAAAAATAGAAAGACTAACTCCAAAAATTTACATGTATAATAAAATTTTCTTCCATTAAAACATTTACACACAATTAAATGAGTGAACACACTTTCTATGTAATATGTTGTTAGAAACATACCAAAACAGAAAATTAAGGATGATTTAGTTTTTGAAAAAATTTTGAAAATGATGGATGATTAGTAACATACATAAGAAAACTGAAATCAAATCTACAAGACCACTTGAGATTATACCTTATTATCTTTGTGGGATGATGATGCATATATAAATAAAAGGTTATTTTTAATTTATTAATTTCATTAATGAATTTACTTGAATGTAAAATGTAATGTCTATGAAACATAAGTCAATGGATATAGAGATGTTTATAAGTTTCACAAGGGTTATTGAGAAAGAAATGGGTTTTTACATATTGAATCTAAGAACTAAAAATGGAAATGACTACATAATAAATGATTTAAAATCCTATATTAAGAAAAACTTAATCAAAAACCAATATAGTTCTCTATACACTCCTAGACAAAATGGAGTGGAAGAATTAAAGAACAAAAGTTTCATTGAAATGGGAAGAAGTATTCTTGTTGAATAAAAACTTTATAAATTCTTCTAGATAGAATATATAAGTATAACTATTCATGTAAAAATAGATGTTTATTGTGTCTAGAATCAAAAAATTAATTCCTTTGATATGTGCTCTAAGAAAAATCCAATGGTGAAGTACTTGAATGTTTTTCAGAGCCCTTTTTTAATAAAGATCAATAACCTGAATCTTCAAAAGTTTTATTTGAAGGATAAGGAAGTAATTTTTCAGGGTTACACGCTAGTTGGAATAAGTTACAAATGTTTTAATAAACAACTTCATAAGTTGGTTAGTTCTTACAACATGAATGTTCTTTAGAATCAAACTTCATTCACAAAAGTTGGTGAAGATTCTATAGAAATTTGATTAAATACATATAAATATATAATAAAAGGGAATATTAGTACAATATATATCATGTAAAATGTGATTTTGATGGATCCTATGATGAAAAACTTTAGATCATATTAAAATAACTTAAATTTTTTACTTTATAGAAATATGTTAAATCTGAGAAAATCATTAGAAAACATAGAGATCTAGTTTAGACCAAAATTAAATTAATACTAAAGAATTAGACATCAAATATTTCATAGGTAGAACTAGTGTCAGTTTTAGATGCATTTGGACAGAAAGATTTAGTACATTCTATGAATGAGAGCAAGATCGAATTGAAAAAAATGACACGTGGGAACTTTTTTCACAACCAACAAAAAATAATTTTATAGTAAAGAAGTGGGTGTTTATAAACAAGCTAAATGAAAATGGAGAAAATTAAATAAACAAAGATAAACTTTATTTGAAATGTTACTCAGAGGTGGATGGAGTTAACAATGAAGAAACGTTTTCTCCTTTTTCAAGAAATTAAACAATAATAAAATTCACAGTTGTTTCACATCATTGTAAAAACATTAATCAGATGCATATTAAGTGATCTTTCTTAAATAGGTATATTCAACAAGAAGTTTATAATGATCAACCTAATGGGTTCTTAATTGACAAACATGGAACCATGGTGTGTATATTAAATAAATATTTGTGTTGGTTGAAATAGGATCTTATTACATGGTATTCTAAACATGACAGTTTCCTGAAGCAGATGAAATTTACTAGAAAAATTTTATAACAACCTATATATTAAGAATAAGATCATAGGTACCATAATTGTCATTTTTTACATTGATGGTATAATTTTTATTGTTTATAAGGATAAAACTTTTGAATAATTTGTTTATGAAATAAATAATAACATTGAAATTTCAATACTTATAGAGCTATAATTATTTTTGTGATTATAAGTTCAAAAAAAGGAGAGATACATCTTCCTATATTAAAAAATATACCAACGATTTGCTGAAAATGTTTTTCCTGATAGAATCAAAATAAGTTTATTTACCTCTCTCTGTGGGAATTTAGTTGAGTAAATATGAATCTAAGAAAATTGTGAATCATAAAGACTTCTAAAAGTTGATAGAAATTTTATTCTATCTTACTACATCGATGCAAAAAAATTTATATGTTGTTTCATTATGTGTTAGATATCATAGTGATCTAAAGGGATCACATATTTTGGAATCCGAAAGAATTATCAGGTATGTTATTGGAATCTGAAATTATAGGATAATATATAAAATATGTAATGAGATGAAATTTATTAGGTTCACTGATATTTATTGGGATGGACATTCTAATGATATAAAATCAAGATCAAGATAAGCATTATTCTTGATATAATGTAATGTGATTTGGCATAGTAATAAATAAATATCTATTACATTGAGTGTAGTGGAATCAAAATATGTTACTTCCACCCATGCTTATACCCAAATGTTGTGGATGAGAGTTTAGGTGGATGATTTTAGGGGGGAATGTTTGTAAACCATTAAATATTATTTATGATAATCATAGTACCATTTATCTTTCCAAAAATACTATACAACATTCTCAATCAAAGGACATTGATATTAAGTATCCTTTCATAAAATAGAAGGTTATTGGTGAAGATGTTATGCTTGAGTATATTTCAACAAAGTATCAATTTTTTGATGTTTTCACTAATTTTATGCCAAAAGAAAGGTTTGAGTAATTATGGATACAAATACATGTTCATCCTCCACCAATGAATTCTGAAAGTTCTTAAGGAAGTTCACCCCCATTATTCTTTGGATTATTTTGTCAAATGGGGAGATAATATACTAATTTGTAATAATAAGTACAAATCATTATTTAATGAATCTTATGATGGTTTTATCATAAAAATATTGAGATATAAATTTAATTGGGAGTTTACCTTTCCATGGACACAAAATTAATTCTCACTGAGGGATGTAATTCCTTCAATAGTAGTTATTTTTACAGTAGTTTGGTTTCAAGGCATTATCTATGAGTAAGTTTTTAGTATGATAAAAATCTGAGAAAATATGTGGAAATAAAGTTAAAGTTGTAGAGAATGATGATAAAAAATCCAAAGGGGGGAATTTTATATCCTTTGAGATGTTTTTGTAACCTATTTTGTATTTTTTGTTAAAAAATCATGGTATTATTGTTCTTTTATCTCATGTAAGAAAGGGTTGTTGGAGGTGTTGGTAAAGTTTTCTTATGAAGTGATACAGGAGGTCAAAAAAGATTCCTTAACCATGTTAGGAAATAATCCAAAATTCAGATAATTCTATGTGGATCTTTAAGTTCCTAACATCATGAAGAAACTCAAGATCTACGATGAGTTTGTATGAAGGATAATGATTCACAATGTTACCAGATGAAATATGATGCATGTTACTAGACATATATTTTTAAGAAGTTTGAGTAGGTTGATTTTGAACACTTATGTACAATGTGAGATAAGTATAAAGGGGGAGAAGTATAAAGTAAAAGAAGTTTGAGAAATAGTACAATGTGTAAGCTAAAGTATCATATGGATATTTTCAAGAAGTATATACTGCTATGTTTGAATTATTTCTTAAAAATACAAATAGGGAAGATAAAAGATCAAGACATGATATAATGATGAAATTGTTATTGGATTGATAAGTTTGATGACCAGTGGTTTCAATTTCACTAGATAGGTTGTAAAATTATGAATTTTTAAGTGTTAAAATGTTAATGTGATGAAATTGAAGTTGCACATTATACCATGTTTGGGGTTTGAAGTGGAAGGAATTAGTTCTATTACATTGAAAAACCCTTTATACCATGTTTTTTATGATAGAGATAAATTCCATCTTGCAAAAGTTGAGTTTTTATAGATCCTAAAAAAGTTCTTCAGATGAATAAATGTAAGGAATAACATCAAATAGATAAGTATAATGAAAAATTAATTCCCCAAAATGACTAAAGAAAATTCATGTGATCGGTAAAAGGTACATTGTATGGAAGATCATTAGACAAACATATGTGATGTTATTGGATGTATGATTCCAATGAAATACTAGAATGAGTTTTGTGATCCAAGTGTGAATTTTGGGTTTAAGTGGGGTGGTCATATGGAGACTCACCAAGTCATTTTTCAGAGTTCAACCATCATTCAAAGAGTATATATTAATTACACTGAATGAATAATTTTATAGTTTATCAGACAAAAGAAATATATCGATGAAGATCATGGAGAGGTGAATCACTGGTCAAAAAAATATTGACTCTACTGAATGAAAATTTTATTAATGAAACCACTGGTAAAATATTTTACTATATGGATTTTTTGAAAATATTTACAAAAAAAATTATAAATTTCCTTTAAAATGATGATGTTAGGTTATTCATTCAACATTTTTTATCATTCTATGGTTAAGGAATTTTAAATAATTTCATTAATGTTGAGATAAGGAAGCTTGGGAAAATCTGGATGATGTTGAGTTTGTAAGAGTATTCATGAATGATCTAGTAGAGTTGATAAGCATCCTGCGAAGTGCATATGAGTGGGATAATTCAAATTTGAGTTTTGGGTTTTCTATGAAATTTTTTTTGAGTCTTTACCTTTTCAGAAAGGTGAATTTTTATATAAAGCAGTGTTCATACATTTTTTACTAACACCATTTAAATGGGAAAAAAATTGAAGTGATTAATTATTCTAAGAAGGCTGAGTATCCATCCAAGATAAACATTTTGTTGAAGAAGAGTTACCGGATGAAGTTTCGAATCAGATTTATCAGATAAAGGTTTCAATCTAAGGTATCAACAGTAGAATTAGTCGAAAGTACCATATTAAGTTTCTAAGAAATTTTTTATGATGCAATTTTTTTCATTAGAAATATCACAGATCAGAGGTGAAGTTTTATAAGTTGCACCAAATAGAGTATACCAAAAGAAGTTAGAAAGCACGCTGGATAGAGTTACAGGATAGAGACAGTAGGCAAACTATTTCTTGAGGATTTTTTGTGAGTTAATAAGAAAAATTTTCTATATTATTTTGTTTCATTATTATAATAAAACTTTTGTAAATTTTCGAAGTTATTATAATTTATTATCGGGGTATGGAATGATCTTAATGGGAGTAAGATTAGTTGTATTCACTTTCTACTATAGTGGATTTATATTGACTGATGGGAGTCTCCATGGAAAGGATATGGGCACCCACACTGGGGGTAAACCTTGTAAATATTATGTTATCTACATTACTTTCCTAACATTTCATACAATATGTTGTTGATAATATAAATTTTAAAACCAATAAAACTCTATCAAGTTAAGGGGGTTTATTTCAAGAGAAATTAATTTGTAAAAATAACCAGTGATTCAACCCTCCCAACCCCCCCCCCCCCAACCCCATTCTAAATGGTTCTCCCACACCTAGGAATATTTTAAGGAATTATAAAATGTTATCAGACCCTTTTTTGGTTATTTAAATATTTGGGACATGGTAGAGAGAGATAGGTGTTGTTGAAGCTTATTGTGGGCATCAGCATTTTGTTTGATGAACATATGTCCAGAGAAAGTCCAAATTAATAGGGTTTTGGTATTTTGGTTTTTGGTTTTTGGTTTTTTTGTTATTAATAATATATTTATTCAAGTATAATGTTCTATTTTGAGATTTGTATTGATTATTCTAATCTTGGGACAATGTAGCAAGAGGCATGTGTACATACGTCATACTTGGAATGTCATTTTCACATGACATTGATATGCTTGTGTATGATTGATCCTTAGTGATAACATAGGGTTTTGTTCTTTAAATTATTAAAAATAAATTATATAATGTTTTTATATATATTGTGGCATTCCATTCAGATATACCATAGTTTTTTTTCCTTGAGTTATTGGTACTATTTAATGACTGGATATGTGGATTTTATCATGTGTTATTATCTGATTAAAATGAAACATTCCATATATATAGGTGATGTATGATAAAACATGGTGGGTTTGTTTAAGAAATTTATGTCATAGTACAAGCAGGATATGTATGAGATTATTTTAGTATATACATTGGTTTATTTAATGATTTGGATACCCATGAGTGTGTAGATAAATTCAAGTATGGTGCCTCATGGTATTATGGTTGTATTGAAAAGGAAGCTTTGGATGGATACTAATCTTTGTTGGATTCGAGTATGGATTTCCTTTGGGATAGTGGTATGTGATCCTAAATGGTTGGGTATGGGGTTACTAGAGCATGGGTAGATGTTTTGTAGCTTTAAATGACACATAATAAATGTATAATCATTTTTTTGGTCATGGAATTGGTGAGATGCCTTAGATTCCTAGAAAAAAGGTACATATAGTGTTTTTAGTTAGATGGGGTTGATGTGAAAAGTAATCATGGTTAGTTTTTAGACTATTCGGACTAGGATTAGGGTTGTTTGATTCATGGGATCATAAGTATGGATTTGTAATGGGATGATACAAGAGAGTAGTCCTATTCGAGATCAAGAATTGATGAAATTTTCAAATAAATATATGAACCGATTAGAGGGTTTTTTCTGAAGTGTTGTGATGGAAATTGGTTAATTCGCATTGGGTTCCTCGTGAGGATTTAATATGTTGTTTTGAACTATCATATTTGTCTTATGATAAGGAATGAGGTGAGATGATTGATAAAATTAGTTAGACACATGTGGGATCGGTGGAATGAGTTTTTTATTGTAAATTAAATGATCGATAGGGTGATCTATCTAAAATATGATGGGAAATCAATGAGGATTTATAAATATGTGGGACTTGATAAAATCCACTATATATGGGAATGTGATAATTTATTGATGGTTCTCAAATTAATCAATTTAGGTCATATTGATGAGGCTTTAGAGATAAGAAATAGACCATTACTAAAATTGAATAGTGATGGGTCCAACCACTATAGTGTTGTAAACCTGGTTGTAAGGATTGATAGGGTTTTCCTAGTTTGTTATGATCATTAATTGAGATAAGTGGTTCACATAATGTTAGAATCTAACAAAGAAGGTTCTTGGGAAGTTTTGTGATGTAATTTTCATGGGGTGGTAAATAAATTCAAATTTGAAGATAATAAAAAATGTAGTGTGGTGGTGTAACTAGAGTTTTCACATGAAGAGGTAATCATACTTAATGTTTCTTTATGTGTATGGGTTAAGGTAATGGTGTAAAATGTGGCATTAGTGGGTGAGTGTGAGTGGAGAAAGTGAATAGGAGTTTAAAAATCAATGTGGAATCAGTAACCTCAACTCTAATATTCCCTCAACCGCCCAATTAGATCATGATTCTCTCAAATAATCACTCACATATTTTCTCAAAACCATCTAAGATATTAATGAGTATCTATACCTTGGTATGTTTTACTAAGTCAAATTAATGTGATAAAAAATATAAAAACTTTCCTAGCCCAGACTTAACGATTAAAATCCCCTGATCACTCATTGATCAACCTCACCACTCTTCATTGTTTGATAAGTGAGGATAATTAAGGGGTGGTGTGTACATGACAAAGAAAAGGTAAATGAATTTGAATACATATAAAGAAGGTTTTGAGACTGAAATTATTGTCCCACTAGTGTGATGGTAATATCGAGATAAAATAAATTCAAAAATCCATAAATAATTTACACTTGATGTAACATGAAAAACCCCCCAAAATAAAAGGGGTAAAAACACATGCAAATAGAAGGATCGATATAGGTAAAATTAGGTACACACTACCTCGCTATTACAAGGAGAAAATTCTCATAAATATCTCTCTTGAATATGTGTGGTAACCACCTCAAAAAATTCTACACAAGGAATGAAATTGATGTTGTGTTGATGTTGAAACTGATGGGGGAGATCTTGTTTTATAATTAGCCTCATCCCCATCCTTCTCTTCTTATACTGGTTTTTTTGTGGGGTTGGAAACTAACCACCTACCACATCCCATACCCTTTGAAAATTCTTGGGGAAGCCACCATCTATAGAAGACAAATTTTGACACATATCCCACTTAAATAATTGATTGAGAACTAATCACATCTCCACACATCTTTTCTATCTACCAAACATGATGCTCATGTGTCTATGAAGCTTCTCAAAGATATTTACTATCTGAATTTATCAGATACAATAAACTTCTTCATGAATTATATCATATTTTCTTTAATGTGAATTTCTTACTTCCTCCACCACATCTCAGAAAAAGTGATATTGTATCCCAATTTGTGTCATCCTTGAATTAAAAGATGAATTCTTTGTAATGTGAAAGGAACTCTCACTATCACAACACAATGGAATCTGTTCATGTCTATTCCCAAGATCCTCCAACAACATTTTCATACAAATATCCTATTTTCAAGCCTATATATCTCCCTTGTACACTAACACTATTTGGGATAAATCCAAAACTGGCTGTAACTTTGAAATCCCTCTCAAAGGTCCTCATGTAAGAGTAAACACATAACCAGTAGTAGATTTTCTCTAGTTATAATCACCTAAAAATATGAATCAACATATTCCCTGATAGTGAAATATAATCCTCCATAATATAATAAATCATCTAAGGTATATGTGATGTATCTTTGGATCCTCTTCACTATGCTCCAATGCTCCCATCCTAGATTTTCCATGTACTGACAAATTTATCCCACTACATGTGCAATGTATGGTCTGGTAAAAACCCTATTGAACATCATACTCCCCGACTGATAATGTATATGGAACTTGAGACATCTCCATCCTCTATTATTTAGTATTATTTCTCACCTTAGGGGATAACTTGAAATTAATGAGAAGGTGGGTAGATATTGGATTAAAGTCTTTCATGTTCAAGAATTTCTAGACTTTCCTCAATTAATTTATCTATGATTAAAAATATTCATATTATTTCTGTCTCATAAAATATGTATCCCAAGAATCTTTTTTTAGTCTCAATTTCTTCATATCAAACTCCCAATCCAACTATGCCTTCATCTCTTGGATCTGATAATTATTTGATCTTACAACCAATATGTCATCCACATACAATATAAGAATGATGAAATCATTACCATAAAAAAACCTAAAATATACACATGGATCTGAATGAAGTTTATTTTATCCAAGGATCATGATATTGAAAACAAATCTCTTTTATCAACACCTTGGTGCCTACTTTAAACTGTATAGATATTTTTTAACATGCATTCCAAGTTCTCTTTTCCTTTTTCTGCAAAAAAAAATCTAATTGGAGTATATAGATTTTATTATCAACATCACCATATAGAAACAAAGCCTTCACATATAGCTTCTCTAGATGTAAACTATATGTAGAAAACATCTATAGAACTATTCAAGTAGTCATAAGTCTAACAATATGATAAAATATTTCATTGAAATAAATACCATACTTCTAAGAATATCCTTTGACCACCAGTCTTTCACGATATCTTTCCACTAGGTCTTTTCTTTCCCCCTTAATCTGAAAGAAAAAAAATTAGATGGAATTACTTTCATGAGGTAATGTAATAATATCCAATGTCTTGTTCTTATAATAAGATTCAAATTCTTCCTACATCATCGCCACTCATAAAGATACATATGGACTTCAGGTCGCCTCCATTAAATAATATGGCTCTCTATCCTTCATCAATATGCAGTATGCAATATTTCTCTCAGTGTTATAGTCTGAGAACCATACTAGTTTTATTTTATCCTGAGTTGACTATCGTGGTCCAAACTCAATTGAAACTAGATCATCATGATCTGGTAATGCCTCAGATGAAATAGGTTCTTCCTTGGATTTTTCCTCCACCTCGACTATTTTGGTTTCTATACTCTCTTTCTCGATGTCTCTATCAATTATTATTTTCACCTTGTCTTCTACAAAAATGAAATATATGCTAATGATAAGTTTTCAGGAAGTGGGGGCCCATAAATGATACCCCTTCACACCATTATCATACACCAAGAAGATATATTTCCTAGATTTCAAATCCAACTTTTATCTTTCTTGTTAATTAAACAGTGCATATACATAACTTTCAAAAGTATGTAACTAAGAATAGTCAGCGGGTTTACTAGTCTACATCTCCATCATTTCCATTAGATCAATCACCATTGAAGGAGATAGGTTGATCACATAACATGTGGTATTCACTACTTCTACCCAAAATTTTTTGGAAATTCATATAGTTGTCAACATCACCGTTATTATATCCAATAGGGTTCTATTTATCTAATCTTCTACTCAATTATACTGAGTAGTATACACCATCGTGAACTATATCTTGATTCCTTCTTATTGACAAAAATTATCAAACTTCTTTCTTGTATATTCTCCACTATTCTCGGTCCTTAAACTCTTGATCTTCTTTCAAAAATCAAGTTCCTTTAGCGATTTTATTATTTTAAATACTTCAAAAACATACTAGTTCTTTCTAATTAGGTACACCCAACATCTTGTAGAATAATAATAAATGAATGATACAAAGTACCTTTCCCCTTGTTGAGATATAACTGGTTCTTGTCAAATGATAGAATGGATCAACTCTAAGATCTATTTTCTTTGGGTTGTTGATATCTCAAACTTTAACCTATTTTGTTTTCCCAAAACAAAATACTCACCAAATGGTAAGGAATCTTTTTTAAGACCAAAAAACAACATTTGAACCTCAAGAATCTTCAAGCCTCATTTTGACATATGGCCAAGTTTCTAGTGTCATAACATTGTCAATGATTTCATTGATGTAGTTGGTGTGACAACAATCTCTATATCCATATACGTTTCACCCATAAAAATATATAGGTTCTTAAAGATATTCTAATCCTTAAATACCATAATTGTTCCCTTCACAGTTCTCATCACCCCATTCTCAGTGGAAGTCTTACATCCAATATCATCAAATTGTCCCAAAGACAATATTTTCTTCTTCAAGCCCTTCACATGGAATACTCCATGGATGGTTTGAAAAATATCACCGCTTATATTTAGTTTGATGGTACCAACTCCAAAAATATTCAATTTTTTATCATTCCCCATGTACACAACTCCTTCTAGGATAGTTTCATATTAATCAAACCATTATCATTGATAATTTTTGTGTCATGTTTCTCTTGGGTTTATTATCCATGCATCGTTGAGATGCTTCCCACTTCCAGTAGTCATCACTACTTCACTAAATAGTATATATACACTTACAGAAGTACTGACCACATTTTCATCTATTTTATGATTTTGTATCCCACCAGAACCAATCTCTATCGTCACATTTGTTGGTCTTTCATCAATCATTTATAGGCAATTATCCTTCCACAGCACTACCTCGGTCTTTATTTTCCAAAATGAAAAAATATTTTAGTTGAATTTTTTGATTTCAAATTTCACCACCATTTGTACATGAAATCATTCCAAAACCTCATCTATTTAAAAATTTTGTATTTAATAATTTCAATAAATTTTTATGATGTGAAATATCAACTGGAGTCACAATCACATATCATACTCAAATTTACAAGAATTATTAATACCCAAAAAATTGAATATCATCGGCCCAAAACCTTTCTCGGATACCACTTATTAGGACTTTAAATTATTTTCCAACTGGTATGGTGATAATAGAGAGATAAAATAAAGTTAAATTGTAGAAATAAATGACACCAGATGTAATGTGGAAAATCCTTCAAATTAAAACAGGTAAAAATCCATGAGAAATCATAAGGTTAACTATGGGTAAAATTGGGTACACACTTCCTCACTATTACAAACAGAAACCTCACGTAAATATCTCTATTGAATATGTGGGGAAACCACCTCAAAAAATTCCATCCAAGGAATAAAATCAATTTTGAGTTGATGCTGAAAATGTTGGGGGAGATTTTTTTTAATAAATATCCTTCTCCCCCTCCTTCTCTTCCTATACTCATGATTTGGTGGTGTTGGATACCAACCACCTACCACAACCCAACCCCTTTGACAAATCATAGGGTTTCCACTGTATGTGGAAGATAAATCCTAATAAAATAAATCCTCCTATTAATTCATAGTCCCTTCATTCCTTCCATGGATTTATGTGTCAGGTTTATTGATCAATATAGTCATTGAATGGTGGTTTAAGTCTCATAATTCTTGTGAAAAAGAGTATGTAAGACCCCCAGGGTCATCTCTTCAATCACATATTATGATCTCTTTGAATATGGTGACCTCCACTAGTGAATTGCCTAGGTCTCAAATAATGTTTAACCCTCGTATCACTGGAATAGGGGATTTAATTTTCTATATCTTCTTGGATAACCTTATCTGATGATCCATTCATAGAGTATATTCATATGAAACACTACTATGTACTCAATGATTCATATATGGGACAAAATTGTAATACTTACATGATATTTATGTGTGGTAGTTTCATCTTCTGCTATAGTGAAATTAGTCTGATGCATCCCCTTTATCCTGAGTTTAGTAAGACAAAATGTGTAGTATAGCATAATTATTATTACATGAGGTATTCCTAAACTAATTTAATCAAATATAGCACTTTGAAACTGTGATTTAATGGTATTAAACCTCATTATAATGTTTTTTAACCCTTAAAAATCCAAAAGATTGTTGATTTTTCAACACAATCCACAAAATGCATTCTTTTATTTATATATTCTATAAAAATGACTTAATATATGATTTTGTGTTAAAATATTTATATTTATATATTATATGTATTCTATCAATTCTTCCATGTTCTATATTTATTATTGTGACAATTATATCAATTATGGTATGTTTTATATGTATTTTAGTAAGTTTTTCTTTTTGGTATATTGCAACATTAAAAGATACTAACAACTCATATGGGATTTTATGAGCACTAAAAAAGAAATGAGAAAAGTATATATTATCATCTCCAAAAACGTATTGAGAAAATATATTATAGAGAAAATACTTTGTGGGAACTAATAAAATTTTAATCTATAGTATTTAATATTATATGATAGTTTTCCAGTTGGATTTAAAAATTTGAGGTGCCCATAATAGATGATCATCGTAATATCCCAACCCAAACCACTAGGTCCAAGCCAAAATGCTACATGAACTCATGTTCACCTCTCCATATGTAGGAGGCTTCCGACTGGTAGTGATGGTCTAATTCTGTCCATGGGGAGACTATACCATCAATATCATGTCATAGGATCGATAATAATCAATAAAAAAATAATAAACAACTATATTAAATGTGAAAACTGAAAAAATGACATACATATAAGTGATCCAAATATGGTAAGCATGTAAAAAATATAATAAGTAAATAATAAAATGACAAGTAAATAAAAAAAATTGGGGTCTATCGATGCCTTCCCCGATATGATACATCTTAATGCTTCACTTCTCAACCATTCACCATAGGGAATTTTCCCTTCACCGGATCTCGGATCATGAAATCTATAAGCGCACCAAAATTTCTAAGTAGGGTGTGAGTACAAAGACTTAGTAAGACGTCACTAATGCATCCTTAACCCGATGGGCTCGAGTATATAGGTGTATGTCAAAATAATAATAAATTTTTAAAAATTAAATAAACATACAAACCAAAACTAAGTGGTGGTGCGCTAACCAAGATGCCACAACCCTTTGGTCATACCTACATCGGCATCATGTCAGAACAATAACAAGTGGATATCAAAAGTAACCAAAAACTATACATGGTTCTAGTGCACTTATTTCTTGAAAACCTCATGGAATTAGGCATATATGAGAATTAGTTCTTTCCTAGGCCTCAAGTATGACATTCTACTCTCAAATCAACTAGGCATCGAGTACGCCACTCACAAATCAACTAGGCATCGAGCATGTTTCTCTCAAATAAACTAGGTATCAAGAAACTGATACTTGTATTCTAGGAATTAATTTCATCTTCAACACGGTGTTCCATGGTATCATCATATCTTTGATCTCAAGTACGGTAAGTTTCTCTCAAATCAACAAGGCATCGAGTATGCCACTCAAAAATCAACTAGATGTCAAGAAACCTGATACTTGGATTCTAGTTCCCTGAGTGAATCCACAACACAAATCCATGGTTACGACATATATTCGGCCTCAAGTATGGAATGATTCTCTCAAAACAACTAGTTTTTGAGTTCTTATTATACATCATGTAACTCATAGGTCAAATAAATGTCAATAATACCGATACTTAGGCATTGAGTATATCTTCAACATGATATTCCATCATATCCCCACCCTGTACTCGGGTCCAACATCACTATCGTCACATGTCAAGCACACTCCCCCTATAAGGGAAAAATATTTCCCGACAGTTAACCTAGCATAGGTTCCATTAACAACCACTAGGTTGTGGTGACATACATATAAGTTGATCACACAAGCTGATATTGAGCAATATAACATCATGAAAAATAAAATAGAAAACATAACATAATGTGATAAAAATATAAAATGTGGAAAATGATATTCTAATATCACTCATGGAATCACAATAGATATCACGTCTACACACACACACACACTTAAAATTACAATAAATAATGGTATAAAATATTCCAACACATAAAATATGTATGGAAATATGTGTAAATGAGATCCCACATGGGTAAGGAATGTAACATCCCAGGTAAATAATGAGTAAGACATTTTCATATTTATTAATATTTTTGAGTTAAATATTAATTTTACTTTAAATGGGACGCTATGATTCGATGGCATACTCGATACGCAAAAATGGGTTTCTTTGAAATCTTACATTGCACACAATGCTAAGTCATACTGAAAAACAATAATATAATATTATTATTTTAAATAGTAGTTAACGCCTAGCTGTTGTAATGGAGGGAATGAACAGAAATAACTACAATATTATTATACATGTTTTTTAAATGTTTTTACATTTATCCAATAAATTATAGAGCCTTGAAATAATAAAGAATCTAATTTTAAGCATAAATACTCTAATATTCTTTAAAAGGTCGATTTATCGCCTTTTAATGAAGAACCCTATTTGAATCTATTTTTGCTAACTTTTATATGTTCTATTTGACAAAATAAATTTCTACTTTATAATCAGGACATCAAAATTTACTTTGGATAAATTTTTGGTATTTTCTAATAAAATTCAATTATTGATGAATATTGAAAAATACTATATTTTAATACAAATTTTCCTTTTAATATAATTTATTTATATGGTTAGATTATATTTTTAATTGGTTTTAAAGTTTAATGAGATTATATTTTTACTATTTAATCTAATTTTGGTAATTTGAATTAATTTTACTTTTAAATTGGACATAAACAAGTGCCAATCTTTTGATAGTTAATATTTCTTAGAAACATGCTTTTTGTTTTCACAATGGAAATTAATTTTATATTAATTAAGAAAACTTCTATGTTTTTAATTTGGTAAAATAGACATAATTTTTTACTTCAAAATATCAAATATATCTTTGGCTGAATTTTTTGTATTTTTCGGAAAAACTTCAATTTTTGATGTATAGTGAAACCACTAAGTAGTAGTTAAAAATCTGACTTTTTCATTTAAATGAAATTTTACCACTTCTGTGAATTGAATTTAGAAAATTCGATATACATGTTTTTTATTAGTAAGTAAAATGTGATTCAATAAGATGAAAATATTTTTTGGTGAATAGTAACTTTTGACTTTTATTTACTGCGGTTAAAGGTAAATAGGGTAATTCAAGGTAAAAGGAATATTATAATAATACAAAATTACATTAACACTTGTCCTAACCATATTAGATGAGTCATGGCCAACCATGGGTATCCTTGGGTTGATTTTGGGATCCCATGGAGCCACTTAAGAGTGATAATGACACTTTATTTTAATTAACTTAATGTAAAGACAAAGATGACATTAATAAATATATTTTAGTATATAAATTTTTACATGGATTTATATAAGTCATATTTTCAACTAAAAATATTAATTGGAAATATAATAATATTTCCAACATTATGATATTTTTTTATAATTTTTAGACATCAAATAAATTAAATTATTTATGACACAATAATTATGTAGTATTTACCTCATTAATAAATGATTTAAATAAATAATATTATTAATATTAAAAAAATATCCAAAACCTATGAAATTCTTATTGGATGGTTTTATTTCAAAAATTAGTCATCGTATCTTCTACTTTAATGAGTTTTGGACCTTTTGAAATCGAAGATAAGTTTATAATAAAATAACATTTTCAAACTTTCCTAAAGAGCCCCTCCTCTCTCTTATAAAAGGACACCACTTCTAACCCATTACACACACCTCTCAAGCCCCTTGTCCCATCCAAACCCGGACCAAATAATCTCTTAAGATCCCTATCCTCCTTTTAGAATCCTTACCTTAGACACAAGGCACTTCAAGAAGTCATTTTGGTTCAAACCAAAGTGGGTTACCCAAATTAAAGGTAACGGTTTCTCTTAACTTCTATTCTTTTATTTTAATTCTCCAACCCATAAACTCATTTTATTCCTTTACTTTATAACAACACCATAATCATAAATATACTAGGATTTTGTTATTAGAAGTATTATAACTACACTTACACACACCTCCATCTAATGGGTGAAGAACATACTATTTCTATGGATGGAAAACTAACACCTCACGAAGCGATGATTGTTCAATTATCTCCTACCGCCTCTTATGGTGGTCATTAAGATGACACTGTATTTATATGTGATATATATTATGTTTATGTTTTCTCTATTCTTCTGTAATTTTTATTTACAAACATACCTTTATGCTTTCCAATATGTGTAAACACGGTAATTTCATTTGAGGAAGTGCGGACTACCGCCCTCTCAAGGTGATATGATTCATTTATGACATACATGGAACGTATATAATATGGAGTTAATGAAATTATGTTACATATATATATCATATGATATTATACTAGAATTAAAATATAACTATGTATTATTATGTTTTCATTCCTTTAAATATAAAATAGAAACGAAAGTAGCGTTCATGCATATGTATGGCTTACCGTCTCCATGAACGGTGCGTTTCATTTCTTAACTCCAAATGATATGGAATATTATAAATAAATATAAAATGGATATATATGATATATATGATATCTAAATAATTAATATCATTCTGGAGATAATGTAATTTTGACCACATGGACAATTTGTAATTATAACAAGTTCATTTTTTACTAAAGTTTTGAACATCGACCAAATGTCCAATATGAACTCAAATAATTAACTAATTGTTATAGCAAGGTAATAAGTGATATAAAAGGAATAATAAAAATTAAAATGTTCTTAATTAATTATAAATTAACTTAAGTTTATTATTCAGGAATAACATGGAACATATGAGTCAAGTCGGACACAAGGTAAGGGATTTCTTATCTCACTTTTAATTCCGTGAGATTTCCATTGTTAGCCACTTATTTATTTCATGTGGTGTATTGTGTACAGCCATTTGATATATACAATCATGATTCTCTTTATATTCATGGTATTCTAAGATTAATTCGGTGGTTATTAACTTTTGTTCATATGACTCGATTGAATTACAACGTGGTAAGGGGTTTTCATATCACTTTTTATTCACGTGATATTCATGCTATATTTTCCACTATTTCCTTTTGTGTGGCATATGTAATTACCATGATTATATTACTTTTGGAATATACTTTAATTTATTGGTATTTAAATCTTCATTTAATGCTCCTTATTTCATGGGGTGTATGTTTCATAAGTTACCAAATCAGTAAGAGAACCTTTCACCCTAATCTTTTTAAAAGACTTCTTTTTTTGTTATGTCTTTTAATTTACATCTTTCTATGTTGGTATATGTTCTTATATATCCTTATTTCTAAAAATTTTATGTCCAAGTGATGAGATACCCTTATTCTCTCTCATCAACTCATTTTATGAATTTTAATGTGACGTCGTTAGGCTGTCCAATTTCTGTAAAGGAACTTCTTTACCCAATTTCAATTCTTTGGGTTAAACTTATACTTATTAATTATGTAATGCTATGAATATGTGTGAATAACCTATGATTTTTACTTATATTGGGTGTATTATTATTTTTCAAACATAATTATGTCATTGATTTATCCTTAATCTAAGGATACCGTCTTTATAAGGGATTTCGTCTCAATTTAAATTCCATTGAGACTTTAACGTTATTATGCACCAATTCACTCTTATATGGTGTATATACTGTAATTTAGAATATTATATCATGAATACCTTTATTCTCTTGATATTATAAATTTCGAATTAAATGTTATTCCTCAATTATTTTTATTCAAGTGTCTCTCATTTTATTAAAAACTCTTTAACTAAAATATAATTTTAAATGTTTGAATGATTTATTCTTCTAAATATTTCTCATTAATGTACATGTTTTAAAAATGGTTTTAAGGATTTATTTATATGTATATTAATGGTTTCAAATGTTAATTCATTTAAAAGCTTCAAAGTGGTATGGGACACTTTGATTCAAAAATCTCTTTATTAAATGTTTTAAATGGTATTGAAAATGGTTTGATAAAGAATTGATTCTGTAAATATATGGAAATGATATATTGTAATTGAAATGTGTAAATTTTATCTTCATTTATGATTGTTTTACATGTTCTGGATATGTAATGGATATTGGGCATTGATTACGTATATGGGTGGTTCCGTGATAAACCTAGTGTAGGTGAGCCTGAGATAGCTCTTCAATGCATTGGGTAACGTAAAAGAGGTAAACATGATGTTTCTCTTAAGAGATTTAGGGAATATACTGTGATGGGTATTCCAAGTGTAACTCCCTACGTAGCTGTGATAGCTACAATGTATGTTTGATATGGATTCCACAAGTTACTTTTATGATTTATGATTTTTGTGTGTTGTTTATAAATCTTATGATTTCATGAGGTATGTAAGGATTGAAAAGTATAGTTTCTTTGATTTTTTTTATTAATGGTCTAATGTTTTATTTCCTTATTTTATAACCCTTATTGAGCTTTTTATTCTCATCCCATGTTTTTGAAATGTTTTTCACAGGGTATAAGGAAAGGTAAGATAAAGGAAGTATTCAAGAATATTTATGTCAAGAAAAGAACTCTTGTTTTATTGAAGGATTTTTATTTTTGTAAAACATTGGATAGAGTATTAGTGTCCACTTTTTAATTTTTGAGATGTAATGTAAAACTTATGGCCTAATTCTCTTAAACTATAAACTTGAAAATATCCTCATTGTGAATTCATGACTTAACTCAAGATTATTTAATGTTTAATTTTGGGTCCTTATAAGGAACTTCCTACCTTACAGTATTCCTAGTTGATGTCGAGGTTTACAAAGGCAATCATCACTCAAACAACACTTGAACCCAACCATAATATGGTCACACACTAAGGAATCCTTGAACAATATATTTTTGATATTATTTAGAATTGCCTCTATCTTTTATAATTAAAAATAATAAAGTAAATATGAATAAATTAAATAACTACCTTTGGAAACAAAATAAGGATTAAAATTATAATCAATGAGATGAATCTAGAAGCTCCAATAGTGCATTAATCCGATCAATATTGAATAAAAAATTGAAGAATGAAATTTGGAAAAAAATAATAAAATAAAATAAAAACTAATATAAGAGATATTGAGGGGGAGATGGAGAGAAGAAATATGGCATGAGGTGGGGAAGAGGTAGGGTCACGACCCCCCATCAATATTTTTTTATAATTTTTTTAACCATTTAATTAACTTGTTTTTAATTCATCATTTATTAATTTTATGTCCTCACTCATCATGCATTACATGGATGATATAACTCCTCCGTATTTTGTCCATTCACCACCCCATGACCCCATTACATTCCATCCATTTTTTCTTCTTTTCAAACCACTTTAAAATAAAACATTAATCATATTATTATATATATATATATATTAATGGTCATTTATATGTGTAAATAAACACCTTATATGTATATATAAACACCCACACATATATAATTATATATATATATATCCAAATATATGTATATATATAACCAAAATATACATGTTATATATATATATACGCAAATATGTATATACACATGCACTGTTATATATATACATATTTTAATTCTCCACGCACAAAAAAATATTATTTTCCCAATTTTATAATAATAATAATAACAAAAATATTTTTTAATTATTATTGAATCTATGTCATTATTATCACCATAAATAGTTCAATAATAACTCTCATTAAAACCATGTATATAATAAATTAATCACAAAATACCATTTATGTGGGACAAGTAATAAGGTTACTATTATTATTTAACCCCATGATAAATATTCACTCATAGTAAAACGTCTCTCATTAATTAAGAAAAATTAATTACATAAGTAATTTACTCTTCTCTCAATACAAATAATAATAATAATTATTATTATTATATAATTAGTTTTCCCTTACATGCAATATAACCAAACACCTGACGAGCACAAATATTATGTCGCGCCTAGGGTAAAACTCATATTTCAGAAAAAATAGTGGTCTTAAATTTCTCATATTATGCACCATTTGGAAGATAGTTAATTATTTTCATAAAAAATATAATAAAAATATTAAATATACACTATTAGAAAAAATTCCTTTAGCGAGGACCGAAATCCAATGTTAAAGGCCTATAGCGGCCGCCTAGCATCCACCAAAAGGTTAATGCTTTAGGCCCATCAATATTTCCTTTAGCATCCAACATTTGGGAGATTCTATGGAACCGATCAGGGTTACCTATAGTGACTGCCAAATGGAGGTCACTATAGGGACAACAAGGTATCATCTATAGTGATCGTTGTTTGGAAGACATTATAGCTTTGGGTGAGATCGGCTATAGTGACCTGCAAATGACAGTCGCTATATCCCAACTCAACTAGCCCTATAACTCATGTCATATGGTGGTCACTATAAGTTAACTTGATCTAACCTATAGTGACCAACATATATAATCCACTAAATTTTTTTTGAAAATTCCATAGAAGCATTACAATAACCACCATATTTTCAAAATACAATAAATATTTCCAAAATATCTAAAACCATGGGCCCATAAATCTCTTTGACTCCTCATCTTCCAAGCTCCACACCCATCATCAAATAAATATGCATGAAAAAAAAAATTAACAAAATAATTAGTATTGTAAAAAATATCCCAAATAATAATTTAAATGAACTAAAATATTTCAATAAATTCCTAGTACAATATACCGAAGTTATTTTATTTAGAAAATATATTAATAATTTCTAATCATTATTTAAAATTTAACAACGCATATTCTGTAATTCTAGGAAGACCAAATGTCAAATTGACATGGAATCTACTCATACACATCACTAATAATAATAAGACGTTTTTCTATGATTTTAAGACATTTTGAGGATGTTTTATATATACTTGAACATTAAATGCCCATTTTGGTGTTTTATGACACTAAAAGTGAATTTTCCATCATCTCAGAGAAACGGCACCTCTGATTGATGTATCGTATGATCAATAATTTTAAAATTAACTCCATGGTCATTATCATTTGATTTCATAGCATTCAGATGTTTTTCAATTTGTTTTGACCTCTCGTGTGTTTTTAAAGGGCATCAATCCTTTAAAAACTGCATATTCAATCATTTAGGGAAGACCACACATCTGATTAATGTTTTTCCTAATAGTACATTTCACAAATAATAATATGTTTTTCCTAGTATATCAAGTCACTTTGGGGTCATTTATTATGGATATGACTATGAAACACATGTTTTTGTGTTTTATGACATTAAACGTGTGTTTTGGTTCCTCCTAGGAAAATTCCAGCTCGGATGGACATTCCATACACACTAACATTTCAAAATACACTCTATGTTTTTTGTCATATAATTTCATGGAATTTGAATGTTGCTTGGTTGTTTTTGACCCATAGACTCAGCTTTTTAAACGGGTTCGAACCATTAAAAACAACATATTTGATTGTTCCAGGTAAACCACATGTCTAATTGACGTGTCGTCTGTTCATACACATCACAAATAAAAATAATATCGTTTTTCTAGGATTTCAAGTCATTAAAAGGTTATTTAATATATATTTTACTGTAAACACATGTTTTAGTATTTTATGACACTAAAAGTGTGTTTTCTATCATCCTAGAAAAACAGAGCCTCCAATTGAAGTACCATCTACTAAACAATTTCAAAATTAAATCTATGGTTATTTTATATTTCTTTTACATTATTAAAAGGTAATTTGGTTGGTTTTTACCCCTATATGTTTTTAAATAGCATCAAACCTTTAAAAATGGCATATTCAATCATTCCAAACAGACTACATTTTTGGTTGACGTGTCTTCTCTTGATACACATCACAAATAATAAGACATATTTCCAATTATTTCAAGTAATTTGGGGTCATTTTCTTTGTATTTGACCGTTAAAAACACGTTTTGGTGTTTTATGACACTAAAAGTGCATTTCTGGTCCTCCTAGGTAAACATCGGCTTGGATTGACATTTTGTTTCTTAACCATTTCACATTTCATAATACAGTTGTAGTCATATAATTTCATAACATGTGTATGCCTTTAAGTTGGTTTTGACCCGCGGATTCACCTTTTTAAAGGGTTTCAAACCTTTAAAAACTACATATTAGGTTGTTCTAGGAAGACCACATGTTCTATTGGAAAACTGTCTACTCTTTCATGTCATAAAAAATAATAAGATGGTTTTACTAGGATTTCAAGTCATTCTAAGATTGTTTTCTATATATCTGACCATTAAACACATGTTTTGGTGTTTTATGACATTAAAAGTGAATTTTCTATCATCCTAGAAAAAATAAAACTCTAATGTATGTACCATATACTCGAACATTTCATAATTCAATTTGTAATGCCCCGACCCCAGAAGCTCAGAGCCGGTGCATTATTTTAATACATTGGAATGATACAAAAAATCATGTCTTGGAAGACCGATCAGTTTAGTATCCTTGGAAGTAATAGATACATACATAGGTTTTACATTATATCATGAAATAAAAAAACTAAAAAAAAACAACATTTTTCCCCTTCGAACACTCTTATATCCCTTAGTGTATTCTTACAAGTTAATCGTAATATACTTATTTTCATCCTAGGAAAAATAAAATATAAGAGGGGTGAGTTCATATGCTCAGTAAGAGTAAGAAATACAGCAGAAGATAACATAAACATTAGGCATGGTGAATAATTGAAAACACATGCCTTTACAAATAATAAACATGAACACTTTATGGCAGGAATATGAGATGAGTAAAAAATTCCATAATAAAACATAGTCATGGGTATTTTACTAGTCGAATAACCACATGAAATATCAATATCTAATCTCATAATGATGGAATGCATAATTCCGGACAACATAACCACATAGTCAGGTCATCGTGCCAAGACTGCAAATAAGATTTTGAAAAGGCCTTGTTCCGAGACACTAGTTTGTCTCATGAGACCTATCGATGTATTGAGGAGCTATAGTAGGATCCACCTATCACTTAATAAGTCTAATTCATTCCTCCTATAAAAAGGATTAAACATAACATAAACATTTGTATTAAAACTAGCATATGAAATGTCAATACTTTATCCATAAACCATGAATGGTATTAAAATAGCACATCCACAGTCAAACATAACTCATTAAATACAATATGGAATATTTTATTATAATAAATTAACCTCAATCGATAATAATAAAGGATATTGACATAGATTAAAATAATCATCAAAACTATTGGAGAGAAATTTCCCTTTTTTCTTGAAAACATTTAAAAGTATCACTATTTATTAAGAAGTCGTTTAAAATAGATTTTTGAATCAAAGTGTTCCATACCACTTTGAAACTTTTAAAAGGAATTTTAATTTTAAAACATTAATTTTCATATAATTAAATCCTTAAAACCATTTTTAAAACATGGACATTAATGAGAAAGATTTATAAGAATAAATCTTTAAAACATTTAAAAATGATATTTTAGTTATAGTTTCTAACCAAATGAGATATGCTTGAATAAAAATAATTGAGGTAATAAAAACTTTATAATATCATGAGAATAAAGGATTTCATGATATACTATGTTAAAAGACAGTATATACACCACATAAAAGTGAATTTGTGCATAACAACAAATAAGTCTCAATGGAATGTAAATTGAGATAAAGTCCCTTATAAAGACTGTATCCTTGGGTTAAGGATAAATAAATGACATAATTATGTGTGAAAAATATAAATACACTCAATATGATTGGATATTCAGTGTAAATTAATTAGAGGAAAATTCACACATATTCTTGTAAAAACAACACCAATGACTTGGATTTTTAACTCAATGAATGGAAATTGAGTAAAGACTACTTTTATCAAGTTCATATCAATGACTTGAGAAATTATCTATGGAGTGATTATGTGTATCAAAATTATATCCACACAAATGGTATTGTAAATTACTACATAAATAATAAATAGTGATTCCACACATAATCATGGAGTAAAATAATCAATGAAGTATGTGTAAATCCCAATGAGTGAAAATTAAAATTTGAAATTCACTTACTGATTTGCTAACTTATGAAACATACACCCCATGAAAGAAGTATCATATAATAAATATGTAAATACCCATAAATTAAATTAAATTACACCAAGAATAAAATCATGGTTATTTCATATGCCACACAAAAGGAAATAATGTCCAATATAGCATAAATCTCATGGGAATAAAAAAGAGATGAAAAACCCTTACATTGTTGTAATCAATCACGTCATATAACCAAAATTTAATAACCACCAAATGAATATTAGAATAACATGAATATAAAGAGAATAATTATAATATATATATCAAATTTTAGTACACAATATACCACATTTAATAAATTATTGGCGAATAATGGAAATCTCATGGAATTAAAAGTGAGATAAAAAACCCCTTACCTCATGTATGACTTGAATCGTTCATTATTTAATATCCTGAATAAAAAACTAAAGTTAATTTCTACTCACTTAAGAACCTTTTTAAATTTTATTATTCCTTTTATATCACTTATTACCATGTTATAAACATTATTTAATAATTTAAGTTAATAATAGTCATTTTGTCGATATTTGATACTTGAGTCAAAAATGAACTTGTTATAATTACAAATTGTCCATGTGGAAAAAATCCTATTATCTCCAGTATCATATTCATGATTTAAATATCATATATATCCCGTATATATATATATATAATTATTTCATTATATTTGGAGATAATAAATGAAATGCATCGTTCATGGAGATGGTAAGTCGTACGTACGCATGAATGCTACTTTCATTTCAATTTCATATTTAATGAAATGAAAACTTAATGATACATAGGTATATTATAATTACTGTATATTATCATATGATATATGTTTTACATAATTTAATGAACTCCTTCTTTTATATGTTCCATGTATGTCATGAACAAATCATATCACCTTGAGGGGGTGGTAGTCCGCACTTCCTCAAATAAAATTATCGTGTTCACACATATTGGAAAACATAAAGGTGTGTTTGTAAATGAAAATTATATAATCATAGAGAAAATTAAACATAATATATATATCATATATAAACATAGTTCCATCATAATGGACACCATAAGAGGTGGTAGGAGATAATTGAACAATCATCGTTTCGTGAGACAGTAGTTTACCGTCTACAAAAACAATATGTTATTTTCCCATTAGATGGAGGTGTGTGTAAGTGTATCTTGAATAATTCTCATAAAAACAACCTAGTATATTGATAATACTGGTGTTATTATATAATAAAGTAATAAAAAAAGTTTATGGGGTTGGAGAAGTAAAATAAAAGAAGAGAACTTTAGGGAACACATTACCTTAAAATTGGGTAACTCCCTTTGGTTTGAACAAAAACAATTTCTTGAAGTGCATTTTGCCTAAGGTAAGGATTATAAGTGGAAGGTATGGATCTTGAGAACTTATTTGGGAAGAGTTTGGATAATACAATGGTCTTTAGAGGTGTGAGTAATGGGTTAGAGGTGAGGACTTTTTATAAGGGGGAGTAGGGGCTCTTTAGGAAAGTGTGAAAAGATGATTTTATTATATAATGATTTTTAGTTTCTAAAGGTCCAAAACTAATTATAGTAGAAGATAAAGTGACTCATGGTCTAAATAAAGTCCTATAATAATAATTGGAAAGGTTTTGGATATTTTTTTAATTTTTATAATCTTATTTATTTTAATCATTTATTAATGAGGAAAAAACTGCATCATTATTGTGTCATAAATAATTTTATTTATTTAATGTCTAAAAATTATAAAAAAATACCATGTTGTAGGAAATAATTTTATCTTTCCAAATAGTATTCATAGTTGAAAATATAACTTATATAACCCCATGTAAAACTTAATTCACTAAAATATATTTGTTTATGTCATTTTTGTCATTACATTAGGTTAATTAAAATAAAGTGTCATTATCACTCTTAAGTGGTTCCATGGGGTCCCAAAATCGACCCAAAGATGCCCATGGTCAGCCATGACTCATAAAATAAGGTTAAGACAAGTTTTAAGGTAATTTTGTATTATTATAATATTCATTTTACCTTGAATTTCCCTATTTAACTTTAATTGTAGTAAATAAAAGTCAAAAGTTACTATTAACCAAAAAATATTTTCATCTTATTGGACCACATTTTCTTTACTAATGAAAACCATGTATGTTGGATTTTATAAATTCAATTCACAGAAGTGGTAAAATTTCATTTAAATGAAAATGAAAGATTTTTAACTGTTATTTAGTGGTTTCACTATTCATCAAAAATTGAAGTTTTTCAGAAAATACAAAAAATTCATCCAAAACTATATTTGATATTCTGAATTCAAAAATGATGTCTATTTTACCAAATTCAAAACACAGAAGTTTTATTTATTAATTTAAAATCAATTCCCGTTGTCAAAACAAAAAGTGTGTTTTTAAGAAATATTAAATATCAAAATATTGACCCTTGTTTATGTTCAATTTCAAAGTGAAATTACATATAAGAACAAAAATTGAATTAAATAATGAAAATATAATCTAATTAAATTTCAAAACCAATTAAAAAGATAATATAACTATATAAATAAATTAGATTAAAAGGCATTTTTTGAATTAAAATACAATATTTCTCATTATTCATAAAAAATGAATGTTATTATAAAAATACCAAAGTTTCATCCAAAGTAAATTTTTTTGTCCCAATTCTAAAGCATAATTTTATTTTGTCAAATTGAATATGTAAAAGTGTCAAATATTGGATTTAAAAAGGGTTCTTCATTAAATGGTGGTAAAATTGCATTTTTTTTAAAATACATTTTTATTGGAAAAATTGAATTTGTTATTATAATATGTCTAAGAAACACATAATACATAAGTTAAAATTATATGGAGTATATAAAATTCAAAATCCAGTTAGTACTATTCATAACTGCTTTTTGAATGACTAGTTTGGTAAGTCGTGGTGCGCTCGAACTCAGTGTTGTGTAGATTACAATTTATTGAATTACTTTGAAGAGATAATGTACCATGAAATCTTGGGGTGTTACTTTATCCCCTCCTTCAATAAATTGTATCCTCACAATTTGAAATTTTTCTTCGAAAATAAAAGGTTAAAAATAGAAAAATACCTTTGTGTAAAACCCACATTGGAAATTGGGTTCATAAATTTTAGTCTTAATGAGAGGGAAAGGGAAATGAAAAAGTCACCACCAAATTATGATCTTGATTAGGAAAACATTGGTGGAAATTAGAGACACATAATTAGAGGAAAAACGTAAATATTTATAGGGATTGATTGAGGTCATAAATCATAGACACGTGTAAAATCGAGGGCCTCAAAGCCATCAATCTATGATGATTTAAAATATCATCGGTTCAACAAAACATAAAGCATTAGGATAACACATTTTTAGTTTTATGATCCCTTCACTAAATTTTAATAATTAATTTATTCATAGAATAAGAGAAAAAAATACTTGACAAGCAGAGTTTCATCCTTCCTCTAATTCTTACCAAAAACTCACCTTTCACTCCAAACGATGAGTGTTCAAGATGACTTGGTCACACCTAAAGCACTAGAATCAAATTCTATAGAATCAAATGATCCAAAAAGGATAAACTATATATTTCCCTTGTCTTTGGAGATTAACCAAAACCAAAATGGTTAGTACAAGATTATAAGATCCTCAAAAAGGATAATCCTTTAAAGAAATAAATACAAATATTAGTTTCTAATATTTAAACCAAAAATACCCAAAGTTCAATAAATAACATTCAATAAACAATTGTCCTTAAAATCATTCAATATAATCCAAACTAATATTTAAACCCAAAACTTAGAAGAATTTGATTACGTAGTCTTCCACGTTAAATTGTATCTCCATATAACATCGACTACTATTAAAGTCACATACTTAAAAGTAGTCAATCTAATCACATATTCTCTATTATAGGTTAATAATTTCCATAAATGACCTAAATATCTAAAAAAATCCATCTTTATTCCTCAAATTAAATCACATAGTATTCTATTTTTCTTAGGAATATAGTGTTTCCAATAGAGCAAGCGTCTTCCAAAATAACATTTATCAATTAATCACCAAATCATTATCTTGTAATAAGGATATCCATTTGATAAACATATGATCCCAAATCAACTTATTATTGATCAATAAAATAATTTAACTAAAAAAAATTAGTCACACTGACCTGGGACTTCTCATTGTCCAGTGGTAAGTGATAAATCTCAATCGCACTTTGGTTGTGGGTTCGATTCCCACAGCTTTGTCCGATGTGACGGGATGTCACACGGTCTGCATGTTGTCCTTTTTCAAAAACTATATATTATAACATTCCCAAAATGATAAATTCTTCAAAATAACCATATCATAATTTAACCACAAATGTTTTCTCATACCTCGCATTTTCATCCCATAATCTAATAACTTGTAATTGCCTCAAATTCAAGGATCATATAAACCCAAATGGTTATTTATAACTATATCTACAATAAAAAAGATAATTCTTCCTCAAATAGAATTTTTTCATAACAAACTACAGGGTTACACATAAAAGAGAAAATTCTTCCAAAGTAATCCCATAAATAAAGGGGACTAATACTTTTAAACATTTCTCCATCCATTTATTTCCACATAGGTTCTTCCTTGACCAAGAGGTTGTCCTATAGAATAGGGAATTCACTTGGAAAATGTTCATGTAGAAACTCGGGTTTTTGGCCCTGTCAGACTTTGGAATATTTCTATGAATAATTCTAGAGCTAGGCGTGAAGATGGCGTGCGATTCTGAGACCCGATGTGCCCAGAATTAATTTTATAAAAATATTAAGTATTTTTTTACTATGCACATGGCGGGGGGTGTGATATCTCCTAAAAGGTATCTCATAACGGGAATCTGAGAGCACGTTTGCGTCTGGAACGTGCCGTTTACCCAAGGCGAGGTGTAAACTTCACGGGCGCGGGCCTGTTGTGGAAAACACCACCAGGGGCATTTTTGTAAATAAGTGGAAAAGTTGGTTTAAAAGCATCAACTCGAATAACTTCTGAACGGAGTCTTGGATCACAAATCTGAGTCTTCCATTGTGTTCAGAATAGCGCGTTTACCCTAGGGGTGACCTTAACTTTGTCCGCATCGGGCGTGGAGTCGAGGGAGTTGCTTTAACTAGAGATTTTAAATAAAAAAAGGGAAAAAATATCATTCTCATCTCTCTCCCCTCCCAATTCCTATGTGTAGCGATGAACACCCCTCCTCCCAACCTCCGTTCTTCGCCGATTCGAGCCGCAATTGTCCGTTTTCTGCGCCGATCGTCAACGGATCGAGCTTCAGGGCGTCACTAGCGTCGATCTGCAACCGAAGCTTCGACGTTTCGCCCGTGAGGTAGGCGGTTTGAGTTTTGAAATCCCAGACCCCATTTATTTGTTTTTTTCTTCAAATCGTTATAAGGGTTGTATAGTTCGGGTCCCGAGGTTTCCAAAACATGTTTCGGATCTATTTTTGGAGCATCGGGGTTCTCCAGGGGGTTCCCGGAAGTTTTCCAGTGGAAAACCTGGATTTCAACGGTGGCCATGGTGGAATCTGGCGAGGCGCGGCGACGGCATGGCTGATTATGGTGGCGGTGGTGGCGGCGCAGTGGAATCCGGCGCCGGCGCGGTGGTTTTCAGCGAGGCTGGCGGTGGTCCAGCCAGGATTTTTCGGGGGTTCTTTAAACCCCCGTAACTCGCAAACTGCAACTCCGATTTGCGACCCGTTTGTGGCGACGTGCTCCTTGCATCGAGACGGAACTTTTGAACTCACTTTGGGAATTTTATGGTTCATCATCATGGCCCGAGAGTTAGAAACGTCGTATAAAATAATATTATTTTATTATTTTACGACTTCACGCCATTATAACTTCTACGCGGAGCGTCCGAATGACGTGCTGTCAGTGGCGTTGATACCCAAATGGTACGATGGACTTCTTGAGATGGTTTCCAGGTATTGGGACAGAGAATGGGGTGCAGGCCCCACGAGGCTGGGTTTTTGGTGTTTTCTGAGAAAGGAAACTCTCTCGTGGGGTGTCCGTTTGAGACATTTGAATAGTCGGTCCTATGTGTTTTTCTGAGAGGATATCAATTGTGCGATCCATTCGAGGTGATTCGGGATTGAGGCATGGGCCTCACCCGGGCTAGCTCTGGTGAATAGTGCCTTTTTCACCGGGTGTCCGTTTCAGACGTACGAGTAGTCGATTCCATGTGTTTTTCTGAGGGGATAGCCATGGTATGATCCGCTTGAGGAGTTTTGTGAGATTTGTGCGGGCCCTGCACGGGCAAGCTACGATGAATAGTTCTTTTTTCACCGGTTGTCCATTTCGGGCGAGTAAACAGCCTATCCTGCGTGTTTTTCCACGTGGGTCATGATGGTGGCCTCGGTATCAGCCTTGGAGGTGCGCAGGGTGGCGTTGTTACGGGTCGCTCGGGTTAGCGGCGTTTAGACCAGCAGTGGTTGAGGGTACTCCCATGGTTCATTCCTACGAGGTTTTGCGCGACATCACAGCCCTAGAATAGGCTTGTGATCCTCTCGATGGGAAGCTTAATCTGTTAGAGTTGTGGCATCCCTCTAGTGGGCCCGGAGTAGGATCCTCTAGCATCGTTACCCTAGATCGGGTTCTTGGTATCACTGTGACCGCTTATCCACACGGAGCGATCCTCTATCTAGAAGGTTAACCCTGTAGGGTTTGTGGCATCATCGGGAATATGATCCCCTACATAGTGGGTCATGCTCAGTAGGGTTGTGGCATTGTCGGGTATATGATCCCCTACTCGTCATGATGATTATAGTATGGTTGTGGTATCCTCGGTTATACGATCCCCTACTCAGCATGTGGTTTCGGTAGGGTTGTGACATCATTAGATATACGATCCCCTACTCCGCATGTGGTTTCTGTAGGGTTGCGGCATCATCAGTTCGATCCCCTACATCGCGAATTATACCAGATGGGGTTCAGGTATCGTCGTGACCACCTTTATGTGGGTGACGATCCTCTATCTGAGTGATGTGTTTTTGTCGATCGCCAGATCGGGTTGTGGTATCCCCCAGCGGACCTTGGGAGTGATACCCTATCTGTGAAATCTTTGTCTACCGGAGTGGGTTCTGGTATCCCCTAACATACCCTAGGAGCGATCCCCTATCTGAGGAGTTTGGTGGTTATGTTGTTTCAGCGATGTTTCCTCAGTGATGCTATCTGACAAGCGGGATCTATTGGGTTAGCATCTGAAATATTTGTATGAAATCTGGTGGAGTGTATTTCCCGGATGAGTGTCATCTGGGATGAGAGTGATTGTGGAGTGTGCTCTCCTGGTTGTGAACCATTACTGGTGTTGAGGTCGGTACCTCAGGTGACTTGTTGCGTGAGCTGAGTATATCTGGATAGTTAAAGGTGTATGTATGGGCATACACTTGGGCTGAGCCAACTGGTTGTGTTTATCTGAGGATGGTCATGAGATGGAGTTCCTCTTTCTTCTGGGTTCCCTATGGATGGGAGGAGCGGACTATTGCCTTTTAGTTGCTCTCTTTTTTTTTGGGTTTTTGGGGTGCCTATTGAGTATGTTTACACTCACCTCTGCACTGGCTTTGCCTGCACATGTTTGTGTCTTGTGCAGACTATAGGCCTTTCGACAGGGTCCCTGGAGGACTCGGAGCAGGCTGAGCTGAGTGAGCGAGACTGACCGGGGTGTTTTCTGGTGCGGTGCCGAGGGAGCTTTCTGGAGGGTGTTTGAGGCAGTGTTCCCCTTCTTCAGAGCAGTTTGGACACGCTTTGTAGTTTTCTTTTGGTGGGCCCTGTTTTTCTCTTTTGTACATTTGATGTTGCACTCTGGTTTGGGATAGATTGTATTCATTCATTTACTTTCAATTTTCTATATCTATGCACTGTTTCATGGAGTTGTTTGTGGGTTTGTGTGTACAGGTACCTTAGGCTAATTCCTCTCATGTGTGTGATAGCCTACTCGGCGCTAGACGCCAGCCCCTGTCCTATTGGAGGCAGGCTTGGGGAGTCGCGGCTCGAGCCCCGTTGGGTCGGGTCGTGACAGAGTGGTATCAGAGAAGGTTCCACCTTTGGGATCTCAGAGTTTAGCTGGTCTAGCTTTCAGTTTGGTTTGGGTTGCATAGCGGCAGTGTTAGGATGTTTCGAGTTCGGCTTTCAGGCCAGGGACTCTATTGTTGGTGCGGCGGCCGACCTATCCATATACTAGGACTCTGATAACCTACCTTTCAACTTGGGACATTTTTACATTGGTCTTAGGGGAATAACTGTACATGGGTTTTTGGGTTTTTTCTTTATCCTTCTTGAGTCAACTCTCCAGATATTATCTTTGACTGTGGTGCATCTTGAATGTTTTTCAGGATTCCTCCAATGACAACCAGTGAGGGTTCCACAGCAGGATTGTGCTGATGACCCGCCCCATGTAGAGGCTGTGGAGCAGGGTGTGGGTTCTGAGGTTGCACGTCTAGGTGGTCTGTCAGTTGAGCCACCACCTGTTGAGTATCTGGTTGTGCCGGTAGTACAGGATGAGGTTGCGCGCAGGCTGAGTATGCTGCATGAGTTCCAGAGGCAGCGACCTCTGAGGTTCCGGGGTGATCCAGACCCCCAGGAAGCTGATAACTGGCTTGAGGCAGTCACCTGAGTTTTCCGCCTAGTGAGGACACCTCCAGATCAGATGGTGGTCCTAGCAGCGAGCCTTCTGCATGGTACAGTCGGGCGATGGTGGATCCGAGTGACGCAATCCCACGACGAGGAGACACTCACGTGGGCAGAGTTTGAGCGGCTCTTCAGGGAAGAGTTCTATCCGGTGACGCTAAGGTCAGTGTAGATTCAGGAGCTTCTACAGCTTCGGCAGGAGGGCCTGACTGTGTCGGAGTACTCAGCGAGGTTTACGGACCTATCATGCTACTCCTTGGATATGGTTCGAGACCCGTTCTTTAGGGCCCGGACCTTCGATCAGGGCCTACGTAGGGACATCCAGGAAGGTGTGGTTTCCTTGTGTCTTCCCACCTATGCTGGAGTGTTGGAGCGAACTTTGGTGGTGGAGAGATTTATGGATGAGAAGATCCCACATGTCAGTGTTGGGCACGCAAAAGGTGAGACTTTTTCAGTCGGATCGGCATCTGGTAGCTGACGACAAACTCAAGGGCCCGGTTGTGGCCGACATTTCAGGAGGCAACCCCAGGATGGAGGATCTGAGGATCAGGGCTCACATAGCTCGCAGGACAGTTTTGGTCAGCCGTAGGAGAGGCAGTTTTATGCTTGTGATGGTCGGGGACATCTTGCTAGAGATTGTCCAACTCGTCGTGCAGCTGAGAGGGATTCGGTCGATGGACCACCTTGGTAGAGGCAGCGTCTCGACCAAGGAGGTCTGTAAGGCGGCGGACGTGGCGACGGAGCTGGTGCAGCAGCAGGAGGTGGTAGGCTTGCCACCACCCCCACCCCCTGGTGGTCCATGCCAAGCTCAGGGAGCTGGTGGCCGAGGGCGAGGACAGCTGCATGCCCTAGGGGCTGCTGACCCAGAGGCTCCGGGGATGGATAGAGGTACGCCTTGTGTCCTTTCTACTTTCTGTAGTAGTTTGATAGACACTATTTAGTGGTACCCTTCCTTTCTGTTTCTTTCTCGAGTTTTGTGCAGGGCATTGGTAAGACCATGGGTGGGTGTTGTTTGGCATGCTTTGAATGCATAAGGAAGAGGGATCCTTCCCCCACCGAGACGTGTTTTTGTGACATGATTAAAACCGTGCGGGCGAGTCAGTGCCACCCAAAGCGGATAGTGTTGAGGTGTGGTGGATGAGTCCCTCCAACTTATGTGTTCAAGCGTGGGTGTTTGTTGGAGAACTCGCTGGTGTGGGAGACCCAGTTGAGATTCCAGTCGCTTTTCTTGTTCTTATGGATTTTCGAGGACGAAAATTTCTAAGGGGGGGAGGATGTAGCGACTCAGGTTTTTGGCCCTGTCAGACTTTGAAATATTTCTATGAATAATTCCAGAGCTAGGTGCGAAGACGGCGTGTGACTCCCAGGCCCGATGTGCCCGGAATTAATTTTATAAAAATATTAAGTATTTTTATACTATGCACGTGGCGGGTGTGCTTTCTCCTAAAAGGTAGCTCAGAACGGGAATCTGAGAGCACAGTTGCGTCCGGAAAGTTCCGTTTACCCTAGGCAAGGTGTAAACTTCGCGGGAGTGGGCCTTTTGTGGAAAACACCATCAGGGGAATTTTCATAAATAAGTGGAAAAGTTGGTTTACGAGCTTCGACTTGAATAACTTCTGAACGGAGTCTCGGATCACAAATCTGAGTCCGTCGTTACGTTCAGAATGGCACGTTTACCCTAGGGGTGACCTTAACATTGTCCGCGTTGGGCACGGAGTCGGGGGCCTTGCTTTAACTGGAGGCTTTTAAATAAAAAAAGGGGGGGCGAAATATCATTCCCATCTCTCTCCCCTCCCACTTCCTACGTGCAGCGACGAACGCCCCTCCTTCCAACCTCCGTTCTTCGCCGATTCGAGCCGAAAGCATCCGTTTTCTGCACCGATCATCAGCGGATCGAGCTTCAGGGCGCCGCTGGCATCAATCTGCAACCAAAGTTCGGCATTTCGCTCGCGAGGTAGGTGGTTTGAGTTTTGAAATCTTGGACCCAATTTATTTGTTGTTTTTCTTCAAATACTTGTAAGGGTTGTATAGTTCGGGTCACGAGGTTTCCGAAACATGTTTCGGATCTGTTTTTAGAGCACCAGGGTGCTCCCAGGGGTTCCCGGAAGTTTTCTGGCAGAAAACCCGGATTCCGCCGGCGGCCATGGTGGAATCCAGCGAGGCGCAGCAGTGGCGCGGTGGAATCCGGTGGCGGCACGGTGGTTTTCGGTGAGGCTGGCGGTGGTCCGGCCAGGATTTTCTAGGGGTTCTTTAAACCCCTGTAACTCGCAAACCGTATCTCCAATTTTTGAACCATTTGCGGTGACGCGCTCCTTACGTCAAGATGGACCTTTTGAACTCACTTTGAGAATTTTATGGTTCGGGATTGTGGACCAGGAGTTAAAAATGTCGTATAAAATAATTTTATTTTATTATTTTACGACTTCAGGCCACTGTAACTTCTACCCAGAGCGTCCGAATGACATGTCGTCAGTGACGTTGAGAACCAGATTGTACAGCGGGCTTCTTGAGATGGTTTCCAGGTATTGGGACTGAGAATGGGGTGCGGGCCCCATGAGGCCGGGTTTTTGGCGTTTTCATAGAAACGCAACTCTCCCGCCGGGTGTCCGTTTGAGACGTTTGAATAGTCGATCCAGTGTGTTTTTCCGAGAGGATCAAAATGGTGTGATCCGTTCAAGTTGATTCAGGATTGAGGCATGGTCCCCACCCAAGCTGGCTCTGGTGAATAGTGCCTTTCTCACCGGGTGTCTATTTCTAATGTACGAGTAGTCAATTTCATGTTTTTTTTCAAGGGGATCGTCATGGTATGATCCGCCTGAGGAGTTTCGGGATCGTTGTGCGGGACCCGCATGGGCAAGCTATGGTGAATAGTTCCTTTTTCACCGTTTGTCTGTTTTGGGAAAGTAAACAGCATATCCTGCATGTTTTTCCACGTGGGTCATGATGGTGGCCTCGGTATCGGCCTTGGGGTGCGTAGGGTGGCGTTGTTACGGGTGTTGATGCTCCTTTCTTTCACAGAGTCTAAAGGAATGTAAAGGGAAATACCTTTAACCCAAAGTGATTTATCCTTTGAAGAAACATCAAAAAATGAAAAAGGCGTGAACCAAGATTCAAATGCACTTGGCTCGTGCAAGTTCCACTATGGTCGCACAAGTATACTTGCACGCCGCCCATTGGTCGCGCAGGTGACTTGCGCGCCTTCTTTGAAATTCGACCAGGGTCTTCTCCAGCCTATAAATACCCCATATGAGCCCCCCATTTCAGAGAGGAAAAAATTCCAGAACTTCATATTTGAGATCCCGGTGCCCTAGTCTCTTCTCAAAGCTTATGAACACTTCTAAGTTAATTTCTTACCTAGAGCGGAATATCTAAATAGGGGGAGGAAGGCCTAAGTTTTGAAACTCATCAACACTTGCGCGTCTGGGTGGCCAACCCTTAAGAGAAATGGCCACACTTACGTGCCGCCTTACCCCTTCCACATAACTTGTGCGCCTCTGTTCTCGAAGTTTCTAGAGGTAGTATTAAAGGCTTGAGCCAAGTCTCACCCAAGTTCTATACTAAGGATTTTCCAGCACGCAAGTACCCATGTGTCGTGCAAGTATACTTGCGCGACCAGGACTTGCACGCCCACGCAGTACTTGCGCACCCCTCTCTTTTTGGATTCCCTTCCTGCCCATTTCACCCCTCTTACACCTATCCACCTCTCCTATTTAAGATTAATCCATCAGAATTCTCTCTAAATCCATTCATGGCAAGATTTCCTTGTTGGATTCCTTATTTGAAAGAAATTTTGTGGAACATCTCTCAAAACCAAGTGATTTACACATCTTTACATCACTAAAGTTAGAGAGTTCATTCATTCAGCCTCATCCGTTAAGATGAGAGAATCCTTAACCTGGGCCTCCTTTTCAGGAGTAATCCCCAGTCCAAATTCTCATTAATTTGGGCATCCTCCTTAGAACTAAGCCCCAAGTCCTCTAATCTGGGCATCCTCTTTAAGAGTAAGCCCCAGTCATAGTTCCCTTAACATGGGCTTCCTTTTCAGAAATAAGCCCCAGTCTCCAAGTTCCCAAATATGGGCATCCTCCTCAAGAGTAAGCCCCAACCATGGTTTTCTTAACCTGGGATTCCTCTTCAGGAATAAGCCCCAGTCTTAATTTCTATTAACCAGTTTTAATTTAATTTTAATCTGGGCTTCCCTCTTAGGAGTAAAACCCAGTCATAAGTCCCCTCTTAATTTGGGCATCTTCCTCAAGAGTAAGCCCCAAGTTAGAGTACGCAAATCTCTATGAAGTACATATACCTTTATGGACCTTGTTCCTGGGTTTATTCCCTGAAGTAAAACCCAATATTCATCTATTTTGGGCATTCATACATACATAAGCCCCACATAATTGCATATTTCATGGAAAAATTGTCCGGTTCCACTAATACCTCTTTTTTCTCACACCGAGCACGACTCACGTGAGATTAGAGTGTAAAAGTAATCATGACATCTTTCTTTGTGCCATCAATCATGCATAAACATCATACTCCCTTAATCAAACTACGTGGGTTCTGATTCCTTTTCTAAATAAAGGATACGTAGGTATCCCATCTGTGGGTACGATCCCAACTCTGAAATAATCCATGTCCTTCTGAATGAAAATAAACTTCAAGTGCCCCAGTGAGTGGATTTAAAACCAGTATGGTCATCATAATGAGAAAGATAATTTTATGTATTGAAGGATACCATTGACTAAGAATCTCTAACAAATACAGATGATTCTCTGTCGATCAAGAACCTCGGATACATATAAAATATTCTCTAAATTTCCTACATATAAATCATTGATTGTCAGATCTAAAGGAAAGCTCATTTTATACTTGGTAATGTAATAAGGAATCATGAACATAACTTAAATCTATAAAGAGAGTCCTGGAGTAGACAATAATTCCCCTCAAAAAGGTGTGCTGAGTCCGACCTCCCATCCTCTCTACCAATTCAAATTCCTAATCCTCATCAGTCCACAATTAATGAGTGCCTACCTTTGGAAAGTAGGTCCAAATGAATATGGAATCATTAAATGTTTCCGGTTCTATGAACAAACCCGTTAGAAACTGATTGGAATGTTTGAAACTTCAATCAACGAGGTTATCCCCAATTCCAGAGGAAATAAAAAATGGTGAACCCGACGTGAATACTTAACCAAGTTAAAGTGATGTTTTACCTATTTATTAGGCCACTATTTAAACTCAATGAGAGGGCCAAAAAAGAAATCAATAACATATGTGCTCATCCAAAATATGTAGGAGCCGAACTTATCTTGATTATGTTTTTTATATCAAATAGGCACTCTTTTCTAAGATTTTCTGCATTACAAGAATGGATTTTCTTAAGTTCACATCTGTGAATGCATCTGCTGCTGCTCCTGCTAGATCATCGTCTGCTCTGAGGACAACATCACCTACTCAAAATCTTCAACGCTGGGTATCGAATGCACTGGTTAAGGAGTACTTTCAACATGGTACCATTCCAACTTTGGAGGCTGCTCGACAATCCCTCCAAGTGAACAACTCACCCTGGTCATCCGGACAGCAACGACCAATGATCAAGAAGCAGGCGGTGCTAACCACCATTTCCAATCGTTTCAGGTCATTATCCCTGGAACACAACAACCATTATCTCTCATATTCTGAGGAGGTGAACGAGCAGGTCCCTCAGGGCCTTAATTCAAGGAAACAAGAGTCCTTCCCGAGGGCTCCCATCAACAATCACCGCCAGACTCGTGCGGCAGTAAACCCTCAACATGATGAGGGTGTCGTCTTCAGGCATTCGGCTCAGGTTCCTTGAACCCGAGTAGGAAAGACGAATCACCAGAGGCGACAACCGGTTAACAGTGAGAAGGTTCTCATCTCTACCATCTCCGGAGAATTCCACCAACCTAACTTGGTGGAAAGCAACGAGCAGTCACACACACCCATTCATTTTAATTCTGTTGTCCAGCAGACTCATCTGGCAGCATCACGCCAACTCGCCGGGAAATTCCGACGGAGTACTATAGATAGGAACATACACCTATTTATAAATCATCAGCTAGTTAGCAGGCTCGTCTGACTACATGTGATGGAGCCCGCCATCCCAATGTGTTGAAAACTAGTAAACAGGTACATACACCTGCTTACACTCATCAATCCTGCCAGCAACCTCGTCTGTCAGTGTTTAAGGATGATTGTAAACCACGTTCAGTGGAGTGAAATCATCAGGCACATACACCTTCTATTATTTATCAAGCCTACCAACAGTCTCGTTTGGTAGCATTCGGAGAATTCATTCAGAAAGATCCAGTAAAAAATAGGAGGTAGACTCGACTCTCTGCCCCCACACTTGAGTACTTTTAGGATTCACTGACAGGAAAAGGAGGACAGGAGCAGGAACACACACCTAATCCAAGCACGGAATGGATGTATATCCTCGTTCCGGCAGCTGAAGTCACCAAGCATATTCTATCAATGGTGAAAGAGTAGAATCAAATCCCTTCTCATATTCTGGATGCCTGCCAAAATATTATAACAACTTCAGCAGCATCTCAGGGAAAGACACATAAATCTATCCTTGTCAGTGGAGTGACACGTCAATAGTTCACTCTGGAACAGACACACACATTTGTTCCAGTCCAAGAGGGTTGTGGGGTGTACTCCCCCATATCATATGGACAGCCAAGTCAGGAACATACACATGATTTGAGTGGAGATAATCAGCCTAACCTGATCATTTCTCCTAAGAAGGCACATACACCTTCCCATAATGACTAATTTTATCAACAAGTGGTTCCCAAAGTGAGTAATAAAGTGTCTAAAAAAAAGACCCACCCAGCACAGTTAAGAAATCAAGGGACAATCTGTAACAAGGCCTTACTCGATGTTGGAGTTCTTGATGCACTCAGAAAACTATCTGTTGCAACTCAAGATTCTGCTCTCTTAGTTCCCAATAGTGGGAACATTAATTCCGAAGGTCTACGTCAGATACTTCCTCATGAAGGCTTGCTTCATGACAATTCAGTCGATCTCGAAGTTTCATCTTCAGATGAGAGCTACAAGAACCCTATGTGTGATCAAAAGAACAAGGAGAAAAATGTTTTATCTTTTTCTATAACCCACCATGGTGGTCCTCCCCATGATAATGAATTTAGCTGTGAAAGTCCTCTCCGCAGTAGTGATTCGCATTGCTTAGAAAATTCTCCAACAGACAATGTAGTGATGAGAAAGCCCTCTTATCTTGAGGCACTTAAAAATGTGAAGCCAGTCATGTCTGATTCTTTACCATTAGCAGGTGAAATACTTTCTCAACCAGAAGATATCCCAGGGTGTAGGTCATTCTCCAAACCACCCCTAAGTCATGCATCTTCTAGTTTGATCAGTTATTTCTCTACCAATCTTGTTGAATCTGATGAAGCAACAAGGAAGCACCAGCTCTGGTCTAATCAGGTAGAAGAATCTTCATTGAATGGTAAAGAGGAAGTACTGAATATGAGAAAACAACTGGAAAAAGGTGAAGTGCCAGTTATGTTTTGGCCTTTGGATGGTTCTCAGTATGACATTCCAGAGATGTTGATGGAAGATGGAATTCATGATATTCGTCTCAACATATGGAAAAATCTTTTTCAGTTGAAAAATAAAATATTATCTTATGATGAATATGAAAATAAAGTCAAGATAATATAAGGGTTACAATGCCAAATTGACTTGTCATCTCTCTTAGTTTCTCGATATCCGAAGGCTAAAAAACAGCAGAGAGCCCTTCAGCGTTCATGCCTTGGCGCACTAAAAAGATTGCTCCAATTAATTGCCAATGCCCCCATCTGGTATTCATATCAGGGGATGAGGTTTTCATGGATCATTGTATTTCACTGTGCTCTCCAGTTAGCAAAGCCCGCTGAAAATGGTCTCATGAAATGTTATTTCCCATGGCCGTCCATAGTCAATGGGTTTTGTTTGTAATCAAAAGATTTCCCAAGAATAGGATTCAAATAGTTCCTCACAAAATCAAGCATACAGAGAACAAGTTGTTGAATTACTCCTACATCAAGAAAACGAGAATATTTAATAGGTCTCTCGTTTGGAGAAATCACATCTTCAAGTGACAGAAGTGTTAGAAATCATCCAACAATCTTTTGAGCCGAGTGATAAAAGTGGATGCAGGTTGATGCATCCAGCTAATTTCTGGACTAAGGTCTATAAGATCAGGAGATATTTCAAGAAAGTCTTAGATATAGAATGTCAAGAACCACCCCATCTTTCCAGACTGGGGACTCTTTTACCCAACCCTCAGAATCAACAAATAGGATTTGAGGAGTTGATCAAAGACATCAGGAACAGCCCCAGTCCACCGAACTAGGGACTTTTTCAAATCCTCAATCCCTCCCTCAGAGAAATTCAGTCTTCTCTCAATTGGGGAAGAAGCCTCAAGAGGAATAAAGAACCAAATTATCAGGAGATTCCCTCCAAATTATGATTTGTCAAGAAGTTCCTGAAGAATCAAATCAACAAAAGGAAATGTCTCATCAAGGAAATTGAAGAAGACAATATCGCAGAAATACTGATAGAAGGGATGCAATGAATTATGAATCAATCAATTTCATCAATGCCTTTGTTTCTGATCCACCAGATGAGGTTCACTCAGATGGATCAAATGAAGAGGTTCCTGCTCAAGAAGTTGTACGCACAGACACAAATGAAGAAGGTGTGCGTACACGAAATCAAATGATTACTCAGAACCTAGGTAATCCTTCAAGTAACCCACTTCCCCCTCTCCTAAAGGGATCCAACAAGGGGAAAGGAAAGAATTAGGTTACATACCCTTCCTCTGGAGAAGTCCAATTACTCTCACTAGAGAAAATATTTTCACAACAAGAGGAAGAAATGAAGGAATTGAGGAGGATGAATGCAGAACTACTTCAGGTTAGTCTTCTTCCTAAGCATGATAGAGTCAGTCAGTCAAAGGAATTTGTTGTGGCTTCTGAGATGGATCAAGAATATCCTCCTCTATCAGTACACCCTCACAGGTCTAATCCAACGGGTCAAGTGCAACAACAATTGGCAGTGCTACCATCAATTGCAGCACTAGCCACCACAACTGTCCAAGCTCCAGTCATTGCACCAGTTCAGTTCCAAGCTCAACCAGATGTTTCTCAAAAGTTAATAACTTCTATTGAGTCATTAACAGCTCAGTTGGAAGCTATGGAGGGAAAGCATGCTCAAATTCAACCAAAAAAGAGAGATTATCCTGAATGGGTTGTTGTAATTCCTCCCCCATAAAATTTTTCAAGTACCACATTCTCAATCTTTAATGGTTCGGGAGACCCAGAGGAACACTTAATACATTTTGTTTCTCGTTGTGATCCTATGATGGGAACCCTTCATCAACAAGAAGTAGTTAAGATCAGGTGTTTTGTACTTCATTACAAGGACCTGCTTTTGTCTGGAACACAAGCTTCCGATCAATTACCGGATGGGAGGATCTTCGCCAAAAATTCCTTCTTCAGTTCAGCTCGACGTTGCCAAAGACAATAGTTTTTGATCTTACAAACTATTAGAAAAGGGAGAATTAAAGGATCTCAGATTTCATTGCTCGCTGGAAGTGATTAACATATTCCCTAAGCTTAGCACTCCCTCAGGAGGAATTGTTGCCAATATGTGGGGAAAATTTACGTGATGAGTTGTGCACACCGCTAATCCCTGTGAAATACACAGGAGGGTATCGATACCTTACTTCAATTTCTCAACAGATTTAATATTCTCTTATAAAGACTAAGTATAAAGCTCGTGTAATTCCATAAGCTCCAGGAAGAAGAATGGGTAAAGTAGAGACTACTACAGTTATGCTTAAACAAGCACCCGTACCTGCTTCTACATCAAAACCTTTATCTTCTCGAAGGGATCCACCTCATGAGCGTCAGAAACAGAGTCTGTTTCGTCAAGATGATCAAAGAGATCAAAGATGAAAACAATTTGAGTATTTGAAAAGCAAAGTTTACTTTTTCCAAAATGAACAACTTCCGGGTTACTTCATTTTGGCTCTGGAAAATAATTTGGTTCAATTTCCAAGGCCCAAAAGGCTGAACAAGGAAGGAGATGAAGACTGTCCCAACTATTTCTTGTTTCATCAAATGTTGGGGCATCCAATTCAGGATTGTTTTGTTTTCATGGACCTCCTGTAAAAAATGGTCAACTTGGGACAAGTCACACAGAAAGGTTCTTCATCTCAGGTAGCATGTTTTACTGCTACAGATATAGAGGAGTAAGGCGAGTGGCAAGAAGTCAAGAACAAAAATGCACAAAAATATGATGATTGGATGGTCAGAAAAATGATCAACTAAACTCATGATATTTTGCGAAAACAATTCAAGAAACCAATTGTGCCTTCTACCATGAATGTCGCAGCAATCCCCTCTCCATCAGAGGGAAAATCCTTAAAGAAACGACATAATTCAAAGAAAGAATAAGAATCAGAAGAAGATGAGTATGTGTCAAAGCCTAAGTTGTCTTTGACTATGGCATATTTCATGCCATCTACTTAAAATCCACGGGCACCACCCCACCAAATGGCACAGCCTAAATTGGCTAGTCAGGCAGAGTCTTCATCAGATGAAGAGTTAATATTAGGTTCTGTTAATATGATTCACTTAACATATCCTTATTCCAATCACAGTTTTGAATTTGATGAACCTGGGTTCCCCATATCAAATAGAGGAATCAGATGAAGTTCCAGAGGCTCAAGATATAGAGGAAGACATTGATCTTTCAGAGGCAACTATTCCAATTCTACCCCTGCTAGAACTGTGTATGCAGTAGAAACTCATGGTAGAGCCCTTCAACGAGCTCAACAAGAACAAGAAAGTTATTCCACACAAGGAAGACTCAGTCATGGAACAATTATTCTAGAAGATCGGTTGAAGGTTCCATATTCTTCCTCTCAGCAAGTAAATAGACCTAATCGGTCTAATCTTCGAAAGTTAGAAGTATTACCAACTCCTATCCTGGTACAAGATGCATTAACTTCCAAATCATCAACTTCCAAGGCACCTGCTAAACCACATGTTCCTGTTGGGAAATGCAGACCATTGGATCAAAATTATGATGTATTGAAACACTTGTCCCAAATACCAACCAAGTTATCAATTCTGGATGCTTTGAATTTATCAAAGGATCTTCGAGAGGAACTCATCAAGGCTTTATCGATTCCTCAGGAGTTTGAAACTAAAATTGCTGCAGTTGAAGTATACCATGTAAAGAATAATCCTGTAGAATTCCATGCATTAATATAATTTACTGATGAAGATGAAGATGATGTCGTGCATGGACATATTAGACCTTTGTACTTATCTGGCAAGTTCAATGGTGTAGACATCCGAAGAGCTTTCATTGATAATGCTTCAGGAGTCAACCTTGTGCCCATTCGTACACTTCATCGATTAGGCCTCACGAAATCTGATTTGTCTCCTTCTACTATGATGTTACAAGTATATGATAAAAATGAACAAGAACCATTGGGCGACATTACACTCAGAACTCAGTTTGGAGATCTTGTATCCAATTCAGATTTCATGGTTGTTGATCAAGACTCAGCCTTCAACATCTTTCTTTGAAGACCCTGGCTACATCAACATGTGGCTATCCCTTCATCATACCATCAATGTCACAAATATTGTTTCGATGGTCAAGTTGGGACATTGTATGGTGATAAATACCCATTCAAGACATGTGAAACTCAATACATTGAGGCGGAATTTTATCACATGAAGGGAAATGAGAAATCCACAACAAGGGAGATTACCAAAGTTAATGCTTCATATGGTTTGGAAAAGATTCCAGTAAACCCATTAGCACATGTGAGTACAGATTATGTGTTAACTATCAATCAAATTGATAGGATAGACCCAAATCAAAATACTCTTATGGAAACCTCCATAATGTCAATCATGGAAATCAAGCCAAACAACATGGGAGAAAGTGGTGATCCACCAAGTAATGGTGAAATCTCAAATGAAGATGTATTCAATTCATTCGCTGAAATCCAGAAAATCTATACTTCTCTAATTAGGCCAGAGAAAGTTATAGCAATGTCATAGGTAAATGATGATATCAATTCTCAATCCACCATCTCCTCTTTATTACCCAAATAAGACCCTTCATCATAAATTGGGAAGAGGAAATACCTCTCAAATAAGTTAGTTCTAAATGCATTGTTAGCTTCATCAAGTCGAACTGCATTACCAGATTTGGTGTCCCTCATACAATATTGAAGGACAATGGAACCAACTTCTGTTCATCCGAGGTGAGGAAGTTATATCAAGAATGCAACATCAAATCCAATCATTCATCTTGGTATCATGTAGTGGTCAATGGCCAGATAGAAGCTTTCAACAAGACTCTGTCAAATATACTGCAAAAGATTGTGGATAAAGATAAGAAGTCATGGCCTGATAAACTCTTTCATACTTTATGGGCTTATCGAACTACCACCCTCACTACAATGTGGTTAACTCCATATTCATTGGTATATTGAACGGAAGCAGTCTTGCTAATTGAGGTTTAACTACCCTCGCTCAGAGTAGCCATTTGTGATCAGTCATCTATAGATGACCAATATCAAAAGAGATTAGATAAATTGGAATAGTTATATGAGAAAAGATTGTGCACCCTGCACCACATGGAAGTCTATCAGAATCGAATTGCACGAGCTTTCAACAAAAAAGTTTGTCTTCGTTCATTCGTTCAGGGAGAATTGGTATTAGTTCTCAGAACTCCAATGATACCAGGAAAGAAACCTCCCAAGATTGAGCGAAAATGGGAAGGACCTTATTCAATACATAAGGTCTACTCCAATGGAGCTTATTCTTTAATCTCAATGTATGGAGAACTCATCACTACTCCAACCAATGCTAGATTTCTAAAGAAATGTTTTGTATGAACACAAAATACACCAAGGTTCCATGCATATAAATTTAAAACTATTGGCACTTTCTTCCAACATGATGTTAAACTGTGACGTCCAACATGATGTTAAACTGTAAAGTCCTAACTACATGATGCTAAACTGTACAGAATTCCCTTACGTCCAGCAAAACATTAAACTACATAACCAATGGTCCATGCATATTACCTTAAATTATTTGTATTACTTTCATCCCACAAGATGTTAAACCGCATCATCCATGATCCATGCATATGACCTTAAACTATTTTCACTATCATCCAACATGACACTAAACTGTATCGTTCCTTTTTCTTCCAACATGATGTTAAACTGTGAAAAAGTCCCTAATACATCCAACATGACGTTAAACTGTGTCCTCTTTTGTCCTTACTGCATGACATTAAACTGCACAGTCCCCTTTTTTTCCAACATGACATTAAACTTTATTTTCCCCATCGTCCTAACTACATGATTCTAAACTATACAGAAATCCCTTAATATGTCCTACATGTTGTTAAATTGTATTTTTTCCCTGCTACATGACACTAAAATATGCAGCACCAATAGTCCTAACTGCAAGACTTTAAACTAAATAGTCCCTTTATATGTCCTACATGACATTAAATTGTGCATCGTTAAGGTTGTTGTTACCTCTTGTTTCTCACACTGAGTATGACTCACGTGAGGTTAGAGAAAATTTCAACCATAAAACCCTCTCTGGGCCGCTAACCACGCGTAAGTCCCAAAACCATTTTTTTAGGTCGTTGTCCACAAGAACAACATGATCACTAATTCATTCTTTAATTGAACTACGCGGACTTTGATCCTTGCCTTCCAGGATGGGTACTTAGGCAACCTCTCAAGGTTCAATCCCAAAACCAATCTCTTCACATCGGTTCACCTCCATCTCATACGATGTTGATTCATGAAAGAGCCTCCAGAATCAATATCTTTACATTGGTTCACATTCATCATTTTTATACGACGTTAAACTATATAACACTTTTTTCCTTTATGAAAATAAACTACAATATTCTTTGATACCCTCACCTGAGAGGGAATAATTATTTACATTGATTTTTAATCATGTTATATTCCAAAGACTATGTGCATACATGGCAATACCTGAACCTTTTATCTTGGGTTAAACAATCATTACACTAAATTCCCCTTTCAGCCTTCACATATACGAACCAAATTTGTACAGAGGGTATTTCTAGAACTACGTGGGCTTGATTACCATCCTTATGGGATACGTAGGAACGTTCGAGTGTCCCTCAAATCCAACCCCAATTCTTTTGGGCCTAACCCCAAATTCCACTTTTAGTCCCCTGGCTGAAAAGTCCCCATGAAACACACATTGTGTATTTATTATAATGGTCCGAGTTCTATGACCCTAAACCAATATCTCTTATACTCTCGTACCACACGATGTTAAACTGTATTTCAAGAACTATGTATGGCTTGATTCCCATCCTTATGGGATACGCAGTGAAGTCCAATATTTCAATTCAAGATTCAGCCACAACATGATTATGGTTAGCATTGATATGTGTATCTCTGCATATATTGGACAATACCCATCTTTATGTGTCATAATCCTAACCTTAAATATTTTCAGATCTTCATTACACTTTTTATAGACTTATGGTCACAAAATGTCCAATTTCTGAGAGTTTTTTTGCCTGACTATGCAACACGTGCCCTTAGGCGGCCTTGCATAAACAATCTATATAACAAACTATTCATCCAAAAGATACCATTATTTGACTATGAAGCCAATGCCCTTAGGCGGCCCTGCATAATTCAACCCCCTAACAGGTTTTTTAAATAATGGTAACTTCATTCTTGGGGAAAAAACCTCTTTTGTCCTTATTGGTCTTATCAAGAAATATGCAAGGATCCGCAAAAAATATTCATCCTTAACATATTTTTTTCATGTTCTTTTTCATGATCTGAAAGTATTTAAGTCTATGGTTTATATTTTTCTTCCCTACGTTTGGTTCAGACCTTCGTAGGAGTGACATTAATCCAGTTCTTAGACAATCTTGTTTGGAAATATATTCTCCATATTCAAGTACCTCTCTCCATGCAGAAAACTCTATGCTTTGGAAAATTTGAATCTCCATAAACTTCCACTGGCATTTTAGCAGTAGAAAAGTAAATTTCTGAGAGTTCTTTTGCCTGACTATGCAGCATGTATCGTTAGGCAGCCTTGCATAAGTTGTCTACATAACGGACCTGTCAACCAAAAGATACCATTATATGACTATGTATCCAATTCCCTTAGGTGGCCCTTCATAATTCAACCCCCTAACGGGTTTGTCATATAATGGTAACTTCATTATTGGGAACTACTTTTTCTAATGCCTCTTAGACCTTTTTCATATCATTCCTCAGATTAAAAATTTCTTAAGTCATGTTTTAAATTTTTTCCTTCATACTTGAGTGTGGTAATATGTTTTTAGACAAGTTTTCAAGGAATTGAGTCAATTTTAACCCATTTGGTCAAAGATATTTTTGACCATAAACATTATCCTTTTTATGCCCAACATGCATACTTTAAACTGCCAATAACAACAAAGACCCCTGGTTTCTCTTCTTTTCCTCAGAGTCAAATCCTCATTTCTCTCCAGATCCAAATCTGAGGGGGGACTTTTGTTGATGCTCCTTTCCATTACAGAGTCTAAAGGAATGTAAAGGGAAATACCTTGAACCCAAATTGATTCATCATTTGAAGAAACATCAAAAATTGACAAAGTCATGAACCTAGATTCAAATGCACTTGGGTCGCGCAAGTTCCACTAAGGTAGTGCAAGTATACTTGCACGCTGCCCATTGGTCACACAGGTGACTTGCGTGCCTTCTTTGAAATTTGCCCAGGGTCTTCTCCAGCCTATAAATACCCCCTGTGGGCCCCCCATTTTGGAGAGGAAAAAATTCCAAAACCTCATATTTGAGCTCCCGGAGCCCTAGTCTCTTCTAAAAGATTCCGAACACTTCTAAGGTAATTTCTTACCTAGAACAGAAGATCTAAGGAGGGGGAGGAAGGCTTAAGTGTTGAAACTCATCAACACTTGTGTGCCTGGGTGGCCAACCCTTAAGAGAAATGGCCACACTTGCGCTCCACCTTACCCCGTCCACATAACTTGCGCGCCTCTCTTCTAGAAGTCTCTAGGGGTAGTATTAAAGGCTTGATCCAAGCCTCACCCAAGTTCTACACTAAGGATTGTCCAGCGCGCAAGTACCCATGTGTCGCGCAAGTATACTTGCGTGACCAGGACTTGCACGCCCATGCAGTACTTGTGCGCCCACGTAGTACTTGTGCGCCCCAAAATTTTTGGGTGCCCTTCCTGCCCATTTTACCCCTCTTACACCTATCCACCTCTCCTCTTCAATATTAAGCCATTAGAATTCTCTCCAAAGACATTAATGGCACAATTTTCTTATTGGCTTCCTTATATGAAAGGAATTCTGTGGAACATCTCTCAAAACCAAGTGATTTACACATCTTTACATCACTAAAGTTATAGAGTTCATTCATTCAACCTCATCCTTTAAGATGAGAGAATCCTTAACCTGGGCCTCCTTTTCAGGAGTAAGCCCCAGTCCAAATTCTCATTAATTTGGGCATCCTCCTTAGAAGTAAGCCCCAAGTCCTCTAATATGGGCATCCTCCTTAGGAGTAAGCCCCAGTCATAATTCCCTTAATCAGGGCTTCCTTTTCAGGAATAAGCCCCAGTCTCCAAGTTCCCAAATATGGGAATCCTCCTCAGGAGTAAGCCCCAACCATGGTTCTCTTAACCTAGGCTTCCTCTTTAGGAATAATCCCCAGTCTTAATTTCTCTTAACCAGTCTTAATTTAATTTTTATCTGGGATTCCTTATCAGGAGTAAAACCGAATCATAAGTCCCCTCTTAATTTGGGCATCTTCCTCAGGAGTAAGCCCAAAGTTAGAGTACCCAAATCACCAAGAAGTACATATACCTTTATGGACCTTGTTCTTGGGTTTCTTCCCTAAAGTAAAACCCAATATTCATCTATTTTGGGAATTCATACATACATAATCCCCACATAATTGAATCTTTAATGGCACAATTGTCTGGTTTCACCAATACCTCTTGTTTCTCACACCGAGCATGACTCACATGAGCTTAGAGTGTAAAAGTAATCATGACTTCTTTCTTTGAGGCATCAATCATGCATAAACATCATACTCCCTTACTCGAACTACGTGGGTCATGATTCTTTTTCTAAATAAAGGATACGTAGGTAGCCCATCTGTGGGTACGATCCCAACTCTGAAGTAATCCATGTCCTTCTGAATGACAATAAACTTAAATTACCCCACTAAGTGGCTTTAAAACCAGTATGGTCATCATAATGACCAAGATACTTTTATGTATTGAAGGATATAATTGACTAAAAATCTCTAACAAATACAGATGATTCTCTATCAATGAAGAACCTCGAATACATATAAAAGATTCTCTAAATTTCCTACATATCAATCATTGATTGTCATATCTAAAGGAAAGATCATTTTATACTTGGTAATGTAATAAGAATTCACGAATATAACTTAAATCTATAAATAGAGTCCTGAAGTAGAAAATAATTCCCCTCAAAAAGGTGTGATGAGTCTGACCTCCCATCCTCCTGACCAATGCAAATTCCTAGGCCTCATCAGTCCACAACAAATGAGCACCTACCTTTAGAAAGTAGGTCCAAATGGATATGGAATCATTGGATGTTTCCGGTTCTATGAACAAACTCGTTAGAAACCGATTGGAATTTTGGAAACATCAATCAATGAGGTCATCCCCAATTCTAGAGGAAACAGTGGGTCACTTGGGTTAGCGACGTTTGGACCAGTAGTGGTTGAGGGTACTCCCTTGGTTCATTCCTATGAGGGTTTGTGCGGTATCACAGACCTAGTATAGGCTTGTGATCATCACGATGGGATGTTTAATCTGTTAAATTTGTGGCATCCCTCCGGTGGGCCCAGAGTAGGATCCTCTATCATCATTACCCTAGATCAGGTTCTTGGTATCGCTATGACCGCTTATCCACGGGCGGCGATCCCCTATCTAGAAGGTTAACCCTGTAGGGTTTGTGGAATCATCGGGAATATGATCCACTACATAGTGGGTCGTTCTCTGTAGGGTTTTGGCATCATCGGGTATACGATCCCCTACTCAGCATGAGGATTATAGTAGGGTTGTGGTATTGTCGGTTATACGATCCCCTACTCAACATGTGGTTTCGGTAGGGTTGCGACATCATCAGATATCTGATCCCCTACTCAGCATGTGGTTTCTATAGGGTTGCGGCATCATCAGGTCGATCCCCTACATCATGAATTATACCAGATGGGGTTCTGGTATCGTCATTACCACCTTTATGTGGGCGACGATCCTCTATTTGAGTGACGTGCTTTTTTCTAGTGCCAGATTGGGTTGTGGTATCCCCCAGCGGACCCTAGGAGTGATCCCCTATCTGTGAGATATTCATCTACCAGAGTGGGTTCTGGTATCCCTTAGTGGACCCTAGGAGTGATCCCCTATCCGAGGAGTTTTTTGGTTATGTTGTTTCAGCGATGTTTCCTCAGTGATGCTATCCGACGAGCGGGATATCTTGGGTTAGCATCTGATATGTTTGTATGAAACCCGATAGAGTGTATCTCTCGGATGAGTGTCATATGAGATGACAGTGATTGTGCAGTGTGCTCTCCTGGTTGTGAACCATTTCTGGTGTTGAGGTCGGTACCTCAGGTGGCTTGTTGCGTGATCTGAGTATATCTGGATTGTTCAAGGTGTATGTATGGGTATACACTTGGGCTGAGCTAACTGGTTGTGTTTAGCCGAGGATGGTCACGAGATGGAGTTCCTCTCTCGTCTGGGTTCCCTCTGGTTGGGATGAGAGGGATGTTGTCTTTCAGTTTCTCTCTTTTGTTTTGGGTTTTTGGGGTGCCTACTGAGTATGTTTATACTCACCCTTGCATGGGCTTTGCCCACACATGTTTGTGTCTTGTGCAGACCACAGGCCTTTCGAAAGAGTCCCAGGAGGACTCGGAGCAGACAGAGCTGAGTGAGCGAGACTGACCGGGGTGTTTTCCGGTGCAGTGCCGAGGGAGCTTTCTGGCAGGTGTTTAAGGCAGTGTTCCCCTTATTCAGAGGAGTTTGGACGCGCTTTGTAGTTTTCTTTTGGTGGGCCATGTTTTTTCCTTTTTTACTTTTGCTATTGCACTCTGGTTTGGGATAGATTGTATGCATGCATTTACTTTCAGTTTTCTATATCGCTGCACTATTGCATGGAGGTCTTTGTGGGTGTGTGTGTACAGGTACCTTAGGCAAATGCCTCCCATGTGTGTGATAGCCTACTCGGCACTGGACTCCAGCCCCTGGCCTATTGGAGGCGGGCTTGGGGAGTCGCGGCTCGAGCCCCATTGGGTCGGGTCGTGATAGGTCAGGTCCCCTACATTTACGGAAAATGACCGTAATTGGATTCTTGGGATCATTTTTATTTTCTTCCATAGTACTCTTCATTTTTTCATAGTAATTCTTTACTTTATGTCCTTCTTTCCCACACATAAATAATTTCTTTATTCCATTGATCCACTTTACTGGGTGTCTCCTTCCACATTTCATACGGGTTGGAAATTGAGATTTCTTTTCTCTATGGTCTCCACTGCTGGAGATCTTATCATTTATCACCTTTCTATACTTTTTTCAGTCCGAGAGTTGGTTACTATATATTTTTTTGATCATATTTTTTGAAAATCGATTTAGAATAAACAAGATATATTTTACTCCAATCAACATTCTATTTTTTTCTCATTTCCACCATTGTTCCCACCTTGTACATCATGCTCAATGTTACAATGACTTCCTTGGAATCTAGCCATTGACTAAAACCAGAAAGCATTGTGTGAGTAACAATAGTCATAAAATAATTTATATAATATCATGAAAAGTTGTTTTCAATCTAAAACAACTTAATATTGACCAAGTATTTTATTCTCATCTTATATAAAAATCATTCAAATCGGTTTGTAAAGAAGATGTAAATTATCCTAAGCATATCCTCTGGGAGTGTCGTAACCAAGAGTGCAGCATGGCCCGTTGTCATGTATGAGGATACCCTAGGTCAAGCCCGAAACTCCTTGTTATATTTTTCACTCCTAGGTATATCTGTTCCAAAGTCGCCTCTACCTGCTCGTATCCAGACGGGGATGTATTTCTTGAAAAATAAAAAAAATCTCTACATTACCAAAATTCTAGGAAGTTATTCTATACTAATCCTAAAATTGTATCTTAGGGTAATTTTCTTTAATCAGAGTTTATCTAAATCTAGTTTCCAAGGTTTGTAATAAACTTCCTCTAATACCAATTATAATGTCGTGACCCCAGATGCCCGGAGCCGGTGTATTATTTTAATACATTGGCATGATACAAGGAATCATGTCCCAAAATACAGATCAGTTTAGTAGCCTTGGAAGTACTAGATACATACATAGGTTTTACATTACAGTCACGACTTGTCCCCTAGGGCCCGTGACATGACTACCCCAAGTCCGTCTTCTATAGGCCAGGGGCTGGGGACTTGTACCACAGGCGTAATTCCCTAAAACTGGGAAGGTATTGTATTTATAACCTATAAACACACACAAGAAGATACGAACATGAGTAAACTATATAACAAAAAGAGTGCTGAAAGTAAAAGGGGCCGGAATACAATCCTAACTGTAAAGGTACATGTACAACTGAAAACAATACAACTAAATAAAAAGAAATAAAAGAAGATACTCAATCATCCTTCAGAATTCCTACCTGAAGGGTTGCTACATATATCCTCCTTAGAACTCCATGTCCGTTCATCTCCTCCACAAACCGGCATGTCGTAAGGTCCACCCCCGGGCACCGTCCAGTTCTGGTACTCTCAGCCTTAGTCGGCATTGTCCGTTCATCTCCTCCACAAACCGACACGCCATAAGGTCCACCCCCGGGCACCGTCTAGTTCTGGTACTCTCAGCCTTAGTCGGCATTGTCTGTCATCTGCAACCGACACAACAAGGTGTGAGCATAGCCCGTGCAGAGGTGAGTATAACAATACTCATTTGGGACCCCAAGACGCTCAAGGTCTCACAAAATTCAATAGGGATAAACCACAAATTATGAAATCAAAAGATAACCTTACTTAGGTATATTCCCATACATATACCTAAGTTATCAAGTGATTCATCTCAATCATGAGGAAAATACAGAAAAACTTACTTGACACAACCAGGATTTTATTCTAGGGATAGTATCAAGTAACATCCCCAGTCACATTGTCAAAACCTCAGCTGCTGGAGAACTCCTCCTCTATCGAGTACAGTGGGCCTACCGTGACACCATGCGTGCTTCCCACTAACCTTAGACTGCTGAGTTACTTCTCCTGTCGAGTACCGTGGATCTGCCGCGTCACCAAGCACGCTCCCCACCGTGGGTCTGCCGCGTCACCAAGTGTGCTCTCCCTCATATCTTGATGAGGTACTCTTCTTCTCGAGTATCATGGTACTGCCGTGACACCAATGTGCTCTCCACTGTGGGTCTCCCGCGACACCAAGGTGCTCCCCACTGGGCTAGTGGAGTCACTCCGAGTCAAAACGGTCAGCGGTCATTAGGTCTCAACTAGCTATTAGGTCTCCCCACTATGATCGCTCGTCTCCGAGAGGATTCTCTCCACAAGCTACTGGTCGATACTCCAACCTTTAAAAAGTCCCAAGAGGAAGTATCAAAAAGGTCCACCATGTCATAGGGGTCTCAACATAACAAACGGCATGTCAATCGGATGCATTTTATGTTAGTTATTATCCTTTTAGTCTCAGAGGTCCGGTTGGATTCGTGCTTGATCCAACCTAACCATTTCCCATCTCAATCCAAAACTCAAGTGGAGTATACTCAAAGGGACTATCTCGCTCCAAGGTTCCTAATTCCACTAACGGTTCGTCATATGGACGTCCAGTGCCAAAGTTATGGCCAAAAGAACTATATGGGTCGTAGTGGGCTCGGGTCTGCTCTGACCCGGTCGGACCGACCCGGTCCGACCTGGCATGGGTCGACCCAACCCGACCCACAGGGTCAGGACTGGCCCGTAATGCAGCTTGGACCACTGGGAGTTCCAGCAGGCCGTGAGGGCCGCGAGGGCTGAGAGGGCTGTGAGGGGCCTCGGAGGCCGTGGGTGCCACGGGGGCGCAGGGCCGATTCGGTCGGGACGCCGCAAGGGGAATGGGCCGGTTCGTCCAGGGCGCCACAAGGGGAGGGGCCTAGTTCGGCTAGGGCACCATGAGGGGTGTAGGCTGGTTTGGCCAGGGCGCCGTGAGGGTCGCGGGCCGGTTCAGTCGGGGCGTCGTGAGGGGCGAGGGCCGGTTCAGCCGAGGCGCCGGGAGGGGCACGGGCCGGTTTGGCTGGGGCACCTCTAGGGGTGCGGGCCATTTCAGAAGGTCGGAAAGCGGCTTGAGATGGGGCGTATTAGCGAGTGGACGGTGCAACTGGGGTGGCACGGTCGGTGGGTAGCACGCCCGGTTGGCAGCTCGGCCAGCGGGTGGCGTGCCCCGCAGGCGGCACGTCAGGGGTGGCTCAGCCGGCGGGCGGCGTGGTCAGGGTGGCTCGGCCTACGGGCATGGGGCCAGTTTGGTTGGGAAGCCGGAGCACCGTGGGGGCAGCACGGGTTATGGTGGATACTGGTGGAGGCATCATTTCCTTCGTCGCCTTCATCGCCTTCCTTCATTCCAAAGAACACCACAAAGATGAATGGTGGAGGGGGGTCGGGCCATGTTAGTTTGGCCCACACCCTCTGCATTTAGAGAGGTGTCATACTGTTCACAAGAATGAATCAAAGAGCGTCAACCATGATCTTCTGTCATTTAATCATTCTCAATGCCGCACAAGAGAAGAAGGGGGTACCTGAAAAGTGAGAAACAAATAGCATTAAACCCCTACCTCGGGTTAATACATCGATGGACGTCGGTGTCATCGGTGTTTTCCTCGATCGTTGGTTTGTGCATCAGTTCATCATAGTCGAAGACGTCCTATGTCTGAGGAAGTATCGAGGAAGAAGGTCGAAGTCAGGGTGGACAATCTTCGTCGGCATTCTTCGTTGGAAGAACGTGTTCTTCATTCGTAGAAATAGTTCTTCATTGGAGAGATTTTCTCCAAAGGATCCACCAAAAAGAAAATGTCCAACTGATGTGTTTTCCCCAACTTTAATCATTGGAACAAATTCAAAATATCTTAATTAAACACCTAGTTTGGCACATTTAATTAAGGTGGGTTGGCGTAATAAATGTGGAGGAAGATCAAGAGGCTTCTCTGCATTAAATAGGGGGTTGAGTGGTTTCTTCTCCCCCCATTAATAAGGGACAGGTGTTCCCTTCCCCTAAATTCAATTTGGGACGTTATTGAAAACTCAGGTGGTCCCCAACACAATTAAACCTTAATAGGAGGTTTATTTTTGGTATACCCCACCCTTGAACATCCACATGGAGGGTGGTTACAATAAAAATAAAATTAATTCTGTGCTAATTTTATTTATTATTTCCACAAAAAATGTAACACCCCAAGCTTCTACGGTACGCTTCTCTTTGAATAATGTGATAGCGTGTGTTGTACGCAACACCGAGTTCTAACACACCATAACCAATCAAACTAGCCGTTATGAATAGTAATACCTACTTTTTGAAAATATATATATTTTATATTTCAAAATGGACTTCATTTTTGGATTTGGAATATTGAATTTAGCCTAAGGAGAAATTTTGGTACTTTTCGGATAACTTTCATATTTTGATGAATAGTGAAAATTACTAAATTTTAATTAAAAACAACTTTTTTAATCAAAATAATTAATAGTGATAAATTATGAATTTTAGTAGTTTTAAAGTATATTTAGAATATATTTTTACTATGTAATACAATGTGGGTCATTTAACATAATTTCACATTTAAACCATACATAAACAAGTGTCAATCTTTTGATAGTTATTATCTCTTAAAAACATGCTTTTTGTTTTAACAACGGGAATTAATTTTAAATTAATTTCTGCCACTTCTATGTTTTGAATTTAGAAAAATGGATTCCATATTTGTAATAAGGATGTTAAAATTGTGTAAATAGGTAACTTTTATTTTTAGACATTTTGAATAATTACTGCGGTAAATATTTTATTTACCATGGTTAAGGGTAAATTCGGTTAATAAGGGTTAAAAAATAATATTATAATATTACTAAATTACCCTAAAACGTGTCCTAGCCTTATTGGTTGATAAATTTTCGATCATAGGCATCTTTGGGTTGATTTTGGGACCCCATGGTGCCACTTGTAGGTGATAGGGACACTTTATTTTAATTAAGTTAAAATGAATACAAAAATGACACAAGCATATATATTTTAGAAAAACAATTTTTAAATAGGGTTATATATGTTGGATTTTAGATTATAAATATTAATTAGAAATATAAAAAGATTTCCTACATAATTATATTTTATTTATAATTTTTAGACATTACATAATTTAATTTATTTATGACACAATGATGATGATGTAATTACTATAATAGTGAAAAATTAAAATAATTGATATTATAAATACCCAAATAAATATAATATGAAACTTTTAATGAATTAAACTAATTTTATAGGATAATATGATATATTATTATTGATTTAATTGACTTTTCTCTAAGTAATAAATCTGTTATGAGTTTCACAAAAATCAACTATTGAATAGTGTCAAAATTGACATAAAAGAGTTCTTAAAACAAATATTATATTATTAATTGATATTAAATTCCTAAAAATCTAAGGTTCTGCCAAGAGACTTATATCATGATAGGTTCTTCATTAATGGACCACTTGTGGGTCGCTTGGATGTATATATTAAGTTTATTAACCATATTATATAAAAATACAAAGAGACGTTGTAAAAGTGAAACTAATTAACTTAGAGTTAATACTTAAAGATAAGGTTAATATAAGTACCCAAACCTGTCTAAATTCTATTGGTTGAGTTTTTTTCGACCCATACCCACCTTAACATTTAAATAATCAACTTTGGATCCATTATAAACCGAATATGAATTTATTATAAATTAATATTTCTAGATTTTCCAAAGGTGCCCCTCACCCCTCTTATAAAAGGGCACTCCTCCTTCTCATTTCTTCACACCTTCAAAGCCTTTTGGTTCGGCCAAAATCTGCCCAAATACTCTACCAACTTCCCTCAATACAACCTAGAGGCCTTAGTTTGATCATAAAGCCAACCTAAGGAGCCCTTTTGATCAAATCAAAAGGAAGAAACCGAAGAAGAGGTAATGATTTCACCACCCTTTTCCAAGTTCCTTTCTTCTTCCACTTCTTCTTCCTTTGTTGTTACCATTCTAAAATAATATCTCCAGTATCATATATATACTGTGATGTTATTATAAATATGGTACAACAATATTCAGTATTCTATCCACCCTTTGAATAACATGTCACCATACGTTCGTACGTACGGCTTACCGTCTCCACGTCGTGGTGTAATTGTTATTCAATATATTATTATTTGGATGGGTATAATAATGATGTGTAACTCATGTAAATAATAAATATAACATGTTAATGATTCTGTATATATGATATACCATCCATTTATATATTATTTTAATATCAAAAGAATGATATTGTCGCATGTGCGTACGTACGGACTACCGTCTCCACGAACACGATGAGATTCATTCTCCATCATATCCATTCAAGTATAATTATCATTTGATGATTTAAAAATGATGTTTAAGGACTTGATATCATTCTGTATATGAAAAATATACAACCTATCTATGACAAACATGGATTATGTAACAAAACATATAAAAGAAAACGAGTAAGTTAACACCCGAAACAACGATAATTCAAAGATATCATTAACAAATCAATGTTAAAAGATCATATATGATATCATATTAATATATATGATTCTTGTATAATTTAATAACAATTATTTCACCATTATACAAGAGGTTAACCTACACCAACCAAGGAAAAGTACAAGGTAAGGGTTATTTCACAATCTCTTCATTATCCGAGGTTGTTTATACGTAATAATCTATTGGGGTATCTTTATCATCCACCTCCATGTTTCTTAAAAATGTATTTCAAAACATTTTTACTATTCACAATAATATGGGTTAAAGTCATTTATACCCTTGTTTGACTTTTTTTAAGAGGTTTATAAAGGAATCTTTCCGTCGTTTTCCAAACAAGGTACTTTTTAACCTTTTTGACAAAATTAAGGTAAGAATGTTTTTTTTAACTTATACGGCGGGTGCGTCTATTTTCCGTCGTTATAAAATAGTCAAAGCTTCCCTTACAAGCTTATAAGAATATTTTCAAAGAAAATGTTTTATTTTATATGGATCTTAAATGATTTCAAAATAAAAGAGATATTTCTCTAAAAAGAGTTTTGATTTCATCTATGTCAACATCCTTTGTTGGATTTTACGCTTATGTGAAGTTTATTTATTATGATACAAAACTTTTACGTTGTATTAAAGGTTTTTTGATATGTTTGACTATGGATGTGCTATTTTTATACCATTCATGGTTTATGGTGAAAGTATTGACATTTCGTATGCTAGTTTTAATACGAATGTTTATGTTATGTTTAAACCTTTTCATATGGGAATGCATTGGACTTAATATGTGACGGGTGGAGACCGTTATAGATCCTAGATGCATCAGTATGTCTCATGAGACAAACTAGTGTCTTGGCACAAGACCTTGGCAAAATCTTATTTGTAGTCTTGGCACGAGGCCTTGGATATGTGGTTATGATAGTCTGGCATTATGCATTCCAACATTATGAAAGTGGTTATTGATTTTGCATGTGATTATTAAATTAGTAGAATATCCATGTGAATAAGTAAATGGAATTATTTCATTTTATTTATGCCATACCATGTTGAAAGTTCAAGTTTGAAAGACTTTTTTTTTAGTTATACATTGCCTTAAATGTTTATTCTTATTTATGAAAGTTTCCGCTATATTGTTATCCTTACTGGGCATTTGAGCTCACCCCTTTTCTATGTTTTATTTTTCCCAGGAAGTGAAGAAGTAAATTATGAATGACCTGCAGGGATATTATGTGGGGATATGAGTGTGGATTATTGAAACAATATGTTGTTGTGGTATTTTTTTCATTTTATGATGTAATGTAAGACTTATGAATATATCTAGTGTTTCCAAGGATACTAAAACAATCGGTCTTTTGAGATTTGATCTTTCTTGTGATCATGCCAATGTTATGTAATAATGCACTGAATCTGGGTAACTAGGGTCGGGGCGTTACAGTTGGTATCATAGGAAGTTTAGTACAAACCTTGGAAGCTATATTTAGATAAACTCTGATTAGAGCACTTAGACCTAAGATGAACTTTGAGGATTAGTATAGAATAACTTCCTAGAATTTTGGTATTGTAGAGATTTTGTGAGTTTTCCAAGCAATACATCCCTGTCTGGATACGAGCAGGTAGAGGTGGCTCTGGAACAGATGTACCTTGGGGTAATACCCGAAAACACCGCTTTGAGCTAGACTCGAACGGGAACTGGTGCATGACAACAGGCCTTGTTGCACTCTTGGTTATGACACTCCCAGGGGATATGCTTAGGATAACTCTCATTTTCCTTACAAATCATTATGAAGGGTTTATGAGTATATACTTCCTCAATGAAAATTTTTTTATGATTATGGATTATATCCATAAATAGTTCAATTTATGTTAAGTGTTTTATAAGTATGGGATTATGTATTTTGATTCATAAACTGATCTAGTTTATGCCATTTTTTAGAAATGGCGCCTAGTGGATGAAATGGAAACCGTATCAATGCACGCACTCCATGTAGGGATTTCCCTCCTGCTCAAGATAATTATAGTGGAGATGGTGATGCAACTGGTGTCGATCAGCTAATCACCATACTGGGAAAACTCACTCAGGTTATGAATAATAACCTTACTCATATAGAGCATCCTGATCCACAGCATGGAGGATCAATTTTAGATCGATTCATGAGGCAACAACCACCAACGTTCAATGGGATTAGAAATACATTAGTAGCTGAGCAATGGATAAATTCCCTAGAGAAAATATTTCAGGCTTTGGGGAGCAGTGAAAGGGAAAAAGTTATCATGGTAGTTTACCGCCTCACTGGAGATGCTGATCAATGGTGGTCATTGATTCAAAACATGAAGGAATATGATGACGTATCAAATATGGAATGGAGGGAGTTTAAAGATCTATTTTTATAAAAATACTTTCCTCGCGACCATCGAGCAGATATGGAAAGGCAATTTCTGAGTTTGAGACAGAAGGAGGATGAGAATGTCACAAAGTATGAGGCTAACTTTACAAGGTTAGAAAGGTATGCTAGAGATTATATACGTAACCCAAGAAGTAAGATTGATCGTTTCTTTGATGGGTTAAAACCATTTCTCTGTCGAGCATTAGTCTCACAATCCTTTTCATCGTACGAAGACATTGTCTCATGTGCTATCAAGACCGAAAATGAATTCTCTAAGTATTATGACTTTAAAGCAAATCAAGAGAAGAAGAGGCATGTTGATCAATCTGGGAATTGAAATAAGGGGAAGAAGGGAAAGGTTGAATATCCATCTTGTGGTAAATGCGGGAAGAAACATCCTGGTACTTGCTTGAAGGGAATGGGAGTCTGTTATAAGTGTGGTGAAAAAGGCCACCAAGCTCGTGATTGCAAGGGGAAGAAGGAATCTACCAACGTTCAGTGCTACAATTGCAGGGAGATGGGGCATTATGAAAATGAATGTCCTAAGCGTTAGGAGAACTTACCTCAGAAAAGGCCAAGGGATCAAGGCCAAGCTTATGCTATCACTACTGCTGAGGTAGAAGCTCCGAAAGACGTGGTGGCAGGTAATTTAATGGTTTCCTCAAGTTTAGCAAATGCATTATTTGATTCTATATCATCGCATTGTTTCATATCTTCCCAGTTTTCTAAGAAAATTAGGTATTTCCAATTTGATTTAACAAGGGAGTTGTCAGTTAAAACTCCTAAGGGAAGTATCATTGCAACAAAGTTTTGTGAATCAGTCCCCATTAGAGCACATAAATGTTCGTTATCTGCTGATCTCATAATCATACCTATGATTGAGTTTGATATAATCCTCGGTATGGACTGGCTTTCGGACTGTGATGCGAAGATTTATTATAAGAAGAAAGAGGTTACGATTCTTGATGATAATGATAAGGAACACCTTATCTTTAGAGAAGAATCGTCACCACCTAATTCTTATTTAGATCCACCCCCAGTAGCTCAACTTAATTCAATTATTGGGGAGGAAGAGAATGAAATGACTGTGGGTGAGGAAAGTAATGTTCAAATATAGGATGTACCTGTTGTGAAAGAATTTGTAGATGTATTTCCGAAAGATTTACCTGGACATCCTCCAGAACGAGAAGTTGAGTTTTCCATTGATTTAATTCCTGGATCAAGGCCTATATCGAAGACCCCTTATAGAATGGCCACTGTAGAGTTAGTCAAACTAAAGAAACAACTAGAGGAGTTGAGTAATAAAGTATTTATTCGCCCTAGTGTTTCTCCATGGGGAGCCCCTGTTCTTTTTGTTAAAAAGAAAGATGGATCTATGAGGTTTTTTATCGACTACAGGGAGATCAATGCTATAATGATAAAGAACAAGTATCCCCTACCTCGTATTGATGATTTATTTGACCAACTGCATGGAGCTCAATACTTTTCAAAGATTGACCTTCGATCTAGATACCATCAGTTGTGTGTAAATAAGGAAGACATTCCGAAGACAGCATTTCGAACTAGGTACGGGCATTACGAGTTTACTGTAATGCCTTTTGGATTGACTAATGCACCCTCTGTATTCATGGATCTGATGAATAGAGTTTTCAAGGAGTATCTCGAGGAATTTGTTGTGTTATTTATTGATGATATCTTAGTATACTCCAAAACCTATGAAGATCGTGAAAATCACTTGCTCTTTATCTTGAAGACTCTGAGGAGGCATGAATTATATGGGAAGTTTAGCAAGTGTGAATTCTGGATTCAGGATATTTCTTTTCTTGGCCATATTGTCTCTAAAGATGGAATCTCTGTTGATCCTTCTAAGACCAAGGCAATCCAAGAATGGCCAGCACCTATGAGTATAACTGAGGTACGTAGTTTTATTGGTTTGGCAGGTTATTATCGACATTTCATCTAGAATTTTGCCCGATTGGCTAACCCATTAACGAAGCTCACACGTAAAGGGGTTAAATTTGTTTGGAAAAAAGAGTGTGAAGAATGTTTCGAAGAACTGAAGAGAAGATTATTCAATGCTCCTATATTGACTCTACCATCGGGGAATGATGGGTTCGTTATTTATAGTGATGCATCAAAGAAAGGACTTGGTTGTTTCCTTATGCAGAATGATAGAGTTATTGCCTATGCATCACGACAGTTGAAAATTCATGAACAAAACTATCCTACTCATGATCTCGAGTTAGCATCTGTGATCTTTTCTTTGAAGATATGGAGGCAATACCTCTATGGTGAAAAATGTGAGATTTATACTGATCACAAGAGTTTGAAGTATATCTTCTCACAAAAAGAACTCAACATGAGGCAAAGGAGATGGCTTGAATTACTCAAGGATTTTGATTGTACGATACACTACCACCCGGGGAAAGCAAACAAGGTGGCAGATGCTTTGAGCAGAAAAGACCCTGGAGTTTTGAACATGATGAGAATTGAAAGGGATCCAATTTTCATGGATCTAGTAAAGATGGACATGGGTATAACTAGGGAAGGTGAAAAATAAATTATTTTTTAAATGGTTTCCAAACCATCTTTACTAGAAAGGATTAAGATTTCTCAGACCGATGATGAAGAATTCCAAAAGAAGATTAAAGTTGTGAATGATGGGAGGTTGAGAGACTTTGTGTATGAAGATGGAATTTTGAAATTCGGGAAGAGACTTTGTGTTCCTGATTTACCTGATCTAAAAAGGGAATTGTTGGATGATGCTCATAGTTCCAATTTCTCTATACACCCTGGGAGCACCAAAATGTATAGAGATTTGAAGGAACATTTTTAGTGGGACAACATGAAGAGGGAGATTGTTGATTTTGTGTCAAGATGTATGGTTTTTCAGCAAGTTAAAGCTGGAAGGCAACATCCTGGAGGAGTCATGCAACCTCTTCCCATACCGGAGTGCAAATGGGACAATATTACGATGGAATTTGTCATGGGGCTACCAAAGACTCCTAGAAGGAACGATTCAATATGGGTTATTGTTGATTGTCTTACCAAGTCAGCACATTTTCTTGCTATAAGAGAAGATCTACCCCTGGAACGTCTAGTAAGACTATATATTAATGAAGTTGTGAGACTTCATGGAGTACCCCTATCGATTGTTTCTGATCGTGATCTCCGTTTTACTTCAAGATTTTAGAAAAGTCTTCAGAAATCCCTAGATACTGAACTTCATTTGAGCACTGCTTACCACCCTCAGATAGACGGACATTCAGAACGGACTATTCAGACCTTAGAAGACATGTTGAGATCTTTCTCACTTGACTTTCCGGGTATGTGGGATAAATATTTACCTCTGGTAGAATTTTTCTATGACAATAGCTTCCATTCGAGTATTCAGATGGCACCATATGAAGCGTTATACGGAAAGAGATGTCGTACACCAACCTGTTGGGATGATGTTGGTGAAAGAAAACTTGTAGGCCCAGAACTGGTGGAGGAAACGGTGTAAAAAGTGAAGGTAATCCAAAATCACATCAAAGCAGCTCAAAGTAGGTAGAAGAGCTATGCCGATAATCGAAGGAAGGATTTGGAATTTCAAGTCGGTGATCATGTTTTCCTGAAGGTATCTCCATGGAAGGGATTCATATATTTTGGTAAGAAAGGTAAATTGAGTCCCAGGTACATCGGACCTTTCGAAATTCTAGAACGAATTGGGGTTGTAGCTTACAGATTGGAAATGCCGCCAAGTCTCTCCAAAGTTCACGATGTATTCCACGTATCTCTGTTAAGGAAATACATGCCGGACCCAACGCATGTACTCACCTATGAAGAATTAGAACTGGAACCCGATCTGTCTTATTGCGAAGAGCCCGTCAGGATTCTTGATACGAGAGAACAAGTGATGAGAAACCGGACGACGCGTCTGGTAAAAGTTTTGTGGAGAAACCATAAGATGGAAGAGGCAACGTGGGAACCCGAGGAACTTATGATGAAGAACCACCCGAGTCTTTTCATGTGATAAGTATTCTAGAAATTTTGAGGACGAAATTATTTGAAGGAGGGGAGAATGTAACACCCCAAGCTTCTACGGTACGCTTCTCTTTGAATAATGTGATAGCATGTGTTGTACGCAACACCGAGTTCTAACACACCATAACCAATCAAACTAGCCGTTATGAATAGTAATACCTACTTTTTGAAATTATATATATTTTATATTTCAAAATGGACTTCATTTTTGGATTCGGAATATCGAATTTATCCTAAGGAGAAATTTTGGTACTTTTCGGATAACTTTCATATTTTGATGAATAGTGAAAATTACTAAATTTTAATTAAAAACAACTTTTTTAATCAAAATAATTAATAGTGATAAATTATGAATTTTAGTGGTTTTAAAGTATATTTAGAATATATTTTTACTATGTAATACAATGAGGGTCATTTGACATAATTTCACATTTAAACCAGACATAAACAAGTGTCAATCTTTTGATAGTTATTATCTCTTAAAAACACGCTTTTTATTTTAACAACGGGAATTAATTTTAAATTAATTTCTGCCACTTCTGTGTTTTGAATTTAGAAAAATGGATTCCATATTTGGAATCATGATGTTCAAATTGTGTAAATAGGTAACTTTTATTTTTAGACATTTTGAATAATTACTGCGGTAAATATTTTATTTACCATGGTTAAGGGTAAATCCGGTTAATAAGGGTTAAAAAATAATATTATAATAATACTAAATTACCCTAAAACGTGTCCTAGCCTTATTGGTTGATAAATTTTCGACCATAGGCATCTTTGGATCGATTTTGGGACCCCATGGTGCCACTTGTAGGTGATAGGGACACTTTATTTTAATTAAGTTAAAATGAATACAAAAATGACACAAGCATATATCTTTTAGAAAAACAATTTTTAAATAGGGTTATATAAGTTGGATTTTAGATTATAAATATTCATTAGAAATATAAAACGATTTCCTACATAATGATATTTTATTTATAATTTTTAGACATTACATAATTTAATTGATTTATGACACAATGATGATGAAGTAATTACTATAATAGTGAAAAATTAAAATAATTGATATTATAAATACCCAAATAAATATAATATGAAACTTTTAATGAATTAAACTAATTTTATAGGATAATATGATATATTATTATTGATTTAATTGACTTTTTTCGAAGTAATCAATCTGTTATGAGTTTCACAAAAATCAACTATTAAATAGTGTCAAAATTGACATAAAAGAGTTCTTAAAACAAATATTATATTATTAATTGATATTAAATTCCTAAAAATATAAGGTTCGGCCAAGAGACTTATATCATGATAGGTTCTTCATTAATGGACCACTTGGGGGTCTCTTGTATGTATATAGTAAGTTTATTAACCATATTATATAAAAATACAAAGAGACATTGTAAAAGTGAAACTAATTAACTTAGAGTTAATACTTAAAGATAAGGTTAATATAAGTACCCAAACCTGTCTAAATTCTATTGGTTGAGTTTTTTTCGACCCATCCCCACCGTAAAATTTAAATAATCAACTTTTGAGCCATTATAAACCGAATATGAATTTATTATAAATTAATATTTCTAGATTTTCCAAAGGTGCCCCTCACCCCTCTTATAAAAGGGCACTCCTCCATCTCATTTCTTCACACCTTCAAAGCCTTTTGGTTCGGCCAAACTCTGCCTCAATACTCTCCCAACTTCCCTCACTACAATCTAAAGGCCTTAGTTTGATCATAAATCCAACCTAAGGAGCCCTTTTGATCAAATCAAAAGGAAGAAACCGAAGAAGAGGTAATGATTTCACCACCCTTTTCCAAGTTCCTTTCTTCTTCCACTTCTTCTTCCTTTGTTGTTACCATTCTAAAATAATAACTCCAGTATCATATATATACTGTGATGTTATTATAAATATGGTACAACCATATTCAGTATTCTATCCACCCTTTGAATAACATGTCACCATACGTGCGTACGTACGTCTTACCGTCTCCACGTCGTGGTGTAATTGTTATTCAATATATTATTATTTGGATGGGTATAATAATGATGTGTAACTCATGTAAATAATAAATATAACATGTTAATGATTCTGTATATATGATATACCATCCATTTATATATTATTTTAATATCAAAATAATGATATTGTCGCTCGTGCGTACGTACGGACTACCGTCTCCACGAACGCGATGAGATTCATTCTCCATCGTATCCATTCAAGTATAATTATCATTTTATGATTTAAAAATGATGTTTAAGGACTTTATATCATTCTGTATATGAAAAATATACAACCTATACATGAAAAACATGGATTATGTAACCAAACATATAAAAGAAAACGAGTAAGTTAACACCCAAAACAACGATAATTCAAAGATATCATTAACAAATCAATGTTAAAAGATCATATATGATATCATATTAATATATATGATTCTTGTATAATTTAATATCAATTATTTCACCATTATACAGGAGGTTAACCTACCCCAACCAAGGAAAAGTACAAGGTAAGGGTATTTCACAATCTCTTCATTATCCGAGGTTGTTTATACGTAATAATCTACTGGGATCTCTTTATCATCCACATCCATGTTTCTTAAAAATGTATTTCAAAACATTTTTACTATTCACAAGAATATGGGTTAAAGTCATTTATACCCTTGTTTGACTTTTTATAAGAGGTTTATAAAGGAATCTTTCCATCGTTTTCCAAACAAGGTGCTTTTTAACCATTTCAACAAAATTAAGGTAAGAATGTTTTTTTTTAACTTATACGGCGGGTGCGGATATTTTCCGCTATTATAAAATCATCGAATCTTCCCTTACAAGCTTATAAGAAAATTTTCAAAGAAAATTTTTTATTTTATATGGATCTTAAATGATTTCAAAATAAAAGAGATATTTCTATAAAGAGTTTTGATTTCATCTATGTCAACATCCTTTGTTGGATTTTACGCTTATGTGAAGTTTATTTATTATGATACAAAACTTCTATGTTATATTAAAGGTTTTGTGATATGTTTGACTATGGATGTGCTATTTTTATACCATTCATGGTTTATGGTGAAAGTATTGACATTTCGTATGCTAGTTTTAATACGAATGTTTATGTTATGTTTAAACCTTTTCATATGGGAATGCATTGGACTTAATATGTGATGGGTGGAGCCCGCTATAGCTCATCGATGCATCGGTAGGTCTCATGAGACAAACTAGTGTCTTGGCACAAGGCCTTGGAAAAATCTTCTTTGTAGTCTTGGCACGAGGCCTTGGCTATGTGGTTATGATAGTCTGGCATTATGCATTCCAACATTATGAAAGTGGTTATTGATTTTGCATGTGATTATTCAATTAGTAGAATATCCATGTGAATAAGTAAATGGCATTATTTCATTTTATTTATTCCATACCATGTTGAAAGTTCAAGTTTGAAAGGCTTTTGTTTTAGTTATACATTGCCTTAAATGTTTATTATTATTTATGAAAGTTTCCGCTATATTGTTATCCTTACTGGGCATTTGAGCTCGCCCCTTTTCTATGTTTTATTTTTCCCAGGAAGTGAAGAAGTAAATTATGAATGACCTGCAGGGATATTATGTGGGGATATGAGTGTGGATTATGGAAACAATATGTTTTTGTAGTAGTTTTTCATTTTATGATGTAATGTAAGACTTATGAATATATCTAGTGTTTCCAAGGCTACTAAACCAATCGGTCTTTCAAGATTTGATCTTTCTTGTGATCATGCCAATGTTATGTAATAATGCACCGACTCTGGGTAACTAGGGTCAGGGCATTACAAAAAACCCAAAAACTAACTTTCACCCTCGACCATTTGTCGTCGAGGTGAATGTCTCCTTAAGAAAATACTGACTCTGCGAGTTCAACGGTGCCCTCAGATTTCAATTCTGAGAACCAATTCAAAATTTATAAAAACCTGCATGCATGTTTTCTGAACGTTCCCGTAATAAAGTTCAGAAATTCATTCCGAGCACTCTGGGCCTCGGAATCACGCACCATCAATTTTCACAAACTCATAAAATTCCATATATTTTAAAGAAAACTACATGGAAATCCCAGGTCTTTACATTTGCCCCACCTCAGGGCTTTACATCCTCGTAAGCCACAACTTAAAACTAGGGGAACAAGTGAGGGTACTGAGCATGCATCTGAGCCTCCCGCTCCCATGTGCTCTCTTGGAGGTTCTCGTGCTACCAGTGAACTCACACTAGAGGTATCAACCTTCCACGAAGGACCCACTCCTGTCAATCCTCAATCTCTTTTGGAAAGTCCGTAAAAGTTTCCCCATTGTCGACGTCGACCATGCCATGGTCAATGATGTGATAAGGGTCATCCACGTATCTTCTTAGCTGGGATACGTGGAAGACTTCGTGCACCTGGTGCAACTGAGGTGGAAGAGCTAAGTAGTAAGCCACCTCTCCTACTCTGCTGAGGACTAGGAAATGTCCGATGAAACTTGGATATAACTTTAGGCCTTGGCCATATCTTTATATACCTCATCGGGGTGAGTCCCGTAGAAATATGTGGTCTCCATAATCAAACTCCATAGGTCTTCGTGTTCTGTCAGCATACAAATTCTGCCTACTCTGTGTAGTCTTCATCTGCTCCTGGATGATCTGTACCTTCTCTGTGTATCCCGTACCATCTCTGGTCCAACTAGTTCTGACTCCCTTGGGTCAGTCCAGCACAAGGGTGATCTGCAAGGTCACCCGTATAATGCCTCAAAAGGTGTCATCCCAATGGTGGATTGATAGTTGTTGTTGTACGAAAACTCCACCAAAGGAAAGTGATGCTCACAGATGTGACTTAAATCGAGGACACAAGCATGCATCATGTCCTCGAGGGTCTGAATGGTCTGCTCAGTCTGAAAATCCATCTGAGGATGGAAGGTGATGCTCAAACGAAGCTGCGTCCCAAAAACCTCTTGCAATCCCTTCCATATCTAGGAAGTAAAACGTTTATCACGATCGGATACAATCGTCATGGGTACTCCATGTAGCCGCACAATCTTATGCATATAGAGGCATCCCATGCTCTCTATTGAAACCTTCTCTCTGATCAGTAGGAAGTGGGCCGACTTGGTGAGTCGGTCGACGATCACCCAAATCAAGTCATGTCCCTTAGATGTACGTGGAAGACCCATCAGAAAGTCCATGGATATCCCATCCCACTTCCACTCTGGGACCTCTAAAGGCTAAACCAAGCCTGCTAGTACCTGATACGCTGCCTTCACTTGCAAATAAGTGAGGCATCGAAAAACAAACTCTGATATTTCCTTCTTCATTCCCGGCCACCAGTGTTGCCGTCGGAGATCCTGGAATATCTTCGCCACTCCTGGATGTACCGCTAGAGGGGATGTGTGGAACTACCTCAACACTTCCTCCTGAAGTGACACTAGTACCATGATACATCTTCTAAAGAGGATGACGTGCTCCCCACCTACATAAAATCCATCGGGTGCCTATCATATTGATATCTGAGCAAGTCATGTCTCTCAGTCAGTGTCCCCACACTGTGCCTCCCTGAATCGCTGGAGAAGTGGGGGAGTGACTGTAAGAGACTATAGAAAATATGATTCATCTCTATCCATAAAGGATATCTGCAAAGCGGTCAGCTGCTCTGTCGCCTCACTCAGATGATGAATACCAGACCTCCTACTGAGTGCATCTGCAACAACGTTCCCCTTCCCAGAAGTATAGACTATCTCTAATTCATAGTCCTGAAGGAACTCAATCCAATGGAACTGTCTTAGATTCAGGTACTTCTAGGAGAAGATATACCTGAGACTCTTGTGATCAGAGTACATGGTAAAATGCTCACCCATCAGATAGTGTCACCACATCTTCAAGGGGAATACCACTTCTGCTAACTCCAGGTCCTGGTTAGCGTAGTTCTTCTCATGATGTCTCATATTTCGAGAACCATATGTGATTACTGCTCACTCCTATATCCGGAAACATCTAAGTCTGGTCCCTGATGTGTCACAGTATACTACATACCCTACGCCTTCCTCCGGTAGCCTCAAAATGGGGTCACTAGTCAGCCTCTGCCTCATCTCATGAAAACTCTGTTGGCAGTTCTCCGTCCATAAGAATGGTTTCCCATTCTTCGTCAAGGATGATAGTGGTGCTGCAATTCTGGAGAAATTTGGCACAAATCTTTGGTAGTATCCAGCAAAACCCAAGAAACTCTGTACTTTTGTCACACTCCTGGGTGGCTCCCAAGCAAGTACCACCTTAATCTTGGCTTGATCCACAGCAACTCCAGCCTCCAAGATGACATGTACCAGAAAGTGAACCTCTCGGATCTAGAACTAGCACTTCGAGAGCTTACCATAAAGTTGGTGCTCTCAGAGTGTATCCAGTACTACCCACAAATGGTAGGAATGCTCCTCCTCAGTAGTTGAGTAGATCAGAATTTCATCGATAAAGACAACAACAAAGCGATCAAGGTATGGATAAAAGATCATGTTCATGAGTCCCATGAACACTACTAAAGCATTGGTTATGCCAAAAGGCATAACCAAGAACTCATAGTGGTCGTACCAACATCTGAAATTCGTCTTCTGCATATCCTCGTCTTGAATGTTGAGCTAGTGATAGCCTGATATGAGGTATATCTTCAAGAACCATCATGCTCCCTTAAGCTGATCAAATAGGTCGTCAATACTTGGGAGTGGGTACTTGTTCTTCACAGTCACATGGTTCAGGCGTTGATAGTCAACACAAAGCCTCAATCTCCCATCTGCCTTCTTGGCGAATAGAATTGGTGCTACCCAGGGAGAAACACTGATCTGAATGAATCCATTCCCCTATAAGTCCTCTAGCTTTACCTGTAGCTCACGAAGCTTCGTGGGAGCCATCTGATATGCTGTTGTAGATATCGGTGTCGTCCCGAGGTACAATTCAATGTAAAATTCCACCTATCTGCGAGGAGGTAGACCTGTGACATCATCAGGAAAATCATCCATGTATTGGTCCACCACTACAAGATAACTTGGACTCCCTACATCAACATCTCTGAGGGTAAGTCTATCCAACTGATGAGTGATCAGCTGCACTCTCCTCTGAGCAAGTCCATCTTATGCTTCAAAGGCTCCCTTCTCGCCGGTGAAGGTAAAATTGGTCCCATCCATGCGACACACCGTAATTTTAAACTAATACAGTCAATCTGATCATGGACTATAGATAACCAGTCCATACCCAAGATGACATCGTAAGGCATCGACGCCGCTACTAAGAGATTCCAACCAAATCTCAGTCCTCCTAGAGTATGCTCACACTGCCGGCACCGGTGTTTAATCATAAAATCTTCTCCCGTAGGAGTCTTTAGAAGTAAGGATCAATCCAACGGCTCTGTCAGAATCATTGAGCTCCGAATGAGGGTATTGGAAATGAAATAATGACCGGAACCTATGTCTATAAGTACTACATCTATGGTGGAATAGACACAGACTATACCTCGTATCATCTCTGGAGAATCGTGATCATAATCCTAAACTACCTAGAGCTGATCTCTCCCCTGTCCACCAGATCCTTGCAGCCAGGTGGACCTTCTAGTGGTGGTGGCAGTGACATCTCGAATCATCTCCCACCGCCAGCTGCATAGCTAACTCCTCTGCCACGTCTGCCTACTCCCTGCAGACCTCCTCGGTCAAATGTAGGTCTCTGCATGGGTGGTCCTTTGACCGTCTACTGATCATCCGTATGGTGGGTTGGATAGTCACAAACTATGTGACCCTACCTACCACATGCGTAACACTGCCCGCTCCTGGTATGTCTGTCTCCGCCTCAGGTTCCCCACACAACCGTCTTTGAATAAAGCAGTCATCCACCTGTAGGTCTGGTCCTCTTGGACCTCTGTGACATTTGTCTACTTCCAGCTGCAGATTACTCCGCTACGTGAGGATTGGTAGTGGGTCTCGCAGCTGGTGACTGTTCATCAAGGAAACTCTCCACCAAGAGAGATCTCTCTAACACCCCTACCTACGTTGGGATGCTTAGTGAGATCATCGAAGACCTGATCTCCCGCCTGAGGCCCTACTCGAAGGTCTAGGCTCTAAAGAAAGGGTCTCGCACCATATCTATTGAGTAGCATGAGAGGTCAGTGAACCTCACTGAGTACTGAGCCACTATCATGCTACCCTACTGAAGATGAAGTAGCTCCTGAATGTGCACTTCGCGAAGAGTCACTGGAACAAACTCCACCCGAAACAGGCTCTCAAAGTCTTCTCATAAAAGCTTCACCTCATTGTGGACCTGGAGAATCAAGCTCCACCATATTCCCACTACTTCCTGTAGAAGGATGGAAGTGAGAATCACCATGAGATCGGATGGTGTCCCTACCAGTCGAAAAACTCTCACTACTGCCTCCAGCCAATCCTCAGCTACCTTTGGGTCCGTCTCCCCCCTGAACTTGGGTTTTCTCTGGAGATGTAACTCATGCAATGTGCTCAAGCGGCGTTCACTCTCTGTTTATGGGGATGGTGGCATCGGTGGCCCAACGGGTAATGGTACTGTTGGTGCCTCCGTTGGTGCCTCTACTAGAAGAGGGCCTGGAACTGAAGTCTCATCGCTCTGTTGGCTATTAGTGCATACAACTCTTAGAACTCTGGCTAGCTGTCTGCATGGAGGCATTCTGAAAAGTAACAGGTGTGCTATGGTTAAAATTTATACCTGTTGAGCTGACCTGGTGAGTTTACTTAAGGAAAAACTCTTGAAAAACACACACACAATCAGTGTTTTCATGCACTGAGTCGGAAATCAGATGTCAGGGTCATGGTGTATGGATACACCGACTGCCGCACCAACATTGGACTCCTTAAACTGAAAACCGTACTCACTACACTTAACACTATTGTTTCACAGAAATAAAAAGATCATGGCCTTATGTTCTGTGGTAGAACTGACTTCTCTGATACCAATTTGTCGTGACCCGTCCCCCAGGGCCCAAGCCGTGACTACCCCAAGCCCACCTTCCATAGGCCAGGGGATGGCGACTAGAACCAAAGGCGTAATTCCCTAAAACTAGAAAGGCATTACCTTTATAACCTATAAACACACACAACAAGATATGAACACGAGTAAATAGTATAACCAAAAGAGTGATGAAAGTATAAGGGGCCGGAATAAAAGACCAATAGTAAAGATACAAGTACAATTGAAAACAATACAACTGAAGAAAAAAAAGCAGTTATTGGTTCATCCTCCAGGATTCCTACAAGAATGTTACGTACATATATCCTCCTCAGCACTTTATGTCCATCTGTTTCCTCCATGTATCGAAATGTTGTAAGGTCCACCTCTATGCACCATAAAGTCCTGGTACTCTAAGCCTCAGTCAGCGTTGTCTGTCATCTGCAACTAACACAACAAGGTTCATGCATAGCCCATGCAGTGGTGAGTATAATGATACTCAGTAGGGACCCCGAGACCCTCAAGGTCTCACAAAATCCAGCAAGGATAAACCAAAAAGTATAAAATCAACAGATAACCTTTCTTAGGTATATGCCCATACATATACCTAAGTTATCAAATGATCCATCTCAATCATGATGAAAACACCAAAACACTGACTCACTCAACCAGGATTGTATTCTAGGGGTAGTATCAAGTAACATCCCCAGCCACATTTTCAAAACCTCGACTATTGGAGAACTCCTCATCTATCGAGTACAGTGGGCATGTCGTGACACCAAGCACGCTTCCCACTAACCTTGGATTTCTAAGGTACTCCTCCTATCGAGTACTGTGGATTTTCCACATCACCAAGAGCGCTCCCCACCATGGGTTTGTCGCATCACCAAGCATGCTCCCCCTTATATCCTACTAAGGTACTCCTCCTGTTGAGTACCATGGGTATGCCGCAACACCAAGGCTCTCCACACTGTCGGTCTTCTGCAACACCAAGGAACTCCCCACTAGGCTAGTAGAGTCACTCTGAGTCAAAACATTCAACAGTCGTCAGGTCTCAGCCAGCTACTAGGTCTCTGCACTATGCTTGCTCGTCTCCGAGAGGATCTTCTCCACAAGCTGCTGGTTGATACTCCAACTATCATGAATTCCCATGAAAAAGTATCATACAGGTCTGCCATATCATTGGGGTCTCAACGTAACAAACGGGGCGTCAATCGGATGCTCGGTCTGTTAGTTATTAGTCTTTTAGTCTCGGGGACCCGGTTGGATTCTTGCTTGATCCAACCTGACTTTTTCCCATCTCAAAACAAAACTCTAATGGAGTATACTCAAATGGACTGTCTCACTCCAAGGTTCCCAACGTCGCTGACAGTTTGTCAAACGGACATTCGGTGCCAAAGTTATGGCCAAAATAAGTATACAGGTCGTAGTGGGCCTCGGTCTGATCCGACCCAGACAGACCGACCCGGTCCGACCTGGCATGGGTCGACCCGGTTTAGGTTAACCTAGCCTGAACCACAAGGTCATGCCCAACTAGTAATGCAGCCCGGACCGCTGGGAGGTCTAGCAGGCCGCGAGGGGCCGCGGAGCCCGCGGGTGCCATGGGGGTGCGGGGCCAGTTCGGCTGGGACGCCGTGAGGGGCGTGGGCCGGATCGGCCGGGGTTCCGCGAGGTTCATGGGCTGGTTCAGCTGGGGTGCCATGAGTGGCGTGGGCCGATTCGGTCGGGGCACCACGAGGGGTGCAGGCCATTTCGGGAGGTCGGCGGGTGGTGTGATTCGGGGCGGCTTGGCCTGTGGACGACACGGCCGGGGTGGTGTGGCCGGTGGGAGGTGCGGCCGGCAGGTGGCTCAACTAGCGGGTGTCATGGCCGGTAGGCGGCGTGGCTGGGGTAGCTTGACCAGCGAGCCACGCGTCCGGTGAGCGGTGCGGCTGGGGTGGCTTGGCCGGTGGGGGCGAGGCCGGTTCGGCCAGGAGACCAGAGCATCGCCAGGGCGGCGCGGGTCATGGTGGTCATGGGTGGAGGCGCCATTGACTTCGTCAACTTCATCACCTTCCTTCATTCTGAAGAACACCACAAAGAAGAACGATGGAGGGGAGTCAGGCCATGTTAGTTTGGCCTACACCATCCGCGTTTAGAGTGGTAGAATATGGTTCACAAGAATGAAGCAAAGAAAATGAACCATGATCCTTCATAATTTAATCATTCCCAATCCCACACAAGAGAATAAGGGATTACCAAGAAAGTGATAAACAAATAGAATTAAACCCCTACCTTGGGTTGATACATTGACAGAGTCACGGGGAAGAAGGTGAATCTTTGGGGAAAAGGCATACATTAGTGTCGTCGGCGTTTTCCTCAATCGCCGGTTTGTACGTCAGTTCGTTGTAGTCGAAGACGTCCTACGTCGGAGGAAGTCTCGATGAAGAAGGTCGAAGTCAGGGTTGGCATTCTTCATCTATGTTCTTCGTTGGAAGAACGCATTCTTCGTTTGGAGAAATAGGCCTTCATTGAAGAGCTTTTCTCCCAAGGCTCCACCAAAAAGAAAATGTCCAACAGATGTGTTTTCCCCAACATTAACTGTTGGCACAAATTCCAAATAGCCTAATTAAACACCTAGTTTGGCACATTTAATTAAGGTGGGTCGGCGTAATTAATGTGGAGGAAGCTCAAGAGGCTCCTCCATATTAAAGAGGGGGGTTGAGTGGTTTCTTCTCCCCCCATTAATAGGGTTCGGGTCGTCCCTGCCCCAAAATTCAATTTGGGATATTATTGAGAACTTGGGTGGTCCCCACCACAATTAAACATGAAAAGAAGGTTTATTTTTGGTCAACCCCACCCCTGAACATCCACATGGCTGGTGGTTACAGCAAAATTAAAATAAATCGTGTGTTTGTTTTATTTATTATTTCCACGAAAAACCCAAAAACAAACTTTCACCCTCGACCATCTATCGTCGAGGTAAAAAAATTTTAAGCTAATATTGGCACTGTAAGTTCAACGGTGCCCTCAGATATCAATTCCAAGCCGCAGTTCAAAATTTATAAAAACCTGCTCGCACGTTTATTGAACGTACCCGAAATAAAGTTCTAAAATTCATAACGGGCACTCCGGGCCTCGGGATAATGCGCCATCATTTTTCGCAGACTCGTAAAATTCAATATATTTTTTAAAAAAAATTCATGGAAATATCGATTCTTTACAATTACATCATGAAATAAAAAAATAAAAAATAAAACAACATTGTGTTTCCTTTGAAAACTCGCATATCCCTTAGTGTATTCCTACAGGTTAATCGTAATATACTTCTTTGAATCCTGGGAAAAATAAAACATAATAAAGGGGTGAGCTCATATGCACAGTAAGAGTAAGCAATAAAGCGGAAGATAACATATACATTAGACATGGTGAATAATTAAAAATACATGCCTTTACAAATAATAAACATGAACACTTTATGGCAGGAATATGAGCTGAGTAAATAATGCCATAATAAAACATAGTCATGGGTATTCTACTAGTCGAATGAACACATGAAATATCAATATCTAATCTCATAATGATGGAATGCCTAATGTCGGGCATCATAACCACATATTTAAGGCCTTGTTCCAAGACTACATATAAGATTTTTTCAAGGCCTTGTGCCAAGACACTAGGTTGTCTCATGAGACCTACTAATGCATCGAGGAGATATAATTGGTTCCACTCATCACTTACTAAGTCCAATGCATTCCTCATATCAAAATGTTTAAACATAACATAAACATTATTATTAAAACGAGCTTATGAAATGTTAATAATTTATCCATAAAACATGAATAGAATTAAAATACCACATCCACAGTAAAACATAACTCATTAAATACAATATGAAAGATTGTATTATAATAAATTAACCTCAATCGATAATAATGAAGGATATTTACATAGATTAAAATAATCATCAAAACTATTTGATAGAAATTTCCAATTTTTCTTGAAAACATTTAAAAGTATCACTATTTATTAAGAAGTCGTTTAAAATAGATTTTTAAATCAATGTGTCCCATAACAATTTGAAACTTTTTAAAATAATTTTAATTTTAAAACATTAATGTCTATATAATTAAATCCTTAAAACCATTTTTAAAACATGGACATTAATGAGAAATATTTAGAAGAGTAAATGTTTAAAACATTTAAAAATGATATTTTAGTTAGAGTTTCTAACCAAATGATAGATGCTTGAATAAAAATAATTGAGTTAATAAAAACATTATAATATCATGATAATAAAGGATTTCATGATATACTATGTCAAAGGATAGTATATACACCACATAAAAGTGAATTGGTGAATAACAACAAAGAAGTCTCAATGGAATGTAAATTGAGATAAAGTCCCTTATAAAGACTGTATCCTTATGTTAAGGATAAATCAACGACATAATTATGTGTGAAAATGTAAATATAATCAATATGATTGGATATTTAGTGTAAATAAATCAGATGAAATTCACACATATTCTTGTAAAAACAACACCAATGACTTGGATGTTTAACTCAATGAATAGAAATTGAGTAAAGATTACTCTTATCAAGTTCATATCAATCACTTTAGAAGTTATCAATGGATTGATTTTGTGTATCAAAATTATATCCACGTAAAGGGGATTGGAAATTACTACATAAATAATAAATAGTGATTCCACACATAATCTTGGAGTAAAATAATCAATGAAGTATGTGTAAATCCCAATGAGAGGAAATTAAAATTTGAAATTCCCTTACCGATTTGGTAACTTATGAAACATACACCCCATGAAAGAAGGATCATACAATGAAGATGTAAATACCCAAAAATTAAAGTATATTTCACCAATAATACAATCATGGGAAGTACATACACCACACAAAAGGAAATAGTGTCCAATATAGCATGAATCTCATGGGAATAAAAAGTGAGATGAAAAACCCTTACTTCGTTGTAATAAATCAAGTGGTATGACCAAAATTTAATAACCGCCAAATAAATCACAGAATACCATGAATATAAAAATAATCATGATAATATATATATCAAATGGTAGTACACAATACACTACATTTAATAAATAAGTGGCGAACAATGGAAATCTCACGGAATTAAAAGTGAGATAAGAAACCCCTTACCTCGTGTCTGACTTGACTCGTTCATTCTTTAATCTCCTGAATAATAAACTAAAGTTAATTTATACTTGATTAAGAACCTTTTTCAAGTTTATTATTCCTTTTATATCACTTATTACCATGTTATAAATATTCTGTAATAATTTATGTTAATAATGGTCATTTTTTCGATATTTGGTACTTGAGTCAAAAATGAACTTGTTATAATTACAAATTGTCCATGTGGTCAAAAGTCTATTATCTACAGTATCATATTCATGATTTAAATATCATATATATAATATATAATCAGTATATATATATATATATATTTATTTATAATTATTTCATGATATTTGGAGATAAGAAATGAAATGCACCGTTCATGGAGACGGCAAGTCGTACGTATGCATGAATGATACTTTCATTTCTATTTCATATTTAATGAAATAAAAAATTAATGATACATAGGTATATTATAATTATAGTATATTATCATATGATATATGTTTTACATAATTTAATTAACTCATTCTTTTATATGTTCTATGTATGTCATGAACAAATCATATCACCTTGAGGGGGCGGTAGTCCACACTTCCTCAAATGAAATTATCGTGTTCACACATATTGGAAAGCATAAAGGTGTGTTTGTAAATGAATATTAAAGAATAATAGAGAAAATATAAACATAATATATTTCATATATAAACACACTTCCATCATAATTTCCACCATAAGAGGCGGTAGGAGATAATTGAACAATCATCGTTTCGTGAGGCAGTAGTTCGCCGTCCACAGAAATAGTACGTTCTTTTCCCATTAGATGGAGGTGTGTGTAAGAGTAGCTTGAATAATTCTCATAACAACAACCTAGTATATTGAGGATATTTTTTTTTATAAAATAAAGTAATAAAAAGAGTTCAGGGGATTAGAGAAGTAAAATAAAAGAAGATAACTTTAGGGAAGATGTTACCTTAAAATTGGGTAACTCCCTTTGGTTTGAACCAAAATAATTTATTGAAGTACCTTATGCCTAAGGTAAGGATTCTAGGTGGGAGGTAGAGATCTTGAGAGATTATTTGGGAAGAGTTTGGATGATCCAAGGGGCTTGAGATGTGTGAGTAATGGGTTAGAGGTGAGGGCTTTTTATAAGGTGGGGGAGGGGCTCTTTGTGAAAGTGTGAAAATATTATTTTATTATATAATGATTTTCGGTTTCTAAAGGTCCAAAACTAATTATAGTAGAAGATAATCTGACTCATTATCTAAATAAAATAATCCAATAAGAATTTGATAGGTTTTGAATATTTTTTTAAATTTTATAATCTTATTTATTTTAATCATTTATTAATGAGGTAAAAACTACATCATTATTGTGTCATAAATAAATTCATTTATTTGATGTCTAAAAATTATAAAAAAATACCATGATGTAGGAAATAATTTTATCTTTCCAAATAATATTTATAGTCGAAAAGATAACTTATATAACCCCATGTAAAAATTAATTTACTAAAATATATTTGTTTATGTCATTTTTGCCTTTACTTTAAGTTAATTAAAATAAAGTGTCATTATCACTCTTAATTAGATCCATGGGGTCCCAAAATTGACCCAAATATTCTCATGGTCGTACATGACTCATCAAAAAAGGTTATGACAAGTGTTAAGGTAATATTTTATTATTATAATATTCTTTTTACCTTAAATTACCCTATTTATCTTTAACTGTGGTAAATAAAATTCAAAAGTTACTAATCACCAAAAATTATTTTCATCTGATTGAACCACATTTTTTTACTAATAACAAAAAAAAATTTCATATTTTCAAAAGTCAATTCATAGAAGTGGTAAAATTTCATTTAAATGAAAATGTCAGATTTTTAACTACTACTTAATGGTTTCACTATTCATCAAAAATTGAAGTTTTGTAGAAACGTACCAAAAATTTAACCTAAGCTATATTTGATATTCTGAATTCAAAAATTATTTCTATTTTACCAAATTAAAAGTATAGAATTTGGATTAATTAATTTAAAATTAATTCCCGTTTTCAAAACAAAAACTGTGTTTTTAAGAAATATTAACTATCAAAAGATTGACACATGTTTGTGTTCAATTTCAAAGTGAAATTACATACAATGAACAAAATTGGATTAAATGGTAATAATATAATATAATTAAACTTAAAAACCAATTAAAAATATAATCTAACCATATAAATAAATTAGATTAAAAGGATGTTTTGAATTAAAATACAATATTTCTCACTATTCATAAAAAATGAATATTATTAGAAAAATACCAAAATTTCATCCAAAGAAAAATTTTATGTCCCGATTCTAAAAAAGAATTTTATTTTTTCAAGTTGAATATGTAAAAGTTTCAAATATTGTATTTAAAAAGGGTTCTCCATTAAAAGGTGGTAAATTTGCATTTTTTTTAAAAAAAATCATTTTTTATCTGAAAAATTGAATTTTTTTCTTATAATATATCTAAGAAAAACATAATACATAAGTTAAAATTATATGGATTATATAAAATTCAAAATCCAGTTAATACTATTCATAACTGCTTTTTGAATGGCGAGTTTGGTAAGTCGTTGTGTGCTCGAACTAATTTTTATGTATAGTACAAGTTATTGAATTACTTTGAAGAGATAACGTACCATGAAATATTGTGGTGATACACAATTCATGGTTATTTTCTTCTAATTTAATCGAATTTTGAGGTCGTTTGGCTATTTTTGACCCCCTGTGTGTTTTTAAATGGCGTCAAACCTTTAAAAACCACATATTCATCCATTCTAAGAAGATCACATGTCTATTTTATGTGAAGTATCATTGTACATGTCACAAATAATAATAATAATATAGTTTTTATATGATTTCAATTCATTCTGAGGTTGTTTTCTATGGATCAGATCGGTAAAGGCGTATTTTGGTGTTTTATGACACTAAAAATGGATTTTTGGCCCTCCCGAGAAAACTCCACCTTTCATTCAAGTTATTTCTTCTTGAAAATTTAAAAATTCACTCTATAGTTTTTTTTCTGATTTTATAGCATTTGGATGTTGTTTGGTTGGTTTTGACAACCAGGCGCACCTTTTTAAAAGGCGTTAAAACTTTAAAAACAGTATATTTAGTCGTTTTGGGTAGATCGCTCATCTAATTAGTGTTTTTTATACTCATACACATAATGAATAATAATATGGTATTTTTAGGATTTAAATTCATTCTGAGGTCATTTGATATAGATCTAGATTTTAAAAATATGTTTTGGTGTTTTATGACACTAAAAGTGTGTTTTCCATCATCTCGAGAAAATAAAACCTCCAATTGATATATCATATTCTTGATGATTTCAAAATTCCTTATATGGTTATTTTCATCTAATTTCATGGCATTAAAAAAAATTTCGTTTTGAACCCCTGGCATGTTTTTAAAGAGCGTCAAACCTTTAAAAACCACATATTCAGTCATTCTGGTCATACCACAAATCCTATTGAAATTTTGTCTCCTCGTATATATCAAAAATAATAATAATGTGGTTTTAATATGATTTCAAGTCATTAAAGGGTCTTTTTTAATGTATCGGACTATTAAATGCACGTTTTGATATTTTATGATACTAAAAGTGTGTTTTCAATCCTCCAGAGAAAACGCTAGCTCAAATTGATGTTTCAACAACTTGAACATTTGAAAATTAAAATTATGGTTTCTTTCATATAATTTTTTAGAATTCAAGTGTCTTACAGTTGGTTTTGACCCCCAAAACACAACTTTTTAAAGGGTGTTAAACCTTTAAAAATTGCATATTTAGTCATTTCAGGGAGACTGCACATCCAATTGATATGTTGTCTTCTCGTACATTTCAAAAATAATAATTAGACAGTTTTGAAATTATTTATTGTAATTATATAGTTTTTTATATATATATTACCATGAAATGCACATTTTGATGTTTTATGACCCTAAAGTGTGTTTTATGTTATCCTGGACAAACGGAACCTCCAATTGACTTATCTTTTACTAGAACACTTCACAATTTAATCCATTATTTTTTTTGTCTAATTTCATGGAATTTGGATGTTGTTTGGTAGGTTTGAACCCCCACGTTCTTTTAAATGGAACCAAACCTTTAAAAATTACATATTTAGTTGTTTTGGAAAAACCGCACATCTGATTGATGTGACATCTCCTCATACATATCCAAAATAAAAAAAATATCATTTTACTATTATTTGAATTAATTTTGGGGTTTTTTTATATGGGTATTATCATTAAAAATTTGTTTCGAAGTTTTTTTACACTACAAATTCATTTTTGGTCCTCTCAAGAAAACACCATCTTGGATTGATGTTCTGACTAATTTAACATTTAACAATTCATGCTATAGTAGTTGTCTTATGATTTCATAACATTTAAATTTTGTTTGGATGATTTTAACCCCCATAAAGACCTTTTTAAATTGCATCACCTTTGTGAATAAGTCCATCTAGTTGTTTTATCCCTGTAGTGTATAGAGGATATCAATGATAAATATTTTATAATTAAGGGTAGAGATGATATTGATGCTGATCAAGATATATCCCTTGAAAAAGTTGATGTGTAGATCTAAAAAATGTACATAATGTGTCAATACATGATTCGCTACTCTATATTCATAAAAAATTATGGGAAAATTTATAATTGAATATAGATATTGAAAAACACAAATAAAAAATATTTGGAAATTTAATTAATAAATTTCAATTGTTTATAAATGTTAAAGAAAATGTTTGGATTATTTATGATAGGAAAAACAAAATTAAATAATATTTCCAAAGGATAAAAGTACTATAATATGAATCCATGAATTTGAGATGAATGTTTAATGATCTATAATGACTCCATACTCTTGGTATGGAATCAGGGTGTTCATGTTCTTTAGCCCATAAAAATCTATATAATATCACAATGTTTTCTTTAAATTAGTAATTGATAAACCACAAGTGTATTATTCTAAAGGAAAAAGTAAATTAATGTTCAATCTTGACTAAAAGAAAAAAGATGTGGTGATTTATGAAAAAACCACAAGAACTGACATCTTGCTTAATGATTTAGATACACAACACTCAAAATCCTACTATTGATTACACAAATAGTGAATAAAGACACCAAGAATAGGTTTTTTTATTGTTTCATATTCCTTATCCAAATCCTCTTTGGCCATAGGATTAACTCACTAATGGTTATGATTTATTTCCATAACAATTTCTAGTTAATTCACACTGCACCTTGAATTTTCTAACCAAAAACAAAACCAAGTTTCACCTCTAAGACTATTAATATTGATTATGAAATAAGATGAGTGTATATTTCCCAAAGAGGATTATTTTTGATGATTTATTTTGGAGGATTATTTTTGAAGATTTATTTTAGAACTTCTTGGTCTGACAAGTACTATTTTATGAAAGTAATAGTACTATTTAAAGGTTTATTATGATTTTTATGTCACAAAGGGAACCAATGAAACTTTCATAAAATAGTACTTGTATTACTAAATCTTTCATAGGGTTATTTTTTTTTTACACTTGATGCCTCCATCGTAGTGGAATATTTCATATAATAAAAAGGGGTATTGGTGATGTATTTCATTTATCTAGGGATATAAATTTTTAAAATTTTCTTACTATAATTCAAAAAAATCACTATATAATTTTCCATCATCACATTAAAAAATAATTCCATAAAAATATATTATCTTAATAAATTAATTATTTTATCTTACTTATATATATATTGTAAAATAATCTTGCACTCCAATAATCCATCACTGTTAAACATTTATTGAGATTATATTATTAATATCATGGATCTTTTTCAATACATGTAAATCATTTATGAATTTAAAAACTATAGATCCTTATCAAGAATAACACCAATAGAATGATCATTATAAATCCTTTGATCTAAATAACCAATTAGGTATATCAATTTAATATATATATATAGTTAACTTTATAATTACACTTAGTAACAATAGGAAAAATTGTAATAGGTTATATTATTTTCAATGGTTTTTGAGACAAATCATAGTCAAATCCAATTAATTCAAAATGGAATCTACATATTAACCTTGATTTTTATCATCATACTTCACAATTATAACGAAATTTATTTATAAAATTTACTTTAACTCTCTAATTATTTTTAGTATTTGTATCTTATCCCAAGGTATTTGTTGTCTACCAATCGAGCACCTAGATATTACTAAAAATATTGAAATATATCTCAATGATTACTTATGGTATAATCAATAGGTTGTTCACTATCATTGGGATATATAGCCTTGGATGGAAAAACTGTATGATGAAGGAAAGATCAATGTTGATGATATTAGAGAATACATGTCCAAATTGCTAAGATGAAATGGGGTGTTATTGAGGGTAAATCCCTACATAAAATGTTCATAAAGGAAAAAATATGATCTAGGTTCAGTAATTAATTGGGATAGGAGGATGGAGAAGTCCCCACTTTTTCATGGATACTAGGGTATTTTTCATATTATAATTGAGCACTCTAGATGGACCTTTGGTCACAGAAATATCTCTTCTTGGTCTGACAATTTTACTAGTGATACTCATACTTTCTAGGATGATTGTATCCAAGTATGAATTTTATTAAGTCCAAATAGCACCCAAAATTCTAAAATGTAGTTCCAAATGAATACAAGAAAATAATATGTTCAAGAATCAAAGTGGTTAATAAGGATTACTATCTCACTTTTATCCCCTCCAGCTCAGGTTATTTCTTTATCAATGTATTTTAGAAGCTCTCTCGCAATTCCTAGATTGTGGATCCTAATTACAAATCTATAAGGAATTATGTGGTTTCGTCCAAGATCAGTTTTCTAGTATGGAGAATCAAGAACCATTCCATTTCTAAAAATGATATGATTTAGCATAAAGGAATCAATATGTTTTCCAGATGTTCTTATAGTAGTAATTTCGATACAAAGTCAGTTGACCACGTGTTCATTAAAGGAAAATTCGAAGGTTTTATGTGGGGTATTATAGGAAATTAAAAAACACATTTAAATTATTCATCTAAAATGAAACATCAAATATTAAAATAGTAATGTAAATTACCTCATGCATAAGTTTTTTTCTTATCTAGATCACGATTGAACTCACAGTGATGTCCACTAGCTATATCTGGAGCCTACAACATATATAAATATTATGTACCTTAATTATATCAATAAAAGTTAATATGAGTATGGTTTATTTTCATTTTTACCAGTGGAACCACTTGTGTACCATCAACAGGATGATATGTTTTCACTTCATCGATATGTGGTGACATCTATGATAATCTATCCTCATACTTGGTATGTAACTACTGAAACCACTCATTTGTACTGTACTACGTAGCCTGCATGGCAGCATCTATATTAGTCTGTGTGTGTATCCCTACATCTATTCATGCACCCATCTCCTCTGCTCTAACAACTAAACATCTTTGGACACCAGTTTCATAAGTCAAAGAATAATCATTTATATCACTCCCCATAAAACACTAAACTATATCATCTTTGTGCACAGTACTACAATGTTGCTCCTTTGGAAGATCTACTAGATCAGCTTCAAACTGAGCTTATAAAATAAGCATAATGAATTGATGAAAAATTGTGATTAATTTATATGAAATAAAAATACTTTTTCCACTAAATAATTTTCTTACTATAACTTTGGCAATATTGGGATCACCCACTTGACGATTCCTCACCCATATTGAAATTTTATTGTTCAGATCACTTTTTTGGTGTAAATATAATAAATTTATCTAAGAAATACATATTTTTATTAATTTTATATTAAAATATTTCTAATATAAAAAAGGAACAATTATTTATAAACTTACATCACGTTTGAGATGTGACATGTGTCGAGTACCAAGTTTGGAAGATGTTCCATGCATCGCTCGATTACATGAATGATGAGCGTACTTAGTATACATTCAAAATATTTGGTTAATATACATATGAAAATTTAGAGTCATTTATATATTAAAAGCAATAAATTTTACCATCTTCACCTTACTCAACCAAAACACAACCAAATCCAACCACTACATGGGAATAACACCCAGAGGTACTCACTATAGACTTTCTAGAACTCCAAAAAATGGTATCCAGTGATCTATATTCACCCTTACCTTGTAATCCTTCCATAATTTTTGGAATTTGGTGATTTATTCTACTAGAAACTCATCTTGACATTATTTCAAATTATCCTATTAATAAAATAGTTAATAGCTATGAAAATAGTAAAAAGAATGTCATGAAAAATTAAACAATGAATTTACCTGAACCTCCCTCTATAATCAGTCCATTGTATCCTAGGGGAATTAAGTACAATCATGAGTCTCTATACGTAATATGTGTGGGTATCATATCATGTTACCTGACTGACAAATAAATACACTCAAACCTTATCCATCTAGATGAAAGGTTTCATAAAATAACACATCAAATCGGGATCTAGAGTTCTAAGATCGAACCCCTATACCAGGACCCCTGTGTGAGTTGGAAGACACACCAGATCATGGTAAACATAAATTCATAATTCTATTAAAACTAATTGAATTTTTAATTAAAAATTAGAAATAGTTGGGGGAACATACTTACAGAAAATTACAATAAATAAATTATAAAAAATGAAAATATAAATACTGACAACATCATGTGAACCACTATAAACACCCTGTGACATACCTTCATTAATAAAAATATATATAGTTAAATCAATAAATTTTTATACATATAATTCATAAATATTTTTACAAACATTAACTAGAAAAAATATTACAATCTTTCACTGATCATGAAAATCTATTGTATCTCCTTCAATTGTCTGTCTGTACCATTGTTTATATTCTTCTTATACATCTATTGTTTTTTGTTCAACTATTTGACTAATAAAGGTGAAAACATCTTATTCCTCTTGGTCAATCAGAAAAACCCCTCTTCTATAAATTTTCACCACAACTTTCCAATTAAAATCAATATCAACAAAGTTAAATTCTTCTACCAATGATGTAAATATTAAGGGATTATTTCTTACTCAGAAATATTTATATAGAATATTGTTAAAGTTTACCAACATAAGTTAGAAATGATCAATATTTTTTTCATGAACCTGATCAACCCAATCACACCTTAACAATATATGTTTTAATCCATGACCATAAATAACCTCAATTATACCCCTCAGTTATCTATAATAATAACCTACATCAACAAATGAATAACCAACACCACTATTCTATGTTTCTTGATTCATATGAACATCACTAATAAATAATTATAATCCATTAGCAAACAAAGACATATAGAGACGAGCTGTAATAAATGGTACATGAGCTAGTTGGTTGAGTTATTCATTCATAGTATGAGTACGTAAATCAGACATCTTGTGAATCTATAAATTTCACATAATTCAATGGAAAAAGGATTTTGAAAATAAAACTCATTTTCATTATAAAAATACTAAATCAATTATTAATATGTACATGAGTCTTGAACCACTCATGAAATGTTCTGAAATGATGTTTCTGGATTTGATGGTCAATTACAGGGGGGACATTCCCATTTTAACTCCTCGATATGAATCCTAAGGTAAAATATAAAAAAAATAAGTAATAAATTAAATATATAAATATAAGGAATAATATATCAATAAGGAATCTTACTATATCAATGGTATAACATATGGAGTGTTGAACAGCACATATTGATGAGCTTGAACTCGCTCATCATTATTCATATCAAATGTTCTCCCTTCTCCAATTGGACCCTCTTCAATACTTGAGGGTTTATCTAACTTTTTTTAAAACTTGTCAATATATGAATCACAAAAATTAGTGTAATCATCCATAAAATATTCCTTGTCAATTTAAGATTCCGAACAAGCTTTGTTACACACATACTATTTCAATGTATTTAAGTATCAATCTATTAGATACATCTACCTAAATTGCATGGGTCTTCCAGCAATGAAATCACCAATTGAATGAAAATTTAAGTGGACCATGACCTCAAAAAAAATATGGTGGAAATAGTTTCTCTAGGGTAAATTATGAAAGAAAAATATTATCATGCAACTTTTTCAAATCACTTGTGCGATGATTCTTTGAAAATAGTTGTCTGAAAAAATTAGAAACTTCAATCAAGGGCTCAATAAACTAGGTAGGTAAGCAATAATGAATTGTAATTGGGATTAAATATTGAAGTGGAATATTATTATCATGGATTTTAAACCCTTTTAATTTTATGCTCATCATATTGACATTCTTGGAAATATTATATCAATATCCATTAAGAACCTTGACAATCTTCAGAATTTAGAGAAATATTTATTTCTCTTTTTTACTCATTGTGTAATGTACAGAAGACATGTATGTCCAATTGTCTTCATCCATCTATAAAGGTAGAGGTTTTATTGAGTCTTATTTATTGAAAATCATGTTGAGAATTGGCATTATCCTTCATTTTCCCCTTGAAGCCTAAAATGGTGCATAGTATATTATCATACAAATTTTTTTCAATGTGAACCGCATCCAAATTATGTCTTAAAATTTTATCTTTCTAATAAATAAATTCGAGGAAAATACTATAGTTCTTCCAATTATGATTTCACTATCAATTGGTATTAGGAATAGAAGGCAATGCAAGAGACAATAAATCCTAAAAATCATACATTATAAAAATATTTTCTTGATCAAGTTGTGAAATAATTTTAACCCCATACATTCTTTGTGGTAATGGGTCATGCTCTCTATTCGCATAAAATGACAAACTATCTTTTTTGAACATATGAATTGGAGGAAGAAATCTTATGTGACAAAGATATTACCACTTCATATAGTTCTTAATACATATAGATTTATTAATTTTATTACAAAAAGGGAAGGAATATTATCCTTTTTCACTCCAACCAAATAATTTAGAATATGTTGGGAAGTCATTAACTGTCTGTAACAAATCATCCCAATACTAATCATTTCATTAGCTGCTAAGTCAAAATTCATTACACCATATATCCAAAATTCTTGTAGCTCATCAATCAAAGTATTCATATGAATATAAATTTTATCACCAGATCCTCTTGGTCCATCAATTAGAGTTAAAAGTAACAAAAATGGTTTCTTCATACATACACATGGGAGAAGGTTGTATGGAACCAACACCACTATCCATGTACAATGTGTCACACCAACCATAGTTCTAGATGGGTTAAAACCCTTTTCTTTCAAACCCAGTCAAACATTATAACCATCTTGGGAATGTCTGGGTGTTATTGATCAAACTCTTTCCATGCTAAAGAATCTACTTAGTGAGTTAATTTATCATCCTACTTTTTTCTCTCTAAATTAAAAGTCATCAATTTAGTAGTTTCAACTGAAATGAGGAATCTCTTAAGACTCGGTTTAAATAGTAAATAACACATCTTCTTAGGGGAAACTTATTTCCCTTGATTTAATACCCTATCATGAAGAATCTAACTACCTTGATTAATCTAATTAGACATCCACCTGTATTAATAGAAAATAGTAAAATTATTGAATTGAAAGTTATCTTTTATGAATAAAATATAGTTGTTACGGCATGTATCGATAGTTTTATATGTAAAACCAAGGTCATGAGTCGACTTTCATTCTTGATAGAATGAATCTGGAATCTTCACTCCAGTACGGAGTACCTTCTTCAACAATACCAACAACATGTAGAATGAGATTTTTTTCCACTAATTCAACGCCTTCATGTATAACAATTCAATGATTAATGATAATTTAATAAATTCATTTCATCCATTATCTAATTTAGTACCTAAATCATCAAAAATTTAAAATAATTTAAATGATTCTCTATCTTCAAAAGAACATGGTTTACTTCCTCTAATGTCATAATTTATGATATTACTATATTCAGGTTGAAATTGATGCATCATATCATTGAGAATTATTTTTATTGGATCAACTATTCTAGAATAAATATCCATGTGAATATTGTTTTATTGTTGACACAAAACAGAATCTTCTCCATGATGTGTCCACTTCTAATTATTTTTAAATACCTAATTAGAAACAAATGTTCTCTAAAACTATCTCATTTGAAGATATATCTATTTTCACATTTTCAGCATGGACATCTAATCAAATCACTTTTAAATACATTTTCGAAATTCATAAATTTTTTAATTCCCTCATAATATTTAGTAGAAAACCTATCTAACATATCAATCCAGCTCTTATCGATATCTATATTTAATATAAAGTAAATAATTGACATATCTTATTTAAATTTTAAAGAAACTCATATCATTAAAAATTAATAACTAATGAAGCTATAGTCTAAAGAAAATTTTGAAAGAGATGAAAAAATTCTCAGTGATACCATGCCAGTTGGGGAATCTATCAAATCTAACAAAAATAATATATGAAAACACAATTAAGAACAATAATGAACATTAAATCCAACATTGTGAGAACCTGTTCGAATATCATAATGAAAATCCTGTAAATTATATTGTTCAAATAATTTACATAAATATATATATTATAATTTAATATCTTACACAGATTAACTATGCATATGTTTGCATGCACATACACACACATAAATTCTCTAAATAATTTATTCAAACAAGAACAAGGGGTAAAACTTAAAAAAATAAAGTTCATGGTTGTACAGGAGTGAAAATAAAAAATACATTTAAAACTCAAAAAAATATGATTCAATACCAATAACATGCTTTTAATATTTTTTTAGGTTTGATTTCTTATAAATAAAAACCAATTCAATAAAATTTAAATCACTAGAAAATGATTTTTTTCTTCAAATAGAAAAATAGAGAAAGTTATCCTATAATTGGATAGGTATCCAACCCAAAACTAACGATTCAATCATTATTCCATGACTACTTTAAAATAATATATTTGGGGATCAGCTCCATTACACCTTATATTACAAGGTTTGGATCCTCATCATCAACTAAAGATTCCAAGTACAAAACTTTAACATCAAATGGAAACAAAATAAAAATGGAAATCGTATGTAACACCCCGACCCTAGATTCCCAGATTCTATGCATTATTTTAATATATTTTCATGATTACAATTAACCAAGTCCTGAAGGACCTATCAGTTTAGCAATCTTGAAAAATATATTATATACATGAACATTGCATTACACTTTCAAACATAAAACACACAAAAAATCCTTTGAGAATGTCATTGTTCCTTTAACTTAACCCTGTATCTCAAACATAAAACACTTCTTGGGATCTTGGAAAAATAAAATATATGAAATGGGTGAGCTCAGATGCTCGTTAAGGGTAAATAATACAACAGAAGATAACAAAAATATTAATCATGGTGAATAATTTAAAACACATGACTTTAAAAATAATAAACATGAACACTTTTATGGAAGGAATATGAGTTGAGTAAATAATGCCATAATAAAACATAATCATGGGTATTATACTAGTCGAATGACCACATGAACCATCAATATTATTTTTATAATGATGGAATGTATAATTCCAGACATTCTGAAACATTATTTCAAGTCCTCGGCCAAGACGTCTAAAATGATTTAGTCCTCAGCCAAAATCATATATCAAATTGGGATAGGCCTCTGCCAATTCAATGTCTAATTGTCTCATGAGACCTACCGATGCATCGAGGAGCTATAGTGGGCTCCACCCATCACATACTAAGTCCAATACATTCCTTATATGAAAAGGATGAAACATAACATAAACATTCGAATTAAAAATAGCATACAAAATGTCAATAATTTAAACATAAACCATGAATGGAATAAAAATAACAAATTCATAGTCAAACATATCTTTACTCATTCTATACAATATTTAAGATTTTATTTATAATAAATCATCCTCAACCAATAATAATATTCAAAAAGGATGTTGACATAGTTGAAAATGATTTGTAAAACTCTTTGAGAGAAATATCATTTTTTCATGAAAACATTTAAAAGTCACACAATTTTGAAAAGAAGACATTTAAATAAATTTTTGAATCAAAGTGTCCCATACCACTTTAAAACATTTGAAAGGAATTATCATTTTAAAAACATTCATTTCCATATAAATAAATCCTAGAAAAACATTTTGAAATCATGGACATTAATGAGAACGATTTAGAAGAATAAATATTTAAACCATTTAAAATGATGATCTAGTTAAAGTGTTCCTTCCATAAAACCTTAAAATATTCCTTTGGAAAATATTTTTATGAAATATAGATGTGTATGATAAAGAGGTCCCAGTAGATACTTACACATAAACAATCTCAGATGATAATGAGATTGTGAAATTAACCCTTACCTTGCACTTTCCTTTGGTCGAGGATATGTTTAACCTCTTGAATAATGACAATATTATGTTATTAAATTATACCATAAAAATATTCATATTTATTATATCATACATGATTAATTTATGACTTTATACTACCCATTTAATAATGATTTTCATGTTAAATTAATATTTCAGGTAATAATCGCTTTCTTTATCGTACGTGTTTTAACTTGTTATTCTTGATCGTATCATTTAGATCATGATTTAAATAATTATAGAATATAAAACGTGATTTATATATATCATATATATTTAGAATATAAATATGTATAATATACATATATATGAAATGTAAAACACCATTTATGGAGACGGTAGGTCGTACGTACGCATAAATGTTGTTTCCATTTTCAGATCGTATTGAATGGAACTAAGTGAATAATATATATGTAAGTATATAAATATATTTATATATAAATATATATATCTCAAGTTGTATTATTATTTCATATATTACATACTTATTAATGATATATATATTTTTATAATCATTTTTGAATGGTGAACATGGAAATGAATCTCATTGCGTCATGGAGACGGTAATCCTTACGTATGCACGAGCGAAAATATCATTATATTGATGGTGAAATCATATGTAATTTGGTGGTATATCATATATAATAAATAATTAACATGTTTTATTTATTATTTAAATAGTTTTTACTCATTATTATACCTATCCAAATAATAAAGTGTTTGAATAACAAATTACACCACGACGTGAAGATGGTAATCTGTACGTATGCATGTATGGTGACTTTTTCATTTATAGGATGGATAGAATAATTAATATGGTTGTAACACTTTTATAATAATATCACATAATATATAAGATATTTGAGTTATTATTTTAGAATATAAACAATAAATAAAGAGGAAGTGGAAGAAGAAAAGAACTTGAAAGAGGTGATGAAATATTTACCTCTTCTTCGGGTTCTTCCTTTCGATTTGATCAAAAGTTCCCATTAGGTTGGATTTAGGACTAAATTAATGCCTATAAGATTAAGGGGGGATATTTGGGAGGATATTTGGTTAGGTTTTGGCCAGTACAAATGGCTTTAAAGCTGTGAATTTGAGAGAAGGGGAAGTGCCCTTTTATAAGAGGGGTGAAGGGAACCTTAGGAAAAGATTGAAATATTATTTCATAATAAAATAATTTTCCGTTTATAATGGCTCCAAAATATATTTTTTAAAGGATAATTTGGGTAGGGGTCTAAAACAACTCAAAAAATAGGTTTTATAGAGGTTTGGGTTACTATATTAACCATATCTTTTATATTTAACTCTTAGTTAAATAGTTTGACATTTATCATGTCTCTATATATTTTTATATTATATGGTTAATAAACTTACTAAAAATATATAAAATAACCCCAAGTGGTTCACTAATGATACACCTATATTTATATAAGTCTTTGGTCTGGACATTAGATTTTTAGGATTATTATATCAACCAATAATATTGTATTTTTTAAAAAACTCATTTATGTCAATTTTGACATTATTTAGTAATTAATTTTTGTTAAAGTCCTAAAAACTTTATCAATTAAAACTAAATACATTTTATCAACAATAACATGTCATGGTAACCTATAAAATTTTTGGATGGCATAAAAACTTTCAAATTATATTTATTTTAGTATTTATAATATCATTTATTTGATTGTTTCATTAATAAAGAAATTACTCCATCGTTATTGTGTCATATATAAATATAATTATTTTATGTCTAAAAATAATAAATAAAATATCTTGAGGTATTAAGTTTTTTTAAATTTATAATGACTATTTATAGTCAAATAGATCAATTATATAACCTCATATAAAAATTGTTTTACTAAAAGATATTTGATTTTATTATTTTTGTCTTTACTTTAGATTATTTAATATAAAATTTCTTTATCACTCCCAAGTGGATCCATGGGGTCCCCAAATAGACCCAAGGATTTCCATTGTAGTACATGTATCGTCCAATAGGTTTATGACCCATTTTAGGTTAATTTAATATTATTATAATATTATTTTTTAACCTTATTTACTGGATTTACCCATTTAACCACGGTAAATAAAATATTTACTAAAGTAAATATTTCTAATGTATAAAAATAAAAGTTACCTATTTACACAATTTGGACCTCCTGATTCAAAATATGGAATCCATTATTCCAAATTCAAAACACAGAAGCGGCAAAAATTAATTTAAAATTAATTCCCGTTGTCAAAACAAAAAATGCGTATTTTTAAGAAATAATAACTATCAAAAGATTGACACTTGTTTATGTCCAATTTCAAAGTGAAATTACCTAAAATTACCATCATTGGATTAAATGGAAAAAATATAATCTATTTATACTTCCAAACTATTAAAATGTATAATTTAACAATATAAATTATTTTGATTAAAAAAGTTGTTTTCAGTTAAAATATAGTATTTTTCACTATTCACCCAAATATGAAGGTTATCAGAAAAACACCAAAAATTTATTAAAAATAAATTATTATGTCCTAATTCTAAATAAGAAGTTTATTTTGTCTAATTTAATATATAAAAGTTTCAAATATTGGATTTAAAAAGGGTTCTCCATTAAAAGGCCATAAAATTGAATTTTTTTTTGCAAAAATACTTCTTTTATCTGAAAAAAAAATAATTTATTCTTAAATTATCTCTAAGAAAATCATAATATGGATTCTAAAATTATAATAATTATATAAAGTTCAAAATTTAGTTAATACTATTCATAACCGCTTTTGAACGACTAGTTTGGTAAGTCGTGGTGCGCTTGAACTCGGTGTTGCGTGTAGTGCAAGTTATTGAATTACTTTGAAGAAATAACATACAATTAAATATTGGGGTGTTACATTATCCCCTCCTTAAATTAATTTAATCCTAGAAATTTGAAATTTTTCTTTGAAAATAAAAGGTTTAAAATAGAAAAATGTCATTGTGGAAAACCCACATTGGAAATTGGTTTAATAAAATTTCGTCTTAATAAGAGGGAAAGGGAAATGAAAAAGTCACCACCAAATTATGATCTCGATTAGGAGATCATTGGTGAAAATTAGAGACATATAATTGGAGTAAAACCGTAAATATTTATAGGCAGTTATTGAGGTCATCAATCATAAACAAGTGAACAAAAAATGGAATATTGAGGTCCTCAAATCCATAAATCTGTGATGATTTAAATACCATCGGTTCAAAAAAATATAATGTATTAGGATAACACATTTTTGGTTTTAAGATCTCTTCACTAAATTTTAAGAATTAATGTATTCATAGAATAAGAGTAAAAAATATATACTTGACAAGTTGAGTATTATCGTTCAACTAATTCCTGCTACAAACTCATCTTTCACTCCAAAATATAATAGAATTCAAAAATATTCAATTTATCCTAATTGTATAGGGTTCCAAAAATAATGAATTTATAATTCATTTGTCAGAATATTTAAAAAAACAATATTATACAAACTAGGACATCACATAGGCTAGTGGTAGGTGATACACCCTTGTCGCCCTTCGGTTGTCGGGTCATGTCTCGCGGCCTTGCCGGACACGACTGGTCGTCGCCTGACCTCCAGGTTGTCCTTTTATAAAAATATCCAAAAAATAATCTTAATAAATTCTTTCACCTTAACAATAGAATAAAATTTCAAACTTAATCCATTCCAACCTTTATACTTATCCAAAATACTTCTTTCCAAACTCACCGTCCAAAATTTATAAATATGTAAAACACAAGGAAGATCCTTTTTGACACGTAATAACATGTGAATAACATCATCATGTATTCTTTTAAAATATGGTAACACCCTGAATTACCATAAAACCTTATTGATTACATTCATGCTCCCTTATTCCTTATAGAATACTAGATATATTCTTTATATTCAAAAAATTTGAATACTCCAAAAATGATGAAATAAACAAACCATTAATCAGTTCCAAGATAGTCAAAAATATCCAATATAATTTATCCAAATAAACCATCTCTTATTCCAAAATTACTACCTCAGTATCATGACCATATTAACGTTTATCTTTCCTACAACCAAGTATTTTCCAAAAAATTGAACTTTTTGTTGAGTCACTTTTCATAAAACCATATAATCTCAAATCCTCAATGAAATAGTATTGTATTAAAATCCTTATTTATTTCCATAATTCATATAATTGGTATATCATCGATACAACACTGAAATGACATAATATTTTAACAACAACATAAGAACACTAGTCATTCCTCTTCATTTGTGGTAGTATCATAACATGATTATTATCCAATAGCATCATTTGGGGTATACTTTGATGATTTGTACATTGACTCACGTAGTGACCCAACTCCTTGCAGATGAAGCATTATACACATGAAACCTTTTTCTTATCCTTACAATCACCTACTTGGTGTCATTTTTCTCCACACTCATAACAAACTCTTATTCCCTTCAAGCATTTACCAAGGTGATCATTTCCACAATTATCACATATGGGAAAATCATTCTTTCCCTTATTACCTTTATCCATCTTTCTCTATACCATCTTTGTCTTCTCTGGCTTCCCTTCAAAGCCATAGGACTCAAAAAATTATTTACTTGTATTATTAACACATGATAATATATCTTCATATTATGATAATATATGGGAGACTATTTACTTTATAAATGTTGGCTTAACACCATGAAAGATATTATCCTTCTTACTCTTTGGATCATATGTATTGTTGGAGTTCTCATTCCTTATACCGGGCACCATTTCTAAACAATGGTATACACTTGGTCAGTTTATGAATCACAATTCATTATTCCAAACTTGTAAAATACCTAACGTAAATTAAACAGTTTATGGGATATACTCTATAATCATAAAAAAAATTCTTTCAGGAAGTATTTATTCATAAATCCTTTCGAATGGTTTGTAAATAAATTTTGAATTATTCTAAGCATATCCCCTGGGATTGTCATAACCAAGAGTGAAACAAGGCCCATTTTCGTGTACCAGGATACCCCAGGTCAAGCCCGAAACTCCTTTTCGGAGTTTCCACTCCTAAGTACATTTGTTCCAGAGCTGCCTCTACCTAATCATATCCAAACAGGGATTTATTTCTTGGAAAATACACAAAATCTATACATTACCAAAATTCTAGGAAGTTTTTCTATGTTAATCCTCAAATTCTATCTTAGGTTAATGTTCTCTAATCAGATTTTATCTAAATCTAGTTTCCAAGGTTTGTACTAAAATTCCTATGATCCCAACTGTAACACCCTAACCCTATATTTCTAGTGTCAGTTCATTATTTTAATACATTACCATGATTACAAGGAATCAAGTTCTGAAGGACCGATCAGTTTGGAAGTCTTGGAAAATAGATTACATACATGAATGTTACATTAAACTTTCTAACATAAAACACAAAAAAAAATACTTTGAGAATGACATTGTTCCCTTAGCTTAACCCTGTATCTCAAACATAAAACACTTCTTGGGATCCTGGGAAAATAAAACATAATAGAGGGGTGATCTCAGATGCCCAGTAAGGGTAAATAATACAGTAGAAGATAACATAAATATTAATCATGGTGAATAATTGAAAACACATTCCTTTACAAATAATGAACATGAAAACTTTTATGGAAGGAATATGAGCTGAGTAAATAATTCCATAATAAAACATAATCATGGGTATTCTACTAGTCGAATGACCACATGAACCATCAATATTATTTTCATAATGAGGGAATGTATAATGTCATACATTCTGAAACATTTTGTCAAGGCCTCAGCCAAGACGTCTAAAAATGATTTAGGCGTCAGCCAAAACCATATATCAAATTGGGAAAGGCCTCATCCAATTCCACATATAATTGTCTCATGAGACCTACTGATGCATCAAGGAGCTATAGAGCGCTACACCCTTCACATACTAAGTCCAATACATTCCTTATATGAAAATTTTGAAACATAACATAAACATTCGTATTAAAAATAGCATACAAAATGTCAATACTTTAACCATAAACCATGAATGGTATAACAATAACACATCCATAATAAAACATATCATAGATCATTCAATACAATATTTAATATTTTATTTATAATAAATCATCCTTAATGAAGTATAATATTCAAAAATGATGTTGACATAGTTGAAAATTATTTTTAAAACTCTTTGAGAGAAATATCATTTTTTTCATGAAAACAATTAAAAGTCACACAATTTTGAAAAGAAGAAATTTAAAGACATTTTTGAATCAAAGTGTCCCATACCACTTTGAATCATTTGAAAGGAATTAACATTTTAAAAACATTCATGTCCATATAAATAAATCCTAAAAAACATTTTTAAATCATGTACATTAATGAGAATGATTTAGAAGAATAAATATTTAAACCATTTAAAATGATGATATAGTTAAAGAGTCCCTTCCATAAAATCTTAAAATATTCCTTTTCAAAATATTTTTATGAAACATAGACATGGATGATAAATATGTCCCAGTAGATACTTACACATAAACAATCTCTGATAATAATGAGATTGTGAAATTAACCCTTACCTTGCAGTTTCCTTTGGTTGAGGTTAGGTTTAACCTCCTGTATAATGACCATAGTATGTTATTAAATTATACCATAACCATATTAATATTTATTATATCATACATGATTAATTTATGACTTTATACTACCCATTTAATAATTATTTCCATGTTAAATTAACATTTCGGGTAATAATCGCTTTCTTTATCGTACGTGTTTTAACTTGTTATTCTTGATCGTATCATTTAGATAATGATTTAAATACTTCCAAAATATAAAACATGATTTATTTATATCATATATATTTAGAATATAAATATGTATAAAATACATATATATGAAATGGAAAACACCGTTTATGGAGATGGTAGGTCGTACGTACGCATAAACGTTGTTTCGGTTTTCAGATCGTATTGAATGGAACTAAGTGAATAAGATATATGTAAGTACATAAACGCGTATTTTTAAGAAATAATAACTATCAAAAGATTGACACTTGTTTATGTCCAATTTAAAAGTAAAATTACTTAAAATGACCAGAATTGGATTAAATGGTAAAAGTATAATCTATTTATACTTTAAACCCATTAAAATTTATAATTTAAAACTATAAATTATTTTGATTAAAAAAGTTGTTTTCAGTTAAAATATATATTTTTCACTATTCCCCCAAATATAAAAGTTATCAAAAAACACCAAAAATTTATTAAAACTAAATTCTTATGTCCTGATTCTAAAGAATAAGTTTATTTTGTCAAATTGAATATATAAAAGTATCAAATATTGGATTTAAAATGGGTTCGCCATTAAAAGGCGGTAAAATTGCATTTTTTTTAAAAATACTTCTTTTATCTGAAAAAAATGAATTTGTTCTTACATTATGTCTAAGAAACTCATAATATATATTTTAAAATTATAAGGATTATATAAAGTTAAAAATTCTGTTAATACTATTCATATCTGCTTTTGAACGTCTAGTTTGATAAGTCGTGGTGCGCTTGAACTCGGTGTTGCGTGTAGTGCAAGTTATTGAATTACTTTGAAGAAATAGAATACTATGAATTCTTGGGGTGTTACACTATAACACCCCGACCTGATTGATTTATTACTTTTAATTTCTTAAATTATTATTCTGAGTTTCAGATTCTTTTTCAATGTTGTGTGGTCATCCTGCATGGTTAGGAGTAATTGTGTGGTGCCCGCACGGATGCTTGAGTTAGCAAGAGTTACGGCGTGAAACTTTCACATGGTTTATAAAACCACGTAACAGGTGTTTAGTTTGTATCTATAAGTGGTAAATTTCAGGTGGCATGGTTCAAGCACATTTTGATCAACTGTGCATCTACAGGTGAACAATGTGACTGCCTAGTATTCAGATAAAATTAAAAAATAATTAAATAGTAAATGATATAAAATAAAGTCCGATAAATTAAATAAAATAGATTTTTAGAAAAAAATTGCTAATAAAATATTATTATTATTGTTATTTTTAATATTTTTGTTGTTTTTGTTGTTGTAATGATAATTTTAATTATTGTTATTATTATTATTATTTTAAAAATTATTATTATTATTGTAAGTAAATGAAAAGAGGTGAAACCCTAAGGGGTCATCACCCCCCCTCCCCTTCTCCAACAGCATGTTGAGCACACCCCCCCACCTACAGGTCATGACCCCCCCCCCAACACCTCCCTTCCCATTTTGCGGTGTAGTACCCCTCCCCTTACCCTATGGCTTCCCTACCTCTGATCGATTCCACTAGCACCACTCTAACCTCTGGCCTACATCCCTTCAACAGCACCCTATAACTCCTTGCAAGAACCGATATGAGCAATCCTAGTGCGACCCGACCTACTCCAGCCGCACCCCATCATCACCAGTAGTGTCTTCCTAGCCACGACTCACCTCACCGGAGGCACCACTTTTGGTCGCACCTCCCTCTTTGTCACCCCTATCTCATTGGTGCATTTTTCTTTCCATTTTGGGGTTTTCCTCCATATTTGGCCTAACCCTAATAGTTGAGGTGTAATTTGTGCATTTTTCTCATTTCCTAGGGTGTTCAGTTGGTCTGTGGGGATTTTTTATTTCTTTAGTTGAAGGTTTCTTTGTGTCTACACTTTATTTGAGGTAGTAATTTTCTTAATTTTCCTTTCTTACACAACCCATGACACTTTTTTGTTTTAAATAAATTTATAAACATCATTTTCACCTCCATAATTATCGTAGATAATTTATTGTAATATATTTTTATTAGTTAAAATTGTTAAAAACTAGTTTTTTGAATAAGTCTCTGATTATATATAGGTCATTATTAATATAAATATTATTTTATGAATTGTTTTTCCTTTTTAATTGTTTTATCATGTTATGTAGTTAATTGTTTTGGGGTGAACTCTTTTTTTTAGAAATTTTAATATGTTTTGACTTATTTTTTTAGTATATCAAGTGATATGGAGTTTGTTCTTCAATTAAAACCCATAGGGTGTCACTAATTAGTGTTTTTTGTGTCTTAAGTTATGTGTTAATTCTTTAAATTGTTGAATATTTTTTCCTAGTGGTTTGTTTAATTATGAAAATGGTTTCTTTTATTGTGAAAATATTTCATTAGGTTATGAAAGTGGGGCGAGTTAAGTTTTGGAAGGTGAGAGAGTAGTTTTTGAAGGTTTTGGTTATGAAATGGATTTTAAAATGAAATGTTCATGTGAAGTTGGTGAAATCATGATGCAAGCCTCTATTTCTTCATTTGAAATGTTTTATCAAATGAGTAGATGATTTATTCAATGATAATTAAAATGTGAATCATGGGTGCAATGTGTTTCGGTGTGTGTTTAGGTTTGGTTTTAAAACGAATGGAAACTTTATGTAGATCATTCTCATTTTCTAAATGATGTTGGGTCCATTTTTTGGTTTCTAAAAATGGTTTAAAATTTAATCTCTTGAGAAAATTCCTTTTTGTCTTTTGGGTGTGTGTGTTTTTAGTAAATTCATGACTTAAGGTACTGCTTGGTATGTTTTACTAGTTGTATACTTTTCCCAAAATGTAGGTTTGGAAATGTTTTTGGTAAATGGATTCAGGGCATATCGGGCCAAAGTCCTTTTTGGAACTTCAACTTAAAGGTAATGTTTGTTAAAAAAATTATAAACGAATGAGTTTTGGAAAAGGTGTGAGCTCAGTTGGCAACTTAAAGTGCTTTGTAAAATGGTTTAAAATTTCATGTTACTTGAAGTCCCGGTTGGCACCTTGTATGATATGATGTATACATATTCATATATATATATATTAGGCACCTAGATAGGAGGGATATCCCTTTACAGGTTATCTTATAGGGTGTCCATGTTTGGGTAGGCAAGTGCAGTGACATTAGGTAAGGTGAGTCATGCATGTGAGGGACTCCTAATTACATAGTATTACTACCAACATGGGTTCCTGGGCATCTTTTAGATGATTGAGTGACAGTTGTTGATCAACCCCAATTAGATGGGTTGGTACCCCCTGGATTTTCTATTAGACCAGGTGGTTTGTTCCACTTGTGAGTCCAAGTTAGGGTAGCTAGTTGTTTATTGACTTAGGGGCTTCACCAAACTCCAAAAAGTGGTTCTAAACTGAGTACATGCAAGGGTATTTTAGAGATGTTTATGATCTCCCATGGTTATTATTGTATTGCTTTTTTATTTTCTATTATACATGTTAGTTTAGTTCCAGCTTGTACAATTTATTTATTTCTTTTCAGCACAGCCTTGGTATTACTTCTTTTTTGATTTTTCTCATAAATGGGGATTGGTTGGAAATGATTTATAGCATGATTTGGATTTAAAAAATGGGAAAAATTATGTTTTCTTTAAAATTAAAACCCCACTTCATAACTATATTTTAAAAATAGTGTTCTTGGATTTTTTTGGGAAGGGGAACTTTTGGATTCAGTGGTTTATTCTTTTCATCCTTACTGAGCATTTCAGTGATCACACCTATTTTATCATTTCAGTTGTAGGTTCAGTTTTCTTCGGTTCTCATGGCTTAGTTTCTCATTATTGTATCAAGGTTGGTCTTTGGTTGGGTGGTGACCTAGAAGGTCACATGGAGGTATGTTCAGTTTATCTTATTTCTGTTGATAGTGGTTATATGTTTTGTTTATTTTTTATTCATTTATTTATTTGTATTTCATTTATGGGTCAAATTGTTCCCACATGTTCTTTTTCATGCCTGGCACTAGTTTCCATCCCAGAGCGATCAGGAACGCCCTTCGGGACATGTTGCGGACCGAATCAAGTGGTCGATTCAGTTTTGACCCAGGATGGTTCATGAAAAAATGGTATCAAAGGGGTTTCTTGTTATTTGGGTGTCTAATAAATGGAAATCAGGATTTTCATGTCTCATGATGTAGGTTACAGGTCGGTGCCTAATCACCACTGCTTTTGATGAGACCTGAGTTACTAGGGGAAGTCCGGGTTTTGAGTCTTTTGTCTTTGTTTTGGATTAAGGGATAATAATGGAGGTGAATCGGTGTCACGTTGTGACCTCACATGGAGTAATAACCCATTTGGATACTAGGTGCATGTTTCATGGTCCTTTTAGTGTTGTGTATTACTTGGGATGTGGCCCACTACCATGTCTCTGGGTTTGGCGTATGCACTAGTTCCTCATTCTGGGCTAGTTTGGTGTTTGTTGTGCTCCATCTTAGTTTTGGCAGTGTAAGCATATGTTGAGAATGAAAATGGATTTTTGAAAATGAGAATAGTTTTGAAATGATGATACTCTCTTTTAAATGGTTTGGTGTGGCCCATGATGTTCCTTATGAACGTTTACACATGTGGGGGTATGTTTATGGAATGTGTGTACTGGCACGTATGGCTGGAAGCAGATGAACACATGTGCAATGGTTTATGGGATTTTTTGGGTATGTATTTGACATTAAAGTCTTGGCCTTGTTTTTCTAATGTGTTTTTGAAAAGTGAAATTATTTTTCAAATTATCCCTAGAAGAAGGTAGTTTTTGAAAATGTAAATTAAATGGGGTGTATTTTGAAAGTTATGTTCTTGGATATGTTTATTTGGATGTTTCTGGAGTAAGGTACCTTTATTGATGTTTCTTCAGCTTTATATTGGTTTTGTATTTGTGTTGTATATGTTGTTCAGGAAATTCCTCCCATAAAGGTCCCAGAGGTTTTTAAAAATTCATGCTCGGTTTTTGGTCCTTCTCGAACATTGCATGTCCTTCATAGTGATCGGGGTCCATTAGAGGTCGCAGAGTGTCTTGAAGTGGTCAAGTGTGTCTTCAAAGTATTGGGAACTCCTAAAGCTATTAGAGTGCATGCCATTTTGGGTCTGTTCAAAGGCCTATCTCTGGATGAATGTGAGTTGTTCTCCCCACTGTCAATGTAAGTTGGGATGATGTGGGATGTCTTTAAATCCATCTTCGTCTGATGGTTCATACCTAAAGAGGTGAAGAAAAATAAAAGGGAAGAACTTATGCACATTCAATAAGGCTAATGGAAGGTGAAGGAATATATTAACCATTTCAATTAACTTGTGTCCTTTTCGCTAGAGGTAGCATCATAGGATTTGATGAAGACTTCTCTCTTTATCGGGGGTCTTCATCCAGAGATCAAGGAGCGGGTCCTCCCTTTTAAGGACCATTGTTTTGAGAAGCTGGTGGATTAGGCATTCCAAGCTGAGTTGGTCTTCGGAGTGCAGATGGTTGGAAACCTAGCATATCCAGTTTCTTGTGAAGGTTCTCCATATAGTGAGAAATATGTGCCAGAGGGACCTATTTTTGAAAAATATCCTTCATCGATTATGGCTTCTAGTTCATCTAATCATCCTTGTGTGTGCCACCAGTGTGTCCGTTTTGGTCACTTGAAGCCATCATGTCACATCCCTTGAAATATGTGACATTGTTGTGGTTGTATGGGTCATCTAGATAAGTTTTGCAGAAATCGTCTCTTGATGAAGACATTATGATCGGGGGATGATAGTACATTACTGTGAGGCATATGATGCTACGACCTTCAAATCCCTAGCCTCAGGTCTTGGGGTTAATCTTGCACACAGTCAGGAGTTTCTGGGGGTGTGAAGTCTCATCCAAGGTTTTATGTTTCATGTTGGTATTAGAACATTAAAAGTATTTTCGTTCTTTTTTTTATTCCATTAATGTTATACCATCATGGTAAGCTCATTGTTTTGTTGTGATATTATGATTAACTTGTTCTTTTGTAATTCAGACAATCCTATTTTTCAGAATATGGCTTTATAAATCGTGAATTATTTAAAATTGTGTTTGAAACTTGTATGATTTGATCTCATTTTAGTTGTGTTCATTTTGGTATGTACATGTCGGTGGAAGAATCGATGCTTGTAATTGTTCTTGGCTTCACTATTTCGGTCAAATTCTTTTCATGAGTTTCCCAGCCTCATTAGGGGTGTTTTTAGTTGGTGTGAAAAAAATGGGGTTGTGTTGGTTCTCTCCTCTCAGTATCCTTGTTTTTGTGGTTCCCTTATAGTGGGTTTCCTATTTAAATCTTGGAGGTATGGTTTGGTTGTGTGGGGAAATTTAAGGAGTTTGGGTTGGTGGTTCCCTAGTTCCCGGTTGTGGTGGTGGTGTTGTTGGGTTTTGAAACTCTAGTACTAGTTGAGTCCTTGTGGTGGGGAGGACCCCCTCGAGTTCTCCCTGTATTTTGGGTTGTAGTTTTTTCTAGATCAGTAAGGTGTGACTTGGGGGGAAATAAATAGTCACCCTAGAAATTCATCAGTTCTTCTATTTCTGTTCGGTCATGGACTCAATTTTTTACAAACACTCGGCTTGGTGACTTTCTGGTCGCAGAAAGTTCTGTGGTGGGGAGAATTATCATACCCCGACCTGATTGATTTATTATTTTTAATTGATTTAATTATTATTTTGAGTATCAGATGCTTTTTCATAGTTGCGCGACCAGCCCGCATTGTTAGGAGTAACTATTTGGTGCTCGCACGGATTCTCGAGTGGGACAGAGTTATGGTGCGCAACTTGCATGTGGTTTATAAAACCATGAGACAAGAATGCAGTTTGTCTCAATAGGTGGGCAATGCCAGGTGGCATGGATCGAGCGTAGTTTTCTCAACTGAGCGTCTTCCTATAGGCGAACCGTGTGACTACCCAGTATTAAAAGAAAATAAATAAATTCATTAAATGGTAAATAAAATAAAATAAGATAAATTAAATAATATATATTTTTAGAAAAAAATGGTTAATAATAATATTATTATTATTATTATTAATATTATTGTTGTTGTTTTTGTTGTTGTTTTTGTTGTAATTATTATTATCATTATTATAATTGTAATTATTATTATTATTATTATTATAAGTAAATGAAAAAAAGGATGAAACCCTAGGGGGTGTCGCCCCCTCCCCTTCTCCCACGGTGCACTTCACACCCCCTTATTTTTTGCGGTGAAGCACCCCTCCCCTTCCCCCTTCGGCCACCTTACCTTCGATAGATTCCCCCAACATCGCTCTACCCTCCAACTGACATCCCTTCAATAGCACCCCTACCCTGCTTGCGTGAACTAGCATGAGCCATCCCGACACGACCTGACCTGCTCCGTTCACACCCCTCCATCACTAGTAGTGTCTTCACGACCGCAACCCACCTCGCCGGCGGCGCCACTTCCGGTCACACCTCTTTCACTGGAACCCTTCTCTCATTGGTTTGTTTGTCTTCCCATTTTGGTGGTTTCCTCCATATTTGGCCTAATCATAATTTATGAGGTATAATTTTTGTATTTTTATAATTTATTAGGGTGTGGGTTTAGTCTATGGGGTGTTGTTATTCCTTCTGTTGAAGGTTTCATTATGTTTGTACTTGATTTTATGTAGGAATTTTCTGAATTTTCCTTTCCCGCACAACCCATGACACTTGTGTGTTTTAAATAAATTTTTAAACATCATTTTAACTTTCATAAGTATTGTAGCCAATTTATTGTAGTGTTTTTTTGTTAGTTAAAATTGTTAAAAATAGTTTTCGGAAAAAGTATTTGATTATGTGTAGGTGATTTATTATATAAATACTATTTTACAAACTGTTCTACCTATTTAATTGGTTTAAAATGTTATGTAGTTAATTTTTTAGTAAGAAATATTTTTTTAGAAAGTTTAATATGGTTTGACTTATTTTTGTACAATTTCAGGTCATATGGAGTACTTTCCTTGATGAAAACCATAGAGTGTCACTTATTAATGTTTTATGAACTGTGAAATTAGTGTATTCAACTGGAAAAAGACTAAAAACTGTGTTTTGGTGTGGCATCAATGTGTATTTAGTCATAAATGAAGGTTTGAGTATGTTTTAGTGTCTTAATTCTTTCATTAATTCTCTAAATTTTTGGATAATTTTTTATAGTGGTTTGTTTAATTATGAAAATGGTTCTTTTATTATGTGAATAGTTTATTTGGTTGTGCAAGTGGGGTGAGTTAAGTTTTGGAAGTTGTGAGAGTATTTTTTGAAGGGTTTGGATAAAAAATGGATTTTAAAATGGAATTTGTATGTGAAGTTGGTGAAATTGTGATGCAATCCTCTGATTCTTCCTTTGAAATGTTTTACCAAATGATTAAATGATTTATTCCATGATTTTTGAAATGTGAATCCTTTGTGCAAGGTGTTTCGGTGTGTATTTGGGTTTAGATTGAAACTGAATGGTAACTTTGTGAAGATGGTTATAATTTTCTAAATGATGTTGGGTCCTTTTTGTGTTTTCTAAAAATGTTTTAAATTTGAATCTCTTGAGAAAATGCATGTTTGGATTTTGGGTGTGTGTGTTTTTGGTAAATTCCTAACTTAAGTGACTATTTGTTATGTTTTACTAGTTGTATGATTTTCCCAAAATGGGGGTTTGGAAATTTTTTTGCTAAATGTATTTGAGGCATGTCAAGCTAAAGTCCTATGTGGCACTTCTAAATTAAAGGTAATCTTTGTGTTAATTTTTAGGAAGGAATGAGTTTTGGAAAAGGTGTAAGCCCGGTTGGAAACTTAAAGTGCATTGTGAAATGGTTTAAAATTTTATGTAACACAATTTCCCAATTGTCACCTTGGATGATATGAAATATACATATAAATTTATATATATATATATATATATATATATCTAGTTGGAACCTCTATGGGAGGGATATCCTTTTATGAGTTATCATATAGGGTGTTCGTGTTTGGGGTAGGCAAGTGTAGTGATGGAAGGTAAGGTGAGTCATGCGTGCGAGAGCCTCCTACTTACACAATATTACTACCACCATGGGTTTATGTGTATGTTTTAGATGATTGATCCATGGTTACTGATCAACCCCTATTAGACAGGTCGGTACCCCCTAGATTTGGTGTTATACCAGGCGGGTTGTGCCACTAGTGATGCCAGGTTAGGGCCGCTAGTTGTTTATTAACTTAGGGGCTTCACCATACTCCGACCCAAGATGGTTTGTGACAGAAAACAATATTCATAGAATCAAAAACATCAAAGAAATAAATTTAATGAGTGTTAGAGGTGATACATGCAATCCAGTAGTAAAATGAAACTTCACCAAGTAGGTTTTCCCATTTCAGGGGCTTAACTCCATTATAATTCAAAATATTTTTCTAGAACCTGATAATCCATTTCCAATATACATTCCTCACATTAAATTTATGGAATTAAGGGGATAAAATAACAAAATAAAACAAAGTTAAAAATGATGAGATTAATTTGGTGGGATCAGAACATGCAACAACTCTCTCAATCAAGAACCTTATAAAGTATAACTAACATTTCAAAACAAAATGATAATCATCATAGACAAAATGAAAGGAGAAAATATATTTAATAACTAGAATTAAAATTTAAAATCCTTTTCAATCATAATCAGAAACTAAATTATAAAAAAAATTCTTATCTCATAGTAAGAAATTCAACATTAAAAATTATCAAGGGTAAAATATTCATCTCAAAAGAACAAATATGGGAAAATAAAGTGAAAAAATGTTTTCAATGTTTTAAATTGTAAATCAATAATTCAATTCACCACTCATCTAGATATATATTTACTTCGGGTATAGGGGTGAAGGGATTGGGGATCGATGACAGGGTGCAATAGGGGACTCAGTTACATGGGATCAATGGGGGCTTGACGGGGGATCGATGGGGGAAGGAGGGATCGAAGGTGGTACTTGACGATCATTATTGATGAGGGGTTCAATTATAGGGGATCTATGGGGGTGGGAGGGCTTTATGGGGGTGGGAGGTTTTGATGGTGGGGCACGATAGGGGCGGAGGGCTTGATTGAGGGGAACAACAGGGGAGGGAGGGCTCAATGGCAGTGATCTGATCAAACTTCCAATGCACACAAAATTTATGTCATGCCTAAGGTAAAACCCTCATCTAAAACCTCATAGTCATCTTATATTTCACATATTATATACCTTTTTAGATATATTTAATTGTTTTTGGAAAAAAATATAACAAAAATATTAAATAAACTAACCTCACGTGCGATTTGACCCAACATATGATGTGCACAAAAGTTATATCATTCCTAGGTTAGACCCCTCATCCCAAACCTAAAGGTGGTATCATATTTCCCATATGATACTTTTTTTGGTGATATTTAATTTTCTTGGAAAAATTACTCATGTGTAATATAATATATTTAATATTTTTATTCTATCTATGTCGTGTCTCTACAAACCTCAGAATCTCATACTAACTCAGTGCCTGACTCCAAAAATATTCAATAAAATATTCCATAGTGTTAACAGAGTTTTTACCCATACATGAAGCCTTTAAAACATTTATTAAGTTATTTTTATTGAAATTTTATATTTTTCATATTAAAATACACCTTGATTATTTACAAAGAGGGTTTTATTATCCTTAAAAAAAATTGTATGTTACAATTCTCCTCCTATATTAACTTCTCATCCTTGATAATTATCCCTAGTGGTTTTGTTTGAACAACTCAAACCACAAAATGTAGACATCAAACTTCCTCTCTCGCATCTCCATAATATGAGGAACAATATGAACATAAATAGATCTAATCCAGACTATGGGATCATAAAAGGTTCTCCTAGAAGTCTACCCTTAATCCAAGGTATACCCCTCCAAGTATTAACCATGATCTCAATCCCTACACATTATTCATAGTCATTATATTTATATTAACACAACATAATTCTCAATTCAACTAATTAATGTCAATAAAGATATATCAAAACAGCATGAAACATGAATATATCACATAAATTGAAACTATATCTAAAAGATATCACAAATCAAGGAATTTATATAAAAACTATAATACAATACAAAAACAAGTATATATATGGCATGTGAAAATATGTGCCTAGTGATTATGCAAGAACGTACGCAAAATATCATAAATCACATATCAACATCATGCGCATCACCCAAGGTGATTTTAATTAACTGTAATAGTAAAACATAAATTCCCCGCATAATGGAAACTTAATGGTATACTATACAGTACTGGACATATATTGTCATAGTTCCCCCTACCTGAGTCCCTACCATTCTATCTCTTATCTATCATGTCATATCCCAAGATAAAGAGAATGAAAAGTTAGTGAATCCTAATCCTCTGATACCATTTTGAAACATCCTGACACAAACTACCCGGTCCAATATGAAATTCCACATGATGTCATGTGCAGCCCTACATACGCAAGAGGCTTCCGACTAGAAGAAAGGGTCTAAATCCATATGTGTGGAGACTATACCCTTAGTATCATGTCATAAGGTATATAATAATTAATAAACAAAATAATAAAGAATCAGAGTAAATGATGAATCTGAATAAATGACATACATATAATGGATCCCAAAGTGGGAAGCATGTCCATAGTATAGGCAATAGTTATTAAAATGATAAGTAAATAAACAAAAATCTATGGGGTCCTCTAGTGGCTTCCCCATCCCACTCCATCTCCATGATCCACTACTCAACCATCCACCATTGGTCCCTCTCCCTTTTCTAGATCTCTAGTCATTTAATCTACAAGCACACCTAAATTCTTGAGTAGGGTGTGAGTAAAAAGACTCAATTGGACACCAACAATGTGTCCTTAACCTAATGTGATCAAGTATACAAGTGTATTCTATAATAATTATCAGTGTTTAAAAATAAAATAAACATACAAACCAAAACCAAGTGATGGTTTTCTAACCAAGATTCCAAAAAACCCCAATCATACATACATTGGCTCCATGCTGGAACAATAACAATAGTATATCATAAGTAACCATAAAATATCCACAGGTCTAAAGCACTTGTTCTTTAACAACCTTATGACATCATGTGTATATGTGACTCAGTTCTCTTCTGGGCCTCAAGTATGACATGAAACTCACAAATCAACTTGGAATCGAGTACTCCACTCAAAAATCAACTAGGCATTGAGCACACTTCTCGTAAATCAATTGGTAATTGAGTATAATTCCACAAAAATAAACTAGGAATAGATAAACCAATACATGGATTCTAGTAATCAAGTTCATCTCCAACACAGTGTTTCATGGTATCATTGTATCACTGATCACAAGTGTGGTATGTTTCTCATAAATCAAATAGTTATTGAGTATGCAACTTAAAAATCAATAATATCTCGAGCAACCCAATACTTGGATTCCATTTCTCTAAGTGTATCCTCAACATAGCTCCATTGTAACATCATATATTCATCCAAAAGTATGAAATGATTCTTGAAAATCAACTAGGATTTAGGTTCATAATATACATCATGCAACTCACAAGTCAACTAGGTGTTGAGAAGCTAGATACCAAAGTATTAAGTTCATCCTCAACACAATATTCCATCATATATACACCATGTGCTTAGTTCCATCATCGTTATCATAGCAAGTCAAGAGAAACCCCCCCCCCCCTCTAAGGGAAAAATATTTCACAAAAGTTCGCATGTCTCAGGAACCATTAACAACCACTAAGTCATGGTACCATACATACTGGGTGAGAACACAAGCAGGAATAGCACAATATATCATCATGGGAAATAAAGAAACAAACATAACATCATTTTATAACAATAAAACATGTAAAATGATACATTAATATCACTCAAGGAATAACAATAGACATCACGGCTACACATACACACATGCGATCACAATCATGCATGGTATAAAATACTCCAACACATAAATCAACTATGACAACATGTGTAAATGAGAGACCAATAAGGTAAGGAACTTCCTACCTCAAAGTTTTCTAAGTTGATGTCGAGGTTTACTGAGGTTGTCATCACCCTAACCATGATCGCACCCATCCAAAAGATGATCACATGCCAATGAATACTTGAACCATCCATGTTTTGGAATTATTTAGATTTATCACTATCTTTGATAATTAAAAATATTAAATTAAATATGAAAAAATTACCTTTCTATATTTTAAAAAAAATTAGTATTAAAATTCTATTCATCGAGATGAATCCAACAGCTTCAACTGTGTGTCAATCTAATCAACATCGAGCAAGATATTGAAGAATAAAGTTTGGAAGATAATAATAAAATAAAATTAAAAGAATACAAGAGAGTGGTAGGGGAGAGGGAGAGAAGAAATGTGGTATAAAGTGGGGAAGAGGTATCCCCCCATCAACATTTTTGTTTTGAGATTTTTTAACTATTTAATTAAATTGTTTTTAATTTATAACTTATTAATTTTCTTCCATATCACCTCATGCATTACATGGATGACATAAATCCTCCCCTATTTTCTCCATGTACCCCCCTCCCCCCATTATCCCATTACATTACATGCATTTTTCTTCTTATTTTTAAACCTATTTAAAATATGCATTTAATAACCTTATTAAATATGTATATTAAAGGTCATTTATGTGTACATATACAACTTAAATATATATATATATACACCCAAACATATATAAATATATATATACCCAAATATATATATATATAACCAAAATATATAAGTTATATATATATATATACACATCTGTATATACATCTACACTTATATATATATACGCACATTTTAATTTTCCACACACACAAAAATATGATTTTCCCAATTTTATAATAATAACAACAACAATATTCTATTATTATTATTAAATATATGTCGTCATTATCACCATGAATAGTTCAACAATAACTCCCATTAAAACTGTGTTGTTAATAAATTAATCACATAATTTCATTTATGTAGGACAGGTGATAATGTTGCTATTATTATCTTACCCTATAATAAATATACACTCATGAAGAAACATCACTCATTAATTAATATAAATTAGTTACACAATTAATTTCATCTTTTTTCAACACAAATAATATTATTATTATAATTATTATTATTACCCTTATGTGTGATGTAACCAAACACCCATCACCCACAAATATTATGTCGTTTTTTGGGTAAAACCCATATTATTGACCAAACCGTAGTCTTGGATTTCTCATATGACACGTCATTTTGGTGATATTTTTTTATTATTATAAAAAATATAATAAAAATATTAAATATATTATCCTCATGTGTTATGTGACCAAACATCTGATGTGCAAGAAAGTTATTTCACGCGAAGGGTAAATATCGCATTCTAGACATAATGGTAGTCTCAGATTTCTCATATGATGAATTTTTTGAGAGATATTTAATTAATTTTGAAAAAATAATATAATATAAATATTAAATAAATTACCCTCATGTGAAGTTTGATCAAACATCCAATGTGAACAAAATTTATGCCATGCCTTGCGTAAACTCCTCATTCTAGACCTAATGGTGGTCTTAGATTTCCCATACAGTACTTTATTTGAGAGATATTTAAATTTTTTAGAAAACCCACATGCACGTAACATAAAATATTTAATATTATTATTCCATCTACGTTGTGGCTCTACAGGCCCCAGAATCTTGCACTAACTTAGTGCCTGACTTCGAAAATATTCAATAAAATATTCTAAATTGTAAACGAAGTTTTTACCCTTATGTGAATCCTTTATAACATTTATTAATTGATTTTTATTGAAAATTTACATTTTTCACATAAAAATATACCTAAATGATTTATAAGGATGGTTTATTATCATTAAAATTTTCAGGATGTTACAATTCTCCCTCTCTATTGACTTCTCATCCCCAAGAAGTATCCCTAGTGGTTTTGTTCAAACAACTCAGACCACTGAGCTTGAACATCATACTCCTACTCTCATGTATCCATAATAGGAGGAATAATTGGAACATAAATATATCTTATCCATAATAAGGGATCACACAAGGTTCTCTTAGAAGTCTACCTTTAACCCAAGGTTTACCTATCCTAGTAATAACCATGGTCTCCATCCCTAAATGTTAGTCACAATCATCATATATATACTAACACAATAGCATGCTTGGTTGAACTAATTAATTCCAATAAAGATATATCACAAAATCATGAAACATGGATATATCACACAAATAGAAATTATCCTAAATAGATAGCACAAATAAAGGAATTTAATTAAGAACTACTATACAACACAACAACAAGTATATGTATGGAATGTGAGCCTACATTCTTAGTCATGATGCATGAATGTATGAAAAATCTCATAAATCATATATCAAAATTATGTGAATCATCTAATATTATTTAAATTAACTGTAGTAGCCAAACAAAAATTCCCTACTTTATGGAAAATCAGAGGTCCAATATACAGTGTTGGCCAGGCACTATCATAGTTTCCCTACTTGAGTCCCAACTATCCTACCACTTGTCTATCTTGTCTCATCCCAATAAAAGATAAGAATAAGTTAGTGAATCCTAATCCTATGATACCATTTTATAACATACCAACCCAAACCAGTAGGTTCAAGATGACTTTCTAAATGGCCTCATGCGTTCCTCCCCATACACAAGAAGATTTCTACTAGATTAGAGGGTCTAAGTCCATCCATGGAGAGAATATAACCACATTATCATGTCATATGATTGGTAATAATAAATAAACAAAATAATAAAAATCAGAGTAAATGCAGAAACTAAGTAAATGACATACATATAAGAGCCCCCAAAGTGGTAAGCATATCCATAGTATAAGCAGTAGATAAAAAATGAAAATTAAATTAAAAAAATTGTGGGGTCCACTGGTGTCTACCCCGTTCTATTCCATCTCCTTTCTCCTCTTCTCAACCTTCCACCATAGGGCTCTTTCCCTTCCCCAGATCTCTAGTCATGAAATCTAGTGGTGTAATGAAATTCCCAAGTAGGGTGTGAGTAAAAAGACTTAGTAGTACACCACTAATGTGTTCTTAACCTGATGTAATCAAGTATGCAAGTGTATGTAATAATAATAATCAATGTGTAAAGAGAAATTAAACATAAAAAAAAATTGATTAGTGGTGCGGTGACTAAGATGCCACAAATCCATGGTCGTACCTACATCAACTCCATTCTGGAACAATAACAAGAAGATATCAGAAGTAACCAAGAACTAGAAATAGGGCTAGTGAACCTATTTCTTGAAAACCTCATGAAATCTTGTGTATATGAAACTCGGTTCACTCATGGGCCTCAAGTATAGAATTTTACTCAAAAATCAACTATGATCCAAGTACACCACTCACAAATAAACTAGGCATCAAGCATGCTTCTCACTAATCTACTAGTTATCGGATGGAGTTCCTCAAAAATTGACTGGGAATCAAGAATATTATATTTGGATTCCAATCATTGAGTGCATCACCAACATAGAATTCCATGGTATCATCATATCTCCCATCGCAAGTAGGTAATGTTGCTCACAAATCAATTAAGCATTGAGTATGCAACTCATAAATCAACTAGATATGGAGTAACCCAATACTTGTCTTCAAATTACCTGAGTGGATCCTCAACAAATCTATATGGTAATATATTATATTCAGCCTCAAGTATGGAATACTTATCAAAAATAAACTAGGTGTCAAGTGACTAGTATACATCATGAAAATAATAGGTCAACATGGCATTGGGCATCCAAATATTTAGGCATTTATTATATCCTCAACATGGCATTACATTATATCTCCATCCTGTGATTGGTTCCATCATCGCATATCAAGCGCACTCCCCCTCTAGGTGAAAAATATGTCACAATAGTTCACCTCTCTCAAGTACCATTAACAACCACTATGTTATGGTAACATACATATGAGATGAGTACACAAGTAGAAATTATACAATATATCATCATGAGAAATAAAGAAGAAAACATAAAATTATGTGATAACAATCAAACATGGAAAAATCTACACTAATATCACTCATGGAATCACAACAGATATCATGGATATGTACACACCCACATGAGAACACAATCAAACATAGTATAAAATAATCCAACACATAAATTAATCATGGAAATATCTATAAAAAAATCCCACAATGGTAAAGAACTTCCTACCTCATGGTTTTCCAAGTCAAAGTCAAGGTTTACAAAGGCTTTCGTCATTCAAATGGAACTGACACACCCAACTAGATAATGATCACACGCCAATGAATCCTTGAATCATCCTTATTTATATATTATTTATAATTATTGTTATCTTTGATAATTAAAAATATCAAATTAAATTTGAAAAAATTACCTCATTTCATTTGAAAAAAAATAGTATTAAAATTATACTCATTGAGATGAATCCAACGGCTCGGATGATGCATCAATCTGATCAATATAGAAGAATATATTGAAGAATGAAGTTTTGAGTTTGGAAAAAATCATAAAATAAAATAAAAAAGAAGAGAAGAGAGAATTAGGGAGAGATAGGCAGAGAATAAATGTGGCATGAGGTGGGTAAGAGGTAGGCACACCACACCCATGAACATTTTTTTATAATTTTTTAACCATTTAATTAAATTATTTTTAATTAATAATTTATTATTACTTTTTCCTCTCTCCTCATGCATTACATGGATGATATAACTTCTCCCATGTTTTCTCCATGCACCGTCCCATGGTCCCATTACATTTCATGCATTTTTTTATTCTTTTTAAACCTCATTGAAGTACATATTTAATCACATTATTAAATATGTATATTAAAATTAATTTATATGTTTACACTAAACATTATATTTTTATATAAATATAAACACCCACACATATATAAATATATATACCCAAAAATATATATATATATAACTAAAATATATATGTTATATATACATACACACACATCTGTATATATTCTTGCACTTATATATATATATATATATATATACTTGAATGGCCCAAAGGTCTTTAGATTTTAATTTATTTTGGATAATATCCTTTTTAATTAGGTTGATAGGAAACCCTTACATGACCCATAGGCCTATTGTAACATGGCTCAATACATGACCCTAAGGACCATGGGCATAAGGCCCATGATGAGCATATTTTTATATTTTCCAGTCTTGTTTCCTTTCCCCAGAGGTTATTAGCTTTGTTCATACTAATTCCCTAAGGCTTCATTTTTCATACCACCTTAAATGTTTTTTTACAGGTGTTTCTGCCTTTCCATTAATAAAATAAAAAGACATTGTGTGTGTAACTACCCCGACACAACATCTGAATCATTAAAGTCCTAGCTCCCCACCTTGATTTTATGATCAGCTAGCATTTAATCATGAAGAGATACACGGTTCTTGGTACTAATGGTTGTTGTCATATTCTATCAATATTCAAATCTGATTAGCTCTGCATTGGTGGTTGTTACTTTTTATAAATCCTCTTCTCGGGCTTGCTCCTATTTGGTCTATCTGGGCTGCTTCTAAGTCTTTGTGTCTTGAAATACCATGTCCCAAAGGCCTAAGTTAGCCATAAGTCCTTGTAGTCTGAAGTCCTGAGGTGGACTGAAGTCCCGGATACCCATAATCCCAAACTGATGGCCTAAAGTTCCAAATAATATTAATAGTTTCGGCTGCTACAGTACCATAAAGTACCTACTACAGTACTGTTATAGTAACCAAGAAATTCACCTTCACCCAGATTTGTTCTTGGATCTTTAGAATGCCAAGAAAGAGCCTATACCATTCATGTACAGACTCATTGACACGTACACACACACACACACTATAACACCCCAATTTTATATCAAATATTTTTTTAAATAATTCAAATTCTTCAATAGCTTACGTTTCACGCAATCATGAGTTTAAATGAACCACAAGATTACTTTGGTATAAAATAACCACTATAACCTATTAGTTATGTTAGTAGGAATAAATATAACTAACATATGAAAAATTTAACATGAATTCTTCTGCTGCCAATTTTTTATGAAAAATATTAACCAATTAAATGTAAAAGAAATATTTTTATATTTGTATTAATAACTTAAGTGAATTGAAATTAGTAAATTAAAATAATGATATATATATATATGTTATAAATTTAATAAAATATTTTTTATATCCATCCAATAGATATTTTATTCATAGGGTATGAATAAGCCCTATTTTATGAATAAAAACCTATATTTTTCAAAAGGGTAATTTTACTACCTTTTAATGGAGAACCCTTTTGAAATTAAAATTTTGACACATTAATAATTATTATATGAAAACATAAACTTCTTTTTTTTAATAGATATATAAAATTTTACTTTGGATAAATTTTTTATATTTTTTCTGATAACCTTCAGGTTTTGATGAATAGAAAAAATAGACTAAATTTTAATTGAAAATAATTTTTCCCATAGAAATAATTTTTAAGGTTAAATTATATTATTGAATGTTTTAAAAGTATAAATAGAATATATTTTTATCATTTAATATAATTTAGGTCATTTTTAATAATTTTATATTAAATTCAGATGTAAAAATATTTCAATCTTTTGTAATGTTTTAACTTTTAAAACTTGTTTTCTCTTTCGGACAATGAGATGAATTTTTAATAATTACAAAAATTTATGTATTTTGAATTTTTAAGAGTTTATTCCATATTTATAATTAGTAGGTCCAAAATATGTAAATATATTTATTTTATTTTTGGGCATTATGAATAATAACTTTGATAGTTTTTATTAATACGGTAAAAGGGTAAATTGGGTAATTAAGGATAAAACTAATGTTATAAAATTATCCTAACACTTATCATAATATCATTGGATGTTTGTTTTTGACCTAAATCATTCTTGAGTCGAAATGGTATCCTTTGGAAGCTACTTCGATGAGATTAAGACATTTATTTTATTTTATTTGAAGAAAAGTTAAATATTTCTTACTTAAATTTTAATAACTATATCTTTTTTAATATAAGGTTATACAGAATATAAATTCAATAATAAATACTTATTTGAAATAAAATAGGTTTTTATTTATCATGGAAATTTATTTGTAATTTTTAATAAATAAATAATTACCTTAATAGCTTATACATTAATAATGCAGAAATTATTTAATTGATGAGAAATCAATAAAATAATTTTTATTAATATGATAATAACCATTAAAAGATAATAACACTAGAAAAATATTATTTTTTGAGTATATCTCGACCATATTCATCCAAGGGTCGAGTTATTGGCTATTTGGAGTCATATGTAAAAGATCATAACACTTATAGTATTTTATTTAACATGATATTAAAGTTGTCACATTCATATTTTAATAAATATAACATTTTTAATGTAGGGTTTTTTCAGAAGATATATTATACTATAAGAATTATTATGAAATATATAGTATTTATAATCATCGTATTATTTTATCTTTAATTTTCATTCAAAAAATAAGGATGTTAAATAATTATGAAAAACTAATGTTGTGATTATTTTATTAATAGAGATAATAAATAAATGTTATTAAAAATATTAAAATAAATATAATGTTGGATAATTAGTATATCCAATTAATTTAATATATTAACTTACCTCTTATGAATATAATAAAATATTTGGTTCGAAGTTTAGTTTTTATATTTAAATTTTTAATAATCAATTAATTGTATAGTATCAAAACTCACATAATGGATTGTTTATCAAAATAATGTAGTATTAATTTATTTAAAAATCACAAAACATTTTTAAAAAATATATAAAAATTATTAAATGGTTTAAATTATTCATTTATGGTCTAAATGATATCAAATAAGTAAATATTTCTCCCTTTTAATATTGAAATATTTGTTACCATAATTAAAATTAAATAGAATAACTAAGTGTTAAATGAAAATGATAAGGTTTAAATGGACATAAAAACATATCTAAAAAATATTTTCTGATGATATTAAAACCTTATATAATCTCATCTTATAAACTAAGACAAATTTTTAGTTTTTGGATTTGGTTTTAATTTATTATAAATTAATATTTTTAGAAATTCCAAAGGTTCCCAAAACCTCAACTATAAAAGGGAACCTCCTCTCTCATTTATTAATAACTAGTTGAGCCTTAAAGTTAATCCATACCCTACCCATTTCCCTTATAAAATTCCCTAGTCACATTCTATATGTCCTGGTATTCTCAAAATACCAACTTTAGTGCCTTTAAGAAGAGATCTAGAGGGATCTCGCTGAAGAAGAGGTAATATCATTTTCCAACTCTCTCAAGATAGTTTCTTCTTATACTTCATATTACTTTGTTGTTTCCATTATTAAGTAAAAAATATTGTATAATATATTTACTTAGATGTTTTTATTGTTATGAAACAATCATATCCCTACTTCTATCCATCCTATGAAAAATGAAATCATCACGCGTGCGTACGTACGGTTTACCATCTTCACACTGTGATGTAATCTGTTTTTCACCACCACTTTACTTGGATGGGTATAATTATAGAAATAATAACTACATATGGTTATTATATAAATATATTTATTCTATAACAATATATATACCATCCACTTCCATACCATTTTAAAATTAAAGGAATGATATCATCGCTCGTGTGTACGTACGACCTACCGTCTCCATGATGTGATGTGATTCATTCTAAAATATATACATTAAAGAATGAATTTATAAATTTTTATAATGAATAAATATGATATATATTATATTAATATCATTGTATAAGTGATATAATTATAACCTATGAAGAAGAATCGAAACTTATTCAATAAAACATGCATAATAAAAGGGATCCATTTATACCCAAATAACGAGTAATAATGAAATGTTATTAACAAAATAAAGATAATATTATCATATATGATATCATAAAAATTACTATTATTATTGAATAATTCAATGAAATTATTTAAATCATTATACAGGATGTTTAGATACATACAAAGGATATCGGACCTATTGTAAAGGGTAATTTCACAATCTCATTATTATCTGAGTTTGTTTATATATAAGTATTTACTATAGTATATTTATCATCCATGTCCATTTTTCTTAAATATTTAATATTATTTCAATTCTTATAAAAAAATTTAAAGTCAATTTTACCCATTAATGTATTTTTATTAAACGGTATGAAAGTAATGTTGTAACATTTTTCGATACAAGGTACTTTTGACTTATCTAGAAAAAGTACGAGAAGAATGCTTTATTTTAACTTATATTCCATGAATAGTTTTTATGTTTTCATAATAAAATTTATATTAATATTCATTTACAATATTTAAAGGTTGTTTTCAAAAAAAAATCTTTTGAAATTTTGTGGCATTTTGAGAAGAAAAAATGTTTTTGAAGAAGAATGGATATTTTCCTCAAGAATTAATTCCAAGTGTTCTATCAGAATTATTTTCCTTCAAAGATAGAATTTTTGATAGTGTTGGGTTTCAAGAAGAATATCCCTATTATTACTATGTTTTATTAGGTTTATAATGTAATTCTATTTATGAAATCTATTGGTTTTCTATGGATTATGTTATAATGGAATGACGTTTAAGAAACCCATTTTATATCTCATGAGATAGATAGGGATGGAACGGGAAATGATCTCAGTTTAGTAAAACAGGGCAAGAAAAATGAGTGATCTCAGTTCAATAATGGACTTTTTTGTTATGATGGTCTTAGAAATGAGCCTTTACTAATATAAAATTAGTTTATATGCTTATTTTTATGCCATAAAATTGCATTTCCTATGTTATTACTTTTGGGTTTACATTCACTGATTCTTATGAAATTTTATGATTTATCCCATGGCATGATATCACTATCTTTCATATATGGGATAATATTTTCAAATTTTATGTTCTTATGTGTTATTATTATGAAATGATTGATATCTCCCTATTTACCCTTACTGAGCATCTGATCTCTCCCTTTCTTATGTTTCTTTTCCATGGGTTTTGAAGAAGAGTATTAGTAATATATGTCAAAAATGGGTCTAGATATGAAGGAATAAGTGGGATAAAATGTAGATGGATTATGAACAATTTGTTTATGTTTCTCAATTTCTAGATACATTGTACATATATAGTCCTTTCATGGATTTGTTATAATTTTTAATGGATATTATTTAATTTTGAAGTAATATCATTTTATGTAAAGTATGGGTCATTATAATTGGTATCAGAGTATAGTTAACATTTGGAAATTAGAATGATAAAAACATCGTAAAAACCTAAGTATATGTCGAAGTATATGATATTATCCTAGTGTTTTAGAAATGATCATGAATAACCTAAGATAAAACCTAAAATTTCCTAAATTAAAATTTTATTCTTTATTATTATTTTTTTCCACTATGACTAGTGTTTCTCGTAATATACTTCTTGGTTTTAGTCAATGGATAGATCTCTAAGGAACTATGTTAATACTGAATACGATGGGTGATGTAATGATTTTCCTCCTAAGAAACCGAATGTTATTGGAGATGGAATGAAAAACCTTTCTTATGCTCACAAAACTTTCTGAATATATGAATCATGCAGGACTTCCAAATAAACAAAGAATGGAACAACATTATGTTGATTCCTTCATGAGGAAACATCCACTTTATTTCAGTGGGCCTTTTGATCCACTAATGGATGAACAATGGATTAGTACCACTGAAAATGATATTTTTAGTTCTCCAATGTTTAGAACATGATAAATTCATCTTGGTAGTCTATCATTTGAAAGGTGAAGCTGATCAATAGTGAAATATTATCAATAATATGCGGTAAATAGGTGAAATTAAATCCATGGAATGGGATGAGTTCCAGATCTTATTTTTCAATAAGTACTCTCCTTGTATTCTTTGAAAAAATATGGAGGATTTTTTTGAACTTAATAAAATAAATGATGAATCTGTTGGTACCTATGAATAAAATCGTATAAGACTTTCAAGGTATGCTTCTATAATTATTATCCAACCTAAGAGTAAAATTGATCGACTCTTTTGTGGATTAAAACCAATTATCTTAATGGAATTACCATAAGGGACTTCAATAGCTATGAGGAAATCGTTCGATGTGCTGTCAAGGTTGAGATAGATATTAGAGTAACCCATCAGTCCTATGGGTTTGATAAGAAGAGAAAAATGTAACTCAAGGAAAAATCTAAATACCACGCTAAAATGAAGATGAGTTTTCTCTTATGCTCAATGTGTGGAAAGAATCATAGAGGAAATTATCTTAAAAGAAACTAGAAAATGTTTTAAGTGTGGGAGAAAATTTCATCAGGCATTTGAATGCTGAAGTGATGGAAAAAAGGTGTCTAGTGATGTGAATAGATAAAAGGTTACACATAATGCACCTAATACACTTAAATGATACAAGTGAAAGGTAATGGGCCATTATTCTAACCAATTACTTAAACCAAGGGTTATCAATGTTGATCGACATCTGCAAACTCGTAATTCAAAAGACAAAGGAAAGTCACATGCGATCACTATCAGTGATGTGGAGTAAAATAATGATGTGTTCAAAGGTTCACATACCATCCACTCTAAAGTATATAATGTTTTATTTGATTATGGATACACCCACTATTTTATTTTAGAATAATTTTCTATTGGTATCATTGTATTACCTCAACAATTAGATGTTGAGTTAGCTGTGACAACTCCTAATGCATAATGGTCGCATCAAAAGTTTATAATTCTTCTCTAGTTGAACTTTGTGTGAAAGTGATTCCAGAAAATCTTGTGATCCTTCTTTTAGTGGAATTTTATGTGATTATTAGCAAGTATTGGATTTCTCTATATGGATCTTATTTAAATTTCCAAGTAAGGGAAGTCACATTTCATATTTCCGATCAATCTATGATCATATATAGTTGCAAGGATAGTATGACCTTCCAGTAGAAATTTCTTCAACATTATGGGTCTTGATTCCTATAAATGAAGGTTATATATCTCAAATGTCTGGGTAGAAACTCACCATTAATAATAAACCTATTGTATGAGAATTTTTATATGTCTTTATAGAAGAATTTACAGGTCTTCCACCGAATCGTGAAGTTGAGTTTTCAATAGAACTCATATCGGGTGCTATGCCTATTTTAAAAACACCATATAGAATGGCCCCAACTAAGTTGTAGGAATTGAAGAATAAATTGCAAGATAATATTGACAAGGGATTTTTATGTCCTAGAGAATCACCTTAGGGTGCACATGTTTTATTTGTTAAGAAGAAAGATTGATCAATGAGACTATGCATTGATTATTGAGAACTTAATAAGATCAATATCAAGAAAAAATATCCTCTTCCCCACATTTATGACTTATTCAACCAACTATGTGAAGATAAATACTTTTCCAAGATTGATCTTCATTCAGGATATCATCAATTAAGGTTCAATAAGGAGGATATAATAAATATTACATTCCGTACAATTTATGGACACTATGAATTTATAGTTATGCCTTTTGTTCTTACTAATTCCCCCACTATATTTATGGAACTAATTAATAGATTATTTAGAGACTATCTTGATCAGTTTGGGATATTATTTATATATGATATTATTGAATATTCAAAAATTAAGTAAGAGCATAAATATCACTTGATAATTATACTAAAGACCCTGAGAAAGGAGAAGATTTATGAAAAATTTACCAAATGTAAATTTTGGCTACAGAAAGTTTCATTTTTGTGTCACATAATCTCAATGGAGGGGATATATGTGGATCCAAAAAAATAGAAGTTATTTAATGTTGGAATAGACCAAAAATGGTTTCCAAAATATGAATTTTTCTTGGTTTGGATGGATATTATCGACATTTTTTGAAAGATTTTTCATGACTATAAAATCCATTCACCAAGTTGAATCGGCAAGGAGTTAAGTTTGTGTGGATAGGGGAATGTGAAGAGAATTTCAAATATATAAAAATAAGGTTATCTAGTTAACCTATACTCACATTGCCTTATAGTAAATAAAGTTTTATGATCTAAAGCAATGCATCCAAGAATGGGATGGTATGTGTTCACATGAAAAATCATATGGTGATAGCTTATGCCTCCCAAAAATTGAATATTCATGAGAAAAATTACACAACTCGTGATTTTTAGTTATTTGTGGTAATATTTATATTAAATATATATAGGTATTATATTTATAGTGAAAGGTGTGATATTTATACTAATCATAAATTTTTAAATTATATTTTCACACAAAATGAGTAGAATATGCATCAAATAAGATGGTTGGATTTGATTAAAGATTACGACTTCTCAATACATTACCACCCTAGGAAATAAAATAAGGAGAAAGATGCTTTGAGTTAAAAGGACCATGCTAGACTATCCATGATTAAGATCATAAAAGACCCAATATTTATGGATTTGTGAAGGATGGATCTTGAAATTTTAAAAGAAGGGGAGAAATCCTATTTTTTCAAATGAATGTTCTACCATATATACAAGTGAAGATTAAGGAGGCACAGAAGGAAGATATAGAGCTATGAAATAAGGTGAGAAATTTTCCTAAATTAAACCCTGGATGTGATGTAATAATAAGGTTCAGGAACTATGTTTGTATTCCTCCCATACTAGAATTTAGGAAGGATTTCTTGGAAGAGGCTCATAGTTATTCATTATCTATTCATCCTAGAAGAAAAATTATGTACAGGGACCTAAAAGAGTATTTATGGTGGGATGAAATAAAAAGAGATTTTGATAAATATTTCTCTCATTGTTTGGTTTGTTAGCAAGTTACGGCTGAGAAATAGAAGTCTAAATGGATGTTACAACCATTACCCATACCATAATGGAAATGGGAAAACATCATTATGGAATTTTTCTTCAAACTTCCAAAAGCATCTTAAGTTTATAATGCTATATTGGTTATAGTTGATCACCTTACTAAGTCAGAAAACTTGATTTCTATTAGAGAGTATTTCTATCTTGATCAGTTTTCTAGGATATATATAAAGTAAGTGGTAATATTGTATAAAGTACCACTTTACATTATATCTAATCATGATTCTAGGTTTACCTTGAATTTTGAGAGAATTATTCAATATGATATGAATAAAAAGTTAAGTTTGATCACTGATTATCATTCACAGATATATGGTCAGTCAAAGATGACAATTCAAACTATAGAAGACATATTGAGAGCTTTCTTTATATATTTCAATGGTGGTTGGGATCAAAACCTATATTTGGTGTAATTTTTTTACAATAATATATTTCACTCTAGTATTCAGATGGATTATTATGAATCCCTTTATAGAAAGAAGTACAGAACTCCAAATTTCTGGGATGAAGTTGGGGAATTAAATCTATTAGGACCTGATATTGTTGATGAAATGGAAGAGAAGGTCAGGTCTATACAATAACACATAAGAGCAACTCACAGTCGAAAAAAAAAATTTATACTAACAACCGAAGAAAAGACTTAAAGTTTGAAGTGGTTGATAAGGTGTTTCTATGAATATATCCCTAGAAGAGAGTAATGAGATTTTGAAAGAATGAAAAGCTAATCCCTAGCTATATCGATCCTCTTGAAATTCTGGATCATTTTGGGAATGTAGCTTATTGATTGGCGCTACCACTGAATATCTATCAATTTCATGATGTGTTTCATGTATCTCTCCTGATAAATTACATAACATATCCTTCACATTTACTAAAATCATAACTTCTATTGATAGATAAATATCTTTCTTATTAAGAACAACCGATATAGATTCTGGATCATATCGTAAAAGTTCCAAAAAACAAGACCACTCACGTGGTTAAAGTTTTATGGTGGAACCACCATTTTGAGAAAACTATGTGGGAACTTGATGATGTGATGAGGTATAGGTATCCTCATCTTTTTTTATCCAAGTTATGAATTTTAAGGGTAAAATTTAGTTTAATGGGGTAGAATATAACACCCTGATGTTTTTATAAAGTATTTTCTTTAAATAATTTTAAATCTTCAATAGGTTACATTGCACACAATCAGGAGTTTAAACAAACCATGAGATTTTTATTAGTATTAAATGAAAATTATAATCTATTTGTTAAGTTAGTGGGAATAAATATCATTAACTAATGAAAATTTAGGGTGAATTCTTTGGCTACCAATTATTTATGAAAAATATAAACCAATTAAATGTAAAGGAAATATTTATATTTTTGTATTAATAAATTAATTAAATTAAAATTACTAAATGAATTTAATGATATATATGTGTTATATATTTAATGAAATATTTTTTATATTTATACAATAGATATTTTAGTCATACGGTGTGAATAAACCCTATTTTATGTATAAAAACCTGTATTTTTCAAAAGGAAAATTTTACTGCCTTTTAATGGTGAACCCTTTTTAAATTAAAATTTTTACACATTAATAATTTTTATATGTCAACATAAACTTAATATTTTGAATTAAGATATAAAAATTTACTTTGGATTAATTTTTGATATTTTTCTCATAACTTTTGTAGAGACCCGTATCCTGACGTACATGGACATTACATTACTTTTGCGGAATACTTATTACATAACAAAAACACACACACAAGGACCGTAATAGTTTAGTGTCTTTGGAAACTCGGAATATAATCTTCTAATCGTGGTGAAAGATCTTCAAAATATCCCATAAAGATCTTCCTTTTTTTTACCTAAAACCTATCTTTATATCCTGGGGAAAGGAAAACATAAAAGGGTGAGCTCAAATGCTCAGTAAGGGTAAACAAAAGAAATATCAATCACATCATATACATAAGCACATACTTTTGGAAATCTTAACCTACAAAAGAGATCATAATTTCATAACATGGGATAAATCATGGCAGTGAAATGTAGTCACAATAATCATAACTTAAAAAATGAAACTTTGTGGCATACACATATAATCATAGAGAATCATATCTTATTAGTCAATACTCATTTCCAAGACTATCTTAGTGGACAAAGTCCCTTTCTGAACCGAGTCACCCTTGTTTCAGTCCTGTTTCACTGAACTGGTATAACCTACCATTCCAGCCATGTCTATCTCATGAGATATAAAATCTTTACCCACTGCATTGGAGGGATATATAGGTCCCAGCCATCTCATAATGATACCATTCTTATGTGTGCCACAAAATCATAAATCATACATCATTGCATAACCCATGTAATAAAAATGGGATTCTTAAACAACATGACATCATAAAACAATTCATATAAGATAAAGGAATTCATAAAAATAATTCCATCACAACATAATCAAATCAATGTAATAATAGGGATAGAAACAGAACCCTATATTATCTTAGATGGAAAATAATTTTGATAAAACACTTGAACTCCATTCTTGAGGAAAATATCCTTTCTACTTAAAAAACACTTTTCCTTTCTTAACATGTCATAAAATTATAAACTAAAATAATTTGATTAAAAATAAACTTGAAAACTTTTAAAGGAAGCTTCTTGGAAATAATGTTTTAAAAATCCATTCATGTCTTATAAGTTTAAAAAACATTCTTCTCGTACTTTTGTCAGAAAAGTCAAAAAGTACCTCGTACGAAAAATGACAAAAGATTCCTTTCATATCTTTTACTAAAAACTCACCGAAGGGTAAAATTGGATTTAAACAATTGTAGGAGGATGGAAATAATATTACATATCGAGTAAACATGTATGTGGATGATAAAATACACCCCATTAAATTTCAAAGTATAAACAATCTCAGATAAAAATGAGATTGTGATATTTCCCTTACCTTAGATCCGATTTGCTTTGTAAGTGTCTGAACCTCCTGTATAATGATTTAAATAATGTCATTGACTTATTACAGAATCATATTAATTGTTATTATATCATATATGGTTCACTTATTACTTTATATTACCCGTTCTTTTGTAAATTCATGTTAAAGTAGCGTTTTGGGTAAAATCGTCTCATTTGTCGTTCGTGTTTTAACTTGTAATTATTCATATGATTAATTAGATCATTATTACTTAATTATATAATATAAAACATGATTTATATATAATATATATTCAGAATATACATATATTTAATGGATTGATAAATGGAAATAAATACACCGTTCATGGAGATGGTAGGCCGTACGTACGCATGAACGCTATTTTCGTTTCCTTATTGAATTGAGTGGAATTAAGTAGATGACATACATATATATACACATAAATCCAGTAGCTTTATAATGTCATATATTTCATTATTATTGCTTATATATACTTTATAATCATTCTGAAATGGTTAACATGGAGAATGAATCTCATCGCGTTGTGGAGACGGTAGTCCGTACGTACGCACGAGCGATGATATCATTTCCATAATTATTGAATTGAATTGGAGTGGATGATACAATATATCAGAATCATTATGATGTTATAATAACTATGTATAGTTATTATTTACACCATAATACCCATCCATGTAAGGTGTTGGTGGAAAAACAGATTACACCACGGCGTGGAGACGGTATTCCGTAAGTACGCACGCGCGGTGATTTTGTTTTCCGTAGGATGGATAGATGGTGAAATAGGGTTGTTTCATAATTATAATAACATATCAGTATATGAGTGATACTGATGTTATTACTTCATAATTAAACAACCTAATAAGAATAAGTGGAAGAAGAAATAAAGTTGAAAGAATCGGTAACGGAAATTACCTCTTCTTTGAAGCACCTCTTTGAGACCTTCTCTTAGGGCACTAAAATTGGTCTTTGAGGAAGACCAGAACCTCTAGGATGTTTCTAGGTAAGTGGAGAGGATAATTTGGCCGGGTTTGGCCGAGCTTGAAGGCTCAAAGTTGTGTGAGGAAGAGAGGGAGGAGGTTCCCTTTTATAAGGGAGGAGAGGGGCACCTTTGGAATTCTAAAAAATATTAATTTATAATAAATCTAAACCCACTTAAAAACCACCAAAAATGACTCATATTCAAAGATTATATGAGATAGGGTTATAATATCATCAAAAAATCAAATTTAGACATGTTTGGATCTTATTTTAAACCTTATCATTTTGATTTATCCTTATTTATTCTATTTAAGTTTATTTGTGGTAATAAAATTCTAAATTTTAAATTATAACAAATAATTACTTATTTGTTGTTAATTTTCCATAATTGTTTAATTTATAACATTATAGACCATATAAATTTAAATTTATAATTTTTAAATATTTTTGTGATTTTTAAACAATTTTATAATATGTTATTTTTATAAAATAACAATAGTGTCAATTTTGACACTATTCATTTATTTGAATTTAAATAAAATATATACAGAAGATATGTTCAAAATAAAATCTCTAATATATTAATAAAAAGTCATATGTATCTATAAAATTAGTGGATCACATTAAATAGTTCATATAATATTTATTTTATTATTTTTGAAACCATTTATTTGGTTTATCTCTTAATAAAATAATTACTACATCATTTTTGTATAATTATTTAATATACTTATTTGTTGTATAAAAATTTAAAATAAAATCCTATGATGAAGATAAATATATTACCTTTCACAATAATACTTGTACTCGAATTTATCATCTTAAAATCACAATATGTAAATTGTTATATTTATTAAATTATGAAGGTGACAACTTTGGAATCATTTAAAATAAAATAATATAAGTGTCATAATTGCTTGTATAAGACTCCAAATGGTCAAATATTCGACCATTGGATGATTATAGTTTAAATTTACATGACCAATAAGTTTTTGTCAGGGTTTTGTGTCTTTTATGGTCACTATTAGTTTAATAAAAACTATATTCTTAATTTTTCACTAGATAAATAATTTTTGCATCACTATTGTGTCACAATTAATGATAATTATTTAATCCCAAAAAATTCTAGATAAATTCTCATGATGTAGATAATTTTTTTATCTTTCTAGAGACTATTCATTTTCGAAGTTTTATTATTTTTATCACTAAGTTAAAATTATTATACGTATAAGATTTAAGAAAGTGACATGTTGTCACTTTCTTTGGTTTTAATAATAATTAAATTATTTTCATTGTAAAAAGTCCATAAAATGAATCTAATCTGACCCTTAGTTTATATGGTTTTACTTTTAGCTGTCAAATAGAATTTTGGCATGTGTTAGGGTAATTTTATAATATTATATTTACCCGTAATTGCCTGATTTACCTTTAACTATGGTAAATAAAATTTACCGTAGTTACTATTCATAATTCCCAAAAATAAAAAGTAGCTTATTAACATAATTTGGACCCACTTATTCCAAATATGGAATCCATTTTTCCAAATTCAATACACAAAAGATGCAGAAATTAAATTAAAATTAATCTCGTTGTCGAAAGAAAACGGGTTTTTCTTTAAAACATTGCAAAAGATTGAATTGATTTAACCTACGAATTCAAGGTAAAATCAATGCTAATGACATACATTATATTAAATGGTAAAAATATATTCTATTTATACTTTAAAACCATTCAATATTATAATTTAACCACATAATATATTACGATGAAAAAGTTGTTTTTAATTAAAATATAGTGTGTTTTTACTATTCATTAAAATATGAAAGTTATCAGAAAAATATCAAAACTTTATCTAATGTAAATTTTTATATCCTGATTCAAAAGAAGAATTTTATTTTGTCAAATTGAACATATAAACATTTCAAAAACTAGATTTAAAGTGGGTGCGCCATCAAAAGGCGGCAAAACTGCATTTTTTTAAAAATACTTATTTTACCTGAAAAATTTATTTTGTTCTTATACCATGTTCTAGAAATGTGTAAGATGAATAATAATGTTATAAAATTCAAAATTTAGTTAACACTATTCATAACGGCTAGTTCATGACAATATTATAATAATATATCGTTGTTTATTAAAACCCAGTATTGCACACAACACACGCTATCGAGGAAGGTCGCGATTGCATGTAATGCAAGCCAAGTCAGGGTTGCGTGTTTTGAAAGAATCCTTTGTTGTTTCGTATAACAGAATCCAACCATATTTCATTTATACATTGAATATATATATACTCAATGTTGCGTAGAATAACTATTATCAAAATTGTGTGTAACACGATCCAAGAATAGTGTTGCGTATACTGCAAGCTAATACGGAGTTGCGTATAGCACAAGGTAATATTGGTGTAGAATACAACACAAGACATTAATGAAATTAAAAGAATATTTTTCATAAAATCTCGGGGTGTTACATTCTACCCCCCTTAAAATTAATTTCTCCCTCGAAATTCGTCGGGGTTATAAATGGTTTACTACTCGAAAGTTTGTTTAATAGAAACTCACATCGTAAAAAGGAATACCAAAACCAATCTTTAAAAACAAAAGAATGAAACGTAACGGTTACCCAAATACACTAATCACTGGGTTTCCACATAGGTGAAAATATGGATATGGAAGAGAAATCTAACCATCATGTTCTGATGGAGAGTGGTAGAGAACATGGCTATGGAAAAGCTAGAAATCACAAAGCCATAAATTTGTGATGATCTAAGGTACCATCTGATTCATCAGATATAAGAGCACTAAGACAACATTTTTGGTTTTCAAGATCATTTCCCTAAATTTCATGAAATTGGAATTAGAAGAAATACTTTTGTGATTTTGGTATAGTCTCATCGTTTGTCTTTCTTTGGACAATTTCCACTTCATCTCTTAAAAAAATTAAGTTGAATTTGTCATTCATGATGTGTTAGCATATCATGTGATAGAATGATGGGTCATTCCATCTCTTTCAAACAAAAGGTTAGCAAAAGTTATAAGCCCATATTATGGTTAATCGTATATGGTTCCAAAAATGAACTTATACTTCATATATCATACCGCTTAATAAAATATAACTAGTTTCTACTAAAAAGGGACTTCCTATAGGCCAGTGGTAGGCGATAAAGGCCAGTCGCACTTCGGTTGTGGGTTCGATTCCCATAGCCTTGTCTGATGCGATGGGTTGTCGCCCGTCCTGCAGGTTGTCCTTTTTCTAAAGCTATATTACTATAACATCCCATCAATAATATCGAAAAAAACGTTTTATCCTAACTTAGGTCCAACATAATAACATATCAGTATATGAGTGATACTGATGTTATTACTTCATAATGAAACAACCTAAGAAGAAGAAGTGGAAGAAGAAATAAAGTTGAAAGAATCGGTAACGGAAATTACCTCTTCTTTGAAGCACCTCTTTGAGACCTCCTCTTAGGGCACTAAAATTGGTCTTTGAGGAAGACCAGAACCTCTAGGATGTTTCTAGGGAAGTGTAGAGGAGAATTTTGCAGGGGTTGGCCGAGCTTGAAGGCTCAATGTTGTGTGAGGAAGAGAGGGAGGAGGTTCCCTTTTATAAGGGAGGAGAGGGGCACTTTTGGAATTCTTAAAAATATTAATTTATAATAAATCTAACCCCACTTAAAAACTGCCGAAAATGACTCATATTCGAAGATTAGACGAGATAGGGTTGTAATCCCATCAAAAAATTAAATTTAGACATGTTTGGATCTTATTTTAAACCTTATCATTTTGATTTATCCTTATTTATTCTATTTAAGTTTATTTGTGGTAATAAAATTCTAAATTTTAAATTATAAAAAATAATTACTTATTTGTTGTGAATTTTCCATAATTGTTTAATTTATAAAATTATAGACCATATAAATTTAAATTTATAATTTTTAAATATTTTTGTGATTTTTAAACAATTTTATAATATGTTATTTTTATAAAATAACAATAGTGTCAATTTTTACACTATTAATTTATTTGAATTTAAATAAAATATATACACAAGATATGTTCGAACTAAAAGATTTAATATATTAATAAAAGGTCATATGTGTCTATAAAATTAGTGGATCACATTAAATAGTTCATATAATATTTATTTTATTATTTTTAAAACCATTTATTTGGTTTATCTCTTAATAAAATAATTACTACATCATTTTTGTATAATTATTTAATATACTTATTTGTTGCATAAAAATTTAAAATAAAATCCTATGATGAAGATAAATATATTACCTTTCACAATAATACTTTTAATCGAATTTATCATCTTAAAATCACAATATTTAAATTGTTATATTTATTAAATTATGAAGGTGACAACTTTGGCATCATTTAAAATAAAATAATATAAGTGTCATAATTGATTGTATAAGACTTAAAATGGTCAAATATTCGACCATTGGATGATTATAGTTTAAATTTACATGACCAATAAGTTTTGGTCAGGGTTTTGTGCCTTTTATGGTCACTATTAGTTTAATAAAAACTATATTCTTAATTTTTCACTAGATAAATAATTTCTGCATCACTATTGTGTCACAATTAATGATAATTATTTAATCCCAAAAAATTCTAGATAAATTCTCATGATGTAGATAATTTTGTTATCTTTCTGGAGACTATTCATTTTCGAAGTTTTATGATTTTTCTCACTAAGTTAAAATTATTATACTTATAAGATTTAAGAAAGTGACATGTTGTCACTTTCTTTGGTTTTAATAATAATTAAATTATTTTCATTGTCAAAAGTCCATAAAATGAATCTAATCTGACCCTTAGTTGATATGGTTTTACTTTTATCCGTCAAATAGAATTTTTTCATGTGTTAGGGTAATTTTATAATAATATATTTACCCGTAATTACCCGATTTACCTTTAACTATGGTAAATAAAATTTACCGTAGTTACTATTCATAATTCCCAAAAATAAAAAGTAGCTTATTAACATAATTTGGACCCACTGATTCCAAATATGCAATCCATTTTTCCAAATTCAATACACAAAAGATGCAGAAATTAAATTAAAATTAATCCCGTTGTCGAAAGAAAACGGGTTTTTCTTTAAAACATTGCAAAAGATTGAATTGATTTTACCTACGAATTCAAGGTAAAATCAATGCTAATGACATACATTATATTAAATGGTAAAAATATATTCTATTTATACTTTAAAACCATTCAATATTATAATTTAACCACATAAGATATTACGATGAAAAAAGTTGTTTTTAATTAAAATATAGCGTGTTTTTACTATTCATTAAAATATGAAAGTTATCGGAAAAATATCAAAACTTTATCTAATGTAAATTTTTATATCCTGATTCAAAAGAAGAATTTTATTTTGTCAAATTGAACATATAAACATGTCAAAAACTAGATTTAAAGTGGGTGCGCCATCAAAAGGTGGCAAAACTGCATTTTTTGAAAAATACTTATTTTACCCAAAAAATTTATTTTGTTCTTATACCATGTTTTAGAAATATGTAAGATGAATAATAATTTTATAAAATTCAAAATTTAGTTAACACTATTCATAACGGCTAGTTCATGACAATATTATAATAATATATCGTTTTTTATTAAAACCCAGTATTGCACACAACACACGCTATCGAGGAAGGTCGCGATTGCGTGTAATGCAAGCCAAGTCAGGGTTGCGTGTTGTGAAAGAATCCTCCGTTGTTTCATATAACAGAATCCAACCATATTTCATATATACATTGAATATATAGATACTCAATTTTGCGTAGAATAACTATTATCAAAATTGTGTGTAACACGATCCAAGAATAGTGTTGCGTATACTGCAAGCTAATACGGTGTTGTGTATAGCACAAGGTAATCTTGGTGTCGAATACAACACAAGACATTAATGAAATTAAAAGAATATTTTTCATAAAATCCCGGGGTGTTACAACTTTCAAGTTTTGATGAATAGTAAAAAAATACTAAATTTTAATTGAAAAAAACTTTTCTCATCGAAATATTTTTTATAATTAAATTATATTATTGAATTATTTTAAAGTATAAATAGAATATATTTTTATTAGTTAACATAATTTATTTCATTTTCATTCAATTTACATTTAATTCATATGTAAAAACATTTAAATCTTTTGTAACCTTTTAACTTTTAAAACTCGTTTTCTCTTTCCAATAATGAGATGAATTTTAAATTAATTACTGAAACTTATATGTTTTTAATATTAAAAAATGGATTCCATATTTTTAATAAGTAGTTCCAAATTATTTAAATACCTTTATTTTATTTGTGGGTATTAAGAAGAGTAACTTTAGTAATTTTTATTAATACGATAAAAGCGTAAATCTGGTAATTAAGGGTAAAACTAATGTTATAAAATTACCCTAATTCTTGTAATAATATCATTGGATGGTTTTTTTACCTAAATAATTTTTGGGTCAAAATGGTATCCTTTTGAATCCACTTAGAAGACATTAGAACATTTAATTTATTTTATTTAAAGAAAAGTTAAATATGTCTTACTCGAATTTTAATAAATGTATTTTTTTAATATAAGGTTATACATAAGATAAATTCAACCATAAATACTCATTTGAAATAAAATATTTCTTTCTTTATTGTGGAAATTTATTTTTAATTTTTAAGAAATAAATAATTTCCTTAATATCTTATACATTAATGACGCTGAAATTATTTAATTGATGAGAAATCAATAAAATAATTTTTATTAATTTGATAAAAACCATTAAAAGATAATAACACTTGAATAAATCTTATTTTTTAGTATATCTCGACCATATTCATCCAAGGGTTGAGTTATTGACTATTTAGAGTCTTATGGAAAATATTATGACACTTATAGTATTTTATTTAAAGTGATGTTAAAGTTGTCACATTCATGTTTTAATAAATATAACATTTTCAATGTAGGATTTTTTAAAAGATATATTATACTATAATTATTCTTATGAAATATTGAGTATTTATAATCATCATATTATTTTATTTTTATTTTTTAGTCAAAAAATAAATATGTTAAATAATTATGAAAAAATAATTTTGTGACTATTTGATTAATAGAGATAATAAATAAATGTTATTAAAAATATTATAATAAATATAATTTGGGATAATTAGTATATCCAACTAATTTTCTAGATGGAAATGACCTATTATGAATATAATAAAACATTTGGTTCTAAGTTAACTTTTTATATTTATATTTTCAATAATCAATTAATTGTATAGTATCAAAATTAACACTATTGATTATTTATCAAAATAATGTATTATAAAATAATTTAAAAATCATAAAAAAAATTAAAAATATATAATAATTATTAAATAGTTTAAAAAAAATAAATTATTAATTTTTGATCTAAATGACATCAAATAAATAAATATTTCACCCTTTTAATATTGAAATATTTGTTACCATAGTGAAAATTAAATAGAATAACTTAGTGTTAAATGAAAATGATATGTTTTAAACAGACCTAAAAACATGTCTAAAAATTTTTGGTTGATTATATTATAACCTTATATCATATAATATTCTAAACTAAGACATTTTTTTTAGATGTGGTTTGAATTTATTATAAATTAATATTTTTGGAAATTCCAAAGGTGCCCCCAACCTCAACTATAAAAGGGCACCTCCTCCCTCGTTTCTCCATAACTCATTTAGAATTAAAGTTCATCCATAACCTTCCCATTAATCTTAAAAAATTCCCTAGTCTCATTCTTGAGGTTCTGGTCTTCTCAAAAGACCAATTTTAGTGCCATTAAGAGGAGATCTAGAGGGATCTTGCTGAAGAAGAGGTCATCTCCTTTACGGACTCTCTCAAGATCCTTTCTTCTTCTAATTACTCTTACATTGTTGTTTCCATTATTAAGTAATAAATACAGTATCTCTTATATAATTAGATGTTATTATGGTTATTTAATAACCATATTACACCTTCTATCCATCCTGTGAAAAATGAAATCACCACGCATGCGTTTGTACAGCTTACTGACTCCACTCTATGGTGTAATCTATTTTCCACCACCAATCTACTTGTATGGGTATGATGATAGAAATAATAACTTTATATTATTATTATAACAATATATTTATTATTTAACAATATATATACCATTAACTTCCATACCATTTCATAATTAAAGGAATAATATCATCGCTCGTGCATACATACGGTCTATCGCCTCTATGATGTGATGCGATTCATTCTACAATATATCCCTTAAATCCTGATTAGATAAATGTCTAGAATGAATAAATATTATATATATAATATTAAAATAATTATTTAAATGATATAACTATAACCTATGGAAAATAATCAGAACTTATTTGACAAAACATGCATAAAAATGAAGTCATTTATACCCGAATAACAAGTAATAATGAAATGTTATTAAAAATGGATGTTAATATGATCATTTATGATATCATAAAAATAAATATGATTCTAGAATAATTTAATAAAATTATTTAAATCATTATATATTATGTTCCGATACATACAAAGGATATTAGACCTAAGGTAATGGATAACTTCACAGTCTCATTATTATCTGAGATTATTTATATATAAGTATTTATTGGGGTATATTTATCATCCATATCTATGTTTCATAAATATTTAATATTATTTATATTCTTATAATATTTTTTAAAATCAATTTTACCCATTGGTGAATTTTTTTTAAATGTTATGGAAGGAATCTTTTTTCATTTTTTGATAATAGGTACTTTTGACTTATCCGACAAAAGTACAAGAAAAATATTTTCTTTTAACTTATACGGAATGACTGGTTTTTACATTTTCATAACATTGTATTTTCATAAATCTTAATTTAAAATATTTAAATTTTTTTTCCAAATAAATTATTTTCTTTTTAAATAGTGTGTCCTTTTGGGAAAAGAAAAAAATTTTGAAGAAAAAATGTTATTTTTTGACAAGAATTAATTTCAAGTGTTCTATAAATATTATTTTCTATATAAGATAGAATTATTTAATCGAGTTGTGTTTCAAGTATATTATCCCTATTATTCCTATGTTTTATTATGTTTATAATTTAATGTTATTTATGAAATCCAACTATTTTATATGGATTATGTTATGATGAAATGGTGTTTAAGAAACCAATTTTATTATTTGGGTTATGCTATGATGAATGATTTATGTTTTTGTAGAACACATAATAGTTATTTAATTATGAGATGGGTGGGACCTATATCTCCTCTAATAAATTGGTTAAATATTTATATCTAATGAGATATATAGGGTTTTAATGGGAAATCATCTCGGTTCAGTAAAATATGGGTGGAATGAGGAGTGAGATCGGTTCTATAATGGAGTTTTTCCACTATGATGGTATTAGTGATGAGCCTTGAATAATATGAAATGATTTTATATACTTATGTGTATGCCAAAATACTTTATGTCTTATGTTATGAATTTTTGGATTATGTTCATTTATTCTTATGAACTTTTATGATTTATCCCATGGCATGATATCATGATCTTTCATATGCAGGATAAGATTTTAAAATGCAATGTTCTTATGTGTTATAATTATGATATGATTGATATCTACCTATTTACCCTTACTGGTCATCTAATATCACCCTTTATTATGTTTCTTTTCCCATGTTGTGAATAATATTATTTGTAAGATATGTCAAAAATGGGTCTAGATATAAAGGAATAATCAGGAGACAATGTAGATGTCTTATGAACTAGTTATTTATATTTAATAGTTTATAAAGGAATTATACCTATATGGTCCTGTTGCAACATTGTTATATTTTTTAATCAATATTATTCAATTTTGAAGTAATATCATTGTATGTAAATTATGGAACTTTATAGTTGGTATTAGGGGAAAGGTATAGTTAACCATTGGAAACTAGGATGCGAAAACCTTAGTAAAAACCCTAAGGATATGTCGAAGTATAGGATATAATCCTAGTGTTTTAGAAATGATCATGAATAACCTAGGATAAAACCTAAAAAAATTAAATTGAAATTTTATTCTTTATTATGTGGTTTTCCCACTATGGTTATTGTTGATCATACTATACTTCTTAGTTTTAGTCAATTACTGGAACCCGAAGGAACCGTATTAATGCTGAATACGACGGGTAATGAAATGATTGTCCTCTGGAGCAACTGAATGTTATGGGAGATAGAATGAAAAACCTTATTGCAATTCCCACACAATTTTCTCAAAATATGAATCATTCAGGACTTACTGATGAACAAAGGAGGAAACAACATTATATTGATTCCTTTATGAGGCAACATCCAACTTCCTTCAGTGGTTCTTCTGATCCACTAATGGATTAACAATGGATTAGTACCACTGAAAAGATATGTTTAGTTATCCAATGTTCAGAACAAGATAAATTCATCTTATCATTTTATTATTTGGAAGTTGAATTTGTCTAATGGTGGAATCTTATCAAGAATATGAGGCAAAGAGATGAAATTGAATATATGGAATGGGACTAGTTCAAGAACTTATTTTTTAGTAAGTAATTTCATTTTATTCTTCAAACAAAGACGGAGAAGGAGTTCCTTGAATTTAAGAAAAAAGAAAGATGAATCTGTTTGTACATATGATGAAAATTTTAAAATATTTTCAATGTATTATTCTTAAATAATTATCCAACCTGAGAGTAAAATTGATCAACTCTTTAGTGTCATAAAACCAAGTATTTGAAGGGAATTATACATAAGGGACTTCAATAGCTATGAGGAAATCATTCGATGTTCTCTCAAGGTTCATATGGAGATTAGAGTAACCCATTAGTATCATGGGTTTGATAAGAAGAGAAAATGTAATTCAAGATAAAATTTAAATAACACATATAAAAGAAGATGAGTTTTCCCTTATTTTCAATGTGTGGAAAGAAACATGGAAGAAATTTTTTTAAAGGTAATATCAAATGTTTTAAGTGTGAGAGATAAGGTATTTGGGTATTTGAATGCTGGAGTGATGGAAAAGATGTTTCTAATGATGCGAATAGAGAAAATGATACACATAATGCACCTCCTACACTTAAATTCTACACGTGCAAGGAAATGGATAATGATGATAACCAATTCCATGATCCAAGGGTTATTGAAGATGATCAACTACTGTAAACTATTAAGGACAAAGACAAAGGAAAATCACATGCGATCAGTATCAGCAATGTGGAGTATGATACTGAAGTGTTGAAAGGTTCACTTACCATCCACTCTAAAGTATAAAATGTTTTATTTTATTCTGGATCCACCCACTCCTTTATTTCTGAATAATTTTCTAAGGGTATCATTGTATTACCTCAAAAATTATATGTAGAGTTATTTGTGACAGAACCTAATGGTGCAATGGTCACATCAAAAGTTTATAATTCTTCTCCACTTGAAGTTTATGGTAAATAGCTTCCTAAAAATATTGTGATCCATCTTTTAGTGGAATTTTATTTGATTATTGGAATGTATTAGCTTTCTATATATGGATATCATATCAATTTCCAAGGAAGTTAAGTCATATTTCATATTTTAGATCAATCTATGATCATCTATCGATGCAAGGATGAGTATGAACTTCTAGTGTAAATTTCTTCTATCTTATAGGTCTTGATTCCTATAAATAAAGTTTATTTATCTCAAATGGCTGGGGAGAAACTCACCATTAATAATACACCAATTGTATGGGAATTTTTTTATGACTTTCTGGAATAATTTCTAGGTATTCCACCAAATTGTGAAGTTGAGTTTTCAATAGAACTCATACCGAGTGTTATGCCTACTTCAAATACACCATATAGAATGGACCCAATTGAGTTGTAGGAATTGAAGAATAAATTCCAAAAAAATCTTGAAAATGTATTCATATATCCTATTTTGTCACCTTGGGGTGTGCCTTTTCTATTTTTTAAGAAGAAAGATGGATCAATGAGACTCTACATTGATTATCGAGAACTTAACAATATCACTATCAAGAAAAAATATCATCTTCCCCGCATTTATAACTTATTCAAAAAACTACTCAGAGATCAATACTTTTCCAAGATTTATCTCTATTTAAGATATCATCAATTAAGGTTCAATATGTAATATATACCAAATACGGCCTTCCGTATAAGTTATAGACACTATGATTTTATAGTGATGCCTTTTGGTTTTACTAATTACCCTGATATCTTCATGGATCTAATGAATATAGTCTTTAGAGACTATCTTGATAATTTTATGGTAGTATTTATAGATGATATTATTTTATATTCAATTAATAAGGAAGAGCATTGAGATCAATTGAGAATTATACTAAAGATCCTGAAAAAAGATAAACTTTATGAAAAATTTACAAGTGTGAATTTTGGCTTCAGAAAGTTTCATTTTTGGGTCAGATAATTTCAAGAGAGGGGAAATATCTGGATCCAACAAAAAGAGAAGTTATTAAAAATTGTCCTAGACAAACAACGGTAACTGAGAGCTGAATTTTTCTTGGTTTGGATAGATATTATTGACGTTTTGTGAAATATTTTTCATGAATATCAAATCTTCTCACCAATTTGACTCAGAAATGAGTTAATTTTGTGTGGACATAGAAATGTAAAGATAATTTCAAAGAGATAAAAAGAAGGTTATCTAGTGCACCTGTACTCACACTGCCTTGTAGTGGAGAAATTTTTGTGATCTATAGTGATGCATCCAAGAAGGGGATGGTATGTTTTCTCATTCAAAATGATATGGTGATAGCTTATTCCTCGCAACAATTAAAAATCCATGAGAAAAATTACACAAATCATGATTTGTAGTTATATTCGGAAATCTTTGCATTAAATATATGAATATATTATCTTTATAGTAAAAGGTGTGATATTTATACTGATCATAAAAGTTTATATTATATTTACACACAAAATGAGGTGAATATTTTCCAAATAATATGGTTGGATTTGATTAAAGGTTATGATTTCTTAATACATTACCACCCTGAGAAAGAGAAAAAGTGGAAGATGCTTTGATTCTAAAGGACCATGATAGACTATCTGTGATGAGGATCATAAAATATCCAATATTTATGGATTTTCGAAGGATGGATCTTGAAATTTTAAAATACAGGGATAAATCCTATCTTTTTCAAATGAATGTTCAACCATATATACAAGTGAATATTAAGCAGGAACAGAAGGAAAATATAAAGCTAAAAAAGAAGATGAGAAATGTTCCTGAATTCAACCCAAATTGTGATGGAATAATAAGGTTTAGGAACCATTTTTTTATTCCTCACATACTAGAATTAAGGAAGGAGTTATTGGATTAAGCTCATAGTTCTTCATTCTCTATTCATCCTGGAACCACAATGATGTACGATGACCTAAAAGAGTATTTATGGTGGGATGTGTTAGGTCGGAACAAAACGAGGAATGATGGCAAGAGGGGGGGTGAATTGCCTTTTAAAAAAGATAAACAAATTAAAAATCAAAGTAAAGGTGCAGCGGAAATAAAGAGGCAAGACACACCAAAATTGATAACGGAGTTCGGCCAAAACCCGGCCTACGTCTCCGCTCCCAACTCAACCGTTGAGAGATTCCTACCGCTTGCTTTTCAATGGTTTTAGCAAGAAACCCACTAGGCTTTGAGGTAGCACTAGGACCTATTACAGCTTGCTTTTGTGGTTTAGCAAGAACCCACTTGCTTTTGATGGTTTAGCAAGAACCCACTATCCTTCTTACAGGTGAAGGATAGCTCACCTTTTTCTCAAGCTTTTTAAAGGAAAAGCTTGTGAACCTCTTCACACCTTAGTGGTGGTGTGAAACCCAAAAGAAAGGGGGATGAGAAAAGGGTTTGGGGTTTGTAGGCACAAACCCAATTTTAAATCTCAAAATAGATAAAACAATAAAAACCGTAATTGGGAGAAGCCTTGGGCGCCTTTGATGATTGGAGATGTTGAAGGCTGCTTCCAAGCTTCTTTTAAGGAGCTCCTTGGATGTGGAAGTTGTTGGAGCACTTGGGGTTCCCTTGGAGGAAGTCGCCGGAGGTTGGCCAATTGATGCAAAATATGTCCGTGGGCTTCACAATAGTTCCGGTAGGTGTCCGGGGCTTCCTTGGCCTTTATTTATAGGCATGGAACCCATTGGGGGCCTTCGGAGCCGTTGGAGAAGTCCTCGGAGCCGTTGGAGGCCAAAAGAGGGTTGACTGGTCAAAGCCAACGGCTAGTTTGACTGGGCTACCGGCTGGCCGGTACAGCTCCACCGGCTGGTCGGTGCCTTGGTAGAGAAGAAGAGTCTTGATCCAGGCTCTACCGGTCGACCGGTGGAGGAGCCACCGGCTGGCCGGTGGCAAGACAGTAGCAAATACTATTTGGGCTGGGTGCCACAGGTCGACCGGTGACAGAGCCACCGGTCGACCGGTGGAACCTGGCAGTGGGCAATCCCTCTGCCAGTTCCACCGGCTGGCCGGTGCTATCACACCGGTTGGTCGGTGTTATCACACCGGTTGGCCGGTGGACTGAATTTCAGTCCATTTCTTGTCCATTCTTGGGCCAATCCTTTGGCAATCTTTTGCCTATCATCCACAACACTTAAAAACAAAGTTAAACATATATGAAAGTGATTGTGATCATGAAAATCAAATAGTGTGGGGTACAACAATCTCCCCCTATTTTGATGATCACAATCACTTATCTAAGCAATGTAAAAACTTAAATGAAAGGCATGCTTTAAATGATAAATTGAGAATAAATACTAAGAATGAGAGAAAGGATTCTCCCCCAATCAATCAAGAAAATTCTCCCCCTTTGTGATTATCAAAATAGAATGGGGCATAAAACTTGATTGAGGGAATGATTTGAAAAACAAGATCAATTGAAATTTTTGAAATGAAATGTGAATTTGAATAACAGTTTGAATTGAGAGTTTTGAATTGAAAGTTTTGAATCAAAAACCAATTGAATTTTGAAATTTGGAACCAAGAGTTGAAATTGAAAGATGGAATCGAAAATTTTGAAATGAAAATTTTGAATTGAGAAATTTAAATTTTGAATGAAAATTTTGAAGGAAAATTTTGAATTCACAAAAAAGACTTAAAAGAACCTAACTCCCCCTAAATAAAAACAATAAATCACTGGGGAGAGGAAATAAATTTTGGCCCGGAGAGACTCGCAAGAAGGGATTTTTCAATCCAAACTTGTCTCATAGCGGGTCTTCTCCTAAAAAACTCGTCCGAATAAAAAATGGATTTGGGTTGGCCGTACCGGGCATTTTTGCAATTACACTCATAAATGAGGTGCCCGGGTTTTTTACAATAGTTACAAAATTTATAACAAGAGCTCCCCCTTACAAAAACAGTTGGAGCATGGGAGGAGGAAGCTATATTGGTATATCCTAGCCCTTGGGTGGTTCTAGAAATTCGTTGGGAACCAAGGAGTTTTGAAAGGTTTTGTTCTCCGTTGGTGAATTTAGCAAGAGATTCTTTAAGGTCCTTGATGGTTGATTCCAAAGAATCAACATTGGGAAAATTTTGGATTTTGAGGGTCAACTCTTCCTTCTCTTTGAGAAGTTGTTCTTTTTCGGAAGAGAGTTTTTTGAAATTCTTTTTTAAAGCAACAAATTTTGAGGAAAGTTTATGAAAACCATTTTCTAGTTGGTCTCTAGCGTGTGAGAGTTCTTCATATGACATATGATTGAAAGAATTTGAATTTGAAGAACAAGAGGAGGAGGAGTCGGAAGATGTGGAAGATGATACCTCATGATTTGCCATTAGGCATTTTGTACCTTGGTCGCTCGAGGAGGAGGAGGAGGATGATGATGAGGTGTCGCTCCATGTGGCCTTGAGGACCTTTTTCTTCCCCTTTTTCTTGCCCCTTTTCTTGTGGAGTGGGCAAGCGGGTACGGATTTTGCATCGGGTTCTTGCTTTTGAGCCTTGCTAGTACCTTCATGGGTAAGTTCTAAAAGCTTCCAAATATCATGAGAAGATGTGCAAGAAGAAATACAATCAAAAACATTACGGTCAAGACCACAATGAAGAGCGTTCATGGCTTTGCCATCAAGCTCAAAATAAGCAATGTCATTGGGGGTCCATTTAGACTCATCGGGAGAGGAGAGGGAAAATCCTTGCATAACAATTTTAAAAATTGGATAACCAATGCTTTTAAGAAAAGTTGACATGCGGGTTTTCCAAAAAGTATAGTCGGTTCCATCAAACAATGGAGCACGACCCAATGAATGACCTTCGAGGGTTTGAGAAGAAGAAGCGGTAGAAGCCATCAAAAAAGATCTTTAATTTGAAACCGGTTAGGGTATTACTCAAATTATCCCTCTGATACCAATTGTTAGGTCGGAAGAAACACGAGGAATGATGGCAAGAGGGGGGTGAATTGCCTTTTAAAAAAGATAAACAAATTAAAAATCAAAGTAAAGGTGCAGCGGAAATAAAGAGGCAAGACACACCAAAATTGATAACGGAGTTCGGCCAAAACCCGGCCTACGTCTCCGCTCCCAACTCAACCGTTGAGAGATTCCTACCGCTTGCTTTTCAATGGTTTTAGCAAGAAACCCACTAGGCTTTGAGGTAGCACTAGGACCTATTACAGCTTGCTTTTGTGGTTTAGCAAGAACCCACTTGCTTTTGATGGTTTAGCAAGAACCCACTATCCTTCTTACAGGTGAAGGATAGCTCACCTTTTTCTCAAGCTTTTTAAAGGAAAAGCTTGTGAACCTCTTCACACCTTAGTGGTGGTGTGAAACCCAAAAGAAAGGGGGATGAGAAAAGGGTTTGGGGTTTGTAGGCACAAACCCAATTTTAAATCTCAAAATAGATAAAACAATAAAAACCGTAATTGGGAGAAGCCTTGGGCGCCTTTGATGATTGGAGATGTTGAAGGCTGCTTCCAAGCTTCTTTTAAGGAGCTCCTTGGATGTGGAAGTTGTTGGAGCACTTGGGGTTCCCTTGGAGGAAGTCGCCGGAGGTTGGCCAATTGATGCAAAATATGTCCGTGGGCTTCACAATAGTTCCGGTAGGTGTCCGGGGCTTCCTTGGCCTTTATTTATAGGCATGGAACCCATTGGGGGCCTTCGGAGCCGTTGGAGAAGTCCTCGGAGCCGTTGGAGGCCAAAAGAGGGTTGACTGGTCAAAGCCAACGGCTAGTTTGACTGGGCTACCGGCTGGCCGGTACAGCTCCACCGGCTGGCCGGTGCCTTGGTAGAGAAGAAGAGTCTTGATCCAGGCTCTACCGGTCGACCGGTGGAGGAGCCACCGGCTGGCCGGTGGCAAGACAGTAGCAAATACTATTTGGGCTGGGTGCCACAGGTCGACCGGTGACAGAGCCACCGGTCGACCGGTGGAACCTGGCAGTGGGCAATCCCTCTGCCAGTTCCACCGGCTGGCCGGTGCTATCACACCGGTTGGCCGGTGGACTGAATTTCAGTCCATTTCTTGTCCATTCTTGGTCCAATCCTTTGGCAATCTTTTGCCTATCATCCACAACACTTAAAAACAAAGTTAAACATATATGAAAGTGATTGTGATCATGAAAATCAAATAGTGTGGGGTACAACAGGATGGAATGAAAAGAGATGTTGTTGAATATGTCTCTCAGTACTTGTTTTGTCAGCAAGTTAAGGATGAGAGATAGAAGTCTAAGGGGATGTTACAACCATTACCCATACCATAATGGAAATGGGAAAAAATCATTATGGAATTTTTCATCAGACTTCCCAAAACATCTAAAGGTTATAATACTATATTGGTTATATTTGATCACCTTACAAATTTGGCACACTTAAATGCTATTAGAGAGGATTTATCTCTTTATTAGATTTCCAGGATATTTATAAAGGAAGTGGTAAGATTTCATGGAGTTATATTTTCCATTATATCTGATCTGGATCTGAGGTTTACCTCGATTTTTTGGAAATGCCTTCCTTAAGATCTGGATACAGAGTTAAGTTTTAGTACTATTTATCATTCTTAGATAGATGGTCAGTCCGAGAGGAAAATTCAAACTATAGAAGACATGTTGATATCTTTATCAATGGATTTCAAAGGTGGTTGGGATCAACACCTATATTTGGGGGAATTTTCTTACAACAGTAGCTTTCACACCAGTATTCAGATGGATCCTTATGAATCACTCTATAGAAAGTAGTGAATAACTCCCACTAGCTGGGATAAAGTTGTGGAAACAAATCTATTAGGACCTGATCTTGTTGATGAAATAGAAGAGAAGTTCAGATCTTTTCAACAACACATAAGAGCATCACAGAGTCAAAAAAATATATATACTGATAACCGAATAAAATACTTAGAGTTTAAAGTGGGTGACAAGGTGATTCTATGAATATCTACCTAGAAGAGAGTAATGACATTTGGGAAGTAGTTAAAGATGATCCATAGGTATTTCGGTCCTCTTGAAACTATGGATCATGTTGAGAAGGTAGCTTATCGATTGGTGATACCACCGAATCTATCTCAAGTTCAAGATGTGTTTCATGTATCTCTCCTGAGAAAGTACATAACTGATCTGTAACATGTACTAAACTTAGAACCCATACCACTGGATCAAGATCTTTCTTATAAAGAACAACCGATAGAGATTTTGGATTATAGCAAAAAAGTTTTGGGAAACAAGACCACTCGCTTGGTTAAAGTTTTATAGTGGAACCATGAATTTGAGGAAGCTATGTGGGAAATTGAGGATGTGATGAGGTAGAGGTATCCTCATCTTTTTGTATCTGAGTGATGAATTTAAAGGGAGAACTTTAGTCTAAGGGGGTAAAATGTAACACCCTATTGTTTTTATGAAATATTTTATTTAAATAATTTTAATTATTCAATAGGTTTCATTGCATGAAATCATGAGTTTAAACGAACCATGAGATTTCATTGGTATAAAATGACCATTATAACCTATTTATTAAGTTAGTAGGAATAAATATAACTAACTTATAAAAATTTAGGGTGAATTCATTGTCTACCAATTATTTATGAAAAATATAAACAAATTAAATGTAAAGGAAATATTTTTATTTTTTTATTAATAAATTAAGTGAATTACAAATAGTAAATGAAATTAATGGTATATATATTTTATATATTTAATAAAATATTTTTTATATTCATCCAATAGATATTTTAGTCATAGGTTATGAATAAACCCTATTTTATGTATAAAAACCTATATTTTTCTAAAGGGTAATTTTACCCCTTTTAATGGATAACCCTTTATAAATTAAAATTTTGACACATTAATAATTTTTATATGAAACATGAACTTTTTATTTGGAATCAGGATAAAAAAAATTTCTTTGGATGAATTTTTGATATTTTTTTGATAACTTTCATGTTTTGATGAATTGTAAAAATATACTAAATTTTAATTGAAAACAAATTTTCTCACCGAAATATTTTTTATGGTTAAATTATATTATTTAATGGATTTAAAGTATAAATGGAAAATATTTTTATCATTTAATATAATTTAGGTCATCGGAATTAATTTTACAATGAATTGAGATGTAAATACATTTAAATATTTTTCAACCTTCTAGCTTTTAAAACTTATTTTCTCTTTCCAACAATGAGATCAATATTAAATTAATTATTCCAACTTATATGTTTTGAATTTTAAAAAATGGATTCCATATTTTAAATCAGTAGTTCCAAATTATGTAAATATATTTCTTTTATTTTTGAGCATTTTGAATAGAAACTTCGATAATTTTTATTAATAAGGTAAAAGAGTAAATCGGGTAATTAAGGGTAAAACTGACATTATAAAATTACCGTAACACTTTTCATGATATCATTTGATGTATTTTTTTACCTAAATCATTCTTGGGTCGAAATGGTATCATTTTTAAGTGTTGGACTCCTCTTGTTTTAATGCTCACAAATCATTTTTGGAGATTGTTGGACTCCTCGTGTTTTAATGCTCACAAGTCATGTTTGGAGATTGTTGGACTCCTCATGTTTCAAAGTTCACAAATCATGTTTGGAGATTGTTGAAATCCTCGTGTTTTAATTCTCCCAAATCATGTTTGTATATTTTTTGACTCCTCATGTTTTAATTCTTACAAATCATGTTTTACACTCTTATAACTCATGTTTTAAACTCTCACAGGATCATGATTCAGAATCTCACAAACCATGTTTGAATATTGTAAACTACATTTAATCTATTTTTATTATGTTTAAGTATGATTATGATTAATATTAATCTATCTTGTGAATATTTTTTCTTAAGAAAACTTACAGATATCTGGCTAAGTTTGTGAAACCTTATGTTTGCTACTGGTTCCAGATTTTCACAAAGTCTGTAAAACCGTAAGCTTGCTACCGGTTCCAGATTTTTGCAAAGGACCTGACACAGTTTCCTTTCTACCATTTCCAAAACACTGTACCAAGACACCGTTAAAATTTTTTATAAATTACTATACACCATTACCTGAGACACCATTTACCAGACACCGTAGTCTTACTACTAGTTCCAGAATTCGCAAAGGAATAGACACCATAATTGTGCTACTGGTTCCAGATCTTACCATGACTATGGCATCATGACTGTCTCACCGCAACTTTGAAACTATTCCATACTTAACAATATTTTTTATTTTTCAATTAAATTTAAAAGTTATTTCTAATGTCCATATTAGATTCATTTAATGACACTGATATAATTAATGTTTTTTTCAGTCATATCAGCAGACAGTACAAGGTACGGGATGTGGAGATAGTGCATCATGCCGGTTCCAACACAAGCACCCGAAATAAAAATAAAATCGTGGAACTGGAGAAAAAAACATAAGTAGCAGTGGGTTGCTTACAAATAGATGAGAACATCCATACACTGAATAACACACAATGAACCCTTAGTTCTAGGTAGCTGAACTGCTGTGGATCTGAACCTTAAACATCCTCACAACAGCAACTCTAATAACAATAAGAGCTACAAAGCACATCTCATTGAACTAGAAACTAGAACACGAGACTCGCGACACTTTTTCCCCATGAAAGGACTTGAAAATCAAATCTGCTACATCTTAAAAGTCCAAATATACAAAGAACAATACTTTGAGCATTTCTAATCCTTTCTCGTTATCTTTTATCTATTGTGTAATGTTTTATTAACCTTTTCGAGCAGTGTGTGTATGTGTATTAAAACACACACTGTCTCCTACACTGAACTAGAAGATAAAATATATCCTCACTCAAAATATCTTTTACACCTCGTTTCACCCATATATAACTGTGGAAGAGATCCTATGTGATCTGGATATTAGTTTTCCTACAAAGAATAGTGGAAGAGGTCTTATGACCAGCACAGCCTTGTGTACTATTATTAACCCCAATCCAAGGTGTGGATAAAATTTTATTTTATATATTTCTTATTGGTAGGTGATCACCAAGTGGTGTGGATTAGGTCTCGTCTTGATACTAGATCACTTGTTTTATCTGATGTTTATTGCAATTTAGTCTTTCTCTATTTTAACTCATATTTCAGAAAACTAAATTTTGATTTGATAGTTAGTCTTGGATAGCTGTTATAACTATTTTTCCTTATTAGAATAGTTTCAAAAGTTTTTTTAATATCTTATATTGATATTACTGAGAATTAATCAATATTATGAGAAACTATTTGAATATTCAAGATATTATAATTTTACTACCTTGGTTAACTAACCTATTTTATTTTTAATAGGGGATATTTTAAATAAAAAATTTAACAGAAATTTATATAGGAACACAATTAACCCTCACTCTTGAGTATCCTACTCTGACTAACTTTTGGTATCATAGGTTGTTTTTCAAGTTACTATTTTCTAAATAATAAATCGGTTTTAAATATCTTTTTTAATTGTTATTTTAGTTGTGTTTTAAAGATATTTAAATTTATGTTAGTTCTAAATTTCTAGTTATTTAAAAGCCTGTTTCTTTATCATGGATAATAGATTATAAGGTGCTACTACCATCATAACTCCATTATTTAATGGAAAAAATTATGCACAATGGAAAAATAAAATGAAAATGCACTTGGAAAGTATGGGTTTTGAGATTTGGTTTAAAATTATAGATGAATATAAGATTCCTGCTACTGATAGGCATACTTGGGATGACCCAAATAAGGCTAATTATAATAATAATTTCAAATACATGAATAAATTATACTTTTCTTTAAGAGATGAAGAGTTTAACAGAATTTTTGCATGTAAAACATCCCATAAAATTTGGGATACTTTATCTGTATCACATAAAGGAAGCTCTAGTGTGAAGGAACTGATCCTTAGCACATATAATATTAAATATTATAAATTTAAAATAAAACCTAATGATCTTATTTCTGACATGTATCTTAGGTTTAATGAAATTTTGAACACTACGGTCTCTCTGGGAAGAGATGTTACATCTAAGGAACAAATCCTGAGAATACTTAGATTCTTACCAGATAGATGGAGAGGAACTTATGTATTAATTATAGAATCTTGTGACATTATCAAGTTACTAGTAAAGGAGTTGATAGGAAATTTTATGATATATGAGAAATAATTAAAAGTAAACAAGGAAGAGGAATATGAACCAAAGAAAAGTCAGTGGATTTCAAAACCACTACTTCTAAGAATAATGAAAAATAAATGATGCAAGCTCATTCTAACAGTAAAAGTAATGAAGATCCACCAACTAATAGTGATGAGGAAATAGATCAATTAGTTGGATGATTTAAGAAGTTTTATATAAGAAATATATTTTTTAGAAAGACCAACTTCAAAGTATGATATGATCACAAGGTAAAATAGAATAAGGATTGGAAAATAAATGAAAAATTTTATGAAATAGTCTGTTATGAATGTAAGAGAAAAGGACATGTAAAAATTTATTTTCCCAAGATAAAATATAAGAAGAGGTATGAGGACAAAGATAGAAAGTATAAAAAGGAGATAAAGGAAACTTGGAGTTATTTTGAGGACATTTCAAGTGACTCAGAGTCTTCACATGATGAAAATTATGACAAAGCCAATATGTGTTTTATGACAAACACATCTGATGTAACCCTTGAGTCTCCTCTATAAAATTACTATTATTCTAGATATTAAAGTGATTATGAAAATATGAAAAATGAGGAAATGTTTGAATACTTACAAATTCAAGAAGATTCTTGTAATGAGCTAAAAGATAAATACAAATATTTAAAGAAACAACATTCCTTGACTACTATTGTCAAATCTGAGCTTACTGTAGAGAAAGAGAAAAATGTTCAATTACTTAAAGAAAAAAAATGAACTTAAGTTATCTAATGAGAAATTTAAAAATACCTAGATTAATTTACCAATGGAAAAAATACTCTTACACATATGTTTGGTAAAAAAATTCCCCTAGATACACTACTGGTATAAGATACCAACCAGGGCAAAGAAATATCACAAAAAACAAGTTTATAACTAAATCTGGAAAATTTGTTTTTCTACCTAAAAATGAAAATTATGTTTCTAGTTCCAGTTTTGGAAAATCTTTTACTACCTCTAGTTTTTTTGGACCAAATAGTGTCTATTTTTAAAATATATTACATAATGATTATAGGAAACCAATGAAGAAGATGTGGGTTCCTAAAGCATTGATTACTAATGTTATTGGACCAAAACAAATCTGGGTACCAAAATCTATTTTTGTTTGATCATTTTGTAGGAAAACTTCTTGAAAAAATACTACAAAATCTTATGGTACTTAGATTGTGGATGTTCAAGACACATGATAGGAGATTACTCATGCTTCAAGAATTTAATAAAGACTGATGGTGGGCATGTCACCTTCTGTGACAATTCTAATGGAAAAATAATTGGCCTTGGCCAGATTGGTAACTCTAACTCATTTTTAATTTATAAAGTACTTTTTTATGGATTAAAATATAATCTAATTAGTATTTCATAGTTATGTGGTGATGGCTTTCATGTTAAATTTGAAAATAATTCTTGTAATGTTTTTAATTCTAAAAATGAACTAATATTATCTTCTTTTAGAAATGAAAATGTTTGTGTTGTTAACTTAGATTCTTTTGTTTCTCAAAATGTTTCATGCTTAAGTTTATTTCACAAAGAGTCTTCGTTTTGGAATATGATACTAGGACAATGCAATATACACTCACTTATAAAGCTTACTAGAAATGTTTTAGTCAAGGATCTACCCAAACTTGTGTTTCCAAATGACAAAGTTTTTAATCCTTATCAAAATGGTAAAAAGCACAAAATCTATTTCAAAACAAAGAAATAATTTTCAACTTCTCAACCTATTGAGTTGGTTCACATGGATTTGTTTGGAACTTCTATAGTATCAAGTCTTAATGGGAAGCACTATGTCTATGTTCTTGTAGATGACTACTCTAGATATACTTGGACCTTCTTCTTGGCTCACAAAAGTGAATCCTACTCTCATTTTACCAAATATTCTAGGAATTTAGAAAATATTAGTGGTATTATAATTAAATCCCCAATAAGTTACCATGGTCATGAGTTTGAAAACCAATAGTTTGAATCCTTTTGCTCAAAAAATGTCTATAGTCATAACTTCTCTGCTCTTAGGACACCTCAGAAAAATGGCGTTGTAGAAAGAATAAATATAACCTTATAAGAAATTTCTAGAATAATGCTTAATGAATATAACCAACCTATTTAATTTTGGGATGAAGTTTTCAATACAGCATGCTATATTATTAACATAGTTTTAATAAGACCTATTCTTAAGAAAACACCTTATGATTTGTGGAATAATATAAAAACAAAGGTTAATTACTTCAAAGTTTTTGGTTGCAAAGTCTATATTCATAATACAAAGTATGATCTTGATAAGTTTTCATCCAAGTGTGATGAAGTAATCTTTTTAGGTTATTCAATTTATAATAAATCCTATAGAGTCTTTAACAAAAGAACCAAATGTGTAGAAGAATTTGTACATGTCAAATTTGTTGAAATAGATCCACATGAACCAAAGACCTCCTTAGAGAATTTTGAGGATGATATGTCAAATCTAGAAATTAATGTTAAATCTTCTAACCATCCTATAAATAAATCTGTTAAAATTTACAATTCTATAAATTCTCCATATTCGAGCCATAATGAACCCAAACCTATTTAATAATATGAAATTACTATTCCTTTTATAGATTTTTTAGAACCCTTAAGAACCATCCTTTATATGCAATAATTGGAGGCTTAGATAAAGAAACATAGACTAGAGCTTATCTAAGAAATCAGGTTGAACATCAGGCATTTCTATCACATATTGAACCTATTAACATCAATGATTCTATTAATGATGAATTTTTGGGTGATAGTTATGAAAGAGGAGCTAAATAAGTTTAAAAGGAATAAATTTTGGAAACTTATGGATAGAACCAAAGACACCTTGACCATAGGCACTAAATGGGTGTTCAGGAACAAGGTAGATTAAGATAGTAACATATTTAGAAATTAAGATAGATTAGTTGCACAAGTTTATAGTTAGAAAGAAGGAATTGAAAATGAAGAAACTTTTTCACCAGTTCCTAGACTTGAAGCCATTAGAATCTTTCTTGCATATACAGTACATATCAATTTTAAACTTTATCAAATGTATTTCAAGATTGAATTCATGAATACTTATATAATTGAGAATTTTTTTATTGAAAAACCCATGGTTTTACAAACCCTCATTTTCCAAATCATGTTTTTAAATTAAAAAGGCTTTATATGGTTTAAAGAAATCTCTAAGAGCTTGGTATGATAGATTAAGTAGTTTTCTTATTTCCAAAGGTTTTGAAAAATGTATAGTTGATCCTACTCTTTTTATAAAATTAATTTCTAAATATGTTTTAGTTGTTCAAATATATGTAGATGACATTATTTTTGGATCTTCAAAATATTCTTCATGTATTGATTTTTCAAAGATTATGAAAAATGAATTTGAAATGAGTTTAATGGGTGAACTCAAATTCTTCCTTGGATTTCAAATTTTTAAAAACAAAGAAGGTGTTATCTTAAATCAAAGAAAATATACAAAATATATAATAAAATTTTTTGTCTTACATAGCACTAAAATTAGTTATTCTCCAATCAGTACTACTTTTAAGTTGGATCTTGATGAAAATGGTAAATATGTTGATCAAACCACTTATAGAGGAATGATTGGAAGTTTACTCTACTTAACTGCAAGTCATCCTGATATTATGTTTAGTGTGTGTATGTCTGCATGTTTTCAAGAAAACCCCAAAGAGTCCCATTTAAATTATGTTAAAATAATTCTCAAATACCTCAAACATGCAACCAATTTAAGACTATTCTATCATAGAGGAAAACCTTTTGACTTAGTAAGTTATTTTGATATTGATTGTGGTGGATTTAAGTTAGATAAAAAAAGGCACCTCTAGAAAATTTCACTTTTAAGGAAGTCTCTAGTATCATGGTGTAGTAAAAATAAAAAATTTAAAGCATTATCTACTGTTGAGGCTGAATACATAGCCTCTCGTAGTTTTTTTCACAAATTTTTTGGATGAAACACACTTTACAAGAATACAAATATCAATTCACACACGTACCAATAAATTATGACAATAGAAGCACTATTAACATTTCAAATAATCTTGTTTCACAGTCTAGGACTAAACATATTGATGTAAGACATCACTTTTTTAGAGATCATTATCAAAAATTTGATATCACTTTGGAATTAATAGGCACTGAACATCAGTTTTCTAATATATTCAATAAGCCATTAAATTATGAAAGGATAAATTACATCATACATGAGTTAGGGATAATAATCCTTAAGTGAATAGTTTTCTATTTCGCATTTTATAGTTTCATGATTCATGGTTTCACAAGTTACTATCTTATAGTTACTGTCTCTCAGTTACAGTATCATACTTGTTGTCTCAATGATACGATCACATAGTTTAGAGTCGCACCATAATGCTGACATCATGGCTACCTGTTCCAGTCTCACTGTAATGTCTCAGACTTCTATTTTTTATAATTTTTTTTCATATTTTTGTTTTGATTATTTTGTTGATTTTATACCATCTATTTATGTTTTTGATATTTTAAATCCCTAAATGATAAAAACCCAATATTTCCACTCCTCTCTTCACTCGAGCTCTCTTCTCTTAAAATTGAAACCCTTCTCTCTCTAACTGCTTTCCCTCCTTATCATCCTTCTTAAGCCCATGTTTAATTCCTAGGATGAGGTGTCCATCCTCATTGAATCTTGAAAATAACAGGTCTCAGAAGAAATAGAATAATGATCCTATTGTAAAGTCCAAGAAACCACTGAACTCAGGTCTTGAGGTTCAAAAAGTTGTACCATAAAATTAAATCTATGAAAAGGGTCTCTTGACCCATAAGTCTCTAGTTCTAAAAGTTCTAAAAGAAAAGGGGTGGTTGGATTGGTCTACCAAGGAGAAAATACCCATATAACCAAGTCTTGTTTTTTAGTTTTTTTAGTATGTTCAGTTTTCATTAAATTATGAAGATGATTTTGTAGTAATAAGTTGGGTAAATGGTCAAAAATGTACTTTTTATTTGAGTATATGGGTTTTCTACATAGGAATACATCATTAACGAATTTTTTAGGACTTATAAAGAGATTCACCTTCTCCTAGTGACATGTTTATCCTAGAAGAGGCTCTATAAAGTTTAAATAGAAACAAAAAGAAGATAAGGTCGATAGAAATTGATCTAGATAGTGAGACAATACTGTTGTTCAAGTTTATTCAACATCTTATTTTTTCAAGGAAAGGGGACTTCGCCACTCTTAAGTATCAAGATGTGTTATTGATACATATTATGAATAATTGTCCCAAGATCAATCTGTGTAAGTATATTATACTTCACATGTGTGTTATGAGGAAGAAAACTTCAAAATAAACTTATCAATTTTATTCAAGGTTAATTTTTGAAATATTATTATCCAAGAGAATAATTGGTATAGATAAAAAAGTAGTTAGAGTTTATGAGTTTTTTATCTCAAGGGATACAGTTAGAAGGATGAAAATTAGCTATAACCCATGGAAGAAATCTTTGGTGGAAGATAATGAAAGAATTTATAAAATTATCAACCCAGGTGAAAACCCTTCAATACCTAAGAATGTATCTGAACCTGGTCTGGAACCTAATGAAGTTGTTGAATACTAAATTGATGAGGTAGAAGATGCAGTATTTTCACCTAAGGAAGGAGTTGTTTAAAAGAAGAATACAGTGGTCTACTTATACCAAAATAAATAATTGTAAAAGATGTAGTTGCTGAAGTTACTGAAGAAGTTGTTGATGAAGAATCAAAAGTTGTTGTTGTGGAAGAGAAATTTGTTCCTAAGGAACATTTAGAAGAACTTTTTGAACCTAAAATAATATTATCTTCTGAGGAAAAAATGGAATAGGCCTTTCAGCTAGCTAGAGAAGACATGGATGAACCTGATAGAGCTAAGAAATTAAAAATGGGTCAAGAGACTGAATCTCTTAGTCCTAAAAGAGATACACCTATTGAGGGGGAGAAGAACTCAAATTTGGAAAGAATTTTAGGGACCAACCCTGTAGATTTAAGTTCATTGGATAACTGGTATATATTTCCAGAGAATTTTGATTTTTTTGATTCTTAAGGATTCTTAGTTAAATCAATTGATCCCTCCATAGTGTTTAATCTCAAACAAATAATTGGTAAAGAAATTGTACCTTCAATGGAATCAGGACCTGTATCAGTTCCTAATTTTTAACCTACCCAAGAAAATACTACTTATGTAAGTAAATATGACTTGAAATACTTTGAAAACACCTTGTTATTTGGATTTGAAAAGGTCATGAAGTCACAGCCTACCCCTATGACTAATCTCAATGAAAGATATGTTTTCCTACTGTTAGTGAAAAATTATTTAGCATATTCAACCGAAGATGCTTCATGAAATTCAAGATGTTTGGATTGAGAACAATCTTTTGAGTGATGTAGTGAAATATATAAAATCTATGGTTGAAGATATGAAGAAAGTATTGCTTACTTATCAAGATCTTGTTACTCATATTAGTAAAGATAATGCTGATAAGATTCCACAGAAGGTTGCATCTCTAATTCAACAAACCTAATCACTATATATGAAAAGGTGGTTTAGAACAACACCATAATAGCTAATGAGATTAATGATCTTGTTTCTAGACTCAATAATCTGACCAATGAATATACAATATGTTTAAAAAAGGTTATAAATAAACTTATGTCTCTCACATCATCTATTATAGCTTCATCTACCTCTAGATAGGCATCTCGGTCTGTAGACGGTGACTTAATCAGAATAGTTTTTAAATAAGATCTATAATCAATGTAGAGTGTTTTTTAGAAGGAAAGTATCTCATATATCATCAAGAACAGTGACCATGTACTTGATTTGGTGAGGATCCATTCAAATATTTCCAATGATTCTCAAGAGTAAATCTCTAAGAAAGTGTACTTATAATTAAAGAAAATTTATTTTAATCATGAGCTAACCAATCACTTCAAGTATCTTGTAGAAAATTTGAAAATACCTCCAGTCAATAAATCCTTTAAGGATCAAGTGTAGAAGATCAAGGAATCCACACCAAATCTGGAGAAGTTTTTGGAAAACAAAGATGACTTTGATAAGGTTATGCATTATGGAGTTGAAGTCATCACTGATTTAATTAAGTTGTTAAATCCCTATCTGCATGTGAAAAGTACTGCCATTAAGGCTCCTACTGCTTCCCCTTTATGGCCTGGTTCAACTCCTTCCTCCTCCACTACCTTTTCTCTTACTACCATTTCTCTATCTCATGATCTGAGTTAGGTCATACCTATTATTTTTGAGAATCTATTACCTCATTCTTCCACCAAACCATTTCTTTCACCATATATTTTGAAGGAGTTCTTTTTTTTCTCTCCCAGTTTGATCAATCCCTTCTACCACTTCTACTTCTGCTCTTGTGACTCCTCCTGATGTCTCTGTCAAGGGAAAATAAAATACTGATGGCTCTGAAGAGAATTAAAGGATTTATTTTTATAGGTATGTATTGTATTTTGTCTCATGTTTGTAATGAACTCTCTCATTCTATTCATTATAATGTGAATTATTGTTGTTTATTCTCTTAATTTCCTTCATTCAGTGTTTCTTTCTTTTTATTTTTTTGATAATACCAAAAGGGGTATAAATAATACAATTAATTTGTGGAATAATTTATGGAAAAGAATTTATGGAAAAAGGATCTTCATGGGAGAATAATAGTTTATCACATATATAGTAAAATATCTTTTCATTACTAAAATATATGTATTATAAATTCTATAATTTGTGATCATCAAAACAGGGGACATTTTTGGACTCCTCGTCTTTTAATGCTCAAAAATCATGTTTGGAGATCGTTGGAATCCTTGTATTTTAATACTCACGTATCATGTTTGGATATTGTTGGAATCCTCATGTTTTAATGCTCACAAATCATGTTTATATATTATTGGAATCCTCATGTTTTAATGCTCACAAATCATGTTTGGATATTGTTGGACTCCTCGTGTTTTAATATTTATAAATCATGCTTTACACTCTTATAAATCAAGTTTTAAACTCCAACAAGATCGTGATTCAGAATATCACAAACCATGTTTTAATCTTGTAAACTATATTTAATTTTGTTCTATTATGTTTATGTATGATTATGTTTAATCTTAATTTATTCTGTGAATATTTCTTCTTAGGAAAGCTTATAGATATTTGGATAAGTCTGTGAAACCGTAAGTTTGCTACCAGTTCCATATTTTCACAAAGTTTGTGACACTGTAAGATTGCTACCGGTTCCAAATTTTCTCAAAGGACCTGACATCGTTTCCTTACTACCGCTTCCAAGGCATTGTAACAAGAAGCCATTCAGAATTTTGATAAAGGACTAGACACCATTACCTAAGACACCATTACCTGAGACACCATTTACCATAAAATTTATTCTTTCTACCAGTTATATAATTCACAAAGGACCAGACATTGTAGTTGTGCTACTAGTTCCAGATCTTATCATGATTCTCACACCGTGACTGTCTCACCGCAACTGTGACACCGTTCCATACTTAACCATTTTTTTATCTTTTCAAATTAAATTTAAAAGTTATTTCTAATAGTCATATTTGATTCATTTAATGACACTAATATAATTATGTTCTTTTTCAGTCTTGTCAGCATACAGTACGAGGTACGAGGTGTGGAGATAGTGCATCTTGTTGGCTCTAACACAAGAACCCAAAATAAAAATAAAAGTGTGCCACTGGAGTAAAAACATAAGTGGTAGTGTATTTCATGCAAAGAGATTAGAACATTCATACACTGAAGAACACACGAAGAACTCTTAGTTCCTAATGGCTGAACTGTTGTGGATCAAAACCTAAAACATCCTCGCTGTAGCAACTCTAAGAATAACAAAATTTAAAAATCACATCTTATCGAACTGGAAACCAGAACACGAGACTCACAACTCTCTGTTTCCATAAAAGTACTTGAAAATTACATCTGTTACATCCTACAAGTCCATAGCTGCATAGAACAACACTCATAGAATTTATAATCCTTTCTCATTATCTTCTCTCTATTGTGTATTATTTTATTAACCTTTTAGAGAAGTGTGTGTATTTGTATTAAAAACACACACTATCTCATGTAGAGAACTGGAAGACAAAATATATACTCCCTCAAAATATCTTTTACACCTTGTTTCACCCATGTATAATTATGGAAGAGGTTATGTGTGACCAGGCCATTAGTTTTCCCATGAAGAACAGTGGAAGAGGTCTTATGACCTGGAAAGTCTTGTGTAATATTCTTAACCCCGATCCAAGGTGTGGATTAAATATTATTTTATATATTTATTGGTGGCAGGTGATCACCAAGTGGAGTGGATTAGGTGTCTTCTTAATACTAAACCACTTGTTTTATCTGTTGTGTCTATTAATTTAGTATTTCTCTATTTTAACTCATATTTCAAAAAACTAAATTTTACTTTCATAGTTAGTGTTGGATAATAGTTATAACTGTTTTTACTTATTATAATAACTTCAAAACTTGTATCAATATCTTATATTTATACTATTGATAATTAATCAATATTCTGAGAAACTATTTGAATATTCAAGCTATTATAATTTTACTACCTTGGTTAACTAGCCTATTTTATTTTTAATTGGGGGAATTTTTTAAATAACTTTATAACAGAAATTTTTATAGGAACTCAATTTACCCCCCCGCCATCTTGAGTATCTTACTCTAACCAATAGTAATCCACTTAGATGATATTAGGACACTTCATTTTTTTTATTTAAATAAAAGTTAAATATATCTTACTCAAATTTTAATAAATATATTTTTTAATATGAGGTTATACATAAGATAAATTTGACTATAAATACTCATTTTAAATATAATATGTTTTTATATATCATATAAATTTATTTGTAATTATTAAGAAATAAATAATTACATTAGTATCTTATACATTAATGATGAAAAAAATTATTTAATTGATGAGAAATCAAAAAAATAATTTTTATTAATATGATAATAACCATTAAAAGACAATAACACTTGACCAAATCTTATTGGTTGATTATATATCAACCATATTCATCCAAGGGTTGAGTTATTGACTATTTGGAGCCAAATGAAAAATATTATGACACTTATAATATTTTATTTAAAGTGATTTTAAAGTTGTTGCATTCATGTTTTAATAAATATAACATTTTTAATGTAGGATTTTTTATAAAATATATTCTAATATAAGTATTCTTATAAAATATAGAGGATTTATAATTATATTAGTATTTTAATTTTTATTTTTATTCAAAAAATAAGTATGCTGAATAATTACACAAAACTGTTGTTGTAATTATTTTATTAATGGAGATAATAAATAAATGTTATTAAAATAAATATAATTTGGGATAATTAGTATATCCAACAAATTTTCTATATGACCTTGACCTTTTATGAATATAATAAAACATTTAATTCATAGTTAAATTGTTATATTTATATTTTTAACAATCAATTCATTGTGTAGTATCAAAATTGACACTATTGAGTGTTTATCAAAATAATGTATTTTTAAATTATTTTAAATTCATAAAACATTTTTAAAAAATATATAATATTTATTAAAAGGTTTAAAATGTTCTAAATTATTTATTTATGGTCTAAATTAAATCAAATAAGTAGATATTTCACCATTTTAATATTGAAATATTTGTTATCATAGTTAAAATTAAATCGAATAACTAAGTGTTAAATGAAAATGATAAGGTTTAAGTAAAAATAAAAAAATGTCTAAAAATTATTGGTTAATTATATTACAACATTATATCATCTCAAATTATAAAATAAGACATTTTTTTGTTTTTTTAATGTGGTTTGAATTTTTTATAAATTAATATTTTTGGAAATTCAAAAGTTTCCCCCAACCTCAACTATAAAAGGGCACCTCATCTCTCATTTATTCATAACTCATTGATCCTTAAAGTTCATCCATACCTTACCCATTTAACTTTTAAACTTATGCAGTCACATTTTATAGGTTTCTTTGTTCTCAAAATACCATCTTTAGTTCCTTTAAGAGGAGATCTATAGGGAGCTCGCTGAAGAAGATGTAATCTCTTTTACCAACTCTCTTAAGATCATTTCTTATTTTACTTCCGCTTCTACTTCCCCTTCCTTTATTGTTTCCCTTATTAAGTAATAAATCCATTATCACCTATATAATTGGATGTTATTATGGTTATGTAACAACCATATTCCACCTTTTATCCATCCTGTGAAAAATGAAATCACCATGTGTGCGTACGTACGGCTTACTGTCTCCACGATGTGGGGTAATCTGTTTTCACCACCATTTTACTTGTATGGGTATGATGATAGAAATAATAATTCTATATGATTATTATAACAAGATATTTATTTTTTAACAGTGTATATATTATCCAATTTCATAACATTTCATAATTAAAGGAATGATATCATTGATCAAGCGTACGTATGGCCTACTGTCTCCACGATGTGATGTGATTCATTCTACAAGATATCCATTAAATCATGATTATATAAATGTTTATAATGAATAAATATGATATATATTATATTAATATCATTATGGAAATGATATAACTATAATATATGAAGATTAATTGGAACTTATTCGACAAAACAAGCAAAAGAAAATGAAGTTGTTTATACCTAAATAACAAGTAATAATGAAATGTTATTAACAAACTGATGATAATATGATCATATATGATATCATAAAAATTAATATGATTATGGAATAATCTAATGTCATTATTTAAATCATTATATAGTAGTTTTAGATATATACAAAGGATATTGGACCTAAGGTAAGGGATAATTTCCTAATATCATTATTATCCTAGATTGTTTATACATAAGTATTTACTGGGTTATATTTTTCATCCACGTCTATGTTTCCTAAATATGTAATATTATTTCTATTCTTCTATAATTTTTTAAATTCAATTTTACCCATTGATTAATTTTTATAAAACGGTATGGAAGGAATCTTTTGTCATTTTTCAATATGAGGTACTTTTTACTTATCTAAAAAAGTTACGAGAAGAATGTTTTCTTTTAACTTATATGGCTTGACTAGTTTTTACGTTTTCATAACACCGTATTTCCATGAAGCTTACTTAAAATATTTCAACATTATTTTGAAAATAAATTTTTTCCTTTTTAAATTGTGTGGAATTTTGAGAAAATAAAATGTTTTTGAAGAAGAAATAATTTCAAGTGTTCTATCAAAATTATTTTCCACCTAAGATGGAATTATTTAATAGGGTGGTGTTTTAATTATACTATCCATATTATTCCTATGTTTTATTATGTTTATAATGTAATGCTATATATGAAATCCAATTGTTTTATATGGGTTGTGTTATGATGGAATTATGTTTGAGAAACCCATTTTTATTATTTGGGTTATGCTATGTTGAATGATTTATGTTTTTGTGGAACATGTAAGAATGATTTCATTATGAGATGGGTGGGACCTATATCTCACTTCAATGAATTGGGTAAATATTTATATATAATGAGATAGATAGGGATGGAATGAGAAATGATCTCAGTTCAGTAATATAGGGATGGAATGAGGAGTGAGCTCGGTTCAATAATGGACTTTTTCAACTATGATGGTATTGGAAATTAGTCTTGACTAATATGAGATTATTTTATATGATTATGTGTTTTCCACAAAATTTCATGTCTTATGTTATGACTTTTCAGATTATTTTCATTGATTCTTATAAACTTTTATGATTTATCCCATGGCATGATATCACGATCATTCATATGCAAGATAAGATTTTAAAATGTTATGTTCTTATGTGTTATTATTAGGATATGATTAATCTCTCCCTATTTACCCTTACTGGTAATCTGAACTCTCGCTTTCTTATGTTTCTTTTCCCCAGGTTTTGAAGAAGATTATTAGTAAAATATATCAAAAAGGGGTCTACATATGAATGAATAAACGGGAGACAATGTAGATGTCTTATGAACCAGTTGTTTATGTTTCCCAGTTTCTAAAGACACTATACCTATACGGTCTTGTCATGGATTTGTTATATTTTTTAATAAATATTATTCAATTTTGAAGTAATATCTTTGTATGTAAAATGTGGGTCATTATACACACACACTTTTCAATTTTCCACTCACAAAAAAATATATTATTTTCCCAATTTAATAATTATAATAATAGAAAAAATATTTTTTTATTATTATTAAACCTATGTCATCATTATCACCATAAATAGTTTAGAAATAAATCTCATTAAAACTGTGTAGTTAATAAATTACTCACACAATAAAATTTATGTGGGATAAGTAATAATGTTACTATTATTATCTAACCTCACAATAAATATCCACCCATGGAGAAATGTCGCTCATTAATTAAGAGAAATTAATTACACAAGTAATTTTCTATTTTTTTAAAACAATTAATAATTATAATAATAATAATATAATTATCATTACCCTTATGTGAAATATAACCAAACACCAAACACGCCCAATGATTACGTCACGTATAGGGTAAAACCCATATTATGGACCAAACTCTGGTCTCATATTTCTCATATGATATACCATTTGGGAGATATTTAATTATTTTCAGAAAACATACAAGAAGAATAACTAATATATTATCCTTAGGTGTGATCTGACTAAACATTCGATGCACACAAAATTTATGTCATGCCTAGGGTAAACCCCTCATTTCGGACCTAATGGTGGTCTTGAATTTCTCATAAGATGCATTGTTTGAGATATATTTAATTATTTTTTTAAATATATATAAATATAATAAAATATTATATAAATTAATCTAAGATGATATTTGAACAAATATCTAATGCGCACAAAATTTATGTCATGCCTAGCGTAAACCCATCATCCCAGACCTAACGATGGTCTTGGATTTTCCATGCAATACTCTATTTGTCGAATATTTCATTTTTTTGGAAAAACCACATGCATGTAATATAATATTTTTAATATTTTTATTCCATCTACATTTCTACTCTATGGGCCTCAAAATCTCACACTAACTCAACGTCTCACTCTGAAAATACTCAATAAAATATTCCAAATTTTTAACATAGTTTTTACCCTTGTATAAATCTTATAAATTATTTATTAAGTGATTTTTATTGAAAAAATACATTTTTCACATAAAAATACACCTAAATTATTTGAAAATAGGGTTTTATTATCCTTAAAAACTTTAGTATGTTACAATAATCTTGTAAAAAGTATATAGGTTATCATAATATGTTAAGATAGGTGTAAGGAAGTCATATTGAGATACAATGTTCATTCATGGGACCTGAGTTGAACTTAATGTAAGTATTTTCCCACATTGAGGGTATGAAATGGAATGTTATATGTATATGTAAATTATATAATTGGGGTGTGTACTATATAACAACACTAGATATATGGTAAATAATGTTCTTTACATTTGAATCATCATATTTTGACACATTTATTATATTATTAAAGATAACAACCTAACTAGATATTAGTTGTGTATAATGTTGATCATGTACAGAGATTTTATTAACCGATATTGGATTTTTCATCCCATATGGTGGTTATGACATCTAAATAATCGATTGAGTATGACTGAGAAAATGAATTTAAATATTTATTTTAATATCCTACGATGTGCCTATATACTAAAATGTTTTACATTTGATATTTCCATGTATTTTGATCAATCCACATGGAAAATTGAGAATGTATGAGTCGATTGATACATGATTTACATATTCTATTTCTCATGGTGTAAAGACCCGGAATTTCCATGTAAACTTTTTTTCTTAAATACATAGGAATTTTACGAGTCCATGAAAATTGACAGCGCTTGATTCTGAGGTCCGGTGTTCCCGGAATCAATTTCTGAAGTTTTGTTCGGGTACGTTCAGTAAATGTACGAGCGGGTTTTTTATAACTTTTGAACCTATGCTCGAAATTGAAATCAGAGGGCACCTTTGAACTCACAACATCGGTATTCGCTTAAGGATACTTTCACCACAATGGCAGTTGGTCGAGAGTAGAAGATAGATTTTGTGTTTTCATGGAAAGTAATAAAATAAAGTGAGTTTTCACTTTATTTTATTAGAGCCTTCATGTGGGTGTTTGTTGTTTAAAACCTCCTCATGGGAGTTGGAGGTGGGACCACCACACCTTAACCTCCCATGAAAGGTTATGGTGGTGGGGCCCACCCAAACATAACCTCCCGTGAGAGGTTACTGCATGGGGACCACACGGGGCTTAACCCCCCTATTGATGGAGGAGAGTAAAACCTCTCAACTCTCCCTCATTAATGAGGGAGATCCTCTTCACCTCACCTAATTAATTCCTTTTTCCAACCCCTTGAATTAATTAAGGGGAGCCTACCTAATTAATTAGTCCAATTTGAATATCGTGTTAATGAATTAATAGGATATTTCAATCTATTATTTCGTTGGCATATTCATTTTGGTGGCTACTTGAGGGGAGGATTATTGGGAGAGATCTCCCAATGAAGAAACCCATCTCCCAATGAAGAACGAAGAACGAAGAATGTCGATCTTCTTAGAATTATTCCTCAAAGATTCAACCATTGTGAGACATCTTTGATGACCAACTTCCGCATCGACTTCAACGAGCCGACGCAACTCGGGTTTGGAAGTGCGTGGCGGACGCAACAAATGAAGATCATCTTCATCTAATTTCCGCGACTCCGTCAACGAACGATGAACGTCGATCAAAGGTAGGGGGTTTACTTTGAGTAATATTCCTTTTCTTTTTCTCATATTCGTTTGAAAGGAATCGATGCAAAGTATTGTGAATAATTTTTGTTCATAGTACTCCTTTGATGAACCAATTGCTATCACCCCTAAATGCGGAGGGTGTGGGCCAAGATAACATGGCTCGACTCCCTCCACCGATCTCTTTGTGATGTTTCTTCGGAATGGCGATAAATTGATGGAACAACGAAAGTAGTGACGACAAAGGCCGCGCTACCCATGTCCTCCACGAACCGCACTGCCCCCGCAATGCTCCAGTACTCTGGGCCGAACTGCGGCCTTTCGGCCGAGCCGCCCTGGCTGTGCCGTCTGCCGGAAAACCGGCAAAGCTACCCCAGCCTTCACCGCCACTGGCTTCCCCGGACAAGCCATGCACCTCCCACACGCCCCAGCCTAACCGTCCGCCCACCTGGCCATGCCCCGCCTGGTCGCGCCCCGCCTGGCCATGCCCTGCCCGGCCGCCCATGGCCCGCCTAGCCGAGCCACTACCGAGTCACCCTGTCGGCCTCTACGCGCACCCTGTATACCTTTGGTGAACCGTCCCCTTTGCGGCCTCCCATCCTACTCACGGCCTCCCGGCTGAGCCGGTGTCCTAGCCCCCCTCGTGGTGCCCTGGCCGAACTGGCCTCAGTCATGCCCTCTGGGTCGATCCATGCTGAACCGCGCCATTGCAGTGCACCAGGCCAAACCGGCCCCGAGCCCGGGCCGGACTGCCCACATGGCCTGCTGGGCTGGGCCCAGTCGGTCGGGCCAAACCCAACAGGTCGGCCCATCTAACGGACCAGGTCAAACCCATTAGGTCATCATGGGTCAACCCAAACTGAGTCGGCCCAGACTAAGTCTGGTCGGGTCGGTCTGACCGGGTCGGACTGGACCCAAGCCCATTACCGACCCCTTTACATTCTTTGGCCATATCTTTGGCAGCAGATGACCGTTTGAAGAACTGTCAACTGCACTGGTAATATTGGAGCATGATGGTCCCTTTTAGTATATCCCACTAGATTTTAGGGTAAAGTTGAGATACGGTCATGTTGGATCGTACATGAATCAAATCAGGCCCCTGGGACTAAAAAGCTAATAACTCACAGACCGGGCGTCCGATCAACGCACCGTCCATTGCGTTGAGACCCCTATGATAAGGCGGACCTTTTAGATACTTCTACATGGGACTTCGTGATAGTTAGAGTATCAACCTATAGATCGTGGAGCAGATCCTCTCAGAGACGAGAAATCATAGTGCGGAGACCTAATACCTGGCTGAGACCTGACGACTGCTGACCGATTCGACTCGGAGTGAATCGAATAGCCTAGTGGGGAGCGCCTTGGTGTCATCGAAGACCCATGGTGGTTAGTGCCTATGTGTGAGCACAGCCGACCCACGGTACTCGATAGGAGGAGTACCTCAGCAGGCTTCAAGGGGGAGTGCCTCTGTGTGACGTGGCAGACCCACAGTGGGGAGCACCTCTGTGTGACGCAGAAGACCCACGGTACTCGGCAGGAGGAGTACCTCAGCAGTCCAAGGATAGTGAGAAGTGCCTCTGTTTGATGTGGCAGGCCCACAGTACTTGGTAGAGGATGAGTACTCCAGCATTCGAGGTTTTGACAGTGTTTCTGGGGATGTTACTTAATAATACCCTAGAATCAAATCTTGGTTTGAGATGAGTCAGTAACTTTTGTCTTTACCTCATGATTGAGATGGATTACTTGGTAACTTAGGTATATTTATGGGCATATAAATAAGTGAGGTTATCTATTGATTTTATACCTTGTGATTTATCCTTCTTGGATTTTGTGAGACCTTGAGGGTCTCAGGGTCCCTACTGAGTATCGTTATACTCACCCCTGCACAGGCTATACCCGCACCTCGTTGTGTTGGTTGCAGATGACGGACAGCGCTGACTGAGGATCAGAGTAGAAGGACCGGATGGTACCCGGAGGTGGACCTTATGACGAGTCGGTACACGGAGGATACTGATAGAAGTAGAGTGCTGAGGAGGCTATCTGTACCTACCCTTCAGGTAGGAATTCTTGGAGGATGACCCAGTAGCTGCTTTACCTTTTCTTCAGTTGTACTTTCCTGCTGGGCTTGTATTTTTGTCCCCTTTTACTTTTCAGCACTCCTTTGTATACAGTTTTTCTTAGTGTTTTACTTCCAACTCGTACTATGTTGTGTGTATTTATACTTTTTAAAGGCAATGTCTTCCCAGTTTTAGGGATTTTTTCCTTTGGTGCTAGTCTCCATCCCCTGGCCTATGGAAGGCGGGCCTGGGGTAGTCACGGCACGGGCCCTGGGGTACGGGTCATGGCAAATTGGTATTACAGGAGTCGGTTCTACCGCAAAACTTAGGACTCTGATCTTTATTTTCTGTGAAGCAATGGTGTTAAGGGTACCAAGTGTGGTTTTCAGTTCAAAGAGTCCAGTGTTGGTGCGGAGGCTAACGTATACATACACCAGGACCCTGACTACTGATTTTTGACTCAATGCACAAAAACACTAATTGCGTGTGTGTTTTCAAAAGTTTTCTTTAAGTCAGCTCAACCAAGTTAGCTCACCAAGTATAATATTTTGACCGTGTTGTATCTGTTTCTTCAGGATGCCTCCCCACGGATGACCATCTAGAGCCCCGAGAGTTTTATGCATAGGTAGACCACCGAGCAACGAGGCCTCGGTGCAGGGCCCTATTCCGGTGGAGGCATCATCGGTACCACTACCTATTGTGTCATTGATTCCACTAGCCCCAGCAGCAGATAATGCACGCCACTTGAGCGTATTGCATGAGTTCCAGTGCCAGAGGCCACCCAGGTTCAGAGGAGAGACAGACCCACAGGTGGCTGAGGATTGGCTGGAGGCTGTGGTGAGAGTCTTCAGACTGGTAGGGACACCAGTAGACCTTATGGTGATCCTTGTCGCGAGTCGCCTTCAGGCGACAGTAGGCAGATGGTGGAGCATGATGATCCAGTTGCATGACAAGATGAAGTAACTATGGACAGACTTTGAGAGCCTATTTTGGGCAGAGTTTGTCCCAGCCACCCTATGTGTGGTATGGATATAGGAGCTATTGCATCTACAGTAAGGTATCATGACGGTATCTCAGTACTCAGTGAGGTTCACCGACCTCTCGCGCTACTCCACAGATATGGTATGAGGCCCATTATTCAGAGCCCAGACCTTCGAGCAGGGGATCAGGAGAGAGATCAGGTATTTGATGATCTCACTCAGCATCCCGATGCAGGTGGGGGTGCTGCAGAGAACCCTCATGGTGGAGAGTTTCCTTTCTAAGAAGTCTCCAACAGCAAGACCCACCACTTCTCGACATGCAGCAGAGTCTTCTTAAGCTGGAAGTAGACAGATAATACAAAGGTCCAAGAGGATTAACCCCACGGGTGGACGACTGCATGACTCAGGATTAGTTGTGCGGGGCACCCGGGGTAGTGACATACATGCCAAGAGCAGACAGTGTTACTCATGTGAAGGGCAGGGTCACATGGCTCGTGACTGTCTGACCCACCATTCGGATGATCAGCAGACAATTGAGGGACCTCCCAGGTAGAGGCAGAGGTTTGATCGAGGCAGTTCGTTGGGAGCAGGCGGACGTGGCAGAGGATCTGTATGTGCAGCTGGTGGTGGAAGACATTTTGAGGTGTTACCACCACCACCACTAGGAGGTCCACTTCGACCGCAGAGGGTAGGTGGACAGGCGAGAGCTCAGCTTCATGCAGTTGAGTCTTACAATCACGACACTCTGGAGATGATTCGAGGTACAATTTGTGTCTACTCCACCATATTTTTAGTTATTATAGACACAGGTGTCAATCACTCTTTCATTTTCACTGCCCTCATTCGGAGCTTGAAGATTCTTATAGAGTCGTTGGCTCGATTTTTACGTCTAGAGACTCCTATGAGAGAAAACTCGATGATTACGCACTAATGCCAGCAGTGTGAAATTACTCTATGAGGCAAGAGCTTCAGCTGGGATCTTCTAGTAGTGGCGTCGAGGCCTTACGACGTCATCTTGGGTATGGACTGGTTATCTACAGTCCATGGTCAAATCAACTATATTAGGCGCAAAGTGTGGTGTGTCTGCACAGATGGTACCAGGTTTACCTTCACTGGAGAGGAGGGATCCTTTGCAGTATAGGATGGACTTACTTGGAGGAGGGTGCATTCGATCACTCATCAGTTGTCCTGCCTTACCCTCAGAGCAGTTGATGTGGAGAGTCCAAGCTATCTTATAGTTGTAGACCAGTACATGGATGTTTTCCCTGACGATGTTCCAGGACTACCTCCTCAAATATAGGTGGACTTCTACATTTACCTATACCATGGTACAGCTCTGATATCTACACCAGCGTATTGGATGGCTCCTGCTAAGCTTTGTGAGTTGTGGGTACAGCTATAAGACTTGCAGGGGAAGGGATTCATCTAGACCAGTGTTTATCCATGGGTAGCCACGATATTGTTAGCTAAGAAGGCATATGGAAGCTTGAGGCTTTATGTCGACTACAGTTGCATGAACCAGGTGACTTTGAAGAACAAGTACCCACTCCTGAGGATTGACAACCTCTTTGATCAGCTGAAGGGAGCACAGTGGTTCTCGAAGATATACCTCAGATCAGGCTATCACCAGCTTAGAGTTCAAGATGAGGATGTATATAAGATGTCCTTCATATGTCAGTACGGACACTACGAGTTCTTGGTTATGCCTTTCGGAATAACCAATACTCCAGAAGTGTTCATGGGACTCATGAATAGGATCTTCCAGTCATACCTCGATCTCTTTGTTGTATTCTTCATCGACGACATTCTGATCTACTGAGATACTAAGGAGGAGCATGCCTACCATTTGCAGGTAGTACTGGACACGCTCCGAGAGCACCAGCTTTATGGTAATCTCTCGAAGTTCCAGTTTTGGATCCGAGAGGTTCACTTCTTGGGACATGTCATCTCGGAGGCTGGAGTTGTAGTGGATCTAGCGAAGATTGAGGTGGTACTTTCTTGGGAGCCTCCCAGAAGTGTGATGGAGGTACGAAGTTTCCTGGGTTTGGCTGGATATTATCGTAGGTTCGTTCCAGACTTCTCCAGAGTTGCAGCACCACTTTCAACCATGATGAAGAAGGGGAAACCCTTCGTGTGGTCGAAGAGATGCCAACAAAGATTTCAAGATCTGAAGCAAAGGATGACTAGTTCCCCCATCTTGAGGCTTCCAGAGGAAGGCATAGGGTACGTAGTCTACTGCGACGCATCAGGGACCAAAATCGGGTGTGTCCTGATGAAGGAGCGGGCAGTGATTGCATATGGTTCTTGGTAGATGAGACAGCATGAGTAGAACTATGCTACCCATGAACTGGAATTAGTAGCAGTGGTCTTCACCTTGAATATATGGCAACACTATCTGATGGGTGAGCATTTTACAGTCTACTCTAACCACCAGAGTCTTAGGTATATATTCTCCCAGAAGGACCTAAACCTGAGACAGCGATGTTGTCTTGAGTTCCTCCAGGACTATGAATTCGAGATAGTCCATACTCCTGGGAAGGGGAACATTGTAGCAGATGCACTCAGTAGGAGATCTGGTATACAACTTATAGGAGAGGCGATAGAGAAATTGGTTGCTTTACAGATATCCTTTGTGGACCGAGATGGAGCAGCTTTCCTTCAGTCTCTTACAGTCACTCCTCCACTTCTTCAGCGAGTCAGGGAGGCACAGCATGGAGACGCTAACTGTGAGACACGATGTGCTCAGATATCCACAGGGCTGGAACCTGATGGATTTTCTAAATATGGGGAGCACGTCAACCTATTTAGAGGATGTACTATGGTGCCAGTGTCACTTATGGAGGAAGTTTTGAGGGAGTTCCTCACATCCCCTCTAGAGGTACATACAGAAGTGGTGAAGATGTACCATGACCTTCGATGACAGCACTGGTGGCTAGGTATGAAGAAGGCAGTAGCAGAGTTTTTCTCTCGATGCTTCACTTGTCAGCAAGTGAAGGCGGAGCACCAGCTACTAGTAGGCTTGGTTCATCCTTTAGAGTCCCTAGAGTGGAATTGGGATGGGATATCCATGGACTTCATGATAGGACTTCACGTACATCTAGGGGTCATGACTCGATTTGGTTGGTCATTGACCGACTCACCAAGTCGGCCCACTTCCTACCGATCAGAGAGCAGGGTTCAGTAGAGATCTTGGGATGCCTCTATGTGTAGAAGATTGTGTGGCTACATGGAGTACCTTCTTCTATTGTCTCTGATCGTGACGTGCAGTTTAATTCCTAGCTATGGAAGGGGTTGCAAGAGGCTTTCGGGACGCAACTTCATCTGAGCACCGCCTTCAATCCTTATACAGATGGTCAGACTGAGCGGACCATTCAGACCCTCGATGACATGCTACGTTCTTGTGTCCTCAAATTTGGTCGTAGATAGAATGATCACTTACCTTTGGTGGAGTTTTCATACAACAACAGCTATCAATCCACTATTAGGATGGCACCTTTTGAGGCCTTGTATGGTCAACCTTGCAGATCACCATTATGCTGGACAGACCTAGGGGAGTCAGCACTAGTGGGACCAGAGATGGTACGGGCTACCACGGAGAAGGTACAGATCATCCAAGAGTGGATGAAGACTACACAAAGCATACAAAATTCATATGCTGATAGGATATGGAGACCTCTGGAGTTTGATGATGGCGACCATGTATTTCTACGAGTATCACCTTGATGAGGTTTACGGAGATTTGGTCGAGGTGACAAGTTATCTCTAAGATTCATTGAACCTTTCTAGGTCCTCAGTAGAGTAGGCGAGGTGGCTTATCGCCTGTCTCTTCTACCTCAGTTTCACCAGGTGCACAACATCTTCCATGTATCTCACCTAAGAAGATACGTGCACGACCCTGCTCACATCATCGACTATGGAGAGCTGGACGTCGATGATGGGGTGAATTTTATGGAGGTTCCATTAGAGATTGAGGATCAAAAAGAGTGGGTCATTCGTGGATAGTCGATACCTCTAGTGTGCATTCGTTGGCAGCACGGGAACCTCCAGAAGATCACATGGGAGTGGGAGGCTCAGATGCGTGCTCAGTACCTCCATTTGTTCCCTTAGTTTGAGTTGTAGCTTACGGGGATGTAAAGGACTAAGGCGGGGAGAATGTAAAGACCAGTAATTTCCGTGGTAATTTTTTTTCTTAAATACATGGGAATTTTATGAGTCCGTGAAAATTAACAGACCTTGATTCTGAGGCCCGGTGTGCCCGGAATCAATTTCTAAAGTTTTGTTTGGGTACATTCAGTAAACGTACAAGCGGGTTTTTTATAACTTTTGAACCAAGGCTCGGAGTTGAAATCTGAGGGCACCGTTGAAATCGCAACGCCGGTATTTTCTTAAGGAGAATTTTACCTCAATGGTAGTTGGTCGAGAGTAGAAGATAGATTTTGGGTTTTTGTGGAAAGTAATAAAATAAAGTGAGTTTTTACTTTATTTTATTAGATCTTCCATGTGGGTGTTTGGTGGTTAAAACCTCCTCATGGGGGTTGGAGGTGGGACCACCACACCTTAACCTCCCATGAGAGGTTATGGTGGTGGGGCCCACTTGAACATAACCTCCCGCGAGATGTTACCATGTGGGGACCACACGGGGCTTAACCCCCTATTGATGGAGGAGAGTAAAACCTCTCAACTCTCCCTCATTAATGAGGGAGAGACTCTTCACCTACCCTAATCAATTCCTTGTACCAACCCCTAGAATTAATTAAAGGGAGCCTACCTAATTAATTAGTCCAATCTAATTAATTATTCCAATCTATTATGGGGAGCCTACCTAATTAATTAGTCAAAATTGAATATCATGCCAACGAATTAATAGGATATTTCAATCTATTATTTTGTTGGCATATTTATTTTGGTGGTAGCTTGAGGGGAGGATTATTGGGAGAGAGATCCCAATGAAGAAACTCGTCTCACAACGAAGAACGAAGAACGAAGAATGCCGATCTTCTTTGACTTATTCCTTGAAGCTTCAACCGTCGTGAGACGTCTTCAACGACCAACTTCTGCATCGATGTCAATGAGCTGACGCACCTCGGCTTTGGAAGTGCGTGGAGGATGCGAAGAACGATGATCATCTTCGTCTACTTTCCACGACTCCGTCAACGAATGATGAATGTCAATCAAAGGTAGGGGGTTTAATTTGAGTAATATTTCTTTTATTTTTCTCATCTTCATTTGAAAGGAATCGATGTGAAGTATTGTGAATAATTTTTGTTCATCATACTCCTTTGATGAACTAATTGCTATCACCACTAAATGCGGAGGGTGCGGGCCAAACTAACATGGCCCGACTCCCTCCACTGATCTCTTTGTGATGTTTCTTCGGCATGGTGATGAGGTGATGGGATGATGAAGGCGGCGACGACAATGGTCGCGCTACCCACGGACTCTACAAACTGTGCCACCCCTGGGGTGCTCCGGTGCTCTGGGCCGAACCGTATCCCTTTTCCTAAGTCACCCTGGCCACACCATCCTCCGGCGGACCGGCCGAGCTACCCCAGCCCGCAACTCTGCCGGCTTCCTCGGCCGAACCACGTGCCTCCCTCATTCCTCGGCCTAACCGGTCGCCCGCCTGGTCATGCCCCTCCTGGTCGCGCCCCGCCTGGTCACGCCCCTCCTGGCTGCACCCCGGCCGGCCGCCTACGGCTCGCCTGGCCGAGCCGCTACCCAGCTGCCCTGCCAGCCTCCACGCGCGCCCCGCACGCCTCCAGTGAATCGGCTCCCTTATGGCCTCCCGGACGAGCTGGCATCCCGGCCTCCTCATGGACTCCTGGTTGATCTGGTGTCCCAGCCCACCTTGCGGTGCTCTGGCCGAACCGGCCCTGTCCACGCCCTCCGGGCCGAGCCACACCGTACCACTCCCTCGTAGTGTATCGGGCCAAACCGGCCCCGAGCCTGGGCCAGACCACCCTCGTGGCATGTTGGGCTGGGCCCAGAAGGCCGGGCCAAACCCAATGGGTCGGCCCACCCAACGGGCTAGGCCAGACCCCTCAGGTCACCACGAGTCGATCTGAACCGGTTTGTCCCAGACTAAGTCGGGTCGGGTTGGTCCGACCGGGGCGGACTGGACCCGGGCCCATTACCGACCCCTTTACTTTCTTTGGCCATATCTTTGGCACTGGATGACCATTTGACGAACCGTAAGCGGTGCTAGAAATCTTGGAGCATGACGGTCCCTTTGATTATACCCCACTGGAGTTTGGGGTAAAGTTGAGATACGGTCAGGTTGGATCGTACACGAATCCAACCGGGCCCTTGGGACTAAAAATCTAATAACTCACAGACTAGGTTTTTGATCGATGCATCGTCTATTGCGTTGAGAACCCTATGATGAGGCAGACCTTTGAGATACTTCTACGTGGGACTTCGTGATAGTTGGTGTATTGACCTGCAAATCGTGGATCGGATCCTCCCAAAGACGAGAAATCATAGTGCGGAGACCTAGTAGCTGGATGAGACCTGATGACTAGTGACTGATTCAACTCAGAGTGATTTGACTAGCCTAGTGGTGAGCGTCTTCATATCGCGGAAGACCCACGGTGGGGAGCACATCTATGTGAGTGTGGCCGACCCATGGTACTCGACAGGAGGAGTACCTCAGCAGGCTATGAGGGAGAGCGACTCTATGTGATGCGACAGACCCACAGTGGGGAGCATCTCTGTGTGACGTAGTAGACCCACGGTACTCAATAGGAGGATTACCTCAGAAGTCTAAGGATAGTGGGAAGCGCCTCTGTGTGACGCGATAGGCCCACAGTACTCGATAGAGGAGGTGTACTCCAGCAGCCGAGGTTTCGACAGTGTGTCTGTGGATGTTACTTGATACTACCCCTAGAATCAAATCCTGGTTTGAGATGAGTCAGTAAATTTTGTGTTACATCATGATTTAGATGGATTACTTGGTAACTTAAGTATATGTATAGGCATATACCTAAGTGAGGTTATCTATTGATTTCATACCTTGTGGTTTATCCCTGTTGGATTTTGTGAGACCTTGAGGGTCTCGAGGTCCCTACTGAGTATATTTATACTCACCCCTGCACGGGCTATGTCCACACCTCATTGTGTTGGTTGCAGATGATGGAGAGCGCTGACTGAGGATCAGAGTAGCTAGACTGGACGGTACCCAGAGGTGGACCTTACGACGAGTCGGTACACGGAGGAGACTAACGGACGTAGAGTGCTGAGGAGGCTATCTGTACCTACCCTTCAGGTAGGAATTCCCAGAGGATGACCCAGTAGTTACTTTACCTTTTCTTTAGTTGAACTTTTTTTCATTTGTACTTGTACTTTCCTATTGGGCTTGTATTTCTGGCCCCTTTTACTTTTCAACATTCCTTTGTATACAGTTTTGCTTAGTGTTTTACTTCCATCTCATACTCTGTTATGTGTGTTTATACTTTTTAAAGGCAATTCCTTCCCAGTTTTAGGGATTTTCTCCTTTGGTGCTAGTTTCCAGCCCCTGTCCTATGGAAGGCGGGCTTGGGGTAGTCATGGCACGGGCCCCGGGGGATGGGTCGTGACACATGGCTATACTCAATTTCATAAAAAATGAATTATTTCAGCATATATGTGGTCGATGAAGATCACACTATCACCTTTTGTATCATTGGTAGAAATAATGTGTTGTTGTATATGAATCATTGATTTTTCTTAGAATTAGTAATTCATAATTATTGTTAATGCTAAAAAAGTCTATATGGTCTCACATACGTTTATGTGAATTAAGATTCATTTTTATAAAAATTATTTTTCCCAAATATAACAAAACATATATGAAAATTTTATATCAAAAGGAGTTCATATATAGGTTCACAGTAGGTTATCTATTCTATGAATAAATTCAATGTTGATTTTATGCTAGGAGATAGAATAAATTATACCCAAAAACTAAATATGGTTTTACTGATATCATACAGTGTGATCTTGTCATTATCTTACTATATGAATTTATTTTTAAATGGAAATATGTGATATTGTTATTTGGTAACTCAAATTATCCACATAAATTAATTTAGTAAACATCATGTGATGACTAAAAACATGCATGAGTTAATCATTGATGGGTTCAAAGATCACATAGAATCAAGAAGGTTTGTAGCAATACAATAGATAAACTAATGGTGAAAACAAAAAATAATTATTAAAGAAATATTATAACCATTTTTTATCTTGATACATTAAAAAAGTTATGACTATAAATAATCCAATAATCATAATCATTGATGTGTGATTGATTTTTTCAGGTATAAACATATTCATACTCCCTCTTCTACTTAATTTTAGAGTTTAAAACATATCATGGGACATGAGAAAAACTTCATATTTTATTTAAGATTAAGATTTCCCTATGTAACATAAATAAATGATTCTTATCAAACTCTTACAAAATGAATCTACAAAGGATATTATAAGTGTTATTTATTTATTTCATATGAATTATTCAATTACTCTTCTAATCAATCTTGGAAGTTGTTTTCCCTTCCCTTCCCTTTAAGTTATATGAGATACCCACAAAACCCATCATTAGGAACTATAATAATCTTAATATACACATTGAGTATGTTTTTAAATAACTTTAAAATTTTCTATGTTTGTCAAAATAATGTTAACAGGATCACGGTCTAACATTTTTAATGTTAAATATTTTAATTTTTCAATATTTTTTGCTTTAATACTTAGAAACTAAAATTTTCCTTATGCACACTAAATATGATTTTCTAATAATGCTAAAATGTAACTTTATTTCAAAAATAATGTTAATAAAAAATTTTTTGTCTCATGGGTTATATGAAGTGGTGTGATGAAAAAACCGAACATTTTGGATATTCTATCACCAAGAAACCTAAAATAGTTATGTTGGTTCTTGATTTTAGATTATGGGACGTTTGCTTACATGGAAGTTTTTTCCTATACATGACAAGAAAAAAGGGGCCTCATGGTGGTTTTTTAGTGGTAGTTTTGAAAACTGCTACTAAAGATTCCTAAATAAATCATCAAAGTTCCTAAAACTACTGTTAAATGTGTTTAAATTTTTTTTTATGGTTCTAAAAAACTACCACTAAGTTAGTAAAATTATTTATAGGGCGGTTTATAAAAAATACCACTACTACAAATTAGGCCTTTAACAGTTCTAGGAATTATCATCACTATTTAAAAGCACTGATAAAGGGGGGTATTTATCAGTGCTAATAAAAAAACACTCATAAAGGGGTTTCCTTTATCTGTGCTAGTTAAAATCACTGATAAAGGGGTGTCTTTATCAGTGCTAAAAAAATCATTGATGAAGGTCCCCTTTATCAGCTTTAATAAAAATATGCTTATAAAGGGGTTTTTTTTATCATCACTAATAAAAAATTCCTGATAAATAGGGTCCTTTATCAGCATTAGAGAAAAATCGCTGATAAGGGGGGCTTTATCAATGTTTTTTTACTAGCACTGATAAAGCTGCTCCAATATTAGTGCTTATTCTAGCGCTGATAAAGGGTATATTTTATATTAAAAAATTTATATTCCATTAAAAATATTATATTAATATATAATTATATTGATATTGATATGAATATAATTTATTTTTTAAAATATGATTTATATAATGCTAAATATGCATTTACATTTAATGTATAAGATATTTAGTGAAAAATAACTTATAAAATAATTAAAAAATAATATTAATTAATATGTTGATAATTATTATCTATTAATAGTCATTTAATAATAATTGGATGATATAAAAATAAATGAATTAATGAAGGTTTTAAGATAAGTTAAAAACATGACTTGAACTGAAAATGGTCATAACATTTTATCCAAGTGTCTGTTTGGGCTCAACCACATATCAAATCTAACCTTACGATGAGCTCTATGCCATAGTGACCTGAGGAATCCCTAATCATGTTTTTCAAGTCAAAAAAATTGTCAAGAAGGCCTCCAGACTAAGTTTTTAGTTAGGGTATCCTAGTTTTTTAACATTCGATGGAATTTTAGCATCGTTTAAGGGGGTCTTATTATTTTAGTCAGTGGAGACTTAATTTGTTCCTAGGTATTAAATTTATATTGATATTATGGTTTTTAATTTTTATCATTTTTCATAATTTAGTTTTATTTATAATTAAATATATGCATATTTTATTATATTTAATTATAATAAATAAATTGTATAAATACATATTTAAACATATTTAAATAAAAATGTATTTGTAAATATATAAACAAAATAGAAATAAATATTTATTATTCATTTTATATAAATTAAAATATTATCCATTTTATTTACATTATAAAAATGCATTAATATGTATATATAATGTTTATATGTGTGTGTGTGTGTATTAATGAAGATATATATATTTATATTATAATATATGTATATAAATGAATACTAATATATAATATATTTAAATAAATATAATTTAATGTATATATATCACACACTTTCAAATGTATACAAATAAATATAAATTTCATAAAATATAAAACAAAGCATGCATGGAAGAGTGGTAAAGAGCATCTGGTCACATAAGGGAGGTCCTGAGATCAAATCTAGACATGTGTAGGTATTTGGGGATCCTTCTAGCGCTATGTAAGGAGGTGCGTGATGGAATTTAGGGAGTGGAAATCATTAAGGGGGGTTGTAAGCGCTAAGAAATGTGGTATTGGGGGTGCGTGAAAACATTATTTTTTTGAGATTTTTTAACAGCGCTAACACCACTACAAAACTGGGTTTTAATAGTGCTAATAAATGGTCTTTAACAATTCTTATAAATCATTGTCTTCCTAAGTGCTATTAAATGGTATGCTTTAATAATGCTCACAAAAAGCATTGTTAAATGGGTCTTTTAACATCACTAAGGGGGGCTATAAGCGCTGAGAAAGGGGGTGTTGGGGGTGTGTGAAAACATTAATTTTTTCAGATTTTTTAACAGTGCTAACACCACTGAAAAACTGGGTTTTAACAACACTAGAAAAGGTCCTTTAACAGTGCTTATAAATGGTTGTCTACACAAGCGCTATTAAAGGGTGGGCTTTAATAATGCTCCAAAATGAACTATTAAAGAGGGTAAAATTTTATTTTTTCAGACCTCTATGAGCCCAACCTTATCAATGCTTCCATGACCCCTTTATCAGTGCTACACCCCCCCCCCCCATCAGTGATTTGTGAATTTCGAAACCTTTTGCACTTGCTTGGATTCAAACCCTGCACCTCTCCTTTGAAGATAGAACACATTTACCATTGCACCATGTTGTTTTGTTGTCTATATAATGATATATATTTTTATTTTTATATATATATTTACATATATATTTTTTATTCATATATTTATATAATTATTCTAAAATACATTTATAAATATATTATATGTTATATTCATTTACATATACTGTAATTTTATATAAATATATATTTGTTTATTAATACACACATATATGCATATATAAACATTATATATACATTTTTATAATATAAAAAATGTTTAGATATTGTTTTAAATTCAATTTTATAATATGTATTAATTTACATATATTAGAATTTACATATACATATATATTTGTTAATTATTAACACACACATGTTTATATATAAACATTAATTGTATATGTATATATATATATATATATATTAATGAATTTTTATAAGGTAAATAAAATGGAAATTTTTTTACTTTAAATAAAATGAATAATAAATATTTATTTTATATATTTAAAAATACATTTTTATATAAAATATGTTGATATATGTAATTATACGAGTGATTTATTATAACTAAATATAAGAAAATATGTGTATATTTAATTATAAATAAAACTAAATTGTGAAAATTGATAAAATTTTAAAACCATAATATCAATATAAATGTAAGTCCTGAAAATAAATTTAGTCCCCACTAAAAACAGGAAAAAAGACTCCCTTAAACAAGGTTAAAATTCCATCGAATGTTAAAAAATAATGGTAGCCCAACTAAAAAATCAATTTTGGAGGACTTTTGGGCCTTTTTGGTTTTGAAAAACATGACTTGGGGTCCCCCACCCCCAATCACTTGGGCGTAGATCTCGTCATAGGCTTCGATTTGATATGTGGTAGGACCCAAATAGACACCCAAATCAAAATTTATGGTCATTTTGAAGTTCGAGCTACATTTTCAACTTGTTTTAGATCTTTTATTAATTATTTTGACTTTTTATCTTCAAATTGTTATTAAATCATTGTTACTTGATAATAATTAGAAAAATATTAATTAAAAATATTTTTAAATTATTTTATAAAACATTTTTACTAAATATCTTATATATTAATTGTAAATGCCTATTTAGCTTTATCTAAAACATATTTAAAAAATAAATATTTTATTTATATCATTAAAAATATATTTATTTATTAACATATATTTTTTGAAATATACCCTTTATCAGTGCTAGTAAAAATAAGCTGATAAAGTCCCCCCTCTTTATCAGCGCTTTTTTACTAGTGCTTATAAAGGGTCCCCCCCTTATCAATGCTTTTTTACCAGTGATGATAAAGGGGAACTTTATCAGTGTTTTTTTACAAGAATTGATAAAGGGAGCCCTTTAACAACGCTTTTTCTAGAACTGAAAAATGGGTATTTAACAACGCTTTTAGCTGGCGCTGTTAAATCCATAGTGTTGGTTAAACCAAGTTTTGTAGTGGTGGAAACAAAGTGTTGTAGGTTGAGAAGAGGGTTTGTGATGGTGTTTGGGGAGTGACAGCGCTAAGGGTCTTGTAAGCACTGAGAAAGGGGGTTTGGGGTGCGTGAAAACATTAATTTTTTCAAATTTTTTAATAGCACTAAAAAATAATTGTTAAATTATGGGACTGGAATTGATTGGCCCATTGGTTCACCGATAATCACTTGATAAAATAAAGTGCAAAATGAAGAAATAAATGGACACCAAATGTAACATTAAAAAACCCCCAAAATGAAAGGGGTAAAAAAACATGGGAAAATAGAAATATCACTATGGGTAAAAGTTCATACACAATCCCTCACTATTACAAGGAGAAACTCTCAAAAATATCACTCTTGAATAAGTGGGGAAACCACCTCACAAAATACTAATCAATTTGATGAACTAATGATGGGATACCCGGTGAAGCTGATGAGAAATCCCAGAGGAATCCATTTCCTTTTATATTCAACCCCCACCCCCCATTCTTCCTCCCTCCACTAATGGGTTTGGTGGGTTGGCCACCAACCACATACCACCACCTTCCCCTCATTGACAAAGGAAGTGGGTGGTGCCTTAAAAGGGGGAAACTACCAACACATCTCCTGTAGAGAGATTTGATTGAGAACCAATCACATCACCACACATCCTTTTTATCTACCAAATATTCTGATCACATATCTTCAAGGTCGCTTGAGTATATGCACCATTTGAACTTATCAGTGTTAATCGCCTTTTTTAGGGAATCTTCCATATTTTATTTAGTGTGAATTTTCTGCATGTCCAAACTTCCTTTCTCCACAACATCTCAGACAAAGTGATATTTTACCCCAATTTGATTCATCCTAGAATGAAAATATGGATTCCATACAATGTACAAGGTTCTTTTATTATCAAAAAATAATGGAATCTTCTCCAATCTATTCCTGAGCTCCTCCAAAAACTTTCTCATCCAAATTGTCTCATTGCAAGCATGTGCAGCTTCCATGTACTCTGACTTCATCGTGGATAAAGCCAAAACTAACTGTAACTTTGAAATTCATCTCATAGCTCTTTCTTTAAGAGTAAGCACATAACCATTAGTAGATTTACTCTAGTTAAAATCACCAAAAAATTTGAATCAACATAGCCTCTAATAGTGAAATATAACCCTCCATAACATAATGAAATATTTGAGTTATCCTTGATGTATCTTAGGATCATCCTCACTATGCTCCAATGCTCCCATCCTAGATACACCATGTACTGACTAACTTATCCCACTGCATGCGCAGTTTGCAGTCTAGTACAAACCATAGCGAACATCAAACTCTCCACTATTGATTCATATGGTACTCAAGACATCTCCATCCTCTCTACTTCACTATTAGGACTCATCTTAAGGGATAACATGAAATTAATAGGAATAGGGGTAGAGATTGGATTACAATATTCCATCTTGAAGTGTTCCAATAATTTTTGTAAGTAATTATTATTTGATAGCCAAATATTCCCATTATTTCTATCTTGGTAAATTAGTATCCCAAGAATCTTGTTTTTTAATCCCAATCCCTTCATATCAAACTCCCTAGTCATATGTTCCTTCATCTCCTAGACCTTATCATTGTTGGGGCCTGCAACCAACATGTCATCCACATAAAACAGAAAAATGATGAAATCATTACCATCCAAACCCTTTATATATGTTCAAGAATCTAAATGAAGTCTTCTGTATCAAAGGATCATTATATAGGAATCAAATTTCTTATACCAACACCTTGGTGCCTGCTTGCGACCATACAAAGATTTGTTCAACCTAAAAACCATGTTCTATTTGTCTTCTTCTACAAAACCTTCTAGATGGATCATATATATCTCTTCATCAAGATCACCATAGAGGAAAAAAATCTTCACTTCCAGCTACTCGAGATGTAAACTGTATGTAGGACATATCTCCAGAACATCCTTCTGATCATATCCTTTGACCAAAAATATTGCATGATATCTTTCCACCTGATCATTTCCATCCTGGTTGATCTTAAATACCCATTTGTTTCTAATAGCTTTCCTTCCATGAGGTAATGGAACAAGATCCCAAGTATTTTTTCTTATGTAGGGATTCAAGTTCCTCCTACATCTCCACCATCCATGATGACACATATGGACTCTGGGTAACCTCCACAAAAGAAGATGTCTCTCCATCCTCTGTCAATAAGCAGTACACAATATTTCACTCAGTCGCATACTCTGAGTTCCATACTGGTTCTCTTTTCTCATTAGTTGACCATCGTAGTCCAGAATCAACCAGTACTTGATTATCATGATCTGGTAATGCTTTAGATGAAACTTGTTCTTCCTTGGATTTTTCCTCTACTTTGACTATTGTAGTTTCTTTATTCTCTTTCTCCATATCTCTATAAATTTTCATTTTCACCTTGTCTTCTGCAAAAATTACATCACTACTGATGATAATTTAGTGGGAAGTGGGGTCCCACAAATGATACCCCTTCACACCATCAGCGTACCCCAAGAAGGTATATTTCTTGGATCATGAATCCAACTTTGATCTTTCTTGGTCATTAAACAATTCATATACAGGACTTCTAAAAGTATTTAACAAAGAATATTCAGTAGGCTTACCAGTTCATATTTCCATCGGTGTCTTCGGATCAATAACTATTAAAGGAAATCGGTTTATGACATAATAGGCGGTATTCACTACTTCTATCCAAAAAGTTTTGGCAATTCCTGCAGTCTTCAACATCTCCCTTATTCTATTCAATAGAGTTTTATTCATCCTCTATACCACTCCATTCTTTTGATAAGTATATGATGTTTTCAATTATCTCTTGATTCCTTCCTATTGATAAAAATTATCGAACTCCTCACTTTTATATTATCCACCATTGTCGGTCCTCAAACACTTGATCTTCTTTCCAGATTCAAGTTCGTTCCACGCTTTGAATTTTTTAAAGACTTCAAAAACATATTCCTTCCTCTTGATTGGATACACTTAAAATCTCCTAGAATAGTCATTAACGAATGATACAAAATAAATTTCTCCTCCCAAGGATATAACGGGTGCTTGCCAAACATCAGAATGGATCAACTCTAATATCTCCTAAATTCTTGTTGTTGACGTTTTGAACTTTAACCCATGTTACTTGATCAAAACATGATGCTCAAAAAATGGTAGGGATACCTTTGTAAGCCTATACCAAAACTTCTGATCCACAAGAAACTTTAGGCCTCGTTCTGACATATGGTCAAGCTTCTAATTCCATAACATCATCAACACTTTGGTTGAGGTAGTCGATGCCTCCTTGTACGTTTCACTCATAAGCACGTATATGTTATTTTAGATCTTATCCACCTTCATTACCACAATCACACCCTTCACAATTCTCATCACTCCATTCTCAGTGTGAGTCTTGCATCCAATGTCATCAAATTTTTTCAAAGACAATATATTCTTCTTTAAACCCTTCACATTGAGTACTTCTTGGATGGTTTGGACTATGTCATCATGAATATTTAGTTTGATGTTACCGAATCCAAAAATATTCAAGGTGTAATAATTACCAATGTACAAAAGTCCTTTCAGGGTAGTTGCATATTGGACAAACCATTCTCGTCGAGATGTCATGTGTCATGTTTCTCCCGAGTCAATTATCCATGCATCATTGAGTTGCTTCCTGCTTCTAGCAGTTATCGCTGCTTCATTGACTAGTATATCTCCTTTTCTAGAAGTAATCACTATATTTATGTCCATTTCATGATTATGGATCCCATTGGAACCACGCTCCATCGTCAAATCTTCCAGTCTTTCGCTAATTTCTAGTAGGCAATTATCATTCTGAAACACTGCCTACATCTTCATTTTCCACAAAGGAAAATTATATCCATTTAATTTTTTGATCTCAATTTTCACCTCCATCTTGACATTCCATCAGTCCAGAACCTCATCTATTTTACAATGGTGTTTTTAATAATCTCAATTAATTTTTTCTGATGTGAAATATCAATTGGAGTCACGATCACAAAGCATACTCAAATTTAAGAGAATTATTAAAACCTGAAAACATGAATAGCACCGGACAAGAACCTTTTTCTGATACCACTTATTGGGACCAAAAATGATTTTCCCACCGATGTAGGGATAATCATGAGATAAAATAAAGTGAAAAATTCATAAATAAATAGACACCAGATGTAATGTGGAAAACCTCCAAAATGAAAGTGGTAAAAAACCACAGGCAAACAGAATGATCACTATGGGTAAAAGTGGGTACAAAATTCCTCACTATTACAAGAAGAACCCCTCAGAAATATATCTCTTGAATAAGTGGGGAAACCTCCTAACAAAATACCACTTGAATTGATGAAGTGATGATGGGATACCCGGTGAAGCTGATGAAAAATCCCAAGGGAATCCACTGCCTTTTATCTACAAGCCTAACCCTTGCTTCCTCCCTCCACTGGTGGGTTTGGTGGTTTGGATGCCAACCACCTACCCCCACCTTCCCCTCTTTGGAAAAGGAGGGGGGTGGTGTCGTCAAGGGGGAGAACTGCCAAAATTAAATACATCATTTATCAGCGCTTTTTTAGTGCTGATAAAGGCACCCTTTAATAGTGCTTTTTTTAGCACTGTTAAAGGTTAGCCTTTAACATCGATCGCCATATTAGTGCTTTTGAAGTGTTGATAAAAACCTTTTACTAGCGTAGTTAAAGGACCAATTCATAGTAGTGTGTTTTGAAGTTGCAACGGTTTTTATGAAAAACAATGCTAATTTAATGATAAAAAAATATTAAATATGAGATACTTAATTATGATTTTTTATTAATAATTATTATTTATTTTTTATATTCATTTATTTTTTATTTTTTATAATTTTAATTAATTATTATGTGTTAATTATTAATTATATATAATTATTATTTAATAGTTTTTCGAAACATAAATTAATTATTGTATAAGTTGAAAATCAGAATTCACCATCAAATGATTAGAAATTTTGATCCGTATATCCATTTTAACTTCAAAACCAGTCAAATCAAACCTTATGAAATGAACTACAATGACATTATAAAATAATTTGTTAATAAAGAATAGAATAAAATTTATTATAGTTTTAAGAAAAGTTAAAAATTGAACATCAACTTCAAACGGACATAACTTTTGATCTGGGTGTATGTTTGAGCTTTACCACATATCAAATCAAAGCATATGATGAACTCTACATTGTTTTGACCTAGGTCACATGGGTCACTATTTTTTAGAGGTGAAAAGGTACTCCAAAGGCCTCAAAAACTGAGTTTTTTGTTCGGATATCATGGTTTGTGAACATTTGATGAGATTTCATCTTCGTTTAAGAGTGTCTTCATTTCCTTTTTTAGGTTGCCTATGATTTTATTTCATTGATTTACATTCCAATTGATTTTATGGTGTTTCAATTATCATAGTTTCACTCTTTTGATGGTTTATTATCATCTATTATATATATATATATATATATATATATTTGTATGTACTTCTATACATTTATGTATATTTATTTATAATTTATAGATATTTATCATTATTTATTTAAAACTATATATAATTGTATCTATGCATGGATATTTATATGTATTTATGAATATGTGTATATTTATTTCCATTTATTATTTATTATCTATTATCTATTATTAATTATTTTTTCATCTATTATTTGTTATTCATTTATTAGTTATTCATTTATTTATTATATATTATATATTGATTTATAATTTATTATTTATTTTTAATTTACTATTAAATTTTTATTTAATATTTATTGGTAAATTATTATTTAATATTTCTTTATTTTTAAATATATATTATTACATAATATTTATTTTTTATTTTTTATTTTTTATTTTTTATTAATTTATTAATTTATTGTTTATTATTTCTTTATTGTTAACGTATTATTTGATTATTTATTTATTATATTTTTATCTATTTATTATTTATTATTTATTATTTATTATTTATTATTTATTATTTATTATTTATTTATTATTTATTATTATTTATTCATTTATTATTTATTTAGTATTTGTTTATTATTTGCTTATTATTTTTTATTGTTTTTTATTTTTTATTTTTTATTTTTTTATTATTTATTCATTATTTATTTATTTAATATTTGTTTATTATTTATTTACTATTTATTTATTATTTATTATTTATTATTTATAAATTATCTATTATTTATTAATTTATTATTTATTTATCGCATCTTTAATATATATACATTATAAATTCATTATTTATTATTATTTATTTAAAACTATATATAATTGTATCTATGCATGGATGTTTATATGTATTTGTGAATATAACTATATTTATATACATTTTTAAATATTTATACATATTTATGAGTGTGTGTGTGTGTGTATTTATAACCAAACGGTGAGAATTATGGAGGTGAGTCCATGATCCATAAAATTATTATTAAAATAAAGGGAAACATACAAGCACAAGGAGAGGTTCAGGGTTCAAGTGACAACATCACCAAAGAAAACCAAACAGTACTCAACCTTTATTCCTGCCACCCCTTCCATGGTAACCACCACGCCCCCTTGGATGTCTTCCTCTTCACCATTGCTTCTGAGTCTGCCATGCCCCACCCAGATCATATGCGTCCAGGGGTCCATCATCATCATCATGGTCATCATGCTGGACATCTAGAGGATTGGCCCCAGATCCATCGTGAGTGAATCCATGGTCCTTGCCAATCATGCCTTGAGCTCCATCATTGAGATGCTCTTCACTATAAAGTTGTCCAACTTGTTCACTGTTAGCATGTGCAACTATCATAGGAGAAGATGCATCATCAATAGGATTTTTCAAGCGAGAGTTAGTCCTTTCGTGTCTCTCCATATAGAGCAAGTCAAAATCTGGAGAGTTGATTGATTCAAGCATCGTAAAAAATAGATTTCACAACAGTAGTGGTTGGAGACACTACTACTTTGGGAGAAGGATCATCCAAAGTCACTTGATGAGAAAGTGACAACATAGTATCATCATTAATCAAGGTAGAAGAGGCCCCAGTTGTAGGAGAAGGCAAAATTGAGGCCCTTATAGTGAGTCCTCCAATGAGGTTTCCACATGTGCAGCAGCCTGCCTAGGAGTACCCTTTTTAGATGAAATCTTAGCTACTGTGGAAGTCCCCACTATGCACACATCAGCATGAGAATCACAAGGATCACCTGTTGTGCTCACAACAGCAGGAGCAGAAGTCTGCACACACTGTTGTGCATCAGAATGATTCAAATGATCCATGACATGAGGATCACACCCACCAGAAAAAAAAACATGTTGGGAACTGCTGCTTCATTTACCCTTATAATGAAATCATTCTTCTAATAGAACAGCATAATCTTGATCATTATCACTGTCAGATCCATCACCCCATTTAGAGGGTTCTCCATGCTCAGAAGTGTGAGGAGGAAGTGCACCATCACTCAAAGGATCAGGCAACATACCTCCACTCATTTGACCATCAAGAGGTATACCAGTGGTCTTACCAGCCACAACATCACCAAATAAAAGAGATCCCACAGTCTCGTTACTTTTCATAATATCTTCCATGATGATTGAAGCTGAAACCTTCACACCATCAGGGATAGGTGAATTAACCTTCCCACCATCAAGGGTACCTCTCCTCACAGGCATTGATAGAGCAGAAACACATGACAATATGAATTTACAACTTTCAGAAAGGTTCCCATAACGTTTACAGTTGGAACAACATAAACCCCGATTACAGTTAACTTGAACATGTCCAATAGTTGAGCTATTTATACAGATTTTTATATTTACTTGTGCTTATATATAAATATTTGTGCATCTATGTTTATATATATATATATATATGTGTAAATTTCATATGTATATTTATTTATAGATATTTATTTCCACTCATTATTTATTATCTATTATTTATTATTAATATTTTTTTTAGTTTATTATTCATTATTTATTCATTTATTAGCTATTTATTTATTACTTATATAATATCTTGATTTATAATTTACTATTTATTATTAATTTATTTTTAAAATATTATTTAATATTTCTATATTATTCATTATATATTATTACATAATATTTATTATTTGTTATTACTTATGTGTTATTTATTATTATTTTATTTATTTTTTATTTTTTATTTTTTATTTATTTATTATTAATGTATTATTTATTTATTTATTTACTATTTATTTATCTATTTATTTGTTATTTATTTATTAGTTATTATTTCTTTATTATTTATTATTCATTTAGTATTTATTTATTATTTTTTATTATTTTTTTATTATTATTTATTATTTAATATTTATTTTTTATCATTTTAGGATTATTTATTTTTAATTTATTTAATATTCAATTATTATTTATTTATTATATATTTACTTTTTATCTAATATTTATTATTTATTTATTCATTTATTATTTATTTATTTATTATTTATTTATTATTTATTTATTATTAATGTATTATTTATTTATTTATTTATTATCTATTTATCGATTTATTATTTATTTATTTATTAGTTTTTATTTATTTATTATTTATTATTCATTTAGTATTTATTTATTATTTGCTTATTATCTATTTTTTATCATTTAATGACTATTTATTATTAATTTATTTAATATTCAATTATTATTTATTTATTATATATTTATTGTGTATCTGTTATATATTATTTATTTATTCATTTATAATTTATTTTTTACTTTATTATTTATTATTAATGTATTATTTATTTATTTATTTATTATCTATTTATCTATTTTTTTATTTATTTTTTTATTGTTATTATTTATTTCTTATTTATTTCTTATTTATTATTTATTTAGTATTTATTTATTATCATTTAATGATTATTTATTATTAATTTATTTAATATTCAATTATTATATATTTATTATATATTTATTGTCTATCTAATATTAATCATTTATTTATTCATTTATATTTATTAATTACTTTATTATTTATTATTTGTTTATTATTAATGTATTATTTATTTATTTATTTATTTATTTACTATCTATTTATCTATTTATTATTTATTAGTTATTATTTTTTATTATTTTTTATTCATTTAGTATTTATTTATTATTTATTTATAATTTTTTTATTATTTATTATTATTTAATATTTTTTATTTATCATTCAATGATTATTTATTATTAATTTATTTAATATAAAATTGTTATATATTTATTATATATTTATTGTTTATCCAATATTTATTATTTACTTACTCATTTATTATTTATTTATTACTTTATTATATATTCAATATAAATTCATTATTTATTATTATTTAATATGATTATTTGTTTCTTATCTGTATATAAACGTATATTACATATTTACTCACTACATGAAATGGTTCCTCAAGTGTTAAAATCTTTGCAGATGTTCAAATCAAGAAATTGGTTAAAGGGGACATTTTATTTTTTTTAATTTAAAGGGTTTACTTTTCTTATTTAGAAAAATGGGTTTGTTGAGGGCCAATTCAATTGGCGCTCAACTAATTTTTTTTCTAAATCCCCATGTCGCCCCTCCCCAACCCCCTTACAGATATATATATATATATATATATATATATCTTATATATAATTAAATAATTATAATTCAAATTATAATAAATAAATTTATAAAAAATATAATCACTAAAATAAATATAATAAATTTATAATTATATTTATTATATTTATTATATTTATAATAATTATATAATTATAATAAATGTATAATAAAAATAAATATAATTATTACAATTATATAAACACAATAAATATATAATTGTAATAATTATATAATTATAAATATAATAATTATATAATTATAATAATCATATATTTATAATAAATGTATAATTATAAATATAATAATAATAATAAATATATAATTATCATCAATATAGAATTTTAAATATAATAATTATATAATTTTAATAAATATACAATAACCATAAATATATAACTATAATAATTATATAATAATAATTATAATAAATATATAATTATCATAAATATACAATTATAATAAATATATAATTATAAATATGATAAATATAAAACTATAAATATGATAAAAATATAATTATAATAAATATATAATTATAATAATTATATATTTATAATAAATATAAAATTACAAATATAATAATAATAATAAATATATAATTATAAATGTACTAATTATATAATTATAATAAATATACAAGTATAATTACAAAAATTATATAATTATAAATATAATAAATATATAATTATAACAATTATATAATTATAATAAATATATATTTATAAATATAATAATTATATAATTGTAATAAATAATCAATTACAATAAATATATAACAATAATAATTATATAATTATAATTATAATAAATATATAATTATAATAACTATATAATTATAATAACTATATAATTATAATAATTATATTTATTATTATTATAATAAATATATAATTATTATACTTATAATAAATATATAATTATTATAATTATAATTATATAATTACTATAATTATTATAATTATAAAATTATAATAATTATATTTATAATTATAATTATATAATTATAATAATTATATTTATAATTATATATGCATATATATATAAATTATATATTTATAATAATTATAATAATTATATTTATAATTATAAATATAATAAATATAGAATTATAGAATTATTTTAATTATAATAATTATTTAATTACATATTTATTATAATTATAATAAATATAATTATAATTATAAATATAATAATTATATAATTACAACAATTCTATAATTATAATAAATATATAATTATTTAATTATTATATTTATAATTATATTTATAATTATAATTGTATATATATTATAATTATTATAAATATAAAATTATTATAATTATATATTTATTATATTTATAATTATATATTTATTATATTTATAATTATATGTTTATTATATTTATAATTATATATTTATTATATTTATAATTATATTTTTATAATAATTATATAATTATTATAATTATATAATTATTATAATTGTTTATTTATGAAAACTATATATTTATTATAATTTTTATTATATAATTATTATAGTTATATATTTATGGAAACTGTATATTTATTATAATTATATAATTATTATATTTATTATTATATATTTATTATAATTATATATGTATTATAATTATATAATTTTTATAATTATATATTTAATTATATTTATAATTATATATTTAATTATATTTATAATTATATATTTATTATAATTATATAGTATTGATTATAATTATATATTTATTATTATTATTATTATATTTATAATTATATATTTATTATAAATATATAATTATTATAATAATATATTTATTATATTTATAATTATATAATTATTGTAATTATATATTTATTGTATTTATATAATTGTAATAATTATATTTATTATTATTTTATATTTATTATAATTATATAATTGTTATAAATATAATAAATATAATTATATATTTATTATATTTATTTTTGTGATTATATTTATTATTAATATGTTTGTCATAATTATAATTATAATAATTCTTCAATTATATAATTATTATATTTATAATTATATATTTATTATAATTATATAATTATTGTAATTATAATTGTATAATAATTATGATTGTATAATTATTATATTGATAATTATATATTTATTATAATTATAAAATTATTATATTTATAATTATATATTTATTATTATTATTATATTTGAAATTGTATAGTTATTATAAATATACAATTATTATAATTATATATTTATTATAATTATATATTTATTATATTTATAATTATATAATAATTATATTTATTATTATATATTTATTATATTTATAATTATATAATATTTATATTTATAATTATATATTTATTATATTTATAATTATATAATTATTTCATTTATATATTTATTGTATTTATATAATTATAATAATTATATTTATTTTTGTTATATATATATTATAATTATATAATTGTTATAAATATAATAAATATAATTATAAATTTATTATATATATTAAATTTATTTTAGTGATTATATTTTTTATAAATATATTTATTATAATTTGAATTATAATTATTTAATTATATATAAGGTGTGTGTGTGTGTGTAAGGGGGTTGGGGAGGGGCCACATGGGGATTTAGAAAAAAAATTGGTTGAGTGTCAATTCAATTGGTGCTCTAGGGTATTTGTGAGAGCGCCAATTAAATTAGCACTCAACAAACCCATTTCTCTAAATAAAAAAAAGTAAACCCTTTAAATTAAAAAAAATAAAAATCCCCCTTTAACCAATTTTGTCGTTAAAATTTCTCCCAACACATGATAATAAATTAGAATGATTAAATAATGATAAATATTAATAATAATAATAAATTATAAGAAAATAAATAATAATGAATTTATTAATTATGAAAATTAAAAAAAATTAAAACAAAAACAAAAACAAAAAAAACCGCTCCTAAATATTTACTAGTGATTTAAACTGCCGCTAAATAAAAAACTGTCGCAAAATCTTTCCCGACTTGCAAATACGCAGCGCTTTTAGAATGTGTCACGCATCATTTAGTGGCAATTTAAACCGATTCTAAATGTCAAAAAATCCAGGAAACACCTTTTTTGTAGTGATATTTGTAATTAAAATGTCACGCATTATTTAGCGGTGATTTAAACCGATGCTAAATGAAAAAAAAATTGAGGGGAAACACCTTTTTTGTGGTGATATTTGTAATTAATATCCATGAATCACTCACCTTGGGGTATTTGGAAATGCACCTTTGTGTAGGCAACTTGAGTAAGGGTTGTGAAAGTTAGCAATTCTATAGTGTTCCTTATCAAGCTTATGTTAGGAGTTTTATGTAATTCATCATGCACCTAGTCATTTAAGTTCATTGTAATGAAATTTCACCATAACTAATTAATATTAGTGTATAAATTCTTCCATGGTATCAGTTAGAACTCTCTAATGTGAAATTTATTCATGCTTATTTTTTTCATCTTGGTTTTGGTATTTCAATGAAAGAACCCAAACGCCCCCCATTGAAGTCTTTTCCCATCCCACTACAAAAGAAAGACCAACTCCCAAAACTTACATGTACAAATAAAATTTTCTTACATTAAAACACTTACACATAGTACAATGTCATCATATCACATTCTTCTTACGTGTATCATAGTCTAAAGGGTCTGGAAGAGTTCCAAATGTCCAATCCATGTATATAGTATTGTGGCCATAGTTATGGCGATAAGTTGTGTGGTGAATTATGTGATATCCAACTCCCATCACAGGTCACACCTTCTCATGAATGCAGTCATGAATGTTAGCCATCCATATGGCCACTAGAAACAAAATAAACTATATGTGATAGGGAGTGAACTAGCACTAGAAAAAGCACAATCACGTGAGGTGCAGCCTGCAATATCCCATCAAGTGGATGAAATGCCAAACCTGAAAAATTTGGAGTCAAATCAATCTCAATGAAGTAATATTTCATTCTAACCCATCATCATGAAACATTCAATTCAATGTTTCATGAATTAATGTTAGAATTTTTAAGACCACTGAACTTACCTACATATGAAGAAAGAGTGTTCTTCTTGTTGTAGATATGATGGGTTGCATGGATATATTTATACAAAGGATTTATATCATGTAATTCTCTATGCATCCAAATAATTCCAAACTCTACCATAACTATATAAGTCATTAGATGAAATATGTAGGCTGACCAACCCACATCATAAATCATTGCATAACACCTGGCCCATCCATTTTCAATAACACATTCTGAAACGGTTGGAAGGAGAGAATATAGCGGCATGGACTTCATGGCTACATACACTTGGAGCAACATTGACCTTTTTTAAGGAATGCTATCTACAATGCACAATCAAAAAATTCAGAGAAAAATGTGTATTTGAATCAAATAAAACATACTATAGAAGTTAACCTAATCATTTAGAAACACTATAAATATATATATCATTTTTTTAGTTTCACATGTATGAGTTTTTTTTATATGGATTTTTTTTTAAATAATGGTTTAATTTTAAAATATTTACTAGTATATGTCATGAAATGCATTAGCTGCATTAACTCATTTATTTGAATCTTTAAATCAAATAGGTTAAGCATAAGAACACATTAAAATTTAGAAAAAAATGTGTTAATTTAATTAACGTGTTGTTTTTTAATAAATTTTTGCTGGTATATTATTATTTTAAATATATTTTTTGTGTGCGTGTATTTATACAGGTTTTAAATTTTTTTGTTTTGTTTTTCTTGGTTATACATATATATATAATTTTAAAATATTTTGAAAATATTATCTAAAATTTTACTCCATGTATGCTTCAAAAATGAATGTTGGTGGGGCAATGACTCATGCACAGGTTGTGGAGGCATCTTGGGGACACATCGGGGCTTCATTAAGGGATGCTTCCACCATTATATTGACAATGTATTTTTTTCATGAGGTGGAGCTTTGGGAAATGATTCATGCGATAAAATGTATTGTCCACTTTGGATGGAAATTCCTTTGGTTTGAATCTTACTCAATCCTTGATGTCCAAGCATTTAGATGCAAAACAAGGAATGGGCCTTGGAGGATCATTCCCAACTTACTAGAATGTCTCCAGGATGCTAATGGTATATATCTGAACTACATACACGTCTATAGAAGAAAATCAAGTAGCAGATAGAATATATTATCCAATTTGGATGGAAATTCATTTGGGTTGAATATAACTCAACCCTTGATGTCCAAGCATTTAGATGCAAAAAAAGGAATGTTCCTTGGAGGATCCTTCCCAACTTTTTGGAATGTCTCCGAGATGATGATGGTATATATATCTAAAACTAGATACACATATATATAGAAGCAAGTAAATTAGTGGATGAACTATCCAAGAAATTCATTGTTAATGTAAGTTCGATGTGGTCCTTTGTGATCCCACCTACCTTCTCACTTTTGGTGGTATCAAATGCTAGAAGAGAAATTAATAATCATTTTATTAGGTCTTCTTTGTGAAGTCATCTTCATAGTTTTCAGTTTTATAATATTTTTCTAAGTTCAACCACACTTGGTCCTAGGATTTTCTAATTCAATATGTGATTTGAGTTTTACTTTTACAATGTTGAAATAATTAAATAGTATTAAAATTATATTATTAATCTAAAACGACAGAACCATGAGTTTGGAAACTCAAACTCTTGATCCTAAAAAATTATTGATAAAAAAACACATGCACAGTACCAAGAGGAGGAACATTATTAATAACTAATAACAATACATTATTAATAATTAATTAAGAATATTTTATTATAAAATAATTAATAATTAATAATTAATAATTAATAGTAATCAATAATAATGCAATTAATTTTATATAATATTTTTTATTAATAATTGATAATCAATTAGTAATAATTAATAATGTAATTTAAATTAATTAATAATATAATTAATAGAAGTTAATAATGTAATTAATAACTAAAAATGTATTAATTAGTGAAATTATTAATAATTAATTTTTAATTCGGAATAATTATATGTATTTAATAATATATTTATTAAGAATTTTTAATATAATTAAAATATATTATTACCATTACTAAAATAATTAATAATAATTAATAATGTAATTAGTAATTAATAATGTAATTATTACTAATTATTAATCCAATTATCAATGTAATTAATAATATAAAAATAATTTATTATTTCTTAATTATTATTAATGTAAAGTCCCGTATTCCTGAAACTCTTCCTTTTGTGTTTTCAAAGGTTTGGAGGTGTTGGGAGGATTCTTGGGGGTGTTTTTCCCTTTAAATGCTATGTTTTTTTTAAAATATTGGGTATAATTGTCAACGACATCACACATGTTACAGGAAACAAACAAAAAATACGGTCTAGGGACTTTACCCCTCGACCGGCACCCCAAACCCCACCCCACCCTGCCACCCCAACCGCCTACGGGGGGGAATGCTATGTTGTTTTTTGTTTATGCTATTAGTTGATTTTGTTCATGGTGTCAGTGGATTTTTGTTCATACGGCCAGTTGATTTTGTTCATGCGGTCAGTTGATTTTTGTTCATATGGTCAGCTGATTTTTGTTCATGTTGTCAATTGATTTTGTTCATGTGATCAATTGACTTTTGTTCATGTGGTCATTTGATTTTTTTCATGTAGTAAATTTATTTTTGATCATGATGCCAGTTGATTTTTTGCTCCTGCGGTCAATTCATGCCTTTTCTAACTTTTTGAAAATTTCAGATTTTCTCATTTTTACCTAGAACTATTACTTCCCCGGTGCAATTGCACAGTTCTATATTTATATGTTTAATTTTCAAAAAATAATAATTTTTTGAAATATGATAATTCATATGCATATTGGAAAAATCTAAATGAAAAATAGATGATACCCGATAGTGGAATAACAGTTCAAAAGTAACACAATTTTAAATATAGAAAAATATGCATCAAAAATAGTGTAAATATTAGAAAAATGACTAAAAAACCTGAATTGTTAAAATTTTGTGGTAAATTGGGGGTGTATGGGTAATGGGACACTGCAAGGAATATTATTTCATTGTTAAACAATTATAAATTTTGGTTATTATAGATTGTGATATAATTAAATTAAAGAAAAGGGACAAGAAATTAAATTATTGATTGAAAAATTAATAATTTTTCAATATCATTTTTTACCAAGAGTGGAATATGCAACATTTAACTTTTTCCCAGTTTGAAGAATATATTTTTCCCCAAGTGGTCACTCGGTAGCTTCAATAAGAGCGACTCTTATTGAATTTTTATAACAATAAACCACTAGATAATAATAAAAGTTTAAACTCCTAGTTCTCTCAATATAACATTACAAATAAGAAAATTAAAATTGAATAAGTTACATTATGAATCAATCATGAAAGTGCAATGAGAAATGAACACATAGTTCATTAAATGCATTGAATCATTCAATGTATTGAATTTACACTTCAACATGTCAACTATAAAAATGATTATACACTTCAAAATATACAGCGCAAAAATAAAAATTTCAAGTTGAAAATATTGAAAATGAATAAAAATTTCAAAATATCCCATGAATTTCCAAATTTTCATGTATTTCAAAAGTAGATACCCAATACATATGCTCTATTTAAGGTAGTCCCAATATATAAAATTCATTACTTATGATTTAGCATTTGTAAAAATATTGTATACCAAAATTTTTAATGTTTGAAAAATAAACTAATCTAGAATTTATCTTAATATCTAGTCAAAATATTCTATATGATAAGTGAATTAAAAAGTCAATATTATTTAGAATATACACCTAGTGATTATCGGAATGAAGAAATAAAATTACAATGCATTAGTGAGACAATATTCCAAAGCAGAAAAACTACTAAAAACATTTTACCTTATACAAACAAATAATTTAATGTATTTTCATTAAAGTTTAATTTAACCATTCCTCTAATTATTTTACAGTTTTATATTTGTATGTATGAATATATGTTCTTGGTTTTACTATAAAATACAAGGAAATGGTTCATAATTTTATCAAAATAATTAATATAAATGAAAAAATTCACTAATTCAACTCAAAATTAACCTCTTATATTTTTCAGGAAGTGTTCACATATCAATGTGAAAATGAGAAAGATTCACTATAAAAATATATTCATCCAATGATATTTTTTTCTTTATATCACTTATGATATCATCCCCCTTGATCTCAGAAACTTGAAAATAAAAAGAAATAATTTTGAATTTATTTAATAGTGTACAAAGAAATAACATAAATCTAAAAAAAGAATAAGGAATAAAATCAACAATGACAATTACAAATAGTTTTTTAAGCAAAGATCATTTTTCACATCTAAAACAAATCTTAATGATTAAAAATTTTAATTTAAACTTATTTTTATATCAGACATACTTATGAAATGAAGACTCAGGACATCAAAAATATCTACGGCTATTTGATACATGTTGGAAGGAAATAGATATCCATGGACATAATGAAGAAATTATTCCACTACGAATCCATTACCTAATATCATGAATAAAGTAAATTCAAATTAAAATGTATGATTCAAACCAATCCAATATATGAAATATAGAATGTAAATGTTTTAATAGTCATGTAATATAAAAATTAATTGAACTATATTTTATTTGTAAAAACTAATAAAAACGTGAATGAACTATGAAAGGGTAGAATTGAAAATGATAAGTAATTTCAACCTTGTAACCTCATAAATTCAATAATGTTCACATTTTTCATATTTTCATGTAAAGAAATTGAGGCAAGGCATTAAAATGAAATATGATAATGGAAGTTAAAGAATATATGGTTGAAATTTTAAAGTAAAATGAAAGATAAATTCCAAAATATAATCTAAAAAATATTTACAAAAGTGACATATTTTCATTACAACAATGATGATCTCCATTGAAATCTTCCTTCCTTATTTTTTTCTTCCTTGTAATTATCCAAATGTAATAACTATATATTAAAAGATGCATATATAATTTTTTTATCATCATTAATGATCAAGCGGAGAATAATAGTAAATGAAATAGTTTTGTAAACTGAACAACTATACATACATTAATTCACAGTTATGTATTAGTGTAAATAATTGATGTAAAATTATGAGAGTACTAACCCAAGTAACTTAAATTATAACTACTGCAATTCCAAAAGCTTAGTATTCAAGTGTATAAATGTACATGGATTCAAAAATAGTAGTTAGGAATGAATCAAATACTTTTTCCTTAAAATCATAATTAAATAAAAATTTTGGAATGTTTGGATAGAAAAATTTCTCATTGAATAATGAAAGAATTAATGGAAGAATAAATGGTGAACATAAGAATTAATTAAGAATAAAAATCCATGTGTGAAAACATTGGAATAATTTAATAAGGCGTACAATGCAACTATGATAATCGAAAATGTAAACATTAAGTATTTTATGAAATATGAAAATAGAAATAATTGTAATATTAATATTAAACAATTAAGTTAACATTGAATGCATGTAAGTTAGTTTCAAAAAACATCCCATGATGTAGGACCATAAAAGAATGAGTATACTGGTAAATTCATTAATCCATATTCAGTTGATGAGCAATATAAATATGAAATTTACATGTAAAAAAATATCATATTTATGTAAATGGGATAGTTAAAAGAGATAAAACAGTAGGAAATGGTGGGAGAAAACAAGTTTTTTTTTCAAATTAGGGGTTTGTGATGGAAGAGAAGAAGGTTATATATTAAAATTGTTTAATTCCTTCATTGGAAATAGAAAAAATGATATGGTCAACTAAAATTATGGGTGCTTATAATGTAGAAAGTTTGGAAGAGTAGGAAATTTATATCAGGGTCTCCCAGAAAAGGACGCACCTATTATCAATGAAGAAGAGTGTAACACCCCGAGCTTCCACAATACGCTTCTCATTCAATAATGCAATAGCTTGCATTGTACGCAACTTCGAGTTCTAAAACACCGCGACTAATCATAGTAGCCGTTATGAATAGTAATAACCACTTTTTAAAATTATAGAAATTTTATATTTCAAAATGGACTTCATTTTTGTATTCGTAATATCGAAATTAGCCTAAGTTGAATTTTTTGTAACTTTCTGAGAACTTCCAATATTTTGATGAATAATGAAAAATACTTAAAACAACTTTTTTAATAAAAATAATTTATTGTGATAAATTATACTATTTAGTGGTTTTAAAGTATAATTAGAATATATTTTCACTATTTTATCCAATGGTGGTCATTAGAATTAATTTAACATTGAAATTGGGCATGAACAATTGTCAATCTTTTGATATAAATTGTTTCTTAAAAACACGCTATTTGTTGTGACAGCGGGAATTAATTATAAAATTAATTAATTCAACTTATATTTTTGGAATTTTTTAAAATAGACATCATTTTTGAATTCAGAATATCAATTATAGCTTAGGGTGAAATTTTGGCATTGTTCTGAAAAACTTCAATTTTTGAGGAATAGTGAAACCACTAAGTGGTAGTTAAATAACTAATTTTTTCGTTTAAATGAAATATTACCACTTCTGTGATTTTATTTTCAAAAATCCGACATACATGGTTGTCATTAAGAAGTAAAATGTGGTTCAATGAGATTAAAATAATTTTCGGTGAATAGTAACTTTTAAGTTCTTAATCGCGATTAAAGGTAATTAGTGCAGTTTAAGGTAAAAATAATGTTTTAATAATATGAGATGAGCTTGACACATGTCCTACCCTCATTGTATGTTCCATGGACGACCAATACAATCCATGGGTCAACTTGGAGACCCCATGGAGCCACTTTAATTAGAAAATGACATAAATACCTTTTATTTAATGTTAAAGTAAAAAAATGACACAAACATGAAATGTTTTACTAAAACAATTTTTACATAGGGTTATACAAGTCATATTTTTGACTATAAATATTCATTAGAAAGATAAAAAGATTTCCTACATCATTATATTTTTTTTATAATTTTTAGACATTAAATAAATTAAATTATTTATGACATCATGATGATGCAGCGATGACCTCATTATTTAACAATTTAAATAAAATAAAAAGATAATATAAAATCCAAGGCTTAAACTTGTCAAAAACCTATTGGATGTGTATATTTCTAACCCTTATCACCTTACCCTCGAATTATATAAGTTTGGGACCTCTAAAATCCGAAACTCATTTTATAATAAAGTGACTTTTCTTTACTTTCCAAGAGTGCCCCTCCTCTCCACTTATAAAAGGCCCCCACCTCTACCACCTCATTCACACTTTCAAGCCATTTTTCTCGGCCAAACTCTGCCCAAATACTCTCCCAACTTCCCCCTCTTACTCCTAGAAGCCTCACTTTGGGTAGAACTCTTCCCAAGGAATCCTTTGGCTCAAATCAAAAAGAGTTACCCGATTTTAAGGTAATGTCTTCTCTAATGTTGTTTTGTTTTATTTTTCTTCTCCAACCCCCTAAACTCTTTTTATTCATTTCTTTTGTAACAACACCAGTATCCTAAATATACTAGGATATTTTTATAAGAAGGATTCGAGATACACTTACACACACCTACATCTAATGGTTAAAGAACATACGGTTTTTGTGGATGGCGAATTTCTGCCTCACGAAACGATGATTGTTCAACACTCATAAAACACCTTCAAAGGTGGCCATTAAGATGTCACTCTATTTATAAATGATATATAATATGTTTATTTTTTAATTAAGGTTCTGTATTTTTCATTTATGGCATACCTTTATTGTTTCCATTATGGGTAAACGCGATATTTTCATTTTAGGAAGTGCGGACTACCGCCCCCTCAAAGTGATTTGAATCGTTAATTCCATATGTGGGATGTATAAAGGATGGAGTAAATGATATTATATATGATGTTATACTGGAATTATAATATACCTTTATATCATTATGATTTCATTAAATATGAAATAGAAATGAAAGTAGCGTTCATGCGTACGTACGGCTTACCGTCTCCATGAACGGTGCATTTCATTTCTTACCTCTAAACGTTATGGAATATTATAAATGCATGTATATACTGGATATATATGAGATATATGATATCTATATCATGAATATAATTCTGGATATAATGGATATATCACCACATGAACAACTTGTAATTATAAGAATGTTATTTTTGACTCAAGTACCTAAGATCGACAAAATGACTGTTATAAACTTAAATAATTACATAATGTTCATAACATGGTAATAAGGGATATAAAAGGAATAATGAACATGAAAAAGGTTCTTAAGTAAATAGGAATTAACTCTAGTTTATTATTCAGGAGGTTAAATAACGGTCGAGTCAGGACAGGACGCAAGGTAAGGGAACTTCTTAACCCAATTTCCATTCTTTGGGTTAATCTCCTAATTTCAAATTATGTCATGATATTATTATGTCCTATCTTGTATTTGTACTTTCTTTATGTGTACTTATAGTGAATACACATAATAGATCTATTTTATTTTAAAAATGATCTTTTTAAGGACTTTGTCTCAATCTCCTTTCATTGAGGCATATTTGGTTTTATACACAACTTTCTTTTATACGGTGTATAAACCCCTTTGACTTTTACGTTTATTCAAAAGGAATCTTTTTTATATGAAGTGTTTTACTAAACGACAAAAAGGTAATGTTTTCCTTTCCGTACTTATGTGGCGACAACGACTTCTCCGTCGCCGTGACCATTATTTGAGTTTCAGCTTCCTCTACAAGCCATCACTTTTTTTTAATGAAAAATAAATACAAAGTTTTAAATTGCTTTTATTTTGGTATTGAAAATGGTTTTGAAAGCATTTTTATTATATCAATGTGTTGTATTGACATCTTTTGATTGAAATTTGGAAATGTTATGTTTCCTTTACGCATGTTTTATGTGATACGATTATGTTATGGTTTATGATATGTTTAAACCTATTCATATGAGGAATGAATTAGACTTAATAAGTGACGGGTGGAGCCCGATATAGCTCCTCGATGCATCGGCATATCTCATGAGACAAACTAGTGTCTTGGCACGAGGCCTTGACAAAATCTTATTTGTGGTCTTGGCACGAGGCTTTGGCTACGTGGTTATGATAGTCTGGCATTATGCATTCCATCATTATAAAAGTGGTTATTGATATTTCATGTGATTATTCGACCAGTAGAATATCCATGTGAAGAAGTAAATGGCATTATCTCATTTTACTTTTTCCATATTATGTTGATGTTCAAGTTTAATAGGCTTTTGTTTTAGTTATACATTGACTTAAATGTTTATGTTTATTTATGAAAGCTTCCGAAATATTGTTATCCTTACTGAGAATCTGAGCTCACCCCTTTCAATGTTTTAATATTTTCCAGGATGTGAAGAAGTATTTTATGAATAAACTGCAGGGATTGTCAGAAGAGGATATGAGTGTGGTCTATGGAGACTTTGTTATTGTAGTTTTTCACTTTATGATGTAATGTAACGTTTATGAATGTATCTAGTGTTTCCAAGGCTACTAAACTAATCGGTCTTTTGAGACTTGATCTTTTGTGATCATGCCAATGTTACGAAGTAATGCACCGACTCCGGGTAGCTGGGGTTGGGGCGTTACAGTTGGTATCAGAGGCAGTTTAGTACTAACCTTGGAAGCTAGATTTAGATAAACTCTGATTAGAGCACATTGCCCAAAGATAGACTTTGAGGATTAGTATAGAAGAACTTCCTAGAATTTTGGTATTATAGATATTTTGTGAGTTTTCCGAGCAATACATCCCTGTCTGGATACGAGTAGGTAGAGGTGGCTCTAGAACAGATGTACCTAGGGGTAAAATCCGAAAACACCGTTTTGAGCTAGACTCGAACGGGAAGTGGTGCACGACAACGGGCCTTGCTGCACTCTTGGTTACGACACTCCCGGGGGATATTCTTAGGATAATTCTCATTTATTTACAAACCACTATGAAGGGTTATGAGTATATACTTCCTCAAAGAAAACTTTCTTTTATGATTATGGATTATATCCATAAAATAGTTCAATTAGTGTTAAGTGTTTTACAAGTACAGAATTATGTATTTTGATTCATAAACTAATCTAGTTTATGCCATTGTTTAGAAATGGCGCCTAGTGGAAGGAATGGAAATCATATCAGTGCACGCACTCCGTGTAGGGATTTCCCTCCTGCTCAAGAAAATTATTGTGGATCTGGAGATACAACTGGTGCTGATCAACTTATTACCATACTGGGACAACTCACTCAAGTTATGAATGATAACCTTACTCGTATGGAGCACCCTGATCCGCAACGTGGAGGATCAATGCTAGACCGTTTCATGAGGCAACAACCACCAACCTTCAATGGGAGTACAAATCCTATAGTAGCTGAGCAATGGATAAATTCCTTAGAGAAAATATTCCATGCCTTGGGGAGTAGTGAAAGGGAGAAAGTTGTCATGGTAGTTTACTGCCTCACTAGAGATGTCGATCAGTGGTGTTCGCTGATTCAAAACACAAAGGAAGATGATGACGTATCGAATATGGAATGGAGGGAGTTCAAAGAGATTTTCCTAGAAAAATACTATCCTCGTGACCATCGAGCAGATATGGAAAGACAATTTTTGAGTCTGAGACAAAAGGAGGATGAGAATGTCGCAAAGTATGAGGCCAACTTTACAAGGTTAGCGAGGCATACTGCAGATTATATACATAACCCAAGGAGTAAGATTGATCGTTTCTTTGATGGGTTAAAACCATTTCTCCGTCGAGCTTTAGTATCACAATCCTTCTCATCGTATGAAGATATTGTCTCGTGTTCTATCAAGACAGAAAAGGAATTCTCTAAGTCTTATGACAACAAAGTAAAGCAAGAGAATAAGAGAATGGTGGAACAAGAGATAGATAAAGGGAAAAAGGGAAAGAAGGATTTTCCATTATGTGATAATTGTGGGAAGAATCACCCTGGTACTTGCCTAAAAGGAATGGGATTTTGTTATAAATTTGGATAAAAAGGTCACCAGGTGCGTGATTGCAAGGGAAAGAAAGAGGCTATCAATGTTGAATGCTACAATTGTAGGGAAATGGGGCATTATGCAAATGAATGTCCTAAGAGTCAGGGAAACTTACCTCAGAAAAGGCCAAGGGATCAAGGACAATCTTATGCTGTTACTACAGTTGAATAAGAATAATTAATGTATTGGTGCTTTTGGACTCAAAGATTATATTCTGGTTATAAGAATAATGTGATATATATAAGGATTGTAATGCAGTACTTTTTGATTTCATTAAGGTTTTAATATGATTAAGGTAATCATATTTTTAGTATGTGACAATAAGAGAAACTTTTCTTTGTTTGGGGAATCTGATGTTATAATTGATTTTGGAATTTAGAGACCTTTTAGAGAAAGTCTAGACGGAGGTATTTTGGATAACTATTAAGGTTGGAATGGATTAAGTTGAACCATGGATAGTATTTTTTAATGTTAAAGCATTTCTAAAGATTATTTTTGGAATATTATAATACTATAGTTTTAGGAAAAGGACAACCGGCAGGGTGGGGCATAACCCGTCGCGTCGGACAAAGCTGTAGGAATCGAACCCACAACCATAGTGCGACAGGCCTTTATTACCTACCACTAGCCTACAGGAAGTCCCTGGTTATTACAAAATAGTTTTGGTAATCTAAATTGTATGTTCTAATATTTTGAACCTTGTACGGTTAGGATAAATATATTATTTTTGAGTTCTATTATCTTTTTGAGTGAAAGATGAGTTTGTGGTAGAAATTAGTTGAAGGTTGAAACTCTACTTGTCAAGCATAAATATATATATATACCTATATCTTATTCTATGAATAAATTAATTCTTAAACTTTATTAAAGGGATATTAAAACAAAAAAATGTTTTATCCTAATACCTTATGTCTTGTTGAACTGATGATATTTTAAATCAACATATATTGAAGGCTTTGAGGCCCTCAATTTGACAGTTGATTGTAATTGATGACCTCAATCACTCCCTACAAATATTTATGTTTTTCCTCCAATTATATGTCTCTAATTGCCACCAATGTTCTCCTAATCGAGATCATAATTGGGTGGTGACTTTTTCATTTCCTTTTCCCACTTATTAAGGCTAAATTTTATTAACCTTATTTCCGATGTGGGTTTTCCACAAAGGTATTTTCTATTTTCAACCTTTTATTTTCCAAGAAAAATTTCAAATTGCGAGGACGCAATTTATTGAAGGAGGGGAGAATGTAACACCCCGAGCTTCCACAATACGCTTCTCATTCAATAATGCAATAGCTTGCATTGTACGCAACTTCGAGTTCTAAAACACCGCGACTAATCATAGTAGCCGTTATGAATAGTAATAACCACTTTTTAAAATTATAGAAATTTTATATTTCAAAATGGACTTCATTTTTGTATTCGTAATATCAAAATTATCCTAAGTTGAATTTTTTGTAACTTTCTGAGAACTTCCAATTTTTTTATGAATAGTGAAAAATACTTAAAACAACTTTTTTAATAAAAAAAATTTATTGTGATAAATTATACTATTTAGTGGATTTAAAGTATAATTAGAATATATTTTTACCATTTTATCAAATGGTGGTCATTAGAATTAATTTAACATTGAAATTGGGCATGAACAATTGTCAATCTTTTGATATAAATTGCTTCTTAAAAACACGCTATTTGTTGTGACAGTGGGAATTAATTATAAAATTAATTAATGAAACTTATATTTTTGGAATTTTGTAAAATAGACATCATTTTTGAATTCGGAATATCAATTATAGCTTAGGGTGAAATTTTGGCATTGTTCTGAAAAACTTCAATTTTTGATGAATAGTGAAACCACTAAGTGGTAGTTAAATAACTGATTTTTTTGTTTAAATGAAATATTAACACTTCTGTGATTTGATTTTCAAAAATCCGACATACATGGTTGTCATTAAGAAGTAAAATGTGGTTCAATGAGATTAAAATAATTTTTGATGAATAGTAACTTTTAAGTTCTTAATCGCGATTAGAGGTAATTAGTGTAGTTTAAGGTAAAAATAATGTTTTAATAATATGAGATGAGCTTGACACATGTCTTACCCTCATTGGATGTTCCATTGCCGACCAAGACAATCCATGGGTCAACTTGGGGACCCCATGGAGCCACTTTAGTTAGAAAATGACATAAATACCTTTTATTTAATGTTAAAGTAAAAAAATGACACAAACATGAAATGTTTTACTAAAAAAAATTTACATAGGGTTATACAAGTCATATTTTTTACTATAAATATTCATTAGAAAGCTAAAAATATTTCCTACATCATGATATTTGTTTTATAATTTTTAGACATTAAATAAATTAAATTATTTATGACATCATGATGATGCAGCGGTGACCTCATTATTTAACGATTTAAATAAAATAAAAAGATAATGTAAAATCCAAGGCTTAAACTTGTCAAAAACCTATTGGATGAGTAGATTTAGAACCCTTATCACCTTACCCTCTAATTATATAAGTGTGGGACCTCTAAAATCCGAAAGTAATTTTATAATAAAGTGACTTTTCTTTACTTTCCAAGAGTGCCCCTCCTCTCCACTTATAAAAGGCCCCCACCTCTACCACCTCATTCACACTTTCAAGACATTTGGATCTGCCAACCTCTGACCAAATACTCTCCCAACTTCCCCCTATTACTCCTAGAAGACTCACTTTTGGCAAAACACATCCCAAGGAAGCCTTTGGCTCAAATCAAAAAGAGTTACCTGATTTTAAGGTAATGTCTTCTCTAATGTTGTTTTGTTTTATTTTTCTTCTCCAACCCCCTAAACTCTTTTTATTAATTTCTTTTGTAATAACACCAGTATCCTCAATATACTAGGATGTTGTTATATGAAGTATTCGAGCTACACTTACACACACCTACATCTAATGGTTAAAGAACATACGGTTTCTGTGGATGGCGAATTTCTGCCTCACGAAACGATGATTGTTCAACACTCATAAAACACCTTCAAAGGTGGCCATTAAGATTTCACTCTATTTATAAATGATATATAATATGTTTATGTTTTACTTAAGGTTCTGTATTTTTCATTTATGGCATACCTTTATTGTTTCCATTATGGGTAAACGCGATATTTTCATTTTATGAAGTGCGGACAACCGCCCCCTCAAAGTGATTTGAATCGTTAATGCCATATGTGGGATGTATAAAGGATGGAGTAAATGATATTATATATGATGTTATACTGGAATTATAATATACCTTTATATCATTATTATTTCATTAAATATGAAATAGAAATGAAAGTATCGTTCATGCGTACGTACGGCTTACCGTCTCCATGAACGGTGCATTTCATTTCTTACCTCTAAACGTTATGGAATATTATAAATGCATGTATATACTGGATATATATGAGATATATGATATCTATATCATGAATATAATTCTGGATATAATGGATATATCACCACATGAACAACTTGTAATTATAAGAATGTTATTTTTGACTCAAGTACCTAAGATCGACAAAATGACCGTTATAAACTTAAATAATTACATAATGTTCATAAAATGGTAATAAGGGATATAAAATAAATAATGAACATGAAAAAGGTTCTTAAGTAAATAGGAATTAACTCTAGTTTATTATTCAAGAGGTTAAAGAACGGTCGAGTCAGGACTGGACGCAAGGTAAGGGAACTTCTTAACCCAATTTCCATTCTTTGGGTTAATCTCCTAATTTAAAATTATGTCATGATATTATTATGTACTATCTTGTATTTTTAATTTCTTTATGTGTACTTATAGTGAATACACATAATAGATCTATTTTATTTTAAAAATGATCTTTTTAAGGACTTTGTCTCAATCTCCTTTCATTGAGGCATATTTGGTTTTATACACAACTTTCTTTTATACGGTGTATAAACCCCTTTGAATTTTACGTTTATTCAAAAGGAATATTTTTTATACGAAGCGTTTTACTAAACGACAAAAAGGTAATGTTTTCCTTTCCGTACTTATGTGGTGACAATGACTTCTCCACCGCCGTGACCATTATTTGAGTTTCGGATTCCTCTACAAGCCATCACTTTTTTTTAATGAAAAATAAATACAAAGTTTTAACTTGCTTTTATTTTGGTATTGAAAATGGTTTTGAAAGCGTTTTTATTATATCAATGTGTTGTATTGACATCTTGTGATTGAAATGTGGAAATGTTATGTTTCCTTTACGCATGTTTTATGTGATACGATTATGTTTTGGTTTATGATATGTTTAAACCTATTCATATGAGGAATGCATTGGACTTAATAAGTGACTGGTGGAGCCCACTATAGCTCCTCGATGCATCAGCGGGTCTCATGAGACAAACTAGTGTCTTGGCATGAGGCCTTGACAAAATCTTATTTTTGGTCTTGGCACGAGTCCTTGGCTACGTGGTTATGATAGTCTAGCATTATGCATTCCATCATTATGAAAGTGGTTATTGATATTGCATGTGATTATTCGACTAGTAGAATATCCATGTGAAGAAGTAAATGGCATTATCTCATTTTACTTTTTCCATATTATGTTGATATTCAAGTTTAATAGGCTTTTGTTTTAGTTATAAATTGCCTTAAATGTTTATGTTTATTTATGATAGCTTCTGCAATATTGTTATCCTTACTGAGCATCTGAGCTCACCCCTTTCAATGTTTTAATATTTTCCAGGATGTGAAGAAGTATTTTATGAATGACCTGCAGGGATTGTCAAAAGAGGATATAAGTGTGGTCTATGGAGACTTTGTTATTGTAGTTTTTCACTTTATGATGTAATGTAACATTTATGAATGTATCTAGTGTTTCCAAGGCTACTAAACTAATCGGTCTTTCGAGACTTGATCTTTTTTTATCATGCCAATGTTACGAAGTAATGCACCGACTCCGGGTAGCTGGGGTCGGGGCGTTACAAAGAGGACCCGTAATGACCAAAAAAATTATCCCACAGTGGAAGTGTATGTAAGAGAGTGGGGAACATAGAATATTATGAAAGCAGATATCCAGATATTCATATAAATGAAAAATTAGTAAAACAATATAAAATTTTGCACATCATTACCAAATTACAGTATGGTGAGAATAATAAAGTAACTAAATGATGGTTGCAGAATGCACAAGAAGGCACGAAGAGGTCTGTTAAATATTTTGCAGTTAGATAATAGTAAGTGATGAACAATTTTTACAGAATACACCAACTGAGGAAAGAATATGTTCGATGAATCTTTCATAGATGGTTGATGGAAACAGATCATTGATATGTAAGGGAGTCGGTTGAGGTGTCGTGGGTTTCCATGATGGAAGATAGAGATATAGCCTTTCCGATTTAGGTAACCAGTGTGAGAGACTGATCGGAAATCGATGGGGATCAAAGGATTGAAGTCTTGATCCAAGGATGAAGAGGTGGAGAATTTTAGGCATAAGTGATGATATATATTTACCGTTTGAGGAAAGACAATAACAACCCTACTCTTTATTACACAGTTAAACATGATTTATTTCATAAACTCTTCACTTGATACAACATGGAAGATAGAGTGGTATAGTGTCTTTGGGTATTAGGAACATTACATAACAACTTAAAACATAAAACACACAACATCTTTATTGAAAACTTCATTTATATAACCATGATATTCTCTCGTACTTAGCATTCCATGGGATAACCTGAGGACATACATGTGAAAAGGGTGAGCTATAAATCCCAATAAGGGAGTTAAAAAGACATAACATGAAGAATACAATACATGTTAGGAAATAGGCATATCAATGGAGCATAAATGAAACAGGAACATAAAGGCATGATATAGCATGATTATCATAACATGGAAACGTGGCAACCACACTTAATATGGAATTAGCATGATCCAAGGCTCATTGCACATGAAGCATGAGTAAACCCTCATTCCACTTGAATTAGCATGAGTAAATACTCATTGAACTTGAATTATAATGAGTAAATCCTCATTGCACTTGACGTATCATGATACTCATCTTTACCCAATTTATTAGAGAGCTATCAGGGCGCACCCTTCTTAAACATTTCATTTCATGTATAAGTGTGCCAGAAGATCATACAACATAGACTCATTAAACATCATAATTTATTCCATGGTAAAGGAATGTGGAATTAATAAATGAAACTCTTCCATCAATAAGTAAATATCCATAAAGGGGAATACCCCTGATAGAGAAATGGGCATGGTATTCACTACATAATGATTTTGGCTTGAAAAATGGCGGTGCAATTTCGGCAGCATAACGACGTGACATAAGACTTCATAAAAATTATAATGAGAGAGAAAAGTTTTTTCATCATATGTACATAAAATGGATAGTATGTGGGTTATATGTATACATTTCCCAACATTGGTAATGGAATTTGGATTCATAATACAAAAGAATTTCTGGAATGTAAATGAGGAGTGAGAAATTTCTTACAGAATTTCGGCATGGTAACTGGTGTACATGGGAGAAATTAATGAGAGCTGAAATAGGTATCTCATCATTAAAACATAAAAAGGGAAGTATGGGGGAGGTTCAAAATCATACCCTAACATTTATAATTGAAAATAAAAGGTCATAACAATATTAATAAACTTGGATAAAATGAGAAAGGAAGGAATCTGTTACTTGGAAGTGTGATCCCAAAGGCTTGGGAGAGTCTTGAGAGAGGCTTCTTGGGAGATTGTGGATCCTTGGGATGATTATAGATATAGGATTAAATATTTTGGATTAACTCCAAAGGCTTTGAGTAAAGAGGAAGTGGGAGCTTGGGTGGGTTTATATAGGAAAGGAGAGGGGGTTCTTTATTATTTAGGTTTGGGAAACCACACATTAAACTAATCAAAACCACAAACCATCCCATTGTTTTTTCCAAAGGGGATTGGAAAAAATTATTTTATAAGTCCAAAGTCCTAACTTCTTAAAATAATAGGGTTGCTTATGTGGAGGTGAGTCACACTCTCAAGAAAATCAATTTAAAAGCTAAAATGTTTTATAAGTCTTGGAGGGTCCACTAAGGCTTTGTAAAATAAATAAAAAAAACCTAAAATTTCATTATTTTAATGTTAAAACATATATTAGCTGAACATAATGTTTATAGTATTTTATTACATCACTATTGGATCATTATGATGTCATAAAACACATTATATATTTAAACGGTGTTTAATTTTTACCCAAAAATTCAACTCCCAGAAAATTATGGAAAATTTACCATTGGATAATTTTGAAGTCTTGATTATAAATAAAATAAAAATTTTATCCAAATAATTTTCCAAATATGTGAATTTTCACTTTTAAAATAAAAACTGACATTTATCGAAAATTCATGGGTTTTGACAAAAACAGCTTTCAAACCTTAATAAAAATTACAATTGTTTTCATAAAAATTATATGATCATTTATACTTAATAAAACATAATTTAATAATAATATTTTATTAAAATATTATTTAATTCAAAAATCCATTAATTCATCAAAATAGATTTCATAATTGAATATTAACTAAAAATATTATTTGTGCTTTAAAAACTATTTACAACTTAACAATAATAAAATGAATGTATATTATTTATTATAAAAAAAATAATGCACATAATCATAGTGATAATTCCTTGTTACATAACCCCTTATAACACCTATATAGGACCAAAGGGTAAGGTGTGCGATGGTGATAGACTCTTAGGGTGGCTCAGATAACATCGCTCGGGTGGTAATCTCTATTAACTTTCACTTCTCTCATAGGGGGTTTCATTCAAGCTTAACATGTTAAAGCTCAATTTGGGTTTGGTCAAGAGAGAATCCAAATGACACCACTTCCTTTCCAAGCTCCGAAAAATAGGCTTCGTACGGGGAAAGTCTACTAGATGAGATCATCGCTTCCTTTGTCTAAGTAAATTGGATTTTTTAAAGCCCTATATTTATACTAATCATGTGATCACTGTTCAATGGTTATATTAGCAACAGTAACAATTCATAATAGTATTTTGAAATCCAAAAATGTAAAACCAAGGAAGTGTGTATTTTATATAACTATTTTTTATAATAATACATTTAATTAGACCAAGAGGAATTTTCAATGATATAAGTTTGGGTCGTTAAAATCCACCCCCCTTAAGAAATTTCGCTCACAAAATTTTCTTTTCCCACACTAAAAAGATGAGGGTAACTCTTCTTTATCACTTCCTCTAATTCCCATGTTTCTTCTTCAAACTTTTGGTTTCACCACAACACCTTGACGAGGGGCATTGTCTTATTTCGTAGAACTTTCTCTCAACGATCTAATATCTTCACTGGTTTCTCTTTATAAGAAAGATCATCCTCTAACTGTATTACCTATGAAGAGAGTACATGTGAAGGTTATAGTATGTACTTCCTTAAGAGGGATACATTAAAGACATCATTTACTTTGTTCATGGTAGGTGTAAGTTCTAGTCAATAGGCCATAGCCCCGACACGATCAAGAATCTTGACGGGGTCGATGTACCTAGGACTCAACTTCCCTTTCTTTCTAAACCTCATGACATTATTCCATGAAGATATGTGTAGAAATACCATGTATCAAAATTTGAACTCAAGGTATCAATGACGGTTATCTGTATAAATCTTCTGTCAACTTTGGGCTACCTTGATATGATGCTGAATGGTTTTCACCTTATCCACCATTTCTTTAACCATTTCAGGTCCTAGCAGCTTACGCTCACCAACTTCATCCCAACACGCTGATGTTCTGCACCTTTTCTCGTAAAGGGCTTCATATGGTGCCATTCGGATGCTCAAGTGGAAACTATTAATGTAGGAGAATTCAACTAGTGGAAGATGTTGGTCTCATCCTAATTTGAAGTCCATAGAACATGATCTTAACATATCTTCCAGTTTCTGAATAGTTCGCTCATATTGGCCATCAGTTTGAGGATGATAGGTTGTACTGAAGTTCAGTTCAGTGCTTAGAGCATATTGAAGACTTTTCCAGAACTTTGAGGTGAATCTCGAATCATAATCAGATGCAATAGATAGTGTTACTCCATGAATCTTTACCACTTCTTTGATGTAAATCCATGCAAGTTGATCCAATGAGAATTTCTCTAGAATCATGATAAAGTGATTTGTCTTCATAAGATGATCCACAACAACCCATATCGCATTATTTCCTCTGTATGTCCTTGGAAGTCTAGTGACAAAGTCCATGGTAATGTTCTCCCACTTCCATGTTGGTATGGGTAGTGGTTGCATCATCCCCTTAGACTTTTGTCTCTCAACCTTCACTTGCTGACATACTAGGCACTTTGATGTATATTCAGCAATCTCACTTTTCATATTGTCCCACCAAAAGTTTTCTTGGAGATCTCGATACATCTTTGTGTTCCCTAGGTGAATAGAGAAGGTTGAGTTATGTACGTCATTCAGAAGCTCCTTCTTTATCTCTGGATTGGATGGTACACATAATCGTGACCAAAATCTCACAATTCTATCCTTATAAACCATGAACTATGAGGATTTCCCATTTCTAATAGCTTCCACCCTTTTTAGAATTTCCACATCCTTTCTTTGAGAATCCTTTATTTTCTCCATGAGGGACGGTTAAGAAAGAATTTGATAAAGGATTGATGATGTTCCTCCCTTAATGATTCCCATGTCCATCCTATTCAAATCTAAGAAGATTGGATCCTTTTCAATTCTCATCATTGATAAAGATGTAAGATCCTTTCTACTTAGAGCATCTACCGCCTTATTTGCCTTACTGGGATGGTAGTGGATTGAGAAGTCATAGTATTTGATCATCTCTAACCATCTTTGTTGGCGCATGTTCAAATCTTTGTGTGAATATATACTTGAGACTTTTGTTGTCCATATATATTTCACACTTCTCCCCAAATAGGTAATAATGCCAAATTTTTAAAGAGAATATCACTACAGCCAACTCCAGATCATGTGTTGGATAGTTTTTCTCATAAAATTTCAATTTCCTTGAAGCATACGCAATGAATTTTTCATTCTGCATCAACACACAACCCAGGCCCTTCTTCGAAGCATCACTAAATACCACAAAAAGTTATCCACTCGTGGGTAATGTGAGAACGGGCCCAATGATAAGACTCCTTTTCAACTCCTTGAATCTCTCTTCGTAATCATCACTCCAAGCAAACTTGACTCCCTTTCAAGTTAGCTTGGTAAGAGAGTTTGACAATCGTGAGAAATTTATCACAAATCGGCGATAATTTTCAGATAACCCAAGGAATCTATGGATATTTGTTACTGATGTTGGCACCTTCCATCCCTTAATTGTATTTGTCTTAGAGGGATCCAAAGATATCCAATTGCTTGTGACGATATGGCCCAAGAATGAGACCTTCTTTAACCAGAACTCACACTTGATGTACTTTTCATAGAGCTTCTCCTTCCACAGGGTCTCTAGTACAGTTCTTAGATACTCCTCATGATCCTCCTTGGTTTTGGAGTATATTAGAATATCATCTATAAAGACTACCACAAATTTTTTGAGTTAATCTATAAATACTCTATTCATTAAGTCCATTAAGATTTCTGGAGCATTAGTGAGCCCGAAAGGCATTACTATGAATTCATAGTGCTCGTATCTTGTACGAAAAGAATTCTTGGGGATTTCTTCATTCTTCACCCTTACTTGATAATATCTCGACTGCAAATCTACCTTAGAAAATTATTGTACTCCACACATCTGATCGAACAAGTCATCAATTCATGGAAGAGGATACTTATTCTTTATCGTGATTTTTTTAAGCTCATGATAATCGATGCAAAGGTGCATTGACCCATCCTTCTTCTTGATGAAGAGGGTTGGTGCACCCCATGGTGATGCACTTGGGCGTATAAACCCTTCATACAGATTCTCCTGTAGTGGTTTCTTTAGCTCCTCAAGATCCACAATAGTCATTCTATACAGAGTCTTGGATATTGGAAACTCCCCAGGTATAAGGTCAATTGAGAATTAAACATCTCTTCTAGGAGGAAAAATAGAAAATTTCTTAAGAAACACTTCAGATAATTCCCTCAAAATAGGCATGTCTTCAAGGATGGTTGCCTCCTAAGACTCAATCATCTGAGCCAGATATGTGTGCTCATAGGTCAGTAATATCCATGCTTGAGATGATGGTGTTAAAGAAGATTCATCTTTATCCTTTCACTTGTATAGAATCAGGGGTTGATTCTCTATATGGAGAGTGATTTCCCTCTCATGGTAATTTATGTTGAATCTATATAAGGAAAGTAAATCCATAATCTCAATCCACAAATTATGATAGAGGAGGAGTTATATTCATGGGATGTAATGATTTCCCCATTTTCCGTACTCACCAAAATCTTTACTTCCATGATTTTTTGTGGTGTTGGGATTGTTCTACTAAACTTTCGGGATATAAAAGAAAGCATAGAACCATAATCGAAAATTATGTTCACTGTTCTTGAATGAATAACTAGTGCACCTATCACCACTTCATTTTCAGGGTTCACTTCGGTGGTAGTGATGGAAAAATCTCGCTCTTGCTACCTTGGAGGTTGTTGGTTACATCCGAAAACCCTTGGCTTAGGGAACTAATTTGAAAGGTGTCCTGGTTCTTTGTAGGTGAAGAAATGAACAACGCATTGAGGGTCGAACGGGGTGTTCCTCTCCTATATCGCAGCCGTGGGTTTTTCTTGTTAGTAGTTAATATCTAGGTGCCCTTCTCTTTCACACCTAAAGAATTTCCTCATCCCCTTCAGTCAATTTCTAGGGTGCTTCTTTCCACACCTTTGGCAAGTGGGGTGCTGGATTTTCTTAGCACTGTTGGATTTATCCATCAGACTACCAGAATTGAAGTCCACCTTATGCTTCTTATCCTCATGATACCCCTTAGATTCTCTGATCTCCATTTTGACCTTGAGGGAACATCGGACAATTTCCTCATAGTTTTTGAAGCCACGGATCTCCAGGGCTTTCCGCAGGTTAGGTTTCAACCCACCAAAGAAGCGGTCAACCTTGCATTTTGGGGTAATGACAAAGACAGAGATGTATTGTTCAAGCCTTGTGAATTTTGCCTCATACACTCTGATGGATTCGTCATCTTTTTTATTAAGGGTAATAAAGTCCCTTTCCTTCTTAAGCCAGAGGGTGCGAGGAAAATATTTATAGAAAAACATTTTCTAGAAATCCTTCCATTCCAACACCTCGATCTTTTCCTTAGGCTTCGTATTTTTTATCAATGTGCACCATTGGTCGGCTTCACCCTCCATACGATAAGCATCTAGAAGAACCTTCTCTGATTCGGAACATTGAAATATGGACAATATATTTTCAATGGAGTTGATCAATTGTTCAGTAATTGAGAGATCATATGATCCATTCAAAGTAGGAGTTCGTTGTCTCGTGAAGCTCTCGATTGCGACTTGTTCTTTCTTAGGGGGGTTGAACGTTCCTCTTGACCCATGTTTCTATTCAAATCTTGAGTTAATTGAGAGAGTATCGTGACAAATTTCACAATTCTCACTCCCATCGGATTGGGCATCTCATAAGAACAGTCATCACATTGGTCTTCACGTTGGTTGTTATCCTGAGTCCTCCTATTACCAGCCATTAGCTGGAATAAAAGAAAAATTTAGGGGTAACACATAAAGGGTAATCCAAAAATAAAAATGGATTACTTATAAATTACTTTTATTTTTTTAACTTATGAATCTATAGGCTTCAATCTATTTTATCCATGATCTACTTTCTAACATATATTCTTAGCGGAATTTTTTTAATCCCTTAACAATGGTTCATACTAAGCTTGTGAATTTACCAAAGCATATCCCCCGGGAGTGTTGTAACCAAGAGTGCAGCAAGGCCTGTTTTCATGTACCAGGATATCCCAGGTCAATCCTGAAACTCCTTGTCAGATTTTTCACTCCTAGGTACATTTGTGCCAAAGCTGCCACTATCTGCTCGTATCCAGACAGGGATGTATTTTCTTGATAAACCACTTACTCAACACTCACCAAAATTTAGGGATTTTTTTATTATACTTAGTCTTGTCTCTAAGGATTCACTACGGTTTTCTAATCCTAATCCAAAAAATAACCAAACCTATCCTTTGATACCAACTAAAACAACCCTACTCTTTATTACACACTTAAACATGATTTATTTCATAAACTCTTCACTTGATATAACATGGAAGATCGATAGGTATAGTGTCTTTAGGTATTAGGAACATTACATAACAACTTAAAACATAAAACATAAAACACACAACATCTTTATTGAAAACTTTCTTTACATAACCACGACATTCCCTCATACTTAGCATTGCATGGGATAACCTAAGGACATACATGTGAAAAGGGTAGGCTATAATGCTCAGTAAGGAAGTAAACAAGGTATAACATGAAGAATACAATACATGTTAGGAAATAGGAAAATCAATAGAGAATTAAAGAAACATGAACATGAAGTTATGATATAGGATGATTATTATAACATGGAAATGTGGCAACAACACTTAACATGGAATTAGCATAATCCAACGCTCATTGCACATAGAGCATGAGTAAACACTCATTGCACTAGAATTAGCATGAATAAATCCTCATTTCACTTGAATTATCATGATTAAATCCTTATTTCACTTGACGTATCATGATACTAATCTTTACCCAATACATTGGAGCGCTATCGGGGCGCACCATTCTTAAACATTTCATTTCATACATAACTATGCCACAAGATCGTACAACATAGATTCATTAAACATCATAATTTATTCCATGGTAATGAAATGTGGAATTAATACATGAAAATCTTACATAAATAAGTAAATGTCCATAAAGGTGAATACCCTTGATAGTGAAATGGGCATGGTATTCACTACACAATGATTTTCTCTTGGAAAATGGTGGTTCAATTTCGGCAGCATAACAACGTAAAAAAAGAATTCATAAAAAGGATGATGAGAGAGAAAAGGGTGTCTCATCATATGTACATGAAATGGATAGTAAGGGGGTCATATAGATTCATGTCCCAACATTGTTAATGGAATATGGATTCATAATACAAAATAATTGCTTGAATGTAAATGAGAGAAAAATTCCTTACAGAATTTCAGCATGGTAATGGGTGTACATGGGAGGAATTAATGAGAAAGAAAAGGGGTATATCATCATTAAAACATAAAGAGGGTAGTATGGGGGGGTTTGAAATCATACCCAAACATTTATAATTTAAAATAAAAGGTCATAACAATATTATGAAACTTGGATAAAGCGAGAAAGGAAGGAATCCCTTATTTGGAAGTGTGGTCCCAAAGGCTTGGGAGAGGCTTGAGAGAGGCTTCTTGGGAGCTTAGGGTGACCTGGGGGGATTATAGACAGAGGAGGGAATAGGTTGGAATAACTTAAATGGCTTTGAGTGAATATTAAGTGGGATCTTTGGTGGGTTTATATAGGAAAGGAGAGGGAATTCTTTATTATTTAGGTTTGGGACACCACACATTAAACTAATCAAAACCACAAACCATGTCATCGTTTTTGCCCATGGTTTTTTCTAAAGGGGAGTAGAAAACAATATTTTATAATTCCAATGGTCTAAATTATTAATATAATAGGTTTGCTTATGTGGAGGTGAGTCACACTCTCAAGGAAATCAATTTAAAAGCTAAAATATTTTATAAGTCTTGGAGGGTCCACTAAGTCTTTGTAAAATAAATCAAACAAACCTAAAATTACATTATTTTAATGTTAAAACATATATTGGCTGAGAATAATGTTTATAGTGTTTTATTACATCACTATTGGGTCATTATGATGTCATGAAACACATTATATATTTAAACGGTATTTAATTTTTACCCAAAAATTCAACTGTCTTGGAAAATTATGAAAAATTCACCATTGGATAATTTTAACATCCTGATTCCAAAAATAATATTAATTTTATCCAAATAATTTTCTAAATATGTGAATTTTTACTTTTAAAATAAAAACCGACATTTATCGTAAATTCATGAGTTTTGACAAAAACAGCTTTCAAACCTTAATAAAAATTACAATTGTATTCATAAAAATTATACGATCGTTTAAACTTAATAAAAAATAATTTAATAATAAAATTTTATTAAATATTATTTAATTAAAAAAATAATTAATTCATCAAAATAGATTTCATAATTGAATATTAACTAAAAATACTATGTATGCTTTAAAAACTATTTACAGCATAACAATAATAAAATGAATGTATATTCTTTATTATAAAAAAATAATGCACATAATCATAGTGATAAGGTCTTCACTACCACAAAATTGGGAAAGGAAGGCGCCTGCCTTTATCAGCGCTAACGAAAAAGCGCTGATAAAGGGCACATTTATCAGCGCTTTAAATATCCCTTTATCAGCGCTTTTCTTAGCGCTGATAAATGTTACATTTATCAGCACTTTGCTTAGCACTGATAATATTTATTGTATACATTAAAAAAATCATGTTATAACTAAATATGTATATATATATATATATATATAATTAAATAATTATAAGATTAATAATAAATATATTTATTAGATTTATAATATTTATTAGATTTATTAATTCATTATATATTTATTAGATTTATTAATTAATTATATTTATTAGATTTATTAATTTATTATATTTAATATATATATTTATTATATTTATTTATATTTAATGTATTTGTTTTATTTATAAATATATAATACGTTTTAATATATATGTATAATTAAAATTATTGAATATATATGTGTTTTCCAATGAATTGGGGTCAATGAATATATCATACATGCGTATATATATGTGTTTTACAATGAAATGGGGTCAATGAATATATCATACATGCGTATATATATGTGCATATTTAATAATGTTCATTTATATATTATAATTCATTATGTTACCCATATAATATATATGTTATGAAAAATGTACACTTATAATTAAAATTAAATTATATTTAAAAAATAAATATATATATTTGATTATATTTTCAATGATATATATATAAATATACCTTTCAGATAATTTTATAAGTATAAATAGAGATATATATATATTTAGAGTTAAATAAATATATAATAATATAAATAAAATCTTAAATTTATACATTTATTAGCGCTTTTATTAGCGTTGATAAACTACGTATTTGTCAGCTCTACAAAAGCGCTGATAAAGGTGGTATTTAATAGCGCTTTTCATTTTAGCGCTGATAAATACCCCCTTTATCAGCACTTTTTACTAGCACTGATAAAGGTCCACACGTGATTCATAAAATCCATTGGGTCCTCCTCCTCCTCCCCGCACCCTGTTAAGATTTTGCGGAAGCCCTACTCTGTGTCGCTGCCTCTTCTCTGCCACTGCCGCCGCCTCCTTCTCCTCCTCCTCTGTCGCGGCTGACACCTCCTCCTCCTCCTTCGGCGCCTACTTCTCCTCCTCCTTCTCCTCCACTACAGCTCCTCCTCTTCCTCCTCCTCCTTCACCACGGTCTCCTCTCCGCCGCTGCTCCTCCTCCTCCATTGCGGCCTCCTCCTCCTCCTCCTCCACTGGCACCTCCTACTCATCCTCCTCCTTCACCTACTTCGTTGTCTCCTCTCCACCACAGCTCCTCCTCCTCCACCGCGGCTTCCTCCTCCTCCTCCTCCTCCTCTGCTGCCTCCACTACCTCTAAGCTGCCTCGGCTGCCTCCGATGCCTCCACGCTGCCTCCGCGTTGCCTCTGTGTTGCTTCCGCTCTACCTCCGCGCTGCCTCCATGCTGCCTCCACTGCCTCCGCTGCCTCTGGTGCCTCCACTATCGACGCCTCCTTCTCCCCCGCCACCGAGTCCTCCTCCTTAAGGTGAGTAAAATTGAATTTTCGTGAATTAATTATGTTTGCATTTATTTTCAATATTGAGATTAATTATGATTTGGTGTGATTCTTGTGTGTGATGCTTGTGTGTGTGACACATGTATATGTGGTTGGTTACTTGTTTGATCTTAATTAGCTCTCCCCACTTATGGTTGGTTTACTTGTGAATTGATCTTTTTGAGTGGGTTTTGGTGCTTTTTATGCTTTGGTTCATTGTGTGAACCCTTGTGGTTAATTATAATTCCCCTTGTGTTTATTTAATTAGAATTTTTTGTATTATTTTGGCCTCTATAAGTGAACTATTTGATGTAGGCATATTCATATGTGCACAGGGTGCAAATATGGATTGGTACACAAATGATAATGGCTTTATAAAATGATGCTCACTTTAAACCCTGGATTTCGAAACAATTTCCCTCCTTTCCTCCTTATTTTCCTTATCCCTCCTCCTTTCAAATGGTTCTTATAAAACCCCAATGTTTCAAAAATGGATCCTTGGTTCCCAAATTTCAATTTTAGTTTCAAATGTGTTCCCAAAATCTAGGTATGTTTGGCTTCTTGAGGTGTGGTTTGGTTTCTAAATGACATAAAGGCCCATTTGGAATCTTCAGAGCTTACATGGTGTTTTCCCCTTGGTTTTGAAAATTGAATTTGATATGTAAATTTTAAAGATCTATTGGTATTTTGTGGTGTTTTTGAAATTGGTTTTGAAACTCATGTGATGTATAGGCCCGTTTGGCGCTTGTGTGTGACTTGATATGTGATGGGAACCTCTATAGGTGTCCCTCTATAGAGAGGTTTTCCACATAGTTGGTGTTGGAGCTTGACAAAGACATGCATAGAGTCATCTGTGTGTTATTGGTTTATACCGTGCATGTGATGGACTCTTCATTCTCTGGTATACTACTATAATAGAGCATCAATGTTGGTTGTTTACTATGGAGGTACACCATATATCGGAAGGTGAGTCTGAACCTAGTAAGTATAGGGATTTCTTATAGGTATGTTCAGGTAATTCTAATGATTACCTATCTATATGTTCTTCTTTATGTTTATGCACTTTGGTTATCTACTTTTCTAGTATTTTTCTACTTTTATTGTTTCAATTAATTTCATCATGGCTCTGTGATCACCTTGTTTGGATTCTTATATTGAATTTTGAATTCATTTTTTAAACTAGATATCTATTTTAAAAAGGGAATTCAAGATTTGTTTAGAAAATGGATTTTCTAAAAAATATGTGTTGGTTCATTAAATGATAAAAACCTATTTTATAAACGTATTTTAAACTAGTGTTTTTGTATTATTTCATGAATGTTAATGTATGGATTCTGTGGTGCTTACCTACTAAGTTGTTTTATGCTCACACCCTACTTATGACACTTAGCATCAGTAGACCCAAGTTATTTTTAGGTTTGGGTTTCTTGTTTTGGTTTCCTTTAAAGCAGGTTGGCCTTATAGTTAGTGGTAACCCAAAGGTCACGAGGATATCTGGTCGGGTTCTGATTTATTCTATCTCTGTTTTTAGTTTCTATTTTGTTCAGTTGATGCTGTATATGGATCATGTTTATGTATTATTTATGTTCTATGATTATGGATCCTCATGGTTTTGTTGTGTGCTCTATTTGGTTTATATATATCCCCATTTCTATATCTCACATCATATTATCACACCATGACTCTTATATATCCTTAAGAGGGTGTTCCTCATCATACGTGAGATATAAAACTATATGATCCATCTTCTTTAGGCATAAGACTCTAATACCTACTGAAATAGACTTAGAAAACCAAACTAGGCTATAAAAATCTCATACCAAACCTTATCCTCTCATAAACACAACTACTCCATGGAGACATAATCTCTGGATGATCACAAAATCACAAACATTTAATAGAACCCTCACTCTATCTCTTGGTGGATCAAAAACACCCTATTTATTTACCTTGGTTGCTCTTGATTTCTATCCCTTTCACTAGAACACATATACTCATGCATGAATGCACAATCATGCATAAATTGGAACATGGTTTTGTATTATAGGGTCCACCTACCTCAAAAAATAGAGTAACCCCTCACCAAGATCAACTCATCCTCAACCAAGACTATACATGCCTTATCTAATCTTGTACCAATGATTGAGACCCAATCTCAAGGCACAATTCCCAAATAATTAATTATAGAAACTTATAATTAATTATTCAACTTAATATAATTAGGAATAATCTTTTAAAAACTCACTGGGAAACACAACACCACCTAAAACACACAAAACATGGTGCGTTCATCATACGAGGATAACCTCTAGCCAATACAATAAAAATCTACATCATCTGAATTGATTTGAAGATGATATAGTGAAATCATCACACAAATACTAGTTAAAATTATCCCAAATCATAGGAAAATAAAGGATAATAGTAATGGAGGAAGTATGATGTAAGAACTCACTAATGCACTATAAAAACTCCCATGAACCACCCCTCATCGGGGGGATCGAAGAGAGGAAGAGATTGGATGAATCCCAAGAACCACCCAAGATTTTCTATTAATGAGCATGCCCCCCACCATTTTTGAAGTATCTAGTTTTTTATCTAAATTATACTCATATTCCTTCTCCCCTAACCTATATACCCATCCTATGGATTTCAAATAGGATGAATATAAATAAAGAATGGATGAATGCCAATCGGTTGACAAAAGAGTATGAAGAAGGCGTGAAAGAGTTTATCAAGTTTGAAAAATATCATGCATGTGACCCTTCTCAAATCCTTTGTCCATGTTTACGCTATTGTTATTCAAAACAAATTAGTCCAAAGGAGTTGGAAGAACACTTGATCTATCACAGAATAGATCAGAGTTATACATGTTGGAATAAACATGGGGAAACAATGAATGTAGGTAGTAGCCGAGATGACACTACGTTTTATGGATCATCTAATATGATTACAAACATGAAAAATGAAGATGACCGTATGGAGGATGTGATTACAGATGTGAGTGATGATGAAGATCGTATTGAGGAAATGATAAGGACCGTCGAAGATGAACTTCGTGATTGCCCAAAATTGTTTGAGAAGTTAAAAAGTTGTGCAAAGACTCCATTGTATGCTGGTTGCACTAAATATACAGCATTGTCAGCCGTACTGAAGCTGTATAATTTGAAAGCAGACAACGGGTGGAGTGATGCATGTTTTACGAAACTACTTGCTCTCATGAATGACATGCTCCTAGAAGACAATTATCTCCCGAGCCGAACATACGATGTCAAACGAATGCTACGCTCGATGGGTATGATCTCTAAAAGAATACATGCTTGACCGAATGATTGTATATTATTTCACAAGGACCACAAATCACTTAAAGAATGCCCAAAGTGTGGTGCTTCTCGATACAAGAAAGATGAATCCAGTCCTACTAAAGTTTAATGGTACTTTCCAATCATTCCAAGGTTTAGGCACCTATATGGAAGTGAGGAGACTGCATAATAATTAACGTGGCATGCAGATACAAGAATTAAAGATGGGATACTACGTCACCTGGTAGAATCTCCTCAGTGGAAGAGAATTGATCATGAGTATCCTGAATTTGGAAACGAGTCGAGAAAACTTCGTCTTGCGTTATCTACAGATGGATTGAATTCTTTTGGTTTTCAAAGCAACAGTCATAGTACATGGCCGGTTATGTTGATAAATTATAACTTACCACCGTGGTTATGCATGAAACGAAAATGCATCATGTTATCTATGCTTATATCATGACCAAAACAACCAGGTAATGATATTGATGTTTATTTACCTCCATTGGTCGAAGATTTGAAATTATTGTGGGATTCAGGTGTTACATTGTATGATGCTTATAGAAAGGAAGATTTCACTTTGAGAGACATGTTGTACGGGACGATAAATGACTTCCCTGCTTATAGAAATTTATTAGGATATAGCATTAAAGGAACTCAAGGGTGTCCTGTTTTCGAACAAGGTACACAATCAATTAGGTTGAAACATTCATCGAAAACCATGTTTCTAGGACATCATAGATTTCTACCGCGATGACATAAATATTTTTCTTGGACGAAATCATTCGATGGATGTTCAGAAGAACGTACAACACCGTCTCCACTAACAGGCGATCAATTGTTTGAGAAAGTTAAAAATGTGGACATTACTTTTGGTAAACCGGCTTCGAAAAACCTTATGAAAATTGGTTGGAAAAAGATATTAGTTTTTCTTGAATTACAATATTGGAATTTTCTGTATGTCAGACATTTTCTTGATGTTATGCATGTAGAAAAAAAATGTATTTGATAGTGTCATCAGCACGTTGCTAAATACATCTGGAAAAACAAAAGATTGAATTAAGGCTAGGTTGGACATGGTTGAGATGGGAATATGAGAAGCGTTGGCACCAGCGAAGGGTGAAAAATGAACATTTATTACTCCTACTGCTTACACTCTTTCCAGACATGAGAGATATCAGTTTTGTAACTTCTTGAATGACGTAAACGTTCCAGAGGGGTATTCGTCAAATATCAGTAACCTCGTGTCAATGAGCGACTAAAGTTAAAAGGTCTGAAATCACATGACTGTCATGTTTTGATGCAAGATCTCATTCCAATTGTTTTATGTTGAATTTTTCCTAAGAATGTCCACCATACATTAACGAAACTGTGTTTCTTCTTCAAAGCTATATGCAGCAAAGTTATAGACCCGGTGAAATTGCCAACTATGGAAAGAGAATTTCCGTCATATTATGTGAATTAGAAATACTCTTCCCGCCTTCATTTTTTTATATGATGGTTCATTTGATGGTCCACTTGGTGAGAGAGATTCGACTATGTGGTCCTGTACATTACAGATGGATGTACCCCATTGAACGGTATATGAAGATTTTGAAAGGGTATGTCAAAAATCGAAGTCAGCCATAGGGTTGTATTGCAGAGCGATATATTGTTGAGGAAGCCGTTGAATTCTGTACCAAATACTTTTCTGGTGTGGAAAGCATTGGCCTACTGAAATCTCGTCACACTGGGTGGCTTGAGGGTAAAGGAATTTCTGGAAGACAGGTTGTCACAATCAATATTACAGATCAGGTGTAGGCCCACCTTTATGTTTTGCATAACAGTTTCGACGTTGACCCATATGTTGAAATCCACAAAGAAATTCTTAGGTATTTGAATCCATCTAGGGATGAAAAATGGATATCGGATACACATAATCGACAGTTTATAGGATGGTTTCAAGATCATATTTTTAAGAAGTCAGATGAAAATCTAGAGTCAATTTCAGAACGACTTCGATGGCTAGACGGAGGACCAAGTGTGTATGCATTATCTTACAATGCTTATGTAGTTAATGGTTATACATTTTATACTAATGAACATGATGAAGATAGTACCATGTAGAATAGTGGGGTTACACTTGTGGTTGAAGCGATGCATGTTTCTGGTGCTAAGGACATAAATCCAATTTATGCGAATATGTCATACTTTGGCATCATCAAACAAATATGGGAGTTGGATTATATGGAATATCAAGTTCTGATATTTCAATGCAAGTGGGTTGATAACAGGAGTGCTGTTAAAATAGATGATTTGGGATTTGTGAAAGTTGATTTCAGTAAGGAAGGGGAGAAATACGAACCATTTATAATGGCATCACAAGCAGTGCAAGTATTTTATGTTTCAGATCCCGCAAACTGAAATTGTTCAATCGTTCTATTATCGACCAAAACAGCTGAAGGGTCAGATGAAAATTCAAAAAAAGATGACCCTTTCATTGGGACTTTGTAATCATTTCACAGTGGTCCCAATGTAGACGATGTTTTGTATTTCAGGGGAGACCACAATGAAGGGATATGGATAGTTGATAGAGGGGTCAAATCCCTTCACCCTTTAAAAAAAAAGAGAGTTCAATAATCAGGTTATTTTTTTAATGCAATATAGATTGTGTTACATTATGTTATTATCTGTTCGCTGCTGCTTTTATGTGATCTAAATTAAATGTTAAACCAGTTCTGCAGATAATGACTTATTCACCTACTAATGCACCCAATCCAGAGACACAACAGGTCTCCCAACTTGTTGTAGTTGGACCCACTGCTGAGGTGCAACAGGTCTCTCAACCTGTTGCAGCTGGTCCCACTATTGAGGTACAACAGGTTTCTCAACCTGTTGTTGCTGGTCCCAGTGCCGATGCTAGCGCTTTAGAGAAACATAATGATGATGCAGAAACTGAGGAAATGGTAGGCGATGAAACCCCGGCAACACAAAAAAATAGGTGCGTCGTAGTTTGACGTTTTTAGCCAAAATCCTTAAGGCAAAATCAAAAGGCATCAAATATGAGGTGGGATGGAATAAACGAGGCCATCATGTAAACCCCAACAAAGCCATGTTTAGTAGCTACATTGGAATTGCCACTCAGCAATGCATGTCGATTGATGTAGAGTCGTGGCACCATGTTGTCTGCGGGCTGAAAACATTAATGTGGGAAGAGATTACGGTAACATTACGATATCATTTATTTAATTTATTAAAATAAAATAAAATAAAATACTGAAATATTGACTAACTCTTCATCATCTCTTGCAGAGTGCATTTATAGTAGATGTTTCGCACAAAGAATATGTATTAAGACTGGCAGGAAGGGTTCATAGAGGCTTTCGTACCATTTTAACGAAACATCATCTGAAAGATGTTGAAGGGAAAATCAAGACTCACCCACCTCCTCTTTATGCACACTTGATATCCCAAGGAGCGTGGGATGTGTTTTGCAACCGTCGTGCGGAACAGAATTTTCAGGTACATTGTGTTTGGTTACACGTTGTTTAACATTTCTTGTATTCATCACATTGATTGATAGTTTTTTATTTATGAAATAGCAAATGAGTGCTGAAAATAAAGAACGGGTAACAAAACCAGTGTACCCCTACCGTAAAGCAAGGTTGTGGTACGCTTCAATTTAAAAACAATTGGTACGTATTTTAAAAGTACTGTAATACTTTTATGTGACATAAAAAAACACTGTAACCATGTTTCTCTGTTTATATGCAGATTGATGAATCAAAATCCCAAGCCACTTCCATTCCACGCCATGTGTTATGGAAGGATGCTCGTGTTAATAAAGAGGGGAAACTGGTAGATGAAACCACACAAAAAGTGTTGGAAACATGTGTAAGTATGACATAATATAAACTTGTTTTGCTTTAAATCACTATTACATAACAATGATTACTTATTTTTCCATATTTTCTATTTGACATAGTTACAGGAATCAACAACACCCGCACCAGATGTAGACATACTTTCAGTGGCCTTGAAACAGCCAGAACAGTATGGTCGCGTCAGAGGTGTGGGTTTTGGGGTGACACCCCGGGCATATTTTCAAAAAAAAACAAGAGGATGAACAAACTAAAGAATTGCAAGTAATGAGAGATAGAGTAGATACCCTTGAAGAAAAATTCCAAAGTCAGGGAGAGATTCTAGCAACTTTGATGGAGGAGAGGCGAAGAGAACAAACAACTCAAGAACAACCCACACGAGAAGATCCCACCCCACCCCCACTAGCTTTGAGGTGAGTCATTCCCCTCAAAGACCTAACTTAACTGAGGTAGTCAATGTTCTAATATTCGTTTCTATGAAATGTGAATCACATAGACACTGATACCTTTCTTGTAATGATATTCTACAGGGCGAAAATTACTGTGATTTATATTTGTTAACTCCCACCCATCGCCTTGTAGCGAGGGCTACGATGTTCAATATGCAGAATGACACGCTACACTCCAGACCACTTCCAACCGGTCATGTCAAAGTGTCGATTAACATAGCTCATGATCCGAGCGCTAAGCTACCCGTGCCAAATGACGATGACGAAATTCATACGGTGGAAAAAGTTGTTGGAACATTCATTGTATGGCCGTCGAATCTTGTAAAAAAACATGTCGACCAGGAGGTATTCATTTCCAATTCATTTTTCAAGCAGAACCTTTAACATTAAATTAGAAAATGGATGAACTGATGAATTTTATTACAGAAGGACAAAATGGAGGAGCTAAAACGAAAGAGCGACTCAAAAGGATCAACCAACTGAGAAAAATGATCTACTGAGAGCGCGTTCACCCCTCCCGTTCTTTATCCACATTTAATATCATTGCAAGCTCATGTGGATACGAAAATGATAGGTGGAAAGAGTCACACAATTGTTTGTGAAAAAGATATGTACGGAGAGGAAACATTAGATTTCGTTAGTGCTAACGTTGTTGCTGAAATCATCACATACGACTGGCTAGGCACCTCAGTTATAAATGTATACATGAGGTATATTTTCATGATTTGATTTTACAGAAGTTGATATACTATGATAATTATGGATAAATACATTTCATATTTTTCACAGGCATATATATGAAAAACAGTTGAAGGGATTTTCCCATGAATACAAATTTGGACTCGTTAGTCCTCACACCATTTTTACACAATGAGAAGAAATAGATTCTTATTTTCAGGCTGAATTAATGTCAAATCTGCTCAGAACGTTTCAAAGCAGAATTACGACTGACAGACTCTTTTTAATACCAACGTTTCAGGGGTAAAACTCTGCATTTTAATCATATCAATTATATTTTTATTTCTATCAGTACTTATTCCTTTTTGAGTTTTTAGGGAACATTGGATGCTCATTGCAGTCAATTTGGATACTCCAAAGATTTATTTTCTAGATTCACTGCATGGATATCCAACAAACCGACCACACATGATGGAGATTTTCAATTCATAATACACTAGATACAACATTTTAGAACTAAATATCTAGTTATATAATTTATATTATCTTTTAATGAGGATTCTGTTATAATAGGGCGGTGTATGAATATCGTCTAAAAGCTGGAATGAATCCAGGGACTAAGGACGACAATGTGCACACAATCTACAAATGGAGAAGTATCTGGGTATATATAATTATATTTCACTATCCAAATACATATCAAAACAAATTAATTACTTTTCTCGATGTTTCTGAAGTGTCTGAAACAAACAAACGACAGGGACTGCGGTTATTATGTTTGTAAATTTATGAAAGAGATCATATTTCATGAACAAACTAGCATCCCTGAAGAGGTATTTTTTAAAATAATTAATACTTCATTTAAAATAATTATTAATCCTTTGTGTATTTATATTTTTTCTGTACTACTATGATTGCCGCAAAAACTCCTATTCAGAAGATGATATAAATGTGTTTAGAAACGAATGGGCAGCGTACCTGATGGAAGAATGTAAACAAATAGGACAATGATGGTGAATTCCTAATACGTTTGTTATCTTTATATGGTCATTTATATCTCCATTTTTTACACTTATTGGGCATCTATGATCACCCTTTCTTATGTTTCATATCCTTAGATTAGTGAATTCCTACTACTCAGTTTGAAATTGACATTAACTTTAGAAAACAACACTAGTGACATACGGAAAACCGAGTAAACGCGTTCAGATTGTTTTGATACTTTAGGACAACGATCCATTAGTCATTTGTGACGTGTACGAATTGACTGAACCTCAATCCGATGCACGGTGTGACCGGCATGGCTAAAAGTTTATGATATTGGTTTGAAATTGACATTAACTTTAGAAAATAACACAAATGACATACGGAATACTGAGAAAACGCGTTCAGATTGTTTTGATACTTTAGGAAAACAATCCATGAGTCATTTGTGACGTGTAAGAATCGACCGCACATCAATCCGACGCACGGTGTGACCGGTATGACTAAAAGTGTCTGATATCAGTTTCAAATTGACATTAACTTTAGAAAACAACACAAGTGACATACGGAAAACTGAGAAAACGTGTTCAGATTGTTTTGATACTTTAGGAAAACGGTCTATGAGTCATTTTTGACGTGTGAGAATTGACTGCACCTCAATCCGATGCACGGTGTGACCGGTATGGCTCAAAGTGTCTGATATCAGTTTCAAATTGACATAAACTTTAGAAAACAACACAAGTTACAAATATAAAACCGAGAAAACGCATTCAGATTGTTTTGATACTTTAGGAAAATGATCCATGAGTCATTTTGATGTGTAAGAATTTACCACACCTCAATCCGACACATGGTGTGACCAGTATGACTAAAAGTGTCTGATATCAGTTTCAAATTGACATTAATTTTAGAAAACAACACAAGTGACATAAAAAAACCAAGCAAAAGCATTCAGATTGTTTTGATACATTAGGAAAACGATCCATGATTCATTTTTGACGTGTACGAATCGACCGCACCTCAATCTGACACACGGTGTGACCGGCATGGCTAAAAGTGTATGATATCAGTTTGAAATTGACATTAACTTTAGAAAACAACACAAATGACATACGGAAAACCAAGAAAAAATATTTGTATTATTTTGATACTTTAGGACAACGATCCATGAGTCATTTTTGATGTGTACGAATTGACCACACCTCAATCCGATGCACGGTGTAACCGGTATGGATAAAATGTTCTGATATCAGTTTCAAATTGACATAAACTTTAGAAAACAACATAAGTGACATACGGAATACTGAGCAAACGCATTCAGATTGTTTTGATACTTTAGTAAAACGATCCATGAGTCATTTTTTATGTGTACGAATTGACCGCACCTCAATCTGACGCACGGTGTGACCGTTATGGCTAAAAGTGTCTGATATCAGTTTGAAATTGACATAAACTTTAGAAAACAACACAAGTGACATATGGAATACTGAGAAAATGCATTCGTATTGTTTTGATACTTTAGGAAAAAAATCCATTAGTCATTTTTGACAGGTAAAAATCGACCGCACCTCGATCTAACGCACGGTGTGACTGGTATGGCAAAAAGTGTCTGATATCAGTTTCAAATTGACATAAACTTTAGAAAACAACACAAGTGACATACATCAAACCGAGAAAATGAATTCATATTGTTTTTATACTTTAGTAAAATGATCCATGAGTCATTTGTGATGTATAAAAATTGACCGCACCTCAATCTGACGCACGGTGTGACCAGTATGGCTAAAAGTGTCTGATATCAGTTTCAAATTGACATAAACTTTAGAAAACAACATAAGTGACATATGGAAAACTGAGAAAACGTGTTTTTATTGTTTTGATACTTTAGGAAAACGATCCATGAGTCATTTTTGACGTGTACGAATCGACCTCACATCGATCTGATGCACGGTGTGACCGTTATGGCTAAAAGTGTCTGATATCAGTTTCAAATTGACATAAACTTTAGAAAACAACACAAGTGACATACGGAAAACTGAGCAAACACGTTCGGATTGTTTTGGTACTTTAGGAAAAATATCCATGAGTTATTTTTGATGTGTACGAATTGAACGCACCTCAATCCAATGCACGGTGTGACCGGCATGTCTAAAAGTGTTTGATATCAGTTCGAAATTGATATTAACTTTAGAAAACAACAGAAATGACATACAGAATACCGAGAAAACACATTCGGATTGTTTTGATACTTTAGTAAAATGGTCCATGAGTCATTTTTGATGTGTACGAATCGACCGCATCTCAATCCGACGCACGGTGTGACCGACATGGCTAAAAGTGTCTGATATCAGTTTGAAATTGACATTAACTTTAGAAAACAATAGAAATGACATAAGGAATACTGAGAAAACACGTTCGAATTGTTTTTATACTTTAGGAAAACGATCCATGAGTCATTTTTGATGTGTACGAATCAACCGCACCTCAATCTGACGCACGGTGTGACCGGTGTGGATAAAAGTGTCTGATATCAGTTTGAAATTGACATAAACTTTAGAAAACAACACTACTAACATACGGAATACTGAGAAAACGCATTAGGATTGTTTTTATACTTTAGGACAAAGATCTATGATTCATTTGTGACGTTTATGAATTTACCACACCTAAATCTGATGCACAGTGTGACCGGTATGGCTAAAAGTGTCTGATATCAGTTTCAAATTGACATAAACTTTAGAAAACAACACAAGTGACATACAGAAAACCGAGAAAACATGTTTGGATTGTTTTGATACTTTAGTACAATGATCCATTAGTCATTTTTGACATGTACGAATTGACCACACCTCAATCCGATGCACGGTGTGACCGGTAAATCTTTTCATTAGATAAAGAATCAGTATTTATTAAATGAGATAAATCATCCAAAAATATTTGAGTTTAAAATTTCATATTTTAGTTTCACATTTCCATATTAATGTATTTTTTCATATTAATTTTTTAATTTATTTCATTATTGTATTACTAACATAATATTTGTTTTCTTATATAGGTGAATTTTTTTCCTTGAGTTCGGATTCTTTGTTCGGCAACAAATACCGTGGACGACAATTTTTGAGAGCGGATCACGGATATCAAAGGATGAAACATGAATGTTTATAACTATTGTTGAATAATTGTAATTGTAACCATGTAAAACAATGTTTGAAATGTATATAGCAGTGTTTGTTTTTGAATTCATTATGTTAAGTAAATGTATATACCATTGTCTGTCAAAATATTGTGTGCGGGTGCTATTTTGTGCGGGTGTGTATGTTCTATTTTGTGCAAGTATTCTAGTTTGTGCAGGTGTACAGGTGTGCATGTTCTATTTTGCAGGTGCAGGGGAAGGTGCCTTTATCAGTGCTTTTTTGAGCGCTGATAAAGGACCCCCTTTATCTACGACAGCATTAACAGTGCTTTTCTAGCGCTGTTAATGTTGGTTTTTAGCGCTAATAAAAGGCCACGTTGTAGTAGTTCTTGTTACATAACCCCTTATAACACCCACATAGGACCGAAGGGTATGGTTTGCGATGGTGACAGACTAGGGATGGCTCGGATAACATCACTCGGGTGGTAATCTCTATTAACTTCCACTTCTCTCGTAGGTGGTTCCACTTGAGCTTAACGTGTTGAATCTCGGTTTGGGCTTGGTCAAGATTGAAGCCCAATGACGCCACCTCCTTTCAAATCTACGAAAAATGGGCTTCGTATAGAGAAAGTCTACTGGATGAGGTCATCGCTTCCTTTTTCTGAGTAAATTGGATTTGTTAAAGTCCTATATTTATATTGATAATGTTATCATTGTTCAATGGCTATATTAGCAATGGTAACAATTCTTAACGGTATTTTGAAATCCAAAAACATAAAACCAAGGAAGTGCATATTTTATATAACCATTTTTCATAATAATAAAATTAATTAGACCAAGAGGAATTTTCATTGATAGAAGTTTGGGTCGTTACAAAAACAGTAGCTCAGAGCGGATTGAAATACGCTAGAGGTTGGTCATGAGTGGTCTGGCGTGGAAGAGAGAATGATGGGAGGCGTAGGAGTGGGAAGTTGAGCATGAAGGGGAAGGGGTGGGTGTGGGGTAGGACATTGATAATCCAAGAGAGGTGGGAATTGTAGGGACAACAGGAACCCTAGGGTGGAGGGTATGCAAACACGCGAGGGGGTGGAGGTAATTAAGAGGGCTGAAAAGTTTGGAGGAAAAAAAGAACCATATGATGACACATGTATAAGGGGAAATCCAAATTTAAAATATATAGTAGATGTCATAAATATGAATTTTTACCATAAATATAATTTTAAAACCTTAAATAAGAGAATTTAAAGGCCATTTTAAAGAGAATATTTATATCCTTGCATTCTTAAAAGTCTAGAGCCTTTATATGTTGGATTTGGTGTCCTATGACCAATTTGTTTTACTTTTATTACACGTATATTCAATGTATTGAATATTAATAAAACTTCTTATTACATATTGTTTATTGTTTTGCATGACTCTAATGTAATAATGTGCTAGAGTATACATCGCATTCATAAGGTCGTAGTAGTTCCCCACAATGATGAGAACCTTGATGTGCTATGAAAATATTCTCAAATAATGTTCTATAGTTGGGTAATGTACTATGATGGGACACATAGTACATAGACTGTCAGGTGCGAGTACTCATAAGAAGATTGAGCTTCTTCTCATAAATTTCGCACTTGGTAATCTCAAAGATGAGATATTATGAGAATAGACCCCGCCAATAGAAATTCAACATGTTATGGTGTCATTCGATAATTCTATATACGAGCATGGGTGGTGGTCCTTATACTTTATGATTATTATTAATGCATGTTATAACTCACATACTTCGATGTATTTCATAAACCATGATGATAACAGTTCATGGCGAAGTTGGATACGTTGGGTGCTTCATGAGTTACATGTCATTAATGAATTAGTTGAGGAAGGATTTGTACCTTCTATATTTATGGAAGCTGATATCTCAGCCCTTTGATTGGAATAGAACCATCGCATTAAATTCTATGGCCATGGTGGAACGGCGTGTTCATTTTAGATAGTCAAAGAAATACATATCAAGCATATAGGTTGACGATACGGATGTGTAACCTACTTGATGAGATACCGTGACAAAGAGAGTATATTGCATAGTGAGAATTTGTATGTTTTTATCAACATTGTGACATTAAATTCTTTCTCTTGGGTGTCTTGACCCGTTGCTAGACAATAATCTTGGACTTTAGGAAAGTCCGCCTAATGCCAATGAGAAAGATTCCTAGAGGGTCACACACTAAGTATTTCTGTTGATCTCAATTAAATTTTATTTGAGTTTAATTAACGGAATAAATATTATTCTCAAGTCTGAGGAATAATTTTATTCAAGTTATATTGATCGCATAAATTAAATATATATTTATTCGATGGCTTGTGAATAAAATATTTATTTTATTTGTTGAATATTTTAATAAATATTTATTCTCTAAAGTATGAATAAAAAAATTATTTATGAATAAAATATTTATTCAGTTGTTCAATAAATGCTAGAGGAGTTTGAACAGACCAAAACTGAGTCCGTTGAAAAATATTAATTAACAAGACCGTTATATAATATTTGTTATTGCACAAATTGGTGCATTCTAAAAAATAATAATTATATAATTATTATTGTGGCATGAGATTTATTAAAGATAATAAATGTTATTTAATGTCCAGTATGCAATTAAATAATATTTTAACTTGAATCCCAACTCTATAAATAGGAGGCTATGTCTATTGTGTAGAGCATCTAAAATTGAGGATAGGGAATTTTTGCACACAATGAATTCCCTCTCAACACATCCTTCTCTCTCTCTCAAGAATGAGAAGTGAAAAATTGATTTCTTCAAGACCGAAGAACAAGAGATCAAGAACGAACAATGCAAAACATTCGACTCACTGCGCTAGCATCCGTAGATCGAGTAGTGTTTCTTAGAGATCATAGGAGGATGTGTGGGTCACTGTTAGAGAGATTATATCATTGGATCCTCATAGTGCAATGAAGGTAATTCGAAAGGGTCTTTTCAGAGGATCAACATTCACCAATGAAGAAATTTCCTAAGACCAGGTATTTATTTCTTCAAATATTAAATAAATTATTTATAAATTTGATGTGCAAGATCCTCACTCTTGGTTTCAGACAATGATTATTAAAAGAAAGTTTAATATATTACCCACCTCCACATGTTTCTGTTGTTCCCAAAACCATCAAGTGGTATCAGAGCAGTCATGTTTAAATTTATAATTATTTATTTTATTGTTGATATATGTGCAATTGTGGTTATATTTACATTTCAAGTTATTCGTTCTTTAATGAGATTTGAATTAACGTGTTACTAGCATATTAATCATGTTCATTTAATGTTTCATTTTCTTAAAGGTTTAAGAAAAAATAAATAACGACTAGAGATGTCATCAAGAAGTTTCAAATCTTTGGCCAGTAGAACTGGGTTACATAGTGTGAAGTCGGAGCACACACCATATACCAATGTGCATTTTATCGAGATGTGTCGAGAAATTAATTACACTTGGTGCTTTTATTGCACACCACATGTTGACCTAACCAACCTGGCACACGATAAGTGGATATAGGGTGTGTAGCTGGCATGTATACACCGTTTAATCTGGCCATGTTAACACACCAAAGCCCCAGACGTGTGACTTAGATATACGACAACCAAGGTACATGGCGTGTAGCTGCATGTACACGCTGTGTAGTCTCCCATTAATGGAAAAAAATAAATTAAATTAAATCTGAGAATTGTAGCATTAAAACCTTATTTTATTTTTTGGAACATCATTGTATGGTTGACAATTTAATAATGGTTTTAAATAATTTTAAATGAAAAACTAATTTATTGCAATTAATATGTCATTATTGGTTCTGTGATTTATTTCTCGTCAATGTCATTAATTATGAGTATCTCCAAATAAGATCGGATGATCAATAAAGTTGAAAGGGAAATAATTAATTAATTCAAGCATGTTTATCTTAAATAATAAAAGGATGAATAAAGAAATGAATGCTATCCATTTATTTTTGTGTATTTGTTGCATATATGACCATTCATGAGTTTGAGAAAAACCTGTGTATTTGTTGGATGTTTTATTTTAATTTATTACACGAGTTTGAAATTATTTAATATTAAACTAAATGATGGCCTGCAAGTCATTCCTCCCTCCATAATTATGTAGGACCTGTGTGTGAAAAGATATTTATGTAATCTCCTTTAACCAGTCCTTTGGTTCCCCTCACCTATGTGTGAGTAATAAATATTTGTAATTAATGGAGAATCTCATGGTGTGTGGAGGCGGTTCAAGATGGAACCATAATGATATCAACTCAGGTGATACACAAGTGGACAAATGGAATGTTGTAACTCATGCCAAGACCGATAATAAGAGTTATTTCCCCTAGGTCAAAGGTTGATTTAATGACCTCTCATGAATTCAACCATTAGATAAAGCTCATGAATGAGTCATTTAATTAATTAATTATTTTTGTCTATAAAATTATTTATTTTATGGAAGCAAAGACGCGGTCACATAAATAAATGAATTAATGTTCAAAGACAGAAATTAAATAAATGAATTATGCATAAATGGTTTATCCAATATAGTTAATTAATTAAGTAACATCCACTTAATATTAACAAGACTTGTAAAGGATAAAAAAGATAAAAATTATACATAATAAATTAAAATCTCTCAATTAAATATTAAAGTTAGACTAAGCCTTCCATTACTTGATTGAGAATGAAGTCATAGAACTAAGTGTAGTACATGGCCAGAGTCTGGACACTTACTTTTATCGGGGAGTTCTCATGAGAGTTTTTGGTTGACTCAATCAAAATTGTATTGATTTTAACAGAAAAAAGACTGTTAAATACAAATTTGGAGGCAGGTGTTGAGGAAATCCAAGTCAAGATTTTAGGATAGGGGAATCCACTCAATGGATCAAGGAGCTGCAAGTCCACAGCTGGCAAGACTGCCTATCTAATTAATTTATTATGGTTTTCATGGCCAAAGTCTATATCATTAAGAAAAGTAATGGGGATCCATTCCATTACAACATTAAAGAAACTAAACATTCCAAGTTCAATGGTGAGGACTATTGAGACTTGATAAAATAGTGAGAGATTTAATAAATAAATAAACATTTAATTAATCATATCTCACTTATTTTTGTAATCAAGAAAAGTACTAATAATATGATTTTTTAATTGTAGAATAAAATAAAAATTTCATCATCCACACTATCCCCAAGATCAATATTGAAGAAAGATAACCTCGTAACTGGCATTAACTTCAAGGAGCGGTTTAGATGCCTTCAGGTTGTGCTACACCATGAATGGGAATCTTATGTGCTAGAATCTTCGATGCCTGATCTGCCTGCTAAAGAGGCAAGTGAAGAAGAGTTCCTTGTCTATGAAAATCATTTGAGCGATACAATCGATGTTCAATGTTTGATGCTTTCATCAATGTTTGGTGAAATGATGAAGTCTCATAAAAATATGGATGTGTATAGAATGCTTGAGAACCTTTGTGGTCTTTACCAAGAGAGAGAGAAAGGAACGGTTTGAGATTTCTAAGGTGCTCTTTCAGAGCGAGCTTGGAGAGGGTTCCCCAGCTAGGCCTCACGTAATCAAGCTCATTGGATACATTGAGTGCTTAGAGATTCTAGGTTTTAAACACCCTGAATAACTGGGCACTAACCTCATTCTGACATCACTCCCTCAAAACTTCTCCAACTTTGTTGTGAATTTTAGTATGAACAACATAAAGAAGTCTCTGCCGGATCTTATTCTTCTTCGCCAAGTAGATAAGGATGCGAAGTGTGAAAACCCTTCCGAACTTATGGTGAAAAAACATAAAAGGAAAGCAAAGAGCTTTAAGCCTAAAGCTTCTTCCCACCCTTCCAAGAAGAGGAAGATCAAGGGAAAAGCAAGGGAACATAACATTTTCCGTTTCACATGTAGAAAGAAGGCCCACTGGAAGAAAAACTACACCTATCCAAAGAAGCAAGGGAAAGATTCAGGTGCATTTGTTATCAAGTGAAATTTATATGTTTCTACAAATTGATTATTATATTCAGCTTGTGGTGCTCACATATGTATTCAAATAAAGGAACCAAGTAGATTTAGAAAGATTGACAGAGGAGAAGTAGATCTTCGAGTATCCAACAGTGCTAAACTTATTGTAGTAGCTATTTGGGACTACCACCTCACATTTCTGACTGAAATGATCTTGGTTTTAAAGGTGTTCTTATTATGTGACTTCAGTTACCAAAAACATTATTTCTATATCTAGTCTTGATATTGATTTATTTATTTTAAAATTTTGTAATAAATTTTGCTTCTTTTATAAAGATAGATTTTTTTATGGTAAGACACATTTAAATAATGGTCTTTATGTGTTGGATTGCATAAACCAAATAATAAAAATTGATAACGAAGTTACTTCACATGACTCACGCCACACCCAACTTTGACATCACTGGTTAGGTCATGTAAATGAAAATTACTTGACTAAATTACATCAAGATGGATATTTAGATTCTTTTAAACTAAAACCACTTGGTAGAGGTCACACGTGTTTACAAGAAAAAATGACCAAACCCCCATTTATTGGGAAAAGTGGAAGGGCTACAAAGCTTCTTGAATTAGTTCATACTGACGTGTGTAGACTATTTCATGTTGAAGCAAGGGGTGGGTACTCATACTCCATAACTTTTAACGATGATTTTAGTAGATATGAATATGTCTACATAACACTTTTGATAAATTCAAGGAATACAAGAATGAAGTTGAGAACAATCTTGCTAAGAAGATTAATAATAATAATAAATTAATAATAAATTATAAGAAAATATATAATAATGAATTTATTAATTAGGAAAATTAAAAAATTAAAAACAAAATTAAAAAAAAATCGTTGCTAAATATTTAGCAGTGATTTAAACTTCCGGTAAATAAAAAAAAACGTCGCAAAATGTTTCCCGGCATGCAAATACGCAACGCTTTTAAAAAGCATCACATCATTTTGCGAGAGTTTAAACTGATGCTAAATGTCAAAAAAATGCTAGGGGAAACACCTTTTTTTGTAATGATAATTTGTAATTAAAATGTCACGTATTATTTAATTTAAACCGATGCTAAATGCAAAAAAAAATTGAGAAACACCTTTTTGTGGTGATAGTTGTAATTAAAATCCTTGAGTTGCCCACCTAGGGGTATTTGGAAATGCGCCTTTGTGTAGGCAACTTGAGTAATGGTTGTGAAAGTAAACAATTCTCTAGTGTTCCTAGTCAAGCTTATGTTAGGAGTTGTATGTAATTCATCATCCACCTGGTCATTTAAGTTCATTGAAATGAAATTTCACCATAACCAATTGATATTAGTGTATAAATTCTTCCGGTATTAGTTAGAACTCTCTAATGTAAAATTTATTCATGCTTATTTTTTTCATCAGGGTTTTGGTATTTCAATGAAAGAACCCAAACACCCCACATTGAAGTCTTTCCCCATCCCACTGCAAAAGAAACACAAACTCCGAAAACTTACATGTACAATAAAATTTTCTTACATTAAAACACTTGCACACAATTCAATGTCATCATATCACATTCCTCTTACATGTATCATGGTCTAAAGGGTCTCGAAGAGTTCCAAATATCCAATCCATCCATATAGTATAGTGGCCATAGTTATGGCGATAAGTTGTGTGGTGAATTGTGTGATATCCAGCTCCCATCACAGGCCACACCTTCCCATGAATGTTGTCATGAATGTTAGCCGTCCATATGGCCTCTAGAAACAAAAAAACTATATGTGATAGGAAGTGAACAGGCACTAGAAAAAGCACAATCACATGAGGTGCGGCCTGCAATATCCCATCCAGTGGGTGAAATGCCAAACCTGAAAATTTTGGAGTCAATCAATCTCAATGAATTAATATTTCCTTCTAACCCATCATCATGAAACATTCAATTCAATGTTTCATGAATTAAAGTTACAATTTTTAAGACCATTTTGAACTTACCAGCAAATGGAGAAAGAGTGTTCTGCTTGTTGTAGATATGATGGGTTGCATGGAGATACTTATACAAAGGTTTTATATCATGCAATTCTCTATGCATCCAATAAATTCCAAACTCCACCATAACCATATAAGCCATTAGATGAAATATGTAGGCTGGCCAACCCACATCATCAATCTTTGCATAACACTTGCTCCATCCATTTTCAATAACATATTCAGAAACGGTTGGAAGGAGAGAATATAGGGGCATGGACTTCATGGCTACATACACTTGGAGCAACATTGACCTTTTAGAAGGAATGCTATCTACAATGCACAATCAAAAAATTCAGAGAAAAATGTGTATTTGAATAAAATAAAACATACGGTAGAAGTTAACCTAATCATTCTAAACCATTATAATTTTCACTAAATGCGTCTTCTATCATCACCCTATGTTGTTGCCCTCAGGGCCTAGCTTAGTGGTAAAGGAGATTGTGGGGGTGTTGGGAGGTCTTGAGTTCGAGTCTGTTGGGCTTTCTATATGTGTGTTTCTTTGTAACTTGTAGTCCCCCTTCCCCAACCGTTTATAAGATGGAAAATACCTTTAGGAATGTAAAGGTTGCGCTTCCAGCCATAGATGAAGGCGCACCAGAGGGAGGAGGAGAGGAGGTACACCAGTGTGCCGCCGGTGAAGTTCCGGAGCCAAGTCTGGAGAAAGTGCGGCAGCGCTCGCCGGTGCGTCTCCGGCAGAAACCCCCCCAGCGTGATCCGGTTTAAGAAAGCCGTCTGAGCGAGGAACGCCCCCCGGGGATCATCCATCGGACCCCTCGCCGGCGAAGGATGCGACGGCGGCGATCCCTTCCCGGTGATCGGCGATTGGAGACGGGCTGGCCGGTCCTCCTCGCCGCGCACCAACCTAGAGTTTTTTTTTTTTTTTACGTTTTTCTGAAAAAAATTTTCTGAAAAACGGCCTAGGTCAAAATTTTTTTTAAAAATACGCTACAAAGGCGGCATCTGCGATGCCGCCTTTGTATTAGCGCACAAAGGCGGCATCTGCGATGCCGCCTTTGCTCCCCCGCGCCGCCTTTGGCCCGGATCGATGACATGGCAAAGGCGGCCGGGAGGAGGCCGCCTTTCGGCTCAGGGTAAGGCGAAAGGCGGCATCGCCGAAGCCGCCTTTGGCCATACGCAGAGGCGAAAGGCGGCTTCCGCGATGCCGCCTTTGCCTGAACTCCCTATAAAAGGGCGGCCACCCCCCCCCCCCCTCTCCTCACTTCTTCATTGCAACCTCTCTCTCCAATTTGCTCTCTCTCTCTCTAAATTTTTTTTTTGCTGTGCGAGCTTTTACGAAGCTTCATTTAGAGGTATGTTTCTTTATTTAATTTAATGTTTTTATTTAATTAATTTAATTTTGTTTAGTTTTAAATCTTTCATTTGTTAAGCAGTTTAGGTAATTCTTAATATTTAGTTATTTAGTTTTTGTAATTAGTTATATATAGTTTTAAATAATTACTGTTAGGTAGTATAGATTAACTTAAGATTAACTTAAGATTAAGTATTTAGAAATTTTGGTAGCTTAAAGATTATGTGGTTATCTACGCAATTAAATTCCTGTCTGGATACAAACAAGTGGATGTGGCTCTGGCACAGATGTACATAGGGGTAAAACCCGAAAACACCGCTTCGAGCTAGACTCGAACGGGAACTGGTGCACGATAACGGGCCTTGCTGCATCCTGGTTTGACACTCCCGGGGAATATGCTTAAGATGATTCATATTTTCTTTATAAACTACTAAAATTTCTAAGAGAAGAAAAAACAAATCAGTATATTTATCAATGATAAATGATAAATATAATTTTATAGAATGAAATAAGGATATAAGAATTAACGAATTAAAGTTATTATTAGTTAATTATAAAATAATAGAATAAATAATGATTAGTTGTTATTAGTTAATTTTAGAATAATTAATAAATAACATAGGATTAAAACATGAATTAATATAATGATTAGCTAACGATACTAATGATCTGTATATTTATCAATGATAAATGATAAGTATAATGTTATAGAACCAAATAAGGACATAAGAATTAACAAATTAAAGTTATTATTAGTTAATTATAGAATAATAGAATAATTAACGATTAGTTATTATTAGTTAATTTTAGAATAATTAATAAATAACATAGGATTAAAACATGAATTCATATAATGATTAACTAACGATACTAATGAACATATAAAGTGAAATGAAGAAGAACAAACAAACTAAATAAAAAGGCGCTCTAAAATTACATTCTAATAAATATCATATGGTGAAACATCAGTAGCATAGTTTATGGTATAGAAAGGCGCAATAAAATTACATTATAATAAACATCATATCGTCGAACATAATTGTTAATATTTTGTTATACTATCATAATTTTGATGAAAGAACACATTTTTGACGTAGAGAGCCATGTATGCCTGTGTGTACTGTTATGGGGAGATTATTCAAACTGAGCAAGGAGCTTCTTACAGTACACAACCAATTACGGTGGTTAGTACAGTGGATTGTGTTACCATAAGTGACCTTCAAGAGAGAATTCATGTTTCCTTAAATTTGGGACCCGATCAAGAGATAATGTCTATGAGCTATAGACATTTGCAATTTCCAACAACAATGTGGCATATAGCTTGTCCATTGGTTGCTGATGCGCAGTGGGTCCAAGCAGTTAATTTATTTTCTCAACGGTTAGATGGTACCATGATGGAGTTATACGTTGTTGTTGCTACTGTACAACAACAACGTCCATTTGTACAAAGACGTAGAAATACAAGAGTTGTTGAAGACAGTCTACCTCATGACATTGAGCCTATTCCAAATGATGCAGCAGAAGAGGACAACCTAAATGATCTTCCGGATATACATGTCAATCCGACTTCTGATGAGGAGTTTCGTAATGATGGATCGGATGGCGACAACAGTGCTGATGAGGAGGGACCAACAAAAGATAGAGAGGAGGTTTTGAGAAATGCAGTTGTTGTACATCAACCTCGGTCAATAAATCATCCACCATTATTTTCATCTTGGTCAGAAGCAATGACACGTGTGCCTGAATTCGATAATACTGTTCTCACACCGGCAACTGAGTTCCCTGGAGTTGTACCAGATAGGTTTAGTGAGGTGGACAAAACCTTATATATTGGAAGGAATTTTCCCAGTAAAGATGCCTTAAAAAGCACGTTAAAGAGATTTCATATTGAGAGAAACTTCAACTATGTAGTTCACGAATCATGCCGTAGTAAATATGTTATACGGTGCGTGAAGTATGGGGATGATTGTAGATTTCGCTTAAGGGCTATTCCAGACATTACCTTTGGAGGTTGGAGAATCTCAAGGATTGAGGCGGCTCATAGTTGCGTTCAGCCAAGTCTCACACAAGATCATACTTCATTGGATGCAGAATTTGTGTCATCTATTGTTGTTGAGATGATTAGGACATGCCAAGATGTTCCAATATCCCTTGTGCAAGAGAGGATTCTACAGACATTCGGTTATAAGATTTCCTATAATAAGGCATGGATGGCGAAACAGAAGGCAATTGTGAAGGTATATGGTGATTGGGATGACTCATATCGAGTATTGCCGCAATTGCTAGCCATACTGAGGCATCATAACCAAGTTGTCTTCCATCTGGATACGAACGAACATGTGTCTCCTGATAATCGACTTGATCCATCTCGTGTTCAATTTCATCGGTTGTTCTGGGCATTCCTTCCTTGTATCTCTGCATTTCGTTTTTGCAAACAATTTATTCAGATTGATGGAACATTTCTGTATGGAAAATACAAGGGCGTATTGTTGATTGCGGCAACCCAAGATGGAAACCGTTCACCTCTTCCGCTTGCCTTTGCCATTGTAGAGAAAGAAAACTATGAATCATGGAGTTGGTTTCTGGCATGTATCAGCAACCATTTCACCAACATTCAGGGAGTTTGTTTGATATCTGATCGTCATCGAGCAATTAATGAGGCAATCAATGCAGATCCTGATACATGGAGATACCCAAATGCACATCATCGGTTCTGCATTAGACACATTGCTAGCAATGTACATAAAAAATTCCACAACGAACCGATGAAGAAGGCAATCACGAGGCTTGGTACGTATTTTATTCATTCTGTTTTACTGTTTCAATATAAATATAAAATCAATTTATGTGAAATATCATCTACGTGTTGTAGCATATGAGTCGGACCAACGACGATTTGAAGAACGTTTTGAACAAATTCGTCAGGCTAATCAAGAAGTTTATGATTATATGATGCGGATTCCAAAAGAGAAATGGACATTGGCATACGACGGGGGAAAGAGGTACGGACACATGACGACAAACATTGTGGAGTGCATCAATGGTATCTTCAAAGGACTTCGCAAGCTACCTATAACCGAATTAGTTCAGGAGACATTATATCGATGCGTGAAGTACTTTGTGGATAGACAAAAACTAGCATCAGACAGAATACATCAAGGGATAAGATATGGAATACACTTTCAACGAGAGATTGAAAAAAATATTGAAGAAGCTTCTGGTTATCACGTATGTCTATTTCGAAGAGAAGATTCCCGATTTGAAGTTCAAGAGCATTCAGACCCCATCACAAATCACGTCGGTGAAAAAATGGTGGTATTACTGGAAACAAGGCAATGTCAATGTGGAAAATTTCAGGCCTTACGGTTTCCATGTACACACGTCATCGCAGCATGTGCCTCTGTGAACATCTCATGGGAAGCATATGTTGATCCAGTGTACCAGATGGATATCATTGCCAACTGTTATGCTGCACCATGGACACCTATTGGGGAGTATCGTTATTTCCCAATGCCTGAAGGCCAGCCGATAGTGATACCTGACATGAATCGGTTACGTCCTCGTGGGAGACCAAAGGCGAGTAGGATGCGTAATGAGATGGACTGGCCTCAAGAACAAGGGCAGAGTTTGCGATGCACAATATGTCATAAAGAAGGTCATAACCGGAAGCGATGCCCTAACGTTGTTGGGTCGACTTCACAGTCTCATTCATAATGATGTATTGTCTTCATTGTGACATTCTCATATTGTGAACTAAATGTTGTTATCTCTTTTTTAGAAAACTGTTCTATAAGAAATTTATAATATCATAATAATTAGCATAAGATATTGAATACATAAAATTTGATAAATTCTAAAAACATCATTACTAATTGACATGGTTTATCTTAATCCAATCCATAAGTAGTTAATCACAAAGCTCCCCCAAAATATGTGTAACCAAATTCAAGACTCAATATTTTAGATAACATAACTTATTTCATATTAATATTCATGCTTTCAAGAAATAACTTTGAATATGAAATAATAGAATTTATTTCAAAACTCCGAAAGCGGAACACTTAACCCATATTGAAATGTGTATGTCAGTTAACCCATTAACATGTTTCCCGGACGTTAATATTAAAAATTTTAACCCTAAACCCTCCAAACCCCAAACCCAAAGACACCTTACACATACCCTAATCTCAAAATTCCAAACCCTAAACCTTAAAAATTTTACCCTACCCGTGACATAAAAAATCAAAACCCCAAAACGAACAAAAAAATCATGAATCCTCGACCCAAAACACTATATCTGAAACCCAAATACCTGAACTCTAAAACAAAAAACCTAACCCATGAACCTAAAAACCAATTATTTATACCATAATCTCAAAATAATAAACCGTAAACCTTAAAACATAAACCCTAACCCTGAAATCATAAACCTAAACCCAAAAACCCTACCAAAAAAATCCTAAAAAACTAGACCCAAAACCCTATAACTGAAACTCAAATCTCTAAACCCTAAAACCTAAAATCTGAACCCCAAACCCAAAAAAATATTACCCATAACCTAATCTGAAAATTCTAAACCATAATCCTTAAATGATAAACCCTACAACTTGAATCATAAAGCGAAACCCCAAAACCGAAAAAAAAAATCCAAAATCCTGGACCCAAAACACTATATCTGAAACCGTAATACCTAAACTCCAAACCCTAAAATCTGACCCCTGAACCAAAAAACCTATTACCTATACCCTACTATCATAATAATAAACCCTAAAACTTGAAACCAAAACCCTAAACCTGAAATCATAAACTAAAACCCGAAAACCATACCAAAACAATCATAAAACCTATACCAAAACCCTATATCTGAAACCCTATCTCTAAACCCTAAATCCTAAAGGCTGAAACCCGAACCCAAAAAATTGTTCCCCAAAACCTAATATCGAAATTATAAACCCTAAACATTAAAACATAAACCCTACCCCTGAAATCATAAACCGAAACCCCAAAACTGAACAAAACAATACTAAATCCTCGACCCAAAACACTGTACCTGAATCCCTAATACCTGAACTTTAAAACCTAGAAGATGACCCATAAACCTAAAAACCTATTCCCTATACCCTTCTATCAAAATAATAAAACCTAAACATTAAAATATAAACCCTATCCCTGAAATCATAAACCAAAACCTGAAAACCAAACCATAAAAATTCTAAAACCTAGACCCAAAACCCTATATCTGAAACCCTAATCACTAAACCCTAAAACCTAAAAGTTGAAAACCGAACCCAAAAACATATTACCCATACCCTAATATAAAAAATCTAAAACCTAAACCTTAAAAGATAAACCCTACCCCTGAAATCCGAAACCAAAACCCCAATACTGAAGAAAAAAAATCCAAAATCATGGAGCCATAACACTATATATGAAACCCTAATACCTGAACTCTAAAACCCAAAAGTTGACCCCTGAACCTAAAAACCTATTCCTTATACCCTACTCTCAAAATAACAAACCCTAAAACATAAAACCTAAACCCAATCCCTGAAATTATAAACCTAAACACAAAAACCATAACAAAAAAATCCTAAAACCTAGACCCAAAACCCTATATCTGAAACCCTAATCTCTAAACCCTAATGCCTCAATTCCAAAACCCGAACCCAAAGACATCTTCCCCATAACCTAATCTCAAAATTATAAACACTAAAACTAAGAACATAAACCCTACCCCTGAAATCACAAATCGAAACCCCAAAACTGAACACAAAATCCTAAATCCTCGACCCAAAACACCATAGCTGAAACCCTAATACATGTACTCTAAGACCTAAAACCTGACCCCTGAACCTAAAAACCTATTCCCTATACCCTAATCTAAAAATAATAAACCATAAACATCAAAACCTAAACCCTAACCCTGAAATCATAAACCTAAACCTGAAAACCCTACCAAAAAACTCCTAAAAACTAGACCCAAAACCCTAAAACAAAAACCCTAATCTCTAAACCGTAAAACATAAAAGCTGAACCCCGAACCCAACAACATCTTACCCATAACCTAATCTTAAAGTTATAAACCCTAAAACTTAAATGATAAACCCTACCCCTTGAATCATAAACATAACCCCCAAACTGAACAAACAGAATCCAAAATCCTGGACCCAAAACGCTATATCCGAAACCTTAATACCAAAACTCCAAAACCTAAAATCTGACCCATGAACCTAAAAACCTATTCACTGTACCCTAATATCAAAAATAATAAATCATAAACCCTAAAACCTAAACCCTAAACCTGAAATCATAAACTTAAACCCAAAAACCATACCAAAACAATCCTAAAACCTAAACCCCAAACCCTATATCCGAAACCCTAATCTCTAAACCCTAAATCCTAAAGGCTGAACCCTGAACCCAAAAAAATATTCCCCAAAACCTAATATCAAAATTCTAAACCCTAAACCTTAAAACATAAACCCTACCCCTCAAATCATAAACCAAAACCCCAAAACCGAACAGAAAAAAACCTAAATCCTGGACCCAAAACACTCTATCTGAATCACTAATACCTGAACTTTAAAACCTAAAAGATGACCCCTAAACCTAAAAAACTATCCCCTATAACCTACTCTCAAAATAATAAAACCTAAACAACAAAACCTAAACCCTATCCCTGAAATCATAAACCAAAACCTGAAAACCATACAAAAAAAATCCCAAAACCTAGACTGAAAACCTTAAATATGAAACCCTAATCACTAACCCTAAAACCTAAAAGATGAAACCTGAACCCAAAAACATATTCCGTATACCCTAATTTAAAAATTGTAAACCCTAAACCTTAAAACATAAACCCTACCCCTGAAATCATAAACCAAAACCCCAAAAACGAAGAAAAAAAATCCAAAATCCTCGACCCATAACACTATATCTGAAACCCCCATATTGAATACATACAATTAGATAAATTCTAAAAACATCATTACTAATTGACATGGTTTATCTTAATCCAATCCATAAGTAGTTAATCACAAAGCTCCCCCAAAATATGTGTAACCAAATTCAAGACTCAATATTTTAGATAACATAACTTATTTCATATTAATATTCATGCTTTCAAGAAATAACTTTGAATATGAAATAATAGAATTTATTTCAAAACTCCGAAAGCGGAACACTTAACCCATATTGAAATGTGTATGTCAGTTAACCCATTAATGTTATATTTACATTTTACACTTACGACTCATTTTCTTTGTTTATATGCAGATGGATGATACCATACTACTCACTCAGCAGCCTACCCATATTTCGCAGGCCGTGTTAGAGGGTCATCCAGATCGATTTGTGAAGGTGCGTCGAGCGCACCATTTTCATCACATGGAGCCTCCACATGCCATTAGACCTTACTTGCGCCGTGCTGGCTTCTATGGCCTTGCCGTATCAGATTTCACATTTGTAGATCATTACCTACTTGCTGCCCTCGTTGAGAGATGGAGACCAGAGACACACACATTCCACTTGCCTGAGGGGGAGATGACCATCACCCTCGAGGATGTCGCAGTTCTTCTCGGTCTTCCTATCCAGGGGAGACCCGTTATTGGACCCACTCGTGCAGCTTGGCCAGACCTTGCTCAACGCTTGTTAGGCGTTGATATTTTGTCCGACCGTAGGGCTACAGATGGATCGTCCATATCTATGCGTTGGTTGGAGTCGCAGATTCCACATTTACAGGATGATGATGATGAGCAGACCGTCATGCGTTACGCCCGTGCATATATCTTACGACTCATTGGTGGGACCATGTGTACTGATCACTCGGGGATGCACGTGCATATGATGTATCTACCCCTACTAGAGGACTTTGATCGGGCTGGGACGTACAGTTGGGGATCAGCCTGCTTGGCATACACGTACAGATCATTATGCAGACTATCCCATAGGGACCGTACAGGTCTTGGAGGATGCGTCATCCTTATTCAGATGTGGGCATGGGAGCGCATCCCATCATTCCGCCCTGACCTTGCTGGTCCACCGGTCGAGATGGAGGTGCTGCATGACGCTCCGCGTGGACGCTGGTATGATAAGTCATTTCTATTGGTTTTTTATTCTACTATGAGTTATTGACTATAATTTCTCATTATTTGTCATTATCGTTGTATTTTACAGGTGGTGTCAGCGACACAATTTCGACGTGGTTCCGAGACAGCATTTGGGCGTATATCGGCTACAGTTGGACTGTCTCTTACCTGATCAGGTATGTATATACAATCTATCACTGTCTAACATTTTTAATAATAACATCAATTTTGGTTTTTAGTTGGGTGTTTTTTTTGACAAAATCACTTGTCATTTCAGATTTCATGGCTTCCATACTGGAGTATTATGGACCAGTTGCCAGCATACTGCACTGTTGGTCTTGAGGATGCTATGGCTGTAGTGCCCCTCATTCACTTTCATATTATTGAGTGGCAGCAGCCTGACAGGGTCATGCGCCAATTTTTTCGTACTCAGCCGATTCCATTACCATCTAGACAGACAGACAAGCTTCATGGGATGAAGCTGACAGGGAGGCAGGATGATGACTGGTCCCAAGTACATGCGAGTTTTATCGACTGCTGGCACAGACGTGCAGAGTTACGTATTCAAGGTGTTCCTACAAATCGATTCTCTCTTTCAGAGCAGGTTGACTATGCGCCCTGGTATAGACTAAAATCTATACTGTATCTTACCCAAGCTGGCATAGAGATGCAGAGGATGGTAAGTTAATAAATTCCTATTACTTTGTTTATTGAATTATTTTCTAATTCCATTTGAATCTATTTACAGGGAAGTCACACAGAGCAGCTTGTTCGCATGAGCGATGAAGAGGAGGAGGGGGTCTTTAGCCGGGCAGCCGTCCATGCTACAGCGCTGGAGGCGAGGGCATCTTTTCATGCATTTTCCGAGAGCATCTTCACGCGTCTGGCTCGGAGACAGGAGGTTCCTGCCCCAGAGGAACATCCTCCAGCTGCTGCTGGTGCTGAGGAGCCACGACCACGGCGACGTAGACAGCGTCGTGCTGCACGTGAGGCATCGCCTGTTCCACAGGCAGAGGTCGGGCCTCTAGTAGTCCAGGATCAGCCTATTCAGGATGTGCCTCAGGTGGCATGGGATCCGTCTTTCCTGACAGGATATCCGCAGTTCTCTCCATCTTGGGTTCCAGATCCTTCCCAGCCTTGGATTCTAGAGCCGTCGTCGTCTTGGGGTATAGCTCCATCACAGGCTTCGTTCCCCTCTGCGATGGAGGCAGGTCCTTCTACCACCCTAGTGGGAGAAGGATCTGGATGGCAGTACGAGATGCAGTTGACAGCTCCTCCAACTGACACACAGATGGAGGATGCGACAGTCGACGTTTCAGTGCCCGAGGATCAGCCTTCTCCAGGTCATCAGACTCCACTGCGCACTCGACGCGGACGTCCTATTCGCAGACCACCATGTGGGACAGAATCTCCTCGCCACAGACATATGCATTGATTGTACATTATTGTTTACATGTTTTATGTGTACTGAAATCAAAATACTATTTTTACTTGTTGGTCAGAGTGGAATCTCAGGAGGGGGTAAATTAGGTTTTATTTATATATATTTATATAACCATACGAACATAATAATAAAACATTAATAATTACTAATTACCTAATTACAGATTATATAATTAATAATTCTATTACTAATTAACTATTTAATTAGTATATAATTAATATTTACAAAAAAATGTTAATGAAAAATAATTTATAAGCTTTCAAAACCGCCTACTTGAAACTTAAAAATGTTTCAAGTACGTGACTTTGAAAGACTGTAAAATATAAACTATAAAACGAATATAATTGAAACTTTAAACATTGATTAAACATATAATAAATAGTTGAAAACAAAAGAAATTTCTAAAAAAAAGTTGATGAAAAGAAATTTATAAGCTTTCAAAACCGCATACTTGAAACTTAAAATTTTTCAAGTACGTGACTTTGAAAGACCATAAAACATAAAATAGAAGACCAATATAAATGAAACTTAAAACATGGATTAAACATATAAAAAATAGTTTAAAACAAAAGCAATTTACAAAAAAATGTTAATGAAAAATAATTTATAAGCTTTCAAAACCGCCTACTTGAAACTTAAAAATGTTTCAAGTACGTGACTTTGAAAGACTGTAAAATATAAACTATAAAACGAATATAATTGAAACTTTAAACATTGATTAAACATATAATAAATAGTTGAAAACAAAAGAAATTTCTAAAAAAAAGTTGATGAAAAGAAATTTATAAGCTTTCAAAACCGCATACTTGAAACTTAAAATTTTTCAAGTACGTGACTTTGAAAGACCATAAAACATAAAATAGAAGACCAATATAAATGAAACTTAAAACATGGATTAAACATATAAAAAATAGTTTAAAACAAAAGCAATTTACAAAAAAATGTTAATGAAAAATAATTTATAAGCTTTCAAAACCGCCTACTTGAAACTTAAAAATGTTTCAAGTACGTGACTTTGAAAGATTGTAAAATATAAACTATAAAACGAATATAATTGAAACTTTAAACATTGATTAAACATATAATAAATAGTTGAAAACAAAAGAAATTTCTAAAAAAAAGTTGATGAAAAGAAATTTATAAGCTTTCAAAACCGCATACTTGAAACTTAAAATTTTTCAAGTACGTGACTTTGAAAGACCATAAAACATAAAATAGAAGACCAATATAAATGAAACTTAAAACATGGATTAAACATATAAAAAATAGTTTAAAACAAAAGCAATTTACAAAAAAATGTTAATGAAAAATAATTTATAAGCTTTCAAAACCGCCTACTTGAAACTTAAAAAATGTTTCAAGTATGTGACTTTGAAAGATTATAATTATATTACTAATTAACTAATTAATTATTATATAATTAATAGTTATATTAATAATTAACTAATTAATTATTATATAAGTAATAATTAATGAGTAATAATTAATAATTAATAATTTAATGAATAGTTATAATTAATATTTATATTACTAATTAACTAATTAATAATTACTAATTACTTATTAATAATTATTAATTACTAATTACTAATTATAATGAATAATTATAATAAATATTTATATTACTAATTAGCTAATTAATAATTAATAATTACTAATTAATTAGTTAGAATTATTAATTGTATTTCTAATTAACTAAATATTTATTATATATGTAATAATTATATTAATAATTAATTATTATATAATTAATGATAATATTACTAATTAACTAATTAATTATGACATATTTAATTATTAATAATTACTAATTAATAATTAAAAATTATAATGAATAAATGTAATTAAAAATTATAATGAATAAATGTAATTAAAAAATAAAAATATATATTTTTAAGAGAAAGGCGGCATCCGCGATGCCGCCTTTCACCCGCAGCGCAAAGGCGGCATCGCAGATGCCGCCTTGCCCCGAAATGCAAAGGCGGCATCCCGGATGCCGCCTTTGAGGTGCAGTTTTAAAATTTGTTTTGCCGGAACCGTTTTCTGGCAAATTTTTTTTTTTAAAAACGTAAACAAAAAAAAAACCCACCAACCTACGTACCCGCTTAAGTAGCGGTTGATGTAAACGAGACGACATCTAAATTTCGTCCGCGATTAATTAGGGTTACACTAGGGCGACAGAAGTAAATGTGATTTCTAAAAAATTCCACGGGCTATAATGTAGGGTTGGACTTAGGATTACTTAATCAAATTGAATTTTGTTTCCAGCGAACGTGATATTATTCTCATTGGATTCCGATTCATATATATATAAATATATATATCGTTTTTTTAGTTGCACATGTATTTGAGAGTTTTTTATTTAAATATGGCATTTTTTTTAAAAAAAATTAAGGGTTTAATATTAAAATATTTACCAGCATACCTCATGAGATGCATTAGCCACGTCAACCCATTTCTTTGAATTTTTCAATGAAATGTGTTTAGCATAGTAACACATTAAAATTTAGAAAAGAATGCATTGATTTAACAATTTTTATTAATATTTGATAATCAATTAATAATAATTAATAATATAATTAATAAAAGTTAATAATGTAATTAATAACTAAAAATGTAGTAATCAACCTAATTATTAATAATTAATTGTTAATTAGGAATAATTATATGTCATTAATAATATATTTATTAAGAATTATTAATATAATTAAAATATATTATTATTATCACTAAAATAATTAATAATAATTAATAATGTAATTAGTAATTAATAATGCAATCATTACTAATTATTAATTTAATTATCAATGTAATTAATAATATAACTACCATTTATTATTGCTAAATTATTATTAATGTAAAGTCCTAGATTTATAAAAACTCTTCCTTTTGTGTTTCCTAAGGTTTGGAGGTGTCGTGAGGATGCTCGGGGGTATTTTCCCTTTAAATGCTATGTTGTTTTTTAAAAGGTTGGGTGCAACTATCAACGACAACACACACACTACAGGAAACAAAACAAAGAAAGCAGTCTGAGGACTTGACCCCGCGACCGGCGCCCCAAACCCCACCCCTCCCTGCCACCCCAGCCACCTAGGGGGGGCAAATGCTATGTTGTTTTTTGTTCATGCAGTCAGTTGATTTTGTTCATGGCGTTGGTTGATTTTTGTTCATACTGCTACTTGATTTTGTTCATATGGTCAGTTGATTTTTGTTCATACGGTCAGCTGTTTTTTGTTCATGTTGTCAGTTGATTTTGTTCATGTGATCAATTGACTTTTGTTCATGTGGTCAGTTGATTTTTTCATGCAGTCAGTTGATTTTTGATCATGATTGTCACGACCCGTCCTCGGGGCTCGTGCCGTGACTACTTCAAGCCCGGCTTCCATAGGCAGAGGTTGGCGACTAGCACCAAAAGCGTAAATCCCAATAAATGGAAAGACATTGCCTTTACATAAGTAAAGAAATACAACAGAGTACACAAGCTATAGTAAACACTAAGTAAACTGAGTACAAAAGTAAGTGCTGAAAATAAATGGGCCAGAATACAAACCCAACTGAAAGCACAGTACAACTGAAAAGAAAGTACGACACCAGTAAAGTAAATCAGCAACCACCGAGTCGTCCTCCGGCTATCCCACCTGAAGGGTGGGTACAGATGGTATTCTCAGCTCCTCGGGTCCGGCCGTCCGCTCCGTGTACGTCCCGCCTGATAGTCCACCTCCGGGTACCGTCCCGCTCCACAAGCCTCAACTACGATCAGCGCTGTCTGTCGTCTGCAACCAACACAACGTAGTGCGGGCATGACCCGTGCATGGGTGAGTATATGATACTCAGTAGGGACCCCGAGACCCCCGAAGGTCTCACAAAATCCACAAAGGATAAACCACAAAGGAAGAATACAAACACGAAGTATCAACCAACTCTACTTAGGTATATGCCCATACATATACCTAAGTCATCATTTCCAGTTCGGCTCCAACTCACGAGCCCAAGTACAATCCTGTCCACACAGGAAAACACAACCCAATCCACACAGGAAAGCATGTCAATCTTAGCGATGATAATGATTGAAAGTCAAGACTCAGCTCACACATGTATACTACTCACGAAGAGGGGTGGAGATGGTAGATGTAGCCTCTAAATCACTCCCATGCCGAACCCACGTAGGATCCAAGTATAGAAGTCGTCGCTGCCGAACCCACGTAGGATCCAAGTACAGTAACCATCGCTGTCGAACCCACGTAGGATCCAAGTACAGTCGTCATCGCTGCCGGACCCACAGAGGATCCAAGTACAGTCGTCCTCCCTGCCGCACCCACGTAGGATCCAACTACTGTCGCCATCGTCGTCGCAGTCACAGCCATCTCTAGGGTTCCCGCACATAGTATGCTCGATTCCGGGAGGGTCTACTCCATGAGCCAAGAGGGTCGATACATCAACTGTCACGAAGTCCAGAGTTGATGTATCACCAAGTTCCGTCTCGTCCATAGGAACTCAACGTGACAGATGACGCGTCAATCGGACGCCCGGTCTGAGAGATATTGGCTTTTCCGTCCCAGGGGCCCGGTTGGTTTTTAAGCTAAAATCAACCCGACCGTACTCCAGCTGCGTCTAAACCTCGAGTGGAGTAAGCCAAAATAACCGTCTCACCAAGAGGTATTCAACGTAATTGACGGCACGTCAATCGGACGTCCGGTCCTTAAGTTATAAGCGTTTCCGCTCTGAGGGTCCGGTTGGTTTCGTGTTCGAACCAACCCGCCCATACCCAAAGTTCGTCGAAACCTTGAGTGTAATATACCAAAACGACCGTCTCGATCCAAGGATCCCTACGCAACTGACGGTGCGTCGATCGGAGGTCCGTAGCCCAAGTTATGAGCATTTGAACGAACCTGTTCCGAAACTAGGGGGTTTGGGCCCGGTCCGACCTGGTCTGATACCCCCTGGGTCGGCCCGAACCGGGTCGACCCGACCCGGGACCGGGTCCGGCTCGGTTGGGCGCGGCCCAGCCTGGCCCGCGGTGGGGCGCGGCCTGCGGCCCGGCTCGGAAGTCGACCGCGGCTCGGCTCGCGACCGAGCGGGGTGCAAAGGGGGTGCGACCCCCTTTGTTTCGGAAACGACGCCCCCCCCCCCCTGGTGGGGCCCGCCCTAGGCAGGTCCGGGGGGTTACGCCCCCCGGTTTCTTCGGAAACGGCCGGTCATAATGGGCAGCCGGTTGAGCCGCCGTGGGACTCGCGGGGGTCCCGCCTCTTGGAGCGCCGGCGGCCGGCCGAGCCCGGCCGCCCCTGCTGAAGACCGCTGCGGCCCTAGGTTGCGACTCCTGTCCGACCGGCGCAGCGCGACGGCGCCGCGCCCCACCGCCGCGGCCCGCCCCGGCCGCGACCCCCTTGAAGCGCCGGCGCGGCGCCAGCGCGCCGCGCCCCTCCGCCGCGGCCCCCTTGAAGCGCCGGCGCGGCGCCGGCGCGCCGCGCCCCTCCGCCGCGGCCCGCTCTTGGCCGCAGCCTCCTTCGTTCCCACCGGCGCGGCGCCGTCGCGCCGCGCGCCTCCGCCGCGGCCCGCTCTGGCCGCGGTCCTCTTCGTTCCCGCGCGGTGCAACGACACCACGCCGCCTTTGCCGCAAAGATCAACGAGGATCAACAAGAAAAAGGGGAGGAGGATCGGCCGTGTTTGTGCGGTCCGATCTCCTCCCATTATGACGATAACAAGCAGCCAAAATAATCAACGAAGAACGTTAAATTAAACTTGAACGAAGATAACCCCTACCTCGATAAACAATGTCGTTTTCTGGCAACGTAGAAGATGGCGTCGCGGGGTGAGGTTTCGAGGACGGCGTTGGCATGCGTCCAAGGAGGGGACGCGCGTCTCACACTAGCTGCGGAGAGAAGAAAGAATGGCACGTCGCCTCTCCTTGTGGTGACGACGTTCTTCGTCGAAGGGTGTCGTTCTTCGCGGGAGGATGAGGTTCTTCCAAGAGAATAGAACTATGTCCCCAAATTCCTTCACACAACAAAACTAACCAAATAAAATAAGGTCTCTCCTTATTTTATTATTTTTGCCATGCATTTCAAACTTTAAAAATTCAAAACACTAGCTAAATTAATTGAAGAGGTTTAATCAATTAATTTAGTGTGTGTTGTCATGAATTAAAGTTGGAGGGTGTGGAGTTACCCAAATGAAGGGGGAGTTAGGGAGTTAGGGAATGTGAAGAGTTGGAGCTCGTGTGGGCCCCATCTCACCTTTATCCTCTCAAGGGTAGTTAGTAACTAGTGGGTCCCACCCCAACTCCCACACCTAGGATATAACCACTTAGAATAAAGAATAAAAATTGTTCTACAATTTTTATTCAATTCTTATTTAAACCACAAAATTAAACTCCTCCCGTGCAAACACATCTACGGTAAAAGTCCTCTTAAGCAATTATCGGCGCTGTGGTTCCATCGGTGCCCTTGGATTTCAAATCCGAGCACCGGTTCAAAAGATAGAAAAACCCGCTCGTTTATTCACTGAACGTACCCGAGCTAAACTTCGGAAAATGATTCCGGGCACACCGGGCCTCGGAATCAGGTGCCGTTAGAAACTGCGTACTCGTAAAATCCCAAAGAATTTAAGAAAAAAAATTTCCTTGAAATTTACGGGTCTTTACAATGACGTCAGTTGATTTTTGCTCATGCGGTCAATTCATGCCTTTGCCAAATTTTTGAAAATTTTAGATTTTCTCATTTTTACCTAGAGCTAGTACTTCGTCCACAAGTCTATAATTATGTATTTAATTTTCAAAAAAAGAATTTTTTGAAATATGATAATTCATATGCATGTTGGACAAATCTAAATCACAAAATGTAACAAAATATTAAATATAGGAAAAGAAATATGCTTCAAAAATATTGTAAATGTTAGCGAAATGACTAAAAAACATAAATTATTAAAATTTCATGATAAATTGGGGGACATAAAGGTAATGGGACACTGCAAGGAATATTATAGCATTGTTAAACAATTGTCAATTTGTGGTTATTAGATATTGTGATATAATTAAATTAATGAAAAGGGACAAGACATTAAATTATTGATTGAAAATTTATTAATTATTCAATACCATTTTTTACCACGGGTCAACATTTAACTTTTTCCTAGTTTTGAATAAAATCCTTTGCCCCAAGTGGTCACTCGGTAGCTTCAATGAGAGTGACTCTTCTTGAATTCTGATAATAACAAACCAGCAAATAATAATAAAAGTTTAAACCATTAGTTTGCTCAATATAACATTACAAATAAGAAAATTAAAATTGAATAAGTTACATTATGAATCAATCATGAAAGTGATATGAGAAATGAACATGTAGTTCATTAAATGCATTGAATCAATCAATGTATTGAATTTACACTTCAACATGTCAACTGTAAAAATGAATATACAATTCAAAATATACAACACAAAAAGAAAAATTTCAAGTTGAAAATAATGAAAATGAATAAAAAGTTCAAAATATCCCATGCATTTCCAAATTTTATTGTATTTCAAAATGAGACACCCAATACACATGCTAGATTTATGGTAGTCCCTATATATAAAATTCATTACTTATGATTTAACATTTGGAAAAATATTGTATACCAAATTTGTTAATGTTTGAAAAATAAACTAATCATGAATTTATCTTCATATCTGGTCAACATCATCTACACAAGAAGTGAAAGAAAAGGTCAATATTATTCAAAATATACACCTAGTGATTATCTGAATGAAAGAAAAAAAATTAAAAAAGCATTAGTGAGACAATATTCTAAAGCATAAAAACTGCTAAAAAACATTTTTTCTTATACTAACAAATAATTCAATGTATTTTAATTAAAGTTCAATTTAACTATCACCCCAATTATTTTACAATTTTAGATTTGTATGTATGAAGACATGTTGTTGGTTTTCCTATAAAATACAAGGAAAGGGTTCATAATTTTAAGAAAAAATTTAATATAAATGAAAAAATGCATCAATTCAACTCAAAATTAACCTCTTATATTTTTTAGGAAGCGTTCGCATATCAATGTGAAAATGATAAAGATGCACTGTAAAAAGATATTCATCCAATTCTATTGTTTTATTTATATCACTTATGACATCATTCCCCTTGATCTCAGAAACCTGAAAATTAAAAGGAATGATTTAGAATTTTTTAATAGTAAAAAAATAAATAACACTAATCTAAAAAAAGAATAAGGAATAAAATCAATAATGGCAATTGAAAAGAATTTTTTTAAGCTAAGCTAATTTTTCACATCTAAAAAAATCTCAGTGATTAAAAATTTTAAGTTAAAATTATTTTTATACCAGATATACCTATGAAATGAAGACTCGGGAAATCAAAAATATCTATGACTATTTGATACATGTTGGAAGGAAATAGATATCCATGGACAGAAAGAAGACATCATTCCACTACAAATCCATTACCTAATATCACAAATAAAGTAAATTCAAATTATAATATATGATTCAAACCAATCCAATATAGGAAATATATAATGTAAAAGTGTTTATAGTCATGTAATATAAAAATTAATTGAATTGGATTTTTTTGTAAAAACTAATAAAAAAAGTGAATGAACTATACAAGGGTGGAATTGACAATGACAAGTAACGTGAACCTTGTAACCTCATAAATTCATCAACACTTACCTTTTTCATATTTTCATGTAAAGAACTTGAGGCAAGACATTAACCCACTGCTGGAAAAATGGATTTTTGCGACGGGCCACTTGTGACGGGTTCCCATCGCAAATGCTCTTTTACAACGGGGTCCCGTCACAAATGACTCATTGCATAAAAGGGTGTTGCAAATATTACCTTTTGTGACGGACCATCGCAAAAAGTTATTATTTGCAACGGGTAGTGGCACCGTCACAAAAATGTTTGACGATTTTTTAAAAAACTCTATTACGATGGGCCGATGCCTGCCGCAAATAGTTTTCCCAATTTTTACCTTTTTGTGACGAACCATCGCAAATACTGTGAGAAATATAAAAAAAACCCTTTTGCGATGGGTCATCGCAATTAGTATTTGCGACGAGCCCGTCACAAATAGTTGAAAAAATAAAAAAATAAAAAATAATATAATATTAATAATAATATAATATTAATATAAATGAAATTATAATATTAATATTAGTACAATAAAATTATTTATAAAATAATAATAATAATAATTATAATATAAATGAAACACTGATATTAATATTCATAAAATAAAATTAATTATAAAATAATTAAATATTATAATAATATTATTTTTAAAATTAATGAAATAATAATATTAATATTAGTAATATAATAAAAACCCAAGTATTTGAAAAAATATAAAAATATATTAATTAATAAAATAAAAAATATAATAAAAAAATTAAATAAATAATAAAAATTGTAATATTCGAGACAATATAAAAAACACACTATTTAAAAACATTAAATAGTTAATATTACAAAAAAATATATTCAAATATTTCATTATAAAATAAAAACACATCACTGAGGGGGAGGGTTGTCTAGATCACTAAGGGGGAGGGTCGTCTAGAGAAGCTGAAGGAGATGATGGAGGGAACTCCATCCCTAAACTGCGAGTCAGACGTCACATGTACTCCATTTACTCCTACTCCTACAGATGCCACCATCGACGCATCTCATCCTGCCTCTCCTGCTACTGTTGCTGTCGTAGGAACTCTTTATACTGCTGCTGCTGCCACTGATGCATATGCTTTTACTCCTTACGCATAGTCTCTATAAGCTTACTCTGAACTCACAGTTGCTCCTCATACTGTGCATGAGATGATGATGATTCTCTGTGAACTCCTATCGAGCTGGATGTCGACATTGCAGAGGTGCCATAAAAATCCTCAGGGATCAATTGAGAGTTGATACCAACAACTCGACCTTTCTTGAAGGCATACCGAGTCGCCTGTATCCATGACACCTCATCAAATCGGGGGCACTGGTATGACCATCAGTCTCGGCCTGACTCTCACCATGTGTCTGAGACGTCACGGCCTCATATGACCCATTCAATCACAATTTAAAATTAAAATAGTTAAAATATTATTTGTAGTTAAATTTAACTCAAAAAGAAATTATACTGACCAAAATCTAACACTGTCAAGCACCTCTAATCTCTCAAGTGGCTGGATCACTATACATCCTCCTATAAACATCATACCCCGTAATATTGGGTTGTGCGACTTCTTATATGAATATAAAATAAACCATTTATAATTAAAGTTATATACAATATTTAAAAAAATATACTTACTATATGCTCCCTATGCGTACTGAATGTACGACAACTAGCTCGATGTGTCACCTCCTGTCTCCCCAGATTTTGCCGACCTACAGATAATCTACTCTGAAACCACTTACTCAACCAGTGTGTATATAATCCATCCCAAACCTGAAATGAAATATAATCAGGTCGGTGGATGCGACATGTCTCATCAAACTCTGTCACTCTCGCTTTCTCCATTGCTTTCCTTTTCAAATTATGAAAAAACTGAGTGCAACGCGGATGCATAGCTCCTTGCCATGCCTTTCAGATAGCCTCACATATGATCTCATCAATATGATACCATAAACCCTATAAATAATTTATTATATCATGTTATTAATTAAATTAATTTCAAAATGAATATTATTTATTTACGTACCAACCAATGCTCGAACATGCGGTGCTGTACATCAACAAAAATCTAATCCCATGACACCCATGCATTAGAAAAATAATTGTGTAATATAGCGCTCCCCTGTCCAATAGCTATATGTGTAAAACTGTGAAAAAAAGAACAATTAACCAAACAATTAGAATATAAATAAACTAATGAAAACTAACTAAAATACAAAGGTAAACATACCTTCGCGTGCATGGATCGAACCCAAGATGTGGATGTCGCTCGAGGATAGGGTTGGGAATCATCAGTCGGGCATGACCATGCCCCCTCCAAGTGCCCCCTGAACTGCCAATAGTCTGAGGGTCGGATGATCTGACCTCCTTCTCGTCCAAAGGTATATCAGCCTCCTGTAACAAACAATACATATCCTCATCCATCTAAAACATGAAACGATTGTTGTTAGCAAATAGTTGAAAACAACTATTATATATAGATATATATTATATACTATTATAACCAACATTTAACTGTGTCAATGTCCATATTTATCCTCATCTTCAAAGCTGTTGATGTCAATGTCTTCATCTTCCTCCTCAACATCATCAATTTCCATATTAGTTTTAGTTTCACCATATCTTGTCATTTCAAATTCAGTTGTAACATCATTAACATCATCATCACCATTGCCCCTTAACTGTGGGATGTCATCAATGATATTCATGTCTCTTCGTGAAAAAGATAGATTCAGAGCAGTTTCTTGAAAAGTTCAATTCCTTGAACTTCAGTGGAACCGCATTTATTTTCAGTAAACTGATTCTCTCAATATTTAATTTTTATTTTGCTCCACCAATCACCCAACTCCCTTAAAGTAGCACAATAATTTTCATAATAAATTTAATGTGCTTGATGAGTCAACAAAAATAGTTCATTTACTACAAGAAGACTTTTATATTTAATATCAACGATTCCATGGATCAGATGAACACGCAAGCCTCTCTCAGTATCCAACCACTGATATTTAAACATCATTATATAATGTTTTCCCAGATAAGACAGTTCAATGATTTCTTCCAGCATGTCGTAAAAGTCAACTATAGTTTCTCTATGATGAGATCCTATCAAGAAAATACCAATATTCATTGTTTTTTTGATTCCCCATATGCACGTGTATGAAATAAAAAACCATTCATCACATATGAATTATAAGATTTAACCATTTTGGATGGTGAGTTACTCAATACACACAATCGATTATCAATTTTATCATCATATTGAGATACCTAAAAAATTGTAAAACAATTATCACTATAACAAGTATTAAATTGAATTTTATGTGAAATAAAAAATAATTTATGTTACCAGTTTTTGAAACCCTTAGGATTTTTTTACAAAGTTCTTCAAGAGAAGATGCTGTAATTTTTGGAAACTATTTCTTGATATGATTATAATATAACCTAAAAATAAAATATGATTAATGTACTATTATAAAAATTATAGAATAATTGATAGGAGCACTCAGAATACAAACGATGTCATTTCTTCACAGTTGAGTAGAATATATGTATGAGCTATGTGATGTTCATCATCTGAAAGTCATCGTTCACGAACTCCACCGAAGCCAAGTTCAGGCTGATTGAAAACTGAGAGTTGATTTCTCATGTCATCTTCAATATTTCCCTCATTACGGATCATTTGATTGTGTTTTGAGGGATATTCAGATTGAAAGTAATGAGAGAATAAAAAAGAAATTTCCTCTTGCAAATAAGCTTCTACAATTGATCCTTCAACTGATACTTTGTTAAGTACTTTTTTTTTCAATTTCTACATGCATCTCTCAAATGGTTATAGCCATCAGAACTGTACCTGACCTCCATATTTTGTTTCATGCAGAAAATTTAATATCAAATGTTCCATTGAGTCAAACAAACCCGGTGGGAAGCTTTTTTCCAGTTTACATAAAATTAAAACGACATATTCTTGCAGTTTTCTTATTGCATCATAGTCTATTTTCGATGCAAAAATGTCTCAAAAAAATGATATGTCTATTAATGCATCCAAAATCATAGGATTTAACAAACCTCTTAATCCAATATGCATAAGTCTTTCCATTAAAACATGAAAATTATGACTTTTCAATCTGGTAATATGGCCATTTCTGACACATCTACCCAAATTGGAAGCATAACCATCTGTAAGTCTCAAATTTGAAATCCACTAACAAAATAATAAGTGACTCTCTTTGGAGAGTATATAAGTTTCTTTTGGTTTCATTAACTTCTGTGATATGATATTTTTAAATAGTTCAAGTTTCGGTCGCTTGCAAATTTGGGAAAGATCTAATCATGACTTTACATTATCTTTGGTCTTACTTGGTGTATCCCAAACTGTATGAAATAAATTATCAAAATAGTTCTTCTCAATATGAATCACATCCAACATGCGATGGACCAAAAAATCAAACCAATATAGAAAATCCCAAAAAATGCTCTGTTTTATCCAATTGTTCTCTTTTCCAAACCCATCAATTTTTTTTGGTTTATTATTGATCCAAATGTGATGGAAGGTAATGAAGAGACAATTAATTTTAACTATATACCTGATATCATTGTTGGAGGCCCATATTTTTCAATTTTTCCTTTTCTAAAATGATATTTATTTATTTGAAAAGGATGATCAGTTGAAAGAAATCTGTAATGATAGTCGAATAAACAAGGTTTTTTCCCATTAACGAGCATAAATGCTTTCTGTCTCTTATACAATACGTACATGATTTTGGACCATATGTACTCCAGCCAGATAAAATTCTATATGATGGGAATTCACTAATTTCCCAAATCAATGCATCTTTTAGTATGAAGTTTTGTTTCACAGAAACATCATATGTACTGACACCATTACTCTACAGTGAATTTAAATCATCAATAAATGGTTTCAAATAAACATCAATATTATTTTTCAGATGACCTGGAATTAATAAGGTCAATAAGATATATGACTTCTTCATCAACATCCATGGAGGTAAATTGTACGGAGTTATAAAGATAGACCAACATGAATACTGACTACCGTAAGAACCAAATGGATAGAAACTGTCAGTATAAAGACCTAATCACACGTTTCAGGCTTCTAAAAAAATACGAATGCACTTGGTCAAAATGTTTCCATGAATCACCATCAGATGAATGATTTAAGATTTTACTGGTTGAAATGTTGGTTTGGTACCATGACATCAATGATGTTGTGTTTTGAGATGTAAATAAATACTACAATCTAGGTGTGAGTGAAAAATATCTCAATTATTTTACAAGAACAAATCTAGACCTCCCTAGTTGAGCTTCTTTATACCTTGATTTTCCGCATGTAGGACAACTATCCAATGACTCATTTTCACCATAATATAAGATACAATCATTTGAACATGTATGAATATTCTAATAACTAATACCTAGATTATGAACCAGCCTCTTTCTCTCATAGAAATTTACAGGAAACACATTTTCTTTATGTATTAGTGTTTTTAACAATAAGAATATTTGCTCAAAACAACTATTTGACATTCCATTATCTGATTTAATATCCATAAATTTAGAAACTACTTCAGACTTACTTCTCTTGCAACTAGGAAATAAGGAATGTAGGTTCCGGGTGCAGCGAAAGCACGTTGGTGGATTTTCCCAACTTTAATTTTAGTGTTAAACAACGTTCAAACCGAGATCCGTCACGATATAAAATTCAGGATCTTCGGAATAGAATGAAGAATGAAAAATAAAAGAGGGAATCCCGGAACCATAGATATAGGATCATCATATGTTGGTTATAATTAATTTAATTAATTCACAATAATTACCTTGGTGGAATTCTTTCTTTGTTGATGTGTCCAGTCATGATTTGGTGATCCGTCGTTGCATTGTAGAATCCAAGTGTAGGATTACTCTAGTGGTGATCCACACGTGTGCCACGTATCTCCAGATGTCGCCGAAGGGATCTCTGGGTGCTAGCGTGGAAGAACCTTCGCTTGCGATGTCCGCCTTCGATTGCCTTGGTATCTCGGTCTTGAGAGCGTTCTTGGAGGAAGGAGTTCTTTCGGCCTTGAAAGAATTCTCTAGAATTGTTGTGCATAATGATTCTATTGTGTAAAAGTGTTGGGGTTGTGAGGATATTTATAATTGGGTTTTGAGGTTATAGAGTTATGACAATAAATAAATGCGTTACACATTTTATTTATTTCATTAACTCTTATCGAAAACCCCCATGTCAAATTATTAATTCCTTGACATGTGCACATGATGATTATAATAAATATCATTTAATAAAACAATATTATATCCTCAAAAATACAACTGGAAAAACTACACGGCGTGTAATCATTAATACATGGCATGTACTCATTTTCCATAAAACTACATGGCGTGTATATTTAATATACACAGCGTGTAATTTTATTTTCCTTTATTTCCTCCACCACATTTATTAGACCTTAAGGAATGGATATTTATTTCTTAAATAAATACAACTGCATTACTCGCTAATAAAAATATTATTTCTCCCACAATATATTCTCTCGAATAACTAGTGTCGAAATAAATGCGATCAGACATCCTTAAATAATTATTAAACCACAGTTGGGAATAATCTTTATTTAACTTGTTAAATTAATATTTAACTAAGATACATGGACACACTTAGTGTGTGACCCTCTAGGCCTCTTTCTCAGTGGAATTAGGTGGAGCCTGGCTAAAGTCCAAGGTTAGCGTCTAGCAACACGCCAAGGCACCCATAGAGAAAGAAGTTAACGCCGTAATGATGTGTCACCTCATACGAATTCTTACCATGTAATATAATCCCTTTGTCTCGATATCTCTAATCAAGCGGGTTGCATACTAGTTCCATCAACCCATGTGCTCGATTATTCTTTCTTTGACTTCTTGGAATTGAACTCGCTCATACCTTACCATGGCCATGGATTTATTTAGGCTATATCAATTCCATCAAAGGGCATGATATATCTACTTCTGTTATGGAATAGAAGGGACAAATCCTTTCTCGCATTATCTATTAATGAATTATTACTCGTGACGCATCCAACGTATCCTACCTCGCTGCGAACAGTGTGTCGTCACAGTTTTTGGCAATACATCTAAGTGCGCGAGTTATAATACCCATTAATAATAATCTTAAAGTATAAGAACCAATACACACGTCCGTAGATAGGAATATCCAACGACACTATGAAATGTGGATTTCCTACTAGCTGGCCTCGTTCTCATAATATCCTCCTGGTTATTACCAAGGGCGCACACCATGAGAAGGTGCCTCAATGTTTTATGAGTCCTCACCCCTAATGACCTGTATTATTTGTGCCCCTCAAATAATATCATCCTGCCATAGAACATATATTCAAGAATAGTGTTATGGAACTTCTGGGTTCTCATCATAGTAGGGATCCGCTATGACCCTTTAATGCAATAGTTGTCCTTAGGACATTATCACATGCATTGTCACAGAGAAGAACAATCAAGATGTGATAAGGCTTTTATTAATGAATAAAGTACAAAGTAGTTGGTTCTAGGCCACCAACTCCAACAGACTCCCACTTGGACTAGAGACAACTGCTAACAACCTTTAACCCACTAGCTCTCACATGATATTCATGCTTCTGTTGAGATAGGCCTTTAGTCATGGGGTCTTCCACGTTCTCTTCCGTAGACACTCTGCTCACTGTAACTTCACCCCTTGATAGAAATACCTCAAGAGGTGATACTTCCAGAGTATGTGCTTTGTCTGTTAGTGTGACCTTGGTTCTTTTTCAATATCCACCACTGAAATATTATCACAATACAATGTAATGAGATATTTACCGCTAGGCACCACATAAAGCTCCTGGAAAAATTTCCGAATCCAGACGGATTCCTTGGCTGCATCAGAAGCCGCTATATATTCAGAATCCGCTGTAGAATCAGCAACAACTAGCTGCTTTGAACTCTTCCAGCTCACAACTCCTCCATTGAGACAGAAAACATATCCATATTGCGACTTCAGATTGTTATGATCTATCTGAAACCAGCATCAGCATACCCTCTGATGACAAGCTCCTCGTCTCCTCCATACACCAAGAACATATCCTTAGTTCTTCTCAGATACTTAAGGATAATCTTAACAGCAGTCCAATGATGTTCTCATGGATCTACTTGATATCTGTCTACCATGCTCAGTGCATAGGCAACATCAAGCCTGGTACATAACATGACATACATTATGGATTCTATAGCCGAAGCGTATGAGATCTTACTCATTCTATCTTTCTCTTGTTGTGTCTGAGAACACATTTTCTTAGAAAGATGTAGGCCATGTGACACTGGAACTAACCCCCTATTGGATTATTCCATACTAAATATCTTTAGTATCTGGTCAATGTATATACCCTGACTTAGTCCAAGCAGTCTCTTGGATCTATCACGAATGATCTTGATCCCTAAAATTTAGGCTGCTTCTCCTAAGTCCTTCATGGAAAAACACTTGTTCAACCAGTCCTTAACTGACTGTAATATTGGTACATCATTTCTAATAAGTAATATGTCGTCAAAATATACTAATAGGATAATGATCACATTCCCATTAAACCGCTTATAAACACATGGCTCACATTCATTCTTAATGAAACCAAATTCCGTTATGGCTTCATCAAATCGAATGTTCCATGACCTGGATGTTTGCTTCAATCCATAAATGGATTTCTACAACTTGCAAACCTGTTTGGATTCACCTGGTGTCACAAACCCTTCTGGTTGTGTCATATAGACATCTTCCTGAAATTTCCCGTTAAGGAATGCTGTTTTGACATCCATTTGCCTAATCTCATAGTCATGGTAAACTGCTATGGCAAGTATGATTCTTATGGATTTAAACATGGAAACTGGCGAGAAGGTTTCATCATAGTCAATTCCTTGATGTTGTCTGAATCCTTTAGCCATTAGCCTTGTTTTATAGGTGCTAACTTGACCTTCCATGTCCAGTTTTCTCTTGAATACCCATTTACATCCAACAGGATTTACATCAACTGGATCATCGAACAGAACCCAGACTTGGTTCTGATACATGAAATCCATCTCAAAATTCATAGCTTCTAGAAATCTTGCATCTTTTGAGCTTTATATTGCTTAATTGAAGGATAGAGGTTCATCATTGTCCAACAATAATGATTCACCATCCTCAGTGACTAGGAAACTAAATCTCTCTGGTTCCCTTACCTCTCTTGAGCTCCTACGCAGTACTTGTGTTTCTGGAACCTCTTCCACATAGACCTGTGGAACTTTTTCCTGTACCAACTCTTGTGTATCTTGAGCATTAACTTCGTCAAAGTCAATCTTGCTCCCACTATCCTTTTTTGGGATGTGATCCCTCTCAAGAAAGATGGCTTGTCTAGCAACAATCACTTTCTTATCTTGAGGGTTATATAGGTAATATTCTTTCATTTCCTTAGGATATCCTATAAAGATACACTTCGTGCCCTGGGGTGCTAGTTTGTTTCCTGAGAAGGCCTTAACGAACACCTCGCATCCCCATACACGTGTATGTAACAAAATGGGTTTCTTTCCATTCCATAACTCGGAGGGAATTCCATTTTCCTCCTTAGTTGGTACTCGGTTTAATGTGTATGCTGCAGTTTGTAATGCATACCCTCAAAAGGATAATGGAATATCCACATGACTCATCATCGACCTCACCATGTCCAAAAAGGTGAGGTTCCTCCTTTCACTAACACCATTCCGCTGTGGTGTATAAGGAGGAGTGAGCTGATATAGAATCTCAGACTCCCGTAGAAGATCGATGAACTCTTGGTTCAGATATTCTCCACCTCGATCTGATCGAAGCTTCTTTATCTTCTTACCAAGATGATTCTCTACTTCATTCTTGAATTCCTTAAATTTCTCTAAGGACTCTTACTTATACCTCATTAAGTAGACATAGCCATATCTACTCAAATCATCAGTAAAAGTAATGAAGTAAGAATATCCACCTCTAGCTTCTACTGGAAATGGTCCACACACATCCGTGTGTACTAATCCTAGAAGCTCTATGGCCCTTTCACATTTTCCACCAAAAGACGGCTTGGTCATTTTTCCTTGTAAACAAGAGTGACATCTATCAAGTGATTTTAGCTCGGTAGAGTCTAAATAACCATCTTGGCAGAGCTTTGTCAAGTGCTTCTCGTTTACATGACCGAGACAGTGATGCCACAACTGGGTGATGTATGAGTCATGTGAGTTTGTTTCGTTATCGATTTCCAAAACTTGGTTTTCGTAATTTAATACATACAAACCATTATTTAAATGTTCCATACCATAACATACATTGTTCTTATAAAAGAGAAAACCCTTATTTCCAAAATTTAAAATAAATCCATCCATATCTAAACAAGATACATAAATTATGTTTTTGGTAACACTAGGCACATAATAACAGTTATGTAAAACCAAGATCATCCCAGCCGGCAATGAGAGGTGGTAGTCGCCAATAGCCAATGCAGCCAGCCTTGCGCCATTGGCAGCTCGAAGATCCACATCTCCTCTGGAAATATTTCTAAATCTACTTGGTTCTTTCATTTGAATACAGATGTGAGCCCCACAAGCTATATCTAATACCCAATGTGTAGAAATAGAAAGATTACACTTGATAACAAATGCACCATTAGCGTCCCGATGCTTCTGGGTGCAGTTCCTCTTCCAGTGGCCTTGCTTTCCACATTCAAAACACATTGCCTCTCATTCCTTTCCCTACCTATGGATCTTCCCCTTCTTGGAGGGATGGTGCTCGGGGGCTTCAGACCGTTTATAAGTATTTGGACGCTTTGCCTTATCCTTCCTTTTCTTATTCACCATAAGGACTGCAGGTTTGTCACACCCCATGTCCCTATCTACCTAGTGAGTTAAGGGTAGAAGTTACGATCTAGGTGCAACTGGAACATGCTCTTCCAGCACATACAATTTCCTCTCGTGGCGATGGATAACGCGTAAACGCCTCTGCCACTCTTGGAAATTGGTGCCGGTGAGAATGTTTTCCTTCTCGAGTATGGTTCGCAATGATATGTTTGAAGTCATTTTGTCGTTTCTACAAATTAAGACGAGTAAAGTTTTAGTAATTTATTACAAAACTGAGACAAATAAATAAATTAAAACTTATTAGTCTCCTACTATTTTATCGAAATCCAATATCCCTCACCATTGACTTCAGAATATTCTGTTTCCTGAATATTCTAGTGGAAATGATCCATATTTCCCTTCTCATTACCCCAACTAGGGTTGGTCAAGAAACTTGAAGGGTTTTAGGTAGGAATTCCAAATGCCAACTGCATTAACTCGCATCTCCTTGATCCGCTCAGTGGACTCCCCAATCCTGAAATCCTTTTATTTTGGATTTCCTCAACGTTTGCCTCTTGGTCACACCAAGTCCTGCTGTGGCAGTCAACCATTGATGCGAACCAAGTCAAGTCAACCCAAAACCTTCAATTAGAATTCCCCGATAATTGAAAGCACCCCAACTTGGGTTGGTCAAGCACTTTGAACTATGGGTCGATTCTAACCAAGATTATGGAAGGCTATACCGAATTAATATTTCTTTTGAGGGATTTTATCCTTACACGTAAATTTCCAATTTATTATCTTTTATTACATGCTTGTTAATATTAAGTGGGATATACTTAAGTGATTAACCATGTCTAATATAATATTTACGTATAAGCTGTTTTTATTTTAGTTCCATACTGTATGCTCATTTAATTCATTAATTGTGTGATCGTGACAACACACCCACAATAAATAAACCATGAAACTGACAGAAATAAAATAAATGGCATGATCATGAGATTTTTCTATTGGTTATTTTACCTAGAAATTGATAAACTAACCCAAGGCCTAGGGGAGAAACACCTTGAAACTTTCGGGTTCGTGTTTACAGCTTTCCACCTGTCCACCTTTGTATCTCCTTAGACTGTTTTCACCTTGGCTCCTGACTTGAGCTGCCTCCACTAGCTTGGGAGCTCCATCCATTACATATGCATTTATCTCACACGCAGGCGAGGGGTAAAAAGGAGTTTTTACATAAGAGAATCCTTGGGCGCGCAGACCCTACATATTAATGAGGAGATGGATCGAAGACCAATAAATTTAATTTAAATAAATAAATTAAAAGAAACCATTCACATACAAAGGTCTCGTTCTATATCATGATCATCTATACATGCAACAATATTTATGCATAAATAAAACTAGCATTCAATTATTTAATCATTCTTGTTTAAGATAAATCACTCTCAAATAAATTAATTATCTTTAATTAATCAATCCTTTTATCTTAAACCCTTTTATGAACTTTCTTGAGATTCTCATCCATCATAATTTTTAACAAATATATTCATTTAAAATTATCCTTGTACGTAAATTGTACCTTGGAGGCAACCCGGTGAATTCCCGTTCATTATGCAGATGTTAAATCAAACACACATATATAAAACACCTATCACATGTTGTGCCTCAACTTTACGCCTGCACCATGGTACACGTCTCAAGGGTTTATATAATATAATAATAAATTTTAATAAATCTGCATAATTTGGGTGAGTACACATCGTGTAGTTCCGACTACACGGCGTGTACTTTTCTTCACTGTCCATCCGAAGTACATGCCTGGGGACAGGGCATGTTAATGTACTTTGGAAATTTTCGGAGTACACGGTGTGTTCTGTGGGACACACGCTGTGTAGTTTCCACGTTACACGGGGGGTTTCCAGCCGGGCAAGCCATGTACAGGGTACATAGTTCAACCCAAACCTGAAGGGACTACACACCATGTTCAGTTGGACCACACGACATGTAATCCGGAAAACGTGTTCCACTTGTTCTTGGTCAACACACGGTGTCATAAATGACATAGGTATACTCCAATACACGGCCTGATTTGGCAGATCAGTCAATGCATTGAACCTAGACTACATGGCGTGTACTTCTGAATACACGTCGTTCATTCTGGTGTTGTACGGCTAGAAACGTTTGGCTCCTCCATATGAGTTCATCTATTTTATTTTAATCAAAATTAAAATAAAAATTCATTTCTGTGAGGTGAATGAGAAACAAGGGAGGAGGAACAGATCTCAAGATTCATATTTCCAGAATAATTAAACTTGAATTGAAACAACTAAATTATTAAATGTGTAAAACATCAACGAAAAACTAAATAATGATAATCAACAATATGACCCCTCTGATACCACTTGTAGGTTTCGGGCGTAGCGGAAGCGCGTTGGTGGGTTTTCCAAATTTTAATTTTAGCATTAAACAACTTTCAAACCGAGATCTGTCACGATATAAAATACCAGATCTTCAGAATAGAATGAAGAATGAAAAACAAAAGAGGGAATCCTGGAACCATAGAGATAGGATCATCATATGTTGGTTATAATTAATTTAATTAATTCACAAGAATTACCTTGGTGGAATTCTTTCTTTGTTGATGTGTCTGATCACGATTCGGTGATCCATTGTTGTGTCATAGAATCCAAGTGTAGGATTCCTCTAGCGGTGATCCACACTTGTGCCACGTATCTACAGACGTCGCCGAAGGGATCTCCGGGTGCTAGCGTGGAAGAACCTTCGCTTGTGATGTCCGCCTTCGATCGCCTTGGTCTCTCGGTCTTGAGAGCATTCTTGGAGGAAGGAGTTCTTTCAGCCTTGGAATAATTCTCCAGAATTGTTGTGCACAACGATTCTCTTATGTAAAAGTGTTGGGGTTGTGAGGATATTTATAATCGGGTTTTGAGGTTATAGAGTTATGAAAATAAATAAACACGTTACACATTTTATTTATTTCATTAACTCTTATTGAAAACCCCCAAGTCGAATTATTAATTCCTTGACATGCACCCACACTGATTATAATAAATATCATTTAATAAAACAATATTTTATCCTCAAAAATCCAACTGGAAAAACTACACAGCGTGTAATCATTAATACACAGCGTGTACTCATTTTCCATAAAACTACACGGCGTGTATATTTAATATACACAGTGTGTACTTTTATTTTTCTTTATTTCCTCCACCACATTTATTATACCTTGAGTAATGGCTATTTATTTCTTAAATAAATGTAACTGCATTACTCACTAATAAAAATATTATTTCTCCCACAATATATTCTCTCGAATAACTAGTGTCAAAATAAATGCGATCATGCATCCTTAAATAATTATTAAACCATAGTCGGGAATAATATTTATTTAACTTGTTAAATTAATATTTAACTGAGATACATGGAAACACTTAGTGTGTGACCCTCTAGGCCTCTTTCTCAGTGGCATTAGGCGAAGCCTGCCTAAAGTCTGAGGTTAGCGTCTAGCAACACGCCAAGGCACCCATAGAGAAAGAAGTTAACACCGCAATGATGTGTCACCTCATACAAACTCTTACCGTGTAATATAACCCCTTTGTCTCGATATCTCTAATCAAGTGGGTTGCATGCAAGTGCCATCAACTCATGTGCTCGATTATTCTTTCTTTGACTTCCCAGAATTGAACTCGCCCATACCTTACCATGGCCATGGGTTTATTTAGGCTATATCAATTCCATCAAAGGGCCTGAGATATCTACTTCTGTTATGGAACAGAAGGGAAAAATCCTTTCTCGCATTATCTATTAATGCAGTATTACTCGTGACACACCCAACGTATCCTACCTCGCTGCGAACAGTGTGTCATCGTAGTTTTCATCAATACATCTAAGTGCGCGAGTTGTAATACCCATTAGTAATAATCTTAAAGTATAAGGACTAATACACACATCCGCAGATAGGAACATCCAATGACACTATGAAATGTAGATTTCCTACTGGCGGGCCTCGTTCTCATAATATCCTCCTGGATATTACCAAAGGTACCTCAAAGTTTTATGAGTCTTCACACCTAATGACCTATATTATTTGTGCCCCTCAAATAATATCATCCGGCCATAGAACATATATTCAAGAACAGTGTTATATAACTTCTGGGTTCTCATCATAGTAGGGATCCGCTATGACCCTTTAATGCAACAGCTGTCCTTAGGACATTATCACATGCATTGTCATGCAGAAGAATAATCAAGATGTGATAAGGCTTTTATTAATGAATAAAGTACAAAGTAGTTGGTTCTAGGCCACCAAATCCAACAAGGAATCCTCAGCGAACCTCAACAACTCATATAAATGAGATGGTTCAAACTCAGGAGTTAAATCAATATCATCCTAAGGTTCAGTTTGTTGAAAAGACAAACTTGCCACATAATGTAGTAAATTTTGAAACTGTGATGGATCCAGAAAGAAATTATTAGTATCATCTATGGAACTGCGTTCACCATGATGATACTTTAACACCCAAAGATTCCACGTTACTTTTCCCTTTGAATAATGCAATAGCTTGCGTTGTATGCAACTTCGAGAATCTAACACATTGCGACCAAACAAACTAGCCGTTATGAATAGTAATACTCACTTTTTGAAATTTTATTAATTTTATCTTTCAAAATAAACTTCATTTTGGGGTTCAGAATATCGAAATTAGCTTAGGGTGAAGTTTTGGTATTTTTCTGAAAACATTCAGTTTTTGATGAATAGTGAAAAATACTAAATTTTAATTAAAAACAACCTTTTTAATCAAAATAATTTATAGTGATAAATTATACTATTGAGTGGTTTTTAAGCATAATTAGATTATATTTTTACCATTTAATCCAATGTTTTTCATTGGACGTAATTTCACATTTAAACTGGACATAAGCAAGTGTCAATCTTTTGATAGTTATTATTTCTTAAAAACACGTTTTTTGTTTTGACAACGAGAATTAACTTTAAATTAATTTCTGCCACTTCTGTGTTTTTAATTTAGAAAAACAGATTCCATATTTAGAATTAGGAGGTTCAAATTGTGTAAATAGACAACTTTTATTTTTAGACATTTTGAATAATTATTTCGGTAAATATTTTACTTACCATGGTTAAGGGTAAATCTGGTGAATAAGGGTAAAAAAATAATATTATAATAATATAAAATTAACCTAACATTTGTTATAACCCTATTTACTGATACATGTTTAGATTTATTAATTGATTTTTTTTCGAAGTAATAATTCTCTTAGGAATTTAACAAAAACAAAATAACAAATAGTGTCAAAATTGACATAAAAGAGTTTTTAAAACAAATATTGTATTATTAATTGATATTCTATTCCTAAAAATATAAGTTTCTACCAAATGTCTTAATTAATATTATATATATCATTAATGAACCACTTTAGGTTCTATTGGAAGTATATAGTAAGTTTATTAACCATATAATATAAAAATACAAAGAGACATGGTAAATGTCAAACTAATTAACTAAGAGTTAAATCTAGAAGATAAGGTTAATATAGAGATCCAAACCTGTCTAAAACCTATTGGTTGAGTGGTTTTAGACCCATCCCCACCTTAACCTCTAAATAAATCATTTTTTAGCCATTATAAACCTAAAATGATTTTATTATAAAATAATATTTCAATCTTTTCCTAAGGTTCCCCTCACCCCTCTTATAAAAGGGAAATTCCCCTTCTCTCAAATACACACCTTCAAAGCCATTTGGCTTGGCCAACCCCTGCCCAAATATCCTCTCAACTATCCTCCCTTCATCCTAGAGTCATTCATTTTGTCAAAAATCCAACCTAAGGATCCCTTTTGATCAAATCAAAAGGAAGAACCCGGAGAAGAGGTAAATATTTCATCACCTCTTTCAAGTTATTTTCTTCTTCCACTTACTCTTTATTTATTTTTTCCATTCTAAAATAATAAATCCAGTATCTTCTATATACTATTATGTTTTTATAAAAATGGTACAACCATATTCATTATTTTATCCATCCTAGGAATGACATGTCACCATACGTGCGTACGTACGACTTACCGTCTCCAAGTCGTGGTGTAGTTTGTTATTCAAACACTTCATCATTTGGATGAATATAATAATGAGTATAAATGATGTAAATAATAAATATAACATGATAATGATTCTTTATATATGATATAACACCCAATTATATACAATTTTAATATCAAAATAATGATATTGTCCCTTGTGCATACGTACGGATTACCGTCTCCACGAACACGATGAAATTAATTCCCCATCGTATCCATTCAAAACTAATTTTCATTTGATGATTAAAAATAAATTTTAATGACTTAATATTATTCTGAATATGAATAAGATACATCATATCCACAACAAACATTACTTACATAATAAATCATATAAAGGAAAACGAATCAGTTAACACCCGAAACGATGATACTACTGAAATATCATTAAAAAAGCAATATTATAAGATCATATATGATATAATATTAATGTATATTGTTCTTGTATAGTTTAATAACAATTATTTAACCATTATATAGGAGTTTAACCTACCCTCGACCAAGGAAAAGTACAAGGTAAGGGTTAATTTCACAATCTCTTTATTATCTGAGGTTGTTTTTACGTAAGTATCTACTGGGAATTCTTTATCATCCACATCCATGTTTCTTAAAAATGTATTCCAATTTTTTTTTATTATTTACTATAATATGGTTTAAATTCATTTATACCCTTTTTTGAATTTTTATAAAATGGTTTGAAAGGAATCTTTCCGTCATTTTCCAAACAAGGTACCTTATGACTTTTTCGATAAAATTAAGGTAAGAATGTTTTTTAACTTATATGATGGGTGCGGCTATTTTCCACCGTTATAATATCATCAAAGCTTCCCTTACAAGCTTATAAGAATATATTCAAAATAAATTTTTTCTTTTATAGTTATATGACTTTTAAATGATTTCAAAATAGGAAGAGATATTTCTCTAAAAAAAGTTTTGATTTCATCTATGTCAACATCCTTTGATGGATTGTGAGCTTATTTGAATTTGATTTATTATGATACAAAACTTACATATTATATTGAAGGTTTTGTGATATGTTTGACTATGGATGTGTTATTTTTATACCATTCATGGTTTATGGATAAAGTATTGACATTTTGTATGTTAGTTTTAATACAAATGTTTATGTTATGTTTAAACCTTTTCTTATGAGGAATGCATTGGACTTAGTAAGTGACGAGTGGAGCCTGCTATAGCTCCTAGATGCATCAGTAGGTCTCATGAGACAAACTAGTGTCCTGGAACAAGGCCTTGCAAAAATCTTATTTGTAGTCTTGGAATAAGGCCTTGACTATGTGGTTATGAAGTTTGGAATTATGCATTCCATCATTATGAAAGTGGCTATTGATATTGCCTGTGATTATTCGACTAGTAGAATATGCATGTGAATAAGTAAATGGAATTATTTGATTTTATCTTTTCCATATTATGCTGAAGTTCAAGTTTAAAAGGCTTTTGTTTTAGTCTTATGAATTGCCTTAAATGTTTATGCTTATTTAGGAAAGTTAATGCTATATTGTTATCCTTAATGAGCATCTGAGCTCACCTTTTTCTATGTTTTATTTTTCCCAGGATGCGAAGAAGTATTTTATGACAGACCTGCAGGGATAGTCTGAGGGGATATGAGTGTGGTCTATGGAAACAATGTTGTTGAAGTTTTTCATTTTATAATGTAATGTAAAACTTATAAATGTGTCTAATATTTCCAAGGCTACTAAACTGATCGGTCTTTCAGGACATGATTTCCTTGTAACATGCCAATGTTATGTAATAATGTACCGACTCTGGGTAACTGGGTTTAGGGCATTATAGATTCCAAATAACATAATCAAGTTGAAAACCAAAACAAAATAAATGATCGCCAATGTTGTCAAATGTGTCATATGTTCTCAGAGCACATTTTTTACAAGGACACTTAATTTCCCCTTCTGAAACAAATTTTGGTTGTGATGATGCAAATGATAAGAAATATTGAACACCCTCAATATATACATGATTTAAACCAAAACTGTTTGGATTCCTATGCTGATTTATCTAAGAACGATCATCTAATAATGACTGTTTTTGACTTCCTTGTTCCATATTTTTCTAAAAATTATGAAATAATTAGTTATTTTGTATAATTAGATATAAAATAATCACTATTCAAAATAGAGAATACAATTAAATTATTTTTTCAAAAAATTTATAATAACTTCTATTATTTTATAATTATTTATACTATTTTTTAAAATTTTATACTAATCTAAAATCATTTATAAAAATTTATACTAATTTACACTAATTATTATTAATTACTGGTATTTTTTTCTAATTATTGTTAATTACCAGTAGCATAATTTTCAATGGATTGGTGGCAACACTTTTGCCCGACGACTCATCCCCTTGCAACTTTCTGCGACTAAAATCACTATGCAAAGTCTGCTCTGATGTATGGATATCCATTTTTGTATGCACGAGGATGGAGAGTAGGTGGGCCTCATCGTGCATCTCTCCATGCTCGTGCATACGAAAATTGATATCCGTATGTCGTAGCATACTTTTCATAGTGATTTCAGTTGGAGAAGTTCCAAGGAGATGAGTCATCAGGAAAAATAGCCTCTTTTTTCCAAAGACTCACCTCTTTTCAATTTTCTCTGACTTAAATCACTATGAAAAATCTGCTCCGATGTACGCCAGAGTAGATTTTTCATACCGATTTCAGTAGGAGAAAGTTGGAAGGATTTGATGTGTCGATCAAATGGAATGCCGCCAATCCACTGGAAATTGTACTAGTTTGTGAGTATACTCGAATTTATTTCAATTTATTACTAAATAATCCTAATTTTTACCAATTAATCCCAATTATTACTAATTAATCATAATTGTTACTAATTGTTACTAATTCTTACTAATTGTTAATAATTTATCCTAATTCTTACTAATTGTTACTAATTGTTACTAATTATTACTAATTAATCCTAATTATTACTAATTAATAAAAATTATTACTAATTATTATAAATTATTACAAACTATTTATAATTATTACAAATTAATCCAAATTATTACAAATTAATCCTAATTATTATTAATTAATCATAATTATTACTAATTAATCATAATTATTACTAATTATTACCAATTAATCCTAATTATTACTAATTATTACCAATTCTTAGTAATTATTACTAATTATTACTAATTATTACAAATTATTTCTAATTATTACTAATTATTACTAATTATTACAAATTATAAAAAATTATTTCTAACTATTACTAATTAATCCTAATTATTAAAAATTATTACAAATTATTACAAATTATTGCTAATTATTAATAATTAAACCTAATTATTACAAATTATTACAAATTATTTCTAATTATTACTAATTAATCCTAATTATTACAAATGATTACAAATTACTTCTAATTATTACTAATTAATCCTAATTATTATTAATTAATCCTAATTATTACCAATTAATTCTAATTATTACAAATTATTACAAATTATTTCTAATTATTACCAATTATTACTAATTATTACAATTTATTACTAATTATTACAATTTATTACTAATTATTACAATTTATTACTAATTATTACATTTTATTACTAATTATTACATTTCATTACTAATTATTACAATTTATTAGTAATTATTACAATTCATTACTAGTTATTACAATTTATTATGAATTATTACTAAATATTACTAATTATTACAATTTATTACTAATTATTACTAATTAATACTATTTAATAAAAATTATTTCTAATTATTCCTAATTGTTTCTAATTATTTCTAATTATTACTAATTATTACAATTTATTACTAATTATTTCTAATTATTACAAATTATTTTTAATTATTACTAATTATTTCTAATTATTAGTAATTATTTCTAATTATTACTAATTATTTATAATTATTTCTAATTATTATTAATTATTTCTAATTATTACAAATTATTACAAATTATTACAAATTATTACAAATTATTACAAATTATTACTAATTATTACTAATTATTACTAATTATTACAAATTATTAAAAATTATTAAAAATTGTTACAAATTATTAGAAATTATTGCTAATTCTTACTAATTAATCCTAATTATTACTAATTAATCCTAATTATTTATAATTAATCCTATTTATTACAATTTATTACAAATTATTTCTAATTATTACTAATTATTACAATTTATTACTAATTATTATAATTTATTACTAATTATTACATTTTATTACCAATTATTAAAATTTATTACTAATTATTACAATTTATTACTAATTATTACAATTTATTACTAATTATTACAAATTATTACAAATTATTATAAATTATTACAAATTATTACTAATTTTTACTAATTTTTACTAATTATTACAAAAATTAATCCCAATTATTACTAATTATTACAATTTATTACTAATTATTACAATTTAATACTAATTATTTCAATTTATTACTAATTATTTCAATTTATTAATAGTATTTAAAATTTATTACAATTTATTACTAATTATTACAATTTATTACTAATTATCACAATTTATTACTGGTTCTTTCTAATTATTACAATTTATTACCAATTCTTACTAATTATTACAAATTTTTACTAATTATTACATTTTTTGCTAATTCTTACAATTTATTTCTATTTATTACTATTTATTACTATTTATTACTATTTATTAAAATTTATTACAATTTATTACAATTTATTACTAATTATTACTAATTATTACAATTTATTACTAATTATTTCTAATTATTACTAATTATTACTAATTATTATTATTTATTACTAATTATTACTAATTATTAAAATTTATTACATTTTATTACATTTTATTACTAATTATTAAAATTTATTACAATTTAGTACTAATTATTAAATTTTATTACAATTTATTACTCTTTATTACTAATTATTACAATTTGTTACTAATTATTACAATTTATTACTAGTTATTAAAATTTATTACTAATTATTTTAATTTATTACTAATTATTTCAATTTTTTACTAATTATTTCAATTTATTACAAGTTATTTCAATTTATTACTAATTATTAAAAGTTATTACTAATTATTATAATTTATTACTAATTATTACAATTTATTACTAATTATTATAATTTATTACTAATTATTTATAATTAACACTTAGAAATAATTATTCATAAAAATAAATACTGAAAAAAAAATATCTAATTCTAATTTAATTTAATCGCATCTAACTAACAAAAATTGTAAATAATTTAAAATAAAAAAAATAAATTGATAATAAAAAAATAGATAAATACATTGAAACTGAAGCTTTTGTAGTATAAAAGTCGCTGATTGTGCTCAAATTTAAAAGTTTAAACTATGAAAAATTTTAGAGGAAATTTTTTTAGAAGAGATAGAGAGAAAAGTTGAGAAAGAAGTAAAATGAGAGGAAAAACAGATGGTGGTATATATAGGTTAGATTATTTGCGATGAGCTTATTTGCGACAAATCCCGTTGCAAATGCCTACTGTCCGCATTAATTAAAGTTGATCGAAAAAAAGCATTTGCGACGAGTCCCATCGCAAATGGGTACCTACCGACATAGTATTTGCGACGAGACAAGTATTCCGTTGCAAATACAAAAAACCACCACCGGACATTTGTGACGGGAATAAGAACCCATCGCAAATACCCTTGCCCGTGGTTTGGCGTACATTTGGTGACAAACCTTTTGCGATGGGACGATTGTCCCGCCGCAAATAACCCATCGCAAATGACCGATTTTCCCGTAGTGACATGAAACATGATAATGGATGTTAATAAATCTATGGTTGAAATTAGAAAGTAAAACGAAAGATAATGTCCAAAATATAATATAAAAAATATTTACAAAAGTTACATATTTTTATTGCAACAATGATGATCTCCATTGTAATCTACCTTCCTAGTTTTTTTCTTCTTTGTAATTATCCAAATGTAATAACTATATAGTAAAAGATGCATATATAATCTTGTTATCATCATTAATGATCAAGATGAGAATAACAGTAAATGAAATAGTTTTGTAAACTTAACAACTATACATACATTAATTCACAGTTATGTATTAGTGTAAATAACTGATGTAAAATTATGAGAGTACTAACCCAAGTAACTTAAATTATAACTACCGCAATTTCAAAAGATTATTATTCAAGTCTATAAATGTACATGGATTCAAAAATAGTAGTTTGGGAATCATATAGTTTTTCCTTAAATTCATAATTAAATAAAAATATTGGAATGTGTGGATAGAAAAATTTGTCATTGAATAAGGCAATAATTAATGGCAGAATAAATGGTGAACATAAGAATTAATTTGAAATCAAAATCCATGTGGGAAACATTGGAATAAATTAATAAGGCGTACAATGCAACTATGATAATCAACAATGTGAACATTAAATATTTTATGAAATATGAAAACACAAATAATTGTAATATTAATATTAAATAGTGAAGTTAACTTTGCATGCATGTAAGTTAGTTTCAAAAAACAAGCCACGATGTAGGACCATAAAAGAATGAGTATATTGGTAAATTCATTAAGCCATATGCAGTTAATGAGCAATAGAAATATGCAATTTACATGTAAAAAATAACATATTTATGTTAGTAGGACAACTAAAAGAGGGAAAATAGTAGCCAATGGTGGGAGGCAACATGCTTTTTTTCTTTTTAGATTAGGGGTTTGTAATGGAAGAGAAGGAGGTTATCAATTAACATTGTCGAATTCCTTCAATAGCAATAGATAAAACGATATGGTCAACCAAGATTTTGGGTGCTTATAATGTAGAAAGTTTTGAGAAGCAGGAACTTTATATTAGGGTCTCCCAGAGATGGAAACACCTATTATTAATGAATTAGGGGACCTGCAATGACCAATTTTTTTTCCAACAGTGGATGTGTCTGTAAGGGAGTGGGGAACCTAGAATATAATGATAGGATATATCCAGATATTCATAGAAATGAAAAATTAGTAAAGAAAAATCTAAAATTTTGTACATCGTTACCAAATTAAGGCATGGGAGGGGGAATAATAAAGTTAACAAATGATGGTTGCAGAATGAACGCAAAGGCAGGAAGAGGTTCATTAAATCTTTTGCAGTCAGATGACAATAAGTGATGAAAAATTGTTATAGAATACACCAATTGAGGAAAGAATATGTTTGATGAATCTTTCATAGATGGTTGAGGGAAATAGATGATTGATATGTAAGGGAGTCAGTTGAGGCATCATGGATTTCCGTGATGGAAGATAGAGATATAGCCTTTCCAATTTAGGTTACCGGTGCGAGAGACTGACTAGAAACCGATGGGGATTAGAGACTGGAAGACAGGGATCCATGGATGAAGAGGCGGATAAGCTCAGGCATAGGCGACGATATATATTTATTGTTTGAGAAAAAACTGTAGATTCAGAGAGGATTGAAATGCACTAGAGGTTGGTCGTGAGTATTCCAGTGAAAAAGAGAGAATGCGGGGAGGCGTAGGAGTGGGGAGTCGAGCATAAAGGAGAAGGTGTAGGTGCAGGAGCAGGACATCGAGAAGCCAAGAGAGGTGGGAATTGTAGGGACATTAGGAACCCTAGGGTGGAGGGGATGGAAAAACGTGAGGGAGTGTAGGTAATTAGGTAGGTTGAAAAGTTTGGAGGGAAAACAAAGCACCATATGATGACATGTGTATAAAGGGAAATCCAAATTTTAAATATAATATAGATGTCATAAATATGATTTTTTACCATAAATATAATTTTAAAACCTTAAATAATAGAATTTAAAGGCCATTTCAAAGAGAATATTTAAACCCTTTCATTCTTAAAAGTTTGGAGCCTTTATATGTTGGAGTTGGTGTCCTAGGACCAACTTTTTTTTACTTTTATTACATGTATATTCGATGTATTGAATATTAATAAAACTTTTTATTACATATTGTTTATTGTTCTACATGACTCTAATATAATAATGTCCTAGAGTATACATCACATTGATAAGGTCATATCAGTTTCCCTAATATGATGAAAACCTTGATGTGCTATGAATATATTCTCAAATAATGTTCTGTAATTGGATAATATACTATAATGGGACACATAGTACATAGACTGTCAGATGTGAGTACTCATAAGAAGATGAGGCTTCTTCTCATGAAGTTCACATTTGGTAATCTCCAAGATGGTAGATTATGATAATAAACTTGCTAATATGAATTCCGCATGTTATGGTGTCATCAGATATTCCTATCTACGAGCATGGATGATGGTCTTTATACTTTAAGTTTATTATTAATGCATGTTACTACTCGCATATTTTGATGTATTTCGTAAACCATGATGATATGGTTTTTGTGAAGTTAGATACTTTGGGTACTTCACGAGTGACATGTCATTAATGAATTAGTCGAGGAAGGATTTGTCCCTTCCATCTTTATGGAAGCTGATATCTCATTCCTTTGATTGGAATAGAACCATCACATTAAATTCTATGGCCATGGTGTAACTGCATGTTTATTTTAGATAGTCCAAGAAAGACATATCAAGTATACAGGTTGGTAACATGGATATGAAACCTACTTGAAAAGATATTGTGAAAAAAGCTTATATTGCACAGTGAGCATCTGTATGTGTTTATTGACATTGCGACATCAAGTTCTTTCTCTTGGGTGTCTTGACCTATTACTAGATAGTAATCTTGAACTTTAGAAAAGCTTGCCTAATGCTAATGAGAAAGAATCCTAGAGGGTCACACACTAAGTGTTTTTGTTGATCTCAATTAAATTTTATTTGAGTTTAATTAATGGAATAAATATTATTCTCAAGTCTGAGGAATAATTTTATTCAAGTTATATTGATCGCATAAATTAAATAAATATTTATTCGACGGATTGGGAATAAAATATTTATTTTATTTATTGAATATTTTAATAAATATTTATTCTATAGAGTGCGAATAAAAAAATTATATATGAATAAAATATTTATTCGGTTGTTCAATAAATTATATAAGAGTTTGAACGGACCAAAACTGAGTCCAGTGAAAAATATTAATGAACAAGACCGTTATATAATATTTTTTATTGCGAAAATTGGTGCATGAAAAAAATTTATATAATTATTATTATGTAGTATGAGATTTATTAAAGATAATAATGTTATTTAATGGCTGATATGCAATTAAATAATATTTTAACTTAAAAATACCAACTCTATAAATAAGAGGCTATTTCTATTATGTAGAGCATCCAAAATTGGGAATAGAGAATTTTTTCACATAACGAATTCCCTCTCAAATCCTTCTTCTCTCTCCCTCTCAAGAATGAGAAGGGAAAGAGTGATTTCTTCAAGACTGAAGAACGAGAGAGAAAAAATGAACAATAAAAGACATTCGACTCACCGCGCTAGCACTTGGAGATCAAGTGGTGCTGCTCAGAGATCATAGGAACATATGTGGATCACCATTAGAGGGATTATATCCTTAAATCCTCACAACGCAATGAAGGTAATCCAAAATGGTCTTTTTGGATGATCAACATTCACCAATGAAGAAATTTCCTAAGACCAAATATTTATTTCTTCAAATATTAAATAAATTAATTATAAATTTGATGTGTAAGATCCTCTCTCTTGGTTTCAGGAAATTATTATTAAAAGTAATTTTAATATATTCCCCACCTCTAAACGCTTTTGCTATGCCCAGAACCATCAAGTGGTATTAGAGCGGTCATGTTTAAATTTATAATTATTTATTTTATTGTTTATCTATGTTAAATTGTGGTTATATTTTCATTTCAAGTTATTCATTATTTAATGTGATTTGAATTAACATGTTATCATCATATTAATCATGTTTGTTCAGTGTTTCATTTTCTTAAAGTTTTAAGAAAAAATGAAGAATGCCTAGAGATGCCATTGGGTAGTACCGAATCTTTGGCCGATAAAACCGAGTTAGACAATGTGCATTAGGAGCACACACCATATACCAATGCACATTTTATCGATATGTACCAAGCAATTAATTGCACATGGTGCTTTTATTTCACACCATGTGTTGACTTGACCAACTTGGCACACGACAAGTGGATATAGGGTGTGTAGCTGGCATGTATACACCGTGTAATCTAACTGTGTTAACACACTGAATCCCCAGGAATGTGACTTGGATATATGACAACCAAGGTACATGTCATGTAGCTACATGTACACGTCGTGTAGTCTCTCATTAATGGAAAAAATTAAAATTAAATTAAAATTGAAAATTCTAGCATTAAAACCTTATTTTATTTATTAGAACACCACTGTACGTTTTATAATTTAATAATGGTTTTAAATAATTTTAAATGAAAAATTAATTTATTGAAATTAATATGTCATTATTGGTTCTTCCATTTATTTCTCATCAATTCCATTAATGATGAGTATCTTCAAATAATATCGGATGATCATTAAAGTTGAAAGGGAATTAATTAATTAATTCAAGCATGTTTATCTTAAATAATAAAATAATGAATAAAAAATGAATGCTATCCATTTATTTTTGCGTATTCATTGCATATATGACCGTTCATGAGCTTGAACAAAACTTGTGTATTTGTTAGATGTTTTAATTTAATTTATTTCATGAGTTCAAAATTATTTAATATTAAACTAAATTATGGACTGTGAGTCATCCATCCCTCCATAATTATGGAAGACCTATGTGTGAAAGGATATTTATGTAATCCCCTTTAACCAATCATTTGGTTCCCATCAACTGTGTGTGAGTAATAAATATTTTTAATTAATAGAGCATACCAAGGTGTGTGGAGGCAGTTCAGGATGAAACCATAATGATGTCAACCTAGGTGATACACAGGTGGACAATGGAATGTTGTAACTCATGCCAAGACCGACAATAAGAGTTATTTCTCCTAGGTCAAAGGTTGATTTAATGACCTCTCATTAAATCAACCATTAGATAAAGTTCATAAACGGTTCATTTAATTAATTAATTTTTTCTGTCTATGAAATTATTTATTTTATAGAAGGAAGGTTGGGATCACATAAATAAATTAATTAATATTCAAAAATGGAAATTAAAAAAATAAATTATGTGTAATTTTTTTATCTAATATGGTTAATTCATTAAGTAACCTTCATTTAATATTAACAAGACTTGTAAAGGATAAAAAAAGATAAAATTTATTCATAATAAATTAAAATCCCTCAATTAAATATTAAAGTCAGACTAAACCTTACATTACTTGATTGGGAATGAAGCCACAGAACTAAGTGTAGTACATGACTAGAGTTCAGACACTTACTTTTATCGGGGAGTTCTCATGAGAGTTTTGGGTTTAATTAACCAAAATTGTATTGATTTTAACAGACAAAGACTGTTAAATAAAAATTTGGAGACAAGTGTTGAGGAAATCCAAGTCAAGATTTCAGGATAGGGGAATCCACTCAACAAATCAAGGAGTTGAAAGTCTGTAGTTGGCAAGAATTCCTACCTAATTAATTTATTATGGTTTTCATGGCCAAAGTCTAGATCATTAAGAAAATTAATGGGGATCTTTTCTATTATAATGTTAATGAAACTATACTTTTTGAGTTCAATGGTGAGGACTATTGAGACTTGATAAAATAATGGGAGATTTAATAAATAAATAAATAAACTTTTAATTATTTATATCTCACTTATTTATTAATCAAGAAAAGTAATAATAATATGTTTTTTTAATTGTATAATAAAATGATAACTTCATCATCCACACTATCCCTATGATCAATATTGGAGAAAGATAACCTCCTAACTGGCAGTAAATTCTAGGAGTAGTTTTGATGCCTTTAGGTTGTGCTACGCCATGAATAGAAATATTATGTTCTATAATCCTTAATGCCTGATCTGCCTACTAAATAGGTGAGTAAATAAGAGTTCCTTATCTATGAAAAATATTTGACTGGAATAATTGATGTTCAATGTTTGATGCTTTCATCAATGTCTAGTGAAATGATGAAGTCTCATGAAAATATGGATGTGTATAGAATGCTTGGAAACCTTTGTGGTCTTTACCAATAGAGAGATAGAAAAGAATGGTTTGATATTTCTAAGGCACTATTTTAGAGAAATCTTGGAGGGGTTTCCCCAGGAAGGCCTCACATAGTCAAGATCATTGGATACATTGAGTGCTTAGAGTATCTAGGTTTTAAACGCTCTAAAGAACTGGGAACCGACCTCATTCTGGCACCACTACCTCAAAACTTCTCCATCTTTGTTGTGAATTTTAGTAGAAAAAACATAGAGAATTCTCTACCAGATTTTCTTACCCTTCTTCGCTAAGTAGATAAGGATATGAAGTGTGAAAAACGTTATATACTTATGGTGAAAAAATGAAAAGGGAAAGCAAAGATATTTAAGCACAAAGCTTCTTCCCACCCTTCAAAGAAGAGGTAGATCAAGGGGAAAGTAAGGGAGCATGACATTTTCTATTTTGAAAATGGAAGGAAGGTCCACTGGAAGAAAAACTACACCCAACCAAAGAATAAAGGGGAATATTCAGGTGCATTTTTTATCAAGTGAAATTTATCTATTTCTAAAAATTGGGTATTATATTTAGCTTGTGGTGGTCACATATATATATATTAAAATAAAGGAACCGAGTATATTTAGAAATATAGACTGAGGAGAAGTAGATCTTAGATTAGGCAATAGATCTAAACTTACTGTAGTAGCTATCAGGGACCACCACCTCACGTTGCCGACTAGAATGATCTTGGTTTTAAAGGGTTCTTATTATGTACCTTCAGTTACCAAAAACATTATTTCTATATCTATTCTTGGTATGAATGGATTTATTTTTAAATTTTGGAATAAATGCTTCATCTTTTATAAATATATATTTTTTATGGTAAGAAAAATTTAAATAATGGTCTTTATGTGTTGGATTACATGAACCAAATAATAAAAATTGATAATAATGTTATTTCACATTACTCGTGCCACACCCAACTTTGGCATCACCTGATAGGTCATGTAAATGAAAATCACTTGAATAAATTACATCAAGATGGACATTTAGATTCTTTTGAACTAAAACCACTTGGTGGATGTCACACATGTTTACAAGGAAAAATAACCAAACCCCCATTTATTGGGAAAGTTGAAAGGGCTACAGAGCTTATTGAATTAGTTCATACCAATGTGTGTGGACTATTTAATATTGAAGCAAGGGGTGATTACTCATACTTCATAACTTTTAATGACGATTTTAGTCGATATGAATATGTATACATAGTGAGGTATAATTCAGAATCCTTTGATAAATTTAAGGAATTCAAGAATGAATTTGAGAATTAGCTTGCTAAAAAGATTAAGAAACTTCACTTAGACCTTGGTGGAGAATATCGTAATCAAGACTTCATTGATTATTTACGATATTTTGGGATTTTATCTCAAATCACTCCTCATTATACACCTTATTGGAATGGTGTAAGAAAAATGAGGAACCAAACCATGCTGGACATGGTGAGATCAATGATGAGTCACGCGAGTCTTCCATTATCCTTTTAGGGATACACATTACAAACAAAAAAATACGTACTAAACCGAGTAACAAATAAAAAATAGAAAACATACCATACTAATTATGGAATAGAAAGAAAATCATGTTGTGTTACTTACATGTGTGGGGTTTTGAAGCATTTTTAAGTCCACTCTAGGTAACAAGCTTTCACCCTAAGGCACAAAGTGTATCTTTATAAAATACCCCAAAGAAAAAAAGGGATACTACCTATAAAATCATTCATAAAAAAGGTTGTGGTTGAAAAAAGTCCCATATTTATTAAGGTGGTTCTTTCTCTAAAAGAGATAGTGGGAGTGAGATAGGCTTCGATGAAGTCCAAGCTCAAGATACACAAGAGATGGCATAAGAACAAATTCTGCAAAGCCCCATGGAAGAATAAATTGTTCAAGAGACACAATTAATATGTAAGAGTACTAGAGAGATTAAAGAACCAGAATAATATGGTTTTCTAGCCACCGAGGATGGTGACTCATTATTAGTTTATAATAATGATTCTCTAAACTATAAGGAAGTAGTAAGTGACATAGATATTTCTAAGTGGAAGGAATCCATGAATTTAGAAATAGATTCCATATACCAAAACTAAGTCTGTATTTTAGTAGAACCTATATTAGATGTAAATACCATTGGTTTCAAATAGATATTCAAGAAGAAATGAGACATGGAAGGGAAATTCAGTACCAATAAGGTGTGAATAGTGGAAAAAGGGTTTAAAAAACGTCAAGGCATTGACTATGATGAAACATTTTCACCAATTTCAATGCTGATATCCATAAAAATTATACTTTCCATTGTGAATTTACATGATTATGATATTTTTAAAATGTATGTAAAAATAGCCTTCCTTAATGGGAATCTTTAAGTTTATGTCTATATGACACAACCCGAAGGGTTTGTGACTCCAATGGATTCCAAAAAGGTATGAAAGTTGCAAATATCCATTTATGTATTAAAGTAAGCTTCTAGTTCATGGAACATTCATGTTGATGAGGTCATAATGGAATTTGGTTTCATAAAGAATGAATGAAATCCATGTGTCTATAAACAAATTATTGGTGTGTAGTCATTTTATTAATAGTATATGTTGATGAAATATTACTCATTGTAAATGAAATACCCACCTTACAGTCTATTAAGGCGTGGTTGAATAAATGATTCTATATAAAGTACTTGGGAAAGGCATCATATGTTCTTGGGATCAAGATCCATTTTGATAGATCCAAGAGTTTTCTTGGTCTAAGATAAAGTATATACATTGATAAGATACTAAAGAGATTCAATATGAAAAAATCCATGAGGGGATTGTTTCCAACATCATATGGAATTCACCATTCTAGGAAAATGTGTCATCGTACATATAAGGAAATAAATAGAATGATAAGTATTTCATATTCATTAGATATTGGGTTAGTCATGTATACTATTCTATGTACTAGTCTAGATGTTGCCTATGCATTAAGTGCGGTAGGAAGATATCATATAGATCTAGGTGACTTCCATTGGATGGAAGTTAAGACTCCTTAAATATTTTAGGCATACTAAGGATATGTTCATGTTTTATGGAGGATATGAGGAACTAGTCATCATAGGATATGCATATTATAATTTCCAAACTGATCAAGATGACATGAAGTCACAAACGGGATATATCTTCACTTTGAATGGAGGTGTTGTGAGCTGAAAGAGCTCAAAGAAGGATGTAGTTACAGATTCTATAGCCTATTATGAGTATATTTCGGCTTATTAGGATGTCAAAGAAGCATTATGGATGAAAAACTTCATCCAAGAGCTTGTTGTGGTATTTATTAGAAAAGATCCTATCAAACTTTATTGTGATAATACTGCAGTGGTGGATCTTGAAAAGATCCTAGGTCACATCAATGGACAAAACACATACTTTAGAAGTATCATCTCTTGAGGGATTTTTCTCAGAGAGGTGAAGTTATAGTGATAAATATTTCCATTGAATACAATGTGGTGGACCCCTTGACTAAAGCCTTAACTCAGTATAAACATGACTATCATGTGAGGTCTAGTGGACTGAAGGTCGTAGGTAGTTATCTCTAGTCCAAGTGTGAGTTTGTTGGAGTTGGTGTCATAGGACCAACTGTTTGTACTTTGATTATATGTATATTAAATGTATTGAATATTAATAAAACTTCTTATTGCATATTGTTTTTTGTTCTGCATGACTATAATGAAATAATTTCATAGAGTATACACCACATTAATAAGGTTATAATAGTTCCCCACTATAATGAGAACCTTGATGTGCTATGATGATATTATCAAATTATGTTTTGTGGTTGGATAACATACCATGATGGGACATATATTACATAGACTGTTAGATGCGAGTACTCATAAGAAGATGAGGTTTTTTATCATGAATTTCTCACTTGGTAATATCCCAGATAGGAGATTATAATAATAGACCCACTAGTAGGAATTATGCATGTTTTGGTGTCATCGAATATTCCTATCTATGAGGATGTGCGATGGTTCTTAGAATTTAAGATTATCATTTATGTATGTTACAACTCGTGTACTTAGATGTATTTCATAAACCATAATAACAATAGTTCATGGAGAAGTTGGATATGTTGGGTGTATCATGAGTGACATGTAATTAATGTATAATTCAAGGAAGGATTTATCCCTTCCATATTTATTGAATCTGATATCTCAAACCTTTGATTGAAATAAAACCATAGTATTAAATTCCATGTCCATGGTTTAATGACGTGTTTATTTTCGATAGTAAAAGAAATACATATCGAGCATATAGGTTAGTGACACAGATGTGCAATTTTCTTGATGAGATATTGTGACAAAGGGATTATATTACATAGTGAGTGTTCATATGTGGTTGTCGACATTGCGACATTAAGTTCTTTCTCTTGGGTGCATTGACCCATTACTTGATAATAATCTCGGACATTAGGCAAGCCCGCCTAATTCCAATGAGAAATAATCTTAGAGGGTCACACACTAAGTGTTTCCATTGATCTCAATTAAATTATATTTAAGTTTAATTAATGGAATAAATATTATTCTCATGTCTATGGAATAATTTTATCAAAGTTATATTGATCACATAAATTAAATAAATATTTATTCGATGGATTATGAATAAAATATTTATTTTATTTATTGAATATTTTAATAAAAAATTATTTTCTAGATTATGAATAAAATATTTATTTATGAATACAATATTTATTCAGTTCTTCAATAAATGATAGAGGAGTTCAAATAGACCAAGACTGAGTTTAGTGGAAAATATTAATTAACAATACCATTATATAATATTTGTTATTGCACAAGTTGGCACACACTAAAAAATAATAATTATATAATTATTATTACGTGACATGAGATTTATTAAAGGAAATAAATGTTATTTAATGGCCAGTGTGAAATTAAATAAAATTTTAACTTAAATCCCAACTCTATAAATAGGTGGGTATGTCTATTGTGTAGAGAATCCAAAATTGAGAATAGAGAATTGTTGCGCACAATGAATTTTCTCTCAAATCCTCCTTCTCTCTCCCTCTTAAGAATGATAAGTACAAGAGATATTTCTTCAAGACTGAAGAAAGAGTGATCAAGAATGAACAACACAATACATTTGACTAATCATGATAGAACCCTAAGATTGAGTGTTGTTGCTCGTAGATCATATGAGCACGTGTGGATCACCACTAGAGGGATTCTATGTGATGACCCAAACCATTATAAATAAAATTTCTCTTATGATTTAATCAGATTTATTTTTATGTAATATGGATATAGAAAACACATGAACTTATTTGGTTTCATTATATCTTATCTTCTTTAAATGACCATTAAGAATCATTACCTATATAGCCATTGAACAATGATCACATGGTTAGTATAAATATAGGGTTTTAATGAATCCAATTGATAAAGAGAAAGGAACTGATGACCTAAGCTAATAGGATCGTACCCTATGAAGACCATTTATTGGATCTTACAAGGGATATATCATCACTAGGATTTGACCTCAACCAATCCCAATATGAGATCCAACAACTTAAGTATGAGCAAAACTGTTTATGGGATAAATTCAAGCTCATCATGATCATGACCCAAACCATGTATGCCAAACCACCCCATGAAATTTTCACCATCAAGCACCTTAACCTCATGAAATTTTCTGGTGTGTTAAAGGGATATGTATTAAGACACTATAAATATGATTATTTACATTATTATTTATAGAATAATTAATATATTTTCATCCTATTACTGTTATTTTATAAATGTTTTTTACTTTGATTCAATAAAACACAAATAATATTTTGGTTAATATTCAAATGTAATTAAGGAATTTATTTTGACAAATTAATGGATTTTTAAAATAAATAACATTTTAATAAAATGTTATTATTATATAATATTTATTAAATATAAATGATCATATAATTTTTGTGAAGTCAAATGTAATTTTTATAAGGGTTCGAAAACTGTTATTGTCAAAAAAACCAAAAATTTCTTAATAATTCAAGATTTTATTTTAAAAGACAAAATTAAAATATTTATAAAATTATTTAGATAAAATTAATATTATTTTTATAATCAGAATGTTGAAATTATCCCACAGTGATTTTTTCATAATTTGCTGAGAGTCGAATTTTCAGGTAAAAATTAAATACCATATAAATATACTTTGTGTATTATGACATTATAATGACTCAAAAGTGATGTAATAAAAACTATAAAGGATATCCATGACAAAATCTATGTTTTAACTTTAAAGTAATGTGATTTTGTGTTTATTTGATTAATTTTATAAAGCCATTATGAATCCTCCAAAACCATTAATGTATTTTAAGGTTTTAAAATCATTTCTGTAAGAGCATGACTCACCTCCACATAATAAAGGGAATTATTTTATTAATTTAGGACCTTGGAATTATAAAATAATGAGAGACACTACAATTTGGTAGAAACCATAGGCAAAAAACTTGATATGGTTTGTGATTTTGGTTATTTTATAATTAGAGTCTAAAACCTAAATAATAAAGAAATCCCCCTTTTTCTTATATAAATCCACCCAAGCCACCATTTCTATTTACTAAAACTATTTATATAAGGTCCATAATCTTCCCCCCACTCTCTAGAGTCCTCCCAAGGCACCCAAATCTCTCAAGAAGCCCCTCCCAAGCATTTGAATTCGTACACTCAAGTAAGGGATTTCTATCTTCTCATTTCCATTCAAGCATTTATTTTTATGTCATGTCACTTAAATTAAATTTGATAATGTTGGGATATGTTCTTACATATTACCCTTACAATACATTTAATTTATATATGATTATATCCCCCTTTCACACTCATTAAACCTCTCATGATCTTTTTTGTACACCCGTTACCATGCGAAAATATAGTTAGGATTCTTTTCTTTATTCATGATTCTTTATTAACTTATGCCTTCTACTTATAATTTATAATGTTGGGATATGTTTTTCCATTTCCCCATTACTACCCATTTTATTTATATGTTATGAGAGAACCCATTCTCTCTCATCAAAACATTTTAATCAATCTTTAATTGACATCATTATGGTGTTGAAATTTCACCATGATTTTCCATGTCAAAACAATTGTGAAGTGAATACCATACCCATTTAATATAAAGGGTGTTCACATTTATGCACATATACTTTTTTTTGGGTACTTACCATACTCCTTGATCATGGAATAAATTACAATTATGAATGAATCCATGTTGTATTATCTGTGTGACACACTTAAGTAAAAGAATGAAATGAATGTGATGGGTGTGACCAGAATTATATATCACTCTAATGCATTGGGTAATGTTTAGTCTCATGAGACTTCATGTTGGGATAGGGAGTGGACCTGATTCCTTTATGTGAATTTTTCCACCATGATTTCTTGACAGTTTATCTTTGACCTATGTTTATGATGTAGTGTTTTAAATTTTTTCCACACTTCCCATGTTATGATTATCATGTTATATCATGTCTAATTGTTAATGTTTATGATTCCTAATCTTTTCCCCATTGATATGCCTAGTGTATAACATGTATCACCTTATTCCATGTTAATCACCTTATTGGGCTTTATATCTCACCCCTTTTTTATTTTTGTCCCCAGTTTATCCCGTGCAGTTTTAAAAGCCATGGAATTTAGAAGCATGTTATGGAAGTTTTCAATAATGTTGTAGTATCCCATGTTAAATATGTTATGATATATACCTAATTCAAAAATACACTATAATTATCTATATTTTAGGTTGTATTATGTGTAATTTTATGTAATAAATTATGAATTAATGCATAATAAAGAATGAGGTTGTTATAGTTGGTATTAGAGGAAAAGTTTAGTTATTTTGGTGATTAGGATTATAAAACTCTAGAAAATGACTTAGGGATAAGGCTAAGTACAAGAAAACATCCCTAAAGTTTGGTAAGTATAGAGTAATGGGTTTAACAAGAAAATACATCCCTGTATAGATACTACAAGTGGATATGGTTCTGGCACAAATATACCTCGGAGTAACAACTCTGACAAGGTGTGTCGAGCCTTACTTGGTGTAACTTGGTACACGAAAACAGGCCTTACTACACACTTGGTTTGACACTCCTAGGGGATATGCTTTGGAAAATTCATAATATCATTAAAAACAACTATTAAGAGAAAAAAATTCACATAAGAATATATTTTAGGAAATCGATCACGGATAACATAGATTTAAGTCTAGAAATTCATAAGTTAAGGAAATAAATGTAAGTTATAAGTTACCCCTTTAATATTATTAAATTACTATTTATATATTTAATTGTTTAAAATTATCATCCATAATTTTTCTTTTATTCTATCCAATAGCCAAAAATAGGAGGAATCTGGTAAATAATCAATGCAATAGGTAATGTGATGAATTCCCCAATGAGATGCCCAACCCAATGGGAGAAGGGATCACAAAATTTATGAAAATAATTTCTTATATGACTCAAGTTTTGAATAAAAACCTAGATCTGGAGGAGCATCCAACCCCCCTAATAGAGAAAAACTATGATTGAGACCTTTATGTGATAAAGGCCTCCGAATTTCAATGGATCATATGAACCCTTAATCCTAGAACAATGGATAAACTTCATTGAGAAGATCTTCTCCATACTTTAGTGTTCTAAGAAAGATAAGTTTTTTTCTGGCTATTTATTATATAGAGGGAGAAGATGATCAGTGGTGTTCATTGATCAAGAATACAAATCCATAGGAAGAGATCAAAGTGATGGGGTAAAAGGAATTTCAGAAAATGTTTTTTGATAAATATTTTCCTCATACTCTCTAGATTAAAATAGAAATGGATTTCCTTTACCTCAAGAAAAATGATGATGAATCTATCAGGTCATATGAGGAAAACTTCATAAGACTTTCATTATATGTCTTTATCTTTTTCATTAACCATTAATGAAAGATTTACCACTTATTTTGTGAGCTAAAACCTAATATACAAAAATCAATGGTGATATGAGAGATTGATAGCTATGAGGAAATTGTTTTATGTTCCATCAAATTCAAAATGGAGATCAGTGAGTCTCAAGGGCATCATGGGGATAAGAAGTGGAAAGTGGAGTTTAATTCTGGAGGTCCTATGGAGAAATATAATGGTGCCAAAAAATTTCAGCATCCCACTTGTCAATGGTGTGGAAAGAAGAACCCTGGAAATTACTTAAGGGGGATGAGGAAATGATTTAGGTGTGGGAATGAAGGGAACCTAGCTAATGATTTTCTAAAGAAGAAACCCACTAATGAGAAAGAGGAAAGGAATGATCTAGTAAACCCTCAATGCATTGTCCATTGCTTCAACTGCAAGTAACCATGGAACTTTATAAACCAATGCACTAAGACAAGGGTTTTTAGAGACAACCAACAACCTCGAATGCAGAAATGGAGTAATTTTTCAATCATAACTACTGAGGTGGATCCCAACAACGAAGTTGTGATAAGTATGCTAGTTATTCATTTGAGAATAGTGAACATACCTTTTGATTCTAGTTCTACGCATACCTTCATATCATGAATGTTTAGTATAAATATTCAATCACCACTACAAATCATGTAAGTAGAGATGTTTGTGAAAACAACAAATGGGAAAATTACTGCATCCTAAGTATATAACTCCCCCCCTTTCAAGGTTTGTGGGATTAAATTTACAAAAAAACTTACCATACTTCCTTTGATGCAATTTGATGAAATTTTGGGTATGGACTGACATTCCCTATATAGATCCAACATAATTTTTCATGATAAGGAAATAAATCTCTATATTGTGAATTTACCACTGATTCTGTATAAGTTCAAGGAGGAAGATGAATCTTTTTTAGCACCAACATCTCAAGATTGGATATTATTGTCCTATAAGAAAGCATATATGGCTCAAATGATTGAGTCTAAGGAATGAACCATCCATGAAGACATGCCTATTATGCGGGAATACATTGATGTGTCTCCCAAATAATTTCATAGTATTCATCTTAACTGAGAGGTTGATTTTTCAATCAAAATTATACCTAGGGCATTATTAATATCCAAGACTTTGTATAGAATAGATATTGTGGAACTTGAGCATCTGAAGAAACAACTAAAGAATAATCTGGATAAAAGATTCATACACCTAAGTGCTTCACCATGGGGTGCACCGGTCCTCTTCATCAAGAAGAAGGATGGGTAAATGCACCTTTTCATTGATTATTGTGAGCTCAACAAGATCACGATAAAGAAAAAGTATCCATTAGCATAGATTGAAGACATGTTCTATCAGATATGTAGATCATAATACTTATCCAAAGTGGTTTTTTTGTTAGGATATTATCAATTTAGGGTGAATAAGGAGGATAACCCCAAGACTTATTTTTTTTGTACAAGGTACAGACACTATGGCTTAATGGTTTTGCCTTTTAGGATCACTAATGTTCCAACGATCTTCATGAACTTAATGAATAGAGTCTTTAGAGATTACCTTGAAATATTTGTGGTAGTATTTATATATGATATTCTAATATACTCTAAAACCAAGGAGGATCATGAGGAACATCTGATCACTGTGCTAAAGACCTTAAAAAGGAGAAGATTTATGAAATGTATAGAAAATGTGAGTTCTGGTTGAAGGAAGTCTCATTCTGGGGACATATCATCACAAAAAATAATATATCCATGGATACTTAAAAAAAAGAAATTAAATGATGTTCAAGACCAAAATCTATGACAGATATGCATATTTTCTTTGGATTAGCTGGGTATTATTGCTGATTTGTGAGAAATTTCTTGTGATTGTCAAACCCTCTTACCAAGCTAACTTAGAAGGGAGTCAAGTTTTCATGGAATGATGAATGTGAAGAGATCTTAAAGGAGATAAAAAGTAGTATTATTAATAAAATTTTTCTCACACTACCCACAAGTGGATAAATTTTCATGGTATTCAATTATTCTTCAAAGATGGGCTTGGGTTGTCTGTTAATGAAGAATGATAAAGTCATAGCATACGCTTCAAGGTAGTTGAAAGTTCACAAACAGAACTACCCAACACATGATATAGAGTTGTATCTAGTGATCTTTACTTTAAAAATCTTGTGGTATTATCTATTTGGGGATAAGTGTAATATATATACGGATCACAAAATCCTTAAGTATATATTCACATAGAAAGAGATGAATGTGTTCCAATGAAGATGGTTAGAGCTGATCAAGGACCATGACTTCTCAATTCACTACAATCCCGATAAAGAGAATAAAGTGGTCGATGATCTAAGTAGAAAAGACCCAAAAATTCTATAATTTATGAGAATTTATAGGGATTATATCTTCTTAGATTTGAAAAGTATGGACATGGGAATCATAAAGGAAGGAACATCATTAATACTTTTAAAAATTATTGATCAACCATCCCTTCTAAAAAAGATAAAGGATTCTCAGATAAATGATGTGGTAATTTAGGAGAAAGTGGAAACTATAAGAAAAGGATAAATCATCAAAGTTTAATGTTAATGAAGAAAAAGTTATAATATTTGGGTCACAACTATGTGTACCATAAAATCATAAGTTAAAGATATAGTTTTTGGAAGATGAACATAGTTTAAAATTATCTATCTATACGGGAAGCACAAATATGTATTGAGATCTCTGAGAAAACTATTTATGGGATAACATGAAGAAGGAGATAACTGAATATACATCAAATTTCCTGGTATGTCAGTAAGTGAAGGCTGAATGGAAGAAGTCTAAAGGGATAATGAAACCATTACCCATACTTACATGGAAATGGGAAAACATCACCATGGACTTTGTCACTGGTCTTCTGAAGAAATCAAGAGGGGATAATACTATATGAGTTGTGGTGGATTGTCTTACAAAGACTGCACAGTTTAATACAATTCGAGATGATTTCTCACCAGATCAAATTTCACAGATATACATCATAGAAGTGGTGAGGCTACATGGAGTACCAATATCGATTATATTCGATCGAGATCCAAGATTTACCTCAATGTTCTAAAAAATTCCCCAACACACCTTGAATACTGAGTTGAACTTCATAACATCTTATTATCCTCAAACTGATGGAAAATACTAGAGGATTATCCATACACTTGAGGAAATGTTGAAATCATGCTCAATTTACTTCAAAGGAGGATGTGACCAACATATTTATATGGTCAAGTTCTCTTATAACAATATTTTCCACTCGAGCATCCAAATAGATCCCTATGAGGCCCTTTATGGGAAGAGGTTTAGAACACCTACATGTTGGGATGATATTGGGTAATGAAAACTAATAGGTCCTAAAATGGTTGAGGAAATGATGGAAAAGGTTAAGACTATTCAGCATCACTTCAAGGATGCTCAATGTTGATAGAAGATCTATACTGATAATCAACAATGAGACCTAGAGTTTGATTTTGGAGGCATGATATTCTTCTATATATCTCCATGGAATAAAGTCATGAGATTCAAGAATAAGGGAAATTTTAGTCCAAGATACATCGACCCCTTTGGGATACTTGACCGTATCAGAGCGGTGGCCCATTGACAAACAATCCCAACTAACCTATCTAAAGTACACGATGTATTCCATGTATCATTCTTGAGAAAGTACATACCATAACCCTCAGATGTACTCAATCCAGATGTGGTACCATTGGAGAATAATCTCTCATATGAAGAGAAATTGGTGAGGATCTTAGATTAAAGAGGCAAAGTTATATGAAATAAGACAATGCACCTGATCAAAGTATTGTGGAGAAAATAAAATTTTGAATAAGCGATGTGGGAACTGGAGGAAGCGATGAAACAAAGTTAACCTCATCCTTTTTAGTTCGGGAAATGAAAATTTTGAGGGAGAAATTTCTAAAGGGGGGAATATTGTAATGACCCAAACCATTATAAATAAAATCTACCTTATGTTTTAATCAAATGTCTTATTATGTAATAAGAATATAGAAAACACATGCACCTCTTGGTTTTATTATATCTTACCAGATTTAAATGACCATTAATCATCATTACCGATATAGACATTAAACAGTGATCACATGGTTTGTATAAATATAGGGTTTTAATGAATCTAATTGAAATAGAAAAAGGAAGTGACATACTCAACCATTAGGATCATACCATAAGAATCCCATTTATTAGAGTTCCCTAGGGAGATATAATCACTAGGATTTTTCGTTGACCAAGCCCAAGCTAAGATCCAACAACTTAAGCATGAGAGAAACCATTTATGGGAGAAGTTCAATCCCATCAAGATCATGACCCAAGCCATGTACACCAAACCACCTCATGAAAGTCCCACCATTATAAAGACCCAAAATCTTTGAATGATAATTTTTTCCTAAAATTACGTGTTATATTATTCGTAACAAAACCATTTTTTAATGAAGTGAATATAAAGAGAAATGTGACCATATGGATTCAACTGTTATATGAATGTTGGTCAATTATGACCATTAGAAAATATAACCATTGGGAACTATACTATTGATAATATTTTAACGTTATCATTAGAGTTTATAAGTAAAATTTTGAAAAAGGATAATTAATGCAGAAATGAGGAACGATGGACTCAACTAGTAGAGTCATACCGTACGAATCCCATTTTTCAAAACATGGGAGGGAGGTAGAATCACTGGGATTTTATCTTGAACAAGACAAATCCGATCTTCAACAAGTGAATCTTGAATGAAATATCCTTAGATAGAAGTTAAGTTAGTGGAAATTACCACTCAGACGATGTTAGCTGAGCTGCCCCATGAATCTATCACCATCACAGACCTTACCCTTAGGTCATATGTGGGTGTTATAAGGGGTTATGTTTTAAGACCGTAGTTACTTAAAGTGTAATCCTTTTTTATAAATAAAGTTTTTATTGCATTAATTTCGTTTTGAGTATAGTTTTTCTTAATAATATGATGAATTTAATAAATTGATTTTCAGAAAGAAATTGTAATTTTCAGAAAATATATAATTATTATAATAAAATAAGGTTTTATTAATAATTTTTATTTTAATGAAACAATATGGTTAAAACACTACTATTTAAATATAAATAATAAAATAATTTTATTTTTTTAATTGTCAGAAATTTCACTATGCATATTCTATCCGCTATTATTTTTAATAAATAAGAATTTTTATATTTAAAATTTATAATTATTATATTTATATAATTATTATGATAAAATTAATATCATTTTTGAAATCATCACATCTAAATTATGTTAGGGTGAATTTATGAAAATTTTATAAAATACTTTAGTCTTTCATGAATAGTAAAAATACAGTTTGGGTTTTTCGATAAGTTTAATGGATTCATAATTAGTTCATAATTATGTAATAAGTAATATAAAATTATGGTATAATCTTGTGGATTAAAATAACTTAATAGGTGTCCCAAGTGTCTAATACTATGGGCAAGCCCATTGTTTTGCATTTACCACTTCTTAGATGTCCAAGGAAAATAATAAACAAATCCTCATCTTTTGCTATAAATACACAACCATTTCTCCATTTAATTTCACTAAAAATTATTACTCCACAAAAATATGATCTTTTTACCTCTCAAGGAATCCTCCCAAGGTTTCCTCAAGCCCCCATGGACCTGATCCTCAAGTTTTAGGATCAAATCTTTATGGTAAGGGAAATCTCAACTTCTCTTTTCCTTTCAAGTTCCCTTTTTATATGGTATGTCATTAAAATTTCCAAAATATGTTATTATTTACATTTTATTATATCTATTTACTATATTAATAGTATTTTATTTATGGGATACCCTTTACCCTATCTTTTTACTGTAATCTAAAACCATGTCCCATAGCTATTATGCTACCAAATTTTCTTCTCAAAATTTCTATCTTTTTCTCAATAAATTCACTTATTTTATTTTATGAATACATAAACCTATTTATTTTATAGGTTTATTCACTTATATGTAAAAATTATCTATTTTTTTCTTAAATTAATATACATGAAATCACCTTCATTTTTTGTGGGTTAATAATGACACAAAGATCTTATCTTTAAGCACTTTTTAAAAAATGCCCTGATTTTGATATGAAACCATTTCTTTTATTCTCCATGGGTTATTTAAAAAATGTTTTATTATGTTATATGTGGATCAAATTAATTATTACATATTAAGGTTTCACCCTGATAGCACTCTAATGCATTTGGTAAATAAATTAATCTCTAGTGCTAACATGTTTTACGATACCTTGGTGAATAACCTTGGTAATTTTTATGACACCTCGATGAAAACACTTAGTGATATGATTATGAATATATCATTTAAAATTTTTATCCACATTTACCTGTTATAGTTTAATTTATTTTTAGTATGATATGCCTATTTTTTTCTCATTCCTTTATTATATTCCTCAAGTTCTTATCAATATTTCTCAAGATCACATGTAAACCATTTATCTTGTTTTCCCTTACTAGGCCTTATGATCACCCTTTTCTTTGATGTATGTCTCCAGGTTATGAGATAAAATAAAATTTCTTAGTATGAATCTTGAATAAGCCTTTTATGTTTTTTTAGAATAATGTTTTATGTTTTCATCTATTATGTACCTTGTTTTCAAGAAATTAAACTTAAAAAATCATCTATTTTGTACAATGAAATAAAAAGTTTATGAAATAAAAAGAAGGGATTCCATAACCATCACACACCTTAACCTTATGGAATTTGATGTAGTATTAAAGGGATATGTATCAAGACTCTATAAATATGAGCATGTACATTATTTTTTATAGAATAATGAATATATTTTCATCCAATTATTGTTATTTTATAAATGTTTTTTACTTTGATTTAATAAAACCCAAATAGTATTTTTGGTTAATATTAAAATAAAATTAGAGAATTTATTTTGAAAAATTATTATTTTTTAAATAAATAATATTTTAATAAAATATTATTATTAAATAATGTTTATTAAATATAAATGATCATATAATTTTTATGAAGTTAAATGTAATTTTTATAAGGGTTCGAAAACTGTTATTATAAAAAACCCATTATTTCTTAATAAATTTAGCTTTTATTTTAAAAGTGAAAATTCAAATATTTAGAAAATTATTTATATAAAATTAATATTATTTTTGGAATTAGAATGTCGAGGTTATCTAATAGTTATTTTTTTATAATTTTCTGTGATAGTGGAATTTTTGGGTAAAAATTAAATATCATAAAAATATACTTTGTGTATTATGACATTATAATGACCCAAAAGTGATGTAATAAATACTATAAAGGGTATCCACTATCAAATATATTTTTAACTTTAAAATAATGTGATTTTATGTTTATTTTATTAATTTTGTAAAGCCATTATGAATCCTCCAAAACCATTAATACATTTTATGGTTTTAAAATCATTTCTTTAAGAGTACAAATCTACTCCACATAATAAAGGACATTATTTTATTAATTTAGGACCTTGGAATTATAAAATAATAATAAACACTACAATTTTAAATAAAACATGGTAAAATACCATGGGATCGTTTGTGGTTTTGGCTATTTTATTATATAGAGTCCAAAACTTAAATAATAAAGAAACCCCCCTCTTTTCCTATATAGACCCACCCAAGATCCCATTTAGATTCACTCAAAATCCTTTTATAACATCCATAATCTTACCTCCACTCTCTAGAGTCCTCCCAAGGCGCCCTAATCTCTCAAGAATCTCCTCCCAATCTTTTGCAGTCATACACTCAAGTAAGAGATTTCTATCTTCGCATTTCCATTCAAGAACTTATTTTATGTTATGTATCTTAAATTAAATCTTCTTATGTTGGGATATGTTATTAAATATTCCAATTACTATCCATTTAATTTATGATAATTAGACCCCATTTCACTATCATTAATCCTCCAATGATACTTTTTGTAACCTGTTACCATGTCAAAATATAGTTAGGATTCATGTCTTTATTCATGATTCTATATTAACTTATGCCTTATATTTCCAATTTATAATATTGTGATATTTTTTTACATGTACCTATTACTAAAAAATTTAGGTCTATGTGATGATATACCCCCTTATTTCTCATCAAAATATTTTTATGAATCTTTAAGTGATGCTGTTATGTTGGTGAAATTTCACCACGATTTTCCATGTCAAAAAAATTGTGTAGTGAATACCATACCCATTTCCTATCAAGGGTGTTCACATTTAACCACAAATAATTTTTTTATTATGGACATACATATATGTATTCCACACTCATTGATCATGGAATAAATTATGATAATGAATGAATCCATGTTGTATGATCTATGTGGTACACTTAAGGATGAGAATGAAATGAATATGATATGTGCACCCATAATTATATAAAGCTCCAATGCATTGGGTATTGTTTAGTCTAACAAGACATAATTTTGGGATAGGGAGTGAACCTGATTCCTTTCTGGTATTTTTTTCACTATGATGTCTTAGTGGTTTATCCTTGACCTATGTTTATGATGTAGTGTTTTAAGTTGTTTCCACATTTCCTGTGTTATGATTGTCATGCTATATCATGTCTCATTGTTTATGTTTATGATTCCTAACATTTTCCCCATTTATATGCCTATTTTCTACCATTTATTAAATTATTACATGTTTATTCCCTTACTAGGATTTATTTCTCACCCCTTTCTTATGTTTTTCCCCAGGGTATCCCGTGCAATTTTAAAATCCATGAAATTTAGAAGCATGTAAAGGAAGTTTTCAATAAAGTTGTTGTATCCCATGTTCAAGATGTTATGATATGTACCTAATTCCCAAAGAAACTATATTTATTGATCTTTTGGGTTGTATTATGTTCACTTTTATGTAATAAATAATGAATTTTTATATAATAAAGAAAAGGGTTTTTATATTATATAATTGGATCCTCACAGTGCAATGAAGGAAATCCAAAAGTGTCTTTTCAGATGATCAACATTCACAAATGAAGAAAGTTCCTAAGCCCTGGTATATATTTCTTCAAATATTAAATAAATTAATTATAAATTTGACGTACAGGATCCTCACTCTTGGTTTGAGGAAATGATTATTAAAATAAAATTTAATATATCACCCACCTCTGTACGCTTCCACTACACCCATGACCATCATTTTATGGGTCTTTACACAAGAATTTAATGAGATCCAAATTAATGTTTAATTAAATTTTGACCCATGATCTAGAATCCTGGTGGGATCATATCATTAATTATAAAATGAATATATTTTCTTCTTTTGTTTCTTTTTGTTCCTCCTGAGTTCAGGCATTCCAACCTCCCCCCTTGTGATCACAAAACCCTCCCATTATTTATTTAAGTTCCTTCCTATGATGTTTCTAGACCTATGTGCAACCTCTGTTTTTGGTACTGAATCACGTGAAGCTTCTTTCTTCAAGGTAGGAGTTTTTTTACTTCTCATTTCTTTATGTGAAGTGTAATCGTATCATGTTTTAGCTTCTTTTTCTTAAATGGGTGAGATTATCAATAAGAAGATAATAATTTAGTTATTTCACATGAAATATGATTGTAAAATGAACCAAAAAACATATAGGAATAAGATAAATATAACCTTTCATGTTGTAGAATATTGCTGTTTTTTTAATGATTATTTCACGAATTGGAATAAGAGTATATCACATTCAGTAGTTGTCATATCTTCTGAAAATTAAAGCATTACATGAATGAATTATACTCATTTCCTTATTTGGAGTTAGCATACTTTAAATAAATATGTTTATCTAAAAAAACTACCATAGATCACACCATATACAGTGCTATATTTTATCAGTGCTAGAAAAAAAGTGCTGATACAGGGGGGCTTTTATCAGTACTCGCAAAAAGAGTTGATAATGTTACCTTTTATCAAATCTAAAAAATCACTGATATAATAGTACCATTTGTCATCACTTTTTTCTAACACTAATAAAGGTCCCCCCATTTATGAGTGTTTTTTAGCACTGATAAAAGTTTCACCTTTATTAGTGCTTTTTTCCAGTGCTGATAAATGTTGTAGTGAGTAATTTTATTTATATATAAATATTTATATATATTTTAAATAATATTTATATTAAAAAAAGTATATATATGTAAATATAATATATAAATATTATTTATATAACATTTAATAAAAAATGAATCTTATATCCATAATTTTATATATAAAAAATTATCAAATTTATATTTATCAAAATGTTTAATAGTATTTTTATATACATTAATTACAAAATGTGTATATAATTAAAATAACTACAATATATTAATATTTTATTTAAAAAATTATACAATATGTAAATGAATATATTTATTTAGATATATATATTTATACTGATATTAAATAATTTAAAATATATGTACATGTATAATTGTATGTATATGTGTATGTGTGTATGTGTGTATAGAAGTGTATGTGTACATATGTATGTCTGTCATGTGTACATGTATGTACAAATGTTACAAATTCACTTTTTAATATTTTTTTAATTTATTAAATTTTATTTATTCATTTATTATTATATATTCATTAATAATGTTAAAAATATATTTAATCATTTTTAATATTTATTTATACATACATTTATTTACTATATATAAAATTATCATATTTATATTCAAAAATTGATGTTTATTTATATACATTAATTACAAAATGCATGTATATAATTATATAAATATGATATATTGATATATATATTTTAATAATTCAAAAAATTATATAAATATAAATGATGTGTTGTTAATATGTGATATTTGAACTTATATATTTATGTCAATGTCTATGTGTGTATGCATTATGTACGTGTGTGTGTTTTTTGTGTATGTGTATACATAGATATTGTACATGTATAGATGTATGTATGTGTATATACACACACACATATGTAGGTGAGATACACACACACACACAACATGTGTACCTGTGTATGTGTATACATAGATATTGTACATGTATAGATGTATGTATGTGTATATACACACACACATATGTAGGTGAGATACACACACACACACAACATGTGTACCTGTGTATGTGTGGCATGTACTTAAATAATTAATTATAAAATTATAAATATATATAATTCTTTAAGAAAAAGTATTTATAAAATTATAAATAAATAAATATATTTATTATATTTATAATTATATAAATATATATATTAATATATATATATATATATAATTATATAAATATATTATTATATAAATATTACAAAAAAGGTATAACCAGAAGCCGAATGTCCTGACCATTTATTAAATTTAAGAGAAAATGAAATCAAGCATAAGAAAATATAGATGGATTCAAACAAAGAGACAAGACCTCATCTATATAGAAAAACTAAAAAATAAGAGTCAATATAATCATGATCAGAATCATGACTAGAATCTCTAACTTTTTCAATATATTACCACTCTGAAAGTTAGTTCCTTTGATTGAATAGACCGATATAATTCTTCTTTATCTTCTCCTACTTAGAGGTGAGCTGAGTCCTAGAAGACATGCGTCAGCCATGCTCTCATGCTGCATCACTATCCCCCCGACCACGTCCTTGGCCACAACTTTTTGTATTCCTACCCCATCTCCAAGATTTTTGATTAAAAATTACTTAACGCTCTCCCATATCAACATCTAAAATTTCTTTAGAATGACGACTTAAACCCTCATTAAGTGATTCAAGCATCTCAATGCTATTTATAAATGAAAAATTCATTGACTGATCAATATTCCATTCAGAAACCTTAACTGACTCAAATTGAGAGCTGTTTTCCCTTGAAATCATTTGAAAAACCTTCATTTTCCATAGATACATTCTTCTATTTTAATTTACCATGGAAGATTTATTGCCTCTTGATTCCATTTGGTAATGTAGGATGAGATCATTACCTGTGGATTTCATGTCATTCTATCTGATATCTTGCTCCTTGATGAGCTCCATTATGTCCACTATAAGTGTCAAAACAGAACCAATTCCACTGTTTTTTTGAAGATCTTGGGAATATCCTTCCAAAATTCCCTCACTTTCATTATATTATTCATTAACAACAATATTTGACCAGATTTTATTTTTATCCGAGCATTTTACAAGTGCTCTAGATTGAAAATTTTCAGCCCTTACCTCCACTTGAATTCCACTAGAAGTTTGTCCATTAGATTGGACATCAACATGCTCTACAATGGAATCAACAGGACTGATCTTCAGCTACCCAGAATTAACACCTTCAGTAGTCTGATCAACATTCCTAACTAGTTGAAAATCCTCCACAGGAGCACCAAACAGTTGCCCAGAAATCCCACCTTCAATATTCTTTTCAGACACATAAAAATGAACTAGTTTCTTACCTCGTTTCAAGTATGAATTCTTGTCATGACCATGAGTAGAACAATGCTCACAGATAATCATCCTCCTGTAGTTAGCATGATCATTCCTGGTAACACTTCATTCTGAGAATTTTTTTGTAAACCTCTCATAAACAATCTTTAATTCAAACTCCTCATCATCAGTAGATAGAAACACTTGATCAACCAGTGATGAACTCAAATAAATATCAACCAGGAACTAGGAAAATTTCTCATACCTTGCTTCTTCAATTCCTTGTCTATCTTGATTGTAAGATCAAGTGACATAGTTATGTCATGAATAATTCTTGTATTCCAAAGAATCCAATGAAGTCCGTAAACCATAACCCATACTTGGGAATAAGAACAACCAATATTCATTAGATCAAATATCCTATCCCATTCCTTAATATGAAGAAATCTAGGCTTTAGGGAGACAGATCTGAAGCCCCATGTCTGTGACTTCAGCACCTCAAAAGGGAAAAGAATGTGAAAGAACCTGCATCCCAATGAAACACATCACTAGTTAGAGAAGATATATGATCAACCAAATCATCAAACTATAATAGAATTGAACCCCTAAGAAGTATAAGGCGATCAATAATGGAATGTTTACCCGATTCAAGTCTCTCTAACACTGCCACCTGATCCTCTTTAACTTGGGAAACACATCCCTTACAATGAATGTTGAAAGCAACTGATCCTTTATAGAGAGAAAAGGAGTTCTTAGTTGCACCTTCATCACACTCGAATGATTCCACACGAAGGTTCTTCCATGAAGATGATTCAGCATTGAGAGGCTTATAAGCATTGAAATTCCCTTATGTGATAAAAATATCTTCCATCGAAGAAGAAGAAGACGACTTGGAGAACCCTAATCACCATCTCTGGGAGAGAAAATCTCCCAATGCCCGAAACCCATCCTTATATAAATATTCATAGTTATATATATATAAATATATAAATATATAAATATTTATAATTATATGAATACATAAATATACATAAATATATTTATAATTTTAATTATAACTAAATAAATATATATTTAAACAATTATAAAATTATAATAAATATATTTATTATATTTATAATTATATATATTTATATATTAATAAATATATATAATTATATAATATATTTATAAATACATATAAATACTTTTTAAATATATTTATTTATTATTATAATTATAAATAAATATATATATATTTAAATAATTATAAAATTATAATAAATATATTTAGACAATAAATATATATATTATATTTATAATTATATATATTTATATATTAATAAATATATAATTATATAAATATATTTAAAACTATATATAAATAATTTTTAAATATACTTATTTATAATTATAATTATAAATAAATAAATATAGATTTAAATAATTATAAAATTATAATAAAAATATTTATTATATTTATAATTTTACATATTTATATTTTAATATATATATATATATATATAATATAATAATATATAATTATATATAATGAAGAGACCCTATTTTTATATTGTAAGACTTTGAAATATATCAAGAAATATTTTCGGAGCCGGGTGTTGAGACAACGCTCTATTCCGAGTCCCGGTACGCCCAAAATTAATTCTATAAAAACATTAAATATATTTTATATCATGCGAGCATGGTTTTTGTCATGGAATAGATTATAGATATAAATGTTGGACGAAACATGAGGAAAAACCTAACGTGTACCCTAATTGAGATGATACTATGGTTTTATGGATCCTTTAATAAGAATACTAGTATAAATGATGATGAATTTCTAATGGAATATATGATTGTGTAAATTTAAGATGAAATTAATGATTATACAATGTTTTTTGAGAAGTTAAATAACTCTTCTAGGAGTCTATTGTATACCGGTTGCACTATATACACAACAATGTTAGCTGTATTAAAGTTATATATTTTGAAAGCTAGAAGTAGATAGAGTGAAAACAACTTTACAGAAGTACTTGGTCTCTTTAATGGTATTCTAATAGAAGTAAATGAACTTATATGTCGAACATATGACACTAAATTAATTCTATGTTCATTTCTGGTGATCATTAAAAAATACATGCTTTTCCAAATGATTACATATTTTTTTACAAGGACCTTGAATCACTCAAAAAATTCCATAAGTGTGGCATGGATCAATGTAAGAAAGATGAATCAAATCCTTAAAAAGTTATATGGTAATTCTATTATAATTTTATCTAATAATTATTTTTTTAGTAGATATTTTGGGAAGTATATTTTTCTTTTAACAATCTGTAACAAGATATAAAAGAGAGAACAAGTTCCTTTTGAATGGAATTGTAAACCCCATGATTCATAAAACATGAAGTGAATTGTAATACAGGTCAAGAATGTATGCATACATCATAAAAATATGAATTCCTACTACTTATTTAGTTAATTTTGGCATCATTTTATATACTATTTTTAAGTTAACTTCCTTATCATTTTTATCTAATAATTATTTAGCTTTTTTCCCAGATCTTTTTGGGAGTCATATTTTTCTTTCAACTATCTAAAACAAGTCAAAAATGAGATAACATGTTCCTTCAGAATAGAAGATAAAACCCTATGATGCCTGAAACATGAAGTGAATTGTAAGATGGGTCAATAATGTATACAAACATCACAAAAAGGTAAATTCCTAGTACTGATTTAGTTAATTTTTTCATCATTTTATCTAGTATTTTTAAGTTAATATCCATATAGTTTTTAACTAATTCTTATTTAGTTTTTTTCACAGATCATTTGGGAAGTCATATTTTTCTTCCAACTATCTACTACAAGCCAGAAAAGAGAGAATGTAATGACCTGGATCATTATAAATAAAATTTTCATTGTGTTTTAATCAAATGTATTATTTTGTAATATGGATATAGAAAACACATGAACTTATTTGGTTTTATTATATCTTATCAGATTTAAATGATCCTTAAGCATCATTATCAATATAGTTTTTGAATAGTGATAACATGGTTTGTATAAATACAGGGTTTTAATGAATCCAATTGACACATAAAAAGGAAGTCACAGTCTCAACCAGTAGGATCATACTATATGAATCCCATTTATCAGATATTTTGAGGGAGATAGAATCATTGGGATTTACACTTGACCAAGCCCAAGCTGATATCCAATAACTTAAGCATGAGTGAAACCGTTTATAGAAGAAGTTCAAGCTAATCAAGATCATGGACCAAACCATGTGCGCTGAACCACCCCATGAAAGTCCCACCATCACACACGTTACCCTTAGAGAGTTTGCTGGTGTATTAAAGGGATATGTATCAAGACCCTAGAAATATGAGTATGTACATTATTTTTTATAGAATAATGAATATATTTTCATCCTATTATTATTATTTTATAATTTTTTTATTTTGATTCAATAAAACACGAATAACAATTTTGGTTAATATTAAAATTCAATTAAGGAATTTATTTGAAGAATTAATTGATTTCCAAATAAATAATATTTTAATAAAATATTATTATTAAATAATTTTTATTAAATATATATGACATATAATTAATATGAAGTCAAATGTAATTTTTATAAGGGTTTAAGAATCGGTATTGTCAAAAAAACTCAACATTTCTTAATAAATGTTGATTTTATTTTAAATGTTAAAATTAAAATATTTATAAAATTATTTAAATAAAATGAATATTATTTTTGGAATTAGATCATATAAATTATTAAATGGTTAATTTTTCATAATTTTATGAGACAATCGAATTTTCAAGTAATAATTAAATACCATATAAATATAATTTATGTATTATGACTTCATAATGACCCAAAAGTGATGTAATAAATACTATAAATGGTATCCAAGACCAAATATATGTTTTCCATTTAATATAATGTGATTTTATGTTTATTTTATTAATTTTATAAATCCATTATGAATCTTCCAAAACCATTAATATATTTTAAGGTTTTAAAATCATTTCTTTAAGAGTATGACTCACATCCACATAAGCAAGGGAATTATTTTATTAAGTTATTCAATTTAAAATATAAAATAATTTTAACCAATACCATTTGGTAGTAACCATGGGAAGAAAACCATGGGATGGTTTGTGCTTTTGGTTATTTTATTATGTAGAGTCCAAACCTAAATAATAAATAAATCCACCTATTTTACTATATAAACCCACCCATGCTCCCATTTCTCTTCACTAAAAGTCATTGGAGAACATATGAACCCTAAACTCTACTCTTTAAAGTTCTCCGAAGTTTCCACCAAGCTCTAAAGAATCCCCTTCCAAGCATTTAGAGTCACACACTCAAGTAAGGTATTTCTCTCTTCTCATTTTCATTCAAGAACTTATTTTATGTTATGTCTCTTGAATTCAATTTTCTTATATTGGGATATGTTATTACATATTACCCTTACTTTAAATTTAATTTATAAATGATAAAATCCCCCTTTAACTATCATTAATCCTCCCAAGATCCTTTTTGTACACCCGTTACCTTGCCAAAATATAATCAGGATTCTTTTCTTTATTCATGATTCTTTATCAACTTATGCCTTCTATTTCCAATTTATAATGTTTGTATATTTTTTACATGTCCCTATTACTTCCCATTATATTTATATGTGATTATATACCCCATTATCTCTTATCAAAACATTTTTATGAATCTTTATGTGACACTGATATGTTTTCAAAATTTCACCACGATTTTCTGTGTCAAAAAATTTGTGTTGTGAATACCGTACCCATTTCCTATCAAGGGTGTTAACATTTATGCACATATTATTTTTTTATTGGAGATTTAAATATATTTATTACACACTACTTGATCGTGGAATAAATTATGATAATGAATGAATCCATTTTGTATGATCTATGTGGCACACTTAAGCATGAGAATGAAATGAATGTGATGGGTGCACCTAAAATTATATAACACTCCAATGCATCAGGTAATGTTTAGTCTCATGATATATCATGTTGGAATAGGGAGTGAACCGGATTCCTTTATGGGAATTTTTCCATAATGATATCTTTATGGTTTATCCTTTAATTATGTTTATGATGTAGTGTTCTAAGTTGTTGCCACATTTCCCATGTCATGATTATCATGTTATATCATGTCTCATTGTTCATGTTTATGATTCCCACTCTTTTTTAATGCCTAATTGATATGAATATTGTATAATATGTATAAACTTGTGACATATTTATTACCATATCAATATTTATAGCTCAACCCATTATTATGTTTGTCCCTAGGTTATCCCATGTAGTTTTGAAATCCATTGAATTTCAAAGCATGTTAAGGAAGTCTTCAATAATGTTGTTGTATCCCATGTTCAAGATGTTATGTTGTGTAACTAATTCCCCAAAAAACTATACTTATAGATCTTTTGAGTTTTATTATGTGAAATTTTATGTTATAAATCACTAATAAATTTGTAATAATTTTTTTTTATAATTGAGAACATGTTCCTTTAAAATGGAAGAAGAAACCCCATGCTTCCTGAAGCATAGAGTGAACTGTACGATGAGTCAAGAATGTATATAGAAATCATGAAATGGTGAATTCCTACTACTTATTTAGTTAATTTTTCATCATTTTATCTACTATTTTAAGTAAATTTTCTTATAATTTATATCTAATACTTATTTAGTTTTATCTAATACTTATTTAGTTGAAGTTTTTGTATTTTTATTTCAACTAGGAATCAAAGTGACCTTTATTAGTCTAAAATTTACATTTTAGTTCAAAATATTAACCACTCATAGAAAACCAAGAAAAAATTCTCAAATTGGTCTTGATAATTTAGGAAAACTATTCATAAGTCATTTGTGATGTGTTATAATCATTCTCACCTCAAACCAATACAAAATGTGACCGATATGAATCAAAGTGCATGTTTTCAGTTTAAAATTACATTTTAATAAAAAAGAAAAGTGACATACTCAAAACCAAAAAACACATTTGGATTTTCTCGATACTTTAGGAAAATAATACATATGTCATTTTTTACATGTAAGAATCAACCGAACCTCAATCCAACACACGGTGTGACCGATATGACTCAGAGTTTTTATTTTTAGTTTAAAATGATATTTTAGTAAAAAAGACAAGAGACATACTCAAAAATAAAAAAATTTATTTTTTAATACTTTAGAAAAATTATCCATAAGTTATTTGAAACATATAGGAATCAACAACACCTCAATTCGATACACAGTGTGCCTAGATGACTCAAAGTGTCCGTTATCAGTTTAAAATTAATATTATAGTTCAAAACATGTGTCACTAACTAAAAACTGAGCAAACATGCTTAGATTATTTTCATAATTTAGGAAAATGTTTTATAAGTCATTTGTGACATTTAAGAATCAATATCACTTCAAACTGATACATTATGTGATCGATATGACTGAAAGCATGTTTTTAGTTTAAAATGACATTTTAGTAAAAAACATAATTGACATACTCAAAACCGATAAAACTCAGTGGAATCATTTTGATACTTTAAGAAAATTACTAATAAGTGATTTTTGACATGTAAAAATCATTCACACATCAAAATGATAGATGATGTGATCGATATTACTCAAATTGTGTGGTTTTAATGAAAAAATGGAATTTTAGTTGAAAATGCATGCCACATACTCAAAATTGAGAAAAAGATAATGATTGTTTTAATACTTTAGTAAAATTATCCATAAGTCATTTGTGACATGTAGGAATCAGTTAAAAATTAATCTGATACATAGTGTTCTAAGTATAACTCAAAGTGTCTGTTATTAGTTTAAAATTGACAATTTAGTTTAAAACACGTGTCACTCACTAAAAACTGAGAAAACACACTCAAATTATATTGATAATTTAGGAAAATGATTCATAATTCACTTATGATGTGTAGGAATTAGTCTCACATTAAACTAACACATGATGTATATGGTATGACTAATAGTGCATATTTTTAGTTTGAAATAACATTTTAGTAAAAAATATAAGTGATATACATAAAACTATGATTGTTTTGATAATTTTTTAAAATGATCCATAATTCATTTATGACATATAAGAATCATCCAAACCTCAATCTGATGCATAGTATAACCAATATGACTCAAAGATTATGATTTTAGTTTAAAATTACATTTTAGTAAAAAAGAAAAGTGACAAACTCAAAACTAATAAAACACATTATAATTGTTTTTATACTTTAAGAAAACAATCCATAAGACATTTTTGACATGTAGGAATTAGTCTCACCTCAATACGATACATGGTGTGCTCGGTATTACTCAAAGTGTTTATTATCAATTTAAAATTGAAATTTTAGTTCAAAACATGTTTCACTCATTGAAAACTGAGAAAAACCACTCATATTGTCTTGATAATTTCGGAAAATGATTCATAAGTCATTTTTGACATGTAGGAACTAGTCTTAAATTAATCTAACACATGATGTACTAGTATGAATCAAATTTCATTTTCAGTTTAAAATTAAATTTTAGTAAAAAACACAAGTGACATACTTAAACACAAAAAATCCAATAAAATTATTTTCATACTTTAGTAAAATGACTAATAATTAATTTTTGATGTGTAAAAATTAGCCATAACTCAATTTAATGAACAATGTGACTGGTATTACTTAAATTTTGTGGTTTTAATGTATTTTTGATATTTTAGTTGAAAACACACATCACATACCCAAAACTTAGAAAATGCATTCTGATTGTTTTGATACTTTAATAAATTGATCCATAAGTCACTTTTTATGTGTAGAAATCATACAAACTTCAATTTGATACATGGTGTGCCTCATATGACTCAAAGTGTCCATCATCAGTTTGAAATTGACAATTTAGTTAAAAACACACGTCACTCACTAAAAACTGAGAAAACATGCTCTGATTATCTTGATAATTTATGAAAATGATGCATAATTTATTTTTGACATTTAGGAATTAAAATCACATAAAAATGACACATGATGTGACTGGATGACTCAAAGTTCATCTTTTTAGTTTTAGATGATATTTTAGTAAAAACGAAAATTGACATACTCAAAATTATGTAAACACATTAAGATTGTTTTTAAAAATTAATAGAATGATCCATAAGTATTTTTTGATGTATAGGAATAAACATCACCTCTATTCGATGCATGATTTGACTGGTATGACTAGAAGTTTATGTTTTTAGTTTAAAATGACATTTTAATAAAAATAACAAGTGACATACTCAACACTAATAAAACACATTTGGATTTTTTTGATACTTAGGAAAATGATCTGTAATAAATTTTTGATGTTTAGGAATTATCCATAGCTCAATCTGACACACAATGTACCCAGTATGACTCAATGTGTCTATTTTCATTTTAAAATTGACATTTTAGTTCAGAATGTGTGTCACTCACTGAAAATTGAGAAAACCCACTCTAATTGTATTGATAATTAATTAAAATGATTCATAAGTAATTTGTTATGTGTAGGAATCATTATCATGTCAAACTAATAGAATATGTGATCGGTATGACTCAAAGTGTGTGTTTTCAATTTAAAATGACATTTTAGCAAAAAACAAAAGTGACATACTCAAAACTGAGAAAATGCATTTTGATTGCTTTAATACTCTATTAAAATGACTAATAAGTCATTTGTGACATGTAGGAATCATCTGAACCTCAACTTAATGCATGGTGTGATAGGTATTTCTGAAATTGTGTGGTTTTAATGTAAAATTGACATTTTAGTTAAAAACACACACCACATTCTCCAAACAAATAAAACATATTTTGATCATTTTTTTATACTTTTTTTTAAAATCATCCATAAGTTATTTTTGATGTGTAGGAATTATCCACACCTCAATCCAATACACGATGTTCCTAGTATGACTCAATGTGTCATTTATCAGTTTAAAATTGATAATTTAGTTAAAAAGTTATCTCAATCACTAAAAAAAAGAAAATGTTCTCATATTGTCTTGATAATTTAAGAAGATCCAAAATTCATTTTTTGGATATAAAAACTGACCCCACATCAATCCAACACTCTATGTGGCCTGGTATGACTCAAATTATATGTTTTTTTGTTTAAAATAGACACTTTGTGTTTAATTTATTTCTTTATAGTATTACTAACATAAAAATTGTTTTCTTATACAGGTGAATTATTTTTCTCGATATGGGGTGGTTTGTTCCTCAATTGAATGACCGGGGGTTAGGGGACAATGAAAAAGGAACACTGATGTTTTTGAATGTCTATGATAATTTTTACTAACTCAATTAATTATACAAAAAAATGTTCAAAATGTTTATAATATAGTGTTTTTTCTTGTATTTGTGTTATAAATTTTATTTCAATTAAATTCTATATTTTCAAACTTGTATTCTCTGTTTTTTCTATTATAGTGCACTTAAATTTAACACTACACTAAAAAAGTGTACCCCTTTATTAATGCTAGTAATAACGATAATAAATGGACCTTTTATTAATGCTTTTATTATCACCAATAAATGATCCATTTATCAGCGCTTTTAATAGTATTGATAAAGGTATCATTTATCATTATTATAAAAAATAATGATAAATGAAATGATTTATCAACAATAAAAAATATGTGATAAAGGATCCCTTTATCATTTATTTTTTAGCACTCATAAAGTGGGACTTTATTAGTACTTTTCTTACACTGATAAAAGCCTAGATATTTTAATCATGCTCCAGTAATCAGTGTTTGTTTTTGTATTGACAATGGAATATTTTAGCACTATTAAAGGCCGTATTTATAATAATTAATACAATTATTCCCCTTATATTATCCCTATATATCAATCACAAAACACATCCTCGTATCATAGGGAAAATAAAACATAAGAAATTGGTTAGATCTGATGGTTATTAAGGGTAAGAATATAGAAGAAGCTATCATAAATAAATAAGAAACAATCAATATGGAAAGGTATATGACTAAAACACATTATATTTAATCAATAATTTGAGAATAATATGATAGGAAGAAAATATTATCCAATAATGCAATATAAATAATCCCATGAGCTTAAGACTTAACCATTGATATTCTAACTAATTGATTAATCACATGGAATATAAATAACTGAAATCATAACGATGGCATGCGTAATTATATACATCTTAAAAACACCTTCAAGACCTCATACCAAGACTTCATACCATCAAGGCCCCATGAAAAGATATCTTATATAAATGTGTAAGGCCTCAACCAAATAACCAAGCTAATTTGTCTCATGAGACATACTGATGCATTAATGGGGTATATAATTCTGGGCCCCACCTATCAATTAATAAGTTCAATGAATTCCTCGTATTTAAGGGAAAAAAAATAATCAATATTAACATTTATATTAAAAAACTATCATATTAAATGTTAATACTTACCCCAATCAATAAACATAATCATAAACCATCCAGATTAATATAGTGAATGGTAATAAAATTTACATCCCTTGTCAAACTGATCATAAAACATCTGAATAAACAATAAGGATAATTTCAATAAAATATATCCCCATTGGATCATAATTACCATAAATGTTTTATGACATTTATGAATATAAATACCATAAAAATATCATTAATTTTTTTTTGAATAAAGTATCCTTTTCACTTTGAAAATAACTTTGTTAAGAAAAATTTTCACAAAACATTTTGAAAATAAATTTATTTGAAAATAATATTTTAAATAGTTTAAAATAATCTTTAAAATATAGCATTGTTTTGATGGTATAAAATTCCATTAATATTGTACATGTTAAAACAAATATTCTTTTCACATTTTCAATAAAAGCTAAACATGCATTGTTGTTGAAAATGACACGATGATTAATTTAATTTTTTTTTGAAAAGTTAAAATAGGTAAAAATTTATTTAATAAATAATTTTATAAAGTTTATAAACATTTTTGAAAACATTTTTAGAAAACATTCATTTTTATGAAAAATGTTTTCTGATCGAAGAGAGAAATAAAGATGGATTTTCTTAAAAACATTTTCTCAATAATTTGAAGTATAAAAGAGTTAAAAATGATACTATTAATTGAAAAAGTTCATCAATTATAATATGTTAAGAAAATAGATTAATTTTAATATATAAATATCAAATAATTCCCCAAATGAGATTTAAACATAAATAATCTCGAATAATGATGTGATTGGAAGATAAAGCCTTACAACTTTGTTAACTTTTAAATTGTAAGAGACATAAATTAAATGACATAAAATGAAAACTTAAATCACATTAATATAAATATATTCATTATAAAAAATATAAAATGTGAATTATATACACCACATAGAGGAAATAAGTGGTGAATATGGAATATGTCTCATAGAAGTAAAAGTGATACAAGAAACCCATACCTCAAGTACGATTTCCTTTTTACATGTCCGTACATTATATATATTGGTTTTAAGAATGTTATTAATTTATAATAGAACCATAATAATATTCATAATATCATATACGATCCTATTATAACACTTTACCACCTTTTTGTTAATAATATTTCATTATTTTCATTCTTTTAGGTGTTAGTTGCTTTGTTTTCTCATGTGTATTTTTAATGAAATTTTCAGTTCTTATGCATAGGATATATATATAAATATATATAAATATCATATAAATAATTATAATAACTTTATAAATATATTATTTACTCAGTAGATACATTTTTAAAACCAATTATGAAAGTTGTACATGGAAAATGAACCACATAGGTTTGTGGAGACGGTAGGCCGTACACGCACTCGAGTAATGATATCATTCCCTTAATGAGTGAAAGGGTAAGGAAATGGATGATATATTAAATTTAAATAATCAATATCATATCATATATATAACATATAAAAATTAATTTTATCCTTATTACATTCCATGTAAAGTGTAAGTGAAAAACAAATCACATCGCTTCGTGAGGTGGTAGTCCGCTGTACACATGAGTGACACTATCATATTTGAAATGGAATGGATCTTAAAATGGAATGTGTGATATTAAAATTAATTAAGAATAATAATATCATAAATATAATATACATGTGGTAAATCCATAATTATATGCTTCATTGAAAGGTGGTGATGGAAAACAAACTAAATCGGTTTGTGAGGAGGTAGTCCGCTATACACACGATCGTTGATTTCGTTTCCCATTTGATGGAAGTGGAGATGGATAAATATTATTCCATGAACATATTAAAATATAAGTGTATGGGATATTTTTTTATTATATTTGAAGTGTTAATACAAAATTTAAAGTTGAAAAATAATAAATAAAATGAAATAAATCTGTTAAAAAAATTTACCTTCTCTAAGAGAAACCTTCATTAGATCTCCTTTTAAGGACCCTAGGGTTGATATTTTGGGAAGAACCAAAGCCCTAAAATGTGTCTAAGGATTTTTGGGATATAATTTTTCAGTTTTTGGTAGATCCATAGGTTTTTATATGTATTAATAAGTGAGGGGATGTTGTTCCCTTTTATAAGTGGGGAAAGGAGACCTTCTTGGAAATTACTTGAAAATTTCCCAAAAGAATCCAAAATGATAAATTAATTCACATGAAAAAGCTTCCAAATGAAACTAAATTATAAAATTTTAATAATAAGGTGAAAATATGGACATAAAATAATATTTTGATAAGTTTTTAGGTTATTTTAAAACTCTTATTCTTAGTTTTTCCCCTAGTAATCTCATTTTTACCTTATCTGCGGTAATTAATTTTTACTGTTATCACTTTCATTATGGTAAAAATCTAAGTTGAAATTATTAAATAATATAAATTATTCCTATTAAAAATATGTAATAAATTTCTGTAAAATCCATTCATATAAGTGGAAATATTTTATTTAAAATTAATCATGTATACGTGATGAGATAACGGGTTTTCAAATAGAAAATGTTCAAAAGTTTACAAAGTTTTTATATCATATGAAAATGATTCCAATGAATTAAATGGGATTAATATATATATATATATAAACTAATTTTAATTTAAATCCAATTTAAATATAATTTAACTTTATAAATTATTTAAATGAAAAGGCAGTGTATAATTAAAATTCAGTATTTTTCACTATTCATAAAAAAATTAGTATTTTCATAAAATTATCAAAAATTAACCAAAGATAATTTTCAAAATTATATTTCAAAAATTATGTTTATTTTTTAAAATAACCATTCTAAAATTGATAAAAATAAATTTTAAATTATTTGTGCAAAGCGTGACTATGCCGCCTTTTAGAAAAATACAGTTTTTCAGAATTTTGTTTTTCTTTCAAATAATTATTATTTTATTTCTAATAAATAGATAACCATTTAATTTATTTTATACATGTGAATAACATATAATTTTTAAAACTTATTTATTACTATTAAAACCCACCAATTTAATGGCTTGGTTATAATGATCATGTTTAAATAATAATATTTAAATAGATTATCATGTTTCATTTAAACTTAGTGTTGCATGAATCAAAAGATATCAAAGAGATTGAATTTATTTAAAAATAAGTGCATATTAAAGTCTCAAGATGTTATTTTCTCTTTTAATCTTAGTGTTATGTGTGATACATTCTATCAAACATGATGTTCATATTTTAAAAATCTCAAGGTGTTATATTCTCCCCCCTTAAATAAATTAAGTCCTCAAAATTTAATCTTGATCAAGATAATTAAGGGTTTGGCATTTGAAAATAACTTCTTTAAAAAAACACACCATAAAAAGGTTTAATAAATAATCCTATTAATAATATATAAATTTAAGTATAAAGGTCATATGGAATAACACATAACTAGGTTTCTAAGTAGGAGAACATTGATGTGAAATGAAAACATGGACATGAAATAGAATTATAATGTCCAAGGATCAATAGAGAGTGATAGAGATCACTGATCAAAAGAAGTTGGGTGATCCAGGGAAGGTTAACGACCAAAAAACCATAAATCTATGATGAGTTAAGGGACCATTTGATTCATCACATATGAAGGCAATAAGATGAATTTTTTTTCAAGATCCTTTTCCTAAAGTTTAGGGATTATTTAATGATCTAGACTAAAAACTTAATGAAATATAATTACTTGATATATTTTTATTTTACAAGAACAAATTCATATTTTTATTGTTCTTTGATTATTTTACACTTCATCTCTTACTAAAGTAAATTAATATCCAAGATGATTTTGTATTCCCGAAGCACTAAAATTAACTTTTAATGGATCATAAGATCCCTAGAAGAGTGAAAAGTACTTCTGTATATATTAATATATAAAACTAAAAAGTAACACCTACTATTTTACTCAATCCATTTCATAATTATTTAACCATAAAGTTGTTTAACTAAAAACAATTTTTGATACAGAGAAACATCACACAGTCTAATGATAGTTACTTCATCCTTATTTCCCTTCAGTTGTGGGTTCATGCTTCACGAATTTTCCAGATGTAATGGGTTTTCACCCAATATGCAAGTTGTCCTTTTTAAAAAACTATATTAATATAATTCCTATAATGTTCCCAAATTATAACAACCCATAATTACCTCAATATCAAAGATTAGATAAACCTTAAATGTCACCGATGCCTTCATAAAATCATCTTTATCTTTATTATCTCAACATAGGGAACATATTATGGGCTATCCTCCCTTAATCACATGTTTTCCAAGAAGTTAAAATTTCCATTGAATCAATTTTCTTGGACATCAGTTTCATTTAACATATGATCTCAAATCCTTAATGAAATAGTACTATAGTCTAATACTTATACATTTCATAATTATTATAGTGATAATGTCATCAATAAAATATTTTTTCAACATATTTAGTAGATCAAAATTCATAATAACATTAATCATTCCATTTTATAAGTATCAATAACATAAGATTGACCATGACCCTTTAGATTATTCTGAGGTATATTTCCATGATTATTGGGGAATTGGTTGGAATTTTTCCCAATATCCCTATAGTTAAAGCACTATAATTTGAGGGATTATACCTTACCCTTGGGTTCATGATAATGATGTAATTTTTATCTACACTTTAAGAAACCTCATTTTCTTTTAGGAATTTACAAAGGTGATTCTTTCCACAAGTATCACATGTGAGAAAATCCTTATTTCCATACTTCCCTTTATCCTTTTTTTCTCTTCCATAATATTATTCTCTTTATTCTCTTAGAATACATAATACTTGGATAATTATTTATCTATCTTTATATCACATGATACTATGTCCTTGTATGATGAAAAAGTTTGGGAGACATTTTCTCTTCAATGGATTATCTTAAGACCATCAAATAAATGGTCAATATTTCTCTTTGGATTATGTATGTTGTCTATATAATACATTACTATACTTATAAAATTGTATTCATAAACATTTTTCTATTCTTTCTATCATAGACTCAAGAATTGTCTTTCTATATATACTCATTTCTCACAAGGAAAATATATTTCCAAAAAGAGTACCTTGAAATCCTTCCATTCCATGTTTTCTATTTCTTATTCATCCCTACTATTTTGAATCAATGACTACTATTGATCCAAATATTTTGAGATATGATAAAATAAAATGGAAACTTTCTCCCTTTCACTAATTACTTGAGTGAGAAATATCTTCTATAAGGAACTTATCCATTCCTTAACAAAAAATAAATTTGTAGTCCCATTGAATGATGAAGGTTAGTGATGCATGAAGTAGTATGTAATTGTTAAAATGCATTGTGGATTAGTAGGATTCTCCATAAGGGAACGATTTTTTACTCATAACCTAAGTGAGCTACCCTAATATGGTTATAATTTTATCATTTCCAACTACATCTCCCGCTCCAGCTTCATTATATTTCCCAGGAAGGAAATCCATACATAGAGTAAATTAATTGATACAATTCCCATTAAATATAATATACACCATTTCTAAAAAATTTAATATACTAAATTAGATCGTAAAATTATGAAACATAATGTATAATCCCAAAAATAGTGACAAAATTTAAAAAAATTGAAAAATTTAAACATAGATAATCTCATTATCATAAAAATAGTTTCTTTGGGGTTATCCTTATTTTCAACTCCATTATAATGGTTTGTAAAGAAAATGTGATTTATCCTTGGAATAAACCCTAGGAGTGTCAAACCAGGTGCATAGTGAGACCCATTTTCATGCACCAGGTGATGACCAGGTCAAGCCCAATGTTCCCTTTTCAAAGTTATTACCCCTAGGTACATATATCTAGAACCAAATCTAGTTGTAATATCTATTAAATAATGTATTTATAAGAAAAATAACATAATATATTCCTTAAAAAAACATTAAGATGTTATTATCTACATATCCTTAAATTATATCAAAGGTTTATGTCCCCTAATCCATGTTTTCCTAAATCTAGTTCTTAAGGTTTGTAATAAACTTCATTTGATACCAAATGTAGTGACCCCAAACCTAATATACTGGAGATGATGTATGCTTTATTACATTGGAATAAGATATAAGGAATCACATCCTAAAGGACCAAATAGTTTAGTAGTTCTATTACACTAGATACATACTTGAAATTCGCATTACATTTTAAAACATAAAATAAACAAAACATTTCATTGAAAATTACATTATTCCCCTTAGAGTATCCTTGTATATCAATCACAAAACACTTCCTCGTATACTAGGGAAAATAAAATGTAAGAAATAGGAGAGATCAGATACTGAGTAAGGGTAAGCATACAATAGAAGATATCATGAACAAATAAGGCATAATAAATATGATAAGGTAAATAACTGAAACACATGTCATTCAATCAATAAATAGAGATTAATATAGAAGTAATAAAAGATGATAAAATAATTCCATATAAATAATCACATGAGATTGAGACTTATCCATGGATATTCTAACTAATTGAATAATCACATGGAATATAAATAACTAAAATAATAATGATGGAATTCATAGTATCAAACATCTTAAACATACCCTAAAGGCTCATGCTAAGACTTATTACCATCAAGTCCTCATTCCAAGATATCTTACATAAATGTGTAATGACTCAAACTAAATATCTAAGCTAATTTGTCTCATGATACCTACAAATGTATTGAAGGGATATTAAATTTTTATCCCCACCCATCACTTAATAAGTCTATTATAAGGACCCAACCTTAAACATTATTTATTATTGAATTAAATGAATAATTCACATTGAGGATATTTTCAGGTTTAGATTTTTAGAGAATTAGGACATAACTATTACATCTCAAAGGTTACAAAGTAGACACATCTACTCAGATTCCATTTTTTTCACAAAAATAAAAACTCTTGAACAAAATAGTCATGTCTAGTTCCTTGTTTTAGACATCCTGACATTTCCTTGATCCCATCCTTGACCATATTCAACTTTATGTCCTCTGAAAAACATTTCAAAAATACTTGGGATGAGCATAAAAAGCTTAGTAAGGGTTATAACAAAACGGAAAGAAAACATTAGTCCATGTATATATAAGAATCAATGAAATCATAATTTACTCATAAAGCATAAGCAATTTAACATACCTCATGAAATCATAAGATTTACGAATAACTCATAGAAATCATAAGACATAAAGGTAACTTGAGGAATTCATAACATTATTACATAGAGAGTAACCCTCATGGTTATGTTTGGAATACCCATCAAAGTATATTCCCTAAATCTCTTCAGATAAACCTTAGCGTTTAACCCATTTGCGTTACACAATGCATTGGAGAGCTATATCGGGCTCACCCGCCCTTAGTTTATCACGGAACCACCCGTCTTCATAAACAATGACCAAGAACCATAACATAATCATATAAACTAACGTAAGCACCAAGGAAAAATAACATTCCCACATTGCAATAACAATACAACATTTTAAGATATTGAAATAATGAATCCATTCTAAAAACCATTTTCAAAACAATTTAAAACATTAAATAAAGAGATTTTTGAATCAAAGTGTCCCATACCACTTTGAAGATTTTAACATTTTAAACCATTAATATCAATATAAATAAATCCTTAAAACCATATTGAAAACATGGATATTAATGATAAATATTTATAAGAATAAATCATTAAAACATTTAAAACGATATTTTAGTTAAAGAGTTTTTAACAAAATGAGAGACACTTGAAAACAAATAATTGAGGAATAACATTTATTCAGAACTTTATAATATCATGAGAATAAAAGGATTAATGATATAATATTTAAAAGGATAGTATATACACCATATAAGAGTGAATTGGTGCATAACAACAATGAAGTCTCAATAGAAATGAAAAATGAGATAAAATCCCTTATAAAGAAGGTATCCTTAAATTAAGGATAAATCAATCTCATAATTATGTGTGACAACTATAAATACACCAAATATAAGTGGATATTAAGTGTAAAACAATCAGAGGTCATTCAAACATATTCATAGGATGAAATAATCAATAACTACAAGTTGAACCCAAATAAATCGAAATTGGGTTAAGAAGTTCCCTTGTAAAATTTCGACAGCCTAACGACGTCACTTTAAAATTAAGAAAATGAGTTGATGAGACAAAAAGGGTATATCATCACTTGGAAATAAATTTTACATCCATAAGGATATATAATAACATATTCCTACATAATAATATGTAAATTAAAAGACATAACAAAAGAAGTCTTTTAAAAAGAGGAGGGTGAAAGGTCCCCTTACTGATTTGGGTAACTTTCGAAACGTAAACCCCATGGAAGAAGAACAATACAACATTGATGTAAATACTCATAAACTAAAGTATATTACACAAAGAGTATAATAATGGGCAGTACATATACCACTAAATGTAAATGGTGGCAAATGTAGCGTAAATCTCACGGAAATAAAAGTGAGATGAAAAATCCCTTACGAAAACTCGGCAGCCTAACGGTGCCACTTAAAACTTCAAAAAAATGGATTGATGAGATCAAATAGGGTCTCTCATCATATTAAAATAAAATTTACAGCAATAGGAATATAAAATAACATCCCCCAACATAACAAAGAGGAGCTTAAAAGAAGTGACATAAAGGAGAGTACTTAAAAAGAAAGAGAGAGGTTGGATCTCTTACGAAAATTCGGCAGCCTAACGACGCCACTCAAAACTTCTAAAATGGATTTATGAGAGAAAATAGGGTCTCTCATCATATGAACATAAAAAGGTACAGTAATATTAATATAAAATAACATCCCAATCATAAGAAATATGATCTTAAAAGGAATGACATAAAAGAGTGTACTTAAAAAGAAAGAGAGGGGTAGGATCACTTACCTCAAGTCCGACTTGTCTTGTTCGTTTCATTATATTCCTAAATAATAAACTTTGGTCAATTTATAATTTCTTGAGGACCTCCTTTAAATATTATTATTTATTTTATATCACATATTATAATGTTATAATAATTGTTTAATAATGTTAGTTCATATCAGACGTTTTTGCCGATGTTTGGTACATGAGTAAAAAAATGAACTTGTTTGAAAATGATTTCCCATGTAGTTATAATTAAATAATTTCCAGAATATTATTAATGATTAAAATATCATATATATCCATTAAATATTCATTTTATACTATTACATAACATTTAGAGACAAAAAATGAAAAGCACCGTTCATGGAGACGGTAGGCCGTACGTACGCATGAACGCTACTTTCATTTTTTTGTCATATTAATGGAATTAAAAATAAATGATATGTATATATATATTATAATTACAGTATAATATATATGTTATATCGGTCACATATGTTCATTAATTTAATTATTTATACATTCCATGTATTGCATGAATGAGTCACATCACTTGAGGGGGCGGTAGTCCACACTTCCTCATATGAAATTATCGCATTTGCACAACATGAAAAGAATAAAGGTATGTTTTAAATATAAAATAAAGAAGCATATATTAAAAATAAATACCATATATATCATATATAAAATACAGTGACATCATAATTTCCACCTTTAAAGGTGTTAAAATAATATTGAACAATCATCGTTTCGTGAGACAGAAAACCACCAACCACAGAAACAATATGTTCTTTAAACATTAGATGAAGGTGTGTGTAGGTGTAGCTCTAATAATTCTCATAAAAACATCCTAGTATATTTAAGATACTGTTTTTGTTACAAAAGAAAGTAATAAAAAGAGTTTAGGGGGTTGGAGAAGCAAAATAAAACATAAGAACACAAGAGAAGACACTACCTTTAAATCGGGTAACTCTTTTTTATTTGAGCTCAAAGGCTTCCTTGGAAAGACTTGTACCCAAATTGAGGCTTCTAAGAGTAATATAGGGATGTGTAGAGACAAAATGGGCAGGGGTTGGCCTAGCCAAAGGCTTGAGAGGTGTGGGTAAGGTGGTAGAGGTGGGGGCCTTTTATAAGAGGAGAGGAGTGGCACTCTTGGAAAGTCTTGAAAAGTAACATTATTATAAAATGGTTTTATAATTTTAAAGGTCCCACAATTATATATTTCTAGGATAAGGTGATAATAGTTCGAAATACACACATCCAATAGGTTTTTTACAAGTGTAGGTCTTATATTTTACATTATCTTTTCATTTTATTTAAATCGTTAAATAATGAGGTAATCACTGCATCATCATTGTGTCATAAATAATTTAATTTATTTAATGTCTAAAAATTATAAAAAAAATATCATGATGTTGGAAATATTTTTATATTTCTAATGAATATTTATAGTAAAAAATATGACTTGTATAAACCCATGTAAATATTTTTTTAGTAAAACAACACATGTTTGTGACATTTTAATTTTAACTTTAAATAAAAAGTTATTAATGTCATTTTCCTACCAAAGTGGCCCCATGGGGTCCCCAAGTTGACCCATGGATTTTATTGGTCGTCCATGACTCATCCAATAAGGGTAGGAATTGCGTCAAGGTCATTTAATATTATTATAACATTATCTTTACTTTAAATTACACTAAATACCTTTAATCGCGATTAATAAAACTTAAAAGTTACTATTCACCAAAAAATTATTTTAATCCTATTGAACCAAATTTTAAATCCTAATGAAAACCATGTATGTAGGATTTTGGAAATTCAAATCACAGAAGTGGTAAAGTTTCATTTAAACGAAAAATCAGTTTTTAAACTACCACTTAGTGGTTTCACTATTCATCAAAAATTGAAGTTTTTCAGGAAAATACCAAAAATTTACCCTAAGATATATTTGATATTCTGAATTCAAAAATTATTTCTATTTTAAAAAATTCAAAACATATAAGTTAAATTAATTAATTTAATAATTTATTCCCGCTTTCAGAACAAATAGCGTGTTTTTATGAAATAATATATATCAAAAGATTGACACTAGTTTAAGTCCAATTTCAAGATGAAATTAATTTCAATGACCCCCATTGGATTAAATGGTAAAAATATATTCTAATTTAACTTTAAAACCAATTCAAAATATGATCTAATCATATAAATAAATTATATTAAAAAGAGGTTTTGAATAAAAACACAACATTTTTCAATTATTCATTAAAAATGAACTTTATCGTAAAAATACCAAAAAATTTACACAAAGTAAATTTTGATGTCCTGATTTTAAAGAATAATTTTATTTTGTCAAATATAACACATAAAATTTTCAAAATGTGGATTTAAAATATGTTCTCCATCAAAAGGCGGTTAATCGATCTTTTAAAGAATATTAGAATGTTTACGCTTAAAATTGGATTCATTCGCATTTTTAATCCTCTAACATTTATTGTAAAAAGTAAAAATATTTGAAAAACATATATAATAATTTTTTAGTTAGTTATATTCATTCTCGTCATTAAAACGGCTAGGTGTTAACTACTATTTAAAATAAAATTATTTTATTATTAGAGTGCAACGTAAGATTTCAGAGGAACTCGTTGTTGTGTATTGGGTAAGCCATCGAGCATAGAGTTCCCTTTAAATTAATATTAACATTTTATTCACAAATAGGGATAAATATAAAAATTTCATATTCTTTATTTACCTGGGGTGTTACATCCTTCCCCCCTTTTGGGAATTGCGTCCTCACAATTTTAAAATTGGGCTCGGAAACATCATTGAAAGTCCCACATTGGAACAAGAGTCGGTAAAACAATCACTTTAAAAGAAAGAAAGAGAAGTACAGAGGTCACCCGAGTTAACCCATACTAGGATTTCATGTATGAAAACATTGATATGGAAGAAAAGGAAAAGGGTCATGTTCTGAAGGAGAGTAATAGAAAACATGTTTAGGAGAAAGTTAACCACAAGAAAATCACAAAATTGTGGTGGCTTAAACAGTATTAGATTCCCCAGTAGGAAAATTTAATAGAAGTTTTTTTGTTTTAAGTTACTTTTCATTGAGGAATTTATTTTTGATCTTAAGGAAACATACTTACTTGTCATGTTGACTTTCAACTTTTACTAGATTTCTTACACAAACTCGTACTTTCCCCAAATGATGAGTATTTAGGAAGACTTGTTCACATTAAGAGTACTATAATCAACTTCTAGAGAATCACCTAATCCACAAAAGAGAACTATATATTTCCCATGTCTTTAGATCTCAACCAAAACCAAACCAAAAAGTTTAGTACGAGATCAGATAATACCCAAAAAGGATATTTTTTTTACAAAAAGAAAAACTACTCCTAATCTCCAAAATTTGTCAAAAAAAACCCAAAGTTCAACAAAGACCATTCAATAAACATCTATCCATAAAATTATTCACAGTAAAACCAACTAATATTGAAACCCAAATATTTGAAGGATTTAATCACATAGTCTCCCAAGGTACAAATTAACATTTATCTCCAAATAACATTAGTTTCTATTAAAGTCTCATACTGAAAAGTAATTAACCTAATCACATATCCTTCATGATAGGTTAATAATTTCCATAGATAACCCAAAATAAACTTACTCTTGATTCATAAAATCATCCAACTAAAAAATATTAATTAGTCAAACTAACCAGGGACTTCACATAGTCCAGTGGTAGGCGATAAATACCAGTCGCTCTTTGGTTGTGGGTTCGATTCCCGCAGCTTTGTCCGACATGACGGGTTGTCACACGGTCTGCGTGTTGTCCTTTTTCCAAAACTATATAATTCTTAAAACATTCCCCAAAATGAGATAAAATCTTCAAAAATAACCATAACATAAATTAACCTCAATTTTATCTCATGTCGTTCATATTCCATCATAAGGTATAGTAACCCATAATTACCTCAAAAGTAAGGATCATATAAACCCTAATGGTTACCTTTATAATTATTACCTAAACTTCCATGTCGAGTTGGTTCTTTCATACATGATGTTTTAGAGAACTCACCAAGGTTCAAGTGGTTGATCATGACACCTGATATTTGGTTTATAATAACCACGATATTTCTCATTGAATCCCCCATTTCATCCAGTCTCTTAATCAGAGAACCACCACAGTTTCCTTCAAACCCATTGTCACTTTGGTGCCTGCTAGATCCATCCATTTACTAAAACCAGAAATGTCAGTGTGAGTATATCAACAAAATCATTATGTACTAAAGAGGAATATAAACACTAAGATATACTTATCCAAGTTATATAAAACTCATTCCAACCTTCAAAAATAACAATGACTCTATCTAATATAATAACCATTGTGGTTATACACAAATTGTCATTAAAACTCTAACCTCTAAAGTTATCTAAACCATCCTATGATACCAACTATAAGGACCCAGCCTTAAACATTACTTATTATTAAATTGAATGAATAATTCACATTGAGGATCTTTTTAGGTTTAGATTTTTAGATAATTAGGACATAACTATTACATATCAAAGGTTAAAAAGTAGACACATCTACTCAGATTCCATTTTTTTCACAAAAATAAAAACACTTGAACAAAAGAGTCATGTATAGTTCCTTGTTTTAGACAGCCTGACATTTCCTTGATCCCATTCTTGACCCGATTCAACTTTATGTCCTATGAAAAAAATTTCAAAAAAACTTGGTATGAGCATAAAAAGATCAGTAAGGGTTATAACAAAATGGAAAGAAAACATTAGTCCATGTATACATAAGAATCAATGAAATAATACTTTACTCATAAAGAATAGGCAATTTAACATACCTCATGAAATCATAAGATTTATGAATAACTCATAGAAATCATAAGACATAAAGGTAACTTGAGTCATTAATAACATTCTTACATAGGGAGTAACCCTCATGGTTACGTTTGGAATACCTATCACAGTATATTACCTAAATCTTTTCAGAGAAACCTTAGCATTTAACCCCTTTACGTTACCCAATGCATTGGAGAGCTATATCGGGCTCACCTGCCCTTAGTTTATCACGGAACCACCCGTCTTCATAAACAATGACCAAGAACCATAACATAATCATATCACCTAACTTAAGCACCAAGGAAAGATAACATTCCCACATTGAAATAACAATACAACATTTTAAGATATTGAAATAATGAATCCATTCTAAAAACCATTTTCAAAACCATTTAAAACATTAAATAAAGAGATTTTTGAATCAAATAGTCCCATACCACTTTGAAGCTTTTAAAATTTAAAACCATTAATATCAATATAAATAAATACTTAAAACCATATTGAAAACATGGATATTAATGAGAAATATTTATAAGAATAAATCATTAAAACATTTAATATGATATTTTAGTTAAAGGGTTTTTAACAAAATGAGAGACACTTGAAAACAAATAATTGAGGAATAACATTTATTTAGAACTTTATAATATCATGAGAATAAAAGGATTCATGATATAATATTTCAAAGGACAGTATATACACCATATAAGAGTGAATTGGTGCATAACAACAATGAAGTCTCAATAGAAATGCAAAATGAGATAAAATCCCTTATAAAGAAGGTATCCTTAAATTAAGAATAAATCAATCTCATAATTATGTGTGACAAATATAAATACACCTAATATAAGTGGATATTAATTTTAAAACAATCAGAGGTAATTAACACATATTCATAGGATGAAATAATCAATAACTACAAGTTGAACCCAAAGAAATCTAAATTGGGTTAAGAAGTTCCCTTGTAAAATTTCGACAGCCTAACAACGTCACTTTAAAATTCAGAAAATGAGTTGATGAGACAAAAAGGGTATCTAATCACTTGGAAATAAATTTTACATCCAGAAGGATATATAAGAACATATCCCTACATAATAATATGTAAATTAAAAGAGATAACAAAATAAGTCTTTTAAAAAGAGGAGGGTGAAAGGTTCCCTTACCGATTTGGGTAACTTTCGAAACGTAAACCCCATGGAAGAAGGACAATACAACATTGATGTAAATAATCATAAACGAAATTATATTACACAAAGATTAGAATAATGGGCAGTACATATACCACTCAAAGTAAATGGTGGCAAATGTAGCGTAAATCTCACGGAAATAAAAGTGAGATGAAAAATCCCTTACGAAAACTCAACAGCCTAACGATGCCACTTAAACCTTCCAAAAATGGATTGATGAGATCAAATAGGGTCTCTCATCATATTAAAATAAAATTTACAGCAATAGGAATATAAAATAAAATCCCCCAACATAACAAAGAGGAGCTTAAAAGAAGTGACATAAAGGAGAGTACTTAAAAAGAAAGAGAGAGGTTGGATCTCTTACGAAAATTCGGCAGCCTAACGGCACCACTCAAAACTTCTAAAATGGATTGATGAGGGAAAATAGGGTCTCTCATCATATGAACATAAAAAAGTACAGTAATATTAATATAAAATAACATCCCAATCATAATAAATATTATCTTAAAAGGAATGACATAAAAGAGTGTACTTAAAAAGAAAGAGAGGGTTAGGATCACTTACCTTAAGTCCGACTTGTCTTGTTCGTTTCAATATATTCCTGAATAATAAACATTGGTAAATTTATAATTGATTAAGGAACTCCTTTAAATATTATTGTTCAGTTTATATCACATATTATAATGTTATAATAATTGTTTAATAATGTTAGTTCATATCAGACGTTTTTGCCGATGTTTGGTACATGAGTAAAAAAATGAACTTGTTTGAAAATGATTGCCCATGTAGTTATAAGTAAATCATTTCCAGAATATTATTAATGATTAAAATATCATATATATCCAGTACATATTCATTTTATACTATTCCATAACATTTAGAGATAAAAAATGAAAAGCACTGTTCATGGAGACGGTAGGCCGTACGCACGCATGAACGCTACTTTCATTTTTTTGTCATATTAATGGAATTAAAAATAAATGAGATGTATATATATATATTATAATTACAGTATAATGTATATGTTATATAGGTCACATATGGTCATTAATTTCATTATTTATACATTCCATGTATTGCATGAACGAGTCACATCACTTGAGGGGACGGTAGTCCACACTTCCTCATATGAAAACATCGCATTTGCACAACATGAAAAGAATAAAGGTATGTTTTAAATATAAAATACAGAAGCATATAGTAAACATAAATACTATATATATCATATATAAAATACAGTGACATCATAATGGCCACCTTTAAATGTGTTAAAATAATATTGAACAATCATCGTTTCGTGAGACAGAAAATCACCAACCACAGAAACAGTATGTTATTTAACCATTAGATGAAGTTCTGTGTAGGTGTAGCTCTAATACTTCTCATAACAACATCCTAGTATATTTATGATACTGGTTTTGTTACAAAATAAAGTAATAGAAAGAGTTTAGGGGGTTGGAGAAGCAAAATAAAACATAAGAACACAAGAGAAGACACTACCTTTAAATCGGGTAACTCTTTTTTATTTGAGCTCAAAGGCTTACTTGGAAAGACTTCTACCCAAAGTGAGGCTTCTAGGAGTAAGAGAGGGATGTGGAGAGACAAAATGGGTAGGGTTTGGCCGATCCAAAGGCTTGAGATGTGTGGGTAAGGTGGTAGAGGTGGGGGCCTTTTATAAGAGGAGAGGAGGGGCACTCTTGGAAAGTCTTGAAAAGTAACATTATTATAAAATGATTTTCGAATTTTAAAGGTCCAAAAATTATATATTTCTAGGATAAGGTGATAATAGTTCTAAATCAACACATCCAATAGGTTTTTTTACAAGTGTAGGTCTTATATTTTACATTATCTTTTCATTTTATTTAAATCGTTAAATAATGAGGTAATCACTACATCATCATTGTGTCATAAATAATTTAATTTATTTAATGTCTAAAAATTATAAAAAAATATCATGATGTAGGAAATATTTTTATATTTCTAATGAATATTTATAGTAAAAAATATGACTTGTATAACCCCATGTAAAAATTGTTTTAGTAAAACAACACATGTTTGTGACATTTTAATTTTAACTTTAAATAAAAAGTTATTAATGTCATTTTCCTACCAAAGTGGCCCCATGGGGTCCCAAGTTGACTCATGGATTGTCTTGGTCGGCCATGACTCATCCAATAAGCGTAGGACATGTGTCAAGGTCATTTCATATTATTATAACATTATCTTTACTTTAAATTACACTAATTACCTTTAATCGCGATTAATAAAACTTAAAAGTTACTATTCACCAAAAAATTATTTTAATCCCATTGAACCAAATTTTAAATTATAATGACAACCATGTATGTCGGATTTTGGAAATTCAAATCACATAAGTGGTAAAGTTTCATTTAAACAAAAAATCAGTTTTTAAACTACCACTTAGTGGTTTCACTATTCATAAAAAATTGAAGTTTTTCAGGAAAATACCAAAAATTCACCCTAATCTATATTTGATATTCCGAATTCAAAAATGATGTCTATTTTACAAAATTAAAAACATATAAGTTAAATTAATTAATTTAATAATTAATTCCCGCTGTCAGAACAAATAGCGTGTTTTTATGAAACAATATATATCAAAAGATTGACACTAGTTTAAGTCCAATTTCAAAGTGAAATTAATTTCAGTGACAACCATTGGATTAAATACTAAAAATATATTCTAATTTCACTTTAAAACCAATTAAAATGATGATCTAATCATATAAATAAATTATATTAAAAAGAGGTTTTGAATAAAACCACAACATTTTTCACTTATTCATTAAAAATGAACTTTATCGTAAAAATACCAAAAATTTACACAAAGTAAATTTTGATGTCCTGATTTTAAAGAAGAATTTTATCTTGTCAAATATAACACATAAAATTTTCAAAAATTGGATTTAAAAGAGGTTTGCCATCAAAAAGCGGTTAATCGACCTTTTAAAGAATATTAGAATGTTTACGCTTAAAAATGGATTCATTCGCATTTTTAATCCTCTAACATTTATTGTAAAAAGTAAAAATATTTGAAAAACATATATAATAATTTTTTATTTAGTTCTGTTCATTCTCGTCATTACAACAGCTAGGTGTTAACTACCATTTAAAATAAAATTATTTTATTATTAGAGTGCAACGTAAGATTTCAAAGGAACTCATTGTTGCGTATTGGGTAAGCCATCGAGCATAGCGTTCCCTTTAAATTAATATTAATATTTTATTCACAAATAGGGATAAATATAAAAATGTCATATTCTTTATTTACCTGGGGTGTTACATCCTTCCCCCCTTTTGGGAATTGCGTCCTTGCAATTTTAAAATTGGGCTCAGAAACATCATTGAAAGTCCCACATCAGAACAAGAGTCGGTAAAACAATTACTTTAAAAGAAAGAAAGAGAAGTACAGAGGTCACCCGAGTTAACCCATACTAGGATTCCATGCAGGAAAACATGGATATGGAAGAAAAAGTAAAGGGTCATGTTATGAAGGAGAGTGATAGAAAACCTGTTTAGGAGAAAGTTAACCACAAGAAAATCACAAACTTGTGGTGGGTTAAACGATATTAGATTTCCCAGCAGGAAAAGTTAATAGACAACATTTTTGTTTTAAGTTACTTTTCATTGTGGAATTTATTTTTGATCTTAAGGAAATATACTTACTTGTCATGTTGACTTTCAACATTTACTGGATTTCTTACACAAACTCATACTTTCCCCAAATGATGAGTATTTAGGAAGACTTGTTCACATTAAGAGTACTATAATCAACTTATAGAGAATCACCTAATCCACAAAAGAGAACTATATAGTTCCCATGTATTTAGATATCAACCAAAACCAAACCAAAAAGTTTAGTACGAGATCAAATAATACCCAAAAAGGATATTTTTTTTACAAAAAGAAAAACTACTCCTAATCTCCAAAATTTGTCAAACAAAACCCAAAGTTCAACAAAGACCATTCAATAAACATCTATCCATAAAATTATTCAAAGTAAACCCAACTAATATTGAAACCCAAATATTTGAAGGATTTAATCACATAGTCTCCCAAGGTAAAAATTAACATTTATCTCCAAATAACATTAGTTTCTCTTAAAGTCTCATAATGAAAAGTAATTAACCTAATCACATATCCTCCATGACAGGTTAATAATTTCCATAGATAACCCAAAATCAACTTACTCTTGATTCATAAAACCATCCAACTAAAAAAAATTAATTAGTCAAACTAACCAGGGACTTCACGTAGTCCATTGGTAGGCGATAAATACCAGTCACACTTTGGTTGTGGGTTCGATTCCCGCAGCTTTTTCCGACGCGACGGGTTGTCACACGGTCTGCGTGTTGTCCTTTTTCCAAAACTATATAATTCTTAAAAAATTCCCCAAAATGAGATAAAATCTTCAAAAATAACCATAACATAAATTAACCTCAATTTTATATCATGTCGTTCATATTCCATCATAACGTATAGTAACACATAATTACTTCAAAAGTAAGGATCATATAAACCCTAATGGTTACCTTTATAATTATTACCTGAACTTCCATGTCGAGTTGGTTCTCTCGTACATGATGTATTAGAGAACTCACCAAGGTTTACGTGGTTGATCATGACACCTAATAGTTGGTTTATAATAACCATGATATTTCTCATTGAATCCCCCATTTCATCCAGTCTCTTAATCATAGAACCACCACAGTTTCCTTCAAACCCATTGTCACTTTAGTGCCTGCTAGATCCATCCATTTAATAAAACTAGAAATGTCAGTGTGAGTATATCAACAAAATCATTATGTACTAAAGAGGAAGATAAATACTAAGATATACTTATCCAAGTTATCTAAAACTCATTCCAACCTTCAAAAATAACAATGACTCTATCTAATATAATAACCATTGTGGTTATACACAACTGGTCACTTAACACTCTAACCTCTAAAGTTATCTAAACCATCCTCTGATACCAACTATAAGGACCTATCCTTAAACATTACTTATTATTGAATTAAATGAATAATTTACATTGAGGATATTTTCAGGTTTAGAGTTTTAGAGAATTAGGACATAACTATTACATCTCAAAGGTTAAAAAGTAGACAAATCTACCCAGCTTCCATTTTTTTCACAAAAATAAAAACACTTGAACAAAAGAGTCATGTCTAGTTCCTTCTTTTAGAGAGCCTGACATTTCCTTGATCCCATCCTTGACCCTATTCAACGTTATGTCCTGTGAAAAACATTTCAAAAAAACTTGGGATGAGCATAAAAAGCTCAGTAAGGGTTATAACAAAACGGAAAGAAAACATTAGTCCATGTATATATAAGAATCAATGAAATCATACTTTACTCATAAAGAATAAGCAATTTAACATACCTCATGAAATCATAAGATTTACGAATAACTCATAGAAATCATAATACATAAAGGTAACTTGAGGTATTCATAACATTCTTACACAGGGAGTAACCCTCATGGTTACGTTTGGAATACCCATCACAGTATATTCCCTAAATATTTTTGGAGAAACCTTAGCATTTAACCCCTTCGTGTTACCCAATGCATTGGAGAGCTATATCAGGCTCACCTGCCCTTAGTTTATCACGAAACCACCCGTCTTCATAAACAATGCCCAAGAACCATAACATAATCATAAAACCTAACTTAAGAACCAAGGAAAGATAACATTCCCACATTGCAATAACAATACAACATTTTAAGATATTGAAATAATGAATCCATTCTAAAGACCATTTTCAAAACCATTTAAAACATTAAATAAAGATATTTTTGAATCAAAGTGTCCCATACCACTTTGAAGCTTTTAACATTTTAAACCATTAATATCCATATAAATAAATCCTTAAAACCATATTGAAAACATGGATATTAATGAGAAATATTTATAAGAATAAATCATTAAAAAATTTAAAACGATATTTTAGTTAAAGGGTTTTTAACAAAATGAGAGACACTTGAAAACAAATAATTGAGGAATAAAATTTATTCAAAACTTTATAATATCATGCGAATAAAAGGATTCATGATATAATATTTCAAAGGACAGTATATAAACCATATAAGAGTGAATTGGTGCATAACAACAATGAAGTCTCAATATAAATGCAAAATGAGATAAAATCCATTATAAAGAAGGTATCCTTAAATTAAGGATAAATAAATCTCATAATTATGTGTGTCAAATATAAATACAAAAAATATAAGTGGATAATAAGTGTAAAACAATCAGAGGTCATTCACACATATTCATAGGATGAAATAATCAATAACTACAAGTTGAACCCAAAGAAATCAAAATTGGGTTAAGAAGTTTCCTTGTAAAATTTCGACAGCCTAACAACGTCACTTTAAAATTCATAAAATGAGTTGATGAGACAAAAAGGGTATCTCATCACTTGGAAATAAATTTTACATCCATAAGGATATATAATAACATATCCCTACATAATAATATGTAAATTAAAAGACATAACAAAAGAAGTATTTTAAAAAGAGGAGGGTGAAAGGTCCCCTTACCGATTTGGGTAACTTTCAAAACGCAAACCCCATGGAAGAAGGAAAATACAACATTGATGTAAATACTCATAAATGAAAGTATATTACACAAAGAGTGGAATAATGGGAAGTACATATACCACTCAAAGGAAATGGTGGCAAATGTAGCGTAAATCTCACGGAAATAAAAGTGAGATGAAAAATCCCTTACGAAAACTCGGCAGCCTAACGACGCCACTTAAAACTTCAAAAAATGGATTGATGAGATCAAATAGGGTCTCTCATCATATTAAAATAAAATTTACAGCAAGATGAATATAAAAGAACATCCCTCAACATAACAAAGAGGATCTTAAAAGAAGTGACATAAAGGAGAGTACTTAAAAAGAAATAGAGAGGTTGGATCACTTACGAAAATTCGGCAGCCTAACGACGCCACTCAAAACTTCCAAAATGGATTGATGAGAGAAAATAGGGTCTATCATCATATGAACATAAAAGAGTACATTAAGAGTAATATAAAAGAACATCCCAGTCATAAGAAATATGAGCTTAAAAGGAATGACATAAAAGATTGTACTTAAAAAGAAAGAGAGGGGTAGGATCCCTTACCTCAAGTATGACTTGTCTTGTTCGTTTCATTATATTCCTAAATAATAAACTTTCCTCAATCTATAATTTATTAAGGACTTCCTTTAAATATTATTATTCAGTTCATATCACATATTATAACGTTATAATAATTGTTTAATAATGTTAGTTCATATCAGATGTTTTTGCCGATGTTTGGTACATGAGTAAATAAAATGAACTTGTTTGAAAATGATTTCCCATGTAGTTATAAGTAAATAATTTACAGAATAGTATTAATGATTAAAATATCATATGTATCCATTAAATATTCATTTTATACTATTCCATAACATTTGGAGTTAAAAAATGAAAAGCACCGTTCATGGAGACGGTAGGCCGTACGTACACATGAACGCTACTTTCATTTTTTTTGTCATATTAATGGAATTAAAAATAAATGAGATGTATATATATATTATAATTAAAGTATAATATATATGTTATATAGGTCAAATATTTTCATTAATTTCATTCTTTATACATTCCATGTATTGCATGAACGATTCACATCACTTGAGGGGGCGGTAGTCCACACTTCCTCATATGAAGTTATCGCATTTGCACAACATGAAAAGAATAAAGGTATGTTTTAAATATAAAATACAGAAGCATATAGTAAACATAAATACCATATATATCATATATAAAATACAGTGACATCATAATGGACACCTTTAAAGGTGTTAAAAGAATATTGAACAATCATCGTTTCATGAGGCAGAAAATCACCAACCACAGAAACAATATGTTCTTTGACCATTAAACAAAGGTGTGTGTATGTGTAGCTCTAATACTTCTCATAAAAATATCCTAGTATATTTAAGATACTGGTTTTGTTACAAAATAAAGGAATAAAAATAGTTTAGGGGGTTGGAGAAGCAAAATAAAACATAAGAACACAAGAGAAGACACTACCTTTAAATCGGGTAACTCTTTTTGATTTGAGCTCAAAGGATTCCTTGGAAAGACCTCTGCCCAAAGTGAGGATTCTAAGAGTAAAAGAGGGATGTGGGGAGAAAAAATGGGAAGGGTTTGGCCGGGCCAAAGGCTTGAGAGGTGTGGGTAAGGTGGTAGAGGTGGGGGCCTTTTATAAGAGGAGAGGAGGGGCACTCTTGGAAGGTCTTGAAAAGTAACATTATTATAAAACGATTTTTGGATTTTAAAGGTCACAAAATTATATATTTAGAGGATAAGGTGATAATAGTTCTAAATCCACACATACAATATGTTTTTGGAAAGTTTAGGGCTTATATTTTACATTATCTTTTCATTTTATTTAAATCGTTAAATAATGAGGTAATCGCTGCATCATCATGGTGTTATAAATAATTTAATTTATTTAATGTTTAAAAATTATAAAAAAAATATCATGATGTATGAAATATTTTTATCTTTATAATTAATATTTATAGTAAAAAATATGACTTGTATAACCCCATGTAAAAATTGTTTTAGTAAAACAACACATGTTTGTGACATTTTAATTTCAACTTTAAATAAAAAGTTATTAATGTCATTTTCATACCAAAGTGGCTCTATGGGGTCCCCAAGTTGACCCATGGATTGTCTTGGTCAGCCATGACTCATACAATAAGGGTAGGACATGTTTCAAGGTCATTTCATATTATTATAACATTATCTTTACGTTAAATTACACTAATTACCTTTAACCGCGATTAATAAAACTTAAAAGTTACTATTCACCAAAAAATTATTTTAATCCCATTGAACCACATTTTACATCCTAATGACAACCATTTATGTCGGATTTTTGAATTTAAAATCACAGAAGTGGTAAAGTTTTATTTAAACGAAAAATCAGTTTTTAAACTACCACTTAGTGGTTTCACTATTCATAAAAAAATGAAGTTTTTCAGAAAAATACCAAAAATTCACCCTAAGATATATTTGATATTACGAATTAAAAAATGATGTATATTTTAAAAAATTAAAAACATATAAGTTACATTAATTAATTTAATAATTAATTCCCGCTGTCAGAACAAATAGCGTGTTTTTATGAAACAATATATATCAAAAGATTGACACTAGTTTAAGTCCAATTTCAAAGTGAAATTAATTACAATGACCACCACTGGATTAAATGGTAAAAATATATTCTAATTTCACTTTAAAACCAATTCAAAATATGATCTAATCATGTAAATAAATTATATTAAAAAGTGGTTTTGAATAAAAAGACAACATTTTTCACTTATTCAATAAAAATGAACTTTATCGTAAAAATACCAAAAATTTACACAAAGTAAATTTTGATGTCCCGATTTTAAAGAAGAATTTTATTTTGTCAAATATAACACATAAAATTGTCAAAAAGTGGATTTAAAAGAGGTTCCCCATCAAAAGGCGTTTAATCGACCTTTTAAAGAATATTAGAATGTTTACGCTTAAAATTGGATTCATTCGTATTTTTAATCCTCTAACATTTGTTGTAAAAAGTAAAAATATTTGAAAAACATATATAATCATTTTGTAGCTATTTCTGTTCATTCCCGTCATTACAACAGCTTGGTGTTAACTACCATTTAAAATAAAATTATTTTATTATTAGAGTGCAACGTAAGATTTCAAAGGAACTCGTTGTTGCGTATTGGGTAAGCCATCGAGCATAGCGTTCCCTTTAAATTAATATTAACATTTTACTCAAAAACAGGGATAAATATAAAAATGTCATATTATTTATTTATCTGTGGTGTTACATCTATATCATTCCTCATATGAAAGGGTTTAAATGTAATCAACATAAAAATTTATATTGAAAAACAATAATATGAAATGTTAATACATACATGAATCTATAAATATAATTATAAACCATCCAAAGTAATATGGTGAATGATAATAAAACTATACATCAACAATCAAATTGATCATATACCATCCATTGAAATTATAAGGATGGAATCAATACAACATATCCCTAGTGTATCATAAACACAATAAAGGGTTCATGTCATTGATGAATATAAATACCATAAAAATTTCATAATTTTTTGAGGGAATTATTATTTGCACTTTGAAAATCACCTTTTAAAATAAAAATATCACAAAAAATTTTGAAAATACTTTTCCTTAAAAATAACCTTTTAAAACATTTAAAATAATATTTAAAACATTTAGGGCCATGATGGTGGAAAATTATGTTCATGTCGTACATGTTAAAATAATGATTCTTTTCACATTTTTAGTAAAATCCAAATGTGAATTGTTTTAAAAATGACCTGATTATTACTTTGATTTTTTTTGTAAAAACTATAAATGGAAAAAAATTATTTAATAAATCATTTTGAAAATTTAAAAAAATTTGATTTTTTTATAAAACAAGGGTTTTGATTAAAAAGGATTTCCAATCGAAGAGATAAATAAAGACAGATTTTATTAAAAACATTTTCTCAATCAATTATTTAACTACTAAAGAGGGAAAAATGGTACTATTAATGGAAAAATATCTTTTATAAATAAATGCTAATAAAATATAGTTATAAATATCAAATAACTTCCCCAAGGGATCTGTAAACATAAACAATCCTGAATAATGACAAGACTATGAAATAAACCCTTACCACTTTGGTTACTTCTTAATACCAATCACCATAAAAGAAATGACATAAAATGAAACTTTAAATATCATTAAGATAAATATATTAATAGTATAACATATCAAAGTGTAAGTATATAAACTACACAATGTAAAGAAGTGGTGAATATGGCATATGTCTCACGAAAGTAAAAGTGAGATGAGAAACGCTTACCCAGGGTCTAGTTTCCTTGTACATGTCTTTAACTCATGTATAATGGTTTTAAGAGTTTTATTAATTTATAAAAAACCATAATAATATTTATAAAATCATATATTATCCTCTTATAACATTTTACCACGAGTTTGTTAATAATATTTCATTATTTTCATTATTCTATGTGTTAATTTCCTTGTTTTCTCATGTGGGATTTTCCATAAATGTTCCAGTTTTACACATAATATTTATATATATCATCTTCATAATGATAAATTTTTATAAATATAATATTTACTCATTATATGAATTTTTATAACCATTTATGAAAGTTGTACATGGAAAATGAACCACATCACTTCAAGGAGATGACATGCCTTACCTACACACGAGTGATGATATAATTCCCTTAACGAGTGAAAGGGTAAGGAAGTGAATGATATATTAATTTCCCATAATCAATATCATATCATATATATCACATATATTAATTAATTTTATCCTTATTACATTTCATGTAAAGTTAAAGTGAAAAACGAATCACATTACTTCGTGAGGTGGTAGTCCAACATATAAATGAGAGACATTATTGTATTTGAAACAAAATAAAAAATTCCAATTAAAATTCAGTATTCTTCACCATTCATCCAAAAATGAATCATTTAAGAATATTATAAAAATTCACTAAATAATAATTTTTATATGTAGATTTTAAAAAATATTTTTTTTAAATAAATTTTAAAAAATTGGTAAAATTAATTATAAATTAATTGCGTAAAGTGCGACTAGACAAAATTTTAGAAAAATAATGTTTTCAAAAAAAAATTTATTTTTCTTTCAAATGATTCTTATTTTATTTCTAATCATTATATAACCATTGAATTTATTTTATACATGTTTATACATTATAATTTTCATAATTTAGTTAGTATTATTCATACCCACTAATTTAATGTCTAGGTTATAATGGTTATGTTTAAATAATAATATTTTAATAGATTATCATGTTTCATTTAAACCCAGTCTTATGTGCATTAAAATATATTAAATATATTGAATTTATTTTAAATGAAATGTATTATTAAGTCTCAGGATGCTATATTCTCTTTTAAGCTTGGTGTTATGTGTCATACACACTATCGAATATGATGTTCTTATTTTAAAAATATCAGGGTGTTACATGGTGAATACCCAATCCTCTTCCTCAAACATGTTAATTCACATAGTTGTAAATATAATATATTTATTCAGGTATTTACATGTACGAATATTACCTTCCATTATCAAGCGTTAAAAATCATGTAATTTTAATGTCTTTTAGCACTTATTTACTCAATGTTTTCATATGAAACCTATTCTTTATTCTCCTCAAGTTATTAATGAAATTATTTATTTGAATCAATTTAGATAACATGAATTAATACATATGAAGGGTGATAAATGATAGAACTCCAATGCATTGGGTAAAAAATTAATATCTATAGATTACATGTTTTATGATACATTGGTGAATAACCTTAGTAATTATGATTTGTGACATCTTGGTGATATGATTATGAATGTCTCATTTTTTTGTTATTTACACATTTCCATGTTATGATTCATGTTATTTATATTATTAAATTTTTTATGTTCATATGGTGACACTTTATTGATATTCCTCTTTCTCACATGCCAACTATTTCCTTTGTTTATTCCCTTCACGAGCTTTATGTTCACCCATTTCTTTGAGGTATGTCCCCGAGATACGAGTTGCAGTAAAAGTAACTTGGGAGGAACCTATAAAGATTTATATCAAGTGGATTAGAATCATATTTAATGTTTATGTTTTTTAAATATCATGGTCCTATTTCCAAGACACTAAACCTAAAAAGATCAGCAGTATTGTTAAATTTTTCACCATTTAATGAAAGGTTTATGAAATAAAAAGGTGGGTATCCATAGTTGGAATCAAAGGGAGGTTTATTTATTTATGGAAATTATGATTATAAAGAAATCATAAAAAACCTATGGATATGTCTTAATATAGGAAAACATGTTGGTATTTTTTTGAATTATAGGGTAAGTTGTTTCCAAGAAAATACATCCCTATTTGGATACTATAAGTGTATGTGGCTCTACAATAAATGTACTTATGGGTAAAAACCTAAAAAAAAACTTATTGAGATATAATCAACTAGGAATTGGTGCACAATAATGGGACTTTCTGCAAACCTAGTTTGAAACTCCTGACCGAGTCTAGCTCAATAAGGTGTTTTCAAGGTTGTTACTCTCAAGGGATATTCTTTGGTTATTCAGATGCTTCTACAAACCATTATGAAAGATATAAATATAATGTAAAATTTATATTAAGATTGATGTATATCATACAATAATTATAATATTATAAAATTTTAATATTAATAATTCCCTTATAATTTCTATTATAATATTCCTAATAGAAAAAAATTTCTCACTCAGGTTTTCTCATTCTAGAAAAAAATGTAGGAAATAAAAGGAATCATCAAAACAATAGATGCAATAAAAAATGTGATGATAACCTTCCAAATATGGGGGGATATAGAGTTGAAAACTTTATGATGATTATTAATTAGTTAAATCAAGTTATAAATAACAAATGAAACCATGTGGAGTGTCTTGCTTCACCAAGGAAGGAGAAACTGGTAGTTGAATCCTTTATACATCATCGATCAATGGTTTTTAGTGGAACCTTTGATACACTAATCATGGAACAATGGATAAATAATATAGAAAAGATATTTTATATACTCCATTTTTCTAAACAAGATAATATTACATTGGTTGTATATCTCTTAGAAGGAGAAATTTATTTATGATAGACATTAATCTAGAACATGATGCCAAGGGATGAAGTGGATTCCATAGGATGAGAAGGCTTAAAAAAGGTCATTTTCATCAATTAGTTTCCTCATAAATTCCATAAAAAATGGATAGGGGATATCTTCGGTTGAAAGAAATATAAAATGAATTGGTGGACAATTATGAGATGAAATTTACAAGGCTTTTGTGTTACTCTTCAAGCTTTTTCATTGATTTTGACAGGAAAAAAGATAAATTCTTTAGTGGATTGATACCCCAGACATGAAAAGCTTTAGAAATATGATACTTTGGGAGTTATGAATAGATAGTGAAATGTTCTCTAAAATTTGAGATGGAGTTTGGAGATTCACAGTGGTCCCATGGATAGAATGAAAATAAGATAAATATAGAACAAAATTTTGGGAAGAATCTGAATGAGAAGAGTGTAAAACATCCCATGTGAAACAAATGTTTGAATTTTCATTTGTGTAATTGTTTTCATGAATGTTTAAAGTGATAAAAGAGTATAAGATATGGACATATATATTGAAACTATTATAGATATTTAAAGACTCAAAATCTAATTTCTAATGATAAAGGGAAGATGGTGCAAGCACAAACTATAGTTCAATACTTCAACTATGGGGAACTTGGGAATTTTGCTAACCCATGTACAAATTAGAATATAATGGATGGTAACCACCATCAACCCCAACAGAGGAAAATAGAGAAAGGTTGTGATTTTTTAATTATGATAGCTAAAGTTGAGTATCAAAATGATGTTTTGGCAGGTACACTCATGGAACACTCAAATCTAGAAAGTACATTGTTTGATTTGTGTTCTATGCATTATTTTTTTCTTTCAAGTTTGTAAATATCATCAAGTTAAACCCCAAATTTCTAGTGGTAGAGTTTTTTTTATTAAAACTCATAGAGGAACTATTCAATATCAAATATATATAGGGATTACCCTATTAACTTTTGTGAGTACAATATCTCTAAAAACTTGGTGATCATTTAGATTGTTTAGTTTGACATAATACTTGGGAAGTATTTTTTTTCAAAGTATAATTCAAAGATAAATTTTATAAGCAAGTAGATTTAATTAATCTGGAAGGGAAAACCCATGATCATATTAAAATAATATATTTATTGTCCTAATTCATTCCAAGAACCACCTCATATTTCAATTTTTATGGAAATTATTGGGGAGGAAGAAAAATAAAGTGAAAACCTAAAGAAATAATATTTTCTCATTATTTAGGAATAAATTGATGTATTTCACGAAGAGTTATTTGGAACTCCCTCAGAAAGAGAGGTAGATTTGTCTATTGAACTCATACCTATATCCAAGATAATATCAAAGACCCCAAATAGAATGATATATGTGGAGTTAGATGAATTAGAGAACAAACCTGAAGATATTTTGGAGAATGGTTTTGTTCAAACAAGTGTGTCTCCTTGGGGAGAACCTTCTCTATTTTTAAAGAAGAAGGATGGATCAATGATACTGTGAATTGATTATTGCAAACTTAATGAGATCACAATGAAGAAAAAATATCCTCATTCAAGGATTTATTATTTGTTCAACCAACTTTATGGAGTTAAATTATTTTCTAAGATTGATCTTTAGTCTGTGTATCATCAATTGAGGTTGAAGAAAGAATATATCCAAAATAACGCCTTCTGAACAAGATATAAGAATTAAGAGTTTTCTTATTCCATTCATCTTGACTAATTTTAAAAATATATTTATTTATTTTATGAATATATACTTTATAGACTACCTTGATAATTTCATGTTTATCTTTATTGATGATATTATGATTTATTCCAAAAATCACGAGGAGCATGAAGATCATCTAAGGGTTATCTTACGAACTCTAGGGAAGGATAAGTTTTTCAATAAATTTAGAAAATGTTAATTATGGTTATGAAAACTCACATTCTTAGGACACATTGTAAATAATGATGGAATCTCAGTGGATCCAACAAAGAGAAAGGTCATAGAGGATTGGCCACATCCTACTGCTATAATTAATTTTCACAATTTCATTGATCAAGCAGGATACTATAAAAAGTTTTTGAAAATTTTTTCACAGCTTTATAATTCAGTAACTATTTTAACTTGAAATGGAGTTAAGCTAATATAGATAAAGGAGTGTGAATAAGGTTTCCAAGAACTAAAGAAGTGGTTATTTAGTGCAACTGTACTAAATTTACCCTCAAACAGGGAAGGATTTATCCTTTTTAGCGATTCATCCTTAAAGGGACATGGATATTTACTCATATAAAATGGAAAAGAAATTGCCTTTGCATAATGACAGTTAAAGAATCATGAACAGAATTATCTTACCCATGATCCAAAGTTACCTACCATAATTTTTTCTCTTAAGATATGAAGATACTATCATTATGAGGAAAAGTGTAATATTTACATATATGACCACAATTTGAAGTATATATTCACAATAAAGAAACTAAACATGAGACAAGGTTTATGGTTAGATATAATTAAATTATATTATTTTTCAATTCATTATCACCCTAAAAGTGTAAAAAAAGTTATTGATACCTTGAGTAGGAAATATCCTAATGTTCTTTTAATGATGAGGATTGAATGAGATCCATTGATCAAGGACTTAGTAAGTATGGAAATGGGAATCATAAGGTAAGGTACATCATTAACCCTATATCAAATGATTTTTCAACCAAAATTACTAGAGGAGATCAAGAAATATCAAGAAGATAATTCTTTGATGAAATAGAAGATAGAGGTTATGAAAAATGATAAGTTTCCTGAAATAATATTGATCAAGACTGTGTAATAAAATTTTGTATAGAGATATGTATCTCATCTATTTCAGAGATAAATGAGTTGATGGATAAAGATTATTTCTCTACATTATGTATACACCCAGGAATCACTAAAATGAATAGGGACCTTTGTGATCATTATTGGTGGGATAATATAAAAAATGAGATATATGATTACACTATAATGTGTTTGGTGTGTCAACAAGTAAAGGAAGAGTGAAAAATTATTTAAGGTATTTTAAAACCACTACACATACCTATATGGAAGTAAGATAACATCATTTTAGATTTTTTCATTGGCCTTTATAAGTCCCCCAAGGGTAGAAATACTATATGGGAAATCATATATAGATTGAAAAAGTCTACCCAAATAATTTCCTTAAGATAGGATTACTCACTAGAGTGGATAACTCTCCTCTATATTCAAGAAGCAGTGAGACTCCATGTTGATTGTTTTTTATTGATATCAAATATTTACTTTTAAATTATGGAGGATAATTCAGAAGGATATGAATATAGAAGTAAACCTGAGCACAAACTTCCATAATAATATTGATGGTAATTTTGAGAAGACTATTCAAACATTAGAAGATATGTTACATGCTAGTTCACTAGATTTTCAAGGTAGTTGGGATAAACATCTTCAACTTGCATAATTATATTATAACAATAGCTTACACTCAAGAATTCAAATGGAACTTTTTGAATCTCTCTAAAGAAAAAGGTTTATAACTTCAACATTTTGGGATGAAGTTAGAGAAGGGAAACTTTTGGGACCAGACATTATGAAGGAAACAACATAAAATATTCAAGTGATTCAAAAACACATCAAGCCTACTCAAATTTGAAAGAAATTTATTCCAAAAAAGAGAAAATACTTAGAGTTTCATGATGTGGATCATGTATTCCTTAGGATATCACCATAGAAAATAATTATGTAATTTGTAAATAAAGGGAAACTGAATCCAAGGTACATTGGACCGTTTGAGATTATGAAGTGTTTTAGAGTGGTTTATTATCAATGAACACTAACAATAAATATTTACAATTTATATTATGTCTTCTATGTGTCCCTATTGAGAAAGTATATATCTTCCCCATCATATGTACTTGATAATAATGGTGTATATTTGGAATATGACTTTTAATATGAAGAAGAATCAATCCAGATCCTTGACATAAGGGAAAAAGTGTTGAGGAATAAAACAAAACAACTTTTGAAGTTCCTGTGGAGAAATAAAAAATTTTAAGAGGCTACTTGGGAACTGAAGGAAGCCATGATGTAGAATTACCCTCACGTGTTTTCACATTAGTATGGAAAATGAAAATTTGAGGGGGAAATTTATTTGAGGGGGAATAATGTAACAACCTAAAAAATGTTCTTCTTTTATTAATGGATCTCTTTCCTCTTAAGAACTTTTTATTATGTTTTAAAATAGAATCACATAGAAAGACTTTTAAATTTCATAAGAACTTTGAATATCATGTGTTGATAAGAACTAGTACAAATATGAAAAGTAAAGGGAAATAAAACACATACTAGAAACCAAAAAAAATTATTTCATTAATTAAAAATGTTACATTCAATTTAAAACAAAACCCAATATCATATTAAATATTACAATGGAAAGAAAAATGGTGGATAAATAAAGTTTAATATAAAAATTTGGTCATCTTTGATCCCCTATAATCTTTTCACCCACAAAAATCACTATAATAGATGAATAAATAGTTAGTAATACAATATTAATTTTAAAAATGATATTGAACCTCAATTTAAATCAATGTGAATGATAATGTGTAATAATGATGGTGCATTTATAGAGAAATATGACTATAATCTATTTTGTTTTTTAAATAATATGGTTGATAAATATTATGACCATTAGTTAATAAAATAGTTGGTCATTAGTATTTTTGGTTACATAAATGCATTTTAATGATCATCGTGTTTTTTAATGATATAATAAAATTTTTATTATTTTAAGAGACTATAAACACATTCTATTAAAATACATTTTATATGGAAGTTTGAAATAAAAATTTATTTCATTAAATTATCTCATAAAATGAATTTTAAATGAATTTTTTAATGAATCCCTAAGTAATTTTTATAATGGTATGAACATTTATTTTTCTATTAAAATGTTAATCTTCATTAAAATAATGAATTTTTAAAAATTAAAATTCTCATACTTATAGAATTATTTTATTAAATAATTTTAAAATTTATACTCATAACATCAAATTTATATTAGGTTATTTTTTTGGGAATTTTTTTTCAAAGTTGAATTTTTTGTGAAAAAGTGAAAATTGTCGCTCTACATGCACTGTGATTTTATGAAATCATTATCATATCATAAAGATTTAAATTTTTATGAAAAATTTTTATCAATAAAAATTTTATTTAATAAGTTTTAAAATTAATTTATAAATATAAATTTTAATTTATAAATTTATACTTTATTTTTTTAACAAAAAATTGGATTTTTGAAATAAAATTCTTTTTTTAGATTCTGCACATTTATTAGGATGGATGGAAGATATGTCTTAGTTTTTTAAGACCTTGAACATCCAAAAAAACTCTACCACTCATTAATTATCTATAAAATTGGTTTTAATTCAATATACCCACAAATAGTTGGCTTATATGATAAAATAACTAATATTTAATATTATAAAACTCACCCATCCTCAGGTATAAATACAACCCATTAACCATTAATATTCACTAATAATTCATAATACCTTAAGTTATGGTCAGTTTCCCTCCAAAAAATCCCCTCCAAGGTTCCATAAAGGTGTTAAGGAACCACACTCAAGTTTTAGGAAGAAAATCTTAAAGGTAATGGAATTATCATCTTTTACTTTTTTCATTCAAGTACTCATCTTTTTCATGTCTTCTAAATGTAAAAGATTATTTAATTTAATAAATTTTCTATCTTCCCTCTATTTTCAATATTTTTTTCACCAATGGGAAACCTATGTTCCCTCTCATTATTCCCTCCCATTAATCTATGTTTTATACCATTATGATGCTGAAATCATTTCATGTTTTTTTATCTTTTCCATGAAATATTCTTATATGGTGAATACCCAAAACTATTCCTTTCCCATAGGAATTCATATAGAAGTAAATATAATTTATTTATTTTTGTATTTACATGTATAAAACTCACATTACCTTATCATGGGTTAAAAATGATGTAATTATCAAGTCTTTGATCACTTATGTACTTAATGTCTTCATATGAAACCAATTTTTTATTTTCCTTGGGTTATTGATGAAATGATTTATTATGGACAATGTGTATCACATGAATTAATACATATGAAGTTTCCACTAGGATAGTTCACCAATGCATTGGTTAAGTAATTTATCTATAGATATACCATGTTTTATGATACCTTGGTGAATAACCTTGGTAATTATGATTTATGACCCCTTGGTTATAAACCTTGGTAATATGATTATGAATGTCTCATTTTTAATTTGTAGACAGATTTACATGTTATTTATATTATGATATTCCTCATGTTAATATGATCATGACTTATTGAATTGCCTGTTTCTCACATGCGAAGTATTTCCTTTGTTTATTCCCATGCTGGGATTTTTGCTCACCTCTTTCTTTGATGTTTGTCCTAAGGATATTCAATATAGTAGAAGTAAATTAGAAAAAACCTATGAATTTTTCTATCAAGTGGATTAGAATCATGTTTAATGTTTATTATTTTTATATATTATGTTCCTATTTCTAAGACACTAAACATCAAAATATCCTTTGTATTGTTAAAGTTTGTACCATGTAATAAATAGTTTATGAAATAAAATAGCAGGTTTCCATAAGGATAATGCATCATGATATCCTATAACCATGTTTTAATTGGGTATAAAATGATAAATTGGTTAAAATTAATTAATATATTAATTAAGTAATCTTAAAATGATCTTTTATTTTGAGTTTTGGAATTAATGAAATTTATTCTTTTATAGGTATGGAATGAGGTCAATATCCCTGTCGGGTTTGTGCAAAATACATTCAACATAATGTTCTTAAAAATCACTATAGAGTGGAGGTCACTAATAATGACACTTTAAGGAGGATACTCCAAGAGTTCTAGAACAAGGTTCTATAAAAGTATGGATGTTTTGTTCTAGATTAAGAGATATAGGATTGGATGGAGGAGGTGGAGATAAACTTTGGTTCTATATGTACTGGGAAGTAGCATTGGGTTTCTTTAGATATGAAGATGTTACATTGGATAGCTTGGTAATGGTGAATTTTTTTCTTAAGGGATTATGTTGAGTCATTTGTTGAGTGGGATAAGTCCAAGGATCAGTTTCAAGATGAGTATCTATCTTTGATAGTTATGGTGGATTCTCATTCAAATATCCTTACCTTTTGATCAGGGAGTTACAATGTTTGTGAGTTTAATATCCATGATGATAACCTTCTATATTATGCTTCATAGCTATTTATAGACTAGGATACTAGGAAAAAGCATTTCAAGGTGTCATTTCTTCTAGAGATCCTATTCTAAGCCACTCTGTTTATGTTGAAGTCATAGTATGGGGTGCTGTCAAAGGTGGAGGTCATCAAGAGGACATTGGATAAAACTGAGTCACCATGAATTACAATCCATCCACACCTTCCACATAGCATAAATGTGATTATAATTTATTAGTTTTCTAGTTAGAATAAGAATTTTCAGTCTCTAGGGAGAGGGTTTTAGTATTCTTGAACTTATTTCACCGGATCTAGTTGTTCTCATACCCCCACAAGAATATTAATATTTTTTTTCTTATAGAGGTCATGTCCATCTGAAGCGAGAGTGTATAAACTTCCTCAAAATTCCACATGTGGATGTTGTTCTGTTTTAGGTCCAATATTTGTAGTAGTATTAACTGAGGAAGTTGTTATAGTAGGGAGTTCTAGATGATAGTCAGTAGATAGGGGATGGGGTAGGCATGGTACCACCTCCTTACATCACTCATCCTTAGGGACATCAGGTAGAGAATGACCATGGAGGTAGTCACCACCAGATTTAGAGAGGCCATAGATATGATCATGGTTAGAGGCATGCTTTAGAACTACTAGTGTTGGATGAGATAGATGCTGTTTGAGGTATTATTTTCCTATTTTTAGGATGGGTTTATGGATTGTTTAATTCAGAAGATAGACACTCATTTATTTAACCTTCCCTAGTCCATGCCCTAGAACTTGAGATGTCACAACCAAAGTTTAATTAATTAATTAATTTCATATTATTTAATATTTTTTATGTAAAATTCATTTTTCAAGAGTTTTGGGTCAGAATATTTTAATTTTTAAAGGGTTTAAAGGGTCACATGGTTAGCCAACACAATTTAAAAAATTGTTCAGAAACAACATGAATAATCCAGTCTTTAGAAATTTCTATTTGACATGGTTAACACATGGTTTATTAAACCATACTGACTCCTATGAGTGAATGTGAATAGTGATTTTTGAGTCCATTGTGGGCTGCATGGTCACTGCATAGTTTATTAAACTATGTGGGTAAACTGTGCACTGGTTTCATTTTTTTTTAAAAAATAAATTTATTTTTATTCATTTTTTATTATTTTTCCCTTTTATTTATTTCTCCCTCCTCCTTTTCTCCCTACCCCATCGGGTAGTCCCCTATCCCTTACGACCTCATCCCTTATGTGGATCCCTCACCATGAGCTCCCCATACACTGATTGCCACCCCCATGCGGTCTCCCTCGCATGGAAACCCCTTGGTTGAGCCCCCTCCTCCAGCCTCTCCTTAGATCGCACACAACACCCCGAGGCCAACTGTAAGAACCCGGACATTTTTTTCTGGTTTGTTTTTCCTTTTTCTGGAGTTTTTGAGAAAATATGAGTTTCTGTAAATTTTTGAAGTACATGCTATGTACTTTATGAGTACACACCGTGTACTCCATTGCTACAGGAGGCCATGTGCTGGCCGTGTCCTGGACACACACACGATCATGTGTGGTGACATGGAGGCCACCTAAAGCGGAGTATGAAAACAGTAAGTACACACCATGTACTCCAAAAGTACACACTATGTACTTTGTTTTTTTTCATTAAACAGACCGGGGTCACGTCTAACCCCCAGGGGCGTCTTCTTCTAGGCTCCGTTCGGTCGAGAGAAACCATGCGTCGCCAAAACTTCTCCGAGTCCCCGAGCCTCCGTCTGTTCTCCGAATCGACCGTCGTCAATTGCGTTGGAATCTTAGCGGTAAGATCTTCATTCTCCTATAGCTTCGTTTTACAATTCCTTATCTTTTCCAAGTCATCATGGGTTGAAGGTTTTAGACGTTTTTAAAGATCTTCAACGTTCTAAGGTGATTCAAGCCCTGTGGTTCAAGTATATCGATCTCCTAACATCAAGGTAGGTGGTTTGTGCCTTTTTGTAGAAAGTATTTGAGTATTTGTGCAAATTCCACCAATACCCTTGAACGGGGTATTGCATGTTTCCTATTTTGACCTTGTTGTTTTCCTTCTTTTCTTGTATGCCTGAGTAGATGTTATTATTTGTGAATAGGGTAATTTTACTGTGCTTTGGATGTTTTTCCCATGCATGTTTTTCCTGTTTATGACCGTTTGGTCTAGATTTTTCTGTTAGGCTATTGCCAGTTCAATGCCTAGTATTGTAGGATGGTGTGACTATTGTTCTTCCATGATGAGATGATGTAGAATGCTAGCCAAGTAGTTCTTGAGGTTACTTTGGCTATCATGCGATGCGATACTTTCTGAATTTACACAGGGCTGTGAGAACCTAGTGTAGTAGACCATACGGAGAATGGACGTAAGGGCTTCTCCAGAGTGTCTTTATAATACGATGCGAGACCACATGGGGAATTGATGTTGAGTGCTTCCTCAGAGTGTCTGTAGTTCCTCGACGTGGGCTATAGGGGGAATGAGACGTTGAGTGCTTCCCTAGAGTTCCTTTAGTAAGATATGAGACAATAGGAGGAATTGACGGTGAGTGCTTCCTCAGAGAGTCTATTCTTTAGCTGAACTAGAGGGGTGAGACTGTGTGTGCCTCCCAGAGGGTTTCTAGTACTTGTAGGTTGAACCATAGGGGTTAGGTTGTGAGAACTTCCCAGAGGGTTACCTGTTTGTTACAATTGCTTGAGTGGCTGCTTACTTGTTTGTAAATTATATGCTAGAAACTGTGGATTGTTTGATGCTGAGTACTTTCCTGTTTACATATTTTTGTACTTTTACCTACCATATATTCACTGACTGTTAGGCACATATATTCAAGTGGTTTCCTATTGGGATTTTGTATCACACCCTATTTGGGTCATGATTTTGGGCCCAAAAAGATTATATTGTTGCAGGTATAGATAAGGGCACGTGCCCTTCGACTTCAGGTTCTTGATTATTGTGGAGCTAGAGAGTATGGGACCAATCTGTGGCTTGTAATGCTGAGGAGTTTATCTACTTTATTTTTCACTTTGGTTTAGCACTATTTTATTCCATCATTGTGACTTGTTTGGATGCTTTCCTAGACATATATGTATCATGCGTCATTTATGTATAGTTTGATCCAGTTGTTTCTTTATCAGTCTTCCGCTGCTTACTGTTGTTTGGTACTTACTAATTCCACTGTTGTATGTATTTGCGTACTTATTCTATGTACTCTGCCAATGAGGTCATAGTTTCCGCACTATCACACCCAAGGCCTTCGCTGCTAGTCGGTAGCCTCTGGCATTCGGGGAAATACGCTTGAGGCCATGTGGCCAACCGGGTATGGGGCGCCTCTGGGTGGATTCTGGAACCGAGATATTACAAAGTGGTATCAGAGGTATTATTTTCTCTTGAGTTATTGTTTGGAGCCTTTAGTCAGGGATAGGACAGAATGGGTACTTGGTAATAAGTTGTGCTCAATAGTATCTAACTCGTGTATAGGGAAAAGCCAATCTTCCTCGTTTAATTTCAATTTTTATGGTTTTTCAATTATTATAGTTGATTTTATTTCACCTTGAGTGATTCACATGTTTTGTGCTGTTACCGTTGATGTTATTGAGGTTCTATTTCTGTCGCAACCCGATGAGATGAGGGTGTGCCATCTCATGCATCATATAGAAACTTACTAGAAATCACATGTCATGCATTCTTGCCATGTCATCTAGAATGCATCAGCAATTGCATGTTGTTGTGATAGATGTTGTATAGAATATGCATACTGTTGTTATAGATGCTTGATAAAAATATCTGCTTCTTGTTAGAACATTGATTGTGTAAGGTTTTACCTAAATGAACACCAGATTTTGGTTCTTGAGGTGTTATAGGCCCTCATGGACCAGAATTTGGTGTATCATTGGCTTGTTTACCTTGTTTGTAACTTGTTAAGGATGCCAAAATTTAATTTTTGGGGATTATGGGCCCCCACAGATAAGAATTTGGAACTTTCAGTGTTTGTTATAGTGTTTTCTAGGCTCCAGAGTAGTTTCTGAGGCTTACTGTCCAGAAAAACCCAGAATACATGCTGTGTAGTTTTGACTACATGCCATGTGTTCTTCTGTTCAGGAAGAAACAATTTTTCTTAAGTACACTCTGTGTACTTTGTGAACACGCCATGTATTCTCTAACCGTGTCACAGTCCATGTGGGCGGAGACACGGGATATGGAAGACCTTGTGGTAACATGCCGTGTATCAGTTTTGCACGCCGTGTAGTGTAATCCTAGGAGTCCGACCGTGTATCTAACAACATGGGTTGGTGGAGTCTCTTCTTATACACACCGTGTCCACCTTGAACATGCCGTGTAGTCTGACCCAGGTACCCAGCCGTGTCACGAACAACACGGGTCGATGTCATCCTTTCTCATACACGTGGTGTCTTCCTGGAACACGCCATGTAGTTTTGTCTTAGGAGAGCCGTGTGGCTTAACCGTGTAGAAGGACTCGGGAAGGGAAATAGGATTTAGGTACACTCCGTGTGTTAGGATAACACACTGTGTGTTTGGGGTGTTACACGACCAGTTTTGGAAAAAGTACACGCCCATGTAAATGACTTAAGGGAACACACCGTGTAGTCTTTATACATGCTTTGTAGTCATGTTTTGTAAAATTTGAATGCTTTCTTTCCCCTGTTCCCTTCTCACACTCCTAGTTTTCAGTCCTTGATAATGTTGATCTAAGGTGTGTGTTTGACCTTACAGAGTCATGGCACCGAGACGTCCTCCCATTGCACGGCAGTTGCCAGGTGGTGATCAGATGCTGGATATAGCTGATTAGGGACTTCCCACAGATCCCCCTATTGTTCCATCCTTGGAACCAGCAGTGATACCGATTACAGGCCCCAATGCACAGTTTAGGGAAGGATTTCTAAGGATGATGCAGACCTTCTAGGGAGCACCGCCTCCTGCCTCGACTATGGCGGATTTGATGTGGGTTTTCCAGTAGTAGCATCCTCCCACCTTCTCAGGGGAAGGAGGAACTCAGGTTGTAGAGTCATGGCTAGAATCCATGATGAGGATCTTTGAGAATTTGGAGATGCCTCCAAAAAGGAGGGTCAAGCTCGCTACCTACATGATATGAGACTCTACCAATTGGTGGTGGTACGTGATCTCACAGGTGGGTCATCAGTAGGTTATGGCGTGGGAGGAGTTTCAGTGCGTCTTTTATGACTGCTTCTATCCGGAGACCCTGAGGGATGACCGAGCCCATGAGTTCATGAGCCTAGAGAAGGGTACTCTTTCTGTCATGGAGTATTCCTCTCATTTCACCAAGATTCATCATTTCACACCCCTTCAGGGCAGGGATGGGTTTTTCTTGACAAGGAAGATTGAGGATGGTCTCAGATGGTAGATCCGCTCACAGGTGAATATCTTCAGGCTGACTTCCATCGCTTCCATCGTCAACCCGGAACTGATTGCGGAGTGCAATATGAGAGATTACAGAGCTGAGAGCTAGGGAGGTTTTTCTTTCAGAGTTAGTTCTTTACCAGTTGATAGCAGGAAGTGCCGTAGGGAGTCTACGCACGGTGATCCAAGGTAGCGAGACACATCTTCAGGTAGCAAGGTGGTATGCTACCAGTGTGAAAAAGCTGGGAATACGAGGCTTCAGTGCCAGAGAGACCCAGTGGAGTGCCGATCTTGCAGCAATATGGGTCACCTTCAGCGCTTCTGTCAGGTTTTCTCACCAGCATCTGCTGATAGGGGTTCATCCATGACTCCTCATTCAGGAGCAGCACCACCAGTTTCTCACCAGTCTAGGAACTGGAGTTCTTCCAGCCGTTCATACTGAGGTGGAGGTCGAGGCCATGGTGGTCATTCACCGTTCTTTCAGCGACAATTGGGTGGATAAGCTCAGAGCGGTCAGGTAGGGTCACAGGGCCGTGGTACAGGTCATGCTTTTGCAGTGGATCATACCTAGCAGGAGCAGGATCCCAGACCCTCTACAGTTCGAGGAACAATCTTAGTAGCCTCAGTTTTATCTTCTATTATTTTCTATACAGGGTCTTCCCATAGCTTTATCTCTATTGCTATTGTGGAGAGCCTTGGGCTCTGCATCTTCTCCTCTACCGATACTTTGACTCTAGACACACCGTCAGGGACTATAGTGGATAGTGTACGTCAGTGCAGAGAGTGCCCTCTTGAGGTTGTGGGGTGTCACTTCGTATAAGACCTCTATGTACTAGAGATGATAGGCTATGATTTCATTATCGGAATTGATCGACTAGTTCCCTTCCAGGCAGTCTTCGACTTTTATCGCCGCAGGGTGTGTTTCATATCACTAGAGGGTGAATCTTTTCTTCATCAAGGTGAGTAGGATGTCTAGACGAGTAGAGTAGGACCCGAGCATCATGGCCTAGGTGGAGTTACAATTCAGATTTACAGTCTATATCTGGATGACTAGGGGACATCGCAGTTAGACTTTCCTCTAGTGGTGGATTGTTTTGGGGATGTATTTCTAGAGGACTTTTCAGGTTTGCCTCTGGAGCGTGAGGTAGATTTTTCTATTGATCTTGTTCCAGGAGCGGCACTAGTGTCCATTACTTCTTATAGGATGGCTACACCTGTGTTGCAGGAGCTCAAGAAGCAGTTGGAGGAGTTGCGTGCAAAGGGTTTCATCCGACCCCATACTTCTCCTTGGGGTTCTCTTGTCCTGTTTGCGAAAAAGGCAGACGACCTCCTTAGGCTTTGTGTGGATTATCAGAAGCTGAACCAGTTGACGGTCAAGAACTGATATCCATTGCCTAGGATTGATGACCTGTTTAATTAAATTCGAGGAGCCCGGGTGGTCTCGAAGATCGATTTGAGGTTCGCTTATCATTAGTTGCGCGTTAGACCATTTGATATACCTCTTACAGCTTTCTGGAGAAGGTATGATCTATACGAGTATATGGTTATGCCATTCAACCTCACGAATGCGCCTGCAGTTTTCATGGCACTGATGAACTGAGTGTTACATCCATACTTATACTCTTTCGTGGTGGTCTTCGTGGACGATATCTTGGTGTACTCTCACACTCGACACGACCATGCTACCCATCTTGAGATCGTTTTGAGTACACTGAGGGAGGATTAGTTATATGTTAAGATCTCAAAATGACAATTTTGGATGGATCAGATTCACTTATTGGGACACATTATCTCAGAGACAGAAGTATCCGTGGACCTAGAGAAAGTGAGAGCATCAGTTTCCTAGGAGCAGCCGAAGAACGTCTTTGAGGTGTAGAGTTTTCTGGGGCTGGCTGGATACTAAAAATGCTTCATACAGGACTTTTCACACTTAGAGGCACTGCTGACGGGTCTGACCAAGAAGGGTGCGATGTTCTTATGGTTAGATTCTTGTGAGTCAGCCTTTCAGGATCTGAAAGGGAGGTTGACTTTAGCACCGATACTAGCCCTTACAGAGCCGGGCAAGAGCTACACTATTTACTGTAATGCTTCAGGTATCGGGCTAGGAGCTATGCTTATGCAGGGATATGGGGTCGTTGTGTATGAGTCTCGGTAGTTGAGGCCACATGAGAGGAACTACCCGACACACTATCTGGAGTTGGCAGCTATTGTTCATGCCTTGCACTGTTGGACACATTATCTTCTGGGAGAGCACTTTATGGTTTTCACTGATCACAAGAGTCTCAAGTACATTTTCACTCAGCATGATCTGAATTTGAGACAACGCAAGTGGGTTGAGTACCTACAGTCCTTTGAATTTGAGTTTTCCTATATGCCAGGAAAGGGCAATACAGTGGATGATGCGTTGAGAAGGAGGACTCAGATACGAGCAGTTCATGAGGCCAGTAGTGAGTGGAAGCTTATGGCTCTATTCTCTGAGATGCATCTGGAGGTGCACGACAGATAGGGGAAAACATTTCTTTCTTCTGTAGATGTTACCTCTACGCTTCTTGACCGAGTTCGAATGAGGAATCTCTCAGATTCTGAATGCCCAGTCCTATGGAAAAGCGTGTCAGGAGAGGACTCTATTCCTAGATGGACAATAGGCGAGGATAAGATCTTACGTTTCTAGGGATGCGTATGGGTGCTAGTAGACATACGTAAAGAGCTAATGTGGGATTTTCATTCCTCAGTTTAGGCAGTTCATCCTGGTGTCACCAAGATGTATCATGATCTACACCGCCAGTATTGATGTCTAGGTATGAAGAGAGATGTTGCTGGTTTTTTCATGAGGTGTTCCAATTTTCAGCAGGTGAAAGCGGAGCATCAGCGACTAGCAGGCATTTTACATCAGCTACCCATTCTGGAGTGGAAGTGGAATGATGTCGCGATGGACTTCGTGACCGATTTTCTGAGGTTTCCTCGAGGGAATGATGCTGTTTGGTTTGTCATTGATAGGCTTACAAATATTTCTCACTTCTTGCCGATCAAGGAGACCTTTAGTGTTGACGATCTGGGACGGTTGTACATCTGTGAGATTGTGCATCTGCATGGAGTTCCACACTCCATTGTTTCAGATAGGGATGCACGTTTTACTTCTTGGGTCTGGCAGGGGCTTTAGAAGGCTTTGGGTACACATGTAATTTTGAGTACAACATACCATCCCCAGAAAGATGGCCAGTCCGAGCATTAGATTTAGGTGCATGAAGATATGCTCCGAGCTTGCATTCTGGACTTTGGAGGTTCTTGGGATAGGCATATACCTTTTGTGTAGTTCACCTAAAATAATAGTTTTCAAGCAACTATTCAGATGGCACCTTATGAGGCTTTGTACGGTAGGCAATGCCAATCACCCTTATGTTGGCCAGAGGCAGGAGAGGCAGCTTTGCTGGGACATTGTCTTGTTTAGGAGACCACAGAGCAGATAGAGTTGATTCAGAAGAGGATGGCTACTGTGCAGTCTCAACAGAAGTCTTATGCCGATCAGCGGAGACGACCTCTGGAGTTCGAGGTCGGGGATCTGGTTCTCCTGCATGTCACACTGAGGTTGGGGCACAAGAGGATTAAGAGATAGGGTAAGCTTTCACCGAGGTACGTCGGGTCGTTTGAGGTGTTGGAGAGAGTTGGTCCGGTTGCCTATCAGTTGCAGTTCCCTCAAAGGTATCATGCTATGCATGATGTATTCTATGTTTTTCAGCTCTGAAATTACTTTTCAGACCCATCTCATGTCTTTCAACCTAAGGAGGTTGAGCTCGAGGTAGATGCATTGTTTGAGGAGCATCCTATTTGGATTATCGATCGCAGTATGAAGGTTCTCTGTGGCCGGTCTGTTCCTCTGGTACGGGTTCTATGACAGAGCAGGTGAGTATAGGACAAGACTTGGGAGAGGGAGTCCAATGCATGATCGTAGTGGCCGGAGCTGTTTGGGATTTCTTCTTCTACTCCTCACTAGGGAAATTCAGGGACAGATTTCTTTAAGGGGTGAAGTTTTTAAGAACCCATACCTTCTTTTCAGGTATGTTTTTCCTTTTTCTAGAGTTTTTGATAAAAGTGGAGTTTCTGGAAATTTTGGAAGTACATGTCGTGTACTTTTTGAGTACATGCCATGTACTTTGTTTCCATAGGAGGCCGTGTTCTAGCCGTGTCCTGGAAACACACACGATCGTGTGGGGTGACGTGGAGGCCACCTAAAGTAGAGTACGGAAACAGTAAGTACATGTCGTTTAATGCAAAAGTACACATCGTGTACTTTGTTTTTTTTCATTAAACGGACTGGGGTCACGTCTAACCCCCATGAGCATCTTCTTCTAGGTTCCATTTGGCCGAGAGAAACCATGTGGCGCCGGAACTTCTCTAAGCCCCCGATCCTCCGTATGTTCTCTGAATCGACCGTCGTCGATTGCATTGGAACCTCATCGGTAAGATCTTCCTTCTCCCAAAGATTTGTTTTCCAATTCCTTCTCTTTTACAAGTTATTGTTGGTTGAAAGTTTTAGATGTTTTTTTAGATCTTCGATGTTCTAAGGTGATTCAAGCCACATGGTTCAAGTATATCGATCTCCTAACACCAAGGTAGGTGGTTTGTGCCTTTCTGTAGAAAGTCTTTGAGTATCTGTGCAAATTCCACCAATACCCTTGAATAGGGTATTGCTTGTTTCCTATTTTTCCCTTTTTGTTTTCCTGCTTTGCTTGTATACTTGAGTAGAGGTTATTTTTTGTGAATAGGGTAATTTTACTGTGCTTTGGATGTTTTCCCCATGAATGTTTTTCTTGTTTATGACCGTTTCGTCTAGTTTGTCCTGTTAGGCTATTGCTAGTTCCATGCCTAGTATTGTAGGATGGTGTGACTATTGTTCTTCCATGCTGAGATGCTGTAGAATTCTATCCAAGTAGTTCTTGAGGTTACTTTGGCCGTCACGTGATGCAATACTTTCTGACTTTACATAGGTCTGTGAGAACCTAGTGTAGTAGACCATAGAGAGAATGGACGTACAAGATTCTCCAGAGTATCTTTATAATACGATGTGAGACCACATGTGGAATTGATGTTGAGTTCTTCCTCAGAGTGTTTGTAGTTCCTCGACATGGGCCACATGTGGAATGAGACGTTGAGTGCTTCCCCAAAGCGCCTTTAGTACGATACGAGACTATAGGGGGAATTGACGGTGAGTGCTTATAGGGCCCCAGCCTTAAACCTTACTTAATCTTGAGTTATTACAAGATTACACATTGAGGATCTTTTCAGGTTTAGAGTTTTAGAGAATTATATCATGAAACTTGCATTACATTCCACATTTAAACAAAGTGGTTACATAAAAGACAGTATTCATTCTTCCCATCAACGGAAACATATTTAAAATAAAACACGAATTCTTTCTTGACACATCTTTGACACTATCATCACATCATATACCTTTCCCTTGACCTGTGAAAAACATTTCAAAAACTTGGGATGAGCATAAAAAGATTAGTAAGGGTTATAAAAATATGGAAAGGAAACATGAGTTCATATATATATAAGAATGAAATCATACTTTACCCATAAAACATAGGCACTTTAACATACCTCATCAAATCATGAATAAATCATAGAAATCATAAGACATAAAAGGTAACTTGATGCATTAATAACATTCTTACGTAGGGAGAAACCCTCTTGTTTACGTTTGGAATACCCACCACATTATATTCCCTAAATCTTTTCGGAGAAAGATTAACGTTTCACTCCTTCGCGTTACCCAATGCATTGGAGAGCTATATCAGGATCACCCGCCCTTAGTTTATCACGAAACCACCCGTTTTCATAACAATTCCCAAGAACCATAACATAAACGTATCACATAAAAAATGCATAAAAGAAAACATAACATTTCAACATTTCAATCATAATATAACATTTTAGTATATTGAAATAATGAATCCATTCAAAAAGAAACCATTTCTAAAACTATTTAAAACATTTAATAAAGAGATTTTTGAATAAAATTGTCCCATACCACCTTGAAGCTTTTAAAATTTTAAACCATTAATATCCATATAAATAAATCCTTAAAACCACTTTGAAAACATGGATATTAATAAGAAAAAATAATTAAAACATTTAAAGCGATATTTTGGTTAAAGGGGTTCTACCAAAATTAGAGACACTTGAATGCAATAATTGAGGAATAACATTTAGTCAAAACTTTATAATATCATGAGAATAAACGGATTCATGATATAATATTCAAAAGGACAGTATATACACCATATAAGAATTAATTGGTGCATAACAACAAATAAGTCTCAATAGAAATGTCAAATGTGATGAATCCCATTATAAAGAAGGTATCCTTAAATTAAGGATAATTCAATCTCCAAATTATGTGTGACAAATATAAATACACCCAATATAAGTGGATATTAAGTGTAAAACAATAAAATGTCATTCACACATATTCAAAAGATGACATATTCAATAACTATATGTTGAAACCAAAGAAATCGAAATTGGGTTAAAAAGTTCCCTTGGTAAAATTCGACAGCCTAACGACATCACTTCAAAATTCAGAAAATGAGTTGATGAGAGATAAAAAGGGAATATAATCACTTGGACATAAAATTTACATCAATAAGGATATAAACGAAAATATCCCAACATAATAGTATGTGAATTAAAAGACATAACAAAAGAGGTCTTTTAAAAAGAGGAGGGTGAAAGGTCCCCTTACCGAGTTGGGTAACTTTAGAAACGTACACCCCATGGAAGAAGGGTCATACAATGAAGATGTGAATACCCATAAATGAAATTATACTACAAAAAGTGTATAATAATTGGCAGTACATACACCACTCAAAGGAAATTGTGGCAAATGTAGCATAAATCTCACGGGAATAAAAGTGAGATGAAAAATCCCTTACGAAAACTCGGCAGCCTAACGACGCCACTTAAGACTTCCAAAATGGATTGATGAGAGGAAATAGGGTATCTAATCATATTAACATAAAGTTTACATAAATAGTAATATAAAAGAACATCCCCCATCATAAAAAATAGGAGCTTAAAATAAGTGACATAAAGGAGAGTACTTAAAAAGAAAGAGAGAGGTTAGATCTCTTACGAAAATTCGGCAGCCTAACGGCGCCAATCAAAACTTCCAAAATGGATTGATGAGAGAGGATAGGGTCTCTCATCATATGAACATAAAATTACAGTAAGATTAATATAAAAGAATATCCCAATAACAAGAAAGATGATCTTTAAAAGGAATGACATAAAAGAGTGTACTTAAAAAGAAAGAGAGGGGTAGGGTCCCTTACCTCAAGTCCAACTTGTATTGTTCGTTTCTTTATATTACTTAATAATAAACTTTTAAAAATTTATAATTGCTTAAGGACATCATATAAAGATTATTATTCAGTTCATATCACATATTTTAATGTTATAATAATTGGTTAATAATATGAGTTCATATCAGACGTTTTTGTTGATGTTTGGTACATGAGTCAAAAATTGAACTTGTTGGAAAATAATTTTCCATGTAGTTATAGGTACATCATATCTAGAATAGTATTGATGTTTTAAATATAATATATATCCAGTATATATACATTTTATACGATTCCATAGCATTTGGAGATAAAAATTAAAAGCACCGTTCATGGAGACGGTAGGCCGTACGTACGCATGAACGCTACATTAATTTTTTTGTCATATTAATGGAATTAAAACAAAATTAAAGATATATATATGTTATAATTACAGAATGATATCCATAATTTATATGTAATATATTACATATATATCAGTTATATATATGTACTTATAATAGTACATAACATTTTGAGATAAGAAATGAAATGTACCGTTCATGGAGACGGTAAGCCGTACGTACGCATGAATGCTACTTCCATTTCTATTTCATATTTAATGGAATTAAAACATAATTATACATAATAGTATTTTAATTCCAGTATGTTATCATATATAATATCATTAAATATATCCTTTATACGTACCACATATGGTATTAACGAATCAAATCACTTTGAGGGGGCGGTAGTCCGCACTTCCTTAAATGAAGATATCGCGTTTACCCATAATGGAAACCATAAAGATATTCCATAAATGAAAAAATACAGAAGAATAATTAAAACATAAACATATTATATATCATATATAAATATAGTGTCATCTTAATGGCCACCTTTGAAGGTGTTAGAAGAATGTTGAACAATCATCGTTTCGTGAGGCAGAAATTCGCCATCCACAGAAACAGTATGTTCTTTAACCATTAGATGTAGGTGTGTGTAAGTGTAGCTCGAATCCTTCTTATAAAAACATACTAGTATATTGAAGATACTGGAGTTGTTACAAAAGAAATGAATAAAAAGAGTTAAGGGGTTAGAGAAGTAAAATAAAACAAAAGGACTCAAGTGAAGACATTACCTTAAAATCGGGTAACTTCCTTTGATTTGAGCTAAAAGGCTTCCTTGGAAAGGATTATGCCCAATGTGAGGCTTCAAGGAGTTATAGAGGGATGTGGAGAGACAAAATGGTCAGGGTTTGGCCGAGCCAAATATAGCATCCCGCCATTTTATAACATAAACTTTCATTACATTACACAAAACTGAGGATCTTTAAGGTCTAGTGTCTTGGAAACCAGGAACATAATACATGAAAACAACATAAAACATTCTTCTTAAGCACTTGAAAGGCGTCTCCTTAAGTTCATTCTAGGTTCATTACTGCATCTCATAACCTGGGGACATACATCAAAAGAAAGGGTGAGCAGAAGGCCCAGTAAGGGAAACAAGAGGAACATTTTACATGTGAACTTGAGATACTTCAATAAGGACATGAAAAGAACTTTAAGGCATGAGAAAGGAATCATGAGTCATTTCATAATAAAAATAACATTTTCCATAACTTGAAGATGTGGCTAAATCATTTAACATAGACAATCTTGAACATATCACTAAGGTCCATCACCAAGGTGTCATTTGAAAATTACCAAGGTTATTCACCAATGTATCGTGAAAATTGTAATCTCTAGTGGTTACATCATTACCCAATGCATTGGAGCGCTATCAGGCCCCACCATTAAATTTTCCTTTATTATCATGTGAGCCAGATATATCATCATCAAACATTTCATAAATAACCCACATAGCATAAAATAAATGGGTTTCATTTCATAATCATAACGTTTTAAAAACTGCTTTAAAGACATGATCTTTACGTCACTTTAAACCCACGAAAAGGGAAAGTGGGTCTCATGTATGTAAATCTCAGAATTTAAAATAGAAAATTTTGATATATATGTGAATACCCTTGTAGAAATAAGAGCTTTGTGTATTCACTTTATAACATAAAATAATTTTTGAGAAAAGAGAGAGGCATTTTGAGACGAAAATTCTGCAGCATAACGGCTATGTTACAAGGTTTTAGAAAACATTGAAAAGAGAGGGGACATGGGTCACCCACTCATAAATGATACATAAAACAGTAGGGGGATATAATAAGATGGATATATGGACATGGTAATGAAATTTTAAAGACATACCATTTGAAATGAAAAACATGGAAGGAAGACAAAAATTAGATTTCTCTTATGAAAATTCGGCAGCCTAACGACGTCACTTAAACTTCAATAAAAATGAATTGACAAGATCAAATAGGGTCTCTCATCATATGATAATAAGAGATCAGTATGATAGATATATATATCATACCCCAACATAATAAAAAGGAACTTGAAATACTTGACATGAAAATCGAACTTGAAAAATGAGAAGGGTGAAAGAATCCCTTAAAAATTCGGCAGCCTAACGGCATCACTTAAACATTCATAAAATGAAATGATGAGAGTAAGAGGGGATCTATCATCATATAATAATGAAAAGGACAGTAAGAGGAATATAAAAGAACATCCTCTCACATAAGAACATGGAGCATAAAAGGAATGACATAAAAGAGATTACATGAAAAGAAAGAGAGGGGTCGGATCCCTTACCTTAAAACTTGACTCTTGAAACTCAAAGGTTTGGACCTTGAGGGATTGGGGGCACCTTGGGAGGACTCCTTGGGAGGTAAGGAGACCATAACTTAGTTGGGGGAGAGTTGGGAGTGAAAAATAAAGGAGGAAAGGGTGGGTATTTATAGGGAAAGTGAGGGGACAAGGCATTAATGGCCAAGGGACACCTCACAAGTGCTTTTCTCAAACCCATGTGCTCTCTCATGATATTTTTCATAAAGTTAGGCCACATGGGGCCCCCAAAACAATAATTAATCACCCTTGGCCGGCAAACCCTTGAAATATCTCATGAAATCATCATGACACAGTTATGATGTCATTAAACATACCGAAACCCTAAAACTATATTTTTACTATTCACTGAAAATTCAACTTTCTCAGAATAATCCCAAAATTTCACCTTAACCAAATATAAATGCTCTGATTTCAAAAATGAAATCCATTTTATAAAAATAATTTTATAAATATTTTTAATTTAATTTTTAAATAAAAACACTATTCATCGAAAATTCATTTTTTTCATAAAAAAATCCCCAAAAATTACCTTAACATAATATCGATGCTCTGAGTTCAAAAATAAAGTCCTTTTTTATAAAAATAATTTTCTAATTATTTTTAATTAAATTTTTAATTAAAAAACACTATTCATCCGAAAAAACTAATACTTGACTAGTAATTTATGAAACCGTTATTTACCCATTTTATTGAATCACATTACTTAATCTAGGTGTCTAAATTATATTAAAACTTTCTTTGAGTGAAATTACTAATCCATTTGGTCATATTACTAATCCTAAGCGTAAAATCACTATTCATAATTTACTATTCATCAAAAATTAAGTTGATCTTATTAGACTCCAAATTCCTTACTGAACACTTTTGTAGAAGACCATTTTTTTTAAAATCATTACACATCATTAGTTATTTAGGGTTTACATAAATGTTTTAAAATATCCCTTTTTCAAAAATTCATCAATAAAATATATCCTAAAATTATCCGGACAAAAGAAAATCCACAAACATCACTAAAGGAAGATATCTCAATTTATTCACCCGAAAGGATTACACAAGGAAGCTAGGGTCTCGTCACATAGACCCTTATAACACCGGCATAAGACCTAAGTGTAAGGTGTGCTATGGTGAGAGAATCTGAGGGGGGCTCAGATAACATTGCCCTAGTAGTAATCTCTACTAACATGAACTTCTCCTGTAGGCGTTTCCGTTCAAGCTTGACACGTTGGAGTTCAGCTTGGGCTTGGTCCAAAGCGAAGCCCACAGATGCTACCTCCTTCCCAAGCTCTGATAAGTGGGCTTCATAAGGTTCGAGTCTACTGGATGAAGCCATCGACTCCTCTTTCTGCATTGACCATTAACATCTTATTAAATCATTAAGAGTAAGTTAATATACTACTCAAAAAGATTGGGTCGTTACATTCTTCCCCCCTTAAGAAATTTCATCCCCGAAATTTACACTTGAGGCCTAGTCGAAAAGGTGAGGGTACTTTTGCTTCATTGTTTCCTCAGGCTCCCAAGTCGCTTCTTCATATTTGTGATTCCTCCACAACACTTTCACAAGGTGGGTAGTCTTGTTTCATAGGACCTTGTCTCTACGGTCCAAGATCTCCACTGGCTGCTCCTCATAAGAGAGGTCATGTTCCAGTTGTACCACCTCTGGGTTCAGTACATGCGAAGGGTCGGGTATGTACTTCCTCAAGAGAGATACATGGAAGACAACATGAACTTGAGATAGGTTTGGTGGAAGTGCTAGATGATAGGCCACTGCTCCTATGCGATCAAGGATTTCATAGGGGCCAATGTACCTAGGGCTGAGCTTCCCTTTCTTCCCAAACCGCATGACTCTCTTCCATGGAGAAATTCGATGGAAGACTTTGTCGCCAACACCAAACTCCAAGTCCCTTCGACGATTGTCAGCATAGCTCTTCTGCCGACTTTGAGCAGCTTTTATGTGTTGTTGGATGGCATGAACCTGTTCCGTCATCTCTTGCACGAGATCAGGCCCAAGAAGATTCCTCTCACCAGTTTCATCCCAACAAGTAGGAGTTCTACATCGCTTTCCATACAGAGCTTCATAGGGTGCCATCTGAATACTTGAATGGTAGCTGTTGTTATAGGAGAACTCAACTAATGGGAGGTGTTGATCCCATCCACATTTAAATTCCATTGAGCATAATCTCAGCATGTCTTCGAGTGTCTGAATAGTCCTTTCAGATTGGCCATCAGTTTGAGGATGATAGGCCATACTAAAATTCAATTCAGTATTCATAGCATGTTGAAGACTTCTCCAGAATTTTGATGTGAATCTTGGGTCACGATCAGATACGATGGATAGTGGTACCCCATGCAGACTTACCACTTCCTTCACGTATATCTTGGCAAGCTGATCCAGAGAGAAATCTTCCCAAATAGAGATAAAATGGGCTGTATTGGTGAGACGGTCCACAATAACCCATATCACATTGTTTCCTTTGGATGTTTTTGGGAGACCAGTTACAAAGTCCATAGTGATATTATCCCACTTCCATACTGGTATGGGTAGCGGTTTTAATACCCCCTTAGGAAGTTTTCGTTATGCCTTTACTTTCTGAAACACCAGGCACCTTGTAGTGTAATCAGCAATCTCCCTCTTCATGTTATCCCACCAATAATGATCACGAAGGTCTCTATACATCTTAGTGATTTCCGGATGTATAGAGAAAGTAGAGCTATGAGCTTCATCCATCAGTTCTTTCTTTATCTCCGGAATAGATGGAACACATAGTCTTGTACGAAATTTCAATACACCTTCTTGATCAACATTGAAATCAGGGAACTTACCATCCTTTACAGCCTCGAACTTCTCCTGCAGCAAAGGATCTTCTTTTTGAGCCTTCTTGATCTTCTCTAGTAATGAAGGTTGAGAAATCATTTGGGATAGGGTTGATGATGTCCCTTTCCTTATAATTCCCATGTCCAGTTTTTCTAGATCTTTAATCAAGGGATCCCCTAGGATCCTCATTGTTGCCAGAACAACAGGATCTTTCCTGCTTAACGCATCCACGACTTTGTTTGCTCTTCCAGGGTGATAATGAATTGAACAATCATAGTCTTTAATAAGCTCCAACCATCTCCTTTGTCTCATGTTCAATTCTTTCTGTGTGAAAATATACTTTAGACTTTGGTGGTCAGTGTATATATCACATTTCTCCCCATAAAGATAGTGCCTCCATATCTTTAGAGAAAAAAAAACTGCCGCCAGCTCTAGATCATGCGTAGGATAATTCTGCTCATGAATCTTCAACTGTCGAGATGCATAAGCAATTACCTTGTCATTTTGCATGAGGACGCACCCAAGCCCTTTCAGAGATGCATCGCTAAAAATAACGAATCCTTCTCCGATAGAGGGTAGTGTTAACACAGGTGCAGTAACCAATCTCTTCTTCAGCTCTTGGAAACTTTACTCGCATTCCTTTGTCCAGATAAACTTAACCCCTTTTCGAGTCAACTTGGTTAGTGGATTAGAAAGCCATGAAAAGTTTTTCACAAACCTCCTATAATATCCCGCTAAACCAAGGAAACTACAAATGTCAGTTACTGTTGTGGGTTGAGGCCACTCCTCCACAACCATTGTCTTTGTAGGGTCAACCGAGATTCCTTCATTGGTTACGATGTGCCCCAAGAAATCCACTTGTTGTAACCAAAACTCACACTTACTGAACTTCCCAAAGATCCTCTCCTTCCGTAGAGTTTTCAAAATAACCCTCAGATGATCTTCATGCTCCTCACGACTTTTTGAATATATCAAAATATCATCAATAAAAACTACCACAAAGTTATCAAGGTAGTCCTTAAAGACTCTATTAATCAAATCCATGAAAATAGCAGGAGCATTAGTCAAGCTGAAATGCATAAAAGTAAACTCATAATGCCCATATCTTGATCGGAAGGTAGTCTTTGGAATATCTTCCTTCTTCACCCTCAGTTGATGATAACCAGATCGAAGGTCAATCTTAGAGAAGAATTGAGCCCCGCGAAGTTGGTCAAATAAATCATCAATTCTTGGAAGAGGATATCTATTCTTCACTGTGATCCCGTTCAGTTCTCTATAATCAATGCATAGCCACATTGATCCATCCTTCTTCTTCACAAAGAGAACTGGTTCTCCCCAAGGAGACACACTCGGTCGGATAAACCCTTTCTCTAACAAGTCTTGGAGTTGTTTCTTTAACTCTTCTAGCTCCACATTTTCCATTCTATACGGAGTCTTTGATATCGGTTGGGACCCAGGTACGAGTTCAATGGAGAACTCTACCTCTCTTTCTGGGGGAGGTCCAGGTAACTCCTCAGGAAATACATCCATGTACTCCTGAACAATTGGAACATCTTCAATTTGTATGCTCCCTTTCCCTTCTTCATCATCACCGATTAACTCCATAAAGAAAGCTATGGGAGGCGCTTCTAGATAGGGATCAGTTCGGGATATCTCTCCTTGGAAGATAACTATAGGTCGTTCATTCAAGACTACTGAGATTTCCTTACTTCTGCATTTGATCTTAGCATTATACTTTGAGAGCCAGTCCATCCCTAGTATAATGTCGAATTCCATCATGGGAATGACTACTAGATTTGCGATAAGATTGTGGTCACCAAAGTAAACACTAGAGTCTCTAAATACTTTTGATGCAAGGATAATCCCACTTGGAGTCTTGACTGACAACTCTACCTCTAGCAGTTCGGGGATTGATTCTATATTCCTTGCAAACTTGGAGGAAATAAAGGAATGCGTAGAACCAGAATCAAATAAAGTACTTGCTATTTTTGAGAGGATAACAAGAGTACCTGCTACCACATCGTTCGGAACTTCAACTTCAGTTGTTGTGATAGAGAAAGAACGACCTTGCTCCCTTGTCCTCTGCTAAGGTTGATGGTGATTCCCCTCCACCTCCCTCAGATTTGAACATTGATTAGCAAAGTGCCCAAGCTGTCCACACTTGAAGCATGTGACTTCGGGTAGGGCCAGAACCATATTTCCTCTATCGTTAGTGTTGGGAATTTGAGGCTTCACATCACTATGACAATTCCGAGAAATATGGCCTTCTTTTCCACACCTATAGCACTTACCACTTCCGATCAAGCAGTTCCCCGAATACTTCTTCCCACATTTATTGCATGTGGCATGTTGCATATGCTTTCCACCTCTTTCCTGATCAAAACTTCTTCCCAGGCTTGGTTCTAGAGTTCTCTTCTTCTCATTAGATTTGTGAGACCACTGTGTCTCCCCAAACTCTAGTTCAACTTTCATAGCACTTCGAACAATTTCTTCATAGCTATCATAGTCCCTGTTGGCTAGATTCTTCCGTAGATGAGGTCGTAGTCCACCGAAGAATCTATCAACCTTCCCATTAGGGTCCATGATGAAGCTTGAGGTATAACGGGAAAGCCTTGTGAAGTTCATCTCGTAGGTTCCAACTGATTCATTCTCCTTTTTCTTCAGCTCGAGAAATTCTTTCTCCATTCTCGTTCTCATCGAACGAGGGAAATACTTATTAAAGAATATTCCCCGGAACTCTTCCCACTCCATAGCTTCCATCTCTCCTCGTGGCTTTGTGTTTTTGATCAGTGACCACCACTGATCAGCTTCTCCCTCTAGGCGGTAAACAACAAGGGTGACTTTTTCTTGTTCCGAACAATGAAGTACAGAAAAGATCTTTTCAATGGAGCTTATCCATTGTTCCGCAACCAATGGGTCAGTAGATCCACTGAATGTTGGTGGTCTTTGACGCATGAAGGACTCAACAGAAAGTTGTTCCCTTCATGGTGAGGTTGGCCTCTCAGCTTGATTCAAGTTATTACTCATAACTTGAGTCATTTGGTTCATCATTCGCATGAATGTTTCCATTCCGGCTTCCATCGGAGGGCCGTCAGCACATGGTGCATTGCGGTCACCATCGGCACGGTTCCTCCTATTGCCCTCCATTTTCTAAAAGAATAAAACCTTAGTGAGAAACTTATTTCATTTATGGATCTTTTAACTAAGACTTCATGCTTATACAATTACACTTTTCTATAATTCCTTCATAATGATTCATAAAAATCTTGTGATTAACCAAACATATACCCCGGGAGTGTCTTAACTAAGAGTGCAGCAAGACCCGTTATCGTGCACCAGTTCCCGTTCGAGTCTAGCTCAAAGCGGTGTTTTCGGGTTTTACCCCTATGTACATCTGTGCCAGAGCCGCCTCTACCTGCTCGTATCCAGACAGGGATGTATTTGTTTGATAAACCACTTACTCAATACTTACCAAAATACCAGGAAGTTTTCCTATATTTAAACTTTTCTATAGGGTTCTTCCTAAAGTTTTTATATCCTAATTTCCACAAATAACTAAACCATCCTTTGATACCAACTATAGCATCCCTCCATTTTATAACATAAACTTTCGTTACATTACACAAAACTGAGGATCTTTAAGGTCTAGTGTCTTGGAAACCAGGAACATAATACATGAAAACAACATAAAACATTCTTCTTAAACACTTGAAAGGCGTCTCCTTAAGTTCATTCTAGGTTCATTACTGCATCTCATAACCTGGGGACATACATCAAAATAAAGGGTGAGCAGAAGGCCCAGTAAGGGAAACAAGAGGAACATTTTACATGTGAACTTGAGATACTTCAATAAGGACATGAAAAGAACTTTAAGGCATGAGAAAGGAATCATGAGTCATTTCATAATAGAAATAACATTTTCCATAACTTGAATATGTGGCTACATCATTTAACATAGACAATCATGAACATATCACCAAGGTCCATCCCCAAGGTGTCATTTGAAAATTACCAAGGTTATTCACCAAGGTATCGTGAAAATTGTAATCTCTAGTGGTTACATCATTACCCAATGCATTGGAGCGCTATCAAGGCGCACCCTTAAATTTGCCTTTATTATCATGTGACACAAATATATCATCATCAAACATTTCATAAATAACCCACATAGCATAAAATAAATGGGTTTCATTTCATAATCATAACGTTTTAAAAACTGCTTTAAAGACATGATCTTTACGTCACTTTAAACCCACGAAAAGGGAAAGTGGGTCTCATGTATGTAAATCCCAGAATTTAAAATAGAAAATTTTGATATATATGTGAATACCCTTGTAGAAATAAGAGCTTTGTGTATTCACTTTATAACATAAAAAAAAATTTGAGAAAAGAGAGAGGCATTTTGAGACGAAAATTCTGCAGCATAACGGCTATGTTACAAGGTTTTAGAAATCATTGAAAAGAGAGGGGACATGGGTCACCCACTCATAAATGATCCATAAAAAAGTAGGGGGAGAGAATAATATGGATATATGGACATGGTAATTAAATTTTAAGGACATACCATTTGAAATGAAAAACATGGAAGGAAGACAAAAATTAGATTTCTCTTATGAAAATTCGGCAGCCTAACGGCGTCACTTAAACTTCAATAAAAATGAATTGACAAGATCTAATAGGGTCTCTCATCATATGATCATAAGAGATCAGTATGATAGATATAGAGATCATACCCCAACATAATAAAAAGGAACTTGAAATACTTGACATGAAAATCGAACTTGAAAAATGAGAAGGGTGAAAGAATCCCTTAAAAATTCGGCAGCCTAACGGCATCACTTAAAAATTCATAAAATGAAATGATGAGAGTAAGAGGGGATCTCTCATAATATAAGAATGAAAAAGGCAGTAATAGGAATATAAAAGAACATCCTCTCACATAAGAACATGGAGCATAAAAGGAATGACATAAAAGAGATTACATGAAAAGAAAGAGAGGGGTCAGATCCCTTACCTTAAAACGTGACTCTTGAAACTCAAAGGTTTGGACCTTGAGGGCTTGGGGGAACCTTGGGAGGACTACTTGGGAGGTAAAGAGACCAGAACTTCGTTGGGGGAGAGTTGGGAGTGAAAACTAAAGGAGGAAAGGGTGGGTATTTATAGGGAAAGTGAGGGGACAAGGCATTAATGGCCAAGGGACACCTCACAAGTGCTTTTCTCAAACCCATGTGCTCTCTCATGATATTTTTCATAAAGTTAGGCCACATGGGGCCCCCAAAACAATAATTCATCACCCTTGGCCGGTCAACCCTTGAAATATCTCATGAAATCATCATGACACAGTTATGATGTCATTAAACATACCGAAACCCTAAAACTGTATTTTTACTATTCACTGAAAATTCAACTTTCTCAGAATAATCCCAAAATTTCACCTTAACCAAATATCAATGCTCTGATTTCAAAAATGAAATCCATTTTATAAAAATAATTTTATAAATATTTTTAATTTAATTTTTAAATAAAAACACTATTCATCGAAAATTCATTTTTTTCAGAAAAAAATCCCCAAAAATTACCTTAACATAATATCGATGCTCTGAGTTCAAAAATAAAGTCCTTTTTATAAAAATAATTTTCTAATTATTTTTAATTAAAATTTTAATTAAAAAACACCATTCATCCGAAAAAACTAATACTTTACTAATAATTTATGAAACCGTTATTTACCCATTTTATTGAATCACATTACTTAATCTAGGTGTCTAAATTATATTAAAACTTTCTTTGAGTGAAATTACTAATCCATTTGGTCATATTACTAATCCTAAGCGTAAAATCACTATTCATAATTTACTATTCATCAAAAATTAAGTTGATCTTATTAGACTCCAAATTCCTTACTGAACACTTTTGTAGAAGACCATTTTTTGAAAATCATTACACATCATTAGTTATTTAGGGTTTACATAAATGTTTTAAAATATCCCTTTTTCAAAAATTCATCAATAAAATATATCCTAAAATTATCTGGACAAAAGAAAATCCACAAACATCACTAAAGGAAGATATCTCAATTTATTCACCTGAAAGGATTACACAAGGAAGCTAGGGTCTCGTCACATAGCCCCTTATAACACCGGCATAAGACCTAAGTGTAAGGTGTGCTATGGTGAGAGAATCTGAGGGGGGCTCAGATAACATTGCCCTAGTAGTAATCTCTACTAACTTGAACTTCTCCTGTAGGAGTTTCCGTTCAAGCTTGACACACTGGAGTTCAGCTTGGGCTCGGTCCAAAGCGAAGCCCACAGATGCTACCTCCTTCCCAAGCTCTGATAAGTGGGCTTCATAAGGGTCGAGTCTACTGGATGAAGCCATCGACTCCTCTTTCTGCATTGACCATTAACATCTTATTAAATCATTAAGAGTAAGTTAATATACTACTCAAAAAGATTGGGTCATTACACCAAAGGCTTTGGAAGTGTGGGTAAGGAGGTAGAGGTGGGGGCCTTTTATAAGAGGAGAGGAGGGGCACTCTTGGAAAGTAAGCAAATGTTACTTTATTTGAAAATGAGTTTCGGATTTAAAAAGTCACACATTGATATATTTCGTGGATAAGGTGATAAGGGTTATAAATCCACCCATCTAATAGGTTTTGGAAATGTGTAGGTCTTAGATTTTACATTAGCTTTCCATTTTATTTAATTCGTTAAATAATGAGGTCATCGCTGCACCATCATGATGTCATAAATAATTTTATTTATTTAATGTCTAAAAATTATAAAAAAATACTATTATGTAGGAAATCTTTTTAGATTTATAATTAATATTTATAGTCCAAAATATCATTTATGTAGACAAAATTAAAAATATTTTACTTAGGTGATACATTCTTTGTTACATTTAATATTCTTTAAAAATAAAAAGATAAAAAGTCACTTTTCACAAAAGTGATTCCATGGGGCCCCCAAGTTTGGCACAAGGCATCCCATGGTCGGCCATGAGACAACCAGTAGCCTTAGAACACATGTTGTGGTCATTTATTATTATTATGATATTATCTTATGATCTTTAACTACCCGATTACTCATTAATCAAGATAATTAAAGATAATTACCGTCGTTACTATTCATAATGTCCAAAAACAAAAGAGTCTTAATTACATAATTTGGACCTTCTGATTCCAAATATTTAATCCATTTTACCAAATTACAAACAAATAAATTGCAATAATTAATTTAAAAAAAACTTCTCGTTGTCAAAACAAATAGCGGGTTTTTTTAGAAACAATATTTATGAAAAGTTTGGCACTTGTTTATGCCCAATTCCAAAGTGAAATTAATCCCAGTGACCATAATTGGATTAAATGGTAAAAATATATTCTAATTAAACTTTAAAACAAATTAAAAATATAATATAACCATATAATTAATTTATATGAAAAAGCAGTTTTGAAGTAAAATGCAGTATTTTTCACTATTCATTGAAAAAAATGAACATTGTCAGAAAAATACCAAAAATTAACCCAATGTAAATTTAAATGTCCCAATAATAAATAATATGTTTATTTTGAAAAATAGATCTCATAAAATTGTCAAAAGTTTGATTTAAAAATGGCTTGCCATCAAAATGGTAGTAAAACAATCTTTTAAAAATACTAGTGTATTCAATGCTTAAGATTGGATTCATTTGTATTTTAAGACTCTAAAATTTATTGGATAAAAGTAAAAACATTTAACAAACATATTTAATTGTAAATTAGTTATTTATATTCATTCCTGTCAATACAATGACTATGTGTTAACTACCATTTAAAATAATATTATTTTATTATCAGAGTGCAACGTATGATTTCAAAGGAACTTGTTGTTGCATATTGGGTACGCCATCGAGCATAGCGTTCCCTTTAAAGTAATATTAATATTTTATTCAAAAATATGGATAAATATAAAGATGTCATATTCTTTATTTACCTGGGGTGTTACATCCTTCCCCCCTTTTGGGAATTGCATCCTTGCAATTTTAAAATTGAGCTTGGAAACATCCTTGAACGTCCCACATCGGAACAAGTGTCGGTAAAACAATCACTTTAAAATAAAGAAAGATAAGTACAAATGTCACCCGAGTTAACCCATACTAGGATTCCAAGTATGAAAATATGGACATGGAGGATAAAACATAGGGTCATGTTCTGATAGAGAGTGATAGAAAACATGTTTAGGAGAAAGTTAACCACAAGAAAATCACAAACTTGTGATGGGTTAAACGGTATTCGATTACCCAGTAGGAAAAGTTAATAGACAACATTTTTGTTTTAAGTTACTTTTTATTGAGGAATTTATTCATAAGGAAACATAATCACTTATCATGTTTACTTTCAACTTTTATTACATTCCTTACACAAACTCATATTTTCTCCAAAAGACGAGTATTTAGGAAGACTTGTTCACATTAAGAGTACTATAATCAACTTCTAGAGAATCACCTAATCCACAGAAGAGAACTATATACTTACCATGTCTTTAGACTTTAACCAAAACCAAAACCAAAAAGTTTAGTACAAGATCAGATAATCCAGAAAAAGATAACCCTTTATAAAAAAGAAAAACTATTTTTAATCTCCAAAATTCATCCAACAAAACCCAGAGTTCAACGAGGACCATTCGATAAACAATTTGTCCATAAAATTCATCAAAGTAAACCAAACTAAGATTGAAACCCAAATATTTGAAGGATTTAGTCACATACTCTTCCAAGGTACAAATTAACTTTTATCTCCAAATAACATCAGTTTCTCTTAAATTCTCATATTGAAAAGTAATTAACCTAATCACATATCCTCGATGATAGGTTAATAATTTACATAGATAACCCAAAATAAACTTACTCTTGATTCCTAAAATCATCTAACTAAAAATAATTAGTCAAAATAACCAGGTACTTCACGTAGTCCAGTGGTAGGTGATAAATACCAGTCGCACTTTGGTTGTGGGTTCGATTCCCGCAGCTTTGTCCAGCGGGACGGGTTGTCACACGGTCTGCGTGTTGTCCTTTTTCCAAAACTATATAATTCTTAAAACATTCCCCAAAATGAGATAAAATCTTTAAAAATGATCATAACATATTTTAACCTCAAGTTTATCTCATTCATTTCATTTTCCATCATAACATATAATAACCCATAATTACCTCAAAAGTAAGGATCATATAAACTCTAATGGTTACCTTTATAATTATTACCTGGACTTCCACATCGATTGGTCATCTCATACATGATGCATTACAGAATATACCAAGGTTCAAGTGGTTGATCATGACTCCTTGATAGTTGGTTTAGGATAAACACAAGGGTTCTCATTGCAGCTCCCATATCATTCAGCTGCTTTCTCAAAAAACTGTCAAAGTTTCCTTCACATCCACTATTACTTTGGTGCCTCCTAGATCCAGCCATTTATTAAAACCAAAAAGGTCATTGTGAGTATATCAACAAAACCATCATGTACTAATGAGGAAGATAAGCACTAAGATATACTTACTCATTCACTTTATCTAAAACTAGGACTCTTTCTGAAATCCTAACCATTATGGTAATGTCACTTATGCTTAAAGAATACCCTAACCTCTAAAGTTATCTAAACCGACCTTTGATACCAACTATAAGGCCCCAGCCTTAAACCTTACTTAATCTTGAGTTATTACAAGATTACAAATTGAGGATCTTTTCAGGTTTAGAGTTTTATAGAATTAGATCATGAAACTTGCATTACATTCCACATTTAAACAAAGTGGTTACATAAAAGACAGTATTCATTCTTCCCATCAACAGAAACATATTTAAAATAAAACACGGATTATTTCTTGACACATCCTTGACACTATCATCACATCATGTACCTTTCCCTTGACCTATGAAAAACATTTCAAAAACTTGGGATGAGCATAAAAAGCTCAGTAAGGGTTATAACAATATGGAAAGGAAACATGAGTTCATATATACATAAGAATGAAATCATACTTTACCCATAAAACATAGGCACCTTAACATACCTCATCAAATCATGAATAAATCATAGAAATCATAAGACATAAAAGGTAACTTGAGGCATTCATAAAATTATTACATAGGGAGTAACCCTATTGGTTACGTTTAGAATACCCACCACAGTATATTCCCTAAATCTCTTCAGAGAAACCTTAACGTTTCACTCCTTCGCGTTACCCAATGCATTGGAGAGCTATATCGGGCTCACCCGCCCTTAGTTTATCACGGAACCACCCATTTTCATAACAATGCCCAAGAACCATAACATAAATGTATCACATAAAACATGCATAAAGGAAACATAACATTTCCACATTTCAATCATAATATAACATTTTAGTATATTTAAATAATGAATCCATTCAAAAAGAAAACATTTCCAAAACCATTTAAAACATTTAATAAAGAGATTTTTGAATCAAAGTGTCCCATACCACCTTGAAGATTTTAAAATTTTAAACCATTAATATTCATATAAATAAATCCTTAAAACCACTTTGAAAACATGGATGTTAATAAGAAAAAATAATTAAAACATTTAAAGCGATATTTTGGTTAAAGGGGTTCTACCAAAATTAGAGACACTTGAATACAATAATTGAGGAATAACATTTAGTCAGAACTTTATAATATCATGAGAATAAATGGATTCATGATATAATATTCAAAAGTATAGTATATACACCATATAAGAGTGAATTGGTGCATAACAACAAAGAAGTCTCAATAGAAATGTCAAATGTGATGAATTCCCTTATAAAGAAGGTATCCTTAAATTAAGGATAATTCAATCTCCAAATTATGTGTGACAAATATAAATACACCCAATATAAGTGGATATTAAGTGTAAAACAATAAAAGGTCATTCACACATATTCAAAATATGACATATTCAATAAATACATGTTGAACCCAAAGAAATCGAAATTGGGTTAAAAAGTTCCCTTGGTAAAATTCGACACCCTAACGGCATCACTTCAAAATTCACAAAATGAGTTTATGAGAGATAAAAATGGAATCTCATCACTTGGACATAAAATTTATATCAATAAGGATATAAAATAACATATCCCAACATAATATTATGTGAATTAAAAGACATAACAAAAGAGGTCTTTTAAAAAGAGGAGGGTGAAAGGTCCCCTTACCGAGTTGGGTAACTTTCGAAACGTACACCCCATGGAAGAAGGGTCATAAAATGAAGATGTGAATACCAATAAATAAAATTATACTACAAAAAGTGTATAATAATGGGTATTACATACACCACTCAAAGGAAATTGTGGCAAATTTAGCATAAATCTCACGGGAATAAAAGTGAGATGAAAAATCCCTTACGAAAACTCGGCAGCCTAACGACGCCAATTAAGACTTCCAAAATGGATTGATGAGAGGAAATAGGGTCTCTCATCATATTAACATAAAGTTTACAGAAAGAGGAATATAAAAGAACATCCCCCATCATAACAAAGAGGATCTTAAAATAAGTGACATAAAGGAGAGTACTTAAAGAGAAAGAGAGAGGTTAGATCTCTTACGAAAATTCGGCAGCCTAACGACGCTAATCAAAACTTCCAAAATGGATTGATGAGAGAGGATATGGTCTCTCATCATATGAACATAAAAATTACATTAAGAGTAATATAAAAGAATATCCCACTAACAATAAATATGATCTTTAAAAGGAATGACATAAAAGAGTGTACTTAAAAAGAAAGAGAGGGGTAGGGTCCCTTACCTCAAGTCCAACTTGTCTTGTTCGTTTCTTTATATTCCTAAATAATAAAATTTGGTCAATTTATAATTGCTTAAGGACCTCCTATAAAGATTATTATTCAGTTCATATCACATATTTTAATGTTATAATAATTAGTTAATAATATGAGTTCATATGAGACGTTTTTGTCGATGTTTAGTACATGAGTCAAAAATTGAACTTGTTGGAAAATAATTTTCCATGTAGTTATAGGTACATCATATCTAGAATAGTATTTATGTTTTAAATATCATATATATCCAGTATATATCCATTTTATACTATTCCATAGCATTTGGAGATAAAAATTAAAAGCACCGTTCATGGAGACGGTAGGCCGTACGTACGCCTGAACGCTACTTTAATTTTTTTGTCATATTAATGGAATTTTAAAAAAAATGAAAGATATATATATGTTATAATTCCAGAATTATATCCATCATTTAGATGTAATATATTACATATATATCCATTATATATATGTACTTATAATAGTACATAACATTTTGAGATAAGAAATGAAATGTACCGTTCATGGAGACGGTAAGCCGTACGTACGCATGAACGCTACTTCCATTTCTATTTCATATTCAATGGAATTAAAACATAATGATACATAATAGTATTTTAATTCCAGTATGGTATCATAAATAATATCATTAAATATATCCTTTATACGTACCACATAGGGTATTAACGAATCAAATCACTTTGAGGGGGCGGTAGTCCGCACTTCCTTAAATGAAGATATCGTGTTTACCCATAATGGAAACCATAAAGATATGCCATAAATGAAAAAATACAGAATAATAAGTAAAAAATAAACATATTATATATCATATATAAATATAGTGTCATATTAATGGCCACCTTTGAAGGTGTTAGAAGAATGTTGAACAATCATCGTTTCGTGAGGCAGAAATTCGCCATCCACAGAAACAATATGTTCTTTAACCATTAGATGTAGGTGTGTGTAAGTGTAGATCTAATACTTATTATAACAAAATCCTAGTATATTTAAGATACTGGAGTTGTTACAAAAGAAATGAATAAAAATAGTTCAGGGGGTTGGAGAAGTAAAATAAAACAAAAGGACTCAAGTGAAGACATTACCTTAAAATCAGGTAACTTCCTTTGATTTGAGCTCAAAGGCTTCATTGGAAAGGATTATACCCAATGTGAGGCTTAAAGGAGTTAGAGAGGGATGTGGAGAGACAAAATGGGCAGAGTTTGGCCGATCCAAAGGCTTTGGAAGTGTGGGTAAGGAGGTAGAGGTGGGGGCCTTTTATAAGAGGAGAGGAGGGGCACTCTTGGAAAGTAAGCAAATGTTACTTTATTTGAAAATGAGTTTCAAATTTAAAAGGTCCCACATTGATATATTTAGTGGATAAGGTGATAAGGGTTCGAAATAAACCCATCCAATAGGTTTTTGACATGTTTAGGTCTTAGATTTTACATTATATTTCCATTTTATTTAATTCGTTAAATAATGAGGTCATCGCTGCATCATCATGATGTCATAAATAATTTAATTTATTTAATGTCTAAAAATTATAAAAAAAATACTATGATGTATTAAATCTTTTTATCTTTCCAATGAATATTTATAGTACAACATATCATTTATTTATACAAAATTAAAAATATATTACTTAGGTGATACATTCTTTGTTACATTTAACATTCTTTAAAAATAAAAAGATAAAAAGTCACTTTCTCACAAAAGTGATTCCATGGGGCCCCCAAGTTTGGAACAAAGAATCCCATGGTCGGAAATGAGACAACCAGTAGCCTTATGACACATGTTGTGGTCATTTTTTATTATTATTATATTATCTTATTATCTTTAACTACCCTATTACTCATTAATCAAGATAATTAAAGATAATTACCGTCGTTACTATTCATAATGTCCAAAAACAAAAGATTCTTAATTACATAATTTGGACCTTATTATTCCAAATATGTAATCCATTTTACCAAATTCCAAACAAATAAATTGAAATAATTAATTTAAAAAAAACTTCCCGTTGTCAAAACAAATAGCGGGTTTTTTAGAAACAATATTTATGAAAAGTTTGGCACTTGTTTATGCCCAATTACAAAGTGAAATTAATCCCAATGATCATAATTGGATTAAATGGTAAAAATATATTCTAATTACACTTTAAAACAAATTAAAAAGATAAGATAACCATATAATTAATTTATATGAAAAAGCAGGTTTGAAGTAAAATGCAGTATTTTTCAGTATTCATTGAAAAAAATGAACATTGTCAGAAAAATACCAAAAATTAAATCAATGTAAATTTCAATGTCCCAATCATAAATAATATGTTTATTTTAAAAAATAGATCTCATAAAATTGTCAAAAGTGTTATTTAAAAATGGTTTTCCATCAAAAGGGTAGTAAAACAATCTTTTAAAAATACTAGTGTATTCAATGCTTAAGATTGGATTCATTTGTATTTTAAGCCTCTAAAATTTATTGGATAAAAGTAAAAACATTTAAAAAACATATTTAATCGTAAATTAGTTATTTATATTAATTCCTGTCAATACAACGACTATGTGTTAACTATCATTTAAAATAATATTATTTTATTATCAGAGTGAAACGTATGATTTCAAAGGAACTTGTTGTTGCATATTGGGTACGCCATCGAGCATAGAATTCCCTTTAAAGTAATATTAATATTTTATTCAAAAATATGGATAAATATAAATATGTCATATTCTTTATTTACCTGGGGTGTTATAGTGCTTCCCCAGAGTGTCTATTCATTAGCTAAACCAGAGGGGTGATACTGTGTGTGCCTCCCATAGGGTTTCTTGTACTTTTAGATTGAACCATAGGGGTTAGGCTATGAGAACTACCCAGAGGGTTACCTGTTTGTTCTACTTTCTTGAGTTTCTGCTTACTTGTTTGTATATTATATGCTAGAAATTTTGGATTGTTTGCTGCTGAGTACTTTCCTGTTTACTGCTTTCTTTACTTTTACCTGCCATATATTCACTAACTATTAGGCATAGATCTTCGAGTGGTTGACTATTGGGATTTTGTCTCACACCCTATTTGGGTCATGCTTTTGGTCCCAAATATATTATATTGTTATAGATATAGATAAGGGAAAGCGCCCTTCGACTTTAGGTTCTTGATTGTTGTGGAGCAGGATAGCATGAGACCAAGCCGTGGCTTGCGATGCTGAGGAGTTTATCTGCTTTCTTTTTCACTTTGGTTTAGCGCTGTTGTATTCTAGAATTGTGACTTGTTTGGATGATTTTCTAGATATATATGAATCATGCATCATTTATGTATATTTTTCTCTAGTTTTTTGTTTATCAGTCTTCTGCTGTTTACTATTGTTTGGTACTTACTGCTTCCGCTTTTTTATGTATTTGTGTACTTCTACTATGTACTCTTACAATGAGTGAATAGTTTCCCTAATATCACACCCAAGGCCCTCGCTATTAGTCGGTAGCCTCTGGCGTTCGGGGAAATGTGCTTGAGGCCATGTGACCAACCGGGTACGGGGCGCCTCTGGGTGGCTTCCGGCACCAGGATGTTACACCAACCCACATTGCACAAGACCCCTTCCAAAGGTTTCCTATTTTGTAGAGATTCCTCTTAGTTTTCTTCATGAATTACAGTCATCTCTTTTAGGTATGGTCTCTAGTTCCATCCTCCCTCTCTCTTTTTGTTGGATATCATCCTCCCTTATCATCAAATTTGGTTTTTCCGAACTCTAGGTCAAAGGATTGAACTGATTTTTTTGTTTTATTTAGTGATTAGGGTTTATGGTGGTATCTTAGTACCTAATTTGGTGCCTTCCACTAAAGGTGACATGTTTTAGCTCACCGTAGTTTGGTTCCTCAAAATTTAAGGTTGGGTTTCCCATGTTTAGGTTTACATTTAATATATCTTTATTTATTAATGTTTCTAATATTTTAATTAATTAATTAAGTCTATGTATGATATATAAATTTTATTTACTAATGGTTTCATGGTATTCATTATTAGACATAATGAATTTACTTGGAATATCAAGCGAAACTTTAAATTTCAAGTATTTAAAAATTTTCAAAATAATTTTTTTAATTAGATTGAGAGAGTTAAAAATGGTTTGACCCTGTTTGTGTCCAAAAATAATTGAAAATCTTGGTTTTTACATTTTCAAATTTAAGTGAAAATTGAATTGATATTTTCAAAAGGTTATTTAAATGGTCAGTTTATAATTTTTTTAAGAAATTATTTTGAAATAGATTTTTTAAATGGATTTTAAAATTAAATGTATCGAAAAAGTATTTTGAATTTGGGTTTTAAAGAAAATTAGGGTTTTATAAAATGTCTCTTGATTATATATATATATATATTATGGTTATATATATACACATGGGTATAAATATATATATATATACACATATATTTTTAAAAGTTTGGGGCCGAAGCCTCATTTTATTATTAAAGAAAATCAAAGACCTCTTTTAACTGGGTAGAGGGAGACCCATTACATAGCCCGAAGGCCCAGTGGGCTTGTATCCCATTACATATATATATATATATCTATACGTACAAATTCACATGATAATATATGATTTTTTTACATGAGATAAATAAATAAATAAATAAATATATATATATAAATTTCTAAGTGTATGTAAGTACAACTAGAAAAAGTGGTTTTTCTATTATAGTTTTCAATATATAATTTAAAGTCCCATTTGGAACTTTTAAGAAATTTCCAAATGTATGAATGTGTGTGAGATCCTCTTGAACCCAGTTTAGCTGTGGTTGACTTGGATTGTGTACCTTGGGGTGTGATTTGTATTTTATATCATGTGATGATTGTGTACTCATGGTTTTTTGATTGATAGGGAGTAGAAGGCAAGGGTGAGTTATTTGATATTCCCTATTACTTTTGTATTTCATCCTATTTACTATTTGTGCTTATCATCAGTTGTGTTTATTTCATGTTTACTCACCCCTTGTTTTCCTTAGTCATGGGAACATGAGTATCTATGTGGGAGTCTATAATTATGCTACACATTATAACCACAAACTAATAGTTTCCCCTCTAGTTAGTGATAAAGTGAGATTGATGTGCCTTTCCAGTGAGATTGGGTGAAGTCTAGTCAGATGGTTCATGTTAGGATGCAACATACACCTATAAGTTGGTCAGTATTGAGTAAAAAATAAGACTGTCTCACATTAAGTCCTAGAGTAGAGCCCATTCCATCTATTCCTTTGGTTAGTGGATTTACTCAAGGGGACTCCATTGACTTCTTTGATTTACCCCACCTTCTTGATTTGTGTTGCACTTTTGAATGGATACTTTTATTTTTTTTGTTTCATCTAGGACACATGGAATCTTTTATTGATATATTAATTCTTATAACATGTTTTGGGTTTTTATAATGATATTTAAGAGATTTTAAGGGAACTTCTAAAATTTAACAATGGGTTATTTGAGATAGAATGTGTGATATCCAAATAAATTTTTTAAAGTGATTGTATTTTTTGAATAATAAAATAGAGGAATGTTTATAAAATCACCTTTATCTGTTATTTATTTGAAAATATAAACTAAGAATGGAAAACCCATAATTTATTGATATAATTAAAACTATTGCTAAATGGATGTTTATTTTAAAAATTATACATGGGGTTTGGTTTCTCTTTATCATGCCTACATAGATTTATCCCACACCTATCTAACATTTTAGTTATAGGATCTTATCTAGAATTTAGATGCTATTGAAGTAATTGATTTATCAGTATTTAGTTTTATTTTATTCTATTTGGTATGTTAATCCTTTAAATTGATTTCATAGGACCTAATATTAATTTAATAGAATTTCTAGGGTGTGTCCCTTTACATGATTTACCTTGGCCGATTAGGCTTTTGTTACTTTATATGGATTGAGGGTAATTATATTTGTTGGAGGTAGGAAGGGTACGAGAGGTGGATTAAATTTTCCTTAAAGGAGAAGGAGATTGGGGGAAAGAAGAGGGATTTCTTGTTTATTTTTATTTACTGCATTATAGTTTATTTTCTGTATATTTGATTTGTTATGAATGTTTGATATATAGACAGGTAATGAAGGTTTTTCATTAGTTTTTTTCTATGATTTTATTCTTATTCAAGGTTGAAATCTTTCTCAAGTGGTGTTTCCTTTATACCAAGACATTTATGCTAGCCTGTGGGGATCAAGAACTCCCTTTAGGCCTTATCGTGGGTCATCTCAGGTGTCTGATTGATGGAATACTTAGACTGGTTTGTGAAAATAATCGTATTGAAGTATCTGATTTATTTTATCCCAATGAAACTTGCCTCTTTTGTGAATATACCTTGTTTTATTTGGGATGTCATGTTATTATTGATTTATGATTGGTATTCAAAACTCATAAGGACAGTCATGAATAGGTTCCTCATTACCACCTTCCATGACAACACTTGAGTCACCATTTAAATTTGGGAATTGAACATTGCGTTACAAATTTTATTTGATTATTGTTGATCATTCTTTGTTACTTAAGAAATGACACGAGTTTCCCCAAGTGTTGTATTGGATTTTAGGATAGAAAGAGAAAATGGATCATTGTGTAAGGTTGGTTTATATGACCTAAAAATTCGAGTAGTGACTGAATTCTCTATCTTGAGATGTCTTAAGAATTATTGTGTGGCCAGATTTTGGTCCCTCAAAACATGCATTTTGGTCAAGAAAATTTCCAAATACCATTTAATTTTTATATTTAGGCTTCTCTTGAGTAATTCCCAGTGATAAAATGTGATTCAAGTGGGAATTGTGATATGTTGGTATGTGTTTTGGACTTGTGATGTATTTTAAATTGTATGCATTTTTTAAAATTTATTTTGATATGGAAAATGGATTTTATAAAATATTTTTTTTAAAATGATATTTAAAGAATGTTTAAAAAGGGAAATTTATGAAAAATGATTTGAAAACTCATGATTTCAATTAAAAATATTGAAAGTGTTTGATTTTGAAATTGGATTTGGAAATATTTTAAAAGTGGTTGATTTTGAAAAGGGGTTCTATTTCCCTTTTGTGAATTCGAAAAGGAATAGTTTTTAAAATATGGTATTTGAAATTGTTTTGAAAATGGAAGGTAAATATCTATTTTAAAATTAGTGATTGTAATTTTAGAAAAAAATGAATGTTTTAGAAAATGGAGTGTTTTAAAATGGGGTTTTGGGAAGTGATGTATTTTATTGATTTATGGGTGTGGATTTGTCCCTTGGTTTGGTGGGACATCTTGGTTGTTAATTTGAGAAATAAACTATTTGAGTATATTTCATATTATTTTGATTCTATATCTTAGAAAGTTCATGGAAAGGATGGATTTTTTATTTTGAGGGATGAACCATCAAGTGATTCTATCTCTCCTTAGTTTTAGTTTCTATAGTTGGTGGCCCTACCTAGACTCAGAATCGAGTGGTAAGGCGGGATTATTTCCTGATCATAGATTTGTATCGAGGTTTATAGAATCCTTCTCTTCCTATTATATAATTAACTTGGTTCATAATAGTAATTTGTGGATATTTTGTTCTCGATAATATTTTTGGTTTTTGATTTTAGTGGTTTCCTCTTTGGTGGTTTGGAATCAGTGTGAGACTTTGATGTACTTTGATTTGGTTGTCCCGTGGGTTGTTATATGTGTTTTCTTATAGGATGTTTGTTTTTTTGGAATGATTAAACCTCAATTATGATAATGTTTTATTTTATTTGTGGTTTAGAGGCGGTAAATTGATATTTGTTCTTAGTGTATAGGGCTTGAGGGATTTTGGGTTGGTACTTGGTTTACTGGGATGGATGGACTACGAGAAGTTGAGCACATAAGAGTAATGATTATTTTGTTTTTTATCATGAAATGGTGTATTATATTTGATTTCATAGTTTACCCATATGAGTATGGTGACCTAGGTTTGTGAAACATGTCAGTCCATCGTTTGAGAGACCTTGGATTTTTTTGTGGTTTCTTTGGATGTTTAGTGGAAGATCTTCTTTTATTGTGTATTATTTCGTAGAGAGAATGCGTGTTGAAAAACCATTTTATGAAAAGTATACATGGTGGGGATACCTAGACATGTCTTGATGTTATTTTGGACTTGTTTCCATCCTTTTTTGTTGGGGTTCTCTTGGAATTTTCAAACGCTTCTTGAGGATGTGATTCATTGATTTTGAGGATTTTTTATAGTTGGTGTTTTATGGGTGTTTTCCATCCTTTGGAAATGGATTTTTGGGGAAAAAATATTTATATTGGAGATAGTTATCACACCTTAAGTTTAATTTATTAAATTATTTAATATTTTTAAATATTATTTTATGTTTTTAGTAATTTCAAGGAGTTTTGGAATATTTTTTTTTTAAATTTAAAGGTTTTGAGGGTGAACATGGTTAACTAGAATGATTTGACAAATCATGTGGAAACCATAAAACTGGTTTTGCCTTAGGATAATGTCATTTGGAATAGTTAGTACATAGTTTATTAAACAACATAGTCTCCTAGGAGTAACCATGCATGTTGACATTAGGAGTCCAGTGTGGGCCACATGGTTATTGGATAATTTATTAAACTGTGTGAGTAAACCATGCACCAAACCTAGTTCTCTAAAAAATAAAAATATTTTTTTTATTTTTTTAAAATTTCTCCACTTTTATTTATCCCCCTCATTTTCTACCTACCTCATCATGTGGCCCCCTCTACATTTTGGTCTCCTCTATCACTACAATCTTCCGATTCCAGCTGCCACCCTCATGAGAACCCCCTAGATTGAGACCCTCCTTCAGTCTCTCCCTTGCTCTTTCACGATACCCCTAGGCTCACACACATCGCACATTATCCCATTTCTCAGGTATCTTATTCTATGATGATTCCTCATAGTTTTACTCATGATTTATGGTTTTTTATCCATGGTGTGGTCTCCATGTCCCTACTCTCTATATATTTCCCCTTGATTTCATCCTCTCTCATAACTGTGTTTTGTTTATCCAATCCCTAGGTCTAGGCATTGACTCTATTTTTACGGTTTTGTTAGTAATTAGGGTTTTTGGTGGTCTATTATTATCTGATTGGGTGTTTTACACTAAAGGTGGCACGTTTTAGCTCACTATGGTTTTGTTCCACTGGATTTGAGGTACGTTTCTCCATGTTTAGGATTTAAATTTAATATCCCATTATTGAAATATATTTATAATATTTTATTTAATTAATTAAGCTTATTTATGATTGATAAATTATATTTTCTAATGGTTTTAGGGTGTTTTTAATTATTAATAATGAATTTACTTATCATATCAAGTGAAAAATCAAATGAAAATTATTTAATTTTTTTTGAAATATATTTTTCAATTTCATTGAAATATTTAAATATGGGTTGAACCAAACCCATTTGGATCTGAAAATATTTGTTTATCCCTTTTTATGACTTGAGATAAAAATGAATTGAAATTTTTAAAAGGCATTTTCAAATGGTAATTTTATAATTGGTTTTAGAAAATAATTTGAAATATATTCTATAAAATGGATTTTAAAATTCCAAGTATGAGAAAATATTTTGAAATTTTCTTTAGAAGAAAATATGAGATTTATAAAATGTATCTTGATATATATATATATATATATATATATATTATGGTTCTAAATTTTTCCATGGGCACACACACACACACACATATATATGTGTACAATTTCATATAAGAATATGTGAACTTGTGGAAAAAGATAGATAGATATATAAAAATGTGTAAGTTTATATAAGTAAAAATTGAAAAATGGGGGTTTTCTCTTATGGTTTATCAAATAAAATTTAAAGGACCATTTTGAATTATTATGATATTTCCAAATGTATGTGTGTGTGAGATCCTATTGAACCCCATTTGGATTTGATTGACCTAGAGTTTGGACCTTGGGGTATTCCTTGAATTCTATATAATGTGATAATTATGTACTCAGGTTTGTTTTTTTTGAGAGGGAGTAGGAGGTGAGGGTGAGTTATTTGACATGATCTCTAATGCTTGTATCGATTCCTATTTACTATTTGTGCTCATCATCAGTTGTTCTCATTACTTGTTTACTTACCTTTGTTTTACTTTGGTTGTGGGAACCTGGGTAGCTAACTAGGATTCTAGACTTATGATACACTAGATAGCCAAATAATACCAGTGTCCCCTCTAGTTAATGATAGAGATAGATGGGGTATACCATTATAGTGAGGATGGGTGAAGGCTAGTTATATGGATAGTGTTAGGATGTAGCATAAGCTAACAGGTTGGTATTTATTGAGTAAAGTCTAGAACTATCTCACTTTAAGACCTAGGGTAGAGTCCATGACATCTATTCTTTTGGTTAGTGGATTATTTTAGGGGGAATCCCTTGGATTCCTTTATATCCTATGACTACTTTATGTGTTTGGAAACTATGATTGGATACATTTATTTTCTTGTTTTATCTATGGCATAGTTCTACTTGTATTGATCTCTTACTTCTTGTTTCATGAGTTTTTTCCAAAGTTTTTTAAGAAATTTTTTAAAGGAACTTATAAAATTGAATAAGGGGTTATTTCAGATAGAAATTTTGATTTCTAAATAATTTTTTTTAAAGTGATTATTTTCATTTAATAATAATATAGAGTTAAATTTGTAAAACAACCTTGAGGTGTTATTTGTTTCAAAATATAACTAATAATGAAAAAACTATAATTGATTAATATATTTCAAACTAAAAATAAATTGATCTTTCTATTAAAGTTTATATATGGGATGTAGTTTCTCTTTGTCATGCCAATTGAGATTTAGCTCATGCCTATATATCATTTCAGTTGAAGGCTCTTATCTAGGTTTTGTCTGCTCTTAAGTGAATTGATTTATTCGAGGTCAATATTATTTTATTACATTAGGCCTATGGTTCCTTTAATTTAATCTCGTAGGACCTGATTTTACTTTTATAGAATCTACAACGTATGGCCCTTTACATGATTTACCTTGTCCAATTAGGCTTTTATTTATTTCTATGGATGGATGGTAGTTATATTTTTTGGAGTCCAAGAGGGCACTGGAGGTGGATTAAATTTTCTTTGTAGTGGATAAATACTGAAGGTGGGTAGATGGATTACCTATTTACTTTTATTTACCACTTTATATTTTATTTTCAAAATATATATTTTGACCTAGATATATGATATATGGATGAGTCATGCTGGTTTATCATTATATTTTTTATTGATCTTTTACTCATATTCAAGGGTGAAATATTTCCCAAGTGGATTTTCCCTGATGCCCATTAACTTGTTCCAACCTGTGGGTATCAGGAATGCACTTCAGCCCCTATCATGGGCCATATTAGGTGTCCAATTGATGGATAAATCGAGTTAGTTTGTAACATGAGGTGGAGAGGATTCAATTTCCCTTGGTGTTTACTATGTTGGTTAAAGGTTGATCCTTCTTGTATGATATGTACATAGATTTTGAATTCGTACTAGGGAAAAACCACACTTTAAGAGATTCCCTGGGTTTGTAGATACAACCTCATGACATCATCCTCAACATAAATTTTCTATATTCATGGTAGGATATCTTGGATTGATACAAAATTCTTGTCCTATTCTATGATGATGATGGATATTGGGTGGTTTTTTTGGTGATCAAGACCCTCGATTGGTTTGTAGGTGTGTTGTGTCTCTATCTTCTTTGAGGGATGAGTTTGTGATGATTTTATCTAAGGTTTAGTTGGTGGTGTTTCCTATGGTTATTGAAGTGTACCCAAATATCTTTTCTGAAGAGGTTGTGGTGTTACCCCCTCAATGAGAGATCGAGTTTGGGATCGAGATATAATTGGGAACTTCACCTAAATTGATGTCTTCATATAGGATAACACATTTTGAGTTATGAGAGATATGGATTTAAGTCTATGATATTTTTTAGTGGGGTTTTATTTTTCCTAGTGTGTCGCCATGGGGAGATCCAATTCTATTTATGAAGAAGGTAGATAGAAGTATATGGTTGTGCATCAATTATCATTTCTTGAATCAGGTGACAATAAATATTGATTATCCTTTTTTTAATATTATTAATTTATTCAATGAACCGATGAGATATTGATGCTCCTAGATTATTAACTTGTGGTTGGGTTATCATTAGATATTAGTAAAGGATGAAGATATTCTATGGAATACTTTCTGATGTCATTATGGACATTACAATTTCATTATGATTCTGTTTGGAGTTATGAATTTTACAACCATGTTCATTAGACTAATAAATGGCATGTTCTATGAGTTTTTGGACCAATTTATTGTGGCTTTTACCAAAAACATTCCAATGTTTTTAGCATCTAAGAAGGAGCATGTAGAGCATCTACGAGCAGTGTTGGTAGTTCTTTGGTTTTATTAGCAGCTTATAAATCCATCAAAGTGTGACTTATGGGAACATGTGATCTATTTATTGGGGTATGCTATATATCAATGATGGTTATCTATAGATAATTTTAATATTTAGGTGGTGATTGTTTAGGTATCCCCCAAGAATTCTGTAAAGGAGTATAGTTTCCATGGTCTTACTAGTTATTATAGGAGGTTTCTACCCAACTTCTCCCATATTATGACTCAAATGAGGACATTGAATAGAAATAAGTAATAATTAATATATATTGACCAGTTCTAGGATGATTTCAAGCATTTAAAGGAGATTTTGGTTAGTTATCTAGTTATTCTATTTCAATAGGAGGTTGTTTCATTTGAGGTTTATTGTGATTCTTCTCACCTTGGATTGGGTTGTGTGTTGATGTAGTAATAAATTTTTTTCTTATATGGGTCATAGTAGTTATGACCTTAGGAATGTAACTATTTGACCCATTATCTTCAGATTTTTTTGGTTTTGTTCACTTTGAAGGTGTGATGACACTACCTCATCAGTGATCACTTTATGGTTTTCATAGATCATAAAATCCTGAAGTATATTTTATCCCAACATGGTTTGAATTTTCAACAATAATGATTTATGGTGTTATTATAGGACTAGAACTTCTATATTTACTTTACACCTGGTTAAGGGATTTTATGGTTGATTACTTGAGTAGGAAGTCATGTGGTGTTATTCATGGGTCTAGAGACTCATTGAGAGTGATAGAAGATTTAGAAGAAATAAACTTTGATATGAGAAAAATTTATGGTAGAAATTGAATTTATTAGATGATAGTGTTTTTTTACTTAATGTAGTAGGTAGAGGAATCCTAGCTTGGGGATCTCGAGACAAAGGTTTGGCATGATCAAGTTATTTGTGGCAATTATTTTGAGGGATGGTCCGAGGATGTTATTTCAAGGGAACCTTTTCATTCCTTTAGGGATGCATGAGATGGTTCTCCATGAGCTCCATATTATATTCTAAGTGGTATATCCTGTTGTTAGATGTACCATGAATAGAGTTTTGGTGGTTTGGGTTGAATCATTTAGTTACAGAGTTTTTCTCTCACTGTTTAGTCTACCAGAATGTGAAGGCTGAGAAACATGTGTTGGTTTGTTAGCTCCAAACAATTGATGTTCTCTAATGAATGTGGGATGAAATTTAGATGTAATTTTACACTAGTATTACTAGATATCAAGAAGATTATGATGTTTTATAGGTGACCATGGATTATCATATGATGTAAGATCACTTCCAAGTGATTAAGGAGTTAGCTCAAAAGAGGTGTTGTCGAGGTAGTTTCTGGAGGAGATATTTCAGCTTCATAGGTTTTTAAAGATGATCATCATTGATAACAATCCTCATTTTACCTTCAGGGTGTGAATATGTCTCTAGTGTTCTTTTAGATTTCACTTTTTCTATAACACCACTTTTCATCCATATATGGATTATTAGACATAGTACACTATCAAAAATTTATAGGGCATATTGTGTGTGTGTATTATGAATTTTGATGGTTTATGGGAATAAAATCTAACCTTAGTAGAGTTTTATTACAAAACAATTTCCCACTCCACTATTGGTATGAAACCTTATGAATCTTTATAATGTTAACATTTCCCTTATTTATTATATTGTACTAAGGTCCTAGATTTACCTATTATTAGACCAAAATACTTGTAGATTATGATAGAGAATGTTTAGGTGATCCATGAGTGAATGATGGTGACACCATATCATTATATGTCCTATACATATTATAATAAGAGGCCTTTGGAGTTGAATTTAAAGATCATTCATTTTTTTAAGTGTCTTCTCATTGTGGGTAGTAAAGATTTGGTCATGAGAGTAAGCTTTTTCCCAGGTTCATTGGGACTTTTGAGGTGTTGGCATAGGTTGGAGATATGGTGTATCGATTAACACTACCATCACAAATGAGAATAATTCATGATTTATTCAATATATCATAGCTTTGCTAATATCTTCATGAATATTCTCACGTCATCGATTATCTTAAGCTAGATGTTGAAGATGATGTGATATTCAAGGAACTACCTGTCAAGATTCAGATCCATCATAAGAAGGTACTGGACATGAATTCTATTCCTTTAGTTCATGTCCAGTGGATTCATGGTGGTTTAAAGGAAATAACTTGGGAGAGGAAGTCATAGATTCAAAATCAATATCCTAATTTGTTCGATGCTTGAAATTTCTTATGAAGATGATTTTTTACTTTATTGATATTCTTATTGACCTTATGATATTATATAATTTTGGTTTTCTTATATGATTTATGATTTTTTTTATTTTTTACACTCAATTTATCTGATAGGATGGTTGTATTCTTATTGTAGTGAGATCCTTGAGTGTTATCTCAGATAGTGGTTATTTGGACCCTTTTTCTCTTTTCTTCTAGGTTTTGTTTTAAAATTTCAAGGGATATAATTTTTTGAGAGCTATATGATATAAGTTACAATATTTTAGAAACTTTACTGATTGTGTTTCCTGAGGTTTAGAGGTGTTTGGAGGGTTTTTATACTCTTCTCCATTGGTAAATGATAAGTTTTTTTATGTATTCAGTTTCTTTTTTTCATGCAGTCAGTTGATTTTTCTTAATACAATCAGTTTATTTTTGTTTATGTTTTCAGTCAATTTTTATTCATGTGGTTAGTTTATTTTATTGATGTGGTTAGTTGATATTTGGTCACATGATCATTTATTTTTTTTTTCACGAGGTCAGTTGATTTTTGTTCATATGGTAATTTTATTTTGTTCATGCATTCAATTTATTTTTTAGTTCATACAGTCAATTTATTTTTGATCATGTGGATATTTCATTTTTTTTTTCACATGTCCAATTGATTTTTTTTCATGTCTTTAATCACAATTTTCCATTTTTTTTAAAATTTCATATTTTTCCATTCTTTCCTAGAATGTCATAAATATAATTTTTTTTATCATTATATGGTTTTAAAACCTTAAATAAGGGAATTTAAAGGTCATTCCAAATAAGATATTTATATACTTGAATTATTTAAAGTTTTGAACCTTTATATGGTTCTTTTTGAGTGGATACAATAAGATATGTAATAATATTTAATTAAAGTTTAACATGAATTCTTGAACCCCAATTTTCTATCTTTTTCTAAATGAAAATATTTACTTCATTCATTTATTCTTATTTATGTTGACTCCAGGTGTTCCAACCTCTCCTTCTGGAGTCATGAAACCCTCCTATTGTTTGTCCAAGTTCCTTCCTAAGGTGTTTCAAGACCTACCTGTAGCCTCTATTTTTGGGGTTCAATATTGTAGAGATTATTTACTAGAGGTAGTGTATATATTAATTCTCCTTTATTTATGAGTAGTATGATTATATCATGATTTATTTTCCTTTTTTCAAATGGGTATGATTAACCATAATAAAATAATAATTTGGTTATATATCATGATAGATGATTGTATAATGGACTAGAAAACGTAAAATAAAAAGAAAAAAGATAACCCTTCATGATGGGTAATATTTTTAATATATTCTTATAATTATTTAAATATTTGAAGTATGTTTATATCAAAGTTACAGGTTTTCTTCTATTTTGGAAATTAAAGCATGAAATGAATGAATTTAACTCTTTTAATTATTTGAATTTTTTAGTTTGTAGATGTATATGTTTATCTCAAAAACCCGAAAATAACATGTTATTAATGTTTATTAAATAATAATAGAGAATTTTTTATGCATAAATTATAATAAATTAGTTTATAATATGGGGATTATTCATCATAGTGAAAATGAATAATCACATGCAGTAGTATTGAAATGCATAATAAATCGACATGAGAATCAATTAAATAATTCTTTATATGTTAATTAGAAATGATGGGGGTTTTTGATCGCATGTGTTATTTTATGTTATTGATGTTTCTCCTTATATTTAATTTTAGTATGATATATGATTAGGTAGTATTTTATTGTTGTTTATTTAACATAGTTAAATTCTTAAAATTGTAAATAATGTAAATGCATGGATTGCTATGTTTTAAATGGAAGAGGAAAAAACAAAATGATTTCTTCTTATATTGGATTTGAATAAATATGAAATCAATATTTGGGGATTCAAAGGCCTATTTTATTATGTGGGGTCTTAACTTCCCTAATGTTATGGCCTTAGTGCCTTCATATGGTGTGTAAGATTATACATTTGAAATAAAAGTGTGATCTAGGTTTTTAGAGCCTTGATTTATTGTTGTTATATATTCTATGGTTGGGTACCTTTGATGAGAAATATGCTAGGATATTAGTGTTATATTATCGGTTGATTTCCTAGTGGGAAGTGGGTTGGGAGCCCAAGAATACTGTGATGATTGATGTAAATGATGGAAGAGAAGATGTTATTATTATGCATGAAGGTCCAGGACACTAGGAAATCAGGACGAGTTTAGAGCTGGGCTAACTCATTGAGATTAATATTCCCTTATTGATGCATATATAATGGTCTGATGGATGGTTGTAACTTATATGACCAAATATAACAACCGAATAAAGTTTGATGCTATGCACTCTATGTTAATATTTTAAAGTGGTAGATTAAGTTGAGTCCTAGATTAAACTAATGATATGAAATGATAAATGAATTAAAAAATGAATGGGGTTGGTTCATGGTATTTAAAGATGATGAAATCATACTTGATAATATATCAATAGGATCAACAGTTTAATCATCTCTTGGAAAAAATATTAAAGTTTAATTATAATAAACCGAATATCGATTAAAAAAATTAATTAATGGTTAATGATTTAATCAATGTTACATTTGATTATTTTTTTTCTTATTTGGTAATTGGTCCTTAGTAATGGCATTCAGGGTTCATGTACGATGATAAAACTAGATATTTCTTTGTCTAGGTATTTCCATTAGTGTTTATGAGTGTGGTATTGCTCAATATTTTTCTAATTTTATATATTACCCCACCCACGATGGTAGGGAAACAAACACCCAAATGTTTTTGTGTTTTTTCTATAACATCTAGGATGAAAAGGGAATAGATTTATGAATTCTCCATCTCCCATTATCTCACCTGATACATAGATGAATAGAGGAATCCTAAGATATAATAGATTATGGTATAGGGTGCGTTACTACTAGGGTTGTGATGGATCATGATTTGATATACATTAATGTGAGGGATGTAGTAGTTTGAGGTATAAAACATACATTCATATAGATGTGGTGGCTCTTACTTCCCATGGGTGTGCATGTATAGGCTATAATGGATTGAGGTATAACACATGTATAAAGGCTATAGTGACTTTTGGGAATACACATAGTTGTTTATGGTAAGACATTGATGATGATGTGGATATGTGTACTAATGAAAAAAATGAGATGTTAGGCCCTGCATAGGACTGAGGTAGGTAGGGACAAGGAATAACTCATACATGGGATGAATTACTTACAGATGGGATTAACATAGGATGTATTTCATTGGGAAATGAGAATGAAAAACCAGTATAGAAGTGTAATTGGGGTATCATTATTTATATATATACTTCTTATAAGGAATTTTCATTACTTATACACATTACTTGGTGAGTCATCCATGATTAGGGTGGGAAATTAGTAATACCCATTTACGTGATGAGTCAATTTAATTTTTTATTCACTTGGATTTAGTATGATATTTCACATTTTTCATGAGAGGTTACGAGGTTAATCTCACAAAGTTTACATGTTATGATCACTATATGAATATATAAAAATTTTTCAAGGTCAGCAGGGACTGGTTTCTAATTGGGTTGGATGTTACGAGATTAGAGGTGTTATTTAGTAGATGTCATAAGTTACTGAAGTTCTTGGTTTCTACTGGGGGTTTATTTTTGTATATATAGTTTTTTAAGTTGTATTAGATTATGTATAGCATTAAATATATTGGGGTTACTTATTATATTTATACATTCAGAGTTTTTTGGTTGTTTTCTCATATTATCTATTACTCTTTATACTATATAGAGGTTAATTTATCCCATGTGTGTAATTGATATAACCTCAATGCTAGTTTCTAACCCATGTATTATTGGAGGTGGGATTATGGAATAATTACATCTCTTTATTCATCATGTACCCCAGAGGGGTACCATTTGAGGGAGGGGGAATTATAATTAATGAACTTAATAGTGTAATAATTAGATAATTATTAATTATTAATAAGAAAATTTCTAATTATTAATGTAATTATTAATTATTATAAGTTAATGTAATTATTAATATTAATAACAATATAATTATTAATTAAACTTGGGGTTTGTCTTAGTGGGAAGTACCATGTAATATTGAATGAAAAACGTGGGTTCAAATCCTTGGGGGGAGGGATTTCTCTAGGTAATGGAGTAGTTTTGTAATAGGTACTGTATCAGTGGTAATATTAACTCAATTTGGGATTTTAGGACATATATTTTGGTCTTTGGCTCATAGGGCTTGCAAATTATTAAATGCCATTGGCCCCACTGTATAGCGAACCATGCTGAAAATACATATTTATTTCATTATTTTACATGAATAATAATTCCATCTCATAAATAATTTTACAAAATAAAGAAAATAAGGTTTGGTGTATTTGAGGACAAGATACTTAATAAATGCATATGGAAATTTATCCATAATCAAACCACACTAAAATACCTTACATACTTTCTATAAGGTATACTCATCTTCATAGCCTAGGGAAGGTAAACACAAGAAAGGGGTGAGCTCAACCACTCAATAAGGAAACACTTATCAACATGTCATCAAGGTTTAGATCATAATAACATAAGGAAACATGTTCTTGGGATAAGTATCTTATTAAAAGATAATTAAAAAATAATAATTTTCTATAATTCATGATATAAGGACATACAATCTCAAATGAACAAATATATACCATGGAAAAATTGTGTGTAATAATGAGACATTATATACGAGTCAAGGAGCATATACTATGAACAAGATTATGACAATAGAGTGTGGCATAAACATAATAATATAAATCATATATCAATGATACTCACTAAGACATTCATCACATTTTAGGCTTGGGATAATCACCCATATACCTTCTTGGTCTTGGGATAATCCTCTCTTATACCCATGGTCTTGGGATAAAACCATCCATATACCAATTTGGATCGGGATAAATACTCCCAGGTACCCTTGGGTTGATATAAATTATCCAGTATATCATTTGGATTTTATGATATCAAAAAATTAACAATGAAATATAGGTCTTTATAGGACCCCATCCGTCAATAATTAATATATATGATTACACTTGAAAAAAAAACTCATTAAACACATCATAAAGAACTCATGAAAATAAAAACGAGTTTCACAACATTTCCAAATGGTATCACCATAATTTATCTCAATAATTTAAATATTTGATACCCATAATTTAATCTCCCTAAAATAGTATTTCATAAGAAAATTTAGACAATGGTAAATGAGAAATAACTTCAAGGAAATAAGGATTTTAGAGATAAAGAGGAAAATTATAGTCAAATCATAAATGAGTTTTGTAGAAAATTATTTTAACTTTGGTGTAATATTTGAAGTTATGGTTTACTTTAACAAGTCATTTTTAGAAATTTCACATATGATAAATTGAAAATAATACATTTTCAAAATCAATATTTAGAAAGAAATATCAAAAATGAATCCTTAGAAAAACATAAAGGTTTCAAATAGGGGATATAAAAACTTTGTAAAAAATTTAATTTTGAAAAATAAGCTTCAATAATAAATCCTTGAAAGCACATAGATATTTTCAATAGAAATGTTGAGTGGAATATAAAACATTTTTTTTAAAATTATGAATTGTATTTAATATTTTTAAATACATTATTTAAAATACACGTCATAAAAAGATTTAGTAAACCATCCATTTGAAAAGTTGAAATAAAAAATAGAAAGTTAAAATGAGATATCACATAATTGGGGTTTGAAAATATAAATTAGAACATAGGAAGTAAAGGAAAATGTGGACAAAGAGGGGAAACATTCATTAAAGAGGATAATTTGTTTTCTTAACAATGATATACTTTTTGAGGAAGGATTTTGTCAAGGTATTTTTTTTTGTTTAAAATTAATGTTGATGTATATAAGAATAAAAATTACAACTAAATATAATAATATGGTTTAAATAACCAATAATGTAAAAATAAGTTCAAGAAGTATCATTTTGACTCAATAAAGTGAGTTTCATTAATAAAGATCCTATAACCTTGGTATCCTTTGAATCAAAATTATTTTAAAGAAAGAAAATGATAAAAATATTCAAACCCCATGAATTAAATGGATATGTTAAAATAAATTAATTAGGAATTAATCACATCACATCAAATATTTCATGATTCACAATATGAAATATGCCTCAATAAATTAAATTTGAGATAAAAAACCCTTACTTTGAATTCCTACTTAGTTAATCACACTCTAAACTCCTGTATAATAATCATAAATATATTAATAACCAATTTTATAACCTTATTCATATATATAACCCTTAATAAACATCATTTAAATTTATTCCTTATATATATATTTTCTATTTATTATCAATTTTCAATATCAGGTGTGAGTAATCTTGATTGTTTTAAACCAGTTTCATAATAATAGTGTTGTTCTTCATTATTATCCCAAATTTCATCATTAAAAAAATCATAAAAGGAAATATAATTTATTGTTTATAATTATTTATATAGTTATAATTTTATTTTATGTTAGTTTTAGGTATGATCCTTAATGGTGAATTTGGCACAAAACATGTTTCAATGATTCTTAGCGATCAGAGGGAGTTTTCATAAATATTGAGTTAAATTTTTATATTAATATTATAGAAAAAAGTCATTATTTTATTATTTAAATCATATATTAATAGAAATTAAATTCTCATGGTCATCCATGATATAAATTTATATCATTTTTCATGTAGGTGGTTATACCAACCGAAACAAAAACATACCGTAATTAATGGATGATTATAAAGTGATTTAGTTTCAATATCATTACACCAAAAAAATAATGATATTATTTTGTATATATTAGTGTTATATATAATAATTAAAAATATAATAATATGATAACCTATATAAAGTTTTTATATAATAAAAATAAATCATTTTTTCTCTCTTTAGAATGCTCTATTGGATGATAGAATTTACCCTGATTGTTTATTGATTAAATTATTAATATGATATATAATTTTTATTTATATAAATAAAATAAATTCATAAAAATAATATTTATCCATTAAACTCATTCTATTTACCATCCATGTAAGGGGATAATGAAAATAAAAATGAAAATCGATTGTTTCATGGAGGCGGTAGTCCACACGTACACATGGATAATGATTTCTTTTTCTATAGAATAGGGAAAAGTAGTAATATAGTTTATCATTTAAGAATAAAAAATATATAAAAAATATAATACTTATATGTTAAATTCAATTTTAGTACCATCCTTGAAAGGCGATGAAGGAAAATGAAACATGTTGCATCATGGAAGTAGTTGTTTGAACAACACACGAATGGTGATTTTTTTTCTTAAAATAAACAGGAAAAATGGTTATTGATTTTAAAATAATTTTAATAACATAAAAATATAATAATTATACCTTTTTCTTATTTTAATATTTTTTATTGTAATTTTAGGAAGAATAAATGTACATAAAATATAGAAATGAGAATGGAGAGGTTAGAAAATTTTACCTCACTTCTTGGATTGTCTCCTTTGTAAAGGGAGTTAACTCGTTGAGGGATTTCATTTTGAGAAGATTATAACCTCTTGAAGGTCTCTAGGAATTTTTAGGAGAGTTTTGGGTAGAATTTAGGCCAAACTAAGTGGTTTTTTGTGTGAGAGTAAGTGAGGAGAGGAGTACCCCTTTTATAAGTGAAAAGGGATGATATTTTTGAAAATAACCAAATTGTTTTAATAATGGGATGTCACTATCAAAGAAAGTATCTCCAAAATTAGAAATTAATATATATTTTAAGGGATAATTTCATTAAATTCCTCAGCCACCCATTCCTACACATGTTTTAAACATGTATTTTTGGTCTTTCCTTCTTAGTTAAACACTTTTACCCCTTTTGTTACCAAGGTTACTAGTTTATATAAAATTAACGAATCCTATATGATTAAAAAATTAAAATAGTCATTATTACATAATTTTTATCTAATGATTCAAAATTTTAAATCTATTTTACTATATTAATTTTATAGTAGTGTTAAAAATTAATTTTAATGTATTAAATGTATATTATGTTAAACACCATTTTTTGAAAAATATAACTTAATATCTAAAATGTAAAATATGATTTTGTAAATTAAAACTAAAACTTTTATAATTATAAATCATATTATAAAATAATTTTTTTTCTTAGAATAAGGTTTCATTAATTTTTAATTTATTCTTATATAATAATAATGTCATAAAATTTATGTTATTTGTAAAAATGGTATTTTTCTTAATTCACCTAAAAAACTATATTTTTATAAAAATAAAAAAAATTTCATCTTAAACTAATATTTATATGTGGAATTCAAGAATGAGGCAAATTTTTTAGAAATAAAATTCTAAAATTTATCTTTTAAATGAAAATATAATGAAAAATAAGTTTTTTTTTGAAAATGACCTTTTTAAACATTAAGTTTTCTTAGTACTATCACATACCAATTCCTAACTTAATGATGTTAATATTATAGTTAATATTTTTAAATATTGCATATTATTAAAATATTCTATTAAAAGTGACTGATATTAATTTACTAATAAATTAAATTATTATTTGAGAAAGGGAAACACTATTATATATTAAATTTTATTAATTATTTATCATTGAAATATAAACATTTTTAATTAGTTAATGCCTTTTAATTCACTAGAGGTTTCATTATTCTTAATTTTTCTAAAAAAATATACATATAATATATTATAGCTCATTTTAGTTTGTTGTTTTATTATAGGGAATGATATTGATCATGTGGGATTTATTTAATGGAAATATGTATAGTTAAATCCTGGGGCATTATATTCTCCTCCTTAAATAAATTCCTTCCTTGAAATTTTAATTACTACTCATATAACAACCCAAGATAAAAATTTATTTATTTTATATCATTTATATAATTTTAACATTAAAAATCACAAAATAATCTCATAATCCCAATAATAAAAGTTTAATTTTTTCAAGGTCTAGATATATAATAATTTTTTTAAAAACTTGTGAACATTTATCCATACTTGAGCCACACTAGACTTTTATAGTTTTCATATGATATACTCCTCTTTATTATATAGGGAATACACACATAAGACATGAGTGAGATCAAATTCTTAGTAAGGGAAAAATATATCAACATATCATCAAGGGTTAGATCATAATCATACGAGAAAACCTGAGAAGGGATAAATTTCTTATTAAAAAGGAAATGGGGTAATCAATGTTTCCCATAAATTATAAAGTAAGGATTTTTAATCTCAAAAATATAAAAACATATACCTTGATATAATAGTGTGAGATAATCATGGACTTATGTACTAATGAAATGATATCATATGTTTAAGGAATCATAAATATGTCACAACAACATAAAACATGACATCATAAGTGTAAGTAAAAGCTTACTAATTATCATAGTGGATAGAGTCCCATGGTGGATTGGGTTTACTCCCCCTTCCCATAAACATAGTTTAAAAATTAAGTAAAATCTCACTTTTAATATTATCATAAAGGATAGAGTGCCATGGTGGTTTGGGTTTACTCCACCTTCCCATAAACATAGTGTAAAAAGTACCATAGTGGATTGGTTTTACTCCCCATTCCCATAAATATAGTGGAAAAGTCCCATGGTGGATTGGGATTACTACCATATCTCATAAAAATAGAGTAAAAAGTCCCATTTTGGATTGAGTTCACTCCCCAATATCAAAAACAAAGTGTAAAAAGTACCATGGTTGATTGGGTTTACTCCCCAATATCATACATAACATATCATGAGATATAAAGATTTAAAAAATATAGTAGAAGGATATATAATTCTATTCCCAACCATAAAATCATATTATGTACATGAATAAGTGTGAAACATGAGGAAATGAAACCGTACATAAAGCATACACAAGATAAAACCTATGAGAAAGAAGTGGTTTTCATAATCTTGTCTCAAAGCATAACCAGGGACTATATTATAAGGATTAACTATATAAGTAAGAATTAAATCATTTAGGAATGCTAAAATATTAATAAATAAACATTGTTTAAGAACATTTATTTCCAATTTAGTAAAATTCCTGATAAAGATTAAGGATAAATAAAAAATAACAACATAGGTGAAATTTTTTGAAAGGTGAATACGATATTTTAAGGAAGGTAGTAGCTTATTATTTCCCTTTACACCAGAATTGAAAAAGGATGATTTTAAATAAATAAAATGATGTTTTTTAAAATTCTATTCATGTTTGAAACATTTTATTAAGGTGGAACTTTTTATGAAATAATAAACTAGAAAGTTCCCTTAAGTTGGGTTTACATAAAAGTAGAAATTTCAAAGGGAAATTAAAACATGTATTAACCCCAATGAAGAAAGGTATAGTAAAATAGATATATATTTATGTAATATATATAAAAAATATGTAATAGATACATGAGAATAAGATATATAAAATTAGTTAAAAAAGGAAAGAGAATGTGTAACCCAATTGTAATGAGGGTGGTTTGAGAGACCATTTTTATGTCTTAAAAACACCATTATTGAAATCACACATCATAAAAAGGACAATAAAATTTACTTTGAAAATAGTAAAAGTTAAATATTAATTTCACATAATATAACACACAATTATTTTTCTAATTAAAAATTATAAAATTGGTGGGAAGGGAAATTATGGGCAATGAGGGGAAACTACCATTTAACAGGATAACAATTATTCTTAACATAGTTTTATTTTCAATAAGGAATATAAATCATCAGTTAGGAATATTTGAATCAAAATTGATATCCAAATATAGTTATATAGTATACCATGGGAAATGAAATATGAAACTCAATGAGAAATATTATAACTCAAGAAAGAAGATTGAGTTATGAAAACACCTTATATTTTAGAGAAGACATCAATCATATACCAAAGAAAGGAAAATAATGAGTGTGATTGAAGTTTAAAAGATTGAAAATAATTTATGATATTATAATTAAATGGTTTATTAGTTACACCATACAAATTAATATTAATTTATAATATCAAAGCATGCCTCAATGAAAGGTGATTGATATGGAAACCCATAACATATTCCATATTCCTTCTATACAAGCATCTAAATTATTGAATAATCAAATTATGTTTATTATATAAATTATTAGGAAAATTATTATTATATAATAAATTTAATATGGACCTTTTATTGTCACATCATATTTATTTATTATATATATTTCTTGATTATGTTAGTTAGTTGAGGATGTTAAATCATACTTTCTAAAATTCCTTATGTATATTTACCATGGTAAAAAGAATCATAAAATAATTTCATCATATCTATAATATTAATAGTTTTATAGATATAATGTTTGTATATTAAATATATTTTTATAGGCATCCATTACGGGTGGTGATTAAACATGAATATCTTTTCTCGTGGAGCCTGTAGTCTGCACACACACACGATTAATGTTTCCATTTCTAAACGAATGAGAGGGAAATAAGATATATGATAATTTATAATTTTAGAATCATATTTATATTGTTTAAATCATATTTAATAATCAATACAATAATTAAATCCAACCATTATAGTTAGTAATGAAAAACATAAGAATTATCTTTGTGGTGCTTTCCATCCATGTACATGCATTAACAACACTTTTATTTTCTCTAGTGGATAGAGAGGAATAAATAATATGTAAAAATACCAAATATAGACTCTTAAATTTGGTGCTAAAAAAATAAAAGTTACATTTCTGGATTTGATACTGATAAATGTGACCCAATTTTTTCCATCAAAACTTATAATGTTAAAATAAAATTTTGGATTACTTACTTTACCAAACACCTTTTAGGTTTAGTTTTTATAGAATTAGGAAAAATTATTACATATATTAGAAAAATAAACAACTAGATCATAAAAATATATATTATCACTCAAAATTTATTCTCATCTATCAAATTTCTTATACATATCTTACTTAAAACCTTTCTTCATAACCTAGGGTAAAAAGAAACATAATAAAGTGTGAGATCAAATGATTAGTAAGGGTAACCATAGGAGATATAAAATGTTACATAAGCATAACATGAGCATAAGGGTAAGTGGACATAAATTTTTTAAAATTATAATTTTTTTATAAAAATCATTATCTTGAGTCATGGAATAAATATTGGAAGTTCATAATACTTGAATCATAAAATAATCAAAGAATATAATCCATGAAATCATAACATAAGACATTGAATTGTGGCATACACATAATCCTAGAAAATCCATAAGTGGTTACACATCCTAGACCGGACACACCTCTATCCCCAGTGGAATATATTTCCTCATAGTGTAATGGGTTCACTCCCCAAACCATCATAGTAGTCCTGGTTCACTCCCAAGACCATCATAGTGGACAAAAGCTCTTACTAAACCAGGTTCACTCCCAGTTTCAGTCCTATCTATCTCATGAGATATAAATAATTATCCAATGCATTGTAGGGAGACATAGGTCCCTACTATAACATAATTAAAATCATAAATATGTGTGCAAAAAGATCATAAATTATTCATTATATCAAAATCCATGAAAATAAAGGAGATTCATAAACAATTAATCATAACATAACCTATATAAAAGTAATGGGTTTCATAATCATTTTATCATTTCATCATAAAAATAAATCATCTAGAGAAATAATAAAGATGGTATCATTGGATAACATCCCCAATAAATAATAAGTAACCTCAAATAATATCATTTAAGACAGAAAATTTCTTTTAAAGATCATTTGGAATAATTCTGGAGGAAAATATCTTTTTTTGTTTTAAAACCATTTCTCTCTTATTTTTTAGAAGATGCATACTTATAAATGAAAAAAATATTATTTGAAAATAAACCTGTAAACATCAAAGGAATATTCAATGAATTTATGCATCATGATGGAGAAAAAATAAACTCATACTATATTAGTTAAAAAACATTACTTTTATATTTTTGTTATAAAAGTCACAAAGAACCATGTTTATAAAATGAAAAAAAGATTCCTTTCAAAAAAATAAATCATGGGTAGAAATGATTTTTAATAATTTTAGGAGAATCATAAAAATAATTTTAGAAACATTTTCATAAAACATGGACATGGAAGAGAAATATTCCATAATAGAGACTTAGAAATAAACAATCTAAAATGATAATGAGATTGTGAAACAAACCTTTACCACTTTATAATTTGTTGAATCGTATACTTTATTAATGAATAACATTTAACAAAACTTTAAATATCATGAGATTAAATAAATTATTGATATAAAATTTCAAAAGGGGTTGTATATACACCTCATAAAATAAGGTAGATGCATGATATCAAAAAACTCCTCAATTAAAGGATATTGAGATGAAATCCCTTAAAAATATCATATCATTAAAGTGAGAAATAATAAAAATGATAGATTATCTATATCAGATATAAATCCAAAAAAAAAGTGGAAGTAAAATATAACATAATGAAAATTAATTTCACACATAATCATAGCATGAAAAAATCAATGAAGTTGGGGTTTTACCCAAAGAACGGAAATTGAAATAAGAGTTCCCTTACCTTAAGTCAAAATCATCATGTATGTTATTTATGTTATAAAATAATAAACTTAGGATAATTATTTAATTTATTGAGAATACTTTTCAAGTTTATTATTCCTTTTTTATTACTGATTATCATATTATAGAAATTACTTATTTAATTTATTTCATGTCTGACATTTTAATGATATTCGGTACTTGAGTCCAAAATGACTTTATTATGGTGTATATAGTCAAATTAATAAATATTCTATTATCTCTAGAATAAAAATAATTAAATAAAAATAATTTTTATAAATAAATTATAATTTTAAATCCATACATCGAATATTTATATGAAAAATGAACTATGATACAATTATGGACCTGATAGGTCGTATGTACGCATGAGTTACATTTCCATTTTTCGAAGATCCTTATGGAATGAAGTTCAGTATTATATTATCTATAAATAATGATCATAGTATTTTATAAATCATATTAATTATTTATATATAATTATATATATATATATATATAATTCATGTGATGTGGTGATGAAAAATGAATCACACTAATTCCTGGAGGTGGTAGTCCACACGTACCCACAAACGATGTTATCATTTTTATGTGCATGGAAAGGTAAGAAATTAAATGATATACTATCTTTTAAGAGTTATAAAAATTTAATTAGTATCATATATAAAATTTAATTCCATAATTATAACCATTCTTGAGAGACGGTGATGGAAAAAAATATATCAGTTCACAAGGCGGTAGTCCACCATACGCATAAATGATGAATTGTTTTCTCATTTATTGGAAGTGGAGATGGATATAAGTAATTAAATTAAATTAATAACATATAAATATATTAAGTACACTATATTTTTTTTTCATGTTTTATTAAGGGTTTATGGATGTGTAATAATAAAAAAATAGAAATGCTTGATTAAAAATGATACATCTTCTTTGGACAATTCACTTTTCTTAACACCTTAAGACCACTAAGGGTGGTGTTATGCCCAAAATACGATTTATAGAATATGGGTATGGATTATAAGAATATATTTGGGTAGGTAGTGGCCAAAAAAAATAGTTTTTTAAGTGTTAATAAATGATAAGAAGAGGTTCCCTTTTATAAGAGAGGAGTGGGGCACTTTTAGAATTTATGAAAATATTAAATTATTATAAATTTAATTTTCAATAAAAAATGGATATAAAGTGAGTTATTTAAAAGATAAGATGATTATGTGTTGAAATACCCCCATAATATAAAATTTAGATAATTTTATACTATATTTATACCCTTATCTTTCAGTTTTAACACATATTTAACCCCTTTAACTCTTACCATGACAACATGGATTTTTACTCTTTGTGGATTAATATGGTTACTTTAAAATGTAAAATAACCAATACATGGATAATGTATGAAATTTTAAACAATATAAAAATTATTTGGACTCATTTAACATTTTTATTAATTTTATATCATATATTAAAATATTATTTACTATAAAATATTCATAATGTCAATTTCAAGGACTATTCATTACTTTGACTTTAAAAATATCAAGATAACACTTATAATTCAAAAAAAAACTAATTTATTACATCCCTAAAATGTCAATGTAATCTATGAAACTCTTTTATCACATTAATAATCTCAAATTATATTTAATTTAATATTTTTAATAACATTTATTTATATTTCCATTAATAAAATAATTACTGTATCAACATTGTGTAAGCATTTAAGGTAATTATTTATTCACTAAGAACTAAATAATAAATTACCATGATGAAGATAAATATTTTATATTTAAAACTACTATTTATAGTATAATATATTCTCTGAATAAATCCATACTTAAAAATTTATATTTATTAAAAATTTAAGTGTAACATCTTTCACTTTTCTTTAAATAAAATATTATAAATGTCATAATCACTTAAAAAAGGAATTTTAAGGCCATATATTATAATCTTGAATGATTATAGATAAAATTTAATTATACAATAAAATTGGGTCATGTGTAAGGTTTATTTTATTATTCTTATCATGTTATTTTTACCGTCCATTACTCAATTTACCCATTACCGTGGTAACAAGATTTACCAAAGTTACAATTCATATTATTAAAAAATAAAAGGGCCCTATTTAATGACTTTGAAACATAAATCATAAAATAATAAATAATTTTTTAAAAATAAAAAATATTGAATATTTATAATTTAATTTAAATTAGAAAAATGCAATGAAAAATAGTTTTTTGAAAAAATTCCATTTTTTAAATATAAATTTTTATACTAATTTTTAAAATAAAATCCATATAAAATCCACAATTGGATTATTTTAAATCAAATTAAACTAATTTAAATTTAAAAATAATTCAAAACACAATTTTACCTTGCAAATAATTGAATAATATAATTTTTAATAAAAATTGTTATTTTTTATTATTCATTGAAAAATCAAACTTTTCAGAAAATTATCAAAATTTTACTATAAGTAAATTTTGATATGATTATTTCAATAATTAAGTTAATTTTGTCAAATAATGTTTCTTAAATCTCTAGAAATTAATTATAAAAATAAATTAAAATCATTTTGAGGAAAATATAGTTTTTTGAAGAATAATGGTCATGGAAGAGAAACATAATTCCAAATAACTGATAGAGAGTGATATAGAACATGTTCATGAGAAAGTTAACCATAAAATACCATACATCCGTGATGGGTTAAATGGGTATTGATTTCTCGATAAGAATTTTAAATGAATAATGTTTTTATTTCAAAATAATTTTCCTAAAGTTGATGATTTTTTTTTCTGCATTTAGTAAGAACATAAGTAAATATACTTACTTAAAAAGAAGAGTTTTATCCATTAATAAATTTCTACCAAAAACTTATCTTTTTCTCCAAATGATGAGTATGAATTTTCATGTATGAAGCACTAGAATCAAATTACATGGATCAAGAATTCCATAAAAGGATAAAAATATACTCCTCCTTTATTTATACATTAATAGAAAGAAAAATGGTTAGCACAAGATAAGTTGATTCAAAAAAATAACGAACCTTCATATGAGGAAAACTACTTTAATATAAAAAATTAAATAGTAATATCCAAATTTCAACTTAGATCATTCAATAAATAATTATTTTAGAATTCCTCAAAATATTCCTATCTAAGATGAAAACCCAAAAATCACATAGTCTTCCAATAAAATCTAATATTTATCTCAAGATAGCTTTAATCACTTGTAAAGTCTCATACCAAAAATGTAATTTCCCTAATAACATAATCTCCAAGATATGTTGATCATATCCATAAATAATATGAACTAGAAAAAATACACCATAAAATCATATGTTTTTACAAAACATAATTCAACCTTTTTTTCTAAAATAATATCCAATAATATCATATAAGTTTACCAAAATAGTGGGTTTTTTTGTGAAATAAAATAAATAACTTAACCACCAAATCTATATCTAAATCCATGGTTATCTACATGATAAAATATATGTTCACCAAAATCAACTTATTCATCATCCATAAAATCATTTAATAAAATTTCATACTAACCAAAACTTAACATAGGACAGTGGTAAGCGATGCACCCTTACCACCCTTCTATTTTGGGTTCAAACCTCACTAATTTTTCGAATACAATGGGTTGTCCCCAATATTGTGGCTTGTACTTTTTCTATCCTTGTAAAATTAGAAAAACATAAGAAATATCCTAAAAAACAACATTAATATATTCAACACTAATGAAGTATTTTAACCTCAAAGGTTAACTCATAAGTTTAATTTTTCATCCCAAAATTTAATAACCCAAAATTATCTCAAAAATAAATGCCTCCAAAAATATCATTAGTAACCATAAAATTTCATAAACTAAAAACCCAAAAGGGGTGTCTAAGACTCAAAACATATGGTCTTATATACCAATGATAGTATATATAACTCTTAAGAAAACTTCTCATGAAAACACCCTAATCATAAAAGTTATATAAACCCTACTCTAATACCAAATGTAATAATTCTAAATCCACACTCCTAAAATTGGTCCTAAAAAAATAAAAATTACATTTCCAAATTTGATACTAATAAACATGACCCTATTTCTTCCATAAAAAAAATTCATTGTTAGAAATAAATATTGGATAAATTACATACCTAAGGAATTTTTAGGTTTATAGTTTTAGATAATTTGAAAAAACTCTTACATATCATTATAAAATAAACAAATAGAACTTAAAAATATATATCATCTCACAAAAGTTATTCACATATATCACATTTCTTAGACATTCCCTACTTAAATCATTTCTTCATTACAAGGGGAAAATGTAACCTTAGAATGGGTGATCTCATATGATCAGTATGGGTAACTATAGGAGGCATAAAAGTTTACATAATAATAACATGAGCATAAGGGTATATAAACATAAAATCTTAAAATTATACCCTATATATAAAAATCATAAACTTCAGTCATGGAATAAATCTTAGAAGTTAAAAAGAAATTAATCATTGAAGAATAAAAGAACATAATCAATGAGATCATAACATATGAAATGGAATTATGACATACACATAAGCATAGAAAATCTATAGGCATCTATACCTTCTGGGCAAGACACAACACCATCCCCAGTGGTAGCCCTTTTCCTCAGAGTGTAATGAGTTCACTCCCTAAACTATTATAGTAGTCAAGGTTCACCCCCAAGACCAGCATAGCAGACAATGTCCCTTACTGAACTGGATTCACTCCCCATTCTAGTCCTATCTATATCATGAGACATAAATCATTACCCAATACATTGGAGAGAGATATAGGTCCCACCCATTACATAATGAAATCCACACACATGTCTGCTATAAGATCATAGAGAATTCATCATATCATAACCCATGAGAAGAAATGGGTTTCATAAATATTTCATCATAACATAAACCAAGGAAAGGAAATGGGTTTCATATACATTTCATCATTTCACCATAAACATAAATCATCCAGAGAAAGAATAAAGATAGTATCATTGGATCATATCCTCAGTAAATCATAAGTAACATCAAATAATATCATTTAATATTGAAAATCATTTTGAAATATCCTTTGGAATAATTATTGAGGAAAATAAATTTTCTATTTAAAAACCATTTCTTTATTATTTTTTTCAATATTCACACTAATAAATTAAAAAATATTATTTTAAAATAAAATTATAAATATATAAATGAATCTTCAATTAATTTAGTCTTCATGATGGTAGAAAAAATTTGCTCATGTTGTATAATTTAAAAAGTATTCCTTTCATATTTTTGTTAGAAAAGTCACAAATAACCTCATTTAGAAAAATAAAAAAATAATCCATAAAAAAATAAAACATGGATAGAAATTTTTTTAAATAATTATAGATGAATATTAATTTTTTTTTTAGGAAAAATGGACATTGAATAAAAATATTACCCTATGGAGACCTAAACACAGACAATCCTGAATAATAATGTGATTATGAAATAAACATTCACTACTTTGTAATCATTTGAATCATATGCCCCACGAATGAATGAAATTTAATAAAACATTAAATGTCATGATAATAAATAAATTAATTTTATAACATTTAAAAAGGGACTATATATACACTACATGAAAGAATAAAGGTGCATGATATCAAAATATGCCTCAATGAAAGAATATTGGGACGAAATCCATTAAAAATATCATATAATTAAAGTGGGAAATAATCAAAAGAATAAATTTTGTGTATAATATATAAATACATATAATAAATGTGTAAATAAAACATTATATAATAAGAATTCATTTCACACATAATATTAGTATGATACAATTAATGAAGTAGGGGTTCAACCTAAAGAATGGAAATTGAGTTAAGAGTTCACTTACCTGGAGTACAAATCAACATGTACATTATTTATATTAATTAATAATAAACATTTTCTATTTATTTAATTTATTTATAAACATTTTAAATTTTATTATTCCTTTTATATAAATTATTATTATGTTATAAAAAATAATTAATTATTTATGTTCATCACAGATGTTTTGATGTTATTTGGTACTTGAGTCCAAAATGAATTTGGCATGATGTCTATTGTCAAAGTATTAATTATTCCATTATTTAAAAAATAATAATAATAAAAAATTATCATTTTTATAACTAAATTATTCATTTAAATACATCCATAAAATATGGTTATGAAAAATGAACTACATTACAGTCATGGGGATGGTAGGCTGTACGTACGCATGAGCAACATTTCAATTTTTCAATGATCATTATGGAAAGTTGGTAAGTATTATTTTATATTTATATAATGATAAAAATATCATATTTATAATATTAATTCCTTAAATACAATTATTTATATATATATAATCTATGTGATGTTCTGATAAAAAATGAATCACATCGCTTTTGGAGGTGGTAGTCCACATGTACGCACAAACAACGTTATCATTTTTCTATGCATGGAAAGATAAGAAAATAAATGATATATTTTATTTTAATAATGATAAATATTCAATTAATATCATATATAAAACTTAATTCCATCATTATAACTATTATTGAGAGACACTGATGGAAAATGAATTACAATGGTTCGCATGGCGGTAGTCTGCCATACTCAAAAATGATGAATTCTTTTACCATTTGTTGGAAGTGGAGATGGATATATGTAATTAAACTAAAATAATAAAATATAATTATATGTAAGATACTTGATATATTATTTTATAATTGTTAAATAATATTTGATGGATGTGGATGAATAAAAACATAGAAACGCGTGATTAAAAATGATACCTCTTGTTCAGATAATATCCATTTCTTAACACCTTAAGACCACTAAGGGTGGTTTTATGAATAAAATAATACATATATAATGTGTGGATGGATTAGAGGAAGATATTTGGTTAGGTATGGGATAAACCAAAATGGTATTAAGTGTGAATAAATGGGAAGAAAAGGTTCCCTTTAATAAACGAGGAGAGGTTCACTCTAGGAATTTCCCATAATATTATATTAAAATAAATTAATTGAAAATAAAAAAAGGCCCAAAATTGAGTTATTTATAAGATAATATGAGTATACGTCTAAATACCCTAATATAATAAAATTTAGATATTTTTTTGACTATATTTATACACTTATCTTTTGGTTTTAACCCTTATTTAACCCTTCTTACCATGATAAAATGGATTTTTTACTGTTTCAGGGTTAATATAGTTACTATAAAATATCAAAATAGCCATAAATTGTTCATTTATGAAATTTTTTACCTTATCTCAATAATTTTACATAATTTAATATTTTTGGTAAATTTTTATCATTTTATACAAAATTATTTACTATAAAATATTCATTATGTTAATTTTAGGGACTGTTAATTACTTTTAATTTAATAATATAAATATAACACTTATAATATAAAAAAATAATAACTTATTACATACCTAAAATTTCAAGTACACCGATAAAATTATTTTTTTACATTAATTATCTAAAATTATATTTATTTTATTATTTTTAATAACATTTGTTTGATATTTATATTAATAAAATAATTACCTTATCAATGTTGTGTAAGAATTTAAGGTAATTATTTATTAACTAGAAATAAAAAATAAGTTACCACGATAAAGATATATATTTTATATTTCAATTGAATATTTATATTTGAATATATCCTCTTGATAACCACATATTAAAAATGTCATATTTATTAAAAATACGACTGTGACATCTTTGAATTTTCTTTGAATAAAATATTATAAATTTCACAATCACATAAAAATGGAAACCATAGGCCATATATAGAAAAAATGATTGATTATGGATGAATGTTTCTCATAAAATAAAATTAGGGCAAGTATAAGGGTCATTTTATAGTCCATATCATATTATAATTACCCTTAATTACTTTATTTACCTATTACTATGAAAACTAAATTCACCAAGGTTACTATTCAAATTTTCCAAAAAATAAAAAGGAAAAATTTACTAAATCATGAACATATTATTCCAATTTTGAAATCCATTTTTTCAAATTAGAAACACATAACTTTCATAATTTAATTTAAAATTAAAATGGAAAAAACTCAATGAAAAATATTTTTTCAAAAAAATACACATTTTTTAAATATAAAATATTTTTATACTAAATTTAAGTAAAATTACATTTAAAAAAAATAATTGGAATATTTTAAATCAAATTTATCAAATTAAAATTTAAAACGAAATACTTGAAAAATATAATTTTTAGTAAAAATCATATTAAAAAATCATACTTTTCATGAAATTATCAAAATTTCACCATATAAAAAATTTAATATGATGATTTCAAAAATGAAGTTAATTTTATCAATTAAATTTTCTAAAATATCCATAAATTAATTATAAAAACAAATTAAAATAATTTTTGAAGAATAAGATGGACTTTCTAAAAATTATGTGATTATTTTATAATCATTTACCAATAAATTTATATTGTGTAATAATTTTATATTTATTTCATAAATCATTTATTCCTTTTCATACACTCCAATTTAATGGCTAGATTATAATGGTCACATAATAATATTTTGTTGTTTGTTTAAACTCAGTGTTGCGTAACTTATACACTATAGAACATAGTCTTTTTTCTAGTATCTGAAGATATTATATAATGGTTGTTCCATTAATATAATAAAATATAAATATAATAATGATACTTATAAAATTATATTTGTATGTATATAAGATTTTTGTAAGAGGAATAATATAAGAAAATATTAAAAATTAGGTAACACTTATGCTGGAGACCCGATCTTCTCTCAGAGATATCCTTAGAAATTAAGGCCATAGGATAAATTCAAGAGGTAAAGATATTTAGATTGATTAAATGAATTATATTAGAGGAATTTTTTTTTGAGTTTCATGGGAAATTAAAATGTTAAGTGTAGCATTGAAAGGGTGGAAGTGATCCCATTTTATATACGAATAAGTGATCACTTTTTGTGAATACCCTTTACATCTCAATGATATCATTATACTATTACTTAATAAATGATTCCAAAAGTTTGTAATAATGGATTTTGGGTTGAAATTGGGTTAAAAAATCCTAAAAAATGAAATTACACATATTTTTTAAATATATTTCTAGCATTTTATGATTGGTTATTACATTTTATCATTTTTATTTTTATCATGGAATCTAGTTTTTAACTAAGTAATTTATATTTTATTTAAAAATATAAGGTAAAAAATATAACCAAATTTTTATTTTTTTACTTAAATTTAATATCCCTTTAATCCAATCCAATTTAATAATAATATAAAATTAAATTTTAAATCAAAACCTTTTATATATAGTTTTTTTGTTGAAAAATGATTTTTAATCATTATGTATTATTAATCTTATTTAGAATTGGTTTGCAATTAAATTTGTGTTAATATAATTATATATTTGTTTGGAAATAATATTAGATCCATAATTTAAAATATATTATTTTTAAAATTACACAATATTAGTGCCCCCCATGGGAGAGCGTGGTGGTTGGGGTGAGAGGGGGTTGGGGCGTGCGTCCTGGGGTCGAGTCCCGAGGTGCGTTTTTTCTGTTCTTGCATGCATTGTAATAATTTTTTTAAATATTACACAATGTTTGTAAAAAACTTCATTGAAAATGTCATATTTTCCATTATCATGGTCATTAATTATATATATATTTATATTATAGAAACAAATTTTAAAAACTTTTAATTCATTCTTGTATAATTATAATTTCATAAAAGTGATAGTTTTTAGCAAAATCATTTTTTTTCACAATTCACCTAAAATCCATTTATATCAGAAAAATAATAAAAACTCATATGAAACTAGTATTTATTTTATAAATTAGAAAAAATTGTTCAATATGGTCAAATTAAAATTATAAAATTTTATAATCTTACTTTTACTTAAAAACATAAATATTTAATGTAAAGCTGTTTTATAAGAAAGTAACTTTTTAAAGTATTAAACATTCCTATAATTATTTTCTATCAATTAATTATAAAATTAATATTAATATAATATTAAAATATATATTATTCATATCAATAATATACCTTGCATAGTTTTTTAAAATAAAGCATATTGAAAGATAATTTTAGAAAAAATACATTTTTAACCATAAGGTACTCTTATTAGTTATCTAAATAAACTAAAAAATAGTGATATTAATTTCAATATATATTTTATAAATTTGCTATATCTATTTATACCCACCAACTTAAATGATAAATTATAATTGTTATATAATAATATTTGGTTTGTTTTGGTTTGATGTTACTTGTGAAGCATGATATTGAATACATTTGTTTTTAAAGCGAAATGTAATTTAAAATCACAGGGTGTTAAAAATCACAGGGTGTTAAAAATCACTAAGGAAAGTATATAAGGATTTACTTAAGGTATTTATAACTGATGGTTTGATTTATAAAAAAGGTTCAACCTTAGTAACATGGATAATTCTTAGAAACTCATATTTTTATTCATAATAGGTATCTAAAAATATGGGGTTTTTCCTAACTATTTGAGCTTAACATCCCCCCTGAAAAGGTATCATTAATCTTATAGTAGAATTATTTTTCCATGAGATCTCATAGTCATGTTTTCATAGATAGACTATCAAAGGTTAATATGAAATTTTATTTTATTTTACCAAAAACTAATTTTTCCATATAAGTAGAGATAAAAATTCCATTTTGAAAATGATTGTGATTTTATGAATATAAAGGATAATAAAAGTTTAATTAATAACAATCCCATAAACCTTGAATAATATTCATATTTCTTGGATTAAATAATGATACCATCAAGTGTTTTTATTTTATATTCTAATAGTTGGTGAAAACATCTTGGACATAAGAAATACCCTAATCAAGAGTGATGAATTAGTGTACCTAACACCACTTTATTATAACTATCCCCTTAAATAGTTTTTTTGTATAGTATTTACATTAATCCCATAGTCTATAGGGTTGTTGGTGTTTATTTTAATCTTAATCCCATGAATTAGTGCACCAGTTTGCATAGTTCCCAAATTCCTCACAATTAAAACATCAAAGTTTTAGTGGATAATTAGAAAGAAATTTATTTTTATCCTTATTTTTTGTTAAAATCTTAATTTTTAATTAGAATAATATTACTCAATGTCCTCTTCCATAGAAAAAACATCTTATAGTTCATTTTTGACATTCCCTTAAGTGTCTCTTCCCACATTTTTTACACGAAGGAAATTGAATATTCTTTAATTCATTATCTTTAACACTTGATATATAATGAAATCCCATACTTCTATTATTTGTTAATTTTTATATTAATTAATAATAAATTTATTAGTAACAACTTAAGATATTTTTTTGATCATGACCGTAAGATATTCAACACCAATTTCTACCCCATTTTGTTTCCCATTAGGAAATTTTTTATGATGTCCATCACACCCATTATTAACTTGGTTCCTTCTAGATCTAGACATTTATAAAACCAAAAGGGTTAATTATGAGTATAAATATTAACATTATATGATAATTATCATAAATAATATTATAAAAACTAAAACTCAAAATTTATTACACCTAAATCACTCTTTGTTCAATCTGGGTTTTTTTAAGTTGAATTCTATGACATTCCTTATCCAAATTCCTTAACATAATTTGCTATATAAAGAGTATGTGATTAACCAAAGCATATAACTTATGATTTTCAAACTATGTGTGTAGTTAGGCCTCTTCGTCATTCACCAGGTGATGATTGAGTTAAAACCCAACACACCCTTTTCAGGGTTATTACCCCTAGGTACATCTATTATAGAGCCTCTATCCACTTATTAAATCCAAACAGGGTCATAATGTTTTGGAGAACTACATAATATATACTTCACCAAAATATAAGGATGTTATCCTATACTTAAAATTATCCCTTAGAATTATCCCTAGGGTTTTCAATAATGTTCACATATCCTATTCCTCAAAGTAACTATAATAATCCAAAAAAATAATTAACCCCTCCACTGATACCAACTATAGAGATCCATTCTAAACATAGAAATTCATTTCTTATTTTACATAAATAATAATTTTATCTCAAAAATAGTTACAGAAACCAAATAACCTACGGTTTAGTGTCATTTAGGACTAGAAACTTTAGAAACACATGGGGAAATATCTCCATAATCAAACCACACTAGACACCCTTATAAACTTATCATAAGTTATACTCATCTTCATAACCCAGGGAAGAAGTACATAAGAAAGTGGTGCACTCAAATGCTTAGTAAGGGAAAAATTATCAATACTTCATCAAGGGTTAGATCATAATCATATGAGGAAACATGAGCATGATAGAGATATCTTATTAATAGAGAATAAAATAATAAGTGTTTTCTATAAGTTATGATAGCAGGAGATGTAATCTCAAATGAAAAAACATGTAGCATGTAATTTTTTTTGGAATCATTAGACATTAAATAATAGTTAAGGAGTATAATCATATTTAAGAACTTATGGCATAAGAGTGAAATAAACATAAGACTAAAATTCATATGTTAATGATACCCATAAGGAAATTCATCACATTGTTGGATTAGACTAATTACTCATATAAATTCTTGTTACTAGTTTATATGACACCCAAAAATTTCAATTTCATGTTCTTGAGCCAGTTTTTGGTTTCTCCCTTGGTCTTAGGGTGTCTTTAAGTTGACATTTTGAGTTTTTAACTTTTTAGAGGGGTGTATGGTAAGGCGCATGGTTTGGGAAACTATGCAGTAAGAACTTTTAACCTTGTGTAGTATTGAAAATATGAGAGCGCATAGTTAACAACATGTTTTAGAAACCATGAAAGAAAACCACATGACCTATAGGTTGTTGAGGTAGTAGAAACCTCATAGTCTGCTCATGGTTTGAGAAACCATGCAATACAGCCATGCGACCTACTCGAGTTGGGTTATTTTTATCATTTCATATTCTCTTTAAGTAAGATTCCTCCCATTGAAATCCCATTATATTTATCCTGACCATGGTTCCTACTAAAGAGATTTATCCCTCTCCAAATACCCTTTAAGTAGATTTGGAGCGATGTCTTGGTGGCTCTTCATTGAGATTGAAAAGTAGAATCTTCTTACTTCTTTTTCTATCTTCCTCTATTGGTTTCTTTCTCTTTATCCAATTTCCTATCACCCTAGTTTCCTTGGGTGGACTATTATCATGGTTAGGGTTGTTATAAATTGGAGAATTTTTTTAAAGGTTTTGATCCATCCCTTGAGGCCTCTTTTGGCAGTTTCCTTCTTTGGTGACATGTTTCAACTGTTTGTGGTTGATGTTTCATTTATATATAAATTTATTAAATATTTACTTGATTTATTTACATTTTAAATGTGTTTATAAACTAAGTTAATGATATATGTGATACCTAGTTTTGTGTTATCAAAGGTTTTATAATTTATATTGGTTTTTCCTTTTTTGATTTTTTAGATGCTTAGTTAAATAAAACTTTGATTTTAGATGGTGTTTTATACATTATAGGTGTTTGATAAAATTATATTTATGGATTTTCTTGAGAAAAAAATTGGGTCATGGATTTTTTTAACATTTTTTATTTTATAAAGTGACATTTTCTTTGAGAAAAAAGGGGTTCCTTATTTTAATTAGTTTCCATGGTTTTAAAATAAACTTCCTTATTTGTAATGGGGTTTCACTTTTGGTAAAAATGAGAGTGATGATTTTGAAAGAGTCTTTCTATATTAAAAAAAGGATATTTGATTATGTTTTGGTTTGTTTTTATTATATTAAGACTTGGTTTGATTAAGAATGTCGATTCTTTATTTTAATTTTCTCTTATGTGTAATTTTTTTCTTGTGTTGTTTTTTTGTTTCCAAATGGTTCTAAAAATGATTTTCCAAATCATATGACCATTATGTAGAAAGAGAAGGATCAATTATCACTTAATGTGATTCTCTTTGCTTGGATATCAATTAAACCCTAGATGTGCCTCTTATCACCTATTTTCTATGATTTTGACCATGTTTTTGATTATTTGAATTGTTATACATGTTTGTATGTTTAGGTTGTGTATCAATATTTATAGGGATTTGTTAGATGTGTTATTTTTATTTTATTACTACATATCACGACTTAGGGTGATGATCTAGTCACATGATGACATTAACTTAATGGCAATCACCACTTTTTATCCCTAACATGAGAAGCCTAGGTTACTAAGTGGGAATTTTGGGGATGATTCCATACCAGGTGAGTGTGATACCCTAGAAAGTAACCCCTAGTTTTATGTACCACATTTCATGGGGATGTGACACTAAAGAGGATTTGTGAGAGAGATTTAGGTGATGAGTTGTGTGGTTGTTAAACTTATAGAAATTTGTTCCACATTTTCATGTTATAAAAGTTATTCTATTAGTTCCTAGGGAGTTTCCTCATGGTTTGTAAATTATATTATGCTTGTTTAATATTATTGGAATTTGATTTTCTTATTTTTTTTCATGTGATTACTTCAACGATTTATGAGTGAACATCATGGGGGTGTGACATGCCTTATATGATTATTATCATCTATTTATGTATTTTTATGGATTTTAATTTTATTACATATTCCCTTTCTTATACCCATGTGTGTGGGATGTGTGTGTTAAATTTTTTAAAAAGGGAAGAGATAAATTTTTATTAAATGAAATCCTTGGAATGTGTTTCCCTGGAAAGTGTATTTTAAACCATGTATAATTTTGATTTCAAAGGAGGGTGTTTTCAAAAGATTTTTTTATTATTCATTTCAAAATGAAGTGGCTATGTTTTAAAAAGTTATGTGGTTGTTTTTTGAAATGAAATTACCGTGATAAGTCCTTTTTTGAGGAATGTTTTTGTAAATACTATGTTTTTATAAAGTATATGTATCCTATCATGTTTTATTTTTCATTTTGTATAAATGAAATTTGAAACTATTTTATTATGCCTTATTTTCAGACTACAAATTTTCAGTTTCTTTATAAATGGAATGTAAATTTACCCATGGTGGTATCTTACTGTAATTTGGATCACATTATTCATACTAATTTTATTTAGTATGAAGTATTCATATTTTTATTGGTTTCCAGTTATGACTTATAGGTTGGGTTGTTATAGCTCTACACTAAGAAGTGAGTGTTCTTCTGGTTATGGTAGTGACATATTAATCACACTATGATGTTGTATCTGTTATCCATTTTTGTTTGACCAATTTCAAGTCGTGAAGTGTATCAAACTATTTGGAAACCTATTTTATTTTAGTTTAGTTTTTATTTACTCATTTTGGAAATGTGTAAATGTTGTGTAAAAATGGTTTCATCTATGAAATTATTTTTTGAAATATTTTATTATTACATATTTATGCCATGTTGGGATGTTTTATTTTGTTTCAGCATGCTTATTTTTGGAATGACCATCTAATATAAGGAGACTACTTATCAGGTTCCTAGTGGGACTGTTTTTGATCCTAGTTTCATAATGGTTAAATCATTCCCTTGAGTTCAATTATGATACCGTGGTGCTTTTCATGAGCCCATGGTGAATAAGAATGTGCCTTATACCTTTTGTAATAATGGTATTGGGAAACATGTCAAGATATATTGGGATGATTCCCTGTAAAATGGTACCAAAAGTCTTATTATTTGGGGGTAAATATAGACTGGAGCTAGGAGTTTTGGAACTTGGGTGGTAGTTATAAAGATGTTATTTCCTCACTCTTCCTTGTGTTGGATCTTTATTTTCCATGTGTGGTCAATAGTTTTATTTAATTTTTGGATCTATGGTGTCTTGTTTTCAAGATATTTTGATATAGTGTGCTACTGCCTAGAGTTATAGTAAGACCCTAAGAGTTGTCTCTAGAAATTTATATTTTTTGGAGGGAAACTAGAGGTGATGTAGGGGGAACACAATTAGGGAACACATTCTTTCAAACTATTCATACATCATGAAATATATTCTAGAAAATTCTAGTGGAACTCATATGGTTGGTGCATGGTCTAACAAACCGTGTGGCCAAACTGTGTGCAGTGGATAATGTTGTGAACATTTCTTGTTTTCTCTCCTTTTCTACTCTTATAATCCCATTTTCTTATCGAGTCTTGTTTGTGAGTGTCTAAGTGAAGATTTATGGGTATTAAAATATTTTACACTTTCTTTAAATTAATTTTTTATGCTTTAATATTTAAGGAAGTTTTGAAAACCTCGTTTTGGTTTATCAGGTTACTTGGGTAATTTTTTTTGTAACTATAGAATTTTTTTAGGGTATGATGGTTTTAAAAGAAATAATTAAATAAATTTTATGTAGAAAAATTATTGAAATGTTTTTTCATGTTTGGTTTAAAGATAAATTGGGTTTCATGAAATTAGTTCTTTTCTTTGTTGGGTTTGAACTATATTACGGTTTTGAACCAATTTAGTGTTTTTAAAAAGAAATAAGAACATGTTAATAATTTTTGAAATGAGATTTTAAAAGGTGTTAGTAATCTTGTATTTTTTTTGATAAGTGATTTTATCCCTTGAGTTGGGATTTATGGTGATTTTATTACAAGTAGTGTTTTTGTGATGTTTAAGAATGAGACCCCCAGAAAGGTGTGAGAAAGTTAATAATGGAATCTCTCAGGTAGTTTTTCCAGTGATCTAGAAGTAGTTATCCCTATATTAAACTCTTCTAAGAATCATTATGGAGTGTCAGGGCCTAGTTCTTCTCAAATTGTGGATCATGTGTGTTTGTTTATAAATATATATTAACCAGTGTTTATTGGTGATCTAGGATCCCATGAGGTGATAGTGTGGTTATATAAGTTTTAGGAGATCTTTGATTCACTAGGAAGCCCAGGGTCCTCTAGGGTGAGGTTCAACACTCCTTTGTTTAAATTTTTGATCTTGGATTAGTGGAGGTACACCATCTATACTCAACCGTTTAAAGTATTACTTTGATATTGTTTTAATGATTCCTTAATAAAAGATTTTTATCCCAAGGAGGTGATAATATATAAGGTGATAGAGTTATTTATCATGAATTAGGGTGATCAATTAGTGAAATATTTTATGGAATATTTCACTAGATTAGCACATTTTCTCCTTAATTGGCTACTGTTGATTCAAAGAAGACACGATTATTAACTAGGGGCCTTTTTTCAAATCTCATTTTTTAGGTTTTTCATTCTGTCCTGACTAATTTCAATTATTTTTTGTCCAAGGTTATTTTTTAAGAATCATTATCGGTTGGGTAACTTGAAACCAGTGATTATGGGACCCCTTTTGGTGTTAGAAATAATGATATGCATAGTAATACATGATAGATATTTGTGTCATATTAGTGTGGGAAGATTAAGCACATTCAACATTCCTTCCTGATACATTTTAGGATCTATAATTTAGGAGCCCATATTGGCCCCCTTGAAAGGTTCTACAAGCTAAAGGGATGTCATAATAAGATTTCCAAAACTCATCCTTGATCGGAGAAGTGATCTACAATGTTTCGTTTAGATGTAGATTTGGAATATTCTTTTTGGTTTTGAAGATGTTCTATTTTATAATCATCATATTGTTAGAATTTATTATGTATATTTTCTACACCCTATTTCATTAATTTTAATGGATGATAGATATTTTGGCTCAATTTATAATCTTTTGAATGTTCATGACTTTTTATTTTCTAACTTTTTATTTCTATTCATGGTGTTGAATATGGTTTGTGTATTATTGACGAATGACATGGGAATGACTTGGGTGAGATATTGAGTACCAAGGATAATACTATGGTCATCGGGTAGATCATGAGGTCTACCAAGATTATATTTTCTCTCAAAATTATTACGTGGAGGTATTCCAATGGTTTAGAACTGAATAATCCTATGTTTAGTCCTATAACCTGAAGTCAATACCACATAATTATTTGTTAAATCATGTTTGAGTTTGTGGTGCTTTATCTTGGTTCAGTAGAGTGTGTTGATCTGGATATCATTTTTTATTTTTTGAGGATGCTATCTTTTTGGTGTTTTGAGATGGTTACTTGTGGTAAAAAATGATCATTTTAGTATTTTTGTCTTTTTTATTTCATCATTTCTTGATTAATTATAAATGGTGGGGATACCTTCAACCGATATCTATGCGATTTATTAAATCTCATGGTTTTTCTTTCAAGATGTTTTGATTTGGAATATTCCATTTTATATTGATCTTGAGCTCTTATTTATTCTAGTGGTGTTTTCGTATCCTTTGGTCTAGTTTAGTACTCAAAAATCACTGATGGATTTTAGTATGTGCATTTCGTAGAGTTACTGAAATCTTTATAGACCGAAGAAGTGGTGGTCACAATGATTATTTTTTAAGGATTTATTCTTTGGATTATTAGAGATTTAGAGGTTGATAATTATTAGGTTTTTGGGTTTTCCCAAGAGGATGGATGTTTGGGTCCTATGCTTCTAGTTATATGTTTGAGATTTGGGTTTTGGTTATATATATTTCATGGGTGAGTGAATATTTAATTTCCCTTTACTCATGTTATAAATTTCTTTCTTTGCGTGGAATTTATTGGGGTATAAATCTTTATGGTGGGGAGAATTATTACACCCAAAAATGTTACTTTAATTCTCTTGATATTTAGGTTGGTTTCTACCTAGGTCTCAGGGTGTAACAGGGTTGAAATTTTGAGTTTTTAGAGTTTTTATAGGGGTACAAAATTAGGTGAATGATTTTGGAAACTAGGAAGTAGAAACTATGTTCCTTGTTTAGTGTCTATAAAAGGAGAACACACGGTCTACACATGGTTTTGAAAAATATGCAAGAAAACTATGCAATATATTAGTTATTGAGGCAGTGGAAGACACACAGTTTGTGAATGGTTTGGGGAATTTTGTGAGATAACTATGTGACCTTCTCAGGTTAAGGTATTTTTATCATTTCAACTTATTTTTAATTAAGTATTCCTACCTTCATTCCACATTATATTTCATATAACTATATCACCTACCAAGGATTCCTCTCCCTATCCCATGTTACTCCATGATTATTTGGAGTGATTTATTGGTGGTTCATTATTTGAATTAAAAGTCAGGAGATCCACTTTTCTTCTCCTCTCTTACACTATTTATGTCATCATGTTTTTCTAATTTCCACTAACCCTAGTACCCATGAGTGGTTAATTTCCACGGTTAAGACTATTATAAATTGTTTATTTTGGTTTCTAAAGGGTTCAATCCATCCTTTTAGTCCAATTTTGGTAGTTTCCATCATATGTGACATATTTCTACTGGTTGAGGTAAGTGTCTTTTTAAAATTTCCATTTGTTAAAGAGTTTAATAATTTGTTTACAATTTAAAATTGTTCATGGACTAAATTAATGATATATATGATACATATTTTTGTGGTATCAAAGGTTTTCTATATTTTATTGATTTTTTCCTTTAAAAAAATTGGATGATTTTATTTGTTCAGTAGAACATTGATTTTAAGTAATGTTTTACAAAATCTTGGTGTTTGATAAAATTCCATTGAAGGTTTTTCATGGTAAAAACAATCGTTTCATCGTGTTATGAAAAAATTAGGTTTTATAAAGTGTAATGTTCTTTGAGTAAAAATGTATTTCCTTATTTTAATATGTTCCCATAGTTTTAAAGGAAACTTGTTTCTAAAGGTGTTTCCCTTATTTTAAAAAATGAGAGTGTTGATTTAAAAGTGTCTTTTTATGTTGAAAAAAGGTTACGTGATTCCTTTTTTTGTTGGGTTAATCCTTGGTTTTATTTAACACGTTGATGATTTATTGTGAAATTGTGTTATGTTTGATTTTCCCATTGGGTTTTATTTTGGTTCCAAATGGTTTTAATTTTTTTTACAAAGTATGTGATTTTTATGTATAAATAGAAGGTCCAATTAGTTTCACGACCCCCTACTAAAAAATTTACCACAATGAGGGTGAGATATAATGACCCCACTGAGTTCCACCTCTAGTTGGCCCCGAGTTGGTGATTAGAACTGAGGTTATAAAAATCTCATGAAATGAGAGGAATTAGCCTCAATCATAATTTAATATCGGTAGATACGATGAATCATCCATAAAGAACTCCATAAAATAATATAAAAAGAAACTAAAACCATCCAACATGCATGTATAAATAAAATTGATACAGATAAACATATCTAAAGTAAATAATAAAAATCAAAGATAAAGTATTGAAACATCAACTATCCAAAGATCCTAGGTTGTAATGTCAATAATGGTCCAAGAAGTCCTATTGAAAACTTAAAAATTAGTTTATATATATATGGTAATCATAAAAGTATACCCAATTGGAAAACCAAAGTATCTCAGACACAAGTTAAATAATCATACTAATGAATCTATGAGCAAACAACATAGCTAAAGGAATCTAAACAGGGCAACTATTCATCCTAAACTCACCAAGGAGTTCTCACCAAGTAACTCATGCAATGTATAGTACTATAATAAGAACCACATCAATAAATGTCACCCCACAATTCTTTCCCATTGGATTTCCACTATCACACCCCAACATCATATGTCCTAGCACTCCCATATCTTTTTAATAACATATAACACCAACCTATAAGCATGGTAACATCACATCATGCCTTTAGGAACATGGGACACCTCCCCATAGACACAATCACATCACATCTCACCCAAAATCACATAGTCCATCACATCACAACTATAACAAGAGTATTAGGGTATTCTAAAAATAGAGGACATCAACCTGTTTCACTATTACTACCATGAATTCCTCGTACCATAAACTTCCCCATAGTAAAAACATATCTCATATCGCCTAAAAACACACAGGTCACCACCACACAACATGGTCATATCACATATTTCCTGAAAAAAACTGGGCCATCACTTAGTGCACTAACATAACTCTGACCATCACATACTATACATATATACTCTCCTAGAAGAGAGAGTGAGGAATAATATATATCCATCAATCATTCCTCAAAATTGGGATTATGGGGAGAAAAACTCTCATGTTAATATACACGTGTTTACACTCAATGCTCAACATAGGTTGGGTGTGTATAGAAATAAAAAGAATGTACAAGTATATATTTATTTCCACACACAAGCCCAAACTATGGGTTCACAACCAAACACTGACCAACTCAAAATATCTCTACTTTCACTGCCACCACTAAATGCATAACACCACATAATCTATAATCTAGATAACGAGACAAGTTATTTAAATGATATTTGTTTCTTGAAGAAATATTTATTAAATATTACATAACATTATACACATAAAAAATAAATAGAAACCAATAAAATTTTATCTCATTAATAATTATCATTACATTAGTCACCTATGAAACCAATTGAAATAACAAACATTACAACTAGAAAAAAATATAAAATAGAATAGCTAAGTATGGATCACCTCAATATTCTAGAGTCATCTGTCCCATAGAAAACTCTATAGAAATAAAAAAATAGCAAACCAATTAAAATCTTATGAAACTGAATATATAACCTTAAGATAAATTATAGTGAATTTTTAAGTGAAAGAATGAAGTGGTATTTATATAGTATAAAGGGAAATATGACTGTTGGGATTTAACCATTATATAGCCATTGGTCAATATTACTGTTGTTCAATATGACCATCAGAAACTATACCCTTAGATGAGAATTTTACCATTATAATTAGTGTTTATAAGTAGTAATGTCAAAGGATAATTGATATATAAGGAGAATAGATGGCCGCAACTATTAGAGTCATGCCGTTTGAATCCCATTTGTCAGAACATGGGAGGGAGGTATTATCACTAGGGTTTTCCGTTGAACAAGCCCAAGCCAAGCTTCATCAATTTAATATTTAACTAAAGAACCTACGAGATAAGTTCTAGTGAGTGGATATTACTACTCAGCTAATGTTAGTTGAGGAACCCCATGGAACTACCACCATCACACGCCTTACCATTACGGTATATGCAGGTATAATAAGGGGTTATGTGTTCAGACCTTAGTAATATAAATTATAAAATCCTATTTATAAATAAATTTTTTATTCCATAAATTCCTCTTAAGAATATTTCTTCTTAATAAAATATATGTTTGATTGAGATAGATTTGATAATTTTGTTAGACCTAAAGAAAATATAATTGTACTTTTCTAGAAAATATATATTTCTTTATAATAAAACATGGTATTATAAATAGTTTTTTAATGAAATAGTCTTTTAAAAACCTTTTTTCTAAATTATAAATGATTAAATAATTTTATAATGTCCTAGGAAATTTTTTATAAGTGTCAAAAATTTTACTATTCCTTAAAAACTGATATTTTTATATAAATAATGTTTTTTATATTTAAATGTGTTAATTCTCATATTTAGAGAATTTTTATACTAAAATAAACACCATTTTTGAAATCACCATGTAAAAATTAGGTTAGGGTGAATTTATGATAATTTTATAAAATATTTTATTTTTTCATGAATAGTAAAAAATACAGTTTTAGGGTTTCAGTATATTTTATGACTTCATAGTTATATCATAATGATATAATAATTAATTAAACATATTACACGACCTAAAATATTTTATTTTATTAATATTAAGTATTTTAATATATTTTAATCAATTTCTAAAATTATAATTGACTTTCCAAAGTCTAAAAAGGAAAATTTGATTTTAAAAGCATTACTTTGTGGAATGTTAACTCTTCCATGCCAAAAGAAATATTAAAAAATGGTTCTCCATTCAGGTGGATTAAAATAACTTAAAATGTGACCCAAATGTTCAAAATAATGATAAAAAACCATGGTTAAGCCAATGGTTTTTTATTTTACACATCCTAGTTATCTAAGAACTATATTTTGAAATTATTAAACAATTCCTCTAATTATCCAATAAATAACCACCCATTTATCCACTTACATTCACTCCATATACACCTACCATAAAGATCTAGTGAATTTTCTTCACAAGGAGTCCCCTAAGGTATTTTCAATACCCCATGGTTTCATTCCTCAAGATCTATGGGTAACTCTTCAAGGTAAGGGAAAATTTTTACTTATCTTTTCCATTCAAGTTCCCTTTACATGTGGTATGTCTTCAAATTTCAAAAAATATTTTCTGTTTTCCACTTCCTATTATCCCATTACTATAATAATAGTATTTTATGAATGGTATACCCTTGTCTCCAATCATTTTACAATTTTCTAAAACCTTGTTTTATACCTGTAATGGTCTCAAATTTACATTTCAAATTTCCCTCCTTTACATGATAAATTCTATTTCCCTTTTTATTTGAATACCTAAAACTCTTTTATTTTCAATGGGTATTCAAAAAGATTTAAATATGTCTTTTTTATTTTTTTATTTATATATATTAAGCTCACATTTCTTTTCATGGGTTAAAAATTACATAATAATAATGTCTTTAAGCTCTTTTGTATGCTAAAATTTTGATAATAAAACCATTATTTATCCTCTATGGGTTACTAATGAAATGATTTGTTATGAGATTTTTAGATCACATGACATTAATACATATTATTGAAGCTCCATGATATCACTCCAACTCATTGGGTAAAGAATTTAATCTTCAAAGATGACATGTTTTATTATATCTTTGTAAATAATCGTGGTAATTTTTATTTATGACACCTTGGTGATAAATATTGGTGATATTCTCATGAATGTATTGTTTAAATGTTATAGCCACATTTCCATGTCAGGGTTCATGTTCTTATTAGTATTTTATGCCTCTTTATCATACCTTATCATTATGCCTCATGTTATTACTCATATGTCTTAAGATCACATGCTATATGTCTCACATGTTTATTCCCTTATTGAGCTTCGTGATCACCCCTTTCCATTGATGTATGTCCCCAGGATATGAGATGTAGTAAAATTAACATAGTATTAACCCATGAATATATATTTCAAGTGGTTTTAGAATAAATTTTAAGTTTCCATGTATTATGTACCTTTTTTTCAAGAAACTAAACTCTAAAATATCTTCTATTTGAATAATATAATGAAAATATATGTAATAAAATGGAAGGATTCCATATTTGGTATCAAAGGATGGTTAATTTATTTGTGTAAACTAGGACTTGAAAACTTTAGGAATAACCCAATTGATAAGTATAAATATTGGAAAAAATCCTATTATTTTGGTGAATTATTAAGTAATTGGTTTCTGAGAAAAGAAACCCCTATTTGGATACACACAAGTAGATGTGGATATAGTACATATGTACCTAATGGTGACACATGAAAACAACACTTTGAGATAGACTATAATAGGAACTGGTGCATGACAATGGGCCTTGATACACTCTTACTTTGACACTCATGGGGGATATATTGAGTTAATCAAAACCTTTTTGTGAACCATTATTAGGGATATATAGAAAATGTAATTTTTATTAGAGGATATTAATAACTTATTTAAGAATTATTTTTTAATACATTAAATCCATTTAGAATTATAAGATTCATAATATTCACACATTTCTCAATAAGGTTTTCTTCTTATTAAAAATTTGTAGGAAATTGGAGGAACCATGTAAATGATGAGTGAAATGGATGATGCACTGATGGTGTTTTGGTGGAATATGGAACGGAAAACTTCATGATTATGATGAATCAACTAACTCAAGTTATGAAAAATAACTTGAATCAATTCAAGAGACCATATTCATCTTTAAGGGAACAAATTTTTGTTGAGTCCTTTATGCATCAATGACCACCTTATTTTAGTAGATCTACCAACCCGTTGATTAATGAATAATAGATATGATATATAGAAAAAATATTTTAAGTACTCCATTGTTTAAATAAATAGAATGTCATCCTGGCAGTATGCTGCTTATAAGGAGAAGATGATAAATGGTGGAAACTGATGAAAACCACAAATCCAATAAGGGAGATTGATTCTATAGAGTTATAATTGGTTAGGAGAATATTTTTCAATAAATATTTTCCCATTCGATGTGAATGAAAATGGAGAAAGAATTCCTTAAAATAAAGAATAAGGAAAATTAATCAGTTGGAATCTATGTGATAAACTTTATATGTCCTTCTTGATACACCTATAGCTTTGTTATTGATCATAAGGGAAAGGTTGATATTTTTTTTGATGGTATGATACCCCGTATGTGGAGGAATATAGTAAATCGAGATAGTAAAAACTATATAGAGATAGTGAAGAGTGATTTGAAGGTTGAATTGGATCTTGAGAAGATGTAATGGTCACATAGAACAAATGAGAAGAATAGAGAAATTTGGCCAAACTTAAGGAGGAAATTTGATCATAGAAGAGAAGGAAAGAAAGTAAAACTTACCATGTGCAATAAATGTGGGAAGAAGTATTCAGAGAAATGATTTCATGGGAGTGTAAAGTGATAAAAGTTCAGAAGAGATGGCCAAATAGCTCATAATTTTAATGGTGTGGTGAAGCCTCAACTTCTCAGCACTAAAGAAAAAGGAAAGATAGTATAGGCCCAACTAGAAATTCAATTATTCATGTGTGAAAAGATTGGGAACATTTTCAATCAATGTCTAAATAAGAAGATAATGGAGGGGAACCACCATCAATATTAGCATTGGCTAAGGGAGAAATGTTAGGAATTTTCTATCACAACATCTACAGTAGAGGCTACAAATGATGTGGTAGAAGGTACACTCCTTTTTCTATCAAATCTAGAAAGTACTTTTTTTGATTCTGGTTTAACACATTCATTTATTTCATCTATGTTTACAAAGAATATATAATCAATCCGTGAACTTATAGAAGTAGGATTATTAGTTAAGACTCATAGAGGGATTATCCTTGCTTAAATAGTGTTTAGAAACTCTAGTATTAAATTCATCACATACAATCTCAGTGAAATTCTAGTTTTCATTACCATGGTGGAATTAAACACTATACTAAGGATGGAATGACTCTCAAATTATAATTCTAAGATCAACTAAATAAGTAAAGAAATTTCATTATTCTTGAATGAAAACCATACATTCATTTTCAAATGAGATATATCCTGACCTAATATTTTCCTAGACCACCTCCAATATCTTTTTTTATGGAGATGATCAGTGAAGAGGGAGTATCAAATGAATGTACAAAGATAGAGAATGTACCCATCATTTAGGAATACATTGACGTATTTCCTAAAAATTTATCTGAACCTCCCTTAGAATGAGAGGTAGAGTTCTTTATTGAACTCATTCTTTGATCCATGATGATATTAAATACCTTTTATAGAATGGAAAATATAGAGTAAGAAGAATTAAAGAAACAATATAAAGATCTATTGGAGAAGTTATTTATCTGAAAAAGTGTTTCTCCTTAGGGATAACATGTTATCTTTGTGAAGAAGAAGGGTGGATCAATGCATTTATGCATTGATTATAGAGAACTTAACGAGATCATAGTGAAGAAATATTACCCTATCCCAAGGATTAATCATTTATTTGAATAGATTCATGGGGCTAAATTATTCTCCAAGATTGACCTCTGATCTTGGTTTCATCAATTGACGGTAAAAAAAGAATATATTGCAAAGACTTTCTTCTAAACAAGATATGAGCATTATGAGTTTCTTGTTATTAAATTTGGTTTGACTAATGATGTTTCTATATTTATGGATTTTATGAATAGAGTATTTAAGGATTACCATGATAAATCCACAACAGAATTTATTGATGATATTCTAATATATTCCAATAGTCACGAGGAGCATGAGGATTATCTAAGAGTTATATAAAAAACTATTAGGAATGATAAGATATTTGAAAAATTTATTAAATGTGAATTATAGTTACAAAAAGGTACATTATTGGGGAACATTGTAACCAATGAAGGAATCTTAGTTGACCCTATAATGAAAAAGGCTTTAGACGAGTGGCCTCATCCTATAATAATAATTGGGATTCATAGGTCCTTGGTTTATATAGATATTATAGGATGTTTTTTAGTTTTTTTTGAAAATTTCTAATCCACTGACCATGTTTACTTGAAAAGGAGAAAAGTTTATTTGGACAAAAAAGCGTGAACAAATTTTCCAAGAACTAAAGAAGAGATTGGTTTCTACACCTTTGTTAAATCTACCCTCTGTTGGAGAAGTATTCGTTATTTATAGCGATGCATCTCTAAAAGGGTTTGGGTGTTTCCTCATGAAAAATGATATGGTAATTTCTTATGCATATCGATAGTTAAATCCTCATGAGAATAATTATCCAATGAATGTCTTGGAGTTAATTTCAAAGGTTTTTGCTCTAAAATATGGAGGCACTATCTTTTTGGGGAGAAATGTGATATATACACAAACTATAAAAGTTTGAAACATATATTATTACTAAAGGTATTGAACATGAAACAAAGGAGATGGTTGAAATGTATTAAAGACTACAACTGTTTAATTCATTATTACCCTAAAAGAATAAATAATGTTGATGATGCATTAAGTAGGAAAGACCCAGTTGTGTTGGAAATGATGGGGATTCAAGGATATCCTTTGGTCAAGGATCTAGTAAAGTTGGACATGGGAATCGAAGGGGGAGAGAAATCATCAACACTATCCTAAAGGATTTCTCTATCATAATTACCAGAGAATATCAATAAAGATCATAGATAATATCCTTCATTACAAAGAATTATAGTGGATATAATGAATGGGAAGTTTCCTAAGTTCAATATCGATTAATATGGTGTACTAACATTTCATAAAAGGATTTTTATCCAATATATCCTGAAGATAAATAAGGATATGATGGATGAGGCTCATAGCTATACATTATCTATACATCCTAGAAGTTCTAAAATGTACAGGGACATTCATGATCATTATTGGTGGGATAATATAAAAAAGGGAGATTGTCGACTACACTACAAGGTCCTTAGTATGTTAGAAAGTGAAGGCAGAAAGACAAATTCCTAAAGGGGTATTGAAACCACTACCCATACCAACATGGAAGTGGGAAAATATCACTTTGGGATTCATCACTAGTCTCTTATGAACATACCATGGAAACAATTTGATATATGTTTTACTAGATCATCTCAGAAAGACTTCCCATTTTATCACTATTCAGGAAGATTTATCTCTTGACCGACTTGCCAAGATATATGCAAAATAATACATGATGTTGCATGGGGTGACACTTTCTATAATTCGTAATCATGATACAAGGTTCACATCAATATTCTAGAGAAGTATCCAGCATGATCTGAATACTGAATTGAATTTCAGTATGAACTATCACCCCAAAATTAATGGACAATCTAAAAGAACTTTTCAAACACTCGAGGGAATTTTGAGAACATGTTAAATGAAATTTAAAGGCGGTTGGGATAAACAAATTGCTTTAGTTGAGTTCTAATACAACAATAAATTCCACTATAGTATTCAAATATAACCATATGAAGCTCTATATGGAAAGCAATGTGGAAGTCCTACTTATTAGGATGAAGTTGGGGAGAGGAAATTGATTGATCTTGATCTTGTGTAGGAAATGACAGAAAAGGGTCATTCCATCCAAAAATATATAAAGGATACTAATATTTTTTATAAGATCTATGATGAAAACCATTTAAGCGAATAGGATTTTGGTGTTAGGGACAAAGGTTTCCTATAGATATCACTATGGAATAGAGTTATAAAGTTTGGAAAGAAAGGGAATATTATCCCTAGGTACATTAGCCCCTATGGAATCCATGATATCATAAGATAAGTAACCTATCATCTAGAAATTCCACCAAATATTGCTCATGTTCATGATGTAATACATGTATCTATCTTGAGGATGTACATATCTAATCCCTCACATATACTGAATCTGGATGTGGAAGAACTAGAACATGATATCTCTTATGAGGAGCACCTGATGGAGATATTGTACCATAGAGATAAGGTTATATGAAAAAAGACTACCCACATCATCAAAGTGGTGTGGAGGAACCATAAATATGAATAAGAGATATGGGAACCAATGGAGACAATGCGATATAATTATCCTAACCTTTTCTCGACCGAGAGAATGAGTTGAAATTTTAGGGATGAAATTTATTAGGAGGGAATAATGTAATGACCTAGAATTTTAAATGATATTTTTTTCTAAATAAATGTTGGTTATATATTATATAATTTTATATAGGTACAAAATAAATAGAAACTAATTTTTTTATCTAATTAATAATGATCATTACATTAGTCATATATGAAACTAATTAAATTTCCAAACATTACAATAAGGACAACAAATATAAAATAGAATAGCTAAGTATGGATCGCCCTAGTATGATAGAATCAACCCTCACACAAAAAAAAAATATAAATAAAACAAAATATATTAAACTAATCAAAATTTTATGAGAATGAAAATACAATCATAAGAGATATTGTAGTGAATTTTGAAGTGAAATTGTGTAGTGATATTTATAAAATATAAAGGGAAATGTGATAGTTAAGATTTTTCCGTTATATGACCATTGGTCAGTATGATGGTTGGTTAGTATGACCACAGGTCAATATGACCATGAGAAAATATACCAATGGTTGATATTTTTACCATTATAATTAGTGTTTATAAGCAGTAATGACAAAGAATAATTGATATATAAAGGAGAATCAGTGGCCTTAACCAGTAGAGTCACACCGTTCGAAGAAACTTTGTCTAAACTTGGGAGGGAGGTATCATCACTGGGGGTTGACATTGAACAAGACCAATTTGAGATTCATCAATTAAAGCTCGAACTAAATCATCTATGGGAGAAGTTAAAGTTAGTGGAGATTACTACTCGATCGATGTTAGCTAAGGCACCCCATGAAACTACCACCATCACACACCTTACCCTTAGGGTGTATGCAAGTAATAAGGAGTTAAATGTACAGAACTTAGTAACATAAAGTGTAAATTAATTTTTATAAATAAATTTTTTATTCTATAAATTCATCTTAAGATTAGTTTTTCTAAATAAAATATATGTTTAATTTAGATGGATTTGATAATTTGATTTTTGGACACAAATAAAAAATAATTGTATTTTTCTAGAAAAAATATATAATTTTTACAATAAAACAAGGAATTATGAATATTTTTTTCATTAAATATTTTTTTAAACACTTATACTGAAATAATAAATGATAAAATATTTTTATAATGGCATAGAATTTTTTCTGTAAGTGTTAGAAATTTGAATGTACCTTAAAACTGCTATTTTTAAATAAATATGGTTTTTATATTTAAAAGTTAAAATTATCATATTTAAAAAACTTTTATGATAAAATTAATAACATTTCTAAAATAATAACATCAAAATTTGTTTAGGGTGAATTTATGATAAATTTTTAAAATACTTTATTTTTTCATGAATAGTAAAAAATACAACTTTAGAGTTTTGGTATATCTTTTGACTTCATAGTTATTTAATAATGATTTAATAATTAATTAAACCCAATGAAATAACTAAAATATGTTATTTTATTATTAATAATTATTTTAATAGATTTTAATAATTTTATAACACAATAAGTGACTTTCCAAACTCTAAAAATGAAAAATTTGATTTTTAAAAAACTAATTTTTGAAATCTTTACTCTTACTTGAAAAAAGAAGTATTAAAAAATGTTCTTCAGTTATGTTGGATTAAAATAACTTAAATGCGACCCAAATTTCTAAAACCATTATTAAAATCCATGGGTAAGCCATTGTTTTTTCATCTCCCACAACCTATTTTTCTCTGACCTATATTTGGAAATTATTAAAAATTTCCTCAACTTCTCCTATAAATAACCAACCATGTTTGCATTTCCATTAAATACCTATCCATAATACATGAATTTATTATGATATTTTCACTAATTACCTATATTAATAGTCTTTTTTTAATGTTATACCTTTGTTGGCTCTCATTTTTTCCTTTTCTAAAACCATATTTTATACCCTTCATGTTGCCAACTTTACTTTTAAAATTTATATCTTTTACATGATAAATTATATTTTCCTTTTTACTTGAATACCAAAACCTATTTTATTTTTAATGGTTAATCAAAAATATTTAAATATGAATTTTTTATTTGGGTATTTACATATATGACACTCACATTTACATTCAGGGGTTAGAAGTGGCATAATGATCATGTTTTGAATCTATTTTGCATGCCAAGATTTTGATAAGAAAATAATTATTTATCCTTCATTGGTTATTAATGAAATGATTTATTATTATATAAATTTACCATATATTTTAATACATTAACATTACATAACATTTTATGAGTACTTAAATCATTATACAAACATACGCCCAAAGATCGTACTTGTCTAATGCCTTTGGAAACATGGAAACATAAACACTAATAGAAAAGTGAGATACATTATCTACCACTAGGTTATTCTTGTCTAGAACCCTTTTTCTACACATAAAAAATAATACATATCTTCATAACCTATATAAAGAAACTTAAAAATGGGTGATCTCAAATTTTCATTAAGGATAAATAGGGAGATATTTAAGTGTAATCATGAGCATACGGGTCTAAGAACATGATAATGAAAATAAAAGATCATACCCTGCATATCAAAAATCATGTACTTGAATCATGGAATATATATTGAAATTTTATAAGACACAAATCATAAGGAAATAAATAACATAATCCATGAAATCACAACATAGGAATAAAACATGGAATTGTTTGAGACGCATAAACATATAATATGGTTTCCATAGTAGCAAAGACATAACTTCTACGACCATCTTGGTAGTATGGGTTCACTCCTTATACCATCTTGGTAGTCATGGTTCAATCCCATGGATATATTAGTATCATTATTTCACTCCTAATACCATCTTGTTATTCATGGTTCACTCTCATGGCCATCTTAGTAGTCAAGTTTCATTCCAAAGACCATCTTAGTCTGTCTCATGTGATATAAAATTTAACCCAATGCATTGGAGAGAGATATAGGTCCCACCCTTATCATAATGAAATCATATATACATGTTCCATAAGATCATACTTAATAATATCATAACCCATTAAATTAAATGGGTATTATAAACATGTAATCATATCATAACCTGTGGAAAAAGACACGTTTAATATTCATTTCATCCTAAACACAACCCGTGAAAAGAAACATATTTAAAAAGAATATAACCCGTGAAATAAAAATGAGTGTCATCAACATTATTCCATAAATATATAATCCATTTAGAAAAATAATATGAATAGAAACATTGAATAATTTCTCAATATATTCATAAGTAACAACAATGGATGTTATATTATATGGGAAATAATTTTGAAAACTATTTAAAAAACATTTATTGAGGAAAATATCCTTTTTGCATTGATTTTTTTTAAAACATAAAATCCTTTTAAAAAATATTTTTCTTTGAAAATAGATTTGAAAACATATAAAGTAATAATTAAAACAATAAAATTATTTTTAAAATCTTTTTCTTGGAAAATGGGATTTAAATATCTTTTGAAAACATTTTTGAAAACATGGTTTTTTAATATAATATATTTCTGACTAGAGAGAGGGACAATCATATTTTACTTAAAAACATTATATTAACTACAAAAGAGTGAAAAAATGGTACTAATACATGAATATATCTTGAATAAAAAATGTATAAGATAAATCATGAGAATTATTAAGAGATAGATCACAATATTTCATCAAATTAATCATAAACATAATCAATCTAGAAAAGTAATGAGATTGTTTCAATAAGCTCTAATCATTTGGTAAATTGGGATCATACTCTCCATGTAAGAAAATGAAATTAAATTAAGCTTATAATATCATGAAAATGAGGATATTAATGATATAACATGTGAAATGGAAGTATATAAACCTCAAAAATAATTTAGGTGCATAACAAAACATGAGTTTCAAAGAAGGAAAATTGAGACAAAACTATTTTACCGATTTGGTAACTTTTGAAACTTAAACCCCATGAAATAAAGATCATAAAATGGATATGTAAATACTTATAAATTTAATTATAATATATATATAATACATTCATGTGAATTACATACACCATAAAAAAGTAATGGGTGGTGAATAAATCATTTGTCTCTCAGAAATAAAAAGTGAGATAAAATCCCCTTACCTTGTGTATTGAATCTTTTCATTCTCATTAACAACACATGAATAATAAATATTAATTTATTATATATCTTTTATCAAACCATATTCTTATATCTAATACCATATATGATTGATCATGACCTTATATTACCCACTTCTTAACCATCCTATGTTAAGGTTTCACTTCAGATAATATTCACTTTGTTCTTCGCACATGTCTTAATTTGTTATATAGTTGTTCCTTATAATTATATCATGATTCTAGAATTTAAACTATGACAATAAATATAATTTAAATTCAGTATATTTTTATTATAATAATCCATATAATATATAATTATTAAATGAAATACACCGTTCATGGGGTCGGTAAGTCGTACGTATGCATGAATGATGTTTCTGTTTTTATTACCGTATTGGAAGAAAAAATGAAAATGAACTATATGTATATAATATAATTAAAATATCATTAAAATATTATATATATCAAATATGTTCACTAAAATCATCCTTAATACGTTCTATGTAGTGTGTGAATGAATCACATCGCTTTGGGGGGACAATAGTCCACACTTCCTCAAACAAAATTATCATATTTACACCAAATGGAAAGTAAAAAGATATTTTTTGTAAAAAAAATGATTAAATACATAATAAATATAATATATAACATATATAAAAAGTGTTTCCATCATAATTTCCACCATGAGATGTGGTAAAGGAAAAATGAACAATCATTGTTTAGTGAGGCGGTAGTTCTCTGTACACGTAAACAATATTTTCATTACCCATTAGATGGAGGTGTGTGTAAGTGTTGCCTTAACCCTTAGAATAAAAATATAATTATATATATAATATACTTTTTTTGTTATTAAATCATGGAATAAATATATTATAGGGGGTGGATAAGGAAAATAAAAGAAAGGAGTTTGAGAGAAGGCATTACCTCTTAATTTGGTAACTCCTTTTAGTTTGTGACAAAAGGCTTCCTTGGGATGATTTATGCCCAAAGGGAGGATTAAAGAAGGAATGGGGGGATTTTTGGAAGTTTATTGGGTAGATATTGGCCAAACATATGTGGTTTTAAAGGTTTTAAGAGGAGGGAGAGGTGGTGTCCGTTTATAGGGAAGGGAAAGGACTCACTTGGTATTTTTGAAAACAAGTTTGGTGTACCCACGTTTTTACCTAAAAAAGTAATACCAAACCAAAAAACTCAATAATGGAAGGTTTATGGACTAATAATTTCCCAAAAATATGTTTCATAAAAGTGTATAAGTCATTTTGGGCCTCAAATTTAAGGTTTAGTCCTTAATTAAGCTTAATTTTGCATTAATCGATGCAATTAATTTTAATTACTTTCACAAATATTATTGGTCCAAAACTAATTTGACCTTATTAGAAATTAGAAATTATTCTGATTCAAAATATTGAATAATTTTATACAAATTATAATCACATAACAGGTAGAAATTAATTTAAAATTAATCCCGCAGTCGGGTCGATAATGCGGGGTTTTAATGTAAAAAAGATCAAAAGTTGCCGAAGTTTTTATGTCCAATTTCAAGGTAAAATTGGTTTCAATTACCCAAATTGGATTAATTGATAAAAATATAATATAAATAAAATTTTAAATCAAATTAAAATATAATTTATCCTTGTAAATAAATTAGATGAAAAATTAGTTTTGAATAAAAATCCGGTGTTTTCCATTATTAATCCAAAAATGAAGTTTCTCAGAAAAATACCAAAATTAACCCTAAGATAATTTAGAAATTATAAATTCAAAAATAAATTTTATATTATATAATTAAATTCATAAATGTGTCTATAATTAATTTTATTATTTTTCATAGAGGTATATTAAAATAAGTTCATTGAGAAAACAATATTTATAAACAAAAAAGGACTTTACAAAAAATATATATTTCATTATCAATATGTTTTATTTATATAAAAAAATTATAAAAAATATTTAAAAAATATTTATTAATATTCATATGACTATGTTTAATGTAAAGGTTATAATTGTATCTTTTAAATAATTATAACAATAAAATGTTGTTTCATTGAAACATCAGTGTTGCGTGTAACATATTCCAAGTCACTGTTCGTGTAATTTACACCAAGTTAATGTTCCATGTAATGTATTCCAATTACATTCCATGTGAAAGGAATGTTTGACTTATTTCATTGTAAGAAATAATTGAAAATTTAATTTATTCAAAAAAAGGTCTATAAAAACTTATGGTGTTACATTATACCCCCCTTAAAATGAAATTTGACCTCGAAATTCATCACTCAGGTAAAAAAAGAGGGCATAGTTCTGCTTCATCATATACTCAAGTTCCCACATATCACCCTATAACTGGTGATTTCTCTACAAAACTTTGACCAGGTGAGTTTTCTTGTTTTCTATAAATTTCTTTGTATTATCCATAATTCCAATAGATTTATCCTCATAAAAAAGATCCTTCTCCAACAATACAGCCTCTATGTTCAGTACATGTGAAGGGTAAGGTATGCACTTCCTCATGGGTGAAACATGGAACACATCATGGACTTGAGAGATATTTTGAGGAAGTTCCAAGAAATAGGATACCGTCCCGATATGATCAAGAATATTAAAGGGACCGATATACCTAGGGCTTAATTTACCTTTCTTCCTAAATCTCATAACTTTATTCTAGGGTGAGATTCATAGAAACAAATTTTCACCAACATCAAATTCCATATTTTATTGATGGTGATTAGTGTATATTTTCTTGCCAACATTGTACTGCCCTGCTATGATGCTGAATTCTTATAACCTTTTAAAAAATTTCCTCAACCATATCAGGTACCAATATATTTCTTTTTACAACTTCATCCGAACACATTAAAGATCTACATTTATTCCCACAAAGGGATTTATAAGGTTCCATCTAAATGCTTGAGTGAAAGTTATTATTGTAAGAAAAGTAAACTATAGTAAGGTGTCGATCCCAAACACCTTTGAAATCCATAGAAAAAGTTCTCAACATATCCTCTAGGGTTTGAATTATTGTTTCAGAATGACCATATTACTGAGGATGATAAGAAACACTAAAACTTCATTCTGTATCTAGTGCTTGCTGAAGATTTCTCCAAAACATTGAGGGAAACCTCATATCGCAATCTGATACAATAGAAAGTGGTACTCTATGAAACCTTACCACTTCCTTAATGTATATAATTTCGAGCTAATCCAGAGAGAATTCTTCTATTATAGAGATGAAGTGTGATAACTTAGTATGGAAATTGACTACCAACCATATAACATTAAACCCTTTTGAGGTTTTGTGTAGAACCATAATAAAATTCAAAGTGATGTTCCCCCATTTCTATCTTGGTATGGGTAATGGAAGAAACATACTCTTTGAATTTTGTCTTTTAGCCTTAACTTATTGGCATACCAAACAACGAGATACAAACTTTGCGATGTCTTTCTTCATTCCATCCTACCAGAAGTATTTTTTCAAGTCCCTATACATATTCATACTTATAGGATGAATAGAGAATGAAGAACTATGAGCTTCCTCTAATAGATCCTTATTAAAATATGGTATGTAAGGAACACATACACGGTTCTTGAACCATATCACTCTATCCTAATCAATGTTAAACTCAAGAACATTTTGTACTTTATTTTTCAACTCTTCATCTTCCTTCTATACCTCATTAATATTTACTTGGATAGAGGGATGGAAATTCCTTTGAGAAAGATAATATTTTCCCCTTACTTCAGGATTTCTATATCCATCCATTGAAAATCCAGAAATAGTGGATCTTTTATGAACCTCATCATGGATAAGCAGCATGATCCTTTTGACTCAAAGCATTAGCCACCTTGTTCTCTTTCCTACGGTGGTGATGTATTGAGAAATCATAATCCTTTATCAACTCTAACCATCTTCTCTAGATCATGTTCAACTCCTTCTATGTGAATATATATTTTATACTTTTATGATCAGTATATATATCACACTTTTCTCGAAAAAGATAATTCCTCCATATATTAAATAAAAAAATTACCACTGCTAACTCCAAATCAAGAGTTCGGTAATTTTGAGCATGAATATTCAACTACTATGAGACATAGGTGATAAAAGTGTTATTCTTCATAAGAACACATCCCAATACCATATTGGATGCATCTATATATATTAGAAAACATTTTTTACTATAGGGTAATTTAAGCACATGTGCACTGACTAACATTCTCTTCAGTTCCTTGAATTTTTCCTCACATTCATCTATCTATAGGAACTTGACACCCTTCTGAGTTAACTTGGATAAATTATTAGATAATCATGAGAAATTATCCACAAATAATCAATAATATACAGGTGAACCACTAAATTTGTGGATCTCAGTCACTGTGTTTGGTCTAGTCTAGCATTCAATATCCTCCTTCATTGATGGATATACTTTTATACATATTTTGATATTATGTGACCCAAAAATGAATCCTTTTGCAAGAAAAATTTACAAATTGAAAATTTTTCATATAGCTTCGCTTTCCTTAGGGTCTTTAGTACAATTCTAAAGTTATATTCATGCTCCTCCTTTCTATTTTAATAGATAATAATATCATCTAAAAATATTACTAAAAATTGATTGAGGTAATTTCTAAAGACTCAATTAATTAAATATATGAATATAGTAGGAAAATTAGTAATACTAGAAGGCATCAATATATATTCATAGTGTCCATAAATTATATAGAATTTTGTCTTGGGTAAATCCTCTTTCTTGACACCCAATTGATGATATACAGAAAAAGGTCATTCTTTGAAAAATACTGAGCTCCACATAGTTGATCAAAAAAGTCATCAATATGGGGAAGAGTATACTTATTCTTGATCATGATCTTGTTCCACTCCTAATAATCAATAAATAGTCGCATTTATCCATCTTTATTTTTCACAAAAAGAATCGGTGTACCCCAAGGGGGAACACTTGGATGAATGAACCCCTTATCATGGTTTTATTGGAGTTTCTTCAATTCCTATAACTCAATTGGAGCCATTCTGTAAGGGGTATTTGAAATTGGTGTGGAACTAGGTATGAGTTCTATTGAGAACTCCACTTAACATTTTGGTATATGGTTATGAAACTTTTCTATAAAAACATCCAACAAATGCCAAAAAATATGTATATCATCGATGAAAATTATCTCCCAAATAATTTGAGATAAAACTTTTTTAATGGGAATTAAGACCCATACACTAGATGTAATATCCACAAAAATTTCATACTTATCATCACAAGGATGGATGATCATAGGAGGGTTTGAAATATCAAAAGTAACTTCCCTTCCTCGATAACTTAGGTGGGATTTATGCAAAGAAATCCAATACATGACTATGATTACATAAAATTCAAAAAAAATAAAGAAGGATAAGATTTTTAGGAAGCACATTCCCACAAAATTGAACCAGAGAGGAATCAAAAACCTAAAATTAAATCGTTCTACCATTAGAGGGTTTCACTACTAATTCCACATCTAATTGTTTTTTTGGAATCTTAAAACCCTTATAAAATTAATTAGATATGAAAGTGTGGGTATATCCAGAGTCAAATATGAGATTAACAACTCTAGAGTGGATGGTAAGTGTACCTTTCATCACATCATTATAACACCCCTCATCAAAAATAGAGATTTCATGGGATTTTCCCTTTTCTATTAGCTTAAGAGGTTTCTGTATTTGATCATCACCACCATCCCTTGGGTTTGTGAAGTGGTTATTATAATTCCTTTTCTCCTTACACTTGTATCACTAAATTATGGGAGGTGAATTTTTTCCCAAATTTTTCCCATTCACAATGTTAGATAATTTATTCCCATTACTTTGATAATTTATTTCCCAATGGAATTCTCTTCTATACTTAAAACATTTACTAGACCTCTTAAGTCAATTTACTCCATGATTCCTCCCACACTTATATCATAAAGGGAACCTAATCTTCTTCTCTTCATGGTTTTTAGATTTTCCTTTAAACTCCATCTTCCTCTTCTTATAAAAACCATGATATTTATACATGACTCAAACCTCTATTTTAACCTTTATTGCATAATGAAAAATATCTTCACTCCTACTAAAGTATCTTATGGAAAAATCCCCTTTAAGACTTGTATTTAATACAATGAAGAAACTATCAACATTAATTTTAGTTTGTATGATAAAAATATTGAAGTGTACATCGTAATTATCAAGAAATTATCCTTATAGGTACCAATAGATTCATCATCCCTTTGCTTCAACTCTAGAAACTCTTTATCCATCTTGGTATGAAGAATCCGGGAGGTCTCTAAGGGTGAATTCTATTGAAGAGCAATACTACAGTATTGATAATCATGACCTAATTCTGGTTGGGGGATTCAATAAAGGGAAGATCAACATTGAGGAATACATATGGTCATGGGATCAATTGGCTTATATGTTTGAAAAGCTGATGATGGAGGCTCAAAACATCAAAGTTTCTTCATTATCCTAGAAATTGTTTAGGGAAATAGATTATGGTAATCTCAAATTATTCTTTAATGAATATGTTTAATTGGTGGAGTTATTGATCAGCTTGGGAGTATGATGGTTTGTGTTGTGTCTATTTCTGGTTTATCTCTATGTTTGGTTTTGATGTGATATTTCGGTGATTCGTTACCAGCACTATACTTGGATTTTCTTTAGATGGGGTTTAGAGAAGGAAACCTTCACCAGTGCATTCCATATGGATTTGGATGATTGGTAGGGTATGGACATGCCATAGGTTCTATGCCCGTGAATTCCTCCATAGGACTACTTGCCGAGTGGTCATGCTTTAGGGAAGGATTGGAATAATGTTGCAGTTTATAGGGTGGATAATATCCTGTAATTTTTTCTGGGTTGTTCTCAATTTTGGTTTATGTGGTTTTAATGATAAATCTCTTGGTTTATCACTTTTCCTCAAAAATTTTTTGATAATAAAAACGTTAATTTTTAGTTAGTATGAATAATATGAAGAAAACACTTCTTGAAAAACAAGTTCTTGAACTTATCCCAATACATGGATTCAATATCATCTTACTACCTTGTATTCTTGATTAGATTCCACCACTGATCTGATTCACCTTCTAACTGATATACATCAAGAATGAATTTATCATGATTTGAACACTGGATAATGGAGAATATATTTTCAGAATTACTGGTGCCTTGTTCAAGAACAAGTGGATCAGAAGACCCTCAGAAAGAAGGTGTACATTGCCTCATGAAAGACTCAACATAATATTTTTCATGCATTTTATGATTTGGAAGTCCACCATGATTCATATATTGAGAAAGCTATGTGAGAATAACAATGCAGTTTTCCATTCTAGATCCCACAACATTCAGTTTCTTAGAATGAAAAACATTTCATTGTCCATCACAATCACTATTAGTGTCATTCCTTCAGGTTACAACCATTAACTAAAACAAAAAGAATAGAGTAAGAAATAGTTATCATATTGAGGAACCACATAATCATGAAAATAACTTATAAGATGTATAAGTTATAAAACCTTCCTTAATCTATGACAGTATAGGTTTATCCTAGGTTATTCATATCCAAAATCTATTTAAATCCTTCATGATGTTTTGTGAAGAGTTTGTGAATTTCCAAAGCACATCCCCTGGGAGTTTCAAATAAGTTGTGCAGCAAGGCCCATTACTGTGTACCAAATTACCCTGAGTCAGGCTCGAAATATCTTGTCAGATTTGTTAACCCTAGGTAAATCTATGTCAGAGCCACATATACTTGTAGTATCAAGACAAAGATGTATTTCTAGGAAACCACTTGATAAATGCTTTACCAAAATTCTAGTACATTTTCCTATACATTTTCTTATACTTATAATTACCCCAAGATATTTCCTTAGGGTTCTCACTAAAGTTTTCTCATCATAGATTCCAAAGGTTAACTAAAAATTTGATACGATACCGACCTTATAAACCCTATATTTTCATAAATTATAATTACATAAAATTTTCAGAATACTTAAAACATTATAAAAATAGATTCCCAAAGACTGTACTCGTCCAGTGCCTTTGGAAATATAGAAACATAAAACCTGATACATAAGTGAACTACATTATCTTCCACTAGTTTCTTCTTGACTAAAACCCTTCTTATAAATATAAAATATAATACATATCTTCATAACCTAGGGAAGGAAACATAAATATGGGTGAGCTCAAATTCTCAATAGGGGTAATCAAGGGAGATATGAAAGCATAATCATGAGCATAAGGGTATGAGAACATGATTATAAAAATAGAAGATCCTACCCTATATATCAAAAATCATATAAATGAATCTTGGCATAAATTTTGGAATTTCATAAGACATGAATCATAAGGAAATAAATAAAATAATCCATGAAATCATAACATAGGAATAAAAAATGTAATTGTGGTAGAGACATAAGAATATAATATGATTTCCATAGTAGCCAAGGTATCACCTCCAAAACCATCTTGGTAGTATGGGTTCAATCCCCATACCATATTGGTAGTCATTATTCACTCCCATGGCCATATTAGTAGAATTATTTCACTCATAATACCATATTGGTAGTCATATTTTACTCCCATATCCATCTTAGTAGTCAAGGTTCATTCCCAAGACCATATTTTTTTATCTCATGAGATATAAATCTTTACCCAATGCATTGGAGGGAGATATAGGTCCCACCTGTCTCATAATGAAATAATACATACATGTTCCACAAGATCATAAATAATAATATCGTAAAAAATGAAATGAAATGGGTATTATAGACATGTAATAATATCATAACCTATGAAAAAAGACAGGTTTCATAATCATTTCATCATAAACATTAATTGTGAAATGAAACAGTTTTCAAAATCATAAAACTTGTGAAAGAGAAATGGGTTTCATAAACATCATTCCATTAAAACCTAATACATTATAAGAAATAATATTAATGGAAACATTGAATATTTTACCTATAAAGGCATTAATAAAACCAATGTATGTTATATTAGATGGAAAATAATTTTGAAGACTCTTTTAAAAACATTTCATGAGGAAAATATCCTTTATGTATTGAAAAATGATATTTAGAATATAAAATCATTTTGAAAACCATTTTATTTGAAAATATATTTTAAAACTTATAAAGGAATCATTTAAAACCATAAAACGTTTTTTAAAATCATTTTTCCTAGAAAATGGGCTTCAAAGATCTTTTGAAAACACTTTTTAAAACATTTTTTAAAATATGGTTTTTGAATACAATAGATTTTCGACCTGAGAGAGGGAAATTAATATTTTAATTAAAAACATTATATTAAGTTCCAAAGAGTGGAAAATGGTAATAATACATGGATATATCTTTAAAAAATATATTATAAGGAAACTCATATTCATTCTTGAGAGATGGATCATAAGATTTCATTAAAGGAAGCATAAACATAACCAATCCTGAAAAGCAATGAGATTGTTGCAATAATCTCTCATCATTTGGTAGCTTGGGATAATACTATAAATGTAAGAAAACTAAATTATATGAAAATTATAATATCATGAAATTAAGGATATTCATGATGTAACATGTAAAATTTATGTATGCACACCTAAAAAAGAATTTATCTACATAACAAAACATGAGTCTCAAAGAAGGAAAATTGAGACAAAACTATGTTTCTGATTTGGAAACTTTTGAAACTTAAACCCAATGAAATAAAGATAATAAAATGGATATGTGAATAACCATAAGTCCAGGTATAATATATATATAATAAATTCATGGGTAGTACATACACTATACAAAATGAATGGGTGGTGAATAAATCATGTATCTTAATAAAATAAAAAGTAAGATGAAATCCCTTTACAATGTGTTTTTAATCTCATAATACTTGTTAAAACCACCTATATAATAATTATAAATATATTATAAATATTTTATAGAACCATATTCCTATATCTAATACCATATATGGTTTGATCATGACATTATATTACCCTCTTCTTATCCATCTTATGTTAAGGTTTTACTTCAGATAATATTCGCTTTGTTCTTTGTATGTGTCTTAATTTATTATATCCTTGGTACTTATAATGATATCATGATATCATAATTTAAACCATGACATAAATATAATTTAAATTCAGTATATTTGTATTATAATAATCAATATAATATAGGATTATGAAATAGAATACACTGTTCATGGAGAGAGTAAGCTGTATGTTCTCATGAATGCTGTTTCCGTTTTTATTATCGTATTTAAAGAAAGAAAGAAAATAACACAAAAATTTATATATAATATAATTACATAATAATTATAATTATATATATCATATAATTTTACTAAATCCATCCTTAATATATTCCATATAGTGTGTGAAAGAAATTATCGTATTTACACCAAATGGGAAATAAAAATTTATGTGTTTTAAATGGAATAAATAAGATTAAAAACATAATAAATATAATATATACTATATATAAACATATTTTCTATTATAATTTTCACCATGAGAGGTGGTAAATTAAACGTGAACAATAATCATTTAGTGAGGTGATAATTCACTGCACACGTAAATCGTGTGTTCATTACCCATTAGATTGAGGTGTGTGTATGTGTAGGTTGAAACCTTATAATAAAAAAAACATAGTATATTTATTATAATATTTTACAAGCATGGAATGAAGGTATTGGTGGGGGTGGAGAAGGGAAATAAAAGAAAGAAGTTTGACAGAAGGTGTTACCTCTTAATTGGGTAACTCTATTGGGTTTGTGCCAAAAGGCTTTCTTACTGTATTTCTATCCAATTAGAGGATTAAAGGAGTAAGGGAGGGATGTTGGGAAGTGTATTGGTAAGATATTTCCAGAAAAAATTTGGTTTGAGAGGTGTGAAGAAGAGGGAGAGGTGGTTGCTATTTAGGGAAGGGAAGAGTATCACATGGTATTTTTGAAAACAAGTTAGTTGTACCCACATTATTACCTAAAAAAAGTCATACCAAACAAAAAACACTAAATAGTGGAAGGTGAATGGAAAAATAATGGCCATAAAATATGTTTCTTTCAATTTTATAAGTCATTTTATTCTTAAATTTAAGGTTTATTCCTTAAGATTAAATTTACCTTAATCGATGTAATTAATTTTTATTCCTTTCACTAATATTTTTGGTCAAAAACTAAGTTGAAATTATTAGAAATTATAAATTATTATGATTAAAAATATGGAATTGTTTTTTTCAAAATTCTAATCACCGAAGTGTCAGAAACTAATTTAAAATTAATCGGGCAATTCGGTTGATAATGCAGGTTTTTAATGTAAAAAAGATCAATAGATTTCTATTTTTGTATATCTAATTTCAATGTGAAATTGGTTCCAATTACCAAAATTGGATTAATTTATAAAAATATGATATAATTAAACTTTTAAAAAAAATTAAATTTTAATTTAAACTTATAAATAAATTAGATGACAAAGAATTTTTGATTTAAAATCCTGTATTTTTCACTATTAATCCAAAAATGATGTTTATCATAAAAATCCAAAATATTTACCCTAAGATAATTTTGAAATTATAAATTAAAAATTAAAATTTATATTATAAAATTCAATTTCTAAGTTATTTTATTATTTTTCACATAAGGACATTGAAAGAAGTTCATTTGAGAGAATGGTATTTTTAAATATAAAAGGACTTTACCAAAAATCATATCTTTCATTATAAATATGTTTTATTTATATGAAAAAATTTAAAAAATATTTTAAAAGTAGTTATTACTATTAATATAACTAAGTTTATTAGCTAGGTTATGATTATCTAATTTAAATAATTATCACAATAAAATAATGTTTCATAGAATCATCAGTGTTGCATGTAATGTATGCCAAGTCACTGTTCCATGTAACATATACCAATTTGATGTTCTGTGTAATGTAATCCAAGTATATTCCATGTGAAAGGAATGTTTGAATTATTTAATTATAAGAAATAAATTAAAATTTAATTTCTTAAAAAAAAGGTCCATAAAAACATGGGGTGTTACATGATCTATGTGCCTTACAAGAAATTAAGACATCTGAATAGTGTGCCTTGAAATAACTCCAATGAATTATGTAAATAATTTAATCTATAAAGCTGAAATGTTTTAATATACCTTGGTGAATAACCTTGGTATTTTTTATTCATGAAACCTTGGTGATAAATCTTGGTGATATGCTTATGAATGTCTCATTTAAATGTTGTATCCACATTTACATGTTATGACAAGTTCTTATTATTATGATATGACTCTTGATCATTACTTATCATTATGACTCATTTTCTTACTGATATGTTTCAATATGACAATCTATATGTCTCTATTTCTTATTCCCTCACCAGGCTTCATACTCACCCCTTTCCATTTGATGTACATCCCCAGGATATGAGATGTCGTAAAAGTAACCTATACTAAACCCATGAAGATGTCTTTTAAGTGGTTTTAGAATAGTGGTTAAGTTTTCATGTATTATATACCTTATTTTCTATAAAAAACATAAAAATATACTTTTTTTGTACCATTGAATGAAAAGTTACATAAAAAAGGAAGGATTCCATAAGACACACATTTCTCATTTCCAGAACAAAATAAATTATCCAACCCATTAATTTTGTTAAAAATAATCATCCACATTTAACCACAAGACCCATCATTTATTTCATCATTAACCATTTCCATATCATTAACCAAAACAAACCCTAGTCATTTAAATCATTATTAAACAAGTTATTCCATCACTAACTAGGCATCTAGCACAACACAAACAAACATCACAAGCAATACATTATCTCCATCACACCACTTCCCTGTGTCTCCAAAAGTATGGGCTAAAAACCACCACATCTTAACCATAAAAGAATGATAAAAAACCACCACCTTTCCCCCAAAAATCATGGCCAAAACACCACCACCTCACCCCATAAAATCATGGTCACACAACCACTATTTCACTACGCCAAAAGCACAACCACATCTCACCCATCAGCCCCACATCACATCACAACCCCACATTTCTTCCCCACAAGAACAACCACACATCACAACAATTGAAAGACCATTTTGTATATTTAACAAGGGGTATTTTATCACATTTAATTTTACTTGAGGTGTGTTATCACACAATATATAATCTAGGGGAAACCATTTTATTAATTAGATTTAAGTGGTTAGCCAATTTCCATTTTGGGGTGATATCACAAAAAAATGTAACAAGGTTTTTATATCATGAAAATAGTTCTCGAAAAAGCTCCCAACATCCATGATTTTCAGTAGGGAATCAATATTATACAATTAATCAAATCAAAATAATATCAAAGCTATAAAATCATGTGAATCATTCCCCTTTCCCCCTTCAATTTATATTATCCAATTTCTTAACTTTGATTAAGCTATAAAAACCATATCCCATAGATAAAAAAGAGTAAATACATTTTTCATGATAGAAAATAAAGATAAACGAGGGATTAAATACCTCATATAATATTTTCTGACTCACTGTGCACCATAAGACGAAGAAGAAATTCCCGCAAACCACAATCGTACAAAAAAATAGTGGATTAAACAACACTACTCTAAAGATACATATAAACACTTCCCAATAAAAAAATAAAAAAATAAAATAACTATAGTGAATCCCAAATAAATTAACAATAGAAAACCATGGGGAAAAGAGTGAACACTCACCATGGATCATAAACCAACAACCACTGAAACCAACAGATTGAAGCAGGAGAAAGGGGGCTAGAAGATCCTCCCAAGGCGCATAGGGATCATCCTGAATGAGAGGAAATGGATAGAGATGAATAAATAAAATAAACTGAAAAAATGGATGTAAATTATAGATCTTTCTATTTTCACATTGTGTAAACATTACAGGATGTGTATTTCATAGGTTTCTTGAAAATTATCACTTTAACTAAAAATCACATCACTTAAACTTTATTTAATTACAAATCATTTTTATACATAGAGGATGTGTAATACATCTCATGGGTTCCCACCTATTCCATTATATAAGTCATTAACCATCCAAATTCACAAGCCATGAATCACCTTTACATGCTGTGTAAATAATACAGGATGTAAAGTTTCTACAATAGCTATGTTGCAACTCCAACCTCCACCAAAAACTCCTAGAACCTCCCTCGAACACCTTTAACCACCCAAACCTAAAAATTAACTATATTGGAAGCCATGGTCCAATACATCAGTTACCTCTAAAATTATTTTATCCCTCAAGAATAAAAACAAAACCTATAAATAAAGGGGCCCAAATAACCACCCCATGAGATACCTCTCAAGGATATCATTATACCTAAAATTCTACCACCGACCAAACAAACAAAACCAATTGGATATAAAACATATCAAAAAACCTTATCCCTACACATAAAAACGACCAAAACCATCCAACCTCCATAGAACCCAAACCAACAACCGTAAAAACCAACTAACCACACTTCCACAAACATACAAATCAGGGAATTCCATCCTCCACGTCAAGATACTATCCACTTTTAGTGGCACTGACTCACCCACTTGGGTTTAATAACATCATAGTATAATGATTATCAATTAGTAATCAGGTCCTACCATTTCCATATATCATAACTTTATCCCACATCATTCATCAAGAAAAAAATGCATATTATAAAATAGAAGGATCTAAATTTCACATCACAAGAAAAATAGAGAAAAGAAAAACTCAAAAAAGATTCAGGTACATGAACAAATATGTTTCTCTCACTCCTAAGTACTCTCCTCCAGGAAACTATTCCTTGACAACACATGAACCAATGGAATAGTCTATCTACATAACACCTTCTCTTGGTGATCTTGGATCTCTACTAGCCAATACATAAGGTCACGTCTTCCTCGATATCCAATTCTCCCAAATCTATGACACGTGAGTCATTTTTAAGATACTGATGAAGTTGAGAGATGTGGAAGATGTCATGAATCATCTCCAACAATGGTCTCAATGAAAACCGATATGCCACCTTTCTAACATTACCCAACACCTCAAAGGTTCCAACAAAACTGGGATAAATCTTACTCCCTCTTCCAAACCACTGCTTCCCATGTTGATGGAAAACCTTTATGAACATATGGTCCCCAACCTCAAACTCTAAGGGGCTTCTACTGTGATCAATATAGGAATTATGCCGATTTGAAACCACTTTTATCCTCTTAAAAACTAGTAGAACCTTATCTATTGTGATATACACCACATAAATACCCAAAACTATTGCCTCCCTAATTTCCATCAAACACAATGAATAATGAAACAATATCCCATACAATGAATAAAATCAAACCATACTTATGGGATGGGTGATAACTACTATTGTATAGAAACTCATTTAAAGGTAGGTGACTTACCAAAGTCCCACCAGAGTCCAAGACACAAGCCTACACCATATACTGTAGTGCCTAGATGGTCTACTCCATCTACCTATCCATATAAGGGTGGAAATTAGTACTGAGAGGTAACTAAGTTCCAAAATCATGTTGTAATCCACTCTAGATTCACAAGGTAAAATTTTCATTCCAATAAGAGATAATGGACCTTATAAATCCATGAAACCACACCACCTCATCCACATACCACTTATGCAAATCATCCAATACCCCAAAAATCATGGCTATATCTCACCCGTAATCCCCACATGCCACCACCTCGTGACCCCATCCACATACCACCACCTCACAACCCAAAAGCATGAAAAAATATCACCCATAATCCCCACATTTCATTGAAACAACACATTACTTATACATAATAATGTACACACATTAAAAAACATCAAAGATAATTTTATTGATTAAACAAAGGGGATTTTATCACATTTTACATTATTTTAGGGGTGTTATCATAAAATCCATAATCTAGGGGAAACCATTTTATTAACCACACATAAGTGGTTATCCAATTTTCATATTGGGGTGATATCACAATATCATGAAACAAGGTTTCCATATCAAAATAATAGTGTAATAAAAGGCTACCAACAACCGTGATTTTCACTGGGGTATCAAACACAAATAGTCAATAATATCACAATAATATCACAGCTATAAAATCATGTGAATCATTCCCCTTTCCCTTTTAAATTCAATTAGCTAATTCTTTATCCTTAATAGTCCCAAAAAACCATATACTATAGATAAAGAAGAGTAAAACCATCCCACATGAAACAAAATAAAGAGAAACAAGGGATTCCATTCCTCAAAGAATCCTTTTTGACTCGTTGTACACTGTAAAGTGAAGATGAAACACTCGAAAACCACAAACACACATACAAAAAACGAATCAAACTACACCACACAAAATATCCATAAAAACTTAGCACAAATCATAACCAAAACCTAAACAACATCTCCATAGTGAATCCCCAAGAAAATAAAAATAGAAAACCATGGTTAAAGGGAAAATACTCACCATGTATTGTCAACCGACAACAATTGGAACCAACAGATCGAAGCGGGAGGAAGGGGTTAGGAGATAATCCCAAGGAGCCTAAGCTCATCTAGAATGAGAGGAAATGATACATACCTATGAATAAAATCAGATAAATAAAAGGGATTTAAATCCTAGATCCCACTATTTTCACTTCTTTTAAACCTTACATGGCATGCATTTCATGGTTTTTTTTGAAAAATATCAATTTCACCAAAAATTGAGTTGTGTATACTTTATTTAATGAAATTCCATGAATTATACATATATAATATATATTAAAACTTATGGGTTCTACCTCTTAATTTATAAAATCTTTGAACTATACGTCTTCATAAGTTGTGAATCACCTTTACATTCCCTGTAAACAATACATGATGCGAATTTCCTACATCGGCTTTGCTACCAGACCAGCTTCAACTGAAAACTCAAAAAACCTCCCCCAAACACCTATGACCACCAAATATAGATAATTATTGATATAATAAGTCAAATTCCATTACAGTTTCCACTTTATGTGATTCTATTTTCTTAGATATTGTTTATAGCCTAGATAAGCCCATTATAACCCATTATTTATGATTTTGGGAATGTATTTGATTATTTGAATTGTGAATCATGTTTTTATGTTTGTGTTGTGGATAAATACTTAAGGGGGTGAGTTAGAGGTGAGATGTTTATTTTATTTTTATGTCTCATGCCTTAGGTTGGTGTGATAGTCACATGATGACATTATCTTGAAGGTAATCACCTCTTTTTTTCCATGACATGAGGATACTAGGTTACTAAGTGGAATGTTTAGGGAAATTACCTTACTATTTGACTGTGATAACCTATCTAGTAACATGTAGTTTTATATGACACATGACTAAGGTTTGTTTCCCGGATGAGGCTATATGAGAGCAATTAAGGTGATGAGTTGTGAGACCATTAACCTTCTAGTAGCTGGTTCCACTTTTTCACATCAAGAAACTTGAACCATTAGTTAGTAGGGTGTTTATTCATGGTTTTTTCTTTATATTTTTCTTTTTATTGTTGTTATAATATGACTTACCATGTTTGTTATTACTTCTATGATTTATGAGTAAGCATCATGGGGGTGAGATATTCCTTATATAATTATTGTAATCTATTTATAACTTGTCATGGATTTTAATTTTATTTTGTATTTTATTTATTATACCCATGTGTGTGTTGTATTTTTTCTAATGTTATTATAATGTTAATATAGATATTTTTATTAAATAAATTCCTAGAATTTGTTTCATTTGAATGTGTATTTTAAACAATGAGTGAGTTTTATTTCAAAGGATTGTGTTTTAAAAAGAAAAGGTTATCTTGTTCTTTTTGAAATGAAACTGTATTTTTTTTAAAAAGGTAATTGGATGGTTTTTGAAATGAAATTACCTCACTAAGTCCTTTTTAGGAATTATTTTGTATATATTTTTTTTGAGAAATTGTATGTATCATATATTATTTTATTTTCGTTTTGTATAAAGGAAATGAAAACCAATTTAATTATTCCATGTTTTAAAACTATAATTATTATTTTATTTATAAATAGAATGCGAATGGACTCATGGTGGTATCCTATCGGCCTTTATCTCACACCTTTAATACTCATTTTTTGGGTATTTTATCTTCATGTTTTTTATAAGTTTTAGGTCATGAATTCTAAGTTGGCTTGTAGATTTTCTCTATTGGGACTTATGTGTTGTTTGGGTTATTGTGGGGATATGAGAGGCACACAGTGATCTTGGAATTTTTCCCCCATTTTAGTTCATCTAGTTTTAGGTTTTGTGGTGTATCAGCCTCTTAAGTAACTTGTTTCTTTTAAGTTTAGTTTTTATTTAATTATTTTGTAAATTTGTAAATTTAGTATAAAAATGGTTTCATTTATATATTTTTTTAATGAATTTTTTTATTTATTTGATATTTATTCAATGTTGGGATGTTTTATTTTATTTCAAAATTCTTATTTTTTTCATGGTCATCCAATTTAAGGAGACCACATGTTAGGTTCCTCATTGTACCGTTCTTGATGTTGGTTTCATAAGGGTGAAATAATTACCATGAATTCAAATTTTATACCTTGATACTTGTTGAAATATCAGGGAGATTGACAACATACCTTAATCCTTGTGGATGAATGGTCTTAGGTGACATGTTAGGTAAGCTTAGTTATGTTCACAATAGGATAGTCCTCCCATGTACCTGTGGTCTTAGGATAAAACCTCATGTATACCCCTTTTTCTCTAATAAATCCCCCCATATATTCTTTGGGTTTGGATAAATACTCATATGTACCATTTTTTTAGGATAAATCCTTCTATGTACCCTTTTACATTGGATAAATCATCATGTATACCCTTTGGATTGAGATTAATAATCTAGTGTACCCTTTGGCATGGGATAAATCATCCCATGTACCCTTTGACTTTTGATAAATACTCCCATGTACTATTTTAAACATAGGAGATAAAAACATTACTAATTAATTAGAGGGATATAAACAATCCCATCTTCCAATCATCCATACATATACTTCCACTTGAAAAAAATCATTAAACATGTAATAAAGAACCCATGGAAAGAATAATTGGTTTCACATTATTTACTGATGGTATCACCAAAATTTACCTCAAGAATATAAACGGTTGATACTCAAAATAAAACCAGCCAAAAAGAGTATTTAATATGAACATTTGAGGGAGACACAGAAAAAACAACTTCCAAGGAAATAAGGCCATTAGATATTAATTGGATAATTGTAGAAAAATTATAGAATAGTTTTTTAGAAAATGAATTTAACTTTGGAATAAGTGATAAAGTTATGGGTCACTTTAAAAATTCATTTTTAAAAGGTCACTTTTGTGAAATTGAAAATAAATCCTTTAAAAAATCAATATTTAGAAAGAAATATCAATAATAAAGACTTGGAAAATATATAAATATTTGAGAAAGGTGATTTGAAAACTTTGAAAAACATTTAATTTGGAAAAAGAAACCTCAATAATAAATTTTTGAAATGAGATAATGGTTTTCAAATGAAATGAATAATTGAAGATAAATCGTTTGATTTTGAATGGATGGAAAACCTTTTTAATATTCTGAAATACCTTTGTTGAAAACCCAATTTATAAAAAGAGTTAGTAATACTTCCATTTTAATGGTCACATAAGAGAACACATAAGTAAGGTTTACAAATATAAAGGAAAACATTACAGGGGAAGGAAAATATGGTCAAGGAGGGGGAACTTTCATTAAAGAGGATGTGAATTATTCTTACTAATGATATAATTTTTGAGCGAGAATATTATCAAGGTATTTTTTTTCTTCTAAAAATCATCTTCCCACATAGAGGAATAAAAATTTAATAAAATAGAATATTAGTGTGGAATAAATAAATACTAGAATAAATAAGTTCAAGAAAAATAATTTTAACTCAATAAAGGGAGTTTAGTTAACAAAGAACCTTATAAACTTGGTATCCTTTGACTCTAAGGGAGTTTAAATAAATAAAATTATATGTTCATGATAATTTAATTACATGAATGTTGTAAAATACATTCATTAGATAGTAATCACACCATATCAAATATTTCATGGTGAAAATAAGAAAACGTGTGTCAATAAAATAAATTTGGGACACAAAACCCTTACATTAAATTCTCACTTACTTGAACACACTCCAGAAAACAGTAAAAAAACATAAATATACTAATAACCTATTTTAGAACTTTATTCATGCCTATAAATTTTTATAAAATTTATTTAAAATTATTACCTGTATGTATGTTAGTTAGTTATTATCTATTATCAATATCAGGTGTGAGTAGTGTTGATAATTTTGATCTAGATTAGCAATAGCGGTGTTGTTATTCAAAATTCTCGAAAATTTAGTCATTAACAGTTCATAAAAGGTACTTTAATTTACTTTTTATAATTATTTATAATGTTATAATTTAATTCTATTAGATTTTTTTGTTATGATATTTAAAGATGATTTTTTTGATGATCATGTGTTTATGATTCTTAGTGATCAAAGGTTGTTTTCCTAAACAATGTATAAATTTTTATATTACTATTAAAAAACCAAGAAAAATAATTATTTTCTTATTTCTATCATATGTTACTAGAAATTAAATTACTATATCCATCCAAGATATAAAATTATATCATTGTCCAAGTAGGTGGTTAAACCAACCCTAAAAAGAACATACCATAATTAATTGATTATTATGAAGTGATTAAGTTGTAATATCATTAGAACATAAGTAAAATGGTCTTATTTTGTTTTTATTAGTGTTATATATCATAATTTTAAATAACTAGAGGAATACTATAAGATATATGTAGTTATTATATAATATGAAGAAATCATTTTTTTCTTTTAGAACGCTCTTCTGGACAATGCAATTTACCATTATTGTTTATTGATCGTATTATTAATAGGTTGTCCAAATTTTCATTCAAGAAACAATATAATTTTATAAAAATAATATTTATCCATAATACCCATTATCATTACTATATATGCAATTATATGATGAAAGAAAATTGAAAATCAATCGTTCCATAGAGGTGGTAGTCTAGATGTACATATGGATGATGATTTCGTTGTCCATAGAATGGGGAAAATAGGTAATATGGTTTATCATTTAAGAATATAAAATATTTCAGAAATATCATACCTATATATTAAATTACCTCTTAGCATCATCTTATAAGGTGATGGAAGAAAATTAAACATGTTGCATCGTGGAGGCGGTAGTCTGCACAACACATGAATAACGATATCATTTTTATTAATAGAAATAGAAAATGTAGTTAATTATTATACAATATTCATAATAGAATACTAATATAATAATGATTAAAATTTTATCATTTTAATATGGTTTAATATAATTTTAGTAAGAATAAATGTACATAAATAAATAGAAATGATGAAGGAGATTTTATAAATATATACCCCACATCATGGATTATTTCTTTTATAAAGGTGGTTAAGACTTTGTGGGATGGTATTGTGAGAATAAAAAACCTTCTGAAGGTGTCCAGGAATTTTTATGATAGGTTTGGGTTGAACTATGTCGGTTGTGGTTTGAGGGAAAGTGAGGAGAGGAGGTCCCCTTATATAAGTAAAGAGGGATGGATTTTTTATAGATACCAATTTTTTTTAATAATGGTAAGTCATTATCAAGGAAATTAGATCAAAAATTGGGAAATAATGGATAAGGTAAGGGATAAAGTTTATAAAGGGTTTGAACACCTATTCCTGTACATTTTTAAACATGTTTATGGTTTTCTATTTTGGTTTAAACCTTTTTACCCCTTTATATTTTTTTACCAATGTAATCTATTCATTATAAATGAAAATAAATTAGACTTAATTACATAATTTAGAGCCAATTATTCCAAATTTAAAATAAATTTTATTATATTAATTTTCTAGCAGTGATAAAAATTAATTTTAAAAAATTAATTTTATAATGTATTAAATTTTTTAAAAAAGAAATATTTTTTTTGAAAAATATAACTCAAGTTATAAAATGTCAAATATGAGTTTATAAATTTAAAAAACATTTTTAAAATTATAAATACACTAATAAAATACAAAATTGGTCTTATAAAAATGTCTCATTAAATTAAAATTCAAATTTATATGCTAATAATTTCATAAAAGTCATGTTATGTTACTTTTCACTATTTACCTAAAAATCTATATTTTTATAAAAATATAAAAAAATATTAAAATAATATTGATATGTAAATTCAAAAATTAAGTCTATTTTGTTAAAAAATTAAAAAATATTAAATTTAAATTTTTAATGAAAATATAAAGAAAACTAATTTTATTAAAACATTAAGTGTTCTTTGTACCATCTCATAGAAATTCCTAAATTAATGATGTTAATATATTGGAATATTTTATATTATCAAAATAGATTATTAAAAGTGATAGATTCTAATTTTTTAATACATTAAAATGTTATTTGAGAATGTATAATCCTTTTATATATTAAATTATATTAATTATTTTCTTCTACAAACATAATTTTTTTAATTGATTAATATTTTTTATTTACAAGAGGTTTTTTTATTCTTAAATTTTGTTAATAATATCCTTATAATATGTTGAATCTCATTCTAGCTCATTGTTTCCTATGGATAAAGCTAGCGAAAACATTAGATTTATTTAAAGGAATGAAATATAGAGAAATATATGGGCATCACAATGTTCCTTCTTAAATAAATTTCATCCTTGCATTTTTAATTACTACTCAATTTGGATAATAGTTAACAATGCACTTAAGGTAGTTATAACTCAGTGTTTAATATCTAAAAAAGGTTTCAACAATAGTAACTTCGATATATCTATGAAACTCATCATTTCCTTCAAAATCAAGATATCACAATATGGGGTATCTTCATTACCATTCGAGTTAAAAATCCTTCATGATTAGGAATCATGACTCTTATAGTTGAATTATTTTTTCAAGAAAACTTATAGTCATATTTTTATTGATTGAGTATCATAGGTTGATATGAAATGTTATTTCCTTATTTAAAAAAAAATTTATTTCCATTAAGTAAAGAGAAGAAATCCATGTTGAAAATCACATTAAATTTATCAAAAGGAAGGATTATATGTCTTGAATGAATCATAATCCCACAAACCATGAAGAAGATTCATATACTTTAGATACAATAATTAGACAACCATTTTTTTTATTTCAAATACTAGTAGTTGGTGAAAACATAAATGACATTATACATCCACAATTCTGGAGTGATGAATAAGTGTACATAACACCACTTAATTATCACTATCTAATTAAATAGTAGTTATTGCATTGGATTTTTCTTTACCACATGATCTAGGAGGTTTTTGGTCTCAATTTTTCATATTAATATATTAGATCAGTGCACTAGTTTTTATAATTACCAAACTCCTCACTTATAAAAAATCGAATTTATAGTGGATACCTAAGAAAAAAATTATTTTTCCTTATCATGTTAACTTAACTCTTCCTTTTTCCACTGTATTTTATTTCTCAATCTCCACCTTTAAAAAAATATACCATATTATAGTTCCTTTAATTCAATCCCTTGGGTGTATCTTCCAAATTTTTTTACCTGAATGAAATTGAATCTTCATTAATTAATTGTATTTATCACCAGAAATTATATGAAACTCCATCATTACCTTCTTTGGTGTGTTTAGATATTCATCAAGAATCAAGTTGTTAATCATAACTTTAGATGTATGTGTGATCATAACCAAAACATTTTCAACACTATATTTTATCCCACTTGGCTCCCCATTTGTAAAATTACTAAATTTTCTATGACATCCATTATTCACTTCGATATTCCTTGCTCTATCCATTTCTAAAACCAAAAGGGTTAATTATGAGTGACCATTATTTACATCAGAAGATAATTATCATAAATAATATTATGAAAAATAAAACTTGAAATGTATTACTCCTAAATATAAAATTGTCTAATAAGGTTTATTTAATTTGTGTTCTCTCATATTCCTTATCCAAATTCTTAACATAATAATGGTTTGTAAAGAGATTGTGATTAACCAAAGAATATCCCCCAATTGTGTAAAACTAGGTGTACAATTATACCTCTTTTTCATGCACCATGTGATGATTGATTCAATTCCCAATATTACATTTTATGACTATTACCCAAAGGTACATTTTTTCCAAATCCTTCATCCACTTATAGTATCCAAGAAGGGAACTAATTATTCTGAGAGCCACATAATCTCTACTTTACCAAAACATCAAGATTTTTTCCTATACTTAGACTTATCTCTTATACTTTAACCTAGATATTTACCAATTGTTATATTATCCAATTCCAAAAAATATTTACACTAATCTTTAAAAATAACTAACCCCCCTATGATACCAACTATAGTGACTCGAAAAATAAACATTTATTTTATTATTTTACATGAATAATCATTCCATATCATAAATATTCAGGCAACTAAAAGAACTGAATTTATAGAGTCTTTTATGAATAAATACATAAGAAACTCATGTGAAAATTTGTCCATAATCCAAACAAATTATATTCACTTATATAATTCTCATAATTTAAACTCTTATTCATAACTTTGGGAAAGGAAAAATAAGATAAGGATGATCTTAAATGCTCAGTAAGGGAAACCTATTCAGCATATCATTAAGGTCTAGATCATAATAATATGAGGAAACATGAACATGGAAGAAATATCTTATTTAAAGATAATGGAATAGTAAGTGTTTTCTATAAGTCATTATATAATGATAGGTAATATCAAATGAACAAATATTTACCCTGGAAAAGGTGTGTGGAATCTTGATATGTTAAACATTAGTCAAGTAGCATAATCATATGAATAATATTATAACATAAGTGTGGGGAATAAACATAAGAATATGTATTATATGTCAAGGCTACCCATCAATAAATTCATTACATAGTAGGCTTGGGAACATCACATATGTAACTTAATGAGTTTGGGATAACCCTCCTGTATACCCATGGGCTTGGGATAAAACCTATAATGACCCCCACCCCCAAAAGGTAATCCTCATAAGATGTATATGAGAGAAGGGAGATGGTTATGTATGAAGTCTGCCTCCAATAGGCCACAGTTTAACAACACATATCGATGGTATATCATTCATAGAAATAGTACAAAGTAACTTCTAAAGAACAAGAGGAAAGATAGAAATACAAGTACAAAAATCAAATACCACTAATAAATATTAAAGATACCAACAAATACATGTAGTTTCATATAGACTGAAACAATTACAAAATTACTACAAGTACCAAAAGATAATCCTTGATAGTGAACTCGAAATACCAAATCGATACTAAATGACCCATGAGCTAGTAATGTCCATACTAATCACAAAAAATATTCCACAATCCTAAAAAATAGTTTATATATATATATGGTGATAATAACATGTATACTTAGTAGGATCCTCCCTAGAGCCTCATGTATAAAATATAAAGAAAGAATACTGAATCCCAATGAACAATATGTGATTCTAACTCATCATTTAAACAAGTATAGTAAGTTAATAGATACACCATGGATCTCTCTCCAAGTATCACATACATGGATAATTTAATATTCAACATATATCAAGAAGGTATCCCGCTACCACTTCCCTACTATTTTACTATTCTTCCCCAATGTCGTACATCCTGATCTACCTCTCACCAAAAAGTAAGTCTGTCAGAAGAAACATGGGAAGCCTTATTATATCATGAAACCCATGAATCAAAACATCTCATATACTAATTCCATATCTCTATATATAAACCTATTATTTTTTAGAATCCACCACAAACCATATATTAAGTAGTATTCTTTAATACATCATAACCAATACACAAAATACCTATAATAATCCCTAGGATACTATATCCAAAGAGACATGTATGTGAAATAACCAAAATACATTATATCAATATACACACATTTATGGGAAAGAAAACCACAATGTATACTAGAAAATAATAATAAAAGGTGAACAAATTAGGTTAAGAGGGGCTAATCAGCCATCTATTCATCACTAATTTGGATATTGTGGAAAACAACCTCCCAGAGTCCACTAGGTGTCAGTCACTCTACTGACATGAGTGGGGTAGCATTTTAAATCACATAACATATATGAACATATAAAGCTCAAAAACCTTATTATGGGAATCAACCTAGTCTTAGGACCAAATGTAGATATCTTCACTTGAACACCTAACTACAAATACTAAGGAATCAATATCTTATAATCAAACAATAAATTAAGTAATTTTGTTTAATTTTATTTCTATTAATAATTTCTTATTACATTAATAACAAGCCAAGCCCATGACCTATAGGAATAATCCAACCAATTCTATAATTCTTTAAGTTTTATCATTTGACAATCCATTCAAGAACCAACCTCATGGGTTAAAAAATTTATTGTTTTTTTTTTCATTCCATAATTTTAGATAATCTAGGAATTTTCCTAAGCTACCATAAAAGAGATACATATACCAAGAACAACCAGCTACTTTAAGCAGTGGGGAATGGAATGCAGAAACAAGAAACCCAGCAAACTAGACCATTTAACAGATTCATTAACAAGTAAAAGTCACAAATTTCACAATAAAAGTAAGAAATACCATATTCAACCCATTTAACTATTATTGATGAAATATTTGACACCTCTATACATATCATCACACATCTATCTTTCCATCATAGGTGAAAACCGCTAACATAATCTCAGGCCTCCCTACCCATGTCTCAATAATGATCACCCATCTTAGGATCACATAACATCACATATTAGGTCTCACACCTACAGAAATAACATAAGAAAACAATCAATAAAAAATTGATTTAGCGTCATATTTAGCCTTAAAAAACAAGTCATTTTTCCTTCATAAGCAAATTGGATCCCTAGCCCCCAAGCATATATCTTTATCAAACAACTATTTCAATACTATATTGAATTAATCAATTAATTTATCATAGGTTACAACCAAATATAACATAATTCATTATCTATAAAAATATATAATAAAATTTAAACATGTTTTCACAGATAAATTTTAGTTTCGTAAATCTTTTAAGAAGAAAAATATAATTTAATCATATACCAAGCATCTATTTGATTTCTATTAAATTATAAGGAAGTACAATTCCATTAAAACATGCCTATTTACATTTTTTCCTTAAAGAATTACCAAATTTAAATTATTTATTAAATTAATAAGAACAAAAAAACCTGTTAAAACATATCATATACATAGATAATACACTATCTATAAAAACAAGAGGCAAACCATTCTGACGGTAGAAATAAAAGTAATCACTATAACTAAAAACCAATTCCTTTATTTAATATGTTTTAATATTCATTAAGGTAAATTTCACCATTATATAGAGAGAAAAATTATGGTAACTTTATTATTTCATTTAAAATATGAGAAGCAATGAATACCCTAGATAGAATTGAAATCTCCCAAACCCACTAAAAAAACATGGGAAATATGAGAAGATGTAACCATTTGGATATCCTGAATAAAAGGGATTATAAAACCATTAATGTTTTTATAGAAGGAGTAAAATGAAATAGAAATAGGATCCTACCTAAAATGAATTAATGACATAGAAAACAATGTAGGTAACAAGCTATTAACTCGCCTAAAAACATGAATAGGGTGGTTCTCGATAGATGAAGACAACTCTTCAAGGATTAATAAAAAAGGTTGGTTCATACAAACTCAAGGAAAGAAATAAAAGTTTCAAAAAAAGTAAATATCATCATTTTATAGTTAAGAATACAAGGGAATGAAAATTTCAATATCACAGGTCAAAAAATAATTAAACATTAATGCAGATCTCAATTAATTCAGGTAGAAAATCTATATTAAAGGATTCAGTATTTTGAGAAAAAATGATATAAATATACTATTTAAATGGATCTTAATTTAGCTTATTTAAGGATTTAAAACCATTTTTACATTAAAAATTTATATTTATGATATTCTGGGAAAAATTGGAAATGTTAAAAATATGGAAATTGCTTATGCTTTAGTTAGACCAACCTGCCACCACTAGATAAACCTGCTACCACCAAACCATCCTACTACTTCCAAACCAACCTACATTAATTAGAACAACCTACTACCTATAGAAAAACTTAAAACTTCCATAATAACCTACTACTACTAGACTAACCTATTACCTCCAGACTAACCTGCTCTTACGAGAACCTTCTACTGCTAGACCAACCAACTACCATCAGACAAACGTGACACTACTAGACTAACCTGCTACTTCTAAAATATCCTATTATAACCATACCAACCTTATACCATTATAATGAATCCTTTTACCACCATAAAGAATCCAACTAAAATTAGATCAAGATAAAATGTGAAAATTTCATCAAAAGGAAGACCCCAAACAACCCCTTGGAACCTCCATCCCAAGGGAAAATACAAATATTTTTTAAGAATTGAGTAATTACATTAGATACCTAAAAAAATTGTCAACCTCTATAAATAAAACTTAACTCAAATTGAAGAGGTAAAGGAATCCCAAATAACCACCCATGAGATACCTATTACAGAAATATCTACATCAAGAAAAAAACCACTAATGTAATGAAGAAAATAGAAAATTATGAAAAATCATCCCTAAAGCACATCCATACCACAATGAGAAACAAGGAGAAAAAAATACACAACCACCTCCAAGTGAGAGATAACTCTCAAATAGGGGAAAATACATAAATAATGTATAAAGGAAGATATATCCATCTTGTAAGCCATAAAAAAGCCAACATTAATAAAATAACATCATTATAAAAGAAGATCAAGCATAAAAAAACTTGGGATACTAAGAACCTATCAGGAACACATGTTCCCATGTGATATCCTACAAGACACTATTCCACCAAAGGAAATGAACTATGGGAATATAATTCTCACACAATAACTTCTCTTGGTAGTCCTCGATCGCCATAAGATTCTCCTTGAAGGTCACATCCTTATCAACATTGATCTATACCTAATCAATATCATCATGAAAATAATAGAAAAACTATGAAACATGAAAGGAAAACTGTATTCATATCATATACATGGGAGGTTCTATCTGATATTATATAGATCCAATATGACCCAACACATGAAAAGGCCCAAAACCGGGGAGAAATATTACTCCCATGACCAAACCTTCACTTCCTATGATGATGAGTCACCTTAAAGAACAAATGATATCCAAAGTAGAACTGTAGATGTCTCCCCTTATTGTTTTCCTAGGACATATGATGGCCTTGTGCTGCCTTAATCCTCTCATGAATCACATAAACAATATATTTCATGCTCTACATTAGTTCTGACCTAAGAATTTTTAACTGTATAACCCTAGTCTATAACAACAAATAATTAATAGGAAAACTATAAAAATCATCAAACAATGCCATACCAGTAGAAGAGTAAAAATATTATTATAAGAAAACTTGACCAAAGGAAAGTGATTTATCAATGATCTACCAAATTCTATAACATAATCTTAAAACATTTCTTCAAGTTTATTGATTATCCACTCTGTCTGATTGTCCATCTATGGACTAAAAGCACTTCCAAAGAATAAGTGAGAGATAAAACAATTACTAAGACCTATCCAAAACCTAGAGGTAAAGAAAGGATCACAATCATAGATTACCATCCTCAAGACTCTAGGGATACTCACCAACTCCTCTAGATATTTCTCTAAAAAAACCTCAATTGAGATTAATTCTTTGATCATAATGAAGTTAACTGACTTTGTAAAATAGTCACCTATCATGAAAATAACATCATAGCCTACCCAAGCTTGAGGTAAACTAGTAATGAAGTATTGTGAGATGTCTTCCCACTTTTAATGGGGAACATCTAATAGATAGACTAACCCATCAAAACAAGGTGTTAATCCTTCACATTCTAGTATACAAAAAATTGAGAAATAAAATATGTAATAAAATGATTCAACCCTGGATACTAAAACTAAAATCTTAGATAACGATACATATTTTTCATTCTAGGATATACCACCAAGGGTGATATGTGAAACTCATGGATAACAACCTCACAAATTACTAAAGGAATGAAAATAGTCCATTAAAACATCACCCAATGTTGGTCATCCTCATACCATCCATCAGGGGTGTCATCATTGACAACTCAACACCACAAAACTTCAACCTCAGTATCCCCTAGCTAGGACTTCTCCACGTACTTCACTGAAGAATACATCACTATCATCTAAAAAAGTAATACTCTTCCACTGACCTATCATATATCAAGATTCAACACATAGATTTTTTCCATCACTCTCAAAGAATATCTAGACTCTTTTGCAGAATCACTATGTGACTTCCTTCTAAGTGCATTAGCTACAAAAATACCCTTTACCTGGGTGTAAGAAATCATGAAGTCTTAATTCAAAAATAATTATATCCACTACCTATAATTCATGTTTAGGTCTCACTGGGAGAATAAATAAATCAATCTATTTCAATTGTTTAAAACCAAAAAGTTATCCCTAATGAGGTAGTTCCACAAAAAATTCAAGGAAAACACAATTTTATCTAACTTGAGATTATTTGTAGCATAGTTACATTTATATGAATATTACTGTAGAGACCCATATAGAGTAATATATCTCTACTTCATCAAGATACTTCCCAATCCAATATGTGAAGTGTCATAGAAATGCTCAGACTGAACTCCATCTTCTGGAAAATGAAGAACATGAGTGTTGACAAGAGTTTACTTCTATCACTCGAAATATTCCTGACAAATTTCAGTCTATAAGAACACCTGATCCTTTTTAGATAAGGCTATTAGAGGATCCAAAACCTAATATAAATCAATTATGAACATTTTTTAATATCCTACAATACCAAGGAAATTATGCATTTCTACAACTATCATGGGGGATTCCCTAGAAATTATTTCCTTTATATTCAAAGGATCCAAAACAAATCCATGTTAGGACATGAAATACCCCAGGAAAGGAACCACATGATCCTAAAATTAACACTTAAACGATATCCCAAATAACTTTTGATAATGAATAACTCCCAAAACTACCCATATATTCTATGTGATCTCTTCCTTAGACACTTAGTACACAAGAATTTCATTAATGAAAATCACCACAAACTGATCCCTGGTTTCCAAGAACAAGGCATTCATCAACACCATGAACACAGTCAGTGCATTCTTCACACCGAACGAAATAAAAAAAATTATAATTCCCATCATGAAATCAGAAAGAGTTTTTTTCTATATCCTTATCCTTTAATTGCATTTGATATTATCCTAGCATAGATCAATATTCGATAACTAACTAGATCCTTCCAGCTAATCAAATAGATTATTAATCCACATAAGTGGATAATGTTTCTTCACTATCACTTAATCCAGGTGATGATAATGGATATAGATAAGAAGAATTATATTGGCCCTCTTTAAAAATAGAACCAGACCACCTTAAGGTGAAATTATTAGTTGAATAAAACCTCTCTATAAAATATCATCAATTTGAACTAGTATCTCTCACAACTCAGAAGGTTCCATCTTATATATAGAAATTAATATTGTACAAGCACCTGACTATAGATCTATCCCAAACTTAATCTCTCATAGAGGGGGTAATACTAAAAACTCCTGAGGAAATATATTGGGGTACTCTTCCACAACACTAGGTAACACCATTGGATGAATGTTTGATGAACTCATCATCAACTCAAACATAAAATAATAAAAGTATGGAACAAATCTCTAACACATATGAGGGTCTCAATATCCAAAAAACATGACATAATCTTAATCAATATCATATAATGAAATATTCCTCCTAAATAAATCTATAATAGATTAAATCAAATATATCCAATCCATGTCGAGGATGAAGTTATTTGGTTTATCTTCAGACATAATAATTCTCCCCAAGAGTGGAGCTACCCTATCACCAGCTCATAGTATATATAAAATTTAAACAGATAAGCTAGGCCTCCAAATGGAATAATAAATTTCTATGGAACTTGAAGTATATCTACCTAAATTATCAAATTATGGTCTAGGGAAGGTTATTAAAATATGTTTTAGCTCATGAGTTAAAAAAATATGCACCCAAGTATAAAATAAGAAAAGGGTACCCTGAATGATGTTTGTCTAGCTTGATGCTGATAACTCCAGAGTATGCTGCTCTATATGACTTACTCCTCAACATTTCTATCCCTAATGAAGAAAACCTCCATCATTATACTTTACTATATGTGGATTAGGATTATCAAAGTGTTATTCTATACCTACCCCGTATCCCCTTTGCTGATCAAGGTATAGATAACCCTGTTATTGCTTCCTTAGCTGGTTCTGCTACAATGGTGGATCCTAAAGTGGAACAACTTCCACACATTTAATTCTTAGAATGGTAAAACACCCTTATCATTTATGACCACAACCTCCACACAAAAAATAGGATCATGATCCCTTAGAAGGGGCCTAATAGCTTCCACCCCTAGAGAAATGAGATGAAGAGGGCTGGGACCTAACCTTGACCATCTATAAAATATTATGACCAGGAAACTAAGAACCATATACTATAGATTTTCTATATGGTGAATCCTAATGAATACCCTCCAATGATGATATATTCTTTTACAACTTTCTTTCAATGCCTCTTCTCTCGCCAGCACCTTGATATATGTCCATATAATAAATGGAGTTACCTAAGACTGCATCTCTGGATGAAAATCCACCTTAATATTCCTCACCCTGGCCTCCTCATATGGAAATATCTTTGAATCATATTAGTGAAGGGTCCTGAAATATATCCCAAATTCAATCATGATAAAAATCCAACATTGAAAGGTAAGAAAATAATGAATACCATCCATATTGTTGGTCAACAAAAGAAAATATTCTTAAAAATAATCTAATAACATCCCCCCATTAAACTATTAAATCCTCATAATCCTTAAGGAATAACAACCAACCCTACTTGGATACCGCATGAAACATCCTCATTTCCAATTAAACAAAGTAGTCATATTGAGTAGAGATTGAACTAAAGGCCATATAAACCACCTCTAACTAGTACTCTATCTTCATGTATGATTTTTTTATCATACCTCTATAGAAATTGGTGCTTAAAATCTGGGAGTATCCACCTCCAAGTTTTCTTGTTATCGACCTCAACTCTGTTACGATCTTTTGGAATGTCCTACTAAAAATCCTTAGTGTGTGCCTAATGTAGACATCAACCTTGAGGCGTACTTTCAAAATAATAATATGTTAAGGAATCTTAAACATAGAATACAAGATATTTAATATTAACTAATTAACTAATCTTCAACCTAATTTGATGTTTTATCCATTTCAAACTTAGGTACAAAGAAGAATTATGAATGATCCTTTCCTAATTTAGTTCCTCAAAACTAGTATCAATTTTATTTGTGGGATTAGTAAACCAAAAGGTGCTTGTATTGTATCTTAGGGTTCCCTAAATACTTATTTTCTAGAATGTATACCCTTTTATTACCTCTCTTATAAATTTTGGCTAACACCGTTTCCCTACCAACCCATACATTATTCATACGTGACAATCTCTAAATCTCATCCTATCACTAAAACTAAATATTTGATCTCACTTTATCACATCCCCTTCCCCTAAAGGTACACCTCCTAGTCTAAAAATTAGATAAGTGAGATAATGATGCTTGAATCCCACCTACAATAATCCATGGGTAGGTGGAAAGTTCTGAGGGTATACAATACACACAAATGGGAGGTATTTCCTTCTATGAATAACACGAGGAACAAGAGACAAGATAAAACCACCACACAAATCCAACTCAGGTCAGAATGGAAGATAGTAATACACGTATGTAATTTCATATAGAATAAATCAACTATAAAGTAAATCTAAAAGTACCAAAAAGAAAATTCTCAATAGAAATGTCAACGACAAAAAACTCTTAAAAAATAGATAATCTAGTAGAGTCCACCCCGATCACTAACCAGATCTTGTATACCTGAGAAACTATTTTTTTGTACTTAGGGTGAGAATAACACGTATACTCAGTGGAATCCTCCTTGGAGAATCCCATTCAAAAATAAAGAATTTATAATAAATCCTAGAAAACAATAAGTGAGGAAAACTAACCACTTAAGCAAGTATAATATGTTACTAGACACACCACGAACCTCTAAACAAGTATAAATAAAAGAATACTCATAGAGAATCCAACATAGTATAAAAAGGTACGTTAATACCACTTCCCCACTAGATTCTTTCTCTATTCCAATGTCACGTGCACTGAGACACCTCTCTCTAAATGTATGCTTTCCAGAAGACACCTGGGATAATGTATAAAATTATGCACCCTATGCATCACATCATATTTTCATCCCATGCCACATCTCAGAATAGTAACCATGTAGTTCTCAGAGGACACTATGATAGGATCTAAAGATTATATGTTTTACTACAAGATGTGGGGAGTGAATTATTGTTTATACAATAAAACATATAATTTTTCTAGCCACTTTCAGGAAGTTTATCAGATGAATATTAATTAGATGAAGTTTATAATTAGCGTTATAAAATTTTATAACAAACTCTATAAAAAATTTTCCTATAAAAATTCATATTGGAATAAAGACTTTTGAAAAATTGTAATAAAAAACATTATAAAGTGTGTAAGAAAAAATTATAAAAAAAATTATAAGAAAGTTTACACACTTTAACCCTCAGTGTAAAGGAAGTCAATAACATTGAATTAAGGTATCCATGATATTCACCCTATCGTTGGGCCTGCCTTCCTAGCCTAGGAAGTCCTCGATCACAAAGATCAAAGACAACATATATTTTCATTATCCCTGGGAACCATTGATCAAATGATTGGTATATTCTATGTCTTTATTAATAATGTAATCCATCGATCAAACCATATTAGACACAACAATTACAAAATAAAAAGTTCTTAATGAATTTAAAATATTAATCCTCATAATGGATGGATTAAGAAAAAGACTCTCAAAGTTATAATTAAAATGATCTTAAGTAAAAATATGTTATAAAGGATTCATATATTATTATTTATAGAGTTGTAAAAGTTTATTCACCTTGATCACACAACTCTATTTATATATCTTCTTCCAACATTCATATTTCGTGTTTCTCGAGATTAGTTTCAAAGACATCAAATGAACTATATATTATTTTGAAAATATCAGAACATAATCTTCATATTATATTCATCTTGATATAGAACGATTATAATTATTTTAGGTTCCATTATATAGAATAAATATCCTCTCCCTATAGAACATTTTATGTTCTTTATTTGGTAGGATTTATAAAAGTTCATTTGAAAAGTAATTTTGTCTCCAATTGATAAAGTCAATGTAGTAGATTTAGTAATACTTTTTCCTTTTGGAATTTGTTATAATTAAATTGATCTATTTTGTAAACCTCTATATAGTGAAATTTATGTCCATCCAATTGATTTAAAAAGTACATGTCCATTTGGTAAACAAGTTATATCTGACATCCTCCATCCAAAAAATAGGAAGAAAGTACCACACATTGGAAAGGATATTCTCTATTTGATAAATAAACTGAATTCTATACAAAAAAATATCAGGAACTTGGGAAGTATAAAATATAGAAATATATATAATTTTAAGAAAGTAGATTATGATTTACAACAGTAAGGATAGAAAGTGTATAAATAATTCTTTTGAAACAATAATATCCCAATTTTTAAAAGGAACATAACACATTTTTTGAAATAGAAAAACAAAAGTTGAAAACTTTAAATGAACTTACTCCCTCAGACATATATAATATCCCATTTCCTACTTTATTCCATTTTTTTGTAATTTTAGTACCTTTATCCCCCTTTTTTCAAAATTTTATATTTCTCCCCATTATACCCCTTTGTGATTTTTGAAAATATTTACAGGAGGTAGAAGGTGTAACCTAAAATTTTAGAGAAAAATAATACCCAAAACAATTTATTTACAAATAAACATTCATTTAAGAAATGTATTCGTACAAAAGTTTAAGAAGGACATCATTTGAAGATATTGAAAAAAATACATATAAAAGTATTGGAAAAAACATCCATACCAATATACATCAGAATTATTTGAATTGGTTTATTATAAAATTTCACGACTTTGAAAAAAATATAAATATTTATTTGAAATCCTCTTGATGATATCCTTTATATTATTAATATCATCCTACTTATTTTTAAATTCTGTTAGTTATGAATCATTGTTCTCATCTTATTCTTCTAACACTCAAATATTCTTGATATCATTCTAATTATTTTCTGAGTCCACAACAAATTTTTTCAAATTTGATACTTCTTATTATAAATCATATATCATCCTTACTTACCTAGAAATATCATAATATTGTTACACCATAAGATATTTGAGATTTTCGATCATATATATTTATCCCTCTAAATTTTAATGAAGTGGATTGTGATTTTCAAATGTAGGGTGAGAAAGTGCAGAAAAAATTATTTCAACTCAACAAATACAACTTGTATGTTGAGTATTATTCCTCTATAAATTTCATCCCATACATGACATACCTATAATAATCTATAGGATACAATATTAAGATATTCATGTCTGTTAAATAACCATTAATTCACTACATCCCTTTATACACATATATTGGAAAGGTAACCACCGTGCATACTATCATATATAATTATTGGGTAAGAGAGTGGGGATAGTGGGGGGAAGTCAACCATTTTGTCCTCATAAATCTACATATTAGGGAAAAAAACCTCCCAGAGTCCACTGGGTGTCATTCAGCCTACTAACATGGGTGGGATAGGGTATGGAATCACATAACATACAAGATATATATAGCTCATAACCACTCTATGAGAATTAACATGGACTTAACCTTAGATACAAATATCATCTCTCAGATAACTGGATACAACTTATAAGGATTAGATATCCTATAAGAACACAAGAATTTGAGAAACTTTATTTAATTAATTCTTTCCTCTAAAAATTTCATTTTACATTAATTACTATTCAAGTCCATTCCCTCTAGGCATAGTCTAATAAATCCCATAGTTCCTAAAGAGTTATAATTTGGAATTATATTCAAGCATAAACCCCATGGGATAATACATTAGTTATTAATTATTATTCCATAATTTTATGTACTGTAAGACTCATAGTAAGATACCCAAAACTAAGATACACAAGCCCTAAACAAACAGATTCCTCAAGAAGTGGGGAAAGAAAACCAAAACTAAGAAACCTAGCTATCTATCCTTTATAAAAGATTCATTAACAAGAAATAATACTAGATTTAATAACTACAACAAGAAATATCAAATTTTACCTATTCCATCAGTCTTAGTGCTATCCTCGATAGAAAAAGTTATATCACCATGTATCCAACTACCATAGGTGCTAACTGCTACCTTGAATTGGAAACTTCTACCCATATCCCACAAAACCATCAAAAATCTCAAAATTACATCACATCACATCATTAGGATCAAATATAGAGAATAAAAATAAGGAATAAAAAAAAAAAAAACCATCAACATGGAAACTAGACCCTAAAACAAAGGCATTTATCCTTTATAATAAAATGGGTTAGCTCAGCCCCAAAAATTTGTGTTTATCAAATAACCAGTTAAGTACCATCTTGAATTAAATAATTCACTTATCACAGGTTACAACCATAGAAAATATAAGGATTCATATATCAATAACTATAAATTATTTAAACATACTTCTAGAAAAACATCATGTTCCATAAAACTATAAGGAATAACAATTTAATTTTAACATGACTCTATTATTTAGCTAACAAGCACTACAGACATTAAATAATTTAGCATGAATCATTATTATTTTTTGAATAATAATTACCAAAATTACATTATTTATCACTTTATTGGAATACAACATGAAAAATCCTAAAATAAACATAGATACCAAACTATATAGTAAAAAAATAGGAAAAATGTTTTCACAGAGGAATTACATTCTAAGCGAAATTGGAAATTTTAAAAAATACTAGAAACTGATTCTAATACCATTAGACCAACATGATACCATCAAACCAACCTGATATTTCTTAACCAACCTAAAACCATCAAACCAACCTACTACTTCTAGACCAACCTACTACAATCAAACAAACCTATAAATATTGGTCCAACCTGATACCATAAGACCATCCTAATACCTTAAGATCACGTTACTACCGCTAGACCAACCTGCTACCCCCAGAACAACCTACGACTTCTAGACCAAGCTGTTATCTCTTGAATAACCTGTTATCTCAAAACCAACATGAAATGGTTATAATTAATCCTAATACTATTATAAGTAATCCTTCTACAATTATACCAATTTTTTTTTATAATTTTAGGGAAAAGATGACCTCAAACACCCCCTTGGGACCTTTAGTCCTAGAGAGAACCCAAAAAAATGTTATTTTGAACCCTAGAATTACATTATATATGTCTCAAATATTTATCTTCCTTATGAATTAAAATAGAACCTAGAAGGAAAAGGGAATGAATTTTAAAAAAATCACCTATGAAATACCTCTCAGAGATCTTGATACATCAAGAACATAAACACCAATGGAAGGGGAAAAATAACTAGGAAATATCATCAACTAGTGAAAAAATTCTACATTACCATCACTGTAGAAAAACCAACCCACTTAGTGAAAAATGGTGAAAATCCATGAATCCATCTCTTGGGGGGAGATACCTCTCAAAAATGCATAAATCCATAAACAAGGAATCAAGGGAGATAGTTCCATATCATAAAGCATAAAAATATCAAGCTAAAAAAAATTATTACAAAAGTTGTACTAAGTATGAACTAGACCAGGATACTGTGTGTGTATCTGCTACTCATTTTACCAGATTCTCTCCTCTATGCCATTTTGAAACCAAAATACATTAACTAATGGAATATCATTCTCATGAAAAACCTTCTCATAGGGTGAATGGATCTCCATAACATCTCCTTGAATGTCACACCATCATCAATGTCAATATTTCTCCAATAGAGGATGTGAGAATCATCATGACGTTAATGGTGAAGTTGTGACATATTTAATTCATCATGAATCTATCTCTTATTTAGGGGTAGGTCTATCTAATCCGGAATGACTCCATCATGTGCCAACATCTCAAAAATAAAAAAATTGTGGAGAAATCTTACTCTCATGAATAAAATATGGCTTCCCATAACGAGGAGTAAAATTCAAAAACACATGATCTCCAACATCGAACTCCTGAGGTCTCCTCCTATGGTTGTCATAGGACTTTTGATAATCCTGTGTTGCCTCCATCCTTTCATGAATCACCTGAACCATCTATGTCATGCTCTACAATAGTTCTGAGTTGAGAGTTTCTAGATCTCTAAACTCATTTCAGCACAATACAAAACATTAAGGTTAATGTTAATAAGTTTTAAACAAAACTATACCATTTTTTGTGTTAAAATTATAATTTAAGTAAAACTTAAAAAAATACAGGTTCCTCATATACGAACCTCCAAAATCCAGAAAATAAGCATGAATCTTGTCATCAAGATTTTGGATGGTTCACTCTATATATTTTTGCATCATCAAATTAAAAATAGTTCTAAGAAACAAATAAGAACCAAAGTCAAGATAAAGACCCATTGACACCCAAAGGTAAAATGAGGACCATGATCAGAGATGATTGTCCTTGAGACTCCCTGGAGCTTCTCCACCTCCTCCAAGTATTACATCAACAAAAATGCCACTAAGATAAACTCCTTGTTTTATAATGAGTAGGATAACTTTTCCAAATGGTCAACTATCACAATTATAACGTAATTCATCCTTGAGATCAAGGTAAACTAGTGATTAAGTCCATTGAAATTTCATCCCACTACCATATAGGAATATCTAAAGGATGGAGCAACCCATCAAGAACACAATGTTCATAATTCACTTTCTAGAAGACTAACCATAAATACACAAACTATACAACTGAAAACTTCAATCCAGGCCACAAAAATTGACCTCTTAGAGTATGGTTCATATTTTTCACATTGAGATGTGTTGATATGGGTGAGGCATTGAACTCACAGAGAACAGCCTCACGAATAACCAAAATAATGAAAAGACTCCCCTATAATAACACCTGGTGTTGATCATCCTTAGACCATCAATCATGCATGTCACCATGGAAAATTAGGTATCTCTAGATATCCACCTCAAAATATCCCAATTGGGACACCTACAACTACTATACTAAAGACAAAAGCACTGTTATCTGAAAAAAGAATCATCTTCCACCAAACTCTCCCATATCAAGATGCAACATAAATATTTCTTCCATCATCCTCCAAGAATCGTTAGGCACTCAGAAAATATAATTTTATAACATCCTACTTAGTAGACTAGCTAAAAAATTACCCTTTCCCATGTTATTCAAAATATCTAAGTCAAAATCCTATAAGAATTCCATCCACTGTTGCTGATGCAAGTTCTGGTCATGTCGGGCGAAGACACGCCTTAGTTTCCTATAATCTATGAAAATGAAAAAGCATTCTATGATAAGGTAGTTATGCTAAAACAATGGGGAAAACAAAAATAATAAAAAAATCAAGTTCATGGGTGTAATAGTTATATTCATGGGGATGTAACTACCAATATCCATAAGAAACAACAGATCTCTACCACATCAAGACACATCTCATGCCAATATGAAAAGTGTCATAGAAAACCTCAAATTAAACTCTAACTTTTTGAAAATGAAGAACATGAAATATAAGAGTTTGATATTTTATTATAGAGTTCTCTATAATTTTTTTTATTTCTTTGATATATTTCTTTATAGACAACACCAAGTTTAAATGAATTACAATATACTATTAAAATAATATTATTTAAGGTGATAGTTTTTGCCTAGATATTTGATTGGATGGTCTGAATGAGAATAATTGAATTATAAACAAAAAATTCTTTATATATTAATAAAATGAATTTATTTATCATCAATTATTTATAAATTAAAGTAAAAATTATTTGAAAATAAAATATATGTTTTTCTAAAAAGGATATTTTTATGCAAACAATGTGTTTTTACCTTAATAAATTAAATAAATAACAGTTAGTGAATTATTTTAATGTAATGTATATATTATATATTCAATAAAATGTTTTAAAATTCATCTAATTTTTTTTTCTAGTGATGGTATAGGAATAAATCAAGTTTCATACTTAAAAATGTATTTAGATAAAAAAAAATTTGTCCTATTTTTCACACTAATTTTAAAATTAATTTCTACCACTTATAGAAATTGACTTATGAAAAAAAGAAAACATATTTGGAATTTGGAGGTCTAAGTTTTGTAAATAGGACATTTTTTAGTAATTATTAATAGAAACCATGGTAAAATTTATCACCTCAGTAAAAGGTAAAAATTTGTTCTCCAAAGTTAAAACCAAATGTTAAGGTCACTATTTTTCATCTTAATTCTCATTTGGTAAATGGAATTCAACCCTCATCACCTTAGGATATAAATCTGATTATTTAAGTGACACTTGTCTTATAAAATTACCTATATAATATTTAAATCAAATAAAAATATAAAATATCACTCTCTCACTTTAAATATCTCTTATGTGTTCACATAGGGGAAAAGATGTGAATAAATATTTGTATTTATTTTGGGAATAATGAAATTATTTTAATTATGGTAATTTATTTCTAATTTTTAGTAATTATATGATTACCCTTTAATCATATTGATTACATGTTTTATTAATTGTATGGTAATCCATAATTTTTAAGGATTGATCTTTATTTTGGATATCATCAATTGATGGTCAGGAAGGATGATATACATAAGAAAAAAATTCCATAAAAGGTATTTACATTGTGAATTTATAGTGATTCCATTTGTTCTTACTAATTAATTTATATATTCATGGATTTAATGAATAGAGTTTCTATAGATTACATTGATCAGTTTTTGGTAGTTTTTATAGATGATATTCTTATATATTCAAAGTGCAAGGAAGAGTATGAAGATCACATGAATACTGTATTAAGGACCCTAAGGATCGAGAATCTATATAAAAAATTTAGTAAGTGTTAATTTTGGATTCAAAAAGTATCAACTTTTGGTTATATAATCTTATGTGAAGGTATATATCTGGATCCATAAAATATGAAGGTTATTGGTTTTTAGACTTGAAAAACCACTATGAGTGAGATTCATAGTTTTCTTGGCATTGTAGGATATTATTTAAACTTTGTGAATAATTTATCATAACTATCTAATCCACTCACCATGTCAACTTAGAAGGGATACATGTTCCTTTATACTAATGAATGTGAATAAAGTTTTAGGTAATTAAGGAGAAGGTTATTTAGTGCACCTATACTTACATTACCTTGCATCAGTGAAGGGTTTTCAATATATAATGATGAGTTGAATATGAGATTGAGATGTGTCCTCATATATAATGATATAGGGATAGCTTATGCCTTATGGTAATTTAATGTTAAAGAGAAAAATTAACCAACTCATGGTTTAGAGTTAGCTACAGTAGTTTCTGCATTTAAGATATAGAGGAATTATATTTACATATAAATGTGTGATATATATACTTATTATAAAAGTTTAAAGTATATATTTTCAAAAACATAGTTGAATATTCACCATAGAATATGTTTGGAGTTTATTAAAGACTATGAATACTCAATACATTACCACCATAGGAAAGAGAACAAGGTGTAAAATGAACTTAGTCAAAAGAATCATGATAGATTTTCTTTGATGTGGACCAAAAAAGATATAATATTTCTTTATTTTCAAAGGAAGGTTTAAGGAAGGGGATAAATCTTATCTTTTTAAAATGAGTGTTGGACTATCTATCATTATGAGGATTAAAGAGGTGCAAATTGAGGATGTGGAACTATAAAAGAAGGTCAAAAATGTTATTGATTTTAACCTTGATTATGATGGAATCATAAGATTCGATAACCCTGTATGAGTTCTATACATACCATATTTGAAGAAGTTATTGAATGAGGCTCATATTTAATCATTATCTATTCATATAGGAAGCATAATGACATATAGTGATATTGAATATTATTTATGGAATAACTTTTTGAAGATAGGCATTGATGAGTATGTATCTCAGTGCTTGATATATCCGAAAGTTAATTCTAATAGATAGAATTCTAAGGATATGTTTGAATCATTACCCATATAGAAATATAAATTGGAAAACATCACAATGGATTTTGTCTTTGGACTCCCCAAATTTTATAAATGTAATAATTCTATTTAGTATATAGTCTATCACCTTATGAAGTCAGTACAATTTATTTATGTTAGAGAAAATTTATATCTTGATCAAATTTTAAGAATATAAATTAAGAAAGTTATAAGTTTTCACAGATTACCAAAATCTATTGAATCTGATTGGGATATGAGGTTTACCTCAAAGTCCTGGAGAAATATTTCATAGGGTCTAGATACATATTTGAGTTTCAACACTTCATATCATCTTCAGACAGATTGTTATTCTTAATGGACCACTCAAACCCTTAAGAATTCATTAAGGTCATGTTCTTTGGATTTCAAAGTTAGTTGGGATTTACACCTTCCTCTTAATGAATTATCTTATAATAATAGCTTTCACATGAGCATTCAAATTTCTCCTTATGAATCCCTATATGGGAATATGTGTATAAATCTAATATTTTTAGTTGAAATTGGAGAAATAAATATATTGGGACCTTATATAGCTAAGGAAATAATAGGGAAAGTCAGATCTATTTATGATCACATCAAAGAATCTTAGAGTTGACAAAAAATAATCCTAATAATCATTAGTGATATTTGAAGTTTAAAGTTAGTGAGAATGTGTTTATATGAATTTCAATATGGAATAGTGGTATAAAATTTTAAAATAAGGGAAATTCAAGACCTAGGTACATTGTCCCCTTCAAGATTCTTGATTTATGAGGGATGGTAGCTTATCAATTTTATATTCCACCAAACATTTCTGAGGTTCGTGATGTGTTCCATGAATAAATCACAATTAATTTCGCACTATATCCTTCACTTTTTCATAGGTCATATTACTAGAGCTTGATCTTTCATATGAAGGAAAACATGTATAAATCATTGATCATAGAGATAAAGTACTATAAGAAAACACAACACACCTGGTTAAATTTCTCTATAAGAATAAAAAATTTGAAGATGATACATAAGAACTCAAGGATATAATGAAATAAAGATATCCTAATTTTTTTATACTAGTGTGATTTAATTTCAAGGGAGAAATTCATTTTAATGGTGGTAGAATATAACAACCTAAAATTTTATATTATAGTTCCCTATTTTTTTTGATTTCATCGATATATTTCTTTACATTCTACAATGTGTTTAAACGAACTATGATATACTATTAAAATATTATTATTTAATGTAATATTTATTAAATAGACATTATATTGGAAGGTATGAATATGACTAACTAAGTTATGAAAAATGGATGGTTTACATAAGAATAAAATGAATTCACTTATCATCCATAAATTAGAAATTAGAATAAAAATAATTTTAAAATAAAGGAGAGATTTTTATGAAAAATTGTTTTATGAACACAATGATTTTTATCTTAATAAATTAAATTAATCACAATTGGTGAATTATTTTAATGAAATGTATATATTATATATTCAACCAATTTTGTTAACTTTCATATTACTTTTTTATAGGAATTTTATAGGAATAGATCTAAAATATGGTATAATTACTCCCATATCATGTACACCATGTGAACCAGATCGACATCTATTGCAGATGGGTGGAAGAATTAGACTAGATAATTCAGTTTAGTGGTAGATGATTCTGATTAGAATGAGGATTGTAGATATTTCCATCATATTAAATATGATATCTATTGTATAATATTTATTTTTTATATTCTAATGAGTGAATATTTTTCACGTAAGACCCATCATTATCCCATTTGTTATTCTATTTTTCTTTTTTTTAATAAAGAGGCATTTCCTTATCTTTCTAAGTAATGGGATAGGAATGAATATAATTTTATGCGGAAAAATGTTATTTTCTAAAAAAATCATTATGTTTTGAGAACATATCTTAAAATGAATTTCTTACACTTTTGGAAATTGATTTATTAAAAATGGATTCCATATTTGGGATTATAAGGTATATATTTGGAAAATAGTCCCCTTTTATTTTTAGTCATTATGAATAATAACCAGAGTAAAAACAATCACCTCAGTAAAGGTTAAATCGGGTTAACCTAGGATGAAACTAAATTTTAAGGTCACCATTTTTCATCATAATTCTTATTAGATGAATTAAATTTAACCATTATCATCTTAGGCTCAAAATGTATTTGTTTAAGGGACACTTGTCTAGGAAAATTACCTATATAATATTCTAAACAAATAAAAATAAAAAATTTCCCTCTCTTACTTAAAAATATCTGTTATGTGTTCACATAGAGAAAAAAGAGACCTGTGAATGAAAATTAATGGTTATTTTGAGAATAATTAAATTATTTTCATTATGTTAATTTTTTATAATTTTTAATAAATATATAATTACATTAAATTCTTATGCAACATCGACACAATATTTCTTCAATTGATGAAAAAATAAAATAAATTATTTAAAAATATTAAAAGTAATATATTTTGAGTGATTTATAGTGTTATAATAATTTTATAGATTAATATAAAATATTTTTGTTGTGTTAAAGTATTATATTCTAATTATATCTTTTTATTGGTGTCCTTTATGTACAATTATATGAATAGTTCTAAAATTGACATTAATGATATTTTATAATAAGTAATATTTTATTAAATGATTTAATAATAAAAAATCTCATATTTGTCCAAGTGAATGGAATATGGTTGAAAATATCAAACATGGTTCATTTAAATGTTACTTTTTCATTTATGTTAGCATCCTTAACCTTATATGATTGAAATAGATGTTACTGCGGTTAAGGATAAAATAGGTCAACTGAGGGGTTAAATAAAAAAATAATGTATAAAACACAACTTAAACCTGTAAAAATTTTAGTATTTTATGGCATTTCAACCAAATACTATCTTATATTCAAATATATATCCATTTGGAAACATTTTTCTATAAAATAATTTTTTTTATATTTTTATATTTTATGAAATACTAAGAATATATCTCCCCTCACTTATAAAATAGAACTCCTTTGTTCTCTTATTTACACCACATTGAGCCTTCTATTTCAAAAAAAACCTAAAATTTTATTTTCTAAATACCATTATACACATTATAGAGTTTTTTTCTTCCCAAAATACCAACCCTAAGATCCTTAAGAGGATATCTAAAGTAGTTCTTTCGAAGAAGAGGTAATTACGTTAACCAATCAATATAATTTTATATATTATTTTACCTACTATAAATATATAGTATTTATAATAAAATAGTAAATTAATTATCCTAAATATACTAAAATTTTATTATCATTATGACTATCCTTTTATCCACCCACTTTCACATCAAATGGAAAGTGAAAGCATTACACGTGCGTACATATGGCTTACCATCTCTATATAGAGATACAATTAATTTTTAATCATTATATTTTATGGATTATTATTATTATGGTTTTAATATTTTCTTGTGATATTAATTATATAGTTTAATTTTTTTTATTAATGATATCATATCTACCTTCCTGCCTTTATGTTTTTTGAAAACATGATAACATCGCTCGTGCGAATGTGTGGACTACCACCTCCACAAAGTGATGTGATTATTTTTCTATTTCCATTTTAAATGGATGGTAATAAGGAAATATTTGATAAATATATATGATTTATATGATATAATAAAAAATCTATGAATTTTAATTATTATTTTTCTTTTATTTCATCCTTTAAGAAGTGAAAACAAGATTCATGCGTATGTATGACATACCATCTTCATGAATGGTGTAATTCATTTTCTATCTACAAATTTTATTTTTGAATATAAATTTATATAATTAATATATATTATATTTATGTAATTATTAAAAATCTATATATTATATAACCATTATTGAATTATAAGGACCAGAACTAACGAACCAAAATTCTTATGAGAAATGAAATAGTTAACACACAAAAACAACGATTTTAATAAGGAATTATTAATAAATGGGTGTTAAAATGTTATAATTGGATCATACATGACATTATAATTGTGCACATGATTCTGTTATATAATTATAATATATTTAAATTTATTATATAATAGGGTTGATTGCTTTCAAAAAAAGTGTAACTTGAAGTAAGGGTTTTATGATATAATCTCACTGTTTACCATCATTGTATATCATTAAGTTTACAATGATAAATTTCAGGATCTAACTCAAAAAAATCTAAGAAATTTAATTATACATTGATTATATATTGAGAATAAATGTTTTCCTTTAATTTTCCTCCCTATAGTAACTCAATATACTGAAAGAAGTTTTTTAGGAAAATGATGTTTATTTCTCTCTTCAGTTGAACATATTTTCTCTTCCATGTCCATGTTTTCTGAAAATGTTTTGAAGAATTTTTTTACTATTATCCTATGATTTTTAAATACATTTTTACCCATGTTTTAACTTTTTATTATTTTTTTAAAATAAATCATCGTGTCATTTTATTGACAAGGAACATTTGACTTTTACTGAAAATGTTAAAGGAATCATTGCTTTCACATACACGACATGACTAAAATTTACCACCATCATAACCAATCAATGGATTGAAGATTCCACTACATGTTTCCAAGGTTATTTTTAGCAAAAATGTTTTATTTAATATTTGGGAAATTTTTTGATTTTAAATAAGTGATTTCAAATTGAAAAGGTTATTTTCCTTAAGAAATGCTTCGGTGATCTTTTAAAGGTAATTTTAGTCTAAGATAACATCCTTTGATGTTACCTAATATTTACTAGGGTTATTATCTATTGATACCATCCTTTTTATTTCTATGGATGTTTTATGATTATGGTGACAATATGATTATGAAACTAGTTCCTTTTCCATAGGTTATGATATGATGAAATGTTTATAAAACCCATTTATTTTTCACGGGTTATGATATGATTAATGGTTTAAAATCTTATAGAACACATCCATTTTATTTTCATTATGTTAAGGGTGGTATTGGGATTATATATACCTCTAATGCATTGGGTAAATATGGATATCTCATAATGTAAATAAGACTCAAATATGGAGTGGACCTAGTCTAATAAGGGACTCTATCCACTATGGTTGTCTTGGTAATTTACCTTCACTAATAATATAGAACAAGTAGTGAACCCAATCTATTATGACAGTATTGGGAGTGATACTAAAATACTAAGGGAATGTTATTTTATTCTTACGTATATGACCTAAATCTATGTCTTTTTATAATGTTATTCTCTCATGGATTATGTTCTTGGATTAATTTTTGATTCATGTCTTGTGAACTGCCAAGATTGATGCAATGAATAAATATTTTGATACATGATATGAAATTTATGGTTTTCAAATGTTAATATAAATTTATCATACCATTATGATCATGATATATTTATTTTATCAATTATTTATCTCTTTTTTACACTTACTGAGCATTTGAGCTCACCATTATTATATTTCCTTTCCATATTTTTTGACTAAAGGGTTTAGTTGTGATATCTCTAAGAAGGGTTCTAGTCATGTTAATCTAAAAAGGATATAATGTATTTAACTTATGAACTGGTTGCTCATGTGTTATAGTTTCCAAAGATACTAGACCTATATGATTTTGGCATGGATTTTAATGTTATGTAATGAATATTATTATAATAAGATGTAATATACATGTATGAAAATTATAGGTCCCTATAATTTGTATCAGATCAAGGTTTAGTTAACTTTTGAAACTAATATGAGAACACTTTATTAATAACCCTTAGGAAAAATATATACATTGGATAATATATTAATTTATTCTAAAGAAAATAGTGTGGTTTTCCTAGAAAAATATCTCGGGCTAGTTTCTATAAGTGGAAATGGTTTTGGAATAGATGCATCAAGGGTAATAACCCGGAAAAGAGTTGGTTGATATATCTTGGGAATCATTCTGGTTCATGGTGATTATTCCCTTAATTCACACATGGTTTGACACTCTCTAGGGATATACATAAGATAATTCACATTTTATTTATGAAGCAACATTAATAATTTGAATAGATAATGATAATGAATGGCCTAAGTGATACCCAAGGGACATATATTGAAAAGAAGGTGTCATGATTTATACATCATATATATGTTTTTTCATGACTAAATGATTTTTTACTATGATTATTGATCCTCACACTATGTTTTTTGTTTTTATTCAATGGATGGAAATCAAATTAACCATTTTAATGCTAAATGTAATAGAAAATTAAATTATTATCCTCATAAGCAATAAAATATTATGGGAGTAAGAATTAAAAATCTTATTCTTATGATTACAAAAAAATTCTAAATCTATGAATCAAGATGAAATTCCATATGAGCAAAGGAGGGAACAACATTCTGTTGAGTCCCTCATAAGGAAACATCCACCTTATTTTTGTGGGTATGATGATCCAATATTTTCTAAGTAATGGATTGGTATCATTTAAAGGATATTTTTCATTCTCTAGTTTTGAGAGAATAAAAAATTTATTTTTCATGTCTATCATTTGGAAGGTGAAGGAGATCAATGAAATACTATTATCAAGAATATTAGACACCAAGAAGAAATTGAATCCATGAATTTGGATGATTTTTAGAGATTATTTTTTAATAAGTACATTCCCCATATCCTTCATATGAAAATGGATAAATAATTACATGAGCTAAATTAGAAGGATTATGAATCTATTGTAACCTATGAGGAAGAGTTTTCAATACTTGTGAGGTATGCTTGTATTATTATCATCCAACCTAAATGAAAGGTTGATCAATTATTCAGTATCTTAAAACCAAGTATCCAAAGGGATTTATCCATAAGGGACACTTTTAGCTATGAATAAATCATTTTATATTCTATCAAGGTGGAAATAAAGATTGGAGTTACCCATCAATCTCATGGTTTTGATAAGAAAAGAAGGATTGAATTAAAAAGAAAATTCTAAAAACCATGGAGAGAAGAATATAATCTTTCTTTTTTAATCAATGTGTTGAAGGAATCATGGAGGGAATTTTTAATAAGGGGACTACTAAGTGATTCAAGTTTGTAAAGGATGGTCATCAGGTAATCAAATGCCAAAGTGATGGGAACAAGTTATCTAATGATGTAAATAGTTATAATTCTCCACAGAATGCACCACCCACACTCTAGTGTTTCAAAATATAGGATTCTGATAATTATACTGACCAGTTATCAAATTAAAAGGTTAATGGATATGATCGACATCAACATCATATTAATTTTATAGAATAAGGAAAATATCATTCAAGAATTATTTATGATGAGGTTTATGATAACTAAATGGTGAAAGGTACACTTACCATCCACTCTAGAACTACAAATGTCTTATTTCACTTTAGATCTACCCACTATTTCATATCAGAATAATTTAATAAGAGTATAAAAATGACCCCCCTGATGATTAGATTTTGAATTAGTAGTGAAAACCTCTAACGGTACACTAATCACATCTCAAGTCTATAATTATTCTCTAGTTTAAGTTTGTGGAAAATTTCTTGCTTGAAATATTTTTATTCTCCCTCTAGTTGAATTAGATGTTATCTTAGGTATAAATTCAATTTCTCTATATAAATAACAAATCAATTTATAATTAAGGGAATTCAAATATCATATTTAGAACCAACTTATGATAGTCTATTAGTGAAATTATAAATATGAACTTCCTATAGAAATCACATCCATTGTATGTGCCTTGATTTCTATTAAAAAGGGATTTTGTCTTAGATGGTTAGGTAGAAACTCCACATTGATGATTTTACCTATTTTGAGGGAGTTTTTTGAATATTTTATACTAGAGTTTCCTCATTTTTCACCAAATCGTGAAGTTGAGTTATCACTATTACTCATACCTGGTGCTACACTAATTTCACAGACTCCATATAGAATGGTTGTGATTGAGTTTTAGGAATTAAAAAAGAAACTCTTGGGGAATCATTATATGGGATTCATTCTACCATGTTCATCACCTTGGGGTGCACTTATTCTTTTTTATTATGAATAATGATTGATCAATGTGACTCTACATTAATTATCATGAATATAACAAGAAAAAAATCAAGAATAAGTATGATTTTAATTGTATTTATGAATCATTTGATCAACTATGCAAAGATTAATAATTTTCCAAGATTTATCTTTGTTCTAGATATCATTAATTGAGGGTCAAGAGATATGATATACCCAAAAAAACATTACATATAATTTATGGATATTATGAATTTATAGTGATGACATTTAGTCTTAATAATGCATTCATTATCTTTATGGATTTAATGAATAAATCCTTTAGATATTACCTTTATCAGCTTGTGGTAGTATTTTTAGACAATATTTCTATATATTAAAAGATAAAGGAAGAGCTTGATGAACACATTAGTATAGCACTGAAGACCCTAGAGAAATAGAAGTTGTATGAAAGATTTAAAAAGTGTTAATTTTGGATATAAAAAGTTTCATTTTTAGGTCATATAGTCTGAAGATCAGGTATATCTATAGACCCATCAAAGATGGAGGTTATTGAATAGTGGCCTAGATTAGCCACTATGATTAAGATCCATAGTTTTCTTATTTTTGCTGGATATTAACGTTGGTTTGTGAATAACTTATCATGACTATCTAATCTAATCACCAAGTTAACTTGGAAGGGATAAAATTTCCATTAGATTAATGAATGTGAATAAAATTTCAAGGAACTAAAGATAATGTTAGTCAACACACCTATGCATACATTACCATATAGTGGAGAAGAGTGTGTAATCTATAGTTATGTATCTAATAATTGATTTGGATGCATTCATATTGAAAATAATTTAGTGATATATTATGACTCATGAAAATTTAAGGTTCATGAGAAAAATTAACTAATTCATAATATAGAGTTTTCTATGGTAATTTTTGATTTAAGTATATGGAGACATTATATTTATAGAGAAAGGTGTGATATGTGTCACAACCTAACAAAATGGGTCCGAATCGTGATTACCCCAAGCCCGCCTCAAATAGGTTAGGGACTGGAAACTAATTTCAAGTAGGCATATCCCATATATGGGATAAATTAGCCTAATTTATTTGTACATATGAAAATATCTCCAAGCCCATAAAATGATGAAATGTAAAACAACTAAAACGAATGCATGCTTACACGAACGATCTCACAACCATAGTATGATAGAAAAGTACTGAAAGAAAAAAGGGGCCAAATACAAGACAAATAAAAACAAACTGTAGAGAGTCACACTTTCTCAAAGGGTGAGGAATATAATGAAATGAAAGCACTCGAAAAACTCCTTGGTCTGTCAAGATAAAGTTATTCTCCACCCACTCCCTATCCTCTTTGGACACCATCAAAATGGGCGTTGTCTTCATAAGACACGACATGTGGGGGATGATTCCATGTCTAGGTGAGTAAGAAAATACTCATTAGGACAACCTGAAAACACTAAAAAATAATAATAAAGAATATAAAGCTTATAAAAATTATATAACAATCAATTCATAACATAAGAACACCTAGATATACTCTAGAAGGACACCATACCACCAAGAGATCATAACCAACTACCAGCCACTTGATTCTACTTGATGTAATGCTCATTCTAGGATAATATACTCAATGAGCCATTCTATCACCATAAAAACTCATCAAAGAGGTCAAGATCACTAGGCCCCACTAATGAAATATCACTGGTCTCAGAAGACCCTGACACTAAGATAAAGAGTTATGCCTAGGACCGCTGGTGGACAACATAAACCCAATCAAGTATAACCTGCTATGTAGGAAACTGTATGAAAAAATACCATAAAAACTATATATACATACTTCTAGATTGAGTATCAATGACCTACTTTGGGAGGCTATTTCAATTCCACAAATCCCAACTGGGATATAAGGTTGATAGAGGATCATGCTCTAGTCTAATGAAGGGACACCATAAACTCTCTCTGAGACTCATCCTCCACAGGGGATAAACATACTAATATTTAGAAATAATTTTACACTATAAACTCAAGGGAATGGACCAAATAAACACAATCAACTGATACTATTCCAGATTAAAGAAACAAGGGGCTAAAAACAACCTAAAAAAGGGTACATGACATGTACTGTGGGTAGAAAACATGTCTAGAAAACCCTTGGTATACCTGTCTGATTCTTCCTCCCACGATATATAAATATAAATATACATCGTGCGTAGTAATATTACAAGTCATGTAGAGATCACCTAGAACATTCCCTATGTCATCTATCTATTCCCGTGTACCACTGGTTTCACCCATGTACCAAACCATGTACACCTGGTCATGCCCTTGTACACCTGGATGTTTCCATGTACATGGACTCACCATTACCTTGTACCCTTCATGATACATGAAAATATACTAAAACATGTCACACAAACTGTGATAGGGTTACATGGTGTGTGATATTTAACCCTGCAAAGAAACCCTAGGAGAGCACTTAGGGTCCCACAAAGTGTGTAACGCTGGATTACACACCGTGTAACCTGAGATTTTATAGATCCCATGGGTTATCTTCTAAGAAGTTATTTATGTCTCCAGTGCCTCCATACTCACTAGAATCTGTAGATCCATGGTCTAAAAAGACTCAATTCACCGAAGATCATAGATCCAGGCATTAAATCCCCTCAGGAAACGTCTGCTCGCACCGTCTGTTGCCACATCATCAAAACTGAGATGAATGGGGATTTTCAATATGTCTTGATCCACCTTCGATCATCCTATATCTTTGTCAAACCTTTATCACACTATAAATTGTGAATCACACCCATGATATCAATCTATTGTGCCAAATAATGGTTACACAATGGTCGAATGTGAGGTACTCGTTGAACCACAAGCCAAAGAAAAATTTCCCATGAAGAACGTGAAAATAATGGGGGAAAATACCTAAAACATCAAATGTGAGGAACGAACATTGGCCTTTTTTGTACAGTTATGATCTATTTTCATAGATATAGGAAAACATAGAGGAATAAAATAAACAAACAAGAATAAATCCATCAATTTAATCTACTGTCAATGTGAAAATGAATTCTTAATCATGCAATTGATCCACATTCAATTGAGATAAAAGAAAAGGATATAATTTAACAAAAAAACATCCTATATGGATTTTTTTATTGATCATTGAAGAAGAATGGTATTGGATCACTATCATTAGCGATATCCATACATTCTATTGACACACCGATCCTTGATCCTGTTCTAACCCAACATCATTTTCCAAGAATTCTCTCCAATGGTCTCTCTAGGTATCGAGGGTTTATCGACCAAACCTAATACAATTCTATAAACATTTATTTATAGAAAATATTGGTATCTATGTCAAAAATAAATAAAATAAATCAATTTATTTATATATTTTATTCATTTGCGCCCATGGAAGTTTTTTCAAAAATACCCCGTGCCAAAAAAGGTTATGTTGTGCCTAGGGTAAAAACCATATTCTTAACTAAATAGTTCCCTTATATTTTTTCTCTAGGAACCCCTTCAGTAGTTATTCTACTTTTTCCATAAAATGGAATTTGCATGATGTTAATTTATTTAATATATTTAGAATATTTATTCTAGAATCACTGGGCCTTAGAATCACATGTTGTCATAGTTCCCAATCTCAAAAATATTCGAAATCATATCCAAAAATAATGCATGGAAAATTTGAGTAATTACATTATTCCATTATTAGGTATTTTTTTTCCAGAAAAGAGAAAAACCTACTAAAAAAGATCAGAGTATTGGGCTCAAATATGGATATCATTCTTCTAGGTTCTATCCTAACGATTCCCTTACTTCCATAGGACATAAACTAGGATAATCAATCACTAATGAAGGATACTCTCCTATCGATACTCTATCTCCCCCAGGTACTTGGAAAATGTTACTTCATCCTCGATGTCCATATTTTCCTAGTCGATAACATGTGATGGGTCATGCATATACCTCCTTAACTGTAACACAAGGAAGACATCACGAACCTGGTCCAACTTCAGTGGTAGATCTAATTAATATTCCAATTCGCTAACTCTACACAATATATAGAAAGGGCCAATGAATCTCAAATAAAGCTTTATACCCTAGAAAAATCTCCATAATCCACATCAATATGAGATCATCAAGAACATTTGATCTCCCACCTTGAACTATAGACATCTTCATCATCTGTCAACATAAGACTTATGATGGTTCTATGTCGTCCTCATACACTCTTAGATGATTTGAACCTTTTTTTAGTAGCTCACGACAACTTTGGTACCATGAGTGCTGAATCACTTGGATCAGTCCAACAAAGTGGTGTCATGATGGGTCTCCCATAAAAAGGCCTCAAATTCTTCCATAAAAATGGCGTAATGGAGGTTGTTTTTGTAAGATAACTCCACTAAGGGTAAATAAACCTCCCAAATATTGAAAAATTCCAACATGAAAGCCCGTAGAATGTTCTCCAAGAACCAAAAGGTCTAATCAGTAAGGATATATTTTTGGGGGTGAAATGATGTGCTCAAGAATAAATGTTTCCCAAAGTCCTCCTACAATCATCTTCATAATTGTGATATGATTCTATCATCACAGTATAAAATAATCAATGAGGGAATTCCATTTAACTAAACTATATCATACACACAGAGGCATCCCAATATCTCTAATGAACTCAACACTTGAATGGATAAGAAGCGAGACAACTTGGTGAGTCGGTATATGATCAACCAGATGGAATCATGACCCTTGTATGTATGTGGTAACCCCATCATGAAGTCCATGTATATCCCATACCACTTCCACTCTAGAACCTAAAAGTGTTGTGAAAAACCCAGTAGAACTTGCTGCTCAGCCTACACTTACTGGCAAGTGAGGAATCAAGAGACAAACTCTACAATTCAATTCCTCTTTCCTGGCCACCAAAAATGACATCATAGGTTTTGGTACATCTTTTCCAAACCTAGATGTACCATAAAATGGGATGTATACAACTTCCAAAACACCTTGTCCCAAAATTTTAATGGTACTATTGTCCATCCTATGAAAAGGATAACATGATTACCACATCAAAATATCCATCAGAAGAACGTCTAGAGAATATATGAGTGAATAAGGTCTTATGGTCAGTCTATCCACACCGAGTACCTTGAAATAATGTAAAGTTAGTTGGGTGAAAACCATTGACTTTAGATATGAAGCACCATCATTGTCCACTATGGACAACTGCAATGAGGGTAATTTCATTGAAACAATCTCCAAAAACTAAGAATAAGAACTCTTACTAAGATAGAGTTACACCACATTCCCCTTCCCAATATTATAGACAATATTGAAGTAATATTTTTAGAGGAACTCTAGCCATTGCCTCTATCTCTTGTTAAGATACATCTAAGAGAAGATATACTTAAGACTCTTGTGGTTAGAGTAGATGATAAACTATTCACTCATCAAGTAGTGTATCCACATATTCAGTGAAAATACTACCACTGCTAACTCAATATCATGGGTCATGTAGATATTCTAATGTGGTCTCGACTGACATAAATCATAGGCAATCACCCCTGCCTCTACATTAGAACACAATCAATCTCAATCCCTGATCCATCAAAGAACACAACATACTCGAAACCCTCTAAATGAAAATTAAACTTTTTTATTGTTTTTGAAAAATCACAATACACTAAAAAGACAAAAATACATCACAGTGTTCTGAAGTAATTCAATACCATATCATCATTGACAACAAGTTTCATCCCCTCACTAGGAAAATAACCCAAGTTAAAGAAGGAAAACATACTTCGATTTGAGAGTTCCAAAGATGCCAAAAGTCTACCATAATATTTCCCTCCCTCCATGTGTGAGAGATCTTTGTATGATTCCCCCTGAGAATCTTACATCTCCTGATAGTATAGGCAATATTCTAGGGAAATTTACCTTGGCCGAGCAATGATTTGTACAAAATTATGGAGTTTTTCTCCACCATACTCAAAGTGATCCGCCTTTGGGAGCATATTTCTAGGCTCATAACCAAGGCCTGATCCTCCGCCTAAAGAAAATCACCTCTTCCATAAGAGACCGCGAAATCTGTATGCAAATACCCCTCCTAGTCTCTGATAATGCCGCCCCGCACATCTCCCCCCCTGAGTATAGACCCGTCTTAATTGAGCTTGAGCCCCTTGGTTTGAGGTCTCCTGTGGACCCATCATCCTTACCCTGAGTTTTCGGCCAAGTTGTCGAAGGATAGGTTCAGGATGATAGAACTCACTAACGGCGCAGAGTGTCACTCTAGACATAGCCTGATTAGATCTAGAAAAGTATTTTTCAATTTTAAGATAATAATAACCTAGGATCTGGTTGTGTGATTGTGAAGAATATCATATCTAGCCTTCCAAATGGTCTATAATCCCACTATAAGAATGACCGACCTAGCTTTTCTCTTAGCCCCATGAGTACCAATGCCTCTAAACCATGAACTAAGGAAGTTATCATGCACCCCATCATACCCATCCCAACCGAAGAAAGATCTGAAAGCCTACCATACTCCACTGGCCAATTCAATATCATATAAGAGATTCCCCACTGATTCATGGTTGGGAGACCTACAAAAACAGCACCTAGAAGCCATGTTTACTCCCATATGTTGCAGATTTTCATCCGTTGGCAGGGCTTTATTCCTCACACGCCACAAAAAAAATTAAATTTGGAGGGAATCTCCTTGCACCACAGAGTCTCCCCCCACGAGTCTTCATTTGACATGTCCCACATCACATGAGAAAAATCCTTGATAGAGAAAACACCTGACGTAGAGTCCATGAAAATAAGTCTATGTTGATCATCGCTAGTAACTATGTTGATGAAAATAGCGAGTTGGCTATCATCAAGATTGACCTGGAGAGACATGGGATGATGACTTGACTCACTAAAAGACATATCTAGAATGGGGTAGCCTGGGAACCATAACCTTCCCACCCCCAATCCTGCTGCCTAAAATTGATGTTCCCTTTTCCCACGAGCCATCAAGAGTGATGATGCAGGGTCTCCAGGTATGGGTGAATTAGGTTCCATATCCTTGAATATTGGGTTCTCTGATCATTCACATTCAGTCCACAAATATCCTTCATTGTTTGGCCCCAAAGAGACCAGCCTTCTAGGGCCTCCCACACAAGCTTAGCATGATGCCCTTGCATGGTTGAGGAGACACTCCTCAGGTTAATTCCCTCTTTAGAGAGAGGTATTGAAAGATGTTTCCATGAAGCCCAATGATATATGCCTTCCATCAGCCCATCCCATATGAAGGACACCATACTCCTTTCCAAGTTATAAATCAAACTCTTAAGGACCTTTAGGGTGGAAATAATGTGCATGATAACTAAAACTAGAACACTGTTTACAAGAGTTATGCGACCTCCAAAGGATAGGAATCTATTCTTCCAGTTGTAGATGCACCCCGTGATTTTGCCTATGAGCTTGTGAAAATGATAAACTCTAAGGGAGTAAGGAGTAACCGGTACCCCGAGATACTCCATGGGAAATATTCCTATTCCCATACTCAAGATAGCCCCCAAATCCCGGTGCCTCCTATCTGAGATCTTCCTGGTTGTAAAGAAAAGGCATTTCTCTTTGTTCACCACCTACTCATTCCAGTTACAGTATTCCCATAGGATTCCAATAAACCCCTTCATTTACCTTATACTACCATTGATAAATATAATTGTGTCATCCATGAAAGTAAAGTGTATGATACCCCTTTTGGAATTCATGTTATGATAAGGAATTATTTTACCTTTGTTGAGACCCTAGTTTATATTGCAACTAAAAGCATTTTGGGAGAGAATGAAAACCGTGGGGGACATAGGATCCCCTTGACTGAGACCTCTAGAAGCCATGAAAAACCCAAAATTCTTACCCATAAATGTCATTGAAATCCATTCTGAGTTGAAACAACCGAAAATAAGATCACTAGTCCAATTAGAGAACCCCATACAATCAAAGAATCTTAAAAGAAAACCCAATTCCAACCTGTCACAAGTCTTGATCCTGTCTAATTTAACCACCAAATTTCCCTTTAAATACTTGTTGTTAATGCCACTAACCATTTATTGAACCAATCCTATCACACTATGCATTGAAATCTATTTAATGAAACCATGCTGTTCAAAATTCATCCATGAATCCACGTGAATAGCCAGCCTTTTGTTGAGTATGCTGGCCAAAGTCTTATACGGCATATTGCACATACTAATAAGCTGGTATTGATCAATGGACTGAGGGTTACACACATTGGGGATACGAACAATATTTGTTTCACATGAAATGTGCATAAGATCCCCACCCTCAAAGAAATCATGGACAACACAGACAATATCCCCTTTAACAATGTCCCAATTTTCCATGTAAAAGGACCCAGAGAATTCGTCAGGACCTAGTGCATTGTTCGAATTCAAAATCAACAACGGATCCCACACTTCATCTTTATCTGGAGTTCTTCTAAATCCCTCATCAGTGTCCTTTAAAAAACTGCTTGTAATTCCCTTAAAAAACACATCCACACCTCTCGGGTACCCCCTTCTATCCTAGGATTGGGATATTTCAGTAAATACAGGATAAATTCATTGATCATGGCCCCTACCTCCTCACGATCATTGGAATATGATCCACCATCCCTACAAATATTAGGTACAAACCTATGATAGTACCCTACCAACCCATGGAAACCTTGTACCTTAGTAACATTCTTGTATGGATCCCAATAAATAACTTCCTTAACCTTCACCGGGTCTACTTCTACTCCTACATATGAGATGATGTGTCCCAAGAAGTGGTCCTCTCAAATTAAAAACTAAAACTTTGAGATCTTCCCCTATAGCTGATGCTCTGGAAGTGTTTTCAGGGCCATCATCAAGTGCCTTGTGTGCTCCTCCTCATATGCCTAGTACACTAGGATATCATTGATTAATACGAACAAGAACCAGTCTAGGAATGACTAAATTATCCGATTCATGAGTCCCATTTACACTATTGGGGAATTCATTACACTGAATGGAATCATCAAGTACTCATAGTGACTATAGAAAAATCTTAGTACCATATTCAATATATCCTCCTCCCATAATCGCAAATCAAATAGGTCAATCATCTAGAACCATTTCAACCCTCTTAACTAATCAAAGCGTTCATCAATCCTTGGCATTGGATATTTATTTTTCACAAACACCTAGTTCAAGTGTCACGACCCGTCCTCGGGACCCGTGCCATGACTACCCCAAACCCGCCTTCCATAGGCCAAGGGCTGGCGACTAGCACCAAGGCGTAAATCCCAACAAAAAGGGGAAGACATTGCCTTTATAAGTAAACAAACCCCACAGAGTAAGCCAGAAGAAGTAAACACTAAGTAAACAGAGTACAAGTAAGTGTGGAAAGTAAATGAGCCAAAATAAAAACCCAAACTAAAAGTAAAGTACAACTCGAAAGAAAGTACAACAACTGAAAGTAAAGCAGCAACATCGAGCCATCCACTGGAAATCGCACCTGAAGGGTGGGTACAAATAGCCACCTCAGCTCCTCAGGTCCAGCCGTCTGCTCCGTGTATGTCCCGCCCAGCGGTCCACCTCCAGGTACCGACTGCTCCTCTAGCATCTACCACGATCAGCGCTATCCGTCGTCTACATCCAACACAATGTAGTGCAGACATAGCCCATGCATGGGTGAGTATACGCTACTCAGTAGGGACCCCGAGACCCCCAAAGGTCTCCCAGAATCCACAAAGGATAATTCACAAAATAAAGATACAATCACGAAGTAACAATCAACAATACTTAGGTATATGCCCGTACATACACCTAAGTAATCAATTCCAGTTCGGCTCCAACATCCAAGCCTATGTTCGATCACGTCCACACAAGATAGCACAACAAAATCCACATAGGAAAGCAAGTCAATCATATCGAAGATAATTATTGAAAGTCAAGACTCAGCTCACACAGGTATACTTCTTCTGTGATAGAGATGATTAGATATAGCCACTGATTCATCTAAGTTGGGACCCACGTAGGATACTAAACCAGCTACTATGCCAGACCCACATAGGATAGTAAGAACAGAGTCAGACATTGCCATACCCACATAGGATACCAGAGCAGTAGTCAGTGCCGTCGAACCCACATAGGATTTCAGTACGGTCTTCATCGCTGTCGAACCCACATAGGATTTTAGTGCAGTCTTCATCTCCGTCTAACCCACATAGGATTTCAGTACGGTCTTCATCACTGCCGAACCCACATAGGATTTCAGTGCAGTCTTCATCCCCGTCGAACCCACATAAGATTTCAGTACAGTCTTCATCGCTGCCGAACCCACATAGGATATCAATGCAGTCTTCATCCCCGTCGAACCCACATAGGATTTCAGTACGGTCTTCATAGCTGCCGAACCCACATAGGATTTCAGTGCAGTCTTCATCCCCGTAAAACCCACATAGGATTTCAGTACGGTCTTCATCGCTGCCGAACCCACATAGGATTTCAGCGTAGTCTTCACAGTCGCAGCCAGCTCTAGGGTTCCCGCACACAGCATGCTCATTTCGGGAGGGTCTGCTCCACTAGCCAAGGGGTCGATACACCAACTGACACGTAGTCCAGATTTGATGTATCTCAAAGTTCCATCTCGACAAGAGGAACTCAACGTGACAGACGGCGCGTCAATTGGACGCCCGGTCTGAGAGTTATTGGCTTTTTCGTTCTAGGGGCCCAATTGGTTTTTAAGTTAAAACCAACCTGACCGCACTCCAACTACGTCCAAACCTCGAGCGGAGTGGCCAAAAGGTCCGTCTCACTAAGAGGAATCTAAAAAAGTCAACGGCACGTCAATCGAATGTCCGGAGCTCAAGTTATAAGCGTTTCTACTCCGAGGGCCCGGTTGGTTTCGTGTTCGAACCAACCCGGATGAACCCAAAGATCTCTGAAACCTTGAGTGTAATATACCAAAAAGACCGTCTCGATCCAAGGATCGCTAAAAAACTGACGGTGTGTCGATCAGATGTTTGTAGCCCATGTTATGGAAAAAAGACGGGAAGTGGCCTGAAAATGGGGGGTCTGGGCCCGGACCGACCCGGCCCAACCTCCCTGGGTCGGCCCGAACTGGGTCGACCCGAACCGGGTCTGGACCATTAGGGCGCGACCCGACCCGGTTCGGCCGGTCCGGCCCGGGGTGGCTCGGTGCTGGCCGAGCGGGGTCGGCTCGGCGCTGGCCGAGCGGCCGTGCAAAGGGGGCGCTACCCCTTTGATTGGAGCCGCGAGCCCCGCGTGGAGGCTGCTCCTTGCCAACGGATGTGGCCCAGCGCCGCGTTGCCCACGGTCCCGCACGGCTGCGGGACTAGCCCCCTGCCGCCGTGGCTTCAGCTGCGGCGGCCCTTCCCGGCGGCGCGCCGACGGGGTCTTCCGCGGACCACCGGACGCGCTTCGGTGGTCCGTTTTGCCTGCCGTCTTCACCAGCGGTCCTCCGGGGACCGACTCTTCACTGCGAAGACCTCAAAACGCCTTTGAAGCCTACTTCATCGCCGCCCATCGATCCGCATACCAAGAACAAAGAAACGGTGGGTTTGGACTTGTTCGTTGGTCCGCACCCACCGCGTTAGCGGTTCAAACGACTTTCGACAATTAAACACATGTTGAGGATATAATTCACATAGATTTAATTGATCAAAAACCCCCTAACTCAAGGTGTTTATGAATGAAGATCATCGTGGGAAAAAACATCGCGGGAGACGGCGTCGCGGAAGAGGATCATCGACGTCGCGGAAGGAGGATCGTCAGCGTCGCGATACATGGCGTCACGTCGTCGATCTCCGGGGAACTAGAGTTCTTTGTCGTCTTCCGTCAGAGGCCGGCGTTCTTCATCATTCTTCGCGTTCTCCAACGAAGAAGGTGAAGATTCAAGGCTTTGAGTAATTCGTCCCCCAAATCTCTCGCATGACACAACAACTATCATAAAATAAGACCTTTCCTTATTTTATTTCCCACGCCAACTATTTTTGAAATTCAAAAATAGATCACGCTTTAATTATCGAGCGTTGCCCAATTAATGAGGATTTTAATAATTCTATTAAACGTGAGATTTGACTTGGCATTTAAGAGGGGGGTGCAGGTGAGTTACCACATTTAATGCACATGGAAGGTAAAAGGAAAAAAAGTGGTGGGGCTCGTGTGGGCCCCACCTCACTAATATCCTACCTAGGAGTTAGGATATCAGTGGGTCCCACTCCAACCGCCATTCCTAGATTAACAATGCTTAGTATAAAAATAAAATCTGTTGCACATTATTTTATTTTATTCTTTAGTTAACCCAAAAATTTAAAAACCTCACCCGAGCATACGAAACTCCGGAAAAGGCGTTCTTAAGCAATTAATGGTGCTGCGATTCCATCAGTGCTCTTGGAATTCGATTCCGAGCACCGGTTCGAAAGGTAGGAAAACCCGCTCATTCGTCCACTGAACGTACCCGAGCCAAACTTCAGAAAAAGATTCTGGGCACACCGGGCCTCGGAATTAGGTGCTGTCAGAAACTGCGTTATTGTAAAATCCCAAAGAAAATTAAGAAAAAAATTTCCATTGAAATTTAAGGGTCTTTACATAAAGCATCATTAGTCCACACATAACCTCAAGCTCCCATCCACCTTCTTGGAGATCAATACCAAGGATTCCTAGGGGGAAACACTAGGTCTCACAAATCTCTTATCCTTTAAGTCCTCATTCTACACCCTCATCTCATGAAGCACTGTGAAATCCATATGATATTTTGGTCAGATATTAGAGAAATATCGGGGTGTAAATCAATGTAGAAGTCTAGATCATGATGTGGAGGTAGGTCAAGAAATTCTTCTACATTATTCTCCATTACCATAAGGAACTGGTAGCCCATATAATTTACTGATCCAAGAGTCATGCTATCCAACTAGTGAGTAATTGGTTGCACTCTACTATTCCTGAGCTCATCCTTCCCTGCTAAAGTTTACTTTTCACACATGAATAAAAACTCATCCCATCACTGCAAACACTACACAACCGCCCCCTGAAATTTTCGATCTAGGCATAAACTATGAATAGTTAGTCTATACCTAAGATGATTTTATAATACCTCATCATTGATACAAAGAGATACCATAAAAAATCTCACCTCCTAGTGTTAGATTACACTATTGAAAAACGTGTTCAATATCTGAGTTACCACATGTCAGAGTATCCAACCGTAAGGTTTAAGAAAAGACTCAACTATAATCTCTAAGGCTTGATCTAGAGAAGTGGGAAGAAAGGAATGACCTGTACCTATGTCTATAAATACTAAAACTAAGGTATAAAAGATATAGAACATACCTCATATCATCCCTATGTCGTTGATGTCATAGGAATCTATAGTCTATATCTTGACTCATCCCTGACCACCGTAGCCCTGAGCCTAGTGTGAAGCACCTGGGGGTAGGGGTGTTAATAAATCAAAAATCCAACCACCTCATGTTTTTCTTCTATTCCTTCTTCCACATTTATAGTCCTGCAGACCAACCTTCTCTTACCATTATCTTTTCCATGACGGTCCCTCGACCATCACTCGATCAGTTGTATAACAGGTCAGACAATCCCATGCCAGATGTCCCTGACCGTAACTAGAGAAGCACCACCTCTCCCTTGTCTGATTCAAGATATCTTGAGAGCCCTATTACACTAATCCTATGTCCTGGGATATCTTCCTGAAGCATCTAACAAGATTTGATCCTTGAAACTGTCATCAACTACCAATTTATGAGGTCTTATAACTTGGGTACCCGCTACTAGTACCCACTATTAGCATCTTCTCTGCCAAGAATCTCTACACTACTAAGGTATGTTTACACACCAAAACATAGGTGGGAACATATAAGGATATAAATAATGTCCTAATATCCTATAATAATCTTTAATCAAAAGAATATGCTCTGAAAAACATATCCTGGACCATATAAATGGAGTATCATGAGAGATAAGTAAACATCACTGAATACTCTTCCATGGTCAAACTACCCTTATGATGATGCAGATGCTCCGATATGCACACTAATTGAAATTTGGGTTGATAAAACTCTTACTTAAATAGATACTTGAAGTCTAAATAGGATAGAGTTGTATCGTCATGTGACTGAGTCACTAAACTCAACCATCTCCAACTAGATCCCTAAAGAAGACTCATCATGAGGGATTCCATATTATCTGCAAGTGTACTCACATTTCAAAAAACTCAAGTGACTATGTCAAGCTAGTACCTATCCATTTGGGGGTATAACTCTTCCCTAAATGTGAGAGGTTTTTGCCTCTGGAAGTCATCCAGTTCTCTCTTTCTACATTCATCCTCAATTATAACCACCAGTACTAGCTGTTTCTCAACAGGTGGTAGTATATCTGGAAAAAAACTAGTAGGTTAAATATTATGTATATTCCCATATATTGGAGCCTCTTCACTCAATGGATCATCCTCATTATCACATAGTGGAGTCTAGTTTGGTGGTCTTTATGAATACATCCTAAAATAAACAATATGTACCATGGAAAAAGAGTGTATCTGGGGAGGTCACTCAATAAGTACATGGAAATGACAACCCATTAATATATGATGAATTTACCAATATTTTCCCTACAACTTTCTATATGTATTGAGTCGAAAGGAAGGCAATCAGAGTCCCTATGCATGGATACATCAGCCACCAAACCAACACTGAAGTTGCTGTCCTGAAATCCAAACATGAAACACTTAACATTGTTTCCCCAAACCAAAATCATAGATTCCAATCCTATGTTATAACTGACTCCTCTGATACCACTCAGTCACGAACCGACCCACTTGGGTTCGGACCACGATTATCCCAAGCCTGCCTCCAATAGTCCAAGGGCTAGTGACCTGTGCTAAGTAGGCATGTCCCGTTGATTTGAGGAATTAACCTAATGTACCTATACACTCACACAAATATCTAATACCATACAATTATTAAATGTAATTTAAATAAAACCAATTCATTCATACATCTATAATCTCACAATCTGAGTATGATTATAAAGTATTGGAAGTGAAAAGTGGTCTAAATACAAGTTGAAAAAAATCTAGTGAGTCTAACCTACTCCAAGGGATAAGACTACAATAAAATGAACACACCCAAAAAAACCTCAAACTATAAATCTTAAGATATTCTCTATCTGATCCCTATCCTCCCAAGACATCAGCAAAAGTGAAGTCATCTGCATAAGACATGGCACGTACGAGAAGAACCCATGCATGGGTGAATATAAAAACACTATGTAGGACACCTTGAAAACACTAAAAATAATAATAAAGAATTTTAAGATCATTAGAATGATTTAAAAATCAATATATAATAGAAAAACACCCAAATATTCTCAGTAAGGACACTATGGCACTAGGATAACTCATCCAACTTCCTGCCATAGGATTCTACTCCAAAAAATGCTCATTAGGAGAGATTCTACTCCACAAGACATTCCATTACTAAAGAAACCCATCCAAAAGTTCAAGATCATTGGGATACACCCAATATAGATCACTGTTCTTAGAAGATTCTAATATTTAGATTGGGTTCACACCTAGGACCATTGGGGGACACCACGAACCTAATCTTGTTCAACCCGCTACGTAGTGAATCATATGACAATGATACCATGTTACCTACTAATATAACCTCTTAGATAGAGGATCAACTCCATGATCAAGGAGGTCATGATTATTCCACAAACCCCACCTTGGGTATAAAGATGATAGAGGATCACACTCCAGTATCATAGAGGGACACCACAAACTCTGTCTGAGACTCATCCTTTAGAGGGGATCACAATCCTGTGATGTATATATAATGATTCTATATACCCTTAAGGGAATATACTATGGAAATATAATCAACTGATATTGGTCTATACTGAATAAACTAAGGGCTAAAAACTCCCTAAAAAGGGTACATGATGTGCATTGGGGTTACACAATGCGTCCATACAACCCATGGTCTACCATTATGGAGTTTCATCACACAACAAGAAAATATTCACATACACATCATGTATAAAAAGTAAAAAAATGTTGATATTTCTTGAAAGATTCATCATGAAATCTACCCATGCCCATTTACTGCTGGCTGTGCACATGTACCAACTCATGTACACCTGGCCATGCCTATGTACATGTCACTGTGTTGGTGTACTTATCCTTCCCATTCCCCTGTACCCTTTGGGATACACTCCAAGCTTCCAAAAAATGCCACACGGTGTGTGAAAGGGTCACATAGTGTGTGTTAATTAAATCTGTGCAAAAACTATAGAACCACACAGTAGGCCCACATGATGTGTAACACCATATTACATGTTGTGTAATCAGATAATTTCTAGATCTCATGGGCTATCCTTTGTGGCATTCTCCATGTCACTGAAGCCTCCATACTCACTAAAATCTATAGATATGAGGTAATCTAAGCCTCAAGTCACTAGATATTGTAGATTAGGTCTTTGAATCTGGTTGGGAAATGCCCAATCACAATATACGTTGTCGCATCATCGAAACTAGGATGAATATGAATAGTTAATCCATTCTGTTCTAATTCTGATTTTCATATATTTTCATCACACCTCGATCACACCCTCAATAGTGAACCAAACCCATGGTATCAATTAATTTCACCAAAGAAAGGTTGAGCAACGATCGAATACTGGCCATTCATCAAACCACAGGCCAAATAAAAATTGCTCATGATGAATGTGTAAAGAATGGGGGAAGAAATCCAAAAACAATCAAATGTGAGGAATGAACCACAACCTTTTTTCATCTTTCCTCAATTCATCATCATATATATATATGAATGAAGAGAAATAAAATCAATTAACAATAATAAATCCATAAAATTAATCTATCATCGATTCAAAAATTAATTGTTATTTAAGGAATTGATATATATTCGATATGGGTAAAATAAAAGGTTGGAATTGTGAAAAAAACCGTACAAAGTTTTTGGATTGATCATTAATAAAGAATGGTCCTACATCACTGTCATTAGAAATATCCACATGTTCCATTGACACACTGGTCCTTGATCTAGGTATTATCTCACGTCATCTACCAGGAACACCCTCTAATTGTCTCTCTTGGTCTGCAGGGTTTAGTGGCCAACCCTAAGCAAATTATATAATCATTTATTTATAGAAAATACCACTCGCTGCCTAAAAAATAAATATAACTACTAAATTAATTAATTAATTATATTTATTTTAACCCATGATAGGTTTTTCATAAAAACCCCATGCTGAATGTTTTTATGTAGAACCTAGGCTAAAACCCATGTTCTGAATTCAACAGGGACCTCAAATTTTTGATACCCCCTGTTCTTGAGTTATTTAATTTTTCCAAGGAAACACCATGAATTTTATGATAATATATTTAATATATTTCAAATATTTATATCAGGATCATAGGGCCTCATAATCACATGTTGTCTCAGTTCATTGTCTTAAAAATATTCCATATAATATCCAAAAAATGGAAAATACAAGTCATTAAAATATATATTCTGATCATAAAATTTTAAAGTATATATTCACTCAAAAATATATTTATATGAATTAAAAAATATAATTTTATTTGATTAAATATTATGAATCCTCAATGCATTACCACATAGGTAAAGTGTTTGTCTAGACAATGGCCTTTTAATATTTTAATCTTTTAATTATTTCTAAGAGTTCTCTTTCCCTCACTAATAAAAGGGAACCCTCCTTTCTCTACTTTACACCAAATTGTGCCTTATTTCTTGAAAAAAATCCTAAAAAATTATCTTATAAACATCTTTATACAAATTCTAGAGGTTATGGTATTCCAAAAAGACCAACCCTAGGATCCTTAGGAGGTGATATAAAGGAGTTCTTTAAAATAAGAGTTGCCTTAACCGATCACTTTATTTTTTTACTTATTTTTTTAACTTCTATAAATCTCTTGTATCTATCATAAAATAATAAATTAAATATCATAAATATACTTAAATTTTATTAAGATTATTAAAAAAGTTTTATCTACCCTCTTTCCCTTTAAATGGGATGTGAAAGTATCACTCATGTGTACAAATGGATTATCATCTCCAGATAGCTATACAATTAATGTTTCATCACCATATTTTATATAAGGGTATTATTTTTGGTTTAATTTTTATATATAAAATTTACGACATAATTATGATTCTTTAATTATAATATCATATCCTCTTTCTTACCTTATTATCTGTTGGAAAATAATAATATCACTTGTGCGTATGTGTGGACTGCCACCACCATGAAGCTTTGTGATTTGTTTTTTAATTTCCATTTTACATGGATATTAATAAGTATGGATTTTATAAATATATATGATTCATATGGTATAATTATAATTATGTAAAATTTAAATAATTTTTACCTTTCTTTCATTCCATCCATTGAAAAGTGAAAACAATGTTCATGCATAAGTATGACCTTCCATATTTTTGAACAATGTAATTATTTTTTTATCTATAACATGTATGAATGAATATAAATTTATAAAATGAATATATATTATATTTATATCATTATTAATATTATTGATATTATTTAACCATGATCAAAGTATAAGGACTGTAACTACTAAACTGAAATTCTTATGAAAAATGAAATAGTTAACAACTTAAAATGATGATTTTAATAAATAATTACTAATATATGGGTGTTAAAATGTTATAAGGGGATAATATATGTTATTATACTATTTAAATTATTTTTATAGAATTAAAATAAATTTATTTTTTATACCAAAATTTTTAGTTCTTTCAAAGTAAGTGGAACTTGAGGTAATGTTTTGATGATACAGTATTATTATTTACTAGGATTGTTTATAATTATGTTTACAATGAATAATTTCATGGTCAAAATCTCAATAATATTATTTTTTTTATCCATAAATTTTTTCAATAGAATACATTTTTTCCTTTCATTTTCATCTCTTTAATAACTCAAGAGACCAAAATAATATTTTGAAGGAAAATCAAATTTATTTCTCTCTTTAGTCCGAAATACTTTCTCTTAAATGTATATCTTTTCTAAAAAAATTCAATAATATTTTTATTATTCTCCTATTATTTTTAACATAATATTTAACTATGTTTTAATTTTCTTTAAAAAAATTAAAAGGAATATTCTTATCCTTTTATAAAGGATGATCTTTTAACTTTTTTACAAAACATTTGAAAGGAATATTTGTTTTAACATACATAGAATGAATGAAATTTTCCACTTTCATGACCACTTAATGATTTGAATCATCATTTATAAGTTTCTATGTTTATTTTTAAATAAATTTATTTTCTTAATATTTGGTAAATTTATATATTTTAAATAAGTGGTTTCAAATTAAAAATCCTATTTTCCAAAGAATTTTTTTAGAGATATTTTAAAGGAATTTTTCATCTAAGATGACATTATTTTATGTTAGATTATATTTACTTCGGATATGATCCAACAATACCATCCTTATTATTTCTATGGATGGTTTATGATCATGTCGAAAATATGTTTTTGAAACCCATTTTTTTTCTACAGGTTATGGGATGATGAAATGTTTATGAAAAATATTTCTTTTCTATAGTTTATGATATGATGAATGTTTTATGATCTTGTGGCTCACATCTATATGAATTTTATTATTTTCTTGGTGGGTTTGGAATTATATATCCTTATAGTGCATTTGGTAATCATGGATATCCCATGAAATAAACAGGATTGGAATGGTGAATGAACACACTTCAGTAAAGGGACTTTTTCCACTATGATCATCTTATTAGATAACCTTAACTAATTAGATGGAATAAGGTGTGAACCCGATCCACTAAGATAGTCTTCTAAGTGATCCTTATGTAGAGACCCGTAGCCTGATGTACATTGACATTACATTACATTTGCGGAATACTTAGTACATAACAAAAACACACACACAAGGACCGTAATAGTTTAGTGTCTTTGGAAACTCGGAACGTAATCTTCTAATCCTGGTGAAAGATCTTCAACATCTCCCATAAAGATCTTCCCTTTTTTTTACCTAAAACCTTTCTTTATATCCTGGGGAAAAGGAAACATAAAAGGGTGAGCTCAAATGCTCAGTAAGGGTAAACAAAAGAAATATCAATCACATAATTTTCATAAGAACATAACTTTTTTGGAAATCTTAACCTGCAAAAGAGAGCATAATTTCATAACATGGGATAAATCATAGTAGTGAAATGAAATCATAACTTAAAACATTACTCATTGTGGCATACACACATAATCATAGAGAATCATTTCTTGTTAGTCAAGACTCATTGCCAAGACTATCTTAGTGGACAAAGTCCCTTTCTGAATCGAGTAATCCTCGTTTCAAGCCTGTTTCACTGAACCGGTATAACCTACCATTCCAGCCATGTCTATCTCATGAGATATAAAATCTTTACCCAATGCATTGGAGGGAGATATAGGTCCCACCCATCTCATAATGAAACCATTCTTATGTGTGCCACAAAATCATAAATCATACATCATTGCATAACCCATGTAATAAAAATGGGATTCTTAAACAACATGACATCATAAAACCATTCATATAAGATAAAGGAATTCATAAACATAATTCCATCACAACATAGTCAAATCAATGTAAAAATATGTATAGAAACAGAACCCTTTATTATCTTAGATGGAAAATAATTTTGATAAAACACTTGAAATGAATTCTTGAGGAAAATATCCTTTCTTCTTCAAAATCAATTTCTTTTCACAAAACATCATACAATTTTAAAAGAAAGAGATTTTATTAAAAATAGTCATGAAATATTTTGGAGGAAGGTTCATGAAAATAAGGCTTTATAAAACCGTAAAAATCCGTTCGTGCCGTATAAGTTAAAAAAAACATTCTTCTCGTACTTTTGTCGGAAAAGTCAAAAAGTACCTCGTATAAAAAAAACGACAAAAGATTCCTTTCATATCTTTTACTAAAAACTCACCGAAGGGTAAAATTGGATTTAAAAAATTGTAGGTGGGTGGAAATAATATTACATATTTAAGAAACTTGGATTTGGATGATAAAATACACCCCAGTAAATACCAAAGTATAAACAATCTCGGATAAAAATGAGATTGTGATATTTCCCTTACCTTAGGTCCGACTTGCTTTGTAAGTGTCCGAACCTCCAGTATAATGATTTAAATCATGTTATTGACTTATTAAAGAATCATATTCATTGTTATGATATCATATATGGTTCACTTATGACATTATATTACCCGTTCTTTTGTAAATTCCATGTTAAAGAAGCGTTTTGGTAAAATCGTTTCATTTATCGTAGGTGTTTTGACTTGTTGTTCTTGACATCATTATTACTTATATCATGATTTACTTACTTCCAGAATATAAAATATGATTTATATATCATATATATTCAGTATATATATATATATAATAGGTAGATAAATAAAATGAAAAACACCGTTCATGGAGACGGTAGTCCGTACGGACGCATGAACGCTGTTTTCCTTTCCTTATTGTCTTGAAATGGAAGTAAGTAGATGACATACATATGTATATATATACATAAATCCAGTAGCTTTATAATGTCATATATTTCATTATTATTTCTTATATATACATTATAATCATTCTTAAATGGTTAACATGGAGAATGAATCTCATCGCGTCGTGGAGACGGTATTCCGTACGTACGCACGAGCGATGATATCATTTCTATAAATATTGAATCGAATTGGAGTGGATTATACAATATATCAGAATCAATATGATGTTGTAATAACTATGTATAGTTATTCTTTACACCATTATACCCATCCATGTAAGGTGGTGGTGGAAAATAGATTACACCACGGCGTGGAGACGGTATTCCGTACGTACGCACGCGCGGTGATTTATTTTTCCGTAGGATGGATAGATGGTGAAATAGGGTTGTTTCATAATTATAATAACATATCAGTATATGAGTGATACTGATGTTATTACTTCATAATGAAACAACCTAAGAAGAAGAAGTGGAAGAAGAAATAAAGATGAAAGAATTGGTAACGGTAATTACCTCTTCTTTGAAGTGCCTCTTTGAGACCTCCTCTTAGGGCACTAGAATTGGTCTTTGAGGAAGACCAGAACCTCTAGGATGTTGCTAGGGAAGTGGAGAAGAGATTTTGGCAGGGGTTGGCCGAGCTTGAGTGCTCAAATTGGTGTGAGGAGGAGGGGGAGGAGGTGTCCTTTTATAAGGGAGGAGAGGGGCACCTTAGGAATACCTCAAAATATTATTTTATATTAAAGTCAAAATCGGTTTATAATGGTTCCAAAGGGTCTTATATCTAAGCTAAAGTAGGGATGGGTCGAAATCCTATCATCCAATAGGATTTAGACAAGTTTGGGGTATTATTTTAACCTTATCAATTAGATTTAACTCTAAGTTAATTAATTTAACTTTTACCGTGTCTTTTTGTTTTTCTTTCACTATATGGTTATTACACTTACTATAACATGCCAAACGAACCCCAAATTGTTTATTATTAATATATATATCCTTATCTAAGTCATTTGGCCGAACCTTAGATTTTTAGGAATAAAATAACAATTAATAATATAATATTTGATTTAAAAACTATTTTGTGTCAATTTTGACACTATTTGATATATGATTTTTGTGAAAGTCATATCAGAATTATATGTTCGAACCAAGTTGATTAAATCAACACTAATATATCATAGTAACCTAGAAAATTAGTGGAATTCATAAAAAGTCTTAAATTACATTTATTTTGGTATTTATATTATCAATTATGTGAATATTTCATTAATAAGATAATTACTGCATCATCTTTGTGTCATAAATAAATTAAATTATTTGATGTCTAAAAATTACAAATAAAATACCATCATGTAGGAAATCTTTTTATCTTTCTAATGAATATTTACAATCGAATTTATCTTATGTATAACCCCATATTAAAAATGATTTACTTATTAAACTTTGATTTTAACTATTTTAACCCTTCTTTAAATAAATTAATAATAAATGTCCTAATCTAATCCAAGTGGGCCTAAATGGTCATAATTTATTTCTAAGTTTGTTTTTGGTCGAATTACACTTGTCCAATAGAATTAGGACATGTGTTAGGGTAATATTAATATCATATTTACCCTTAGTTACCCTATTTACTATTAACCGTGGTAAAAAAAGTAAAAAGTTACTATTCACCAAAAAATTATTTTCATCTCATTGAACCACATTTTAGTCCTTGATATTAACCGTGTCTCTCGGATTTTCGAAATTCCATTCACAGAAGCGGTAAAATTAAGTTTTATGCAAAATTCAGTTTTTAACCTACCACTTAGTAGTTTCACTATTCATCAAAAATTGATGTTTTTCAGAACAATGCCAAAATTTCATCCCAAGCTATATTTCATATTCCGAATTAAAAAATGAAGTCTATTTTACCAAATTCATAACATAAAAGTTGCATTAATTAATTTTATAATTAAATCCCGCTGTTAAAACAAATAGCGTGTTTTTTAAGAAACAATATCTATCAAAAGATTGACACTTGTTTATGTCTAGTTTAAATGTGAAATTACATCCAATGACCAACATTGTATTAAATTGTAAAAATATATTATAAATATACTTTAAAACCACTCAAATTAATGATTTATCACTATTAATTATTTCGATTAAAAAAGTTGTTTTTAATTATAATTTAGTAATTTTCACTATTCATCAAAATATGAAAGTTATCCGAAAATCACCAAAATTTCAACCTAAGCTAATTTCGATATTCCGAATCCAAAAATGAAGTTCATTTTGAAAAATAAGATTTATAGAATTTTAAAAAGTGGTTATTACTATTCATAACGGGTAGTTTTAATAATATTTTAATAGCATATCGTTGTTTAGTGAAACTCGGTATTGCGTATTACACACGCTATCGAGGAAGGTCGCGATTGCGTGTAATGCAAGGCAAGTCAAGGATGCGTGTTGTGCAAGCTCCTTTTGGTGTAGCGTACAACACAAGACATTAGTGAAATAAAAAAGAATATTTTTCATAAAATCTCGGGCTGTTACATTCTACCCCCCTTAAAATGAATTTCGCCCTCGAAATTCGTCGGGGTTATAAATGGTTTACTATTCGAAAGTTTCTTTAATAGAAACCCACATCGTAAAAGGGAATACCAAAACTTGGCTTTAAAAACTAAAGTATGAAATGTAACGATTACCCAAATAAACTAATCACTGGGTTTCCACATAGGTGAAAATATGGATATGGAAGAGAAATCTAACCATCATGTTCTGATGGAGAGTGGTAGAGAACATGGCTATAGAAAAGGCAGTAATCACAAATCCATAGATTTGTGATGATATAAGGTACCATCTTATTCATCAGGTATAAGATCACTAGGACGACATTTTTGGTTTTCAAGATCATTTCCCTAAAGTTGAAAATTTGAATTAGAATAAATACTTACTTTATTTTGGTACAATCTCACTGTTGTTCGTGCCTTGAACAATTTCCACTTCATCTCTTAAATAAATGATGTTGAATTTGTCATTCATGAAGTGTTAGCAGATCATGTGATAGAATGACGGGTCATTCCATCTGTCTCAAACAAAAGATTAGCAAAAATTATATGCATAAGTCGATCTATAGTGAGATTAATCATATATGGTTCCTAAAATGGACTTATACTTCATATATCATACTGCTTAATATAATAAAACTAGTTTCTACTAAACAGGGACTTCCTGTAGGTCAGTGGTAGGCGATAAAGGCCAGTCGCACTTCGGTTGTGGGTTCGATTCCTACAGCCTTGTCCGAAGCGATGGGCTGTCGCCCGTCCTGCAGGTTGTCCCTTTTTCTAAAACTACGTTACTATAACATCCCATCAATAATATCGAAAATCTTATATCCTTAAACAATACTAACTTATGTCCAACATAATCCAGTCTAATCTTTAGGCTTATACATAATACTGCAGTCCACTCTCATAATATAGTGACATCGATTACCAGAGATTTAATACTGTCGTTGATCCCCACATATCATAAGATATGTCTTGTTGGTCACATTCCAAACATTCAAAGTCCTTAATCATGTATTCTCTTGAATACCTTAGTGAAAACATGAGTGCAGTTAAAAGTTAACACTTTCCACATACCAAAATCCTCAAAATTCTATATACTCAAACCATGATATCACTTAGTCCTTATATCAATCATGAGCTCATGAATACTATCAAACATTTAATTTTCTCCTTATCCCTTTATTATGCGCATATCATCTAAATTCCAAAAATATCTGAATAACCTTTCATGGATACTAGTAACATTAATCATACACTTTCAAAACACAAGGAAAGACAACAGTGTAACAATCCATAGATGTCTCTTTATTCCAAAATTACACATGATAAACATGTAATCATTCCACTACATTCTCAAACCATTGACCGAGCTTCAAAAATTCTTTCATCTCACATATCATTTGTAGTCTCTTCATCATCATCCACATAAATACTACCCATATGACCATACTGATTCTCTTCATGAGTCTTTCCCTTAGGGCATTTGTTTGCATAATGCCCATACATTCCACATTTAAAACACTTAACCATTTTTGATGTCGTAGCAATACCATTATCCTCATCCATGGTGTTAACCGACCCTTTTCCTTTGCACTTACTTGCTTTGTGTCCTTCTTTTCCACACCCAAAGCATCTTCCAGTTCCCTTGAAACATTCTCCTTGATGCCTCTTCCCACATGATTTACATAGGGGAAATTGAACTTTCTTTCCTCTATGATCATCATGGAACTCCATCTTTCTCTTATTAGTCGAGTCAGGAAACTTACCAAATTTTACTTTATTGATCATGTTGTGAGATTGCTGATTCGGCATAATAATGATGTTTGGACATCCAAATCCCATTTCATTTGGTTGCTCATGAAGAATATCATTCCATTGTCCATCATATCCTCCATTATTGTGAATCATCTTGTTTCCAGCCATTTTCTAAAACCCAAACAGAATAGTGTTAGATGCAAAAATCGTAATAAAGGGGGAGTAACTTAAATATCTATCATCTTTGGTTTAATCTTATATCGTTACCATAGTTCTAGAACTATATCCTATACGTATACTTATCCTTAGGGGCATCCCTAGACATACCTTAGAAATATCTCTAGGGATCTCACTAACGTTTTCGCATACTAGTTTCCAATGGTTGACTAAACCTTTCCTCTGATACCAACTGTAGAGACCCGTATCCTGACGTACATTGACATTACATTACATTTGCGGAATACTTAGTACATAACAAAAACACACACACAAGGACCGTAATAGTTTAGTGTCTTTGGAAACTCGGAACGTAATCTTCTAATCCTGGTGAAAGATCTTCAACATCTCCCATAAAGATCTTCCCTTTTTTTTACCTAAAACCTTTATTTATATCCTGGGGAAAAGGAAACATAAAAGGGTGAGCTCAAATGCTCAGTAAGGGTAAACAAAAGAAATATCAATCACATAATTTTCATAAGAACATAACTTTTTTGGAAATCTTAACCTGCAAAAGAGAGCATAATTTCATAACATGGGATAAATCATAGTAGTGAAATGAAATCATAACTTAAAACATTACTCATTGTGGCATACACACATAATCATAGAGAATCATTTCTTGTTAGTCAAGACTCATTGCCAAGACTATCTTAGTGGACAAAGTCCCTTTCTGAATCGAGTAATCCTCGTTTCAGTCCTGTTTCACTGAACCGGTATAACCTACCATTCCAGCCATGTCTATCTCATGAGATATAAAATCTTTACCCAATGCATTGGAGGGAGATATAGGTCCCACCCATCTCATAATGAAACCATTCTTATGTGTGCCACAAAATCATAAATCATACATCATTGCATAACCCATGTAATAAAAATGGGATTCTTAAACAACATGACATCATAAAACCATTCATATAAGATAAAGGAATTCATAAACATAATTCCATCACAACATAGTCAAATCAATGTAAAAATATGGATAGAAACAGAACCCTTTATTATCTTAGATGGAAAATAATTTTGATAAAACACTTGAAATGAATTCTTGAGGAAAATATCCTTTCTTCCTCAAAATCAATTTCTTTTCACAAAACATCATACAATTTTAAAAGAAAGAGATTTTATTAAAAATAGTCATGAAATATTTTGGAGGAAGGTTCATGAAAATAAGGCTTTATAAAACCGTAAAAATCCGTTCGTGCCGTATAAGTTAAAAAAAACATTCTTCTCGTACTTTTGTCGGAAAAGTCAAAAAGTACCTCGTATAAAAAAAACGACAAAAGATTCCTTTCATATCTTTTACTAAAAACTCACCGAAGGGTAAAATTGGATTTAAAAAATTGTAGGTGGGTGGAAATAATATTACATATTTAAGAAACTTGGATTTGGATGATAAAATACACCCCAGTAAATACCAAAGTATAAACAATCTCGGATAAAAATGAGATTGTGATATTTCCCTTACCTTAGGTCCGACTTGCTTTGTAAGTGTCCGAACCTCCTGTATAATGATTTAAATCATGTTATTGACTTATTAAAGAATCATATTCATTGTTATGATATCATATATGGTTCACTTATGACATTATATTACCCGTTCTTTTGTAAATTCCATGTTAAAGAAGCGTTTTGGTAAAATCGTTTCATTTATCGTAGGTGTTTTGACTTGTTGTTCTTGACATCATTATTACTTATATCATGATTTACTTACTTCCAGAATATAAAATATGATTTATATATCATATATATTCAGTATATATATATATATATAATAGGTAGATAAATAAAATGAAAAACACCGTTCATGGAGACGGTAGTCCGTACGTACGCATGAACGCTGTTTTCCTTTCCTTATTGTCTTGAAATGGAAGTAAGTAGATGACATACATATGTATATATATACATAAATCCAGTAGCTTTATAATGTCATATATTTCATTATTATTTCTTATATATACATTATAATCATTCTTAAATGGTTAACATGGAGAATGAATCTCATCGCGTCGTGGAGACGGTATTCCGTACGTACGCACGAGCGATGATATCATTTCTATAAATATTGAATCGAATTGGAGTGGATTATACAATATATCAGAATCAATATGATGTTGTAATAACTATGTATAGTTATTCTTTACACCATTATACCCATCCATGTAAGGTGGTGGTGGAAAATAGATTACACCACGGCGTGGAGACGGTATTCCGTACGTACGCACGCGCGGTGATTTCTTTTTCCGTAGGATGGATAGATGGTGAAATAGGGTTGTTTCATACTTATAATAACATATCAGTATATGAGTGATACTGATGTTATTACTTCATAATGAAACAACCTAAGAAGAATAAGTGGAAGAAGAAAAAAAGATGAAAGAATTGGTAACGGTAATTAACTCTTCTTTGAAGTGCCTCTTTGAGACCTCCTCTTAGGGCACTAGAATTGGTCTCTGAGGAAGACCAGAACCTCTAGGATGTTGCTAGGGAAGTGGAGAAGAGATTTTGGCAGGGGTTGGCCGAGCTTGAGTGCTAAAATTGGTGTGAGGAGGAGGGGGAGGAGGTGTCCTTTTATAAGGGAGGAGAGGGGCACCTTAGGAATACCTCAAAATATTATTTTATATTAAAGTCAAAATCGGTTTATAATGGTTCCAAAGGGTCTTATTTCTAAGCTAAAGTAGGGATGGGTCGACATCCTATCAGCCAATAGGATTTAGACAAGTTTGGGGTATTATTTTAACCTTATCAATTAGATTTAACTCTAAGTTAATTAATTTAACTTTTACCGTGTCTTTTTGTTTTTCTTTCACTATATGGTTAATACACTTACTATAACATGCCAAACGAACCCCAAATTGTTTATTATTAATATATATATCCTTATATAAGTCATTTGACTGAACCTTAGATTTTTAGGAATAAAATAACAATTAATAATATAATATTTGATTTAAAAACTATTTTGTGTCAATTTTGACACTATTTGATATATGATTTTTGTGAAAGTCATATCAGAATTATATGTTCGAACCAAGTTGATTAAATCAACACTAATATATCATAGTAACCTAGAAAATAAGTGTAATTCATAAAAAGTCTTAAATTACATTTATTTTGGTATTTATATTATCAATTATGTGAATATTTCATTAATAAGATAATTACTGCATCATCTTTGTGTCATAAATAAATTAAATTATTTGATGTCTAAAAATTACAAATAAAATACCATCATGTAGGAAATTTTTTTAGCTTTCTAATGAATATTTACAATCGAATTTATCTTATGTATAACCCCATATTAAAAATGATTTACTTATTAAACTTTGATTTTAACTATTTTAACCCTTCTTTAAATAAATTAATAATAAATGTCCTAATCTAATCCAAGTGGGCCTAAATGGTCATAATTTATTCCTAAGTTTGTTTTTGGTCGAATTACACTTGTCCAATAGAATTAGGACATGTGTTAGGGTAATATTAATATCATATTTACCCTTAGTTACCCTATTTACTATTAACCATGGTAAAAAAAGTAAAAAGTTACTATTCACCAAAAAATTATTTTCATCTCATTGAACCACATTTTAGTCCTTGATATTAACCGTGTCTCTCGGATTTTCGAAATTCCATTCACAGAAGCGGTAAAATTAAGTTTTATGCAAAATTTAGTTTTTAACCTACCACTTAGTAGTTTCACTATTCATCAAAAATTGATGTTTTTCAGAACAATGCCAAAATTTCATCCCAAGCTATATTTCATATTCCGAATTCAAAAATGAAGTCTATTTTACCAAATTCATAACATAAAAGTTGCATTAATTAATTTTATAATTAAATCCCGCTGTTAAAACAAATAGCGTGTTTTTTAAGAAACAATATCTATCAAAAGATTGACACTTGTTTATGTCTAGTTTAAATGTGAAATTACATCCAATGACCAACATTGTATTAAATTGTAAAAATATATTATAAATATACTTTAAAACCACTCAAATTAATGATTTATCACTATTAATTATTTCGATTAAAAAAGTTGTTTTTAATTATAATTTAGTAATTTTCACTATTCATCAAAATATGAAAGTTATCCGAAAATCACCAAAATTTCAACCTAAGCTAATTTCGATATTCCGAATCCAAAAATGAAGTTCATTTTGAAAAATAAGATTTATAGAATTTTAAAAAGTGGTTATTACTATTCATAACAGGTAGTTTTAATAATATTTTAATAGCATATCGTTGTTTAGTGAAACTCGGTATTGCGTATTACACACGCTATCGAGGAAGGTCGCGATTGCGTGTAATGCAAGGCAAGTCAAGGATGCGTGTTGTGCAAGCTCCTTTTGGTGTAGCGTACAACACAAGACATTAGTGAAATAAAAAAGAATATTTTTCATAAAATCTCGGGCTGTTACACCTTATCTACATAGGAATGGACTTTATATGATTACATGTATTCCATAAATCCGTCTCTTATTCTAATGTTACGCTCTCATGACCTATGTAATTTGATTATTTTATGATTCAATTCTTATAAACTGCCATTATTTATTCCATGAATCAAAATTATGATCTATGATATGTATCATATGGGTTTCAAATGTTAATATATTGTTTTTATAAGATTATGTTTATGATATATTTATGTGATCAATGATATGTCCTTTTTTACCCTTATTGAGTATATGAGATCACCCTTTCATATTTTTTCTTTCCCCAACTTATGAGTAAAGGTTTTGGGTATGATATGCCTAATAAGAATGATAGTTATGAAGAACTAAGTGTGATAAAATGTAGATATCTTATGAAAACTTTTCTTATATGTCCATTTTTCCTAATATACTAATATGATTCAGGAATAGATCATTATGTTATGTAATGAATATTGGGTTGTGGTTTCTGCAACTCATGTGGTGGATTTGGGTGTTTCTGCGTTGTTGTCTGCTATTCGTGTTATGGATTTGGGGTTTATGCAGTGGGAACCCAAGGTGTGATTGAAAGAGTGAAGGATTATCAGTGGAGGAGATTTCGGATTGTCGATGCATCTTTTTGCTATGTATTTTTCTATTTCTAGTGAAGTTTGGTGAAGGAGGAGTTGTTTTGAGATCTTCCGGTGGAGCCTGTGATGGTGTTTTGGTTTTTTGATGTTCTGATTTAACCATATGTTAGTGAGAAGTTTTTGGTTTTGTGGATTTTTTCTTCGGTTATCTGCTGTTCGGTTCCAGATTTGACTTTGGGTGAGGATCAGATCGTTGTCACTATGAAATTATGGTGTGTTTGCAACCAACACGCTACTTGGATCTGCGTCAGATGAGGTTCAGAGCAAAAAGGTTTCTCCTATGCATGAAATTTGGATTTGGAAGTTCTAAAGGGTATGAATTTGTCATCGGTTCTGTGCCCAAGAAATTCTGCACGGGACAGCTAGCCGAGAGGGTATGCAATGGTGAAAGCTTGTCAGCATGATGTAGTTGCTGGGAGGGGCAGATCCTGTAGTCTTGATTTGTGTTTTCTCTGTTATGGTGTTTATCGGTTGTAATGTTGGATTTTGTGGTTTCTACCTTTTTTCCTCAAAAGTGTTTTGATAATAAAAAAGTTAATTTTCAGTCAGATGTAATATATATGTATGGAAAGTATGGGTCACTAGAGGATCATTGATAAGATTCATCTTTAGGTGCTCAAAAATTATCATACAATACTTAGTCCACACAAACACCTGATCCTTTTTTATCAAGGATGGCATTAGAGTATCAATATGAGAAAATCCAGATCTGAACCTCCTATAATAGGCTAAAAGGATTTGGAAACTCTGCACTTGTACAATAGTCATGGGGGATTTCCATGAAATGGTTAGATTTATCTTATAAGGATCCATATCTAATCTACAATTAGTAATGATATTTCTCAAGAAATGAACTTCGTGAGCCCAAAAATCACCCTTAAATAGCTTCTTGAATAGCTTCTAATGATAAAGAACTCCCAAAAGTAGTTTTAGATGCTTTGCATGATTTTACATAGGCATAGAGTACATAAGTACATCATCGATAAAACCACAACAAATCGATCCAAGAACTCTCAAAAAACTACATTCATCAACCCCATGAACATAGTTGGATCATTCATCCCACCGAAAGACATCCTAAAAACTCATAATTCTCCTACCAACATCAGAAAGTAGTCTTTGGAATATCCTCATACTTTACCCACATTTTATGAAATCATAACTTCTATCAATATTTTATAACCAACTAGACCCTTTTATCTGATCGAATAAATCATCAATGCATAAAATAAAGTAGTAGTTCTTCAATTTCAAATGATTCAAGTGATGGTAATTGATATAGAGATGAAGACTATCATCCCAATTCTTTACCAAAATAACTATTTCACCCCAAGGTTACACATTCATCCAAATAAAACCTCATTACATAAGATCAGTGATCTATACCTTAAACTTTCACAAATCATAAGGTTCCATCCTATATGGCGACATCAAGATCTTAAAGATTCCTAGCTATAGATATATCCCCTATATGATCTCCCATTGAGGGAGTAACACTACAACCTCCATAGGAAATACATCAGGGTACTCTTTTATAACCCTAAGAAACACCACTAGCTAAATATCCAATAAACATAGTATTGTCTTTTCCATAAAATACGATATGGTTGGAACATGTATTTGTCCTATATGAGGATCTTTATCTCTAATAAACATGACATAATCTCTATCAGCATCATATAATATAATATTCCTCAAGAATAAATCTAGAATATCTTATACCAAATACATCCAATCCATAATGAGAAGGATATAATATGCTCATATCTATAAATATATAAAGTCTTTCCATGTGTAGTGATACCACAGAAATATCACAAATATTTACATACTTTATATAAATAAACTCAACCTCCAATTAGCAAAGTAAATTCCAAGGGAACTGTAAGTCTTTCCACCTAAGGTCCCAAAGAAAGGACTAGGGTAGGTGATATTATGTAGTGTATAGATCCTAAATAAAAAAACATACACCCATGTAAAAATCAAGAAATGGAAACCTCAAATTATGTATGGATTTCCTAATGCTAGTGATTTCAGAGAATGAAATTGGTCATGAAATACTCTATGAACTTTATGAACCTGATGATGAACACCTTCATGGATGCACTCTTCCATTTGAGTATCAGGATAATCATGGGGATATCACCTTCTCACATCATCTCACCTCTACTAATCAAAAGAGAGAGACACCTGCTCCTCTTTCCTCTGCTGGAACTATCATAATGGAAGAACCTGAAGTGGAACACCTACCACATGCTTCCTTCTCAAAAAGTTTAAGCATTACCTCCACTGATGACCCTGACCTCCACATTTAAAACAAAAACTTGATGCCTTGGTAGGGTTTTGAGAGCCACCACCCATGGAAAAACAAGATGAATAGGGTTAGGACCTACCCATGGTTGTCTGAAAGCTATTTGGTAGAGAAAACTAGGAACCCTAGACCACAGCTATACTACATACAGAATCCTAAGGAACCCCATCTTGTAATGATCTGATCCTAGCCAGAATCCACTGTACAACCTTTTACCTTTACAACACCTTGAGTTATGTTGGAAGTATAAATAGGGTGAGCTAACATTGGATCTCTGGATGAAAATATTCCTTGAGATTCCTTGCTCTCACTACCTTATCTGGAAATAGGTCTGAATCATATCATATAAGAGTCCTAAAAAGGATCCTAAACTATTGAACAATGAATTATCTCTATAAAAGGGTAAGTAGATCCTAGAGACATGCTATCTTCCTGGTTGAAGAAATAAACTCTTCTTAGAAATGGTCTTATAAATTCTCTTACAAGACAACCAACTCCTCATGATTCATGAGGAATAGGAATTACCAATTCCATACTACCGCTTGTATCATCATCATCACAAATGAAACCTAGTTCTCCATTAAATCATGGATCAAAATAAATTCTATATCCACCTTCACTAACTAGTCCAATATCATTGATACCAATATAGAGCCCTCATACTTTGGTAAACTCTATAACTAAAAATATTTGTGTTTCCTCCTCAGAGAGTCTACCTCATCAACCCATGCTCTGTGGTGATATGCTGGCACATACTGGTAAACATCCTCAGTGAAAACTTGATGGGGACATCGACCTCAAGAAATACCTATAAATTAATAAAATATTAGGTAATATTCAACCTAAAATATGGAATAATTAATATTAACTAATTAATTAAGGTTTAACATAATCCCAAGGTTTACCCATTTCAAAGATAGGAGAAAATGAGAATAATGCATGATATTTTCTTAAGTCTCTATCCCACAACTAGTATCACTTCATTTAATAGGATTAGTAAATTTAATGTTAATCCCATCAGATCATAGGGTGCCCTAAATACCCATTTCTTATCTAGCCTCCATTTTTTACCTAACTTACTATGTTTAGTTGACATTGTTTCCCTACCAACCCATGTAGTCCTCACTAATAACAAACTCCAAACTATATCCTATTCCTCGACCAAAGCCCTTGATACCACTACACTAAAACCCCCTCCCCTCTTAGTGTTCCCCTTGAGATACACAATGAGAAAAGGGAGATAATGACAACCAAATCCCTCTTCTAATAGGACATGGGTTGGAAACAAGCACTGATGGTATATCATACACACAAATGGGAGGAATTTCCCTCTAAGAAGAACATGATAGAAGAGATATAAGACAAAAAAACCATAGAAATCCTACTCAAGATAGAATAAAATATCCCAATACATGCATGTAATGTCATATAGTCTGAAACAACTATAAAGTAAAACTACAAGTACCAAAAAGAAAATCCTTGAGAGTTCCCTCAAATCCCAAATAGCTCATAAAAAAACTATGATCTAGTAGAATATATAACGATCACCAACCAGATCCTGCAAACCTAATTTTTTTTATATCTATGTAGGGTGGTCATAACATGTACATTCAATATGATCCTCCTTAGAGCCTATCATGAAAATGATAAATTATTCTAAATCCAATTGAATAAAAAGAGAGACCAAATCATCACCTAAATAGGTATCCTTATTTCGTAACCTCCATAAAGCTATCTCACCAACTATATTATAAAATAATTATAATATAATATCCTACATAATATCAAGAATGTATCTCTATACCACTTCCCCATTGGTTTTCCGCTCTACCCTAATGTCACACACCAATACTAAAAAACTAGGTTTATCCAGTGCTAGGGTTTTAACAACGCTCACTAAAAGTGTTATTAAGAAACCCCCTTTCTCAATGATAGAAAAAGTGATGTTAAAGGGGGTCTTTAAAAGTTCTTTTTTAGTGATGTTAAAGGGGGTCTTTAACAAAACTAAAAAAGGAACTCTTAAATGGGTCTCTTTATCTACAATTGTAAAAGAGTGATGATAAAGGATCTCCGGTTATCAGTGCTAGTAAAAAAGTGGTAATAAAATGGTAATTTTTCAGTTCTTCTAAAATAGTGATGAGAAAGGGTATATTTTAAAAAAAATATATTTCATTAACGGACACCCGAATAAAAATTTATGGCCATTTTGAGGGATTCAAGGACTTTTTTTCCTCAATATAGGGGATCGAGTATTCCTTTGGGTCAGTGAGGTATAGAGCTCACTAGAAGCTTTGATTTAATACGTGGTAGAGGAATAAAGGAAACCTAGTTCAAATGTTATGGTTGTTTTAAAGGCCATAGAATGTGAAAATCCCTTAAAACCCTTAAAACCCCTAAAACCCCTAAAACCCCTAAAAACCCTAAAAACCATAAAAACCCTAAAAGCCATAAACCCCAAAAATATCATCACTTTTGATCCGAGTGTTTTTTTGGGATCTACCACTTATCAAATCGAAACCTATGACAAGGTATATTCATGAGAGGGTCTAATACTGAGGTCTATGATCTGCGTATGATTTTTTAACCCTAGAAAGGCCTAGAAGGCCTCCAAAACCGAGGTTTTTTGTCTCTAACCACAGTTTCATAAAATTCAATTTGATATAACATCTAATTAGTGTGTCCGTTCGGCCTATAATACATATCATATCAAAGATAATTTTATGATATTCTATTTGAATAGATATAGAGCTAAAACGGACTCCCAAATCAGATGTTATGGTCATTTTAGTGTTTTTAGGGGTTTTTGGGTTTCCAAATCTTCTTTACGTTTTTATGTGTTTTAAGGGGTTTTATGGTTAATATCTATTTTAAAAAGTTTATATAAATAAATATGTATTTAAATAAATATATATATAACTATATATATAAACACATATATATAACTATATATATAAACACACACATATATATAAATATATAAATATACAAATAAAAAAATATAATGAAAAATATATAAATATACATATATATCATAAAATGTAAAAAAAATAGTATAGGGTAACAGAAAAGGTGATGGTGCATAAGGTGGAGGTCTTCGGTTTGAAAATCCCTATAGACAGGGGCGCGCGCTGGGGGTGAGATTATCTAAAGCCCTGATAAATGGGGGGGGGGGGTTGTGATAAAATATTTATACCCTTTATCAGGGGGACATTTATCAATTATTTTTTAGCACTATTAAATGCGTACTTTAACAGTGCTAAAAAGAGCTGATATAGGGTTTCTTTAATAATGCTAAAAAAATCACTGATAGAGGCCCCCTTTTATTAGTGCTAAAAAAACACTGATAAATACCCCCTTTATCAGTTCTTTTTTATCAGTGTTAAAGGGGGACTTTGTCATCACTTTTTACGAGCACCGTTAAAACTAACCCTGTAACATCGCTTACATTATTAAAACTTATATAATTCTGATAATGCCCTTTTACTAGCACTATTAAAGGCCTGATTTGATATAGTGCATCCTGATCCATCTCTCTACAAATGTAATCTAACCAAAATAATCATAGGATAATGTATCACAAAAATATCCTTAATCATCATATTATATCATCAACTGATGACATATATCCATATTATAATCAATTAGTTTTTGGAAGAAACTAAATCTCATATATCAAGTATTACTCATTAATTAATCACATCCCATACACGACATACCTATAATAATTTATAAAATAAAATATCTAGAGATATATGTGTCTGAAATAACCACAACCATTACACCCCCTACACACATATATGGGAATTAATTCCACCATGCATACTGGCATATATACTACTAGGATAACATAGTGAGGAAAACAGGGGTAGTCGACCATTTTTTCCTCACCAATCTGAATGTTGGGGAAGAAACCCTTCCAAAGTCCACTGGGTGACAATCTCCCTACTAACAAGGGTGGGGTAGCATATACCATCACCTAATATACATGATATATATATATATATATCTCAACTACACTATTGTCATTAACCTATCCTTAACCTAACTGAAACTATCATCTCTCAGACACTTGGTTGCTACTGTTAAGGATTAGATATCGTGTTAGTACATAAGAATTCAGGTAACATAATATAATTAATTCTTTCATTTTAAAATTTATTATAATAGTAAATACCAGCAAATTCTAGGACCTCCAAGTATAATCCAACTGATCCCATTGTTCCTCAAGAGTTATCATTTGATATTCCATTCAATAACCAACCCCATGGTTTAAAACATTTATTATTAATTATCATTACACAATTCTAGGTACTGTAGGACTTCCCTAAGCTACAAAAAAAAGAGATACATAAACAAAGAACAACTAGATTACTCAAGTAGTAGAGAAAGGAAGGTAGAAATAATAAACCTATCCATTTGACCTTTAACTAAGATTCATTAATAAGAAAGCATCACAACATGAAATACCAACTTTTTCCCATTCTATCAGTCATAATTCCACCATCGAAACAAACATGCATATCACCATGCATCCTGCCATCACATGTTTCCAATATTCCATTGTACCAGGAACTCCCACTAATTTCTCACTAAAAAAGCATCCATACAAAGCTAATATCATGTCACATAACATGGTTTACATCCAGGGAAATCACACGATGCAGAATGAAAACAAAAAACTATAAATAAGGAAATTAGGACCCAAAACCAAAACATTCAACCTTCATAAGAAAACAAGATCACTCATTCCCAATCATTTATCTTTATGACACATAGGTTCATTAATATCTTGAATTAAACAATTAATTTATCATAGGCTATAACCACATGAAAGGTAAGGAATCAGCTATCAATAACTATTATTTATTTAAACATGCTTCAAGAATAACTTCCAGTTTTTCCCAGAATGTCTTAATTATGTTTTTTACCATAAAATTGGGGTTAATGACTCAAATAAGATAAATTAAGGTATATTTCAAAGAGTATATTTATATGATCCATTACATAAATACTGAATATTTTAATATAGATATTCCACATGAATTAATTGAGATAGGAATTAATGTTTATTTAATGTTTACCCTACGATCTATAAATCATAATGGTCTAATATCCTTAACTATAAAATGATTATCTTTACTTTGTTTGAATATTTTATTAATTTAATTGATTCTATATGAACCAGCTTTTTTTCTTGACCCATGAAGAGTCATATTCTTCCATAGTGAGCAAGCTTTTATAGGTATTTCATGTTGGGGATATGTTTGATTGAGGAATAATACCTGATATATGGGTTATAGTTGATGCTAGAAATTACTCAGTCACTATCCAGAGATGTTTAATGGGATGATGATATGATGTGATGTACATGGTTCATGATGTGATACATTATCCTATGAGTCGTAGAGATGTATTACTTTTGGAGAGGGATGAATTATGATGTGTGACATTGGGGAAGAGTTGCAAACCAGTGGGGGAAGTGGTAGTGGGGTACCTTCCTGATATTATATTCGATTTTATATGATTATTATTTTTTGTGATTCTTGGTGAGATAGAAATAGTGATGATAGGAACATAGTATACTGATTTAGGTGATGAGTTAATATCACTTTTTGTTCACTTGGTTTTAGTATGATTTCTTTATTTTTGCATAAGAGGATCCTATTGGTCTGATAAGAATGTAGTAATGACTCAATAGGGGGTAGTTTGGGTGGTAGAGGAGTGGTTAACATACCTTATAATATTTCATGAAACCTAGTGTCAAATCCTAATGGAGGGATATTTTCAGGTTACTATTGTACAAATGTAGTATATACTATAGTGGAACTATTGCAGTCTGATATATTCATCCTATTTTGGCCTTTCACCCATAATATTAGGCCTTTGAACCATAGGGAATTTGGGGAACCATTATAATTCAAGCCACATGGCCTCTAAGCTAGATAAAGCCTCTGAGACATGGGATTTTAGGCCATAGGGAATTTGGGCCAAGAAGTAGTCACGTCAAACCATACAAGAGGATAACCTAGAATTGGAATCAAAGAACAAAGTAGCTACCAAAGAAAACCATACCAGATTGGGAATGAATTGAGGTTATGGAATTCTCCATCAGTATCAGGAACCATGTAGCTCAAAATAGGGAAATTCTATCCAATTAGTCATTATAGGTGGGGAGTTTGGTACCATCAATGATATAGATGATGGGAGGGACCATTCCAAGTATAGTATTATCTATGGGCCTTTATGTCATGTACAAGTCCATATTACATTTGGACTATGGTTTAGGTAGGGGAGTTATCTAAACCTAATTAAATACGTTATTATACAAAAATAAATAAAAATCTATGGTCTTCAGGCCATTTAGACCAAACTCAAGAGAGGGGTGAATTGAGTTCTTGAAATATTTTTCACTTAAAAGCAACACTCACTTTAGGACTGATTGATTCTGATATTATATTATTATAAATTATTAAAATAATGATAAAAATATAATAGGGAAATATAAAATATATAATTTACATTAATTTTGGTAACAAAGATCCCCTATCCCACTCCAATAACACTCTACTCCATGAGTTTGGTGATTTTCACCATTCTATCCATTTTTATGGGGGCTTCTCATATGAGGTTGAGAATATGTCACTTGTTACAAAGGAACAAGATATTTTAACCTTGATATCCTTTTAGAAGACCTATCCATGATCTTAGCACACTCTAACCCAACTATTTATTATTGATACAAAGATTATAATGATGTTTAATATAGATTCATCACATAATTGCATACAGAAACTGATAGAAGAAGAAGAATAATCCATAGAATATAAATATATTCAAAGAGAATATCTAGAATTTACTTGATTTCAAAGGATAATCTTGTAATCATAGAAATTAATATGATAAAAAAATGATCGTATAGCACCCTCAGTTTCAAGTAACCCTTCATTTAGGTATTTTAAGTACATAAAGTGTTTGGGTGATGTTTGGAAGGGCTTGGAAGACTTTTGTAATGTTTTTGGGGATTTAATATAGGTTCATGGTTAGTGAAAACCATGTAAAACCTAAAAGAAACTGTGCACAATGAGACAGAGGCTATGTAGAAGGTGCATGAGCAGGTATATGGTTTTCCCAAACCATACAGCCAACTAAGGAAAATTGTGAAACCTGAGACTGTGGGATTTTGCATGGTTAGTGTAGGGTTTGTATAACCATGTGACCTAATGCTATGAAGTTCTTCTTAAGGAAGAGGCTTTCACACAATTAGCACATGATTTTCCAAGCTCTTTGAATAACCATTCATTGTTTAAAAATAAGATCCACAAAAAGTGGATCTAGGTCTAAATTGTTTTTTGACCCCTAATTTTTATTCCAAACCAACCCTAAATCGTTATTTCTCCCAATCTAAGGCTAGGGAACCATTATATATCGATTTGGAAGTGATATAGAGGCATTTCATAGTGATTTTAAGCCTTTCTATTACGGGGAAGAGATCTAAGGCAGTTTTTTGGAGTTTCAACCCACTGTCATTGGAATTTTAATGCTTTTATTCGTTTTCACTAGAAATATTGATGTATATGGATTAAATCTCAACCCCTTTAATTACAAGTCAAAGTATTGATTTAAAATTCGTTGTTTTGTGTGAAATTTATTGTGAAATTGTTTTGTAATTATTGTTGTAAAAATTTCTTGGTGACAGTTTGTGGTATTATGTAAAATTTGGTGTTTTTTACAAAAGTAAATTAGGTAACACGATTTTAAAATGATGATTTTAAAATGGATATTTGGTTCCAATTCATTGATTTTTTTTTCAATAATTTTTTTTGAAATGACTTGTTGGAAGAATGGTTTTCAATAAAAATATTGGTTTTATTAAAATGATTTGTTGTTATGATTTTCAATAAAAGTGAGTTTTTATTAAATTGATTGAATTGGTAGGAATTTTTTTATTGGAATGTGGTTGGATTAAATGGATCGGCATGTGTGGAAGGATATGGATATTGGTTGTGAAAGTACCACCATCAAATGGATGATTTTGGATGTGAAAGTTCCAGTATCAGTGGGAACCATGAGACTGTGTGTGGTTGCATGGTTAAGGGTGTGTGTGCGATTATGTGAAATAGAAAGGGTTATACCAATATGTAAATTGAGAGATGGTTAATAAATTATTTTGGTGCTTCCCTTAGAAATTGTTTTATTTGAGAAAGAATTATTTTTTATTGAATTGTGTGGGTTTGTGATAAATAATTGAACTATTTCACATGTTTTTTATATAAATTATTTTATATAAATGTGGAAACTTGTTCTATACAAGTGGAATGAGTTGGAAAGTCATTTGGGGAAATCCTACTGAGTTTTATTAGTCACCCATTCTTTGGAAATTTGGTGATTTTTTCAGATGTTGTTTTTCAAGACACAGGTAAATGTAAAGTATCACAATTTTATAGTGGTGCTTAGTGATACTTTAGATGTTGGTGGAGTTGGATCATGGATAATGTTGAATATTTGGGGTTATGTGCTTGTCCATGAGTTTTTTTTGGTTTTTTAATATTCCACTATGTACATGGATGTTTTTCATCTTATGTTGTGGTAATCTTTTTAGTGTGTTTCGATATAAATGTTATCCTTTTAGTTTTCTTTATTAGATATCATGCATCATTTAGTGGTTCATTTGGTAATGGAATGTTCAGTTAGTTGTTTTATTTTCAAAGGTAAAATCATCCTCCATTGTAAATGAAGACCTTTACATTTATTTCTAGACATAAGTTCCTTGGGGATGTCACTTATGGCCATGTAACGTCCTCCATACTTATCAAACCAATGAGGAGGGGTGGGGTTTCACTAGTGGTATCAGTCTTGCTCCTTCTAATTATCTTTGTGGAACAAGTGGTATATTCTTGATCAGTCCTTTCCTAAAATCTAGTATCCAGTTATCTCAGTCTTGGAGTTGATATTCATTCTAGTCTCTTCCATTTTTTAGGTTGGTAGAAAGGAGTAGGATTGTCAGTAACTGAAATTTAGAGCCTAAAAATATATAGCTAACTTTTTAGGATGAACATCATGTTACTAGAGAGTTGGATAAATAAGTTTTTTAGAGACACTTATAGGATTTTTAATCTCATTTTCATGGGTTTATATAATGATACGAGAATGAAAAGAATTGTAGAAATGAATTCCCACTATGAGTGCATATTTCATTTTGAGTAATGATTTATGATTTGGTTCAAAAGTGTTGATTTTTGAAAATTGGTAATGTTGTTTACAAATGTGAGAGTTTGACAAGGCATGAAATTGTTATTTTAAATATGGTATGATCTTCAATATCATTGTGAAGTTTTTAAAAATGGTTGAACATGGGAATTGATTAAATTTTGGAAATTAATGTTGTGATAGTTATGACGTGATATAATTTTAAATTTTTAATCCTTTAGTTGATAGACTATGGGTATTAGAAATGTTTTTGTTGGTTTAGAAAATGAAACCAAGTAGGAATTGTAGAAACCAACCGGAAGAATTTGGTGAGAATGTGGTTTCACCTAAGCCATAGGTGAACCAACAATTGGTTTAGAGTACATTCCAAGCATTTCAGGATGTGAAAAAATTTAACTGAAGGGATGAAATAAGGAAATTGGATCATTAAATTCAGTTTCTTGAAGCAGAATCCACCCATATTTCAGGGTGATTTGAAACTAGAAAAGGTATTGGTGTGGCTGAACAGGATGAATCAAATATTCATTTTCATTGGCACAACAACAGAGTTGAAAGTCAAGTTGTTGATGTATATCCTGGAGTATACTGCACAATAGTGGTGGGATTTAGATTTTCAGGATAAACTAGACGAATACCTTACATTAGAGAATTTATAATAACAATTCAACTAAAAAATAATATCCTTAAATGTTTATAATTAAAATAGCATTAAAATTATTCATCTTGAAGAAGGAAAATATTTCGATCATAGAGTACGCAGCTAAATTCATGTATTTACTGCATTTTTCACCCAAATTCGATGCCAGTTCATCCTTGAAGGCACTCATCTTTGAATTGGTGATCAAACAGGATATTCGCTCGAATATTTTTATGATCTATATAATAGATTATATAGAGATGGTTAATAGAGGGACTGTAGCATAATGAGACATCTCTGGAGATACGAGAGGAGGTATCATGATGATTGCTATGGGAAATGGTGGGAAATCTAATATTAGGAGAAAGTGGAAGAGGAAAACCGATATCTAAGGTGGGATTTGGACTCAAAATAAATTATAGGATTATTAAATGTTCCTCCAAAATTTAAGATCCATCCTGGATGTTTTCAATTTGGTTTGTTTGACCACATGAAGTGATAGTGTACGACACCACCTAGATCATTCCATAGTTGTAATCATACATGGCATCTTTAGTGCTATTTTCATAGGGCTTTGAGGTTAGGTGTTTGGGACACTTCTCATTTGTCACAGAAGTTGTGTAATTCAATGGGGTGGGGGTAGAATGATACATCTCGTTAGTAGAATAGATCTAGCTATAGTGATTCTAGGAATAAAATGAATCCTCAGTAGGGGAAATCTCAATAGGGAAACAAGGAGTAGAGTGTTGTGAGTAAGAAATTATATTGAGATGAGCATGTTATTATAGATGATCAGTCTAGACCATCATTGATGAGAGGAATGATTCTTTTAGATTCTACCATTATGAAATATTTTTTTGATACGGGTGAATCCCATTCTATTATTTCTTCTTGTTTTTTTGATTTATTAGGTTTAAAAGTTGAGATGATGCCTTATGTGTTAAAACTGTAAACTCTTTTTGGTTAATGAGAATGTTAAGACTTTATGAGTAGAGAATATTCTATAAATATTGATGGAGCATAGTTGATATGTTATTTCTCTATGCTTGAGATAGATGTCTATTATATAATCATGGGTATTGATTGGTTAATAACATTCAAGGCTCAAATCAACTATTATAATAGAATAGTCAGTTTTACAACTAAAGATGGAATCAAGAATCTCTTTTGATGAGACAGAAATGTAAAGGTTGCTGCAACAGAAATCTTGGAACTAGTAATCAGAACAATATCATACTTGTTGGAAGCTTCAACTTTGGAATCAATTGAAGAGATCAAGAATAGTAGTTTGACATTAGTAGTTGATCAATTTATAGATGTCTTTCTAGAAAACTTCTTATGGTTACCACCTATAAGGGAATTGGAGTTTACTATTGATCTACTTCTAGGGAAAAATACTATTTTCCTCCTGTATTATTAGATGGTAACAAAAGAATTAAGGTAATTGAAGCTGTAGTTGGAGGAGTTAGAGAGAAAAGGGTTCATTCATCCTAACATGTCTTTATGGGCAGCACCAATTATGTTTGTCAAAAAGGTTTGTGAAACTCTTCAGTTGTGAGTGTATTATCATAATCATAACAAATTCATGATAAATAATTGGTATCCAATAAAAATCAATTATGATCTATTTGATCAATTGAGGGTAGATCTTGTGTTCTCTAAGATTGAATTGAAATCTGGATATCACCAATTGAGGGTTTGGAAGGAGGATATTCTAAAGACAACTATAAGGAGTAGATATGACTATTATGAATATGTGGTAATAATTTTCTGTATTTCAAATTCACCAAAATTATTTATATAATTGATGAATTTTATATTTTAGTGATATCTATATTATTTTTTGGGGGTGTTTGTGGATGACATATTTGTGTATTCAAGGAAAATGGATGATCATGAGAAACACTTAGAGACATTTTTGGGAATCTCAAGGGATCATCATTTGTATGCCAAATTATCAAAGTATGATTTCTGGAAATAAGAGGTATATTTACTTAGCATTGTAACCTCTAGAAGGGGTTTTTCTTTGAATCTAGAAAAGATAGTGCTATTATATCTGGGAAACAACTAAATAATTTCTTCGAGATATGCAATTTCGTTGGTCTAGCTAGTTATTATCAATGATTTTTTTTGTGAATTTTCATGCCAAGATTTACCAATGATATCTTTGAAAAGGAATAATGTTCTATTCCAATGGTATGAAGAATGTCAGAAGTCTTTCAAAGAGATTAATGTTAACCTTATATCAACACCAATATTGATCTTTACAAAATTTGGAAAGGGTATGTGGTGTATAGTGATGCTTTTAGATCCAGGATGGGATGCATTATTATACAGGGAGAATATTTGGTTACTTATTTCCCAAAGAAGTTTCATTTTAATGAGAACAATTACCCAACACACGATTTAGAGTTAGCTTTCATTTTCCATGTTTTGAAGACTTTGCATTATTACCTATTTGGAGATTAATTTACTATATTTGTAGGTCATAAGTGTTTGAAACATATTTTCACACATCAGGAATTGGATCTGAGATAAATAATATGGATGTAGTATCACCAAATTTTTTACTTTGACTCAATGTATACATTGGTTAAGGGAAATTTAGTGGTTGATGCATTAAGAATAAATTCATATGCTCAGTTGGAAAAAGGAGCTTTAGATTAGTGGAAGTTGATATTAATCGTAGCCGACATGCAATTGGAATGTGAAGATTGAGGTGAATTTGTGGGTTTCTTTCTAGTTTTGTTTATTCTTGATTTGGTTAAGATGGTAAAAGAGGTGCATATGTCTGATTTAGAATGTGTTATGATGAGTTCAAAAATCAATTGTGGGGAGACCATTGAGTTATGGAGGATAGATGAGAGTTTAATTTTTTGGTTCATAAATAGGATGGTCATACCCATGGCGAGTCAGGAAAAAATAATTTATTCTTAATACCTTTCAAGATGGTCTGTTCATCCTAGAATTCAAAATATGTATAGGGAATTGAAAGCACAATTTTGGTGGGTTGGTATGAAAAGAAAGGTGGCTGAGTTTCTTTCAAGATGATTAAACTTTCAGTAGGTTAAGGAAGAGAATCAGTGACCGAAAACTATATTATAGTATTTTTATATTACTATTTTGAAATGGGAATAGATAGAAATGGATTTTCTAATGGGTCTCCCAAGAATGGATTGAAAAAATGATTCTATATGGGTGATAGTGGACTATATAACAAAGTTATCTCACTTCATCCATATTCATGAATCTCATATGGTTGAGGAATTTTCAAAAATATATATTTGAAAAGTGGTAAAGAGGAATGGAATACCATTATCAATAGTTTCAGATAGATATCTGAGGGTTACATATCATTTCTGAAAATCCTGACTGAAAGCCCTTGGGACTCAGATGACTAAGAGTATAGAGTATCGTCCTCTGACGGACGACCAATCCGAACAGATTACACAAACATTGTAAGAAATGTTGTGGGCTTATGTAATGTTTTTTGGTGGATCATGGGAGGACCATGTACCATTGGTGGAGTCCTCATATAACAAAAACTATAAATCCTCAATACCTATAGCTTCTTTAGAAGCATTGTATGAGTGTCCTTGTCATTATCCACTTTGTTGGTTGGAAACAGGTGAGACTTTACAAGTTGGGTTGAGCCTTGTCCAAAAAACAATAAAATAGATTTATTTGATCAGAAAATGGATAGATACATCTCAGATTCTTTATAAATCATATACATATCATCATCGATGTTCGTTGTCCTTTGATGTGAGCGACCATGTGTTTTTGAGTATTTCTCCATGGCTTAGGCATCATTGTTTATGAAAGTAGGTCAAGAGGGCGGGGGGGGGGGGTTAATTATGTTCTTGAATTATACCTTTTAGATTTGAGAAATCAATAGTCTTAACCTTTGATACCAATTTTTTGTTGAAGAAAAATGTAGCAACGAATCAGGGGGGGGAATTTAGTTCTTGAAATTTTATTCACTTAAAAGAAACCCTCTATTTTGTATTGATCAATTATAATATTATCTTATTATAAATTAGTAATGTAATTAAAAACTATAATAAATAGATAGGAAAAATATAATTTATAGTGGTTCGAGGCATAAAGTTCTCCTAGTCTACTCCAACAACACTCTACACTATGAGTTTGGTTATTTTCACTAGACTAGTCATTTTTTGGGGGATTCTAAGAAGAGTTAAAGATGTGTCACTTGTTATAAAGAAACATATAATTTTATCTAGTAACACCTTTTAAAATACCCATCCATAGTCTTATCACACTCAAACACAATGAGTGCTTATTGATACAAAATTTAAAATGAATTTTAATATTGGTTCAAAAAACAATTGTAAGAAACAACTGATAGAAGATGGAGAATTTTATAGAGAAAATGAATATATTCAAAGAGAATATATGGAAGTTATTTTATTACAAAGGATAATATTGTAAGAATAAAAACTGATATGATCAAGAAATGATTGTATTATATATATCTTCTTTTCATATTGTGTATACCATAACTTGTTGTTTTTATGAACCAGTGAGCTATTCTTTTTTTTATATATACTGTTTTGAATTTTAACTAAAAAAACTTATTAATAAAAATGATTGAGAAAATAATACAATTGGAAAATGGAATAAATAAGATCTTCATTATCATGCCTCATTTTCTAAATTTGTAATTAACATGGATGGAATTGTATTATAGGTTTCATCATCATTGAATTTTTACATTATTGGAAAAGATATGTTTTTTCCAAAATTACCTTTCCTTATTTGGAAGAGACCTTTTATAATGCATGTAAAAGAATAAGTTGGATTATTAAAAGATATATAAATAGTAAGGATACAAATCATATAGATTCTCTAAAATATTTCTTGATCTTTATAAGATAAAATTCTATAACTGATATTATCATAAGATAATTCTAGGGTTGAATCAAAAAAAAGTTTCGTAAGATAAAATAGTTATTAAATCTTAGAATTCTTCAGCATGTAATATAACTAATATGGATTCACTATTTCTTTATGTTGATTTCATACTATCCAAATATAAAATAATTCTTGTAAATTATTCTTAATAACCATTATATAATTCATTTACAATGGTCCTTTTCATAATATAATTTTTGATTCCTATAAGATAAAAGTCTTATTTGATTATCAATATAACCTAGATCTCTATAATTGACTTATTCAAAAGATAATTCATATAATATATAAGTAATTAATTATTTTTGTAAGATAGTCCTTTATCACTAATATTTTTTAAGATAAAATACATCCATGGAAACTGAAATTCTAACGCATGTACTATGTCTGATTCATAAGATAATTTTTTAATATATAAGATAAATATTGCCACATAAGGCAAAGTACTATGAAAAAAAAATTAATTCTATCATACATAGAAAATTCCATTTACACTAGAAGTATAAATTTCATTTAATAATTAACCATGAAAGATAAAATACTTTAGAATTTAATTTTACTAAGATAAAATCATAAATCAGTTAAGGTAAGTTCATCAGTAAAACAAATAGGGATTTTTAGAATCATCAAAACTCATAAAGTAATGAGATATGTTGGAATAATATAAGTATTTATAGAAGTTTTGGGGACGATCATACTGATTATACATGTTTCCCTCACCCTACATATATATAATCCATTTTTAGGCCCACAGGAGATGGTTGGTGATCGAGATGAACTCTACTAGGTTATGGGTTGTCTCAGAGTTGTTTGTGCTTAAATCTCACTATCAAGGATTTTGTTTTTGGTACTTCATGTTTAACTTTGAATTTGTTTCAGTATGTATTACATCAAATGAATATATTGGGATCTTTTATTCTATTTAGATTATGATTTGTATATTGGTTTTATCTTATATCTTTTTCCTCATGTTATTCTTAGAGGGCACTTCCATCCATTTTGTGTGTATGATATACCCTCAAGGATTATCTCTAACCCATGGGCTACTAGAGGTGGTATTTATGCTTTATCATATCCTTTATATCATTTCTAACCCTAGAGGGGTACCTTCGATAGCATTCTATAATGAACCCCTCCCCTCCAAAGGCACCCCTCCCAGGATAATAATGAGAGAAGTGAGATAATGACACCTTAAGCCCAAATCCAATAGGTCATGTGTTGACAAAAAGAACATAGGGTATACCATAGAAAAAATGGGATGCATTAACCTTTAAAGAACATGATAAAGGATACATAAGATATGTAAACAAATAAAATTCTACCCCTAATGATAAAAGATCCTAAATACATTAATATAATTCATTACAGACTGAAACAACTCCAAAAGAACTATATATATAAGTAGGTAATTATCGGCAATGACCATGAAATACCAAAAAGATATGGAACAACCTATAAGCTAGTAATGTCCAACCTGATCACCAAATAGTTATTTTGGACATGAAAATACATTTTATATATTTCAAGAGAGAAAAACATGTATACATAGTAGGATACCCCCTGGATCCTCTTATGAAAATGATAAAGAAAACATACTAAATCCCATTGAGCAACAAGTGAAGCTAACTCATCACCTAAAGAGGTGTACTATGTTCACAGTCTGAACATGGATCTATCACTAGGTATTTCATACATGTATGATATAATATTCAATATATATCAAGAAGGCACCCCATTACACTTCCCCACTAGTTTTCCACCCTTTTCCAATATCACAGGTCTTGAGTCATCTCTCTCCAAAAATTTATCCTACCCATAGACACCTAGGAAAATATATCATATCATTAAAAATCATGATTCCCAACATTTCATCATCCCATGACACATCTCCAGATAGTAATAGAGTAATTTTTGAAGTCCATCGCTGCATGTATATCAATTATTATTCTTCAATCCATCATAGACCATACATGAAAAAATAATAATAATCCATATGATACTATATTTGGAGATACATGTGTGTGAAATAGCCACAATACATTAAATAACATTACACACATATATAGGAAAGGTTACCACCATTCATTCCATCACATAATACTTTTGGGAGAAGAGATAATGGAAAAGGGGGTAGTCCGCCTTTTCTTCCTCACCAATCTAGAATTGTGGGAAAAAAACTTCCCAGAGTCCACTGGGTGTCAGTATCCCTACTGAAATGGGTGTGGTAGTGTATGAAACCTCATAACATATATGAACATATAAATCTGAAAAACCACACTATGGTTATCAACTTAGTATTAGGATCAACTGTAACTATCATTACTCAGAATCATGGGAGCCATTGCTAAGAACTAGATATCCTATACTCTCATAATCATTCATAGAACTTTTATTAATTAATTATTTTATTTAATTATTTCTTATTACATCAATTACTAACCAATAAGATTCCATCTAGGAATAATCCAACTAATCACATGGATCATCAATATTTATCATTTTGATTTAAAATCTTGAACTAAACCCATGGGTCAAATTTTTATTTATTTATTATCATTCTATAATTATAGTCTCTATAAGACTTTTTCATAGCTACCATAAAGAAGATGCATGAACCAAGAAAAACCAGCTACTTTAAGCACTGAGGACAGGGATAAAGAGACACGAAACACAGCCAACCAAACCATTTAATTGATTCATTAATGGGAAAGTATCCTATATTTTAGAAGAATAATAGGAAATACCAACTTTAACCCATAACATCAGTCAGAGTTCTATCCCTGACACCACCATGCATCCTTCTCGCCATCAATGACACTAACTACTGCCATAATCTCGGGCCTCCCTACCCATGTCTCATAAACCATCAACCACCAACCATAAAAGGATCACATTATATTGCATATCATTGATCACATATAGTGTAATAATAAAAATTAATGAATCAAAAAAAAATATAGTCAGTAGGGAATTTGGATCTGAAAAACAAGGCATCCAACCTAGACAAGAAAATACGCTCTTTAGTCCCTAAACATTTATCTTGTTTAAAAAACCAATTCATTGTCATCTTGAATAAACCTATTCATTTATCAATGGTTAGATCCACATGAAACCTTAGATATTATCTTTAAATAAATATAATAATATTTAAATATGATTTAATACATAACTTCCAGTTTCATAAAACATTAAAGAAGAATGATATCATTTAATCATGAATCATAAATTAATTTAATTTCTATTAAATTATAAGGAATAATATTAATATTCAAATATTCCACTTTAATTATTTATAATTTTTTTTCCAAATTTAAATCCTTCATTCAATTTACAATAAAACAATACATTCGGAAACACAACATAGAAAGAAATACAATACTTTATAGAAAAATGAGAGGCCAATAGTTATCATAATGGAAATACATGTGATCATTATAATCATAAACCAATTCCTTAATTTAATTTGGTTTAATATTTATTAAGTTTAATTACACCATTATATAAAGAGATAAATCATGGAAAATTTACGATTTCACTTAGAACAAGAGAAGTTATGAATCCCCTATGTGGAATTGAAGGTTCCCAAACTTGCTACACCAAAAAATGGGGAAATATAAGATGATATATTTACCTAGATTTATAGAATATAAGGTTTTATACAACCATTATTTTCTTATATAAGGATAAAAACTAAATAAAATGTCCTACATCAAATGAATTCCAACTTTAGAAAATACAGTTTATGACAAGCTCTTAACACACCCATAAAACATGAACATGGTGGTTCCCAGTGGGCTTAGATGAATCTTTAAGGGTAAATAATTTTTATTGGTTTATATATAATCAATTAAATGAATAAAATATTTTAATATAGGAATTATATTGATTTATGAGTTAAGGATAAGAGACCATCAGTATTTATAGATCACAATTCAAATATTTATTAAACATTATTGTAAATGTCAATTAATTCACATAGAAGATCCATATTAAAAGAATAATTCTTTTATGAAACTAAGGATAGAAATATCCACTTAAAAATGGATTATAATTTCTTTTATTTAAGGATTTAAAACCATTTTTATGTTAAAAATTTATAATTTTGACATTTAGAGAAAAACATGAAATTTTAAAAAAAATATGGAAACTAATTTTACTACCATTATTGAAACCTACTACTACTAAACCAACCTGCTACCACCAAACCAACCTTCTACCATAAGAATAACTAACTACCACTAGAGTAACCTTCCACCACCAGAACAAATTACTACCACCACACCAACCTTCTACCACCAAACAAAACTACTACCACTTGACCAAACAGATACTATAAGATGGAATAATGCTACTGTAAGAAGGAATCCTTTTACATGTAGAATGTATCCCTCTACCATTATACCAAGAAAAAAACATGAGAATTTTTTAGGATCTCAAGCACCCCCTTGAGACCAAAAAACCCAGGTAAAGTATAAGGAAATGTTTTAAGGAACCGATGAATTACAAAACCACTCATTTACCCCTTTTACTTGAGATAAATCACAATATATAACCTTTGAATTGGGATAAATCCTCCCATATAACCATTTTATTTTGATAATTCATCCAATGTACCCTTTGGTTTGGGATAAATCTTACCACACACAATTTGGATTTGGATAACCCCCCTTGTATACCCTTTGTCTTGGGATAAATACTCATGTGTACCCTTTTGATCGCATGGGATATATAAATTACCAATTAATTGGATGACTATATTGGACACCATCCACCAATCATCCATACATATAGTTACACCTGAAAATAATTCATCAAACACATCATAAATAACTCATGTAAAAATGGGTTTCACAATATTTCAATATGGTATAACTTAAATTGACCCCAAGAATATAAATTGTTGATATAAAAAATTCAATCACCCCAAAAGAGTATTATATAAGAAAATTTATAGGGTGAAACATGAAAATTAACTTCTAAGTAAACAAGGACTTAAAATATAAATAAGAAAATGATGGAAAGATCAAAGAAGAGTTTTATAGAAAATGATATTAAATTTGGTGTAAGTGATGAAGTTTTGGGTCACATTAAAAAGTAATTTTTAAAAAGGTCAATTTTAAATTAAATATAGGTTTCCAACATAAATTTGGAGTAGAAGATTAAATAATTGGTTTTGAAAGGATGAAATACATTTTTAATATTTTGAAATAATTTTGTTGAAAACCCACATCACAAAAAGAGTTAATAAAACATACATTTGAAAATTAGTAATTGAATATATGAAGTTAACATGAGAAAAAACATAAGTGTGTTTCCAAATATAAAGTATAACATCAATGGTAATGTAAAATATTTTCAAGGATAGGAAACCATTGTCAAAGAGGGTGAGAACTATCCTAAACACTAATATAATTTTTGAGAAATAATTTTATCATAGTAAAAACATTGTATTTAAGTTGCATTACTTTATATGAGAATATAAATTATAATGAAATTGAATCTTACGGTGGAAGAAATTAATCCATTGATAGATAAGTTCATGTAGATTCATTTCAAATCAATGAAGGGAGTTGAGTTAACAAAGAACATAACGACCTTGGTATAATATGAATATAAATCATTTTAAAGAAAGAAAATGTTATACATCTTCAAACCCCATTAATTAAATAAATATGTTAAAATAAATTCATTATTTATTTATATAACCATATCAATGATTTAATGGTGTTTAATAATAAATGTTTCTCAAGATATTAAATTTGAGACTAAGAACCCTTACCTTGAATTACACCTTAGTTGATCAAAATCTATCCTAATGTATAAAAAACAAAACCATATTAATCTACTTTTTCAAAAACTTATTCATGTATATAACCTCTTATAAACATAAATTTATAGCTATTACCTATATATATATATTAGTTAGTTATTATATATTTTCAATATCGGGTGTGAGTAATCTTAATTGTTTGGAACTAGTTTCATAAAAAAGTTTTCTTATTCATTCATCTCTAAATATTCCCCATTAATATATCATAAAAGAAACTGTAATTGATTTTTTTAAATTTTTTTATAATTTTATCATTTAACTATATGTTATTTTTGGTCAAGATACTTAAAGATAAATTTGGCGACGATGATGTTTCAATGATTCACAGTGATCGAAGTGTGTTTTCTAAAATAATGAGTCCAATTTTTTATATTACTATTAAAGAACCAAAAACATTAATTACTTATTTATATTATATTAGGAGAAATTAAATTCTCATATTCATCCATGTCATAAATTTACATCATTGTCCATTAAGTTGGTTAAATGAACCCAAAAAAGAACATACCATAATTATTGGATGATTATGAAGTGATTTAGTTGTAATATCATTATAAAAGAAGCCTAATGATATTATTTAGTGTTTATAATTGTTATATTTTATAATTTTAAATAATTTTAAGAACAATATAAGATATATTATTTTATTACATAATAAAAAGAAATCATTTTTTATCTTAGAATGGTCTTTTAGATGATTGAATTTATTAGTATTGTTTATTGTTTATATTATTAATATGTTTTCTGATTTGTCTTTAAATAATTTTAATGATTTTATAAACCTAATATTTATCCATTAAACCAATTATCATGGTAATAAATGTTATCCAGTGATGAAAATAAAAACTGAAATTGATCGTTCCATGGAGGCGGTAGGCCACACATATGCATGGATGGTGATTTCATTTTAGAAAGAATATAAAAAAAAGTAATATGGTTTATAATTTTAGAATATAAAATATTTCATAAATATCATACTTATATATTAATTTCTATATTATTACCATAATTATAATGTGGTGAAGTAAAAAAAACACGTCTCATCATAGAGGCAGTAGTCCGCACATTGCATGACAGACAGTTTAGTTTTTCTTGATAATATGGAAAGGTAGTTAATTATTGTACCATAATTATAATAAAAAATATTATAATAATGTTAAATATTTTCTAATTTTAATTTTTTATTAATTTAATTTTAGGGATAATAAATCTATATAAAGAAATTGAAATTAGGAAGGGGTCGTTAGAAATTTATTCCTCACTTCTTTGATTAACTCCTTTGTAAAGGAGGTTAATCCTTTGAGGGATTACCTTTTGAGAATATCATAACACAATGAAGGTGGATAAAATTTGAGGATAATTGTGGGAATTTTTGGGGTTTAACTAAACTGGTTTTGGTGTAATGATAAGCCCAGAGAAGAGTTCCCCTTTTATAAGTAAAAATGGATGACAGTTTTTGTAAATACCCATAAAATTTTAATAATGGGAAGTCAAACTCAAGTAATGTATATATAAAATTGGTGAATAATAGAGATATAAAGATATGAGGTTGATAATGTCATCAAACACCCATTATAATTCATTTTTTAAACATCTTTTTTGTCTTTCCCTCTAGGTTAAATCCTTTTTACCTTTGTTTATTTATTACTGATGTAATTAGTTTCTGCCAAAGTAATTTGTCCTTTATGCTTGAAAATATAAATTTACTTATTACATAATTTGGATCTAATAATTAAAAATTTATAATACATTTTATCATATTAGTTTTTAATTAGTGATAAAAATTAATTTTAAAACATTAAATTTATAATATATTAAAAACATTTTTTGGAAAATATAGCTTAAGTTTTAAAATTTCAAATACGGGTTTGTAAATTAGTGAATTTTTTTTAAAATTATAATATCACTTATAATATAAAAATATTATCATATAAAAAGGTTTAATGAATTTCTAATTCATAATTATATATCAATAAAGTCATACAAGTCATGTTCTTTTTAAAAATGGTATTTTTCACTATTCACTAAAAATAAATCTTTTTAAGAAATATAGAAAATTCATCTTTAAGTAATATTGATATGTGTAATTCAAAAATGAAGACTATTTTGTAAAAATAAAATTCTAAAATTTATAAATTTATCTTTTAAATGAAAATATAACGAAAACTTATTTTATTTAAAAATAACCCCTTTAAACATTAAGTATTTATAGTACAATTGAATATAAATTACTAACATAATGATATTAATATATTAAAATATTATATGTTTTCAAAATAATATTTTATAAGTGATCTATTTTATGTTATTAATTTATTAAATAGTCGTACGATAATTGAGAATCCTTTTGTATATTAAATCATATCAATTATATATCCTCTAAATATAAGAAATTTTAATTGGATAATATCTTTTTATTTACTAATGGTATTATTATTCTAAAAGTTTCTTACCAATATCCATATAATATGTTGAATCTCAGTTTAGTTTATTATTGTATGTTGAGAATGCTATCAAAAAAATTATATTTATTTAAATGAAGATATATAGTAATATATTGGGGTGCTACACACCAAAATAGCATCATTTGATATCACATGTCCGGGAGGGACCTAGTGTATGACTTGGAGAAATAGGAAGGTAGTGTATTAGGGAAACATTTAAGCATCTCTAGGTCAGTGGATATGAAATAGGGATGCATGTAGTGACACTTATGAACCAATCTTATTGTTGGAACCATGGCTATTCTATGCATGATTTGGAGTATGGTTTGTGTTTGTTGTTAATCCTCAGTGGAAGTTCAGAATGTGTGCCAGTAAAGTGATCATACAGTTTAAGCAGACAACAGTATTGAAGGTGGAGCCGTTTCCCAATGTTTTCCAAATTTTTAGGTCTCAAAATCAAAAAATGAAGACATGGATTGTTGGTAAAAGGAGGTGCGCGCAAAGATGAAGTGGTGCATGAAAAAGGTGGGATGTGAAAACAGTATTTGAGTTGAGCGTGAAAAATAGTGTGCTGTGTGAAATAGCGGTGCAAGGTTTTTCAAGCAAATAGTGTTTCGGAATCAGCACATTGAAAAATGGTAATGACATGGGCTGCGCAAAAAATCTGGATATGTGCGCCAAAAACTATACCTGCGCGAAATATTACGCGCCAAATGAGAGGTTTTTCTCACCACAGGGGGTTTTGTGTGTGGGGGTCTGAGACACCTAGAAATAAGAGGTGACCCCCCTTATTTCATATGGTTGAAGACTCAGAGAAGATCCGAGGTCTGATGCAAGTAAAATATTCACGTAAAGGGAGTTGCGTGAAAAATATAAGCTTGCGCGAAAAATTCTATCTCGAACGGAAACCTTTAGAATGGTGTGAAACATTTTGGACTTGCGCGAAAAATTCTGGCTCGTGCGGTAAAATTTAAAGTCGCACAAAATATTTCGTCTTGTGCAAAAATTCCAAGTTGTGCGAAAAATTTCAGCTTGCACGACAAAGGTGAAGTTGCGCGAAAAACTTGAGGTTGCATGTAAAACATTGAGTTGTGAGAAATTGTCAGTGAAACCTATTTGCATGTTTCTCTTTATCCGGTTCAGTGGTTCAGTAAATTCAAGTGCATCATTTTTGGACTTCGATGCAATCAGATTCTTGTGCTAAGTAGAGGCAAATACTTCAATGCGAATCTATTGGAGAGACCTTGACGTCTATAAACTGACTGGGACTTCACCAAAAGTTGTGAGCTAGGGGGAGTCATTGGGAGTGACCTGAGGGACACAATGGGCTATCCCTGAATAGTTTTATAGGCAATGATCTTGGGACATAGTGACTATTCCCAAACCTTTGTAATCCACAACCAATGAAGAATAGTGGAATTTGGTACGACCGACAACCTGTCGGCATATGCTCCTTAGACGTAGCCCTTAGTGGTGAACCATGTAAAAAGTGCTTTGTCATCTTTTTGCATGTGAATGTTTGATTGCTTCTCATATCCATCATACAAGTTAAACTAGTTCCTACTAATGTGGGAAAACGATCCACTAGTTTAAAAGAAAAGATTGACACCCTGATTCACCCCTCCCCTCTCAGGGTTTCCAGGGTCCTACAAGTGGTATAAGAGGATAGAGGTTGCTGGTGTTAGATATGTCCTTTGTCGTCATGGAGAATGCAGTCAATGATAGGGGAATACCTCTCTTCGATGGAAGTAATTTTCTGATTTGGAATAACAAAATTAAATATCATTTAAGATCCCTTGGAAGGGAAATACTCTTCGCTACTGTGCAAGAAATACAAGTTATTGATCCAATAGTGCTTTCTATGACTGATACAGACAAGAAAGTTTTTGATGCAAATGCTAAATCTCATAATGCTATCACTACAGCTCTTTCAGATTAGATCTACCTAAAGGTGATGAGTTTCACCTCAGCAAAGTCTATGTGGGATAAAATGGAAAAAAATTATGAAAGAGAAAACAAAGTGAAGGAGTCAAAAATTCATGTCTTACACAACAGGTTTGATGATCTAAAGATGCATCCTAATAAGAATGCAGATTCATTCTTTAATCGAATTAATAAATTAGTGGGAGAAATTCAAGGTCTTGGAGAGGAAATCAAATACATTGTGTAAAGACCCGTAAAATTCAAGGGAAATTTTTTCTTAATTTTCTTTAGAATTTTACAAGAGCGCGGTTTCAGACGGAACCTGATTCCGAGGCCCGGAGTGCCCGGAATTAATTTCTGATGTTTGGCTCGGGTACGTTCAGTGAACGAACGAGCGGGAATTCCTAACTTTTGATCCGGTGCTCGGAATTGAAATCCGAGGGCACCGATGAACTCGCAGCGCCGATATTCGCTTAAAGAGACCTTTTCGGGAGTTGCGTTTGTTGCGGGTTGAAAGTTAATTTTGGGGTTTTTAGTTTGAGTTAAATAAATTTTGTGTAGAACAAATTTTATTATAACTTGTTAAAACCTATCAAAAGAGGTTGGAAGTGGGACCCACACCCACTTAACCTCCCTTGGGAGGATTAAGTGTGGTGGGGCCCACACGAACCCCTAATCCTTTCAAATTCTCTCAACTTGCTTAACCCCTAATTAAATGACTTGAGTTACTTTTAATTATGGGAGTTAAACCTTTTGAATTTCAAACTTTTGAAATTCTAATGTGTTTTGTAATAATAAAATAAGATGTTGTCTTATTTTATTTTGGGTTATTTGTTTGTCTTCTTGAGAGGTGGAGAGCTCTTCTTCTTCTTCAACTCTGACGAAGAACTCGAAGAATGTTCATCTTGACGAAGAACGCTCAAGCTCCGACGAAGAACGCCGCACCTCCATTCTTCGTTTCCTGTGTCAGCGAAAGGGGACGCCACTTCTTCCTCGGACAACCTTCGTCAGCGTACAAGTTTCGCCAACGACGTGTCTCTTCGAACGCATCCCTTCGTTATCAGATTTGACGAACGGCTACCGCGACGCCCGACCTCCGCGACGTCGTCTTCCGCGGAACCTTGACAATCTTCGAACCTTATACCCGAGGTAGGGGTTGTCGATTTATTTTTGGTTTCCTTATTTTATTCTTGATCGTGATTTTAGCAAGACTAACGTGTGTCTTGAATTATTTAAGTTGCGTTATTATTTTAACGTGAGGGGGCCGGACCACACGAACACGGCCGAACCCCCCTCCATCGTTCTTGTTTATTCTTGCGGGTGGAAGCAAGTGGCGTGGTGCCGTCGCACCACGCGGATAATCGTGCTTTTATTTTACGCGGCGCCGTCGCGCCACACCGAGGTAGAATCTTCAAGAACGCGACACCGTCGCGCCGCGTTGAAAGGAATTAAGGCACGAAGAAGGGGCACGGTACCGTCGTACCGCGCCGGACGACGAACACCGCGGCCGGTTCCGGGCCGCGGCGGGACGAGAAGACCGCGGCCGGTTCCGGGCCGCGGCGGAAGAGAAGACCGGCGGCCGGGCCGCCGGCGTCGGAAGCCGAAGGGGGGACCGGAATTTCCGGTCCCGTTGGAGAAAACCGGCCGGCCAGCTGGCCGGCCGGAAGGCATTAAACCGGGGGAATTAATCCCCCGGCCAGCGTGTAAAACCCCCCTCTTTAAGAGGGGGGCAGTTCCATGAAAGGGGGGCAACAGCCCCCCGGTTTTGTTTCCAGCCGGCCCCCACGTGCGGGGGCCGTTTCTTGCAAATGGCGCGGCACAAAGGCCGCGCCGCCATCCAGTTAGCGGGGGAATTAAATTCCCCCGCGCGCAGCCTCCTCGCGGCGACAAGCCGCCACGGCACCCCGCGCCGCCGCGCCGCCGCGCCGCCGCCGCCGCCGGCCACCGCGCCGCCCCAGGGGGGGGGTCGGGCCGGGTCGGCCCGGACCCGGACCCCCCCGTTTCGAACCAGAATCGGTTTTTGGGACATATCTTGAGCCTCAGACCTCCGAATGACGAACCGTCTACGGCAACGCGATCCTTGGATCGAGACGGTCGTTTCGGTATATCGCACTCAAGGTTTCGGTTTACTTTGAGTTCGGCCGGGTTGGTTCGTTCACGAAACCAACCGGGCCTTCGGAGCGGAAACGCTCATATCTTGAGCTACGAACGTCCGATTGACGCGCCGTCAGTCGCGTTGTGTTCCTCTTAGTGAGACGGATATTTTGGCATACTCCGCCCGAGGTTTGGACGCAGGTGGAGTACGGTCGGGTTGGTATAGCCTTAAAAACCAACCGGGCCCCGGAGACGAAAATGCCAATAACTCTCAGACCGGGCGTCCGATCGACGCGCCCTCTGTTGCGTTGAGTTCCTTTTGACGATACGGAACTTTTGGATACATCAACTCTGGTCTTTGTGACAGTTGATGTATCAGCCTCTCGGCTCGTGGAGCGGACCCTCCGAACGAGCTTGCTGTGTGCGGGAACCCTAGTGCTGGCTGCGACTGCTACAACTGCTACTACTACTACGACTGCTACTGTGACTGCGACGACGACAGTACAGAGATCCTGTGTGGATTCGACGACGACAGTACAGAGATCCTGTGTGGATTCGACGACGACGACGACTACAACACTCAGCGATCCTACATGGATCAGTGCTACAGGTCCTGTGTGGGCCCGATCCTGTGTGGGTCCGCGCTCAGCAGTTCTGTGTGAGCCAGCGCCTACAGGTCCTGTGTGGGCCCGATCCTGTGTGGGTCTTTGCGGGGGTTAGTTACCTATCGATCCTTCGTGGGTCCGACGACTTAGATGGATCAGTGATCATCTTTATCGTCCTTGAAGAAGTATACCTGTGTGAGCTGAATCCTATTGCTTTCCTGTGTGGATTGTGTTGTGCAATCCTGTGTGGATTACGTTTTTCTTTCCTGTGTGGAATACGTTTACTATCCTGTGTGGACTGAGTTGTACTTGGGCTCGGAGGTTGGAGCGTATTTGAATTGATGACTTAGGTATATGTATGGGCATTTACCTAAGCAGTGTCGGTTGTTACTTCGTGATTGTACATTTCTTTGTGGTTTATCCTTTGTGGATTTTGAGAGACCTTCAGGGGTCTCGGGGTCCCTACTGAGTAGCTTATACTCACCCCTGCACGGGCTTTTCCCGCACTACGTTGTGTTGGTTGCAGACGACGGATAGCGTTGACCTTAGCTGAGGCTTGCAGAGCGGGACGGTACCCGGAGGTGGACCACTGGGCGGGACGTGCACGGAGCGGACGGCGGGACCCGTGGAGCAGAGGAGCTATCTGTACCCACCCTTCAGGTGGGATTTCCAGTGGACAGCTCGGAGTAGCGGCTTTTACTTTTCAGTTGCTATTTTTCCCTTTTTGAGTTGTACTTTACTTTCAGTTTGGGTTTGTATTCTGGCCCATTTACTTTTCCGCACTTTCAGTCGTACTCTGCTATTGTTTAGTGTTTACTTTCCGCTTGTTTACTCTGTGGTGTTTGTTTACTTTTCAAAGGCAATGCCTTCCCTTTTTACTGGGATTTACGCCTTGGTGCTAGTCGCCAGCCCCTGGCCTATGGAAGGTGGGCTTGGGGTAGTCACGACACGGACCCCGAGGGCGGGTCGTGACAAATTGGTATCAGAGGAGTTCGGTTCTACCGCGAACTCTGATCTTTTCTATGTGAAGCAATAATGTTTAGCGTATTGAGTGTGGATATCAGTCCAGGGAGTCCAGTGTTGGTGCGGCGGCCGACGTATCCGTACACCAGGACCCTGACCTCTAATTTCCGACTTAATGCACGAAAACATTGATTGCGTGTGTGTTTCAAAGTTTTCTTTGTGATTACTTATATTAGCTCACCAGGTATGCTATTCTGACCGTGGCGCACCTGTTTCCTTTTCAAGATGGCCCCACGACGGCAGCCAGCTAGGGTTCCGAGAGTCGAGTGTGACGACAGCCCACCGAGCGACGAGGCCTCGGTACAGGGCCCTTTGCCAGTAGTGGCACCGGCGGTAGCTCTACCCGCCGAGCCCCCGATGCTTCCAGCAGCAGCCGCTGACGATGCACGTCGCCTCAGCGCACTGCATGAGTTTCAGCGCCAGCGACCGCCCAGGTTTCGCGGGGAGACGGATCCCCAGGCAGCAGAGGACTGGCTGGAGGTAGTGGTTCGAGTGTTTAGGCTAGTGAGGACACCAGCAGACCTCATGGTGATCCTCGCTGCGAGCCTACTACACGCAGCAGCAGGACGATGGTGGAGCTTGATGCTCCAGGTGCACGATGAGGCATCTCTACTTTGGACGGACTTTGAGATCCTTTTCCGCTCGGAGTTCGTCCCAGCCACCCTTCGTGCGGTGCGTATCCAGGAGCTTCTACAGCTGCGGTAGGGCAGCATGACGGTCGCTCAGTACTCGGCGAGATTTACCGATCTCTCGCGCTACTCGACCGACATGGTACGGGACCCATTCTTCCGGGCCCGGACCTTCGAGCAGGGTTTGAGACACGAGATCAGGGCATCGCTGATCTCCCTCAGCATACCGACTCAGACAGGAGTACTGGAGCGGGCCCTTCTGATCGAGAGCTTCCTTGCTGAGTCTACACCAGCACAGCGACCCACCGCAGGGCGGCACGTGGCAGAGTCATCTGCAGCAGGCAGTCGACGGATGACTCAGGGGTCCAGACAGACCAGACCTTCGGGCAGATGATCTCAGGGCACTGGCTCAGCAGTGCGGGGCACACAACGCGAGGCCAGTCTTCCGAGAGGCAGACAGTGCTACTCGTGCGGCGGGCAGGGCCACATGGCTCGTGACTGCCCGACCCGCCGTGCCGAGGAGCAGCAGTCAGTTGATGGACCACCGAGGCAGAGGCAGAGGGTCGACCGTGGCGGTCCGCAGGGAGGAGGCGGACGAGGCAGAGGAGCTGGACGAGCAGCTGGTGGTGGCCGATGCTTTGAGGCTCTACCACCACCACCACCAGGAGGTCCACCCCGACCACAGGGAGCTGGCGGGCAGCGACAGGCACAGCTCCAGGCAGGAGAGGCCTACGACCACGGCGCACCCGAGATGATTCGAGGTACTATCTGTGTCTATTCCACCCTTGCTGTAGTTCTTATAGACACAGGAGTGAGTCATTCTTTCATAGCCGCTGCCCTTGTTCGGAGCTCGGATATTCCGACAGAGCCGTTGGCTCGATCCTTACGGCTAGAGACTCCTACGGGAGCAGACTCGACGATTACACACTGGTGCCGGCAGTGTGAGCTTACTCCAGGAGGCGAGAGCTTCGGCTGGGATCTTCTTGTAGCAGCGTCGAGGCCTTACGACGTCATCTTGGGCATGGATTGGCTGTCTACGGTCCATGAACAGATTGACTGTTTTAGGCGCAAGGTGCGTTGTGTACGCACCGACGGGAGCAGGTTCACCTTCACCGGCGAGAAGGGAGCCTTAGCAGCACAGGATGGACTTCCGCGGAGGAGAGGACAGCCCATCACTCACCAGTTGGCTAGCCTTATCCTCGGAGCAGTTGACGTGCAGAGTCCTGGTTTTCCTGCAGTGGTGGATCAGTTTGCGGACGTTTTTCCCGACGAAGTCCCAGGGCTACCTCCTCGCAGAGAGGTAGACTTTTATATTGACTTGTACCCCGGGACAGCCCCGATATCTACTCCATCATATCGGATGGCCCCGCCGAGCTTCGAGAGCTACGGGTACAGTTGGAGGACTTGCAGGGCAAGGGGTTCATCCGACCCAGTGTTTCACCCTGGGCTTCACCGATATTGTTCGCCAAGAAGGCGGACGGGAGCTTGCGACTTTGTGTTGACTATCGTCGCCTGAACCAGGTGACAGTGAGGAACAAGTATCCGCTACCGAGGATTGATGACCTCTTTGATCAGCTCAAGGGAGCACGGTGGTTCTCGAAGATAGACCTCAGGTCAGGCTATCATCAGCTCAGAGTCAGAGACGAGGATGTGCAGAAGACGGCCTTCAGATGTCGGTATGGCCACTATGAGTTCTTGGTTATGCCCTTCGGTGTAACCAATGCTCCAGCAGTGTTCATGGCTCTCATGAACAGGATATTTCAGCCATACCTCGATCGGTTTGTCGTGGTCTTCATCGACGACATTCTGATTTACTCTACGACAGAGGAGGAGCACGCCTATCACTTTCGAGTTGTTCTTGACACACTCCGAGAGCACCAGCTTTATGGTAAGCTCTCGAAGTGCCAGTTCTGGATACGTGAGGTCCACTTTTTGGGACACGTTATCTCTGAGGTGGGAGTTGCAGTGGATCCCGCGAAGATTGAGGCTGTGTTAGCATGGGAGCCACCCAGGAGCGTGACTGAGGTTCGGAGTTTCTTGGGACTAGCTGGATACTATCGGAGATTCGTTCCAGACTTCTCTAGAGTTGCAACATCACTCACAGCTTTGACGAAGAAGGGGAAACCCTTCGTGTGGTCAGACAGATGTCAGCAGAGCTTCCAGGAGTTGAGATAGAGATTGACTAGCGCACCTATCTTGAGGTTGCCTGAGGAGGGAGTAGGTTACGTAGTCTACTGTGATGCATCAGGGACCGGACTCGGATGTGTTCTGATGCAGGAGCGGGCAATGATCGCCTATGGATCATGACGGTTGAGGCCGCATGAGCAGAACTACGCTACCCATGACCTGGAGTTAGCAGCAGTGGTCTTCGCTCTGAAGACATGGCGACACTATCTGATGGGCGAGCTCTTTACAGTCTTTTCCGATCATCAGAGTCTCAGGTATATCTTCTCGCAGAAGGACCTGAACCTGAGACAGCGAAGATGGCTCGAGTTCCTCCAGGACTATGACTTTGAGATAGTCAATACTCCTGGGAAGGGGAACGTAGTAGCCGATGCCCTCAGCAGGAGGACGGGCATTCAGCTACTTGAGGAGGCGACAGAGCAGCTAGCCTCTTTGCAGATATCCTTCGTGGATAGAGATGGAGCAGCCTTTCTTTAGTCTCTCACAGTCACTCCTCCACTACTGCAGCGAGTCAGGGAGGCACAGCGCAGGGACGCTGACTGTGAGACACGGCGTGCACAGATATCCTCGGGACAGGCACCTGATGGTTTCTCCCTTGGAGCAGAGCACGACATCCTTTTCAGAGGACGTACCGTGGTACCAGTCGCATTGCGAGAGGAAGTGCTGAGGGAGTTTCACACTTCTCCTTTGGCGGTACATCCTGGAGTGGCGAAGATGTACCAGGACCTCAGACGACAGCACTGGTGGCCGGGTATGAAGAAGGCTGTAGCAGAGTTCGTTTCTCGATGTCTCACCTGTCAGCAGGTGAAGGCAGAGCATCAGGTACCAGCAGGCTTGGTACAGCCCTTGGAGGTTCCGGAATGGAAGTGGGACGGCATATCTATGGACTTCGTGACTGGACTTCCACGCACTTCCAGAGGTCACGACTCCATCTGGGTGATTGTTGACCGACTCACCAAGTCGGCACACTTCTTACCCATCAGAGAGCAGGGCTCAGTGGAGAGCTTGGGACGTCTCTACGTTCAGGAGATTGTGCGGCTACACGGCATGCCATCATCTATCGTTTCCGATCGAGATGCCCGCTTTAATTCCCGGCTTTGGAAGGGGTTACAGGAGGCGTTCGGGACGCAGCTACGTCTTAGCACAGCCTTTCACCCTCAGACGGATGGTCAGATGGAGAGGACCATTCAGACACTCGAGGACATGCTCCGTGCCTGTGTCCTCGACTTTGGTCGTAGCTGGGAGGACCACCTACCCTTGGTGGAGTTCGCGTACAACAACAGCTACCACTCCACCATCGGGATGGCACCGTACGAGGCGTTGTACGGATGACCATGTAGATCTCCTTTGTGCTGGACAGACCCTGGGGAGTCAGCACTGGTGGGACCGGAGATGGTCCAGGCCACGACAGAGAAGGTCCAGGTCATCCAGGAGCGGATGAGGACAGCTCAGAGCCGGCAGAAGTCATATGCTGACAGGAGGCGGAGGCCACTAGAGTTCGAGGATGGCGACCACGTCTTCTTGCGGGTCTCACCTCGACGTGGTATTCGGAGATTTGGCCGAGGCGGCAAGTTATCTCCGCGCTTCATCGGACCCTTCCAGATTCTCAGCAGGATTGGCGAGGTGGCTTATCGCCTGGCTCTACCACCTCAGTTGCACCGGGTGCACGACGTCTTCCACGTATCCCAGCTGAGGAGATACGTGCACGACCCGACGCACATCATTGACCATGGGGAGCTTGACGTTGACGATGGGGCGACTTTTACGGAGGTCCCGGTGGAGATAGAGGATCGACAGGAGCGGGTCCTGCGTGGGCGATCGATTCCTCTTGTGCGCATCAGATGGCAGCACGGGAATCTCCAGGAGAGCACATGGGAGCGGGAGGCTCAGATGCGTGCTCAGTACCCTCATTTGTTTCCCTAGTTTTTGATGTATCTTTACGGGGACGTAAAGCCCTGAGGTGGGAGTAATGTAAAGACCCGTAAAATTCAAGGGAAATTTTTTCTTAATTTTCTTTAGAATTTTACAAGAGCGCGGTTTCAGACGGCACCTGATTCCGAGGCCCGGAGTGCCCAGAATTAATTTCCGAAGTTTGGCTCGGGTACGTTCAGTGAACGAACGAGCGGGAATTCCTAACTTTTGATCCGGTGCTCGGAATTGAAATCCGAGGGCACCGATGAACTCGCAGCGCCGATATTCGCTTAAAGAGACCTTTTCGGGAGTTGCGTTTGTTGCGGGTTGAAAGTTAATTTTGGGGTTTTTAGTTTGAGTTAAATAAAATTTGTGTAGAACAAATTTTATTATAACTTGTTAAAACCTATCAAAGGAGGTTGGAAGTGGGACCCACACCCACTTAACCTCCCTTGGGAGGATTAAGTGTGGTGGGGCCCACACGAACCCCTAATCCTTTCAAATTCTCTCAACTTGCTTAACCCCTAATTAAATGACTTGAGTTACTTTTAATTATGGGAGTTAAACCTTTTGAATTTCAAACTTTTGAAATTCTAATGTGTTTTGTAATAATAAAATAAGATGTGGTCTTATTTTATTTTGGGTTATTTGTTTGTCTTCTTGAGAGGTGGAGAGCTCTTCTTATTCTTCAACTCTGACGAAGAACTCGAAGAACGTTCATCTTGACGAAGAACGCTCAAGCTCCGACAAAGAACGCCGCACCTCCATTCTTCGTTTCCTATGTCAACGAAAGGGGACGCCACTTCTTCCTCGGACAACCTTCGTCGGCGTACAAGTTTCTCCAATGACGTGTCTCTTCGAACGCATCCCTTCGTCATCGGATTTGACGAACGGCTACCGCGACGCCCGACCTCTGCGACGTCGTCTTCCGCGGAACCTTGACAATCTTCGAACCTTATACCCGAGGTAGGGGTTGTCGATTTCTTTTTGGTTTCCTTATTTTATTCTTGATCGTGATTTTAGCAAGACTAACGTGTGGCTTGAATTATTTAAGTTGCGTTATTATTTTAACGTGAGGGGGCCGGACCGCACGAACACGGCCGAACCCCCCTCCATCGTTCTTGTTTATTCTTGCAGGTGGAAGCAAGTGGCGTGGTGCCGTCGCACCACGCGGATAATCGTGCTTTTATTTTACGCGGCGCTGTCGCGCCACACCGAGGTAGAATCTTCAAGAACGCGACGCCGTCGCGCCGCGTTGAAAGGAATTAAGGCATGGCGAAGGGGCGCGGTACCGTCGCACCACGCCGGACGACGAACACCGCGGCCGGTTCCGGGCCGCGGCGGGACGAGAAGACCACGGCCGGTTCCGGGCCGTGGCGGAAGAGAAGACCGGCGGCCGGGCCGCCGGCGTTGGAAGCCGAAGGGGGGATCGGAATTTCCGGTCCCGTTGGAGAAAACCGGCCGGCCAGCTGGCCGGCCGGAAGGCATTAAACCGGGGGAATTAATCCCCCGACCAGCGTGTAAAACCCCCCTCTTTAAGAGGGGGGCAGTTCCATGAAAGGGGGGCAACAACCCCCCGGTTTTGTTTCCAGCCGGCCCCCACGTGCGGGGGCCGTTTCTTGCAAATGGCGCGGCACAAAGGCCGCGCCACCATCCAGTTAGCGGGGGAATTAAATTCCCCCGCGCGCAGCCTCCTCGCGGCGACAAGCCGCCGCGGCACCCCGCGCCGCCGCGCCGCCGCGCCGCCGCCGCCGCCCCAGGGGGGGGGGGGGGTCGGGCCGGGTCGGCCCGGACCCGGACCCCCCCGTTTCGAACCAGAATCGGTTTTTGGGCCATATCTTGAGCCTCGGACCTCCGAATTACGAACCTTCTGCGGCAACGCGATCCTTGGATCGAGACGGTCGTTTCGGTATATCGCACTCAAGGTTTCAGTTTACTTTGAGTTCGGCCGGGTTGGTTCGTTCACGAAACCAACCGGGCCTTCGGAGCGGAAACGCTCATATCTTGAGCTACGAACGTCCGATTGACGCGCCGTCAGTCGCGTTGTGTTCCTCTTAGTGAGATGGATCTTTTGGCATACTCCGCCCGAGGTTTGGACACAGGTGGAGTACGGTCGGGTTGGTATAGCCTTAAAAACCAACCGGGCCCCGGAGACGAAAATGCCAATAACTCTCAGACCGGGCGTCCGATCGACGCGCCGTCTGTTGCGTTGAGTTCCTTTTGACGATACGGAACTTTTGGATACATCAACTCTGGTCTTTGTGACAGTTGATGTATCAGCCTCTCGGCTCGTGGAGCGGACCCTCCGAACGAGCTTGCTGTGTGCGGGAACCCTAGTGCTGGCTGCGACTGCTACAACTGCTACTACTGCTACGACTGCTACTGTGACTGCGACGACGACAGTACAGAGATCCTGTGTGGATTCGACGACGATAGTACAGAGATCCTGTGTGGATTCGACGACGACGACTACAACACTCAACGATCCTACGTGGATCAGTGCTACAGGTCCTGTGTGGGCCCGATCTTGTGTGGGTCCGCGCTCAGCGGTTCTGTGTGAGCCAGCGCCTACAGGTCCTGTGTGGGCCCGATCCTGTGTGGGTCTTTGCGGGGGTTAGTTACCTATCGATCCTTCGTGGGTCCGACGACTTAGATGGATCAGTGATCATCTTTATCGTCCTTGAAGAAGTATACCTGTGTGAGCTGAATCCTATTGCTTTCCTGTGTGGATTGTGTTGTGCAATCCTGTGTGGATTACGTTTTGCTTTCCTGTGTGGAATACGTTTACTATCCTGTGTGGACTGAGTTGTACTTGGGCTCGGAGGTTGGAGCGTATTTGAATTGATGACTTAGGTATATGTATGGGCATTTACCTAAGCAGTGTCGGTTGTTACTTCGTGATTGTACATTTCTTTGTGGTTTATCCTTTGTGGATTTTGAGAGACCTTCAGGGGTCTCGGGGTCCCTACTGAGTAGCTTATACTCACCCCTACACGGGCTTTGCCCGCACTACGTTGTGTTGGTTGTAGACGACGGACAGCGTTGACCTTAGCTGAGGCTTGCAGAGCGGGACGGTACCCGGAGGTGGACCACTGGGCGGGACGTGCACGGAGCGGACGGCGGGACCCGTGGAGCAGAGGAGCTATCTGTACCCACCCTTCAGGTGGGATTTCCAGTGGACAGCTCGGAGTAGCGGCTTTTACTTTTCAGTTGCGGTTTTTCCCTTTTTGAGTTGTACTTTACTTTCAGTTTGGGTTTGTATTCTGGCCCATTTACTTTTCCGCACTTTCAGTCGTACTCTGCTATTGTTTAGTGTTTACTTTCCGCTTGTTTACTCTGTGGTGTTTGTTTACTTTTCAAAGGCAATGCCTTCCCTTTTTACTGGGATTTACGCCTTGGTGCTAGTCGCCAGCCCCTGGCCTATGGAAGGCGGGCTTGGGGTAGTCACGGCACGGACCCCGAGGGCGGGTCGTGACACATTGATATAGAAAAGAAAATCTTGAGAAGACTTCCTCCTATGTACAATGAAAATGTGTCAACCCTTGAAGAAAGAGATCTATCTAATCTATCTCTGGATGATCTGTTAAGTAGTTAGTGGCATATGAGATGAGAGTCAAACCCGAAGATTCCACGACTCGTGTAAGAAAGGAAATGACATTCAAAGCCATGGACAAAGTGAAAATATCAGAAGATAGTGGTCGTGAAGATAATTAGGAAAAATAAATTCTTTCTCTCATCGCCAAGAAGCTGAATAAGGGAAAAAATAAATTAAAAGGTAAGATACCTCTGGAATGTTTTCGTTGTGGAAGAGTTGGGCACATTGCCTCTCAGTGCCAAATAAATTTTGATGATGATGAGAGAAATGCAGAAGACATCGTGAAGCCTCGAAAATGGTTTTTCAAAAAGGGATACTCCAAATCTAGAAATAAAATATAGAAGTAGATTTTTGTCTATGAAGAAGAAGATGATTATATTGAATTTTGTAAAGAAGAAGAACCAGAATTTAAAATAGGAAACCATTCTTCCATGATGGCTACCATTGAAAAGTCAAAAACCTCAATCAATAAAGGTAGAGATAATAAGATTACTCCTAATGGTGATCCACAGATTCAAATTAAGGATGCCTTTTCCAAGCTTGAGAATAAATTTAAGAGATGCAATAAGTGGAAGGAAATGGTGGAAGAATCATCAGAATATGTTGATGAGCTTGAAGCTAAAATTGAATGACTAGAAGAACTAGTGAGAGTTTAGTCTTAAATCCTTGACAACACAGATGATGTTGTGGAACTAAATCTTAAAATTGAAGAACAAGCAAAGGTCATAAATGAACTTTCATCTAGACTGAAAGAGAAGTCCAAGACTGTTGAGGGTCTTGAGAAATAAGTTGTTACTATTAGGAGTAAAATTGAATTTCAATCAACCACAAATGAGGGTAAGAAGAAAATTCATTTTGGAATATTCTCAGATACAGAATTACTGGCAAGATCCAAGTGTAGTTCAGATGGGGTTGGAAAAATATTGAGTGATCAAAGACCCTATTTCATAGGAAAGAGTGTAATTGGCTATGAAGCTGAGACATCAACTGCTGGAAGTGAAGAGAGCAAAAATAAAGACAAGATGAAAGTTGGACATGTTGAAACATTTCCTGAAGTGCTGAAGAAGAAACCCTCAATCCAAACTAAAAGAATGACTGAAAATTATCCTCAAACATTTAGAAATGACAGGTAGTCCAAATATTCTCCCAAGGAAAAAGGCATGAGGAGAAATTGAAGTGAGCAGACATTTCCTCTCATGAAGTGTCAGTTCTGTGGCTATTTGGGCTATACCATGTCATATTGCGAAGAGGCAAGGAGCTACTTGAATGGGGAAGATCTGGGACGTCAACAAAGGAAAATTAATTCATATCCTCCATCTTATAGAATAAATAGTTTCTATAGATACTATTTTCATTATTATAACTTTTTCCATAAAGCTATGTATTGCAGGTAGAGATTAGATAGGAGAGATTCATACAACTCTTAGAGACGGGTCATTTTTCACCCTCCTGATGGTGTTGATCTCATAAACAGGTTTTCTCCACTCGAAGAAGAATTATACTATGAAGAACCAATGTACATAGATGAGATAATTGAAAGGCCATCTGTTCTATATACTCAATACATTGTCTTATGGAAAGAAATAAGAAAATTTAGAGATCCAACCTTGCAGAGGTGGCCCTCAAAGCTACAAAAAGAAATAGTACCTGGATTCTGGATAACGGTTGTTCATTTCATGTGAAAGGTAATGATGGCCTATTAATAGATATCAAAAGGAAGGTTGATCGTATAGTACGATTTGGTAATGACGGAGCTCTGAAAATCAAAGGCAGTGGAAGTACTGAATTAGCTAATGAAGATCTAAAGAATACTGAAGTCCTTTATGTAGATGGCCTACGTCATAATCTACTCAGCATGATTCAACCCTGTGACTCAGGACTTGTAGTTAATTTTAGTCAGAAAGGATACACTATCAAGGGAAAGACATGCAATTAACTTATAAAGGGATGCAAAACAGAAGGCAACTTGTATCAGGTTGATAGTAAAGAAAATGTTTGTTACATGACTGTTTAAGAAGAAAACAATTTGTGGCATCGGAGACTAGGACACATCAGTCAACAAGACATGGAGAAAATATCAAAATTGAGGATTTTCATGGACATTCTCAACCTGAAGCATGAACATGAAAAGTCTTGTGATGCTTGCATTCGTGGGAAGCTGGTCTGCAGTTCATATTGGCCAAAGAAGAAAAGGGCATCTCATATTCTTGATCTAATTTATACAGATGATGCAGGCTGATAAATGTTGCTGGAACTCAAAGAGAAAGGTACTTTGTCCTTTTCATAGATGATTACAGTAGAATGGCATGTGTAATGGTCATTCACAGGAAACAACAAGTTCTTGACTGCATGAAAACATATCGGCGAATCGCCGCAAATGATACTGGATGAATAATCAAAGTGTTGTGATCTGAAAATGGAGGAGAATACACATCCATTGAATTTGAAAATTACCTGGAGAAGCATGGGATACAACATGAGGTAGATACTGTGAGAACTCCACAAAAAATGGAGTTTTTGATCGTAGGAATCGATAGTTGAACAATATGGCACGAACTATACTGATTGAGAGTCGTATTCCACGACATTACTGGAGAGAGGATTTTCAAGCTGCAGTGTATATTAAATATTGAAGAGGAATTTATATGGGTGAGACAAAGACACCATATGAATTGTGTCATGGAAGGAAGCCCTCTTTGAAATACTTTCGTATTTTTGGAAGTAAATTCTTCATCAGGAACAAATAAGGAAATCAAGTTAAGTATGGTGACAATGCAGATGAAGGAATTTTCCTTGGATACTCAATGAATATAAAAGCCTACATGTGTTTCAACAAGTTATTAAGAAAGATCATGGAAAGAAGTGATGTAATGATCATTGAAGAGAAAACCACAAATGCTTCACGGATTTCATATGCTGATGTGATAGAAAGTGAGGAAGAAAATGAACATGGAGTAAATCTAAATACAAGAATAGAGGAAGGTGGACAAAACACTCAGCAGTCACATCATGATGTTGACTTAGAAGAAGAATATGAAGAGGAAACCTTGGATGGAGATAATGCAACTGAACCTCACAGGAGAAATGGAAGAGCTGAGATTGATACATATAACATAATTAGGGATAGTAGTGCACCCACACAAACAAGGAGGATGACGAATAACACACAATATACATTTCTGTCAGTTGTGGAGCCATCCTCATTTGAAGAAGCTACAAAGGATGAATCATGGGTGAAATCCATGAATGTAGAGTTAGATCAGATTAAAAGAATCATACATGGGATCTTGTATGGAGACTCAAAGGTCACAATGTGATTGGTACAAAATGGATCTTCAAGAACAAGTTTGATGAGCATGGAAGTGTTATTAGAAATAAGAAATGGCTAGTATGTAAAGGATACTCCCAGATTGAAGGTGTTGATGTTGAAGAAACCTTTGGATGGTGTACTCAAAGAAGAAATCTATATTGAACAACTAGTGGGTTTTCTTCTTGGTACCGATGAAACAAAGGTTTGAAAACTAAAGAAAGCTCTATATGGTTTGAAGAAGGCACCACGAGCATGGTATTCCTAGCTGGACTCTTATCTCAAGAAGCTGGAATTCAAAATATGATATTTCTTGGGGCTGCAGGTGATTGAAAAGAAGGATTACACTTTAATTTCTCAGGGAAAATATGCAAGAGAGCTGCTGAAGAAGTTTAATATGCAAGACTCCAAACCAATGTCAACTCCGATTGCAGTTGGAACCAAAATTGGAAAGAATGAGGATGGGACATTTGTAGATCCCACCATGTACAGGAGGATAATTGAGAGCCTACTGTACTTGACAACAACATGACTCGATATTGTCTTTACAACATGTCTAGTGGCCCGCTTTCAGAGTAATCCAAAGAAGGAACATATGGAAGCTGTAAAAAGAATCATGAGGTATATTCAAGGTACTCACAATTGTGGCTTATACTTTACTGTAGGAAGGGATAGTGAATTATCAACATTTTCTGATGCTGACTGGGCTGGTGATGTAGTTGACAGAAAGTCCACCAGTGGTGGAGCCTTCTATATTGGGAATAAATGTGTTGGCTGGTTTAGTAAGAAATAAGATAGTACTTCTCTTAGTACTGTTGAAGTTGTGTATATCTCCTCCACAAAGGCATCTACTCAACTGCTATGGATGAAGAAACAACTAACTGATATTGGTGATGAGGTGAAGAAACCAATGGTAATTTACTATGATAACAAGAGCGCCATTGATCTTACGAAGAATCCTATTGAGCATTCTCCTTCAAAACATTTTGAAACCAGGTATCATTTTATTAAAGAAAAAGTTGAGCAAGGCATGATTAGAATGGATCATGTGGGAAATGATGAGCAAGTGGATGATATCCTAACCAAGATACTATCAGTGGCTATGTTTGAGAAGCATCGGCTGAACCTCAGTGTTTAGCCACCTTCTTAGTGCATACGGAAGTTACAAAATACCCCTATCCTCAGTTTTGTTAACTGATTTTAATATGTTTATGGATGTGATCCAGGTTTGTGGGGGGGGGATACTATCCAAGGGGAGTGTGTATTGAGATTAACAATGAACAATTACTAGTCTTTGGGTTTATTGTCAATGGGGGAGAAATGAATAAATTTAGGCATGTTTAGGAATGTCATGGACATGTAATGCTTCTGTGATGTAATGCTTCTATGACACGATGAGAATTCAATGTTGGTGATAGGATGAGAATTATGAGAAGGAATACATTGGACAAGTAATGCTTCTGTGACATTGTAAGAGAATTACTTGGGTTTCATTGAGAACTCCAAAACATAGGAACTCAATTCAAGCTTCCTCTCTTGTTTTCTACACCAAGCATTGCTCACGTAGACTTAGAGTGTTGGATGAGTTGATTCTTTCATTTTTGGTTTTCATGTGGATGGTGATATATTGAATTTATTTAGTGATTGACAACAAACCCAAAGGGAGATATTTTTGGAACCATGGCTGTTCTATGCATGATTTGGAGTATGGTTTTTGTTTGTTTTCAATCTTCAGTGGAAGTTTAGAATGTGCGCCAGTAAAATGATCTTACAGTTTAAGCATACAACAATATTGAAGGTGGATCCATTTCCCAGTGTTTGCCAAATGTTTGGGCCTCAAAATTAGAAAATGAAGACATGGATTGATGGTAAAAGGAGGTGCGCGCAAAGAGGAAGTGGTGCGCGAAAAAGGAGGGATGTGCACAAAATATTTGAGTTGATCATGAAAAACAGCGTGGTGCACGAAATAGTGGTGAGAGGTTTTTCACGAAAATAGTGTTTCAGAATCAGCACGTCAAAAAATGTCAAAGGAATGGGCAGCGAAAAAAATCTGAAGATGTGCGCGAAAAGCTATACCTGCGTGAAATATTACATGCCAAATGAGAGGTTTTTTGTGCCACAAAAGGTTTTGCGCATGGGGGTCTAAGACAACTATAAATAAGAGGTGACTCCCTCATTCCGTACGGTTGAAGACTTAGAGAACATCTGAGGTCTGATGCGTGTAAAATATTTGTGTAAAGGGAGTTAGGAAAAAAATTTAAGCTTGCAAAAAAAATGCCAACTCCCATGAAAAACTTTAGAACGATGTAAAAAGTTTTGGACTTGTGCAAAAAATTTAGGCTCGCACAGAAAAATTTATAGTTGCACGAAATATTCTGGATTGTGTGAAAAATTCTAAGTTGCCCGAAATTTTTTGGCTTGCATGAAAAAGGTGAAGTTGCGCGAAAAACTTGAGGTTGCGCATAAAACATGGAGTTGCGCAAAATTGTCAGTGAAACCTATCTCTACGTTTCTCTTTATCCGGTTCAGTGGTTCAACACATTAAAGTGAATCATTTCTGGACTTCGATGCATGTAGAGTCTCATGCTAAGAAGAGGCAAAGACTTCAATGCGAATCTATTGAAGAGACCTTCACGTCAATAAAATGACTGGGACTTCACCAAAAGCAGTGATCCAGGGGGAGTCAACAGGAGTGACTCGAGGGGCACAATGGGCTATCCCTGAACAGTTTTGAAGGCAGTGAGCCTAGGATAGAGTGACTGTTCCCAAACCTTTGTAATCCACAACTAGTGAAGAATATTGGAATTTGGTACGACCGACAACCTGTCGGTGTATGCTTATTGGATGTAGCCCTTAGTGGTGAACCAAGTAAAAAGTGTTGTGTCATATATTTGCATGTGAATGTTTTATTGCTTCTCATATCCATCATACAGGTTAAACTAGTTCCTAGCAATGTGGGAACAAGATCCATCAGTTTAAAAGAAAAAGTTAACACCCTGATTCACCCCTCCCCTCTCAGGGTGTCCCAGGGTCCTACACTTACATCCTCTTGGATTTTTGCAGTGAGATAAATGGGGGACCTTCCACATGAATATCTATATAGTGGGACTAGTATGACAATACAACATTACATAAATGATCTATTATAGGGAACCACCTTCATATTGCTGGGTGGTTGACTCAAAAGAGAGTTGAGTGTATTGAAACCTATTATATGACCCCCTTCCCACATAAATTTTCAATATGAGATAGAGGGGTTACTTTTAAAAATGATTCATAAGGTTGCATGACATAATATCTCTTTGTGTGGGAGGGGTGGTACCCATATTTAGAATGGTTTCACAACGTGATGACTACCGACAGGGGGCATGATGTAGGGTTTATGACTCAATGTGACTGTAACTTCCTAGATCCGGGTTCCTCCCAAAGGTTCCTCGTACCCAGTTGTTCACATGGCCTCAAGTGAATTTCCCCAAATACCAGAGTCTTCTTATTAGAGCAAAGGATTTGGGTGTGATAATGGGGAAACTATGACCTCATAGGTAGAGTAACACAACGGAAACAAATAGTAAACAATAGAGGAAGTAGTAATACCATACAACAATGTAAACAGTAGAAGACTGATAGTAATAAAAAACTAGAGTAAATATATAAATGATGCATGTCACATATGTCTAGGAAATCATCCAAACAAGTCAAAATGCTAGAAATACAATACTATACCAAAGTACAAAATAAAAACAGTAAAATCCAGCAGCATTGTAAGCCTCATCTTGGTCCCATACTCTCCATCTCCGAAACAAATCAAGTACCTGATGAAGAAGGGTGATTTCAATTATCTATAACTGCAACCATATAATCTATTTGGGTCATAAAAATGACCCAAACTGGGTGTGAGATGAATCCAAATAGGCAATCACCAAAAGATCCATGCTTAACTGTGAATGAATATATATAGCAACTAATATGCAGAAATGAAGCAATAAACTAGGAATTACTCAAAATTGAAAAATCCTATAGTTTCAATTACATTCATTTACATTTATTAATTAATAAATACATTGAAATATGTAACCTCAGGATCTATCCTAAGCTCTGTATCCCCTAGTTTAAAAATAACAAAAAATCTCACAAAATACCATCTAAACAAACAGGTAAGACCGGGTCTAAGCTTTAGCTTTGGAATGGAATACTCTTCACAATCATAAAATCTTTCACAAGAAACCCTCCGGTAAATTTATCATAGTCTTATACCCTCGGATTTCATATATCATCAATTTAATAAAATAATGACCCTATGGGAAAGCACACATAACCTATCCCCCTTGGTCCCACATAACAATAAACATTTACAATGACCACCTAGGTAGCTCTCACAGCCTATAACCCATCGATCTTCATAGCATCAGTAAAATATAATGACCCTCTAGTACCTCTCACAGTCAATTCCCTGTGGTCCAACATTCATTTAATAATGACCCTCTGGGAAGCTCTCATGGTCTAACCCCTCTGGTCAATGACCCCACAACATCTCTCACATTCAATACATATGGACATTCATAAAAAAAATTCATAATTAAAATACCCTACATCAGGAAGATCTCATAGTCAATTCCCCTTGATCATACATTCATAAAAATAAACACATGAATCTCAAATAAAGAGAAACTCCACCCTAACAACATTAGGCACTGAAAACAAAGCATCCTAACATGCTTCCTAGAACCAACGGACATAACCAAACAAGCATGGTAAACACATCCAAAATCATGGTAATTAACCTTATGCACAAACCAATAAACCTTTCTCAATCAAAAACACCATAATAAGCCTTAATCGGGGTTAAATTCTTTAACATGGAATACCCTAAACATGGATATCTAGAACTTATAACATATATAATCCAAATAAAACCCAGGAAAGGCACAAACCACTTACCTCGATGTCGTACGATGAATAATCTTGAATGTCGACCCTTTAATTGGTCTAAAATGGTGTAGATCTATGAAAAGGGTAAAAATGATCAACCCTCAATAAACTCATAAGAGAGGAGAAATCAGGAAGAGAGGATCTTGGGAAAGAGAGAACTCACCGGTGGGAATCCAACTCACCTAGCGATGTCTCAATCAGAGCTCAGATGGAGGAACGAGAAGAGGTTGAAGTTCTTCAGCCATACATCACTCTCCTGTATGAGTCACAGGAAGAAGAAGTATATTCTAGAGATGAGAAGGGACCCCATTCCGATTAATAAAATAAAAAGAAAAGTTTATGAAATGTTCATTTTATGTACACACCTTGTACTAGCCTCAACCAGAACCCACTTTAGGTGGTTTTCCAGGTCACCTACACAACCATGTACTCGACCGTTACACGACCAGTACATGGTTATGCAAGGCAACTGGGTATACAATATGTACTCATGTGTACACAGCGTGTACACATAAAATTTACCCTTTCATTATTTTTCATAAAAAACAACCTGAAATAAATATCCATACATGAAAAGAAGATCTGATTTCTTAAAAACTTATTCCCTTAAATAAATTCATCCCCAAATTTCCCTTTTAAGGGTGGTGAAGAAGAAGATTCAAACAACTCTGGCCACTATGATCATATGTCGGACTCCTTCTCCCAATTCTCATCTAGTAATCTCCCGTTCATCCATAACACCTGTACCAAAGGAATAGACCATCCACATAGATCCTTCATGCTACGATCTATAATATGAATATGGTGCTCCTCGAAGGATGCATCCACTTAAATCTTAACCTACTCCAGATGAAAAATGTGAGATGGTTCTAAAAATTAATGCCGTATCTGAGAAACATGGAGGACATCATGCATAGCCTGGTACCTCTAAGGTAACTGAAACTGATAGAAAACTGGCCCGACTCTCTCCAAAACCTCAAATGACCAGATGTATCTCTGTGAATGCTTTCCTTGTCTCATAATCCTCATCTGTCCCAACCTCAGTGTGACACATAAGAAAACCTAATCTTTGATCTCAAACTCCAGAGTCCATCTCTATCAATCAACATAATATTTATGGTGAGATAATATAGTATCCATCCTATTTTGAACCAACTCCACAAGCTCCGTGGTCTCCTTGACAAGACAAGGTCCCAACATAGATACCTCTCCCACCTCCAACAAACATAGGGGTGATCAGCATGGCCTACCGTACAAATCCTCATAAGGTTCCATCTGGATCATCACCTGAAAACTATTATTATATGAAAACTCCACTAGGGGTAAGTATCTATCCCAAGAACACATAGAATCTAGGATGCATGCTTGAAACATGTCCTCTAACACCTGAATCGTGTGCTCGTACTAGCCATTTGTTTGTGGATGGTATGATGTACTTAGAAGTACCTGTGTACCCAAATACCTTTGTAGTCCCTGACAGACATGAGATGTAAACCAAGAGTCCCTGTCTTGAAAAATAGAGCATGGAACCCCTTGAAAACATACAATCTCTAGAATGTACAACCTTCAAAGATCATCAATGCTGAAGGTCTGCTTAATCGGAAAGAAGTGTGCAACCTTCATGATTCTGTTAATGAAAACCAAAACCACATTATTCTATCGAGGAGACCCATCATGACATCATTACACTTCCACACAGAATTGGTTAGATGATGTAACAACCCTGCTGGTCGCTGATGCTCTGCCTTCACCTGCTAACAAGTGGAACATCTCCTAAAAAACCTGCTACATCCTTCTTCATACTTGGCCACCAATACTGAAAGTGAAGATCTCGGTATATCTTGGTGACACCTAGATGAACTGCTCAAAATGAGGAATAAAAATCCCACATCAGATCCTCGCATTTGTCTACTAACACCCATACACACCAATGAAAACACAAGATCTCATCCACACCTATAGTCCAACCAGGAGTAGGGTCCTCACATGACATACTCTCCTAAAGCAACATGCCTTCAGAATCTGATAGCCACCTCATTCGAACTTTATCCAGTAGATTAGAGGTAAGAAATATAGAAGAAAGAAACATCTGCCCCTGTCTATCGTGCACCTCCAAATGAATCTCAAAGAATAGATCCATAAGATTCCACTCACTGCTGACCTCATGAACTACCTGTATATGGGTCCTCCTGCTCAACACATCAACAACTGCATTGCCTTTCATAGGTGTGTAGGAAAGGTCAAAGTCAAAAGACAGAAGGTACTCAACCCACCTTTACTATCTCAAATTCAGATCACATAGAGTAAAGATATTATTGAGAGTTTTGTGTTCAATGTACACCACAAACTACTGTCCCAAAAGATAATGTCCCCAATAGAGAAAAGCATGCACACCTACAGCTAACTCGAGATCATGCATTGGGTAATTCCTCTCACGTGGCCTCAAATGTTGAGACCCATATGCTACGACTCCTTCCCCCTACATAAGCACTGCTCCCAGTTCGATACCAGATGCATCATAGTAAATGATGTAACTCTTGAAAAACTATGGAAAAACTAGTATCGGTGCTGAAGTCAATATCCCTTTCATATTATAAAAGGTTGAATCACATGTATCTATCCACAAGTACTTTTCACCCTTCTTAGTCAGTCCTGTCAGTGATGCTGCTAAGCATGAAAATTTGGGTATAAAATGACTGTTGCAACCAGCCAGCCCCAGAAAACTTCAAAACTCAAAGTCCTTCTTTGGATTCTCCTTGGAAACTACTGCTCTCACTTTCTTAGGGTCTACTGATACTTCTGTCTCTAAGATAACATGACCCCAGAAGAGAATCTAGTCTATCCAAAAGTGGAATTTTGAGATCATGGAATATAACTGATGTTCTCTTAGTGTAATCAATAGGATCTCAAGATGGGTATCATGGTCGTGTCGACTGTGAGAGAACACCAAGATATAATCCAAGAAGACTACCACCAAAGAATCCAGATAAGGATGGAACACTCAGTTCATCAGTCCCATGAAAACTGCAAGCACGTTCGTGAGACCAAACGACATAAACACATACTCGTATAGACCATACCTAATCCAAAAGGCTGTAAGAGTTATATTTGATGGTCTAACACGTAACTGATGATAACTGGATCTCAAGTCAATATTTGATAACACTCAGTTTCCTCAAATCTGATCAAATAAATCATCAATCCTCGGTAAGGGATATTAGTTCGTGACCATCAACTGGTCCAGTTTCTGATATTCTATGAAAAGTATGAGGGTGCCTATCGCCTTTATTGAAAAAAGAATAGGCTAACCCCAAGAAGTACTAGGTCAGATGAAGCCCCTTGCCTACAACTCCTCCAACTACTTCTTGAGATCATGTAACTCTGGTGTAGCTATCCTATAAGGAGGAATGGACACCTATTCTGCTCCTATCACAAGATCAATAGAGAAGTCTACCTCTCGCTCTGGAGGCAAACCTGAAAAGTCATCTGGAAAGACATATCTGAAACAATCCACCACTAGAGGAAAGTACAATATGAATCCCCCTGGTAATCCAGATATATACTCGAAATATGGGTTGTAATTGTTCCCATCCCATGATTTTTAGGTCCAACTCTACTCACATGGACATCCCATTCTCCCTTGTGTAGGAAAGACCCACCCTCTGGTGATGTGAAACTCACCCTACGATGATAGCAATCAAAAAAGGCCTAGAAGGAGACCAACCAGTCCATTCCACGAATGAAATTGAAACCTGTCATCTCTAAGACATAGATGTACCATAAGAAGTGACCCCACCAACCACAAGAGGGAGCTCCTTGCATTGACGTACACTAGCCATCATACTCCCCAACAGAGTGTCTAACATCATACAATCCTTATAAATAAAGATACAAAGCCCAAGGCTCTCCACAATGAAAATATATATAAAACTATGGGAAGAACCTATATCAGAAATAGTTGAAGATAAAACTAAGGCATCTAGAATCATACCTATAACCGTATAAGGTCCAGGATCCAGCTCTTGTTGGGTCTACTACACTGCAAAAGTCTGAACTGTATCATGGACCTGTGACCCTGCCTGACTACCCTGAGCTGATCCACCCCACTTTCATTAAAAAACTTTATCCTGACTACCACGAACATAGCCACAACTACCTCTTCAGCCTAAATGGCTTGGAGAACCCAAGTTCCTAGACCGAGGAGAAACTAGTGGTCCTTCTCCTAAACGTGGAGTCAAAACAGAACCCCTATCACCCGATTCTAGTGAGAACACCCGATAAAAAATGAATAATAGGATCCATATTGATTCAATATCATAACACTATTGGTCCCTCGGGAAATTTGGTCTCGTATTACCACTCTTCCTACACTGGTAACATACCACCTAGGAACCTGAAGAAACATCATGTGGAGGCTCACTACAGTGCTTCCTGCTATCTATCGGTGTACCAGCCATGGATGCTGAACCACCCTGGCTCACAACTCCAAACTCCCTTAGATTAAACTCAATAATCAATTTCTGGTTCACTATATCCATCACTAAATTCAGCCTAAAGACATTCAACTGTGATCAAATGTCATACCTGAGACCATTCTCAAATCACGTAGCCAGAGATAACTCGTCACCTCCTAGGACATGTGCAAAGTGCTGAAGATCTGTAAAATGTGGAGAGTAATCCATCACTAAAAGAGAGCACTTATCCAAATTAATCAACTCTTGGGCTCGATCGGACCTCAACATCTCAGGGTAGAAGTAATTGTAGAAGATCCTATAAAACTTTCCATAAACCATATCTCGATGATATCCTACCTGTGAAATAACATCCCATCATATCATGGAGGAATCATGTAACTTTTTTATATAAAGATTCACCCTCCTCTCCAGAGGCATATCCAGATGCTCAAAGATAGATAGAATGGCCTGCAACCATGACTCTACAGCCTCTGGTCCTCCTTCCATAGAAAAAGTAGGAGGATTCTACTATTGGAACACTTGTGTCAGCTCTGCCATAAATGAGGTTGGATGCGGTGCCCCCTAGAACATCTGTATCATCCTAATAAATCCTTCATGGAAATTCTCATTAGAATATGTGTCCGGTATAACAACTGGTGTCAAGACAGGCACATAAGGAAGATCTTCTGTTAGTCCCTGATCTATACTTTCCAGTGTCTGGTCATCACCTGTACCTAGTGTACAAACATAGGAAATCTTAGTAGCAAGACTCTGAAAGGTCAATCACACACCTCTGTTCAAGATTATCAAGGACAAAAACTTATAAGTTCAAGAATGGGATAAGAGAAGAAAACATTTATGTTTTACAAAACTGGGTTACACGACGTGTATAACCCCTACACGACATGTTCCCACAAGATTTTATCATAGTGTGTACCTCTGCCCAACCTGGAGGTGTAACACCCATACACATGGTGTATTCCTCCTATGACACAACATGTACTTGAATTTTCCCTCTGGACCATGTTATTCTACACGGCTTGAACCACACGGTTCTCTCCTGGGTAAAACTACACGACATGTTCCCTGTAGACATGACATTTACTAATTAAGTTCTACCCACCCATTTCATTAGTCACATGGTCAAAGACATAGTCGAATCTACACGACATTCAAGAATGAGACATAACTTGTACAACCTAAGTTTCATCCACCTGTGTCATTAATCACATGGCTGGACACATGGTTATTCACAACACAACATGTACTCCTTGTACATGGTGTGTTATACCAAAGTTTCCCAACCCTGTGTCTCTACTCACACAGTCAGTCACATGATTAGGAACTACACGATGTTTACTCCCGGTACATGGTGTGCACTTAAGAAAATTTGTTTGTTACAGAATAGAAGAACACATGGAGTGTTTTTATAACACCACACACAATGTTTTTCTAGGTTTCCTAATAGTAAGCCTCTGAAACTTTTACGGAACCCCTGAAAACATATAATTTTGTTCAATGAATGAATAATTAAGACCCGTGAGAGCTCATACTCCCATGAATTAAAGTTTGGAATCCTTATTCATATCATAACTTGTCAAAATTCAATAAAATTTCAAACATGATCCACCAAATTATGATCCAAGAGGGCCCATAACACCTCAGGGATTAAAGTTTGGAATCCATCCAATGGAAAATTTACAATTTCTAATACCCTATAAAAATATCATGTATTCTATGATGACACCTAGAAAAACATCATACATATCTAGCACAACATCTATCAAAACAACATGAAATTAGTAATGCACCCTAAATAGCATGACGAGAATGCATGACATGGGATCTCTGCAAGTTCTTATTTGATGCATGAGATGAAATACCCTCATATCATTTGGTTGTAGTAAAAATAAAACCATAATGATATAAATCATAATAGTAGAAAACAAGTGAATCACCCAATAGTGAAATCAAATCAACTGTAATAATTTAAAAACCAAAAAATTTCAATATTCAAGGTAAATTGGATTTTCCCTATACACGGGTTAGCTACACCCAGGAACAAATTATTACCAACCACATATTCCTTCCTATCCTAGTATATAAGCTCCAAATAGTAAGACAAAACAAAAAATAAACCCCTCTGATACCACTTTGTAACATCCTGGATCTGGGTGTTTTCCAAAGGAACCCCGTACCCGGTTGGTCACATGGCCTCAAGCACATTTCCCCAAATTCAAGAGGCTGTTGACTAGCAGCGAGGGCCTTGGGTATAATAGTGTTGGAACTATACCCTCATAGGTAGAGTAACACAATGAAAACAGATATTAAATAGTAGAAGAAATAGTAATACCATACAACAAAGTAAACAACAGAAGACTGATAGTAATAAACAACTAGAGCACATATATAATTGATTCATGTCACATATGTCTAATAAATCACCCAAACAAGTCACAATGCTGGAAGTAAAATACTAAACCAAAGTAAAAAATAAAAACCATCAACTCCAGCATCATCAAAACCCTCAGCTTGGTCCCATGCTCTCCAGCTCCAACATAAATCATGTACCTAATAAAGAAGGGAACTTTCCCTTATCTATACCTACAGCTATATAATCTATTTGGGTCTAAAATATTGACCCGAGTAGGGTTTTAGATGGATCCTAGTTATCAACCACCAAAATATCTGTGCCTAACTATCAGTGATCATATATTGCAGGTAATATGCAGAAATTAAGTAATAAACTAGGAAGTACTCAAAAGTAAACAATCCTACATTTTCAATTACATTCATTTACATTTACTGATTATTCAATCCATTGAATAATGTAACCTCAGTATCTGTCATAAGATATGTACCCCACTAGTATAAAAATAACAACATACATCTCAAAATACCATCTAAAAACACAAGTAAGACCGAGTCTAAGCTTGTGATTTAGCTTGAAAGACTCATCACAATCATAAAATCATTCATAAGAAAACCTCTGGGAAATTTCCCACAGTATAATTCCCTCTGGTTTCATATATCATCAATTTAATAAAATAAAAATCCTCTGGGAAGGCGCACACAATCTATCCCCATTGGCCCCACATAGCACTAAAAATTTACAACAACCACTTGGGTATCTCTCACGGTCAATACCCCCTCGGTCTGCATAGCATCAGTAAAATATAATGACCATCTGATAGCTCTCACAAGCAATTCCCTATGGTCCAACATTCATTTAATAATGACCCTCTGGGAAGCACTCATAGTCTAACCCCTCTGGTCAATGACCCCATGGCAGCTCTTGTAGTCAATACCTTTTTCCATTAATAACAACAATTCCTAATTAAAAACCCTACCCCAGGAAGCTCACAAAGTCAATTATCCTTTGTCATACTTTCCTAAATCGAAACATATGCATCTCAAATAAACAACAACTCCATCCTAACAACACTAGTCATAGAAAACAAACTATCCTAACATGCTTCCAAGACCCAACGACCATAACCAAACAAACTTGGGAAACACATCCATAATCAAGGAAATTAACCTTATTCATAAACCAATAACCCTTTATCAATCAAACAAACCATAATAGGTCTTAAAGAAGGTTAAATTATTCAACACACAATACCCTAAACATGGATATTCGGAACTTATAGCATATATAATCCAAATACAACCAAGGAAAGGCACAAACCACCTACCTCAATGTCATACAATGAACACGGTTGAACGTAGACCCTTGAATCGGCCTAGAATGACATAGATCTATGAAAATGGTAAAAATGATCAACCCTTGATAACTCATAAGAGAGGAGAAATAAGGAATAGAGGCTCTAGGGAAAGAGAGAACTCATCAATGGGAATCCAATGAACCCCAAAATGTCTCAATCAGAGCTCAGATGGAGGAATATGAGGTGTTTTAAGTTATTTGGATGTACGCCACTCTTCTGTACGAGACACGGGAAGAAGAAGTTCATTTTGGAGATGAGACGTGACCCTGACCCAATTAATCAAATAAAAAGAAAAGTACACAGTTTGTTTATTTAATCTACACACAGTATACTAGTCTCAACTATCCCCCCTTCATTAGGCAGTCTTCCAGGTCACCTACATGGCCATGTACTTAGCCATTACATGGATAGTACACGGTTATGCAAGGAAACCGAGTACACGAAGTGTACTCAGGAGTACATGGCATGTACTTATAAAATTTACCCCTTCTTCATTTTTCCTAAAAAACAACCCGAAATAAAGATCCATACCTAAAAAGAAGATTTGGGTTTCTTATAGTGACACATGATAATTTTTGGGGGCATTTGGGTCATCTCCTTTATGTGAAATTTGGCCACATTCAAATGGACCTTCAAGACACCAAGAAATTTGGACTTCAAGCAATAAATATGTAATAAAACAATTCTAGTTGGCCATTGTCATTCCCTATGAAAAGGGATGAGGCTCAAATCACTGGATTTATGAGTGTGGGTGTGTTTTTTGTGATTTTTAATCTTTTCTACCTAATATATATAATAATAAAATTATTAATTGTTATTAATTAATTATTATAAAAGTATTTTTTATTATTAATTAATAGCAGCGGAAGTGTGTTCTAGGGGTGACATGCACAGACATAGGGTAGGGTAAAGTAGTATTCCTGCTACAATGCTATTTAAAAAAAATGGATCCATTGGAAATTTATAGGCCTTTGGGACATATGCTTTTGGGCCAACTATGTTCTTAGGCCTTTTTAGATCTGGACATATGGGTCTTGTAATGGGTTCCCTTTCAACCCAGTTAAAAAGGTAGTTTTCTTTATTTAATAATGGGGATTGAACCCAATTTTTTTTTGAATAATTTTAGTTAATTAATAACTAATTATTAATAATTATATTGATAATTATTATTCAATTTAAATAACATTTACATTACAAATTTTTAATAATTACATTATTAGTTATTATTAATTTATAATTATTTAGTTATTAATATTTTATTATTATAAATTACCAATAATATATTAATATTATTATATAATTTATTAGTAATGTGTTATTATTAATTATATATTATTATTTCAATCCTAGAAAATCCATGGGCCTGAAGGCCTCATATTTTTTATTACTCACATTAACCTAATTTTTAATGGGTTTGGAGGTGACCCTTATTATGAAAACACCAGGAGAAACCATGATAGTTGAATTTTAAGAATAAGAGTAAATGATATAGAAACACAAAATAATAATAAGATAAAACATACATATGATTTATATGGTATGAGAATAATCCCTACAACCATGGAGTGGTAGAATGATTCTCTATTTTTAGGGATAAAAATTACAGAGCCAATTCAGTGATATAAAATCTCTAACTCGAGGGGATAAGATAAAGAAATGTGGTTCTATAGCATCAATACACATAGTAAATCCAATGTGATACAATAGAGATGGTAGAAAAGACTAAGCTACTACAGTGTCTTATCGGTTTCATTAGTCATATGTTGTTATCATAACCATTATTAATGTCTGATCTTCTATAGTAACAATATCAGCATCGCTATCTTGATCTTCTAATGTTGGCCATAGTTTCTATATTGTACCAAAATTTGGAAATGGGGCCTTTATCCACAGGACCCCTATTATGGTAAAGGCTTCCCCTACAACCCCAAACAACCTCACCTTAGAGGTTAAATCTTGAGTGTTGTGGTTTGGTGTGCAATATGAGTCACCAATAGTTGGCCTACTTTCATCCAATCGTTAGGGATAAACTATTCCAAAAAACGTTATATGACCAAAAATACGAAAGGGTTAAAGGCCTTAAAGGATACTTATAATGAATTCAAAGAGGCACAATTGCCTCAAAAGAGTCCCAAGGACCCTATAGTTGAATAATACATCTTTTATTTATCTTTTGATGCCAGAATATCTCCCCAAATTCATATTTGTGGTTAACCATCACTGCCCCATGTGGGGATTATTGAATTGGAGGGAGATCAACTACTCCAGTGATATCCCTTCCATGCAAATCTGTCTTAGCATTGACCAACTTTATTTTCACCATCATACACTACATATAACTTGAATCTACCTTCATACAAATCATAGATGTCTACCATTGATGTCCAGGAGGAATTGTGTCCTGAAGGCCTAGATATATGGATCAAAAGGAAAATTCAGTCAAATAATACCACTACTACAATACCCCTCTATAGTGCATGCTATAATACTGCTATATTTCAACAACGATACAATTCTATAGTACCATAAAATTTCTCCACTACTCATTTTTGAACCCCGGACTTGATGAAAGACTACAAGGGAATTTAATTCTCAGGTAATCCCTCAACTACTTTAACCCTAAAAAGGTTAACCTGAACCACACATAAAAAATACTGAATGTATATCAAGGACCCCACTCTTATAAAATCATGGTTTCAATGGGATTTTAGAAAATATTTTTAGAATATTTTAAAGAAACTTATGTGAATTATTATAAAAATTAATAATTATTTAAACTCAAATAAATAATCTAAATTTAAATATATATTAAATATTTTTTAAATGATTATATGAGAATCCATTAGAGAAATTATTCCAAATAGTATTTATAATTCCTTGGTTCATAGACCAATCTATAGTGTCCCACCATGGTGCTGTATGTGACCTCAAGCAAGCCTCCCCATATATAATAGGGTATAAATTAATAGAGAGGGTATAAGGAGTTACCATGGGGAGACTATACCCTCATATCATAGTACAACACAATGAAAAATAATTAAATGATATCCAATGATAACATTAGAGTATTAAAAATCAGTAAACACGATGCTATAAAAAATGTATCATGTGGTAGAATATATTCAAACAGTATAACTAACCTACCTATTGACTGATCACATATATAAAATAAATGAAAAAAATACTAAAGAGCCTTTATTTCCATCCCTGTGCCTCACATCATCCTAGTATCCAATACCCCCATTGCGGTTCTCCAGCTCAATCCACTTCAAGTATCATGTTATGACCTGTAAATAAGACATAAGGTATACACATGCACCAGAGTCCCCTTACATGTTATGAGAAATAAATATGATTATGTTAACATAACATTCCTATAATATATGTTATCAAATACATGTATTCATGAGAAATAAAACAAAAATGCTCATGCATGTGTGTTGGATGTTGTATGCTAACTATGCCACCACGAATCCATGCACATTGGGTCATTTTTTGACAACTACGCCACCAAAGATCTTTATTATGCCACCTTCAACAACACATTGATTCCTATCATCATCTCAAGATAATTAACCCATAACCAATCATGTACCCAAAGAATAAGGGTAGGGAATCCACTAAGTCCTCGACCACTACCTAAAGGTTCTGGGTTGGGGAATGTGTGCAAGACTTGGATTCAACTTCTTACTCAATGTGGCCATGCAACAAAGTCCTATATAAAACGTTATATCTCAAGGGAGGCATTATGAAAAGTCTTGAGAACAACATTATCACTTAAGGTTGAAGTTCCCAGTTAGGATCTAAGAATCACTGAGATGGGGAGGGGGTGAATTAGTGATATATTTTTCTTTTTTATGTTTCCTTCTTTTTGAAACAACATTCACCTCATGTTAAAGGGTTTCTTCCCTACTGAACACACACAACATTAGGAAAACAAGATTTACAAGGTTCACTACTCAACAAGAGTAGCTACGTACTTGGTATGGTATAGAAAAAATCCAGTACCACAAAATCCACTAGAAAACAATCCTTTGATGTGGAATACAATGAGTTATATATTCCCTTACACTCATGAAGAAATTGAAAAAAAATTCCTCAAGAACATGTGCAACCTATTAGAACAAATAGGGAATTGCTGTATTTCAGTGCTTCTTTACAACTGAACAGGTGTATTCTCTGAAGTAAAACTCTCCATGTTTCTAAATAGAAGCTCGTAAGAACTCCCATGCACACAACTGAATACATGTGAAGAAACCAAATCTTTTGTGAACTCTTGAAGGTGTCTTCCGTGCATCTTTTATACCACATGTGCAAGATTTGAATTTTGTTGCGAAATGCCTCTTGCGCGCAACTTAAATCTTGCACGCAACTCTATTTCTTTCACGCACTCCCATTTTCTTAAAATTCTTTCACACCCCAGATATCTGGATTTATCTAAGTTTCTAGCATCAAAAATGTTATGGGGGTCACCTCTTATTTATAGACCTCATCGACCCCTACATGAAAAAACCCCAATGTACCGACCAAGATCCTGATGCGTCGCGCAAAGCCCCATTTGACGTCACATAGGGCGCACAATTATCTTTTGCGCCAATATAATTTTTGTGTGCACTTCTTTCCTTTTCTAATTTTCAAATTTTGGACCTCGAATCATGCCTTGCATGAAACATTCCAAACTCCCTTAAATCTTGTGATAAAAAACAAATCTTTCGTGAAATCCTCTCCTTTGCAAGATTTTGATGTTCATATCATAGAAATCCATTTGCACACAACATACCAAGACATCTTCAAACTTTTTCACATAATCTTTTTCCAAAATCACATTTCTACATCTCTTGATTTTCAGGCGTAAATTTTGGAAAGCAATGGAAAACCACACCACCTTAAAACATTCTTTTGTGCCACCTCCAGACCATCCATTCCATTTTCCTTATTCTCTCCACTGCATTCTATATCCATTCTTAATCTTTCATCATGAACTCCACTATCATGATATATATCCTTTGATAGATCAACTTTAACATCATTATAGTTTCCATAGAAAGTATTATAACCTCCCTATCTTCTACTATAATCTTTCCTTCCAATCAAAATTGTATATGATAGGCATCACCTTTACTCACCCTTTCCTTCATAGGGCTTGCATAAAAAGTTCTCTTAACTTATGATATTTTTGAAACACAAATCATCAAATCATCTTCTAATTTTCAAATCCTTTACAAAGTTATTTTATTTATCTTCTTTGACAATACAAGACAACACTTTTTAACAGAATAATATTCTTACTTCCTTCTCAATCCAACTTGGTCCCTACAATCTCCCATTTGGATTTTTTTTTGTCAAACAAGATTCATAAATCACTGAAATTTGTAACCTTATTCAATGGATTAATTATCTAAAATTCTATTCCTACGTGTGCTAACTCATTGTAGGAAATGAGAATTTTTGACAGCCAAAACCATGCTGTCTGAAAAAAGTGACTATTAAATTTAATGATCATATCTATTCATCCGTCTTCAGAACATATTTAAAAAAAATAGTGACTATTAAATTTTATCATCATATATCCTCATCCTTCTTTATAACATATTTCAAGCTTCTAATTAATCATTATTCACTTCTTCAACTTTCCTGGAATATAACAACATTGTTTCCTACAACCACTCCAACAAATAGTTAGAATAGTTAACACACATTCATGATGAATTAATAGCTTACCCACAACTCCCCCTTTATGCATGCTTCCATAAGGATAGATTTATGAAACAATTCTACCCCTTGACAACACTATCCAAAGGTAATATGAGAGTGGGGATAGATATACATACCTCAACCTTGATGAGAAGGAGGTTGGACACCCATTTTCAACCTCAATTTACAAAATGGTTCCTTTGGTAAAGGTTTTGTGAATATATCAGCAACTTGTTCCGATGTAGGAACATACTCCAACCTCAATTCAGTCTTCTCCACCTATTCTTTGATAAAGTGGTACTCTATGTCAATGTGTTTTGAATGAGAATGTTATACCAGATTATTTGTAAGATTTATTGCGCTCTAATTATCACATCCCAAGAGCAAGGGTAGATTTACTTCCACAAGGAGATCTTCTAACTAGGTTTTCATCCACATAATTCAGGAAGAAGCTAAAGTGGAAAAAACATACTCAACTTCAGCTATGATAAGGGTTACTGAATTCCGTTTCTTTGTATGCCAACTAAAAGAACTTTTCCCCAAAAAGAAAACTCCACCAGATGTGAATCTTATATCATCAATGTTCCCTACCCAATCAACATATGAATATCCAAACAAATCAATTTTTTCTAACACATCACAACTGATTATAAAATTTGTTGTTCCTCTCATATATATGAGAATTAATTTTCTAGAAATCAAATGTTATTCTTTATGAGCACTTTGAAATCTTGCACATAAGGAAAAATTATAGATGATGTCGGGTCTTGAGGCATTAAAATGTAATAGACTTCCAATCAGCTTTCAAAAATCTTTCTGATCAACTTCCTTGCCTTCTCCATATTTATAAAACTTGGTCCCCTCTGAAATAAGTGTGGACATAAGTTTCTAATTTTCCATGCCAAACTTATTCATAAGTTCCTTAGCATACTTTTCTTGAGAAATAAAAATGTGCTTCCTTTTCTATAAAATTTCCAACCCATGAAATAATTTAACTTCTCCCAGCATGGACATCTCAAATGACTTCTTCAACTCTTCAAAAAATCTTTCACACAATCTATTATCATTTCCTAAAAAGATAATGTCATCAACATAAACAATTATGATGAGAGAAAACTCCTGAAATTATTTTAACTAAGGATTACGATCAACTCTACCTTTCTTGAAATTCATCTTCTTCAAGCAAGTATCCAATTTAGAGTACCATGGTCTCAGAGCCTGTTTTATCCCATAAAAATCCTTCTTCAACCTATACACATAACTTTCATCCTTATTAATAACAAATCCACAAGGTGGATCAATATAAAATTCCTCATCAAGATCACCATTTAAGAATTCAGATTTTACATCCATTGGAAAGATTTTGTAACCTCATTGTGCAGAAATAGAAAGAAAGATTCTGATTTTTTCTAACCTTGACACCAGAGAAAAGGTTTCATCAAAATCAGTGCCTTCAATTAGTGAATATATTTTGCAAACCAATATTGCTATGATTCTTATCACTTCTCCTTCTTCATTCAGCTTATTCCAAAAATCCCATTTTGTACCAATAATGTTATTGTTGCCTAGATTAGGTACAAATTCCTAGGTATCATTCCTCTATATCTGATCATGCTCTTCATTCATAGCTTGGACCCATTCTAGATACTCAAATTCTTCATTTACATCATTCGGTTCAACTTTCAAATAGAGAAAAGTGTGTGTAATAACATTCATTGTTCTTCTTGTTTGAACCCCATGATGTTGATCTCCAATAATGTTCGGAGTCTCCACTTGTATCCTTAGCCTAGGATGAGCAGTTCGAATTTTATCCTCATCACTAGAGGTTGCTAAGTATGATTTCTATTATTGAGTAGGATTAACATAGTCTGTAGTATTATCATAATTTTTAACAAAACTTTCCTTATCCTTCTCAACTTCTATATTAGAAAAAGTATTATATTCTTTCTCAACATTTTCTAGAACTTTAATATCAATAGATTTAACGATTCTTCCAGTTTCTTTGTTAAAATATCTGTAGTCTCTTCCTTTTGGAGCATAGCCAAGAAAAATTCCATCATCTCCTCTTTTTTCAAACATTCCAAGGTTTACAACCTTTTTCTTTATAATTCATGGACTCCCAAAAAACACTTAAGTGTTTCAAACTTGGAGTTTTTCCATAAAACATTTTATATGGAGTCATATTTGAATATGGCCTATAGAAACATCGGTTTTGAGTACTCACTACAATACTCATGGATTGCCTCCAATACTAATCAGAGAGACCATGTTCAAATAACATTGTTCTACCCATTTCAACCAGACTTCTATTTTTCATTTCAGAAACCCCATTTTGTTGAGGTGTGTATGGTGAACTAAACTCATAATGAATTCCATGATTCTCAAGCTAACATTTAAAATCTTCATTCTTATACTCTCCACCATTATCAGTTCTCAAATTCTTCACTGAATACTCACATTCCTTCTCTGATTTCCTCTTGAAATTCTTAAACATTTTCAGAGCATCTGACTTATGTATTATATATATAACACAAGTGATGTGAGTAAATTCATCAATGAATGTAATGAAGTACTTATCTCTATTTTTAGATTGCTTTCTCATTGGTCCACATATATCATAATGTATAAGTTCCAAGGGTTATCTTGAGTGAATGTCAAATCTCTTATGCATCGAGTTTGTAATCTTCCCTTTCTCACAAATAGTGCAACACCAATTTCTTCTTTTGTATAAATCAGGCATATCTCAGACACTGTCTCACGTTCTTAACTTTCACATGTTTTTCTGACACATATGTCTGAGCCTTTTATGCCATAACTAATTTACATCCACCATACCCATGTAATAAGAGTTCTGTACTTCACAAACTTGGAACAACTTCCCTTTTGTATATTGGCCTCTTGTAACTACCTTTCCATAATTTTTATTTGCCACAAAAAATCCATCTTTCCTGAAGATAACTTTGTTTCCATCTCACAAAGTTGTGAAACACTCAACAGATTGTGTTTCATCCCATCAACATATAATTGTTTCCTGGATTTCATTTTTTCTTTCCCGATGATGGTTGATCCAACACCTTTGATCCTAAAAGACTCATTATTTCCAAATATAACAGTTATTTATTTTAAGTATCTAAAATTAATCAGAAACATTATGTATTCTGTCATATGGGAAGAAAACGGACTCTCAAGAATCCATGGACGTTCTCCTTTTATAGATTTCAAGGTAGTTTTTACAACAAGAGCTTTCTATTCTTCTTTTTCATTCTTCACCTCCAGCTTCTGAGATTTGTTAAGGGCTTTTTGTTGTGCTGGAAATAAAACAAGGCATCCCTTCGCAAGATGTCTAGTATGTTCACATCACTCACATAAAATTTCCAATGGTTGGAACCTATTTTCAACTTTCACACCAGTCTTCTCAGATTTCTTTTGAGCTTCCTTCCCGTACATCCATTTTTGATAGGGTTGAATACCCCTCAAACCTTGTATTCCATAAATTGTGGATTAGTAGTAATGTTTTTTATTGAACCAAAACATGTTTGTAGTGTTTCTGAATCCACAACAATACTAGCAGAAACCATAGAATTAATATTTCTCTCTAAAACTTCTATACTGACTGGAGTTGTGAACATGATTCTCAACAACCTTCTTAATAGAAATATGCTGAATATCTACCTTCTTATTTTCAATTGAAACTTTCTTCTTCCTCAGCTCATATTTATATTCAGACTTATTAGCACCATAATTAGCTGAAATCTTTCTGGTCTTAGGATTTTTATGTACTGATTCATTGGCATTACTGAATTTGGCCACATACATTGCCTTTCCTACTTTTTTATTATCAGAACTAGTTCTGTCTTTCCTCTCAACCGTTGAAGATAACTCTTATGGATCCTAATTTGGTTTATTCATACAAGAACTTTCTCCAACTTCTTAGATAGATTTTTTGAAAATGATATTCATTTATTTAGTTTTAGAAAGTTTCTATTGGACAAGTTCCAACTATTATTCTTTTTTCCTCCAGCTTTACTTCAAGATGATCAATAAAATTCTTTTCATTCTCAAGATAATTATTTAGATTATCAAGCTCATTTTCAATATTTATTTTATCATTAGTAAAACCTTATTGATTGTTTAATGTGTTATTTTCATTTATCATCATCTTGTTTTCCTTTTCAAGCCTTATGATCTTCTTTAAACATTCTTTCAACTCTTCTTTCAGATGATATTCAAGTTGAGTTTCTTATTATTCATAACTTTTGATCCCATAATCTTCATTATTCACTACTTCAATAAAGGTATTCTCTATAGCTTTCTCATCAAATGATTTCTTAGATTCATCTTTGCTATCTTTTTATTCTTCATCATTAGATAAAAAGATTATTCGTTTTTATTTGAATAACTTTTTATCCTTCCCCTTTGAAAAATGTTTATCTTTTTCAGATTGTTTCTTCCACGACCTTCTTGGCCTTCTGTCATCATCATCACTTTCATCTTATTTATTCTATTGAGGATAGTTAACCACAAAGTGACCAACGAATCCACACTAAAAACATTTAAAGGGAAGTTTTCCCTCGTATTTATGTATCCCTCTTTTCACATTCTTATAAAACAAGGATAAAATTTCATCAAAATTTTTACTTACCTCATCTTCATAATAAGATTTACCAACATCCTATTCAATAATAGTCTTATTTGAATTCTCTCTCTTTGCATCCTTGAATGAAATTTATCTATCATCTTTTGTTGTTATTTTCATAGTATTCTCCATTCTCATTTCATAAGTAATGAAAATGCAATGAAAATAGTTGAGAGATAATGTTTCAGGGTCTATTTTTTCTAATGAAGATACTTTAGCATAAAAGTTATCATGAATAATTCTCAATATATTTTCAAAAACTGTGAATCATCCAACATTTCACCAAAATATCTGATTGTACTGACAATGTCATTTAACCTAGTAAAGAAGTCCCCAACAGATTCAGATTCTCACATTGTCATATCCACAAACATCATCCTCCGGATTTTTAGTTTTTCTTTCTTTACTTTTGTATTTCCTTCTTAGATATTCTTCAACTTATCCCAGACTCCTTTAGCTATAAAAGAACCTTTCACTCTTAAAAACTAACTCTCAAAAAGAGATGATAGAAATTCATTTTTAGCACTTCCATCATTCTCAAGATTCTTATTATTGGAAGGAGTAAGAAGAACCTTATCATCAATAAGAAGAAATCCATCAGTTGTAGTTTTAATAACTTCATACCCAAGATACATAAGATAATGCGTCATTATATCTTTCTAGATATGATAATTATTTCCATATAAAATTGGTATCCCCTTTCTGTTCACACAATTCAGATTCTCCATCACAACTTCTCTACAAACCTTCAACAAAGAACAAATGAAGGGAACCCGTCCCTATGATACCAATTGATGTTCCCAATCAGGATCAAAGAATCACTTAGAGGGAGATGTGGTGAAATAGTGATATATTTTTCTTTTTATGTTTCTTTATTTTTGAAACAACCTTTGCCTCCATTTAAAGAGTTTATTCCCTAATGAAAACACAAAACCACGAGAACACAAGATTTACAAGGTTCATTACTCAACAAGAGTAGCTATGTCCTTGGTATAGTATGAAAAAAATCCAGTACCGCACAATCCACAAGAAAATAATCCTTTTATGTGGAATAAAATGAGTAGGATAAGCCCTTAAACTCTTGTATAACTTGGAAAACAATCCATAAGCACCTACACACCCTCTAAGCATAAAAAGGGAATTATAGCATTTCAGTACTTCATTACAATTGAACAGGTGTATTCTCTGAAGTAAAAATCTTCACTTTTATACCTAGAAGTTGGTAAGAAATCCCTTGCACACAACTGAATACGTGCGAAGAACCCAAATCTTTTGTGCTCCCTTGAAGGTGTCTTGTGCGCAACTTTTATAATCTGTGTGCGAGATTTGACTTTTGTTGTGAAATTCCTCTTGCGCACAACTTCAATCTTGCATACAACTCTATTTATTTCACGCACTCCCCTTTTCTTAAAATTATTTCACACCTCAGAGCTTGGAATTTCTCTAAGTGTCGAACATCAAAAATGAGAGGGGTTCACCTCTTATTTATTGACCTCATCGACCCCGATGTGAAAAAACCCCAATGTGCTGAGCAAGATCCTGACGCATCGCGCAAATCCCCATTTGACGTCTCATGGGGTGAGTAAGTCTCTTTTGCGTCAACCTCATTTTTCATGCACTTCTTTCCTTTTCCATTTTCAATGTTTGGACCTCAATTCATGCCTTGCATGAAACATTCCAAACACCCTTCAAACTTGTGCGCAAAAACCAATCTTTCACACAAACCTCTCCTTTGCCAGATTTTGATGTTTGGATCATGGAAATTCATTTGCACGTAACATAACAAGACATCTTCAAATTTTTGCACGCCATCCTTTTCCAAAATCACATTTCTCCATATCCCGATTTTTAGGCCTAAATTTTTTGAAAACACTGGAAAACAACGCCACCTTAAAACATTATTTTGTGCCACATCCACTATCGTGATATATATCCTTTGACAGATCAGCTTTAACATCATCATATTTTCCATGAAAGGTATTATAACTTCCATGTCTTCCACTAGCATCTTTCCTTCCAATCAAAACTGTATATGACTGGAAGCACCTTTAATCACACTTTACTCTATAAGGCTTGCATCATAAGTTATCTTAACTTCTGATATTTTTGAAATAAAAATCAGAAAATAATCATCTGATTTTAACGTCCTTTACAAAGTGATTTGATTTATCTTCTTTGACAACAAAAGAAAACACTCTGTAAAAATAAACTCTTCTTAATTCCTTCACTATCTAAATTGGTACCAACAAGGGTAAGGGGAAACATCCATAAAAATCCCTAAACCCACATCATATGACTTAGGAAGTGGTATTCTATACCTTATCACTCAAATTAGGGCCCCATATTCAACCACTACCTTATCAATCAAGATTGGGAGCATCTCTTACAAAACATTCTCATTCAAGGGGAATCCATAAATTGTCACAATCCATAATTTCTCACTCATGTTAGGCTATGAATTTATAAAAAACTCCAACCTTCTTACTAATTGTTATGTACCATCAATACCTTTTTACTCAACGTGAGGTGAGGCATGAAGATATTTCATTAAACATGACATGATAAATCAATTTCCACACACATAAAATATAAAGTAGGGAATACATCCTATCCTAAAATCTCACCAAATCTCCATATAGTTCCAGTCATATGAGACAAATCCCTCCATCACAAATAGATGTCACCATCCAAGTCACTGTAAACCAATCCTCTTGGAACCATTATCTCACCTGCTGGGGTGTCCACTAGGGTCCTCCAGAACTATCTCAACTCGCTAATACCAACTCAAATCCATCACCCCTCATTGACTTCACAACCCTTTAAATCTACCTAACCAAGTCCATAAGAGTCTGGACCACATCCTCACTATAAAAACCACTTGGTCCCCATCACACATCACTCTTAGAAGATACCTAGACCCATGAACTACAGAAAATTATTCTCCAAAACACCATATATAGTCTCAAAGGACTCATCCCACTCACTATGATCACTAAGACTCATTCAAGATTCAAGAGGGTTCTCCTCACCTGGTGGGAGATGTACTTATATATCACCCATCCTTCCGGGTTTAAGATACTCATACTTTACTAACTATCCATATGAAACTAACCCAAGAAACCTCAATCACATCTAGAACACTGATAATTACCCTTGGTCTCCTTTTAACTCAGATGAAACCTCCTCCCCTTAGTGACACAATCTCTAGGAGATCCCAAAGTTATAAAAGAGATGAAGATCACTTATTATAACTCTGAGATTCTCAATTCCACCCCCACTCTCTCCATGGAAATTCTGATCCATATTGTTCTATCTTAAACCATACAACATTCATGTGGGTAAAAACCATGAATAATAGGTATATAGTTTTTTATTTAAGAGAAAACCTACCTCGACATAGAGTTAAGTACTCTAAAAAGTCCTTTACTACTATAAACCAAATTAAACTCCATGATGAAGTTTTATATTCACACTACTTCTTTAGTAGAATTAAAATAATAAATAAACTTAGACATTTATGTAGAAGTGGATACAAATAGTTTCTTTGAGATCTTCCACCTCACAAATCCTCCATTTAGGGTGAAAACAGGTCCTACCTATGCTTTCAGTTAATCTTGATATATATGGAAACTATAATTTTAATATCCCTTAAATAATAGTGCCTTATCTCCTATATAAACTAGTAATATATATCCTTAGCACACCTTAATTTCATTAGGATATTCTAGACTTCCATCTAATGGAGTTCTCTTAGATATACTTGATATATGACTACCATTATATAGGTGATGGAAATATTAAAGCTGATACATAGTATAATGACCTGTATCATTAAAAACCCATAAGTATGAGTTTAATATAAAGGATTTCAGTTTATTACATTCCAATAATATTTTAGGTTTAAAGTTTTATAAAATTTGGAAAACCATTAAATTATATAGGGAACATCAACATACAATGTTAATTTTTTCTATAAAAATAGGATTCTTAATTTGAAAATATTATTTCATTCATGATGCACTTTCTTTATTGAAGGAAAATTTATTTTATTTAGATCTAGAATTTATAATAGTTCCTAATCATCCTTAGGGAATGTGAAAAACATTTTAATGCATGGGATGAGTAGAATATATCTTAGTAAGGCATATAAAATGATAGGAATCGTATTAGTAAATTTTAAATTCTTGAAATTCCATATGGAAGCATTCCTTTTAGATAATAACTATTCAAGAACAAAATAACAATTTTCATACTCATAAAATAAACTCAAAATCCCAATGTTTTCATAAATTTTTTCTAGGAAGTAAAAAATTAAAAAACATAATTAATGGAATTTTTACCATGGAAACACACCTTTCACATTTAGAATATCATAAAATATTTATTAAATCATAAATCATTGTTAGCCTTTGAAATCAAAATATTTTCATGAGAAACCATTTTCGAGCATGGAGAAAACATGTAGGAAACCTAGGGCATCATATTTTCATCATGGAATCACATAATAGGATAATTCCGACATTCTCTTTGAAGTAACTTATATCGGTTAAAGTCCACCACTTAATTGGAGTAACTTATTAATATTTAAGCTCACCCACATTCTCTTGGGAGTGACATACATTAATACACTCCATCACTTTATAGGAGTAATTAAATTCATTCACATTCTATTAAGAGTAAATTAAATTAATTAACCTAATGGATTCAATCAATGCATTGGAGGTATTTATCAGCAAAACCCTTCAGATAATGCATATAGTCCCATATGGGGTTGGGTTTACTCCCCATTCCCACTACCATCAATAATTCCCAAGTGTCATGTTTGAAAATGAAATAATTTAATAACTCTAAGTTTTCACTATATCATGAAATAAAAACATTTTATAAATTACACTTTTCTTTAAAAAAACTATAAAATAGTCTTTTTATCCCATAAGGAAAACCAATTTTAGTTATCATATAATAATGATAAAAAATATCCATTTCTTTTGAAAAAATATAAAAACTAAAAAACCTTGAATAATACAAAAAGTATATTATTTGAAAAAAATGGTATATTATAGGGGAATATTTATAATTAATAAATTACATGGGAGTGAGAAAATATAATCGTTCATTTTACATAAAAAAAATTATTTTTAATCTTTTTAAAGAAATTTAAAAAATAGCCTTAAGGGAAAGCATTGAAATTATTCCTCATAAAAAATTTATAAATAATGGAAAAATACATTTAAATTTAATTTTTTAAATATTTTATGTGTAATTAATAATATTCTTGAAACATTTAAAACCATTAACATGGAGGAAAATTAGTTTAAAACATTTAAAACAATATTTTAAATAAAACTCCCTTGTGACTTCAATAACTTTTGGAAAAAAAGGTCATTGAAGAAGAGAACATTAAATGGATTTCTAAACCAATTTATTTTCAATACATTTATTAAAAAATAAATTAAAATGATATTCTTTACACTACAAAAATAGAAACATGTGGTGAAAATTTAATAAGGCTCAATGAAAGGTAATTGAGATGGGAGATCCATTACCTCCTCTCTAGATTAGCCAGATAAATCTTTTAATTTTGTGATTATAATAATTTTATTAATTTTATACATGATTAAGAACATTTTTCATTTTAACACCTTTAATAATATTACTTTTATTTCTTTTATTACCATTATTTATTTATTAAATAAATGAGTTAAATTTACATTAGAAATTTTGATTATTTTCTATTTATAATACAAAAAAAAATTCAGTAGGTTGACCATGGTCTAAGTGATAATTAGTACATAATCTCAAAAATTGTAATCATGAAATAATTACGATGTGTGTATATTAAATAAAAATTTATATCTATTATTGAAATATAAACATGATAAATGAATCACATCACTTTATAGTTGTGGTAGTCCACACTTACACATAAGTGATATTATCATTTTCGAACAGATGGTAAGGTAATAGTAAGTAGTATCTTATATTTACATAATCATAATTATGTAATAAATATTATATATATTCATTTTTTCAGTCATTTCAACTATAAAAATTATGAGGTTATGGAAAATGAAACAAATCACATTGTGATTGTTATGGTCTACATGTATGCATGAATAATGTTTTTATTTCCCATGGGATTAAAATGGAGATGAATAATTATTATTACATAGAAATAGTAATATTTAATTATTTTTATGATACTAATTTAATTATATGAGCATGGTTATATAATATTTTATGAATGAGGAAGAATCATAATCATTAAAATTTTCGGGATGAGTTATACCTATTCCTTGATAAACCCCCCTTGGATTTCATCTTAAGCCTTATATATTGGTATTTATGTGAGAAAAAGCCACTAAGATATGTAGATTATACTTGGTAATGGTTTTGGGTAGATATTTGTTGATCAAAATGGCTCAATATGCATGATTAATAGAGGATAATAGGTTCCATTTTATAAGTGAGGTGAGTGGAAATCTTATAAATACATAAAACATTAATATATAATATGTTTCTAACTCATGTAAAATGGATTAAAATTTCAACATATTTAAACATGAGGATTTTTGGGTATAAATAAATTAAACCAATAAAATTTAGACAAATTTATGTGTTATTTTTAACATTATCTCCTAGATTAAACCCCTCATTAACCCTTTTAACATTAACTGTGATAGAAATTTTTTCAATATCTAGGGGTTATGAACATAATTTTAAAAATTACATATGGAACATGGATAAAATATTTCAGATAGACTCCAAAATCACCCATTTAATTGAGTTATGGTAGGATTTTCGTGAGTTTGTAATTAATTAAAAACAAATTTTAATCATTAATTACCATTTAAAGTTATTTTTACTACTATTCACGTATTTTGACTTAAAATGCATCAAGATAAAAATGGAATTCGAATATAAAAATATAACCATCAATTTCACTTTATAATTATCCCTGAAATTATTTAAATAATTTAATTCATCCAAAACATATTACTTTTAGTGTTTTTAAAATAATTTTCTTGATTTGTATACTATTTGCACAAAAACTACTTTAATAATGCCTAAATGTTATAGGTAATTACACCATAACTAAAAATTTAAAATAAATTATTATCATAAATAAAGTATATAATTAATTAAAAATTTCACCTATATTATTTCATATATCCTTTTTATCTAGATCCACATATTGACAGCATAATAAGTGAGAGAGAGTGAAAATTTGTAACAAATTTTAATTTAAAATAATATAAATTCTATATTCAAAGGAAAGTGGAACCCAAATTCCATATTTTTGAATATATTATGATTATGGTAAAATTTCACTCATATAATTATATATAGTAAAGTATTTGAGTGATTTTTACTTGTTATTCAATGGGTTTGACCTCGATTAACCCATTTTACCCTTTATCATGGAGATAAAATTTTACTATGGTTACTATTCATTATCATTATAATCAAAATAGATCTTATTACATAATTTAAATATGATGGTTCAAAATAAAAAAAATCCATTTCTTATGATTTAATTTCAGTAAGTGGTAAAAATTACATTTAATGTAAGTTCACACAAAGCAATGAAAAACCATTTTTACAAAATTTCTTATTTTAAGAATAAAAATAATTTTATAAAAAAATAATGTATAATTTTGGTTCTGATAGGATTAATTTAATAAAATTATAATTATTTTAATTTAAAATAGATAAATAATAAGTGTAATTTTAAAATTATTTATTTATAAAAAATAAATAGTAGTTTTGAAATTTTTTTATTTTCACTATTCAGTCAAACTCAATATTTTTAGAAAAATATAAATGATTTACCAATTTTTTTAACCTGGTGATTTCAAAAATTATTTCCATTTTATCAAACAAAACTTCCAAATGTGTTAGAAATTAATCATAATTTCCACGCACAAAAATCAATAAAAACCATTTTTGGATAAAATGGAATTTTGAAATATAAAATGAATTTATACTCATTATTTATCTCATAACCACCATTAGATCAATGTTAGTTTATTTTATTAAATATATTATATATAAATTTCATTAAAATCACTTATCTATAGTGATTAACATAATTTACTTTGATAAAAATAAATTTGGTACATAAATCGGTTTTCTGAAAAATTAACTTATTTATTCTAGTATGGTATTATTTAGAATTGAGTTATTATTTCCTAGGAATTAATCATTAATTTTTTATTAATGAAAACACTTTTATATATATTTCATAATGAATTTACTCATTTTCTTACCCACCAATCAAACAACTAGGTTATAATGGTCATTTTTTTTGAACAATAATATTTTCACCATATATCACTATTCGTTTTGAGATCGGTATTGTGTGTTGTAGTTGCAATCAGATATATTATACTTTCTAAACTAAAATTTTGGGTTTTAAATTCTCCCCTAAAATTTTAAATTGTATCATAATAATTTCAATTTGATTCCCTCAAAATAAATTTAACCTGGCATCGTAATAAAATAAAATATACATATTTTATCATGAATATTAATTTATTGGAAAAGACTAGGGAGAATGTATAACTATAAGAAACATACTTACAAATGATTTTTTAAAATCATACCTTTATATTTGAGTTTAAATTTTGGGATAATACTCGATAGATTTTAGAAATTTATTTTACAATTGAGATACATATTTTTATGAAATATATATACTTGATTTCTTTTCACTTCCTAAGTGAAATTTCATAATTCTTATTCTTTGATCATTTTACAATTATATCTCATAACTTACTCTAAGAAATGAATATTCAAGATAAATTTTCATTCCTAAGGATGTAAAATAAACTTAGTGTGGGTTATAAGATCCATAAAAGGATGGAATGTTATTTCTCATATTATTATGCATTAATACAAAATGGATAGAGTATGTTAAGATAATACCAAATATGATATAACCTTTATACATCAAAAACTTCAAAAATAACCTTCAAAGTATAACATAAACCTTTCCAAAAATTTTGATCCTTAAAAATATTCATAATAATGCCATGAAAAATTGAAACCTAAGGATTAGAATGATTTGATCACATATTCTTCCAAGATAAACTTAAAATTTGTCTCTAAATAACATAAATCACTCATAAAGTAACATACCAGAAATGTATATTCTCTTACAATATAATCTCTAAAATATTTCAATCATTTTAATAAATAACCTAAATCTCCATTAATTTACAACAGAATCATATATTATTATAAATGATAATTCAATATTTACTTCTTAAATGAACTCCAATATTAACCAAAAATATCTGCATTTTAATTAATCATATAATGTTCCCAACATAGTGAAATTATTCAAAAATAACTTTAATCACTTAGCTACTAAATCACTTTTCAATCCAAATGATAAACCATATGTTCACAAAATGTAATGAACCCTTTATCCCATGTTACCATAATTACATATACACTAAATATAATATTAACCCTAAAGGTTATAAAAACCTTTCAACATATATCCAAAAAATATTAAATAATTATACCTTAAATAAAAATTTCACTAAAACTCAAGTTAAACTTAGAGTTTACATACACCTTAAACGTCTATTACAAATGAATAAATTTTTCCTAAAATTTCATCGATCACATTAAAATACTTTCTTATAAAACTTAAAATGGGTATCTATGCCTTTAAGATTATAATATACCACAAAGACTTTATCCCATGATGATATTTAACACTCTGAAATTACACTAATCTAATAATATCGTAAACTCTAATTTTATCTAACACTTTTCTCTAATACTAACTATAATGACTCGTATCCTTAACAACCAATAAGTATGATTTTAATATCATGTATTTCACTTTCTTACATTCACCCAGCCAGTTCAATTTTTAGTTTTATAGAACTACAAAGTACATTACACTATATAGGAAATAAAGACATGTAATTTATATTTTACTATAAAACAATATTCTTAATTTTACATTCCTATTTCATTAATGTCACACCTACATTATTCAAGTATAATTCACTTAATTAAAATATAGACTTTATAATAGTTCTTACCCATTCTTAGTACTTGTGAAAAAATATTTGAAAACCTGGTATTATAAATAAAAAACTCAATAAGGGATATAAAATAAAAGGAAACCCATTGGTCAATTTGAAATTATTGAAAAACCATAAGGATGTTTTTATTTTTACATAATAATTTTTTTATCTCGAAATAATATTTTACCTACTCAAGAAATACACTTCAAATACCAATGTTTTCATAAAAAATTCTATAAGAAAATACAAATTAAAAATCACAATTCATAAAATATTTATAATTAAAAAAAATATTTCACCTTTAGAAGACATTAAACATTACTTTAAATCATAAACTCATTTTTTTCATTTTGTAATCAAAATATATTTAAGAAATTCTATTTTTAATAATATGGAAAACATATATAAAACCCAGGGAATCAAAAATTTATCATAGAATCACCTTACAAGATAATTCCAGTATTCTATTTAGAGTAACTTATATCAGTTAACTCTGATACTTCATAGTACTAACTTATTAAAATTTAACTTCATCCACATTATATTAAGAGTGACTTAAATTAATAAACTCTGTCACTTCATTGGAGTAATTAAATCCATCCAAATTATCTTAGGTGTAACTTAAATAAGTTAGCTCTATTACATATCCCAGTTTATTTGTGTGATTTAATAGACCCACCATCCATATAATAGGCATAGTCTAATAAGGGGTCGGGTTCAATCCCTATTCCCAATTTCATCAACAATGCCCAGGTGTCATGTTTTAGAAATTAAAAATTTAATAACATTAACATTTAAATATATATTGAGATCAAAACATTTGATAACATGAAATTTTCATCATAAAAACCATAAAATTTGAAATTTATCCCATAATAAAGTTCACATTCATTTATCTCATAAAAATGAGAAGAAATATCATTTATTTGAAAATAATTTAAAGACAAAGAATTACTAAAGAAATAGGAAAAGTAACTTTTTAAAAAATCCCAAAAAACTTATAGAGTAATATTTATAATGAATTAAGGACATGAAAATGGGATAATATATCTTTTTTTTATACATTAAAAATTATCTTCATCAATTTTTTTTAAAGTAAAAAATTACTTTTTTTGGAAAGAATTGAAAAGATTAATTTAAAAACCATTGAAAATAAAGTACAAAGAAATTATAATTTAATTTCCAAAATATTTTATGTATAAATGAGAAAATTATTGAAACACTTAAAAGAACATGAACTGTGGGGAAAAAAATTTAAAACATTTAATACAATATTTTAAAGAAAAATCCCCTGTGGCATCCATAACTCTTAAAATAAAAGGTTTTTGAAGAATATAACATAAAATGAATTTTTAAAACACATGAATTTTAGTATATTAATGATAAAATAAATTCATATTTAATTTTTTACCACATAGAAAATAAAACATGTGGTAACAATTTTATAAGTCTCAAAGAAATGGAATTGAGATGACAATTCCCTTACCTCATCTCCAGAATCCCCACGTACATATATTAATTTACCGAATATTAAATTTTTTTTAATTTTATACATGATTAAGAAACTTTTAATTTTTATCCCTTTACTATTATTAATTTTATTTAATTTATTACTATGCTTTTTTTAGTTATTAAATGATATAAGTTCATGTTATATTTTTTGAGTATGCACAGTTCATAATCCAAAAATAACTTTGGTAGGTTGACTATTGTGAAATCGATCATTGTTCAATAATTTAAAGAATATTAATCTTGAAATAATTATAATTTTTAAACATTAAATATAATTTTTTAATCTTTTATTAAATATTTATATAAAAAATGAATAACATCTCTTCGTGGTGGTGGTAGTGAACACGTATGCACAAACAGTGTTATAATTTTACAACTTATGGGAAGATAAAATTATGTAACATATTATACTCAAAAAATAGTAAATATATCATAAATATCATATATATTTATTTGATACATAATTTTAACCATCCATATGAGGTGGTGATGGAAAATAAAACACATCGCTTCGTAGAGGTGGTAGTCAACACATACACACATGCGATGTTTTCATTTCCCATAGGATGGAAAGGGAGAAGTATAAGGGTTGTTAAATAAACCTAATAACATTTTATTATATTTTATATACCTATGTTATTATATTATAATGGTTATAAATTATTTCAAGGAGGTAAATATTGAAATAAACATTAAAACATTTATGTTTAGTTATACCTATTTTAGAAACTTTCTTTAGCTTACACAATAAAATTTGTTGACTACTCTTTTGGTGAGAACATTTCCACTAGGAAATATGGATTAATTAATTTTTTTAGATCTTGGTCAATATAAATGGATAAAAATTTGAGAGGGATAGGGGAGAGGAGGTGACGTTTTATAGGGGATGTGGGTGGAAATCTTGTAAATACATGAGAAATTAATAAAGAATATGTGTCTAAATCATGTGAAATGTCTCCAAAGTGAAATTTATTTAAATATAAGAATAATAATTTATAAATAAATTAATAAAATAAAATTCTTACATTTTTAAATTTCATTTTGACCCATATCATTTCGTTTAACACCCTTGTTAACCCTTGTATCATTAATTAGGGTAATAAATTTTTAAGCATTTAAGGGTTATAAAAATAATTTTAAAAATGAAAAGTGGAAAAAATACATATAAAATCTGTTATATACTAATATTGTTTTCATTAAATTGAGTTATTATAGGTTTTTTTATGATTTTATAATGACATAAATATATTTTTTAAACATTAATTACTATTTAATGTCACTTTCATGAATATTCACATATTTTTAATTTAAAAGTGTCAATATATCAAAGTAATTAGAATATAAAAAATCTCACCATCAATTATACATTATAATTATTCATTAAATTTATTTAATACGATAATTTATCCCTAAAATATTATATTTAATGCCTTCAAAATAATTCAGTTGATTTTTCCACAACTTGAACAAGAGTTGCATTAGTGTTGCGTAGATGTTCTAGGAAATTATTCCAACGTAAAAAATAAAAAAATTAATATCATAAATAAAGATTATTACTCCCAAATTTTATCACCTATATTCATTCACATATCATTTTTATCAATATCCATACTCTAAAAACATAATAATTGAGAGAGAGTGACTTTTTGTAATCACTCTTATGTCATAATAATATAAAGGTTTTATTAAAATTAACGTGAAACTAAAGTAACATATTTTATAATATAGTATTATGAAATTCTAATTAAACTCATAAAATGTTAAAAAGTAATGTTTTTGAGTGGGTTTTATACCATATCCCAATGTTTTAACCCCAATTAAATTATTTTACCCTTTTCCACGGTGATTAAATTTTAGCATGGTTATTAATGATCATAATTTTAAAAAAATTAATTTTAATATAAGTTTTCACAACACAAGAATTTTTTTTTATAAAAATGTATGTTTAAATAATGAGATGGATTTTGTATGAAAATAAAGTATAATTATTATTAACTTGGAATTAGTTTAATAAAATAAAATTTATATCATGTTTTAACAATGAAAAAATATAATGTGAATTTTAAATTACTCGATTTAATGAAAATAAATGACAATTTTGAAAAAAATGATATTTTTCAGGATTAACTAAAAATCAATATTTTCCAAATTTTACCAAATATTTATATAAATATTATTTTTACATTGTGGTTTAAATAATAATTTCCATTTTATCAAAATAAATTATTTTAAAGTTTCATATATTAATCACAATAACTGTGTAAAAAATACAATAAAAACCAATTTTGAAGAAAATGATTTTTTGAAGTATAAAATGAATATATATTCATTCCTTTTCTAGTAAAAACCATTAAATGAACTTAAATTAATTTTATTAAATATATGATCAATAAATTTTATTAAAATCATTTATCTATTGTGATTAACTCAATTTACATTGATAAAAGTACATTTCATATAGAAAATTAGTTTTCTAAAAAGAATCCCCTTTAATCTTATATGATCATATTTAAAATTTAGTTCTTATTTATGAGGAATAAATCAGTAAATTTATATTAATAAAAAAATTTCTACATATATATGATAATTTGGTTACTCCTCTACATACCAACCAATCTAACTGTTAGAATATAATAGTTTTTTTAAACAATAACATTTTAATAGTATGTTGAATTTTTTTTAATCTCAGTATTTCATGTGGTTTAAAAAACCATTAATATTATTCTTTGTAATATAAAATATTTGGGTTTCACACATAGCATTTAAATATTTTTTTGATCCTATCACTGACATATAATGAATCCAGATCATCCTCTATCTCACATTTCATGTCCATGGATCATTTTTCTTATAGAGATATTGAAGTGTTTAAAAAAATATATAATAAATATTATTAGAATCTACAATAGAAATTTAAAACCCTATATATAGGATCTCCCTTACAAAATATATAAAACCTTCATGAAAATAGAAATGAAAAAGTGCTATAAATGGAATACCTTATACAGCAGATCATCTTCAACATTATTAAACACCATCACATGGGTTGTATCAAGATAACCCAGGGCATCCAAATGAAATCCACTCTTCATAGTGTATCCACGAGCTACATCAAAATCATCCATCATGTGTATGGGGTCTATCCTTCCTCTAGGGTCTACTAGAGCCTCTAAAGAAAAAGATAAGGTTAATGAGAGCTTATGGTTATGAAGAGTTTTTTCCTATGTGATCATCAACACACACAACCTTCATATTTTTTTATTATAAATAACCCTCAAGTTGTAACGCCCCGACCCCAGTTACCCAGAGTCGGTGCATTATTACATAAAATTGGCATGATAATAATAAAGATCAAATATCGAAAGACCGATTAGTTTAGTAGCCTTGGAAACACTAGATATATTCATAAGTCTTACATTACATCATAAAAATGAAAACTACAACAACATATTGTCTTCATATCCCCTCATAATATCCCTGCAGGTCATTCAAAAAATACTTCTTCACATCCTGGAAAAAATAAAACATAGAAAAAGGGGTGAGCTCAAATTCCCAGTAAGGATAACAATATAGAAGAAACTTTTATAAATATGAATAAACATTTAAGGCAATGTATAACTAAAAAAACATCCTTTTAAACTTGAAATTCTACATAGTATGAAAAAAATAAAATGAAATAATTCCATTTACTTATTCACATGGATATTCTACTAATCGAATAATCACATGCAATATCAATAACCACTTTCATAATAATGGAATGTATAATGCCAGACTATCATAACCACATAGCCAAGTCCTCGTGCCAAGACTACAAATAAGATTTTTTCAAGGCCTTGTGCCCAGACACTAATTTGTCTCATGAGACCTACCGATGCATCGAGGAGCTATAGCGGGCTCCACCCGTCACATATTATGTCCAATGCATTCCCATATGAAAAGGTTTAAACATAACATAAACATTCGTATTAAAACTAGAATATGAAATGTAAATAATTCATCCATAAACCATGAATGGTATAAAAATAACACATCCATATTCAAACATATCACAAAACCTTCAATACAATATAAGAGTTTTGTTTCATAATAAATCAACTTCAAATAAGCGTAAAATCCATCAAAGGATGTTGACATAGATGAAATCAAAACTATTTTTAGAGAAATATCTCTTTTTATTTTGAAATCATTTAAGATTCATATATTTCTAAAATAAAACATTTTCTTTGAAAATATTCTTATAAAATTTTAAGGGAATCTTCGAAGATTTTAAAACGGAGGAAAATAGACACACCCGCCGTATAAGTTAAAAAAACATTCTTACCTTAATTCTGTCGAAAAGGTTAAAAAAACACCTCGTTTGAAAAAAGACGGAAAGATTCCTTTATAAACAACTTATAAAAGTCAACAAGGTTATAAATGAATTTAACCCATATTCTATTAAATAGTAAAAAGGCTTTGAAATACATTTTTAAGAAACATGGATGTGGATGATAAAGAAGTCCCAGTAGATTATTACGTATAAACAACCTCAGATAATGAAGAGATTGCGAAATAAACCATTACCTTGTAATTTTTATTGGTTGGGGGTAGGTTAACCTCCTGTATAATGGTAAAATAATTTTTATTAAATTATACAAGAATCATATATATTAATATGATATCATATATGATCTTTAACATTGCTTTGTTAATAATATCTTAGTATTATCATCATTTCGGGTGTTAACATACTCATTTTATTTTATATGTTTTGTTATGTAAGAAGTGTTTGTCATGGATAGGTTGTATATTAATCATATACATAATGATATCAAGTCTTTAGATACTATTATTAATCATAAAATTAGAATTAGACTTGAATGGATACGATGGAGAATGAATCTCATCGCGTTCGTGGAGATGGTAGTCCGTACGTACGCACGAGCGATAATATCATTATTTTGATATTAAAATAATATATAATTGGATGGTATATCATATATAAAGAATCATCATCATGTTATATTTATTATTTACATGAATTAAAAATCATTATTATACTCATCCAAAAAATAATATATTGAATAACAATTACACCACAACGTGGAGACGGTAAGCCGTACGTACGCACGTATGGTGACATGTCATTCAAAGGATGGATAAAATACTGAATATTGTTGTACCATATTTATAATAACATCAAATTATATATAAGATACTGGAGTTATTATTTTATAATGGTAATAACAAAGAAAGAAGAAGTGGAAGAAGAAAGGAACTTGGAAAAGGGTGGTGAAATTATTACCTCTTCTTCGGGTTCTTCCATTTGATTTGATTTAAAGGGCTCTTAAGTTGGCTTTATGACTAAAGGAAGGCCTCTAGGATGAATTGAGGGAAGTTTAGAGAGTATTTAGACAGAGTTTGGCCGAGCCAAAAGGGTTTGAATGTGTGAATTAATGAGAAGGGGGAGTGCCCTTTTATAAGAGGGGTGAGGGGCACCGATAGAAAAGATATAAATATTATTTTATAATAAATTAATATTCGGTTTCAAAAGGATCCAAAGTAAATTATTTAAATTTTAAGGTGGGTATGGGTTGAAAAACACTCAAAAAATAGAATTTAGACAGGTTTGGGTTACTATATTAACCTTATCATCAAGTATTAACTCTTAGTTAATTAGTTTCACTTTTACAATGTCTCGTTGTATTTTTATATTATATGGTTAATGAACTTACTATATACATCCGAGAAACCCCCCAAGTGGTCCATTAATGATAAACCTATTATTATATAAGTATCTTTGCCGAACCTTAGATTTTTAGGAACTTAATATCAATTAATAATATAATATTTGTTTTAAAAACTCTTTTATGTCAATTTTGACACTATTCAATAATTTATTTTTTTAATATTCATAACAGAATGATTACTTCTAAAAAAGTTAATTAAATAATTCCTAACATGTAATATTAACCTAGAAAATTAGTGTAATTCATAAAATGTCTCAAATTATATTTAATTGGGTATCTACAATATCAATCATTTTAATTTTTCACCATTATGGTAATTACTGCATCACCATTGTTTCATAAATAAATTAAATTATTTAACATATAAAAATTATAAACAAAATACCATTATGTAGGAAATATTTTTATATTTATAATGAATATTTATAGTCGAAAATCAAACATATATAACCCTATGTAAAAATTGTTTTTCTAAAAGATATATGCTTGTGTCATTTTTTTATTCATTTTAACTTAATTAAAATAAAGTGTCCCTATCACTAACATGTGGCACCATGGGGTCCCAAAATAGACCCAAAGATTCCCATGGTTGGAAATGTATCAAACAATAAGGTTAGGACATGTTTTAGGGTAATTTTGTTTTATTATAATATTATTTTTTAACCCTTATTTACCGGATTTACTCTCTAACCATTGTAAATAAAATATTTACCGAAGTAATTATTCAAAATGTCTAAAAATAAAAGTTACCTATTTACACAATTTTAACATACTGATTCCAAATATGGAATCAATTTTTCCAAATTCAAAACACATAAGTGGCAGAAATTAATTTAAAATTAATTCCCGCTGTCAAAACAAAAAGCGTGTTTTTAAGATATAATAACTATCAAAAGATTGATACTTTTTTATGTCTGGTTTAATTGTGAGATTATGTCAAATGACCAACATTGTATTAAATGGTAAAAAATATATTCTAAATATACTTTAAAACCACTCAAATTAATAATTTATTATTACTAATTATTTCGATTAAAAAAGTTGTTTTTAATTAAAACTTAGTAATTTTCACTATTCATCAAAATATGAAAGTTATCCGAAAAGTACCAAAATTTCACCCTAGGCTAATTTCAATATTCCGAATCCAAAACTGAAGTTCATTTTAAAAGATAAAATATATAAAATTTTAAAAAGTGGGTATTACTATTTATAACAGCTAGTTTTATTAGTTGTGGTGTGTGTTAGAACTTGAAGTTGCGTATAATGCACGCCATTGCATTATTCAAAGAGAAATGTACCGTGAAAGATTGGGATGTTTCATTGTAAATTTTTGATGTACCCATTCTAAAAATTAAATTTATTTAGTAAAATTGAATATATAAACGTTTAAAATATTGGATTTAAAAAGGGTTCACTATTAAAAGTTTGTAAAAGTGCAATACTGAAAATGAATTTGTTCTTACATTATGTATAAGAAACTCATAATATTAATTCTAAAATTATAATGATTATATAAAGTTTAAAATTTAGTTAATACTATTCATAACCTCTTTTGAACGGCTTGTTTGGTAATTCATGGTGTGCTTGAACTCGGTGTTGCGTGTAGTGCAAGTTATTGAATTATTTAGAAGAAATAACACACTATGAAATCTTGGGGTGTTACATTCTCCCCTCCTTCAATAAAATGCATCCCCGCAATTTGAAATTGTTCTTCGAAAATAAAAGGTTGAATATAGAAAATATCTTTGTGGGAAAACCCACATCAGAAATTGGGTTAACAAAATTTAGTCTTAATAAGTGGAAAAGAGAAACGAAAGGGTCACCACCAAATTATGATCTATATTCGGAGAACATTGGTGGCAATTAGAGACACATAATTGGATGAAAAATGTAAATATTTATAGGTAGTGATTGAGTTCATCAATCATAAACAAGTGTAAAATTGAGGGCCTTAAATTTATCAATCTATTATGATTTAAAATACCATCAGTTCAACAAAACATATGGTATTAGGATAACACATTTTTTGTTTTAATATCCCTTCACTAATGTATAGGAATTAATTTCTTTATTGAATAAGAGAAGAAGAAAAATATATACTTGAAAAGTAGAGTCTCATTCTTTAACTAAGTTCTACCACAAACTCATCTTTCACTCTAAAAGATAATAGAACTTAAAAATAATATTCTATTTATCTTATTCATATAGGGTTAAAAAGAAATGAATTTATAATTAATCTAGAAGAACCATTAAAAAAACGACATTATTCAATCCAGGACATCACGTGGGTCAGTGGTAGGTGATACACCCTTGTCGCCCTTTCGATTGTGGGTTCAAGGGTCGGGCCTTGCCGGACGCGACAGGTTGCCGCCCAACCTCCAGGTTGTCCTTTTATGTAAATCCAAAATAATCCAAACTAGAACTATCCAAAATAATTTAGTCCAAAATTCATAAGGAAGGTAAACACAATGAAGATCCTTTTTTCCACGTAATAACATGTGAACACCTTCATCATGTATTATTTTAAAACACCGCAACATCCTGAATTACCATAAAACCTTATTGATTACATTCATGATCCCTTATTCCTTAAAGAATACTAGATATACCCCTTCAATCCAAAACTTTTGTAAACACCAACAATGATGGAATATACAAATCATTAATCAGTTTCAAGGTGGTCAAGAATATCCAACATAATTTTTCCAAATCAATCATGTATTATTCTAAAATCACTACCTCGGTATCAGAACCATATTATGGTTTATCATTCTCTCAACCATATATTTTTTAAAAATTTAACCTGTTATTGAGTCACTTTTCTTTGTTCCACACAATCTCAAGTCCTTAATGAAATAGTACTGTAGTACAATCCTTATATACTCCATAATTATTATAATAAGTAAATTGTTGATACAAAACTCAAATGACATAAGAACTCTAATCATTCTTCTTCATCTGTTGTAGTATCATAACTTGATTATTATCCAATAAAATCATTTGCGTCATAGTCTGATGACTGGGAAATAGGTTCATGTAGTGTCCAAACTCATTGAAAATGAAGCATTGTATATTTGAAACCATTTTCTTACCCTTGCAGTTACGTACTTTGTGTCCTTTTTCTTCACACTTATAACATACTCCCATTCCCTTCAAGCATTTTCCAAGGTGATTCTTTCCACAGTTATCACATATGGGAAAATCCTTCTTTACCATTTTCCTTTTATCTGTCCTTCTCTATAACATCCTTTCCTTCTCTGGCTTCCCTTCAAAGCCATAAGACTCCAAGAATTCTTTACTTATCTTATCAACACGTGATACTATTTCTTCATATGATGATAATACGTGGGAGACTATTTCCCTTCTAAATTCTGGCTTAGGACCATGAAATATATGATACTTCTTACTCTTTGGATCATACATATTAAGGGAGTTCACATTCCTTCTACTGGGTACCATTTCTATACAATAGCATAAACTAGGTCAGTTTATGAATTGCAATGAATAATTACCAAACTTGTAAAATACATAACACAAATTGAACAATTTATGGATATAATCCATAATCATAAAAATGTTTTCTTTTAGTAAGTATATACTCATGATCCCTTCATAATGGTTTGTAAAGAAAATGAGAATTAACCTAAGCATATCCCCTGGGAGTGTCGTAACAAAGAGTGCAGCAAGGCCCGTTGTCGTGCACCAGTTCCCAATCGAGTATAGCTCAAAGCGGTGTTTTCGGGGTTTACCCCTAGGTACATCTGTGCCAGAGCCACCTCTACCTGCTCGTATCTAGACAGTGATGTATTGCTCGGAAAACTCACAAAATTTCTACAATACCAAAATTCTAGGAAGTTTTTCTATACTAATCCTCAAAGTCCATCTTAGATCTATGTGATCTAATCAGAGTTTATCTAAATCTATCTTTCAAGGTTTGTACTAAACTTCCTCTGATAACAATTGTAATGCCCCGACCCCAGTTACCCAGAGTCGGTGCATTATTACATAACACTGGCATGATCACAAGAAAGATCAAATATCGAAAGACCGATTGGTTTAGTAGCCTTGGAAACACAATATATATTCATAAGTCTTACATTACATCATAAAAATGAAAACTACAACAACATATTGTCTTCATATCCCCTCATACTATCCCTGCAGGTCATTCATAAAATACTTCTTCACATCCTGGGAAAAATAAAACATATAAAAAGGGGTGAGCTCAAATCCCCAGTAAGGATAAAAATATAGCAGAAACTTTCATAAATAAGAATAAACATTTAAGGAAATGTATAACTAAAACAAAGTCCTTTTAAACTTGAACTTAAACATAGTATGGAAAAAATAAAATGAAATAATGCCATTTACTTATTCACATGGATATTCTACTAATCGAATAATCACATGCAATATCAATAACCACTTTCATAATGATAAAATGCCTAATGCCAGACTATCATAACCATATAGCCAAGGCCTCGTGCCAAGACGACAAATAAGATTTTTTCAAGGCCTTGTGCCAAGACACTAGTTTGTCTCATGAGACCTACGGATGCATCGAGGAGCTATAGCGTGCTCCACCTGTCACATATTAAGTTCAATTCATTCCCATATGAAAAGGTTTAAACATAACATAAACATTCGTATTAAAAATAGCATATGAAATGTAAATACTTCATCCATAAACCAATAATGGTATAAAAATAACACATCCACTGTCAAACATATCACAAAACCTTCAATAAAATATAGAAGTTTTGTTTCTTAATAAATCAACTTCAAATAAGCGTAAAATCCATCAAAGGATGTTGACATAGATGAAATCAAAACTCTTTTTGGAGAAATATCTCTTTTTATTTTGAAATAATTTAAGAGTCATATAATTCTAAATTAAAACATTTTATTTGAAAATATTCTTATAAGATTGTACGAGAAGCTTCGAAGATTTTATAGCGGCGGAAAATAGCCACACCCGCCGTATAAGTTAAAAAAACATTCTTATCTTAATTCTGTCGAAAAGGTTAAAAAAGCACCTTGTTTGGAAAACGACGAAAAGATTCCTTTATAAACCACTTATAAAAGTCAACAAGGGTATTAATGACTTTAACCCATATTCTAGTAAATAGTAAAAATTCTTTGAAATACATTTTTAAGAAACATGGATGTGGATGATAAAGAAGTCCCAGTAGATTATTACGTATAAACAACCTCGGATAATGAAGAGATTGCAAAATAAACACTTACCTTGTAATTTTCCTTGGTTGGGGGTAGGTTAACCTCCTGTATAATGGTTTAATAATTGTTATTAAATTATAAAATAATCATATATATTAATATGATATCATATATGATCTTTTAACATTGCTTTGTTAATAATATCTTAGTATTATCGTCGTTTCGGGTGTTACCTTACTCGTTTTATTTTATATGTTTTGTTACGTAAGAAGTGTTTGTCATGGATAGGTTGTATCTTAATCATATCCAGAATGATATTAAGTCCTTAGATACTATTATTAATCATAAAATGAGAATTAGACTTGAATTGATACGATGGAGAATGAATCTCATCGCGTTTGTGGAGACGGTAGTCCGTACGTTCGCACGAGCGATAATATCATTCTTTTGATATTAAAATAATATATAATTGGATGGTATATCTTATATACAGAATCATTATCATTTTATATTTATTATTTACATTAATTAAAAATCATTATTATACCCATCCAAAAAATAATATATTGAATAACAATTACACCACGACATGGAGACGATAAGCCGTACATACGCACGTATGGTGACATGTCATTCAAAGGATGGATAGAATACTGAATATGGTTGTAACATATTTATAAAAAAATCACAGTATAAATAAGATACTGGAGTTATTATTTTAGAATGGTAATAACAAACAAAGAAGAAGTGGAAGAAGAAAGGAACTTGGAAAAGGGTGGTGAAATCATTACCTCTTCTTCGGGTTCTTCCTTTTGATTTGATCATAATGGATCTTAGGATGGCTTTATGACTAAAGGAAGGCCTCTAGGATGAAGTGAGGGAAGTTGATAGAGTATTTAGGTAGTGTTTGGCCAAGCCAAAAGGCTTTGATGTTTTTAATTAATGAGAAGGGGGAGTTCCCTTTTATAAGAGGGGTGAGGGGCACCTTCGGAAAATCTAGAAATATTATTTTATAATAAATTCATATTCTGTTTCTAATGGCTCCAAAGTGGATTATTTAAATTTTAAGGTGGGTATGGGTCTAAAACCACTCAACAAATAGAATTTAGACAGGTTTGGCTTACTATATTAACCTTATCATCAAGTATTAACTCTTAGTTAATTAGTTTCACTAGTACAATGTCTCTTTGTATTTTTATATTATATGGTTAATGAACTTACTATATACATACAAGAGACCCCCAAGTGGTCCATTAATGATAAAAATATCATTATATAAGTCTTTTGTCCGAAACTTATATTTTTAGGAATTTAATATCAATTAATAATATAATATTTGTTTTAAAATCTCTTTTATGTCAATTTTGACACTATTGAATAATTGTTTTTTGTAAAATTCATAATAGAATGATTATTTCGAAAACAGTTAATTAAATAATTCCTAACATGTCATATTAACCTATAAAATTATTGTAATTAATAAAAAGTCTAAAATTATTTTTAATTGGGTATCTACTATATCAATCATTTTAATTTTTCACTATTATGGGAATTACTGCATCAACATTGTGTCATAAATAAATTAAATTATTTAATGTCTAAAAATTATAAATAAAATACCATTATGTAGTAATTTTTTTATCTTTCTAATGAATATTTATAGTCGAAAATCAATCATATATAACCCTATGTAAAAATTGTTTTTCTAAAAGATATATGCTTGTGTCATTTTTGTATTCATTTTAACTTAATTAAAATAAAGTGTCCCTATCACTTACAAGTGGCACCATGGGTTCCCAAAATCGACCCAAAGATGCCCAGGGTCGGACATGTATCAACCAATAAGTTTAGGACACGTTTTAGGGTAATTTGTTATTATTATAATATTATTTTCTGACCCTTATTTACCGGATTTACCCTTTAACCATGGTAAATAAAATATTTACCGAAGTAATTATTAAAAATGTCTAAAAATAAAAGTTAAACATTTAAAAAATTTGAACATACTGATTCAAAATATGGAATCCATTTTTAAAAATTCAAAACACAGAAGTGGAAGAAATTAATTTAAAATTAATTTTAGCTGTCAAAACAAAAAGCGTGTTTTTAAGATATAATAACTATCAAAAGATTGATACTTGTTTATGTCCGGTTTAATTGTGAAATTATGTCCAATGACCAACATTGTATTAAATGGTAAAAAATATATTCTAAATATACTTTAAAACCACTCAAATTCATAATTTATCACTATTAATTATTTCGATTAAAAAAGTTGTTTTAATTAAAATTTAGTAATTTTCACTATTCATCAAAATATGAAAGTTATCCGAAAAGTACCAAAATATCACCCTAGGATAATTTCGATATTCCTAATCCAAAAATGATATCCATTTTGAAATATAAAATGTATAAAATTTCAAAAAGTGGGTATTACTATTCATAACAGCAATTTTTATTAGTTGTGGTGTGTGTTAGAACTTGAAGTTGCGTACAATGCACGCCATTGCATTATTCAAAGGGAAACGTACCATGAAATCATGGGATGTTTCATTGTAAATTTTTGATGTCCCCATTCTAAAAAGTAAATTTATTTATTCAAATTGAATATATAAAAGTTTAAAATATTGGATTTAAAAAGGGTTCACTTTTAAAAGATTGTAAAAGTGCAATACTGAAAATGAATTTGTTCTTACATTATGTCTAAGAAACTCATAATATGAATTATAAAATTATAAGGATTATATAAATTTTAAAATTTAGTTAATACTATTCATAACCTATTTTGAACGACTTTTTTGGTAAGTCATGGTGCACTTGAACTTGGTGTTGCGTGTAGTGCAAGTTATTGAATTATTTTGAAGAAATAACACACTATGAAATCTTGGGGTGTTACATTCTCCACTCCTTCAATAAATTGCGTCCTCGCAATTTGAAATTTTTCTTCGAAAATAAAAGGTTGAATATAGAAAATATCTATGTGGGAAAACCCACATCAGAAATTGGGTTAATAAAATTTAGTCTTAATAAGAGGAAAAGAGAAACGAAAGCGTCACCACCAAATTATGATCTCTATTCAGAGAACATTGGTGGTAATTAGAGACACATAATTAGAGGAAAAAAATAAATATTTATAGGTAGTGATTGAGTTCATCAATCAAAAACAAGTGTAAAATTGAGGGCCTTAAATTTATCAATCTATGATGATTTAAAATACCATCGGTTTAGCGAAACATATGGTATTAGGATAACACATTTTTTGTTTTAAGATCCCTTCACTAAAGTATAGGAATTAATTTCTTCATTGAATAAGAGAAGAATAAAAATATATACTTGAAAATTAGAGTCTCATCCTTTAACTAAGCTCTACCACAAACTCATCTTTCACTCTAAAAGATAATAGAACTTAAAAATAATATTCTATTTATCTTATTCATATAGGGTTAAAAAGAAATGAATTTATAATTAATATAGAAGAACCATTAAAAAAACGACATTATCCAATCCAGGACATCACGTGGGTCAGTGGTAGGTGATACACCCTTGTCGCCCTTTTGGTTGTGGGTTCAAGTCTCACTGCCTTGCCAGACACGACGGGTTGCCGCCCGACCTCCGGGTTGTCCTTTTATGGAAATCCAAAATAATCCAAACTAGAACTATCCAAAATACTTTAGTCCAAAATTAATAAGGAAGGTAAACACAATGAAGATCCTTTTTTCCGCATAATAACATGTGAACACCTTCATCATGTATTCTTTTAAAACACTACAACATCATGAATTACCATAAAACCTTATTGATTACATTCATGAACCCTTATTCCTTAAAGAATAATAGATATACTCCTTCAATCCAAAAATTTTATAAACCCCAACAATGATGGAATATACGAATCACTAATCAGTTTCAAGGTAGTCAAGAATATCCAATATAATTTATACAAATCAATCATGTATTATTCTAAAATCACTACCTCGGTATCAGAACCACATTATGGTTTATCATTCTCTCAACCATATATTTTCCAAAAATTTAACCTGCTATTGAGTCACTTTTATTTGTTCCACACAATCTCAAGTCCTTAATGAAATAGTACTGTAGTACAATCCTTATATACTCCATAATAATTATAACAAGTAAATTTTTGATACAAAACTCAAATGACATAAGAACTCTAATCATTCCTATTCATCTGTGGTAGTATCATAACTTGATTATTATCCACTAACATCATTTGTGGAATAGTCTGATGACTGGGAAATAGGTTCGCGTAGAGTCCAAACTCCTTGAAAATGAAGCATTGTACATTTGAAACCATTTTCTTACCCTTGCAGTCACGTACTTTGTGTCCTTTTTTCTCCACACTTATAAAATACTCCCATTCCCTTCAAGCATTTTCCAAGGTGATTCTTTCCACAGTTATCACATATGGGAAAATACTTCTTTACCTTCTTCCTTTTATCTGTCCTTCTCTATACCATAGTTTCCTTCTCTGGCTTCCCTTCAAAGCCATAGGACTCTGAGGATTATTTACTTATCTTATCGACACGTGATACTATTTCTTCATATGATGATAATACATGGGAGACTATTTCCCTTCTAAATTATGGCTTAGGACCATGAAATATATGATCCTACTTACTCTTTGGATCATACATATTACGGGAGTTCACATTCCTTCTACTAGGCTCCATTTCTATACAATAGCATAAACTAGGTCAGTTTATGAATTGCAATGAATAATTACCAAACTTGTAAAATACCTAACACAAATTGAACAGTTTATGGATATAATCCATAATCATAAAAATGTTTTCTTTGAGTAAGTGTATACTCATGAGCCCTTCATAATGGTTTATAAAGAAAATTAGAATTATCCTAAGCATATCCCCCGGGAGTGTCGTAACCAAGAGTGCAGCAAGGCCTGTTGTCGTGCACCAGTTCCCATTTGAGTCTTGATCAAAGCAGTGTTTTCGGGTTTTAACCCTAGGTACATCTGTGCCAGAGCCACCTCTACCTACTCGTATCCAGACAAGGATGTATTGCTTGGAAAACTCACAAAATTTCTACAATACCAAAATTATAGAAAGTTCTTCTATACTAATCCTCAAAGTCCATCTTAGATCTATGTGCTCTAATCAGAGTTTATCTAAATATAGCTTCAAAGGTTTGTACTAAACTTCCTCTGATACAAACTGTAACGCCCCGACCCCAGTTACCCAGAGTCGGTGCATTATTACATAACATTGGCATGATCACAAGAAAGATCAAATATCGAAAGACCGATTGGTTTAATAGCCTTGGGAGCACTAGATATATTCATAAGTATTACATTACAACATAAAAATCAAAACTACAACAACATATTGTCTTCATATCCCCTCATACTATCCCTGCAGGTCATTTATAAAATACTTCTTCACATCCTGGGAAAAATAAAACATAGAAAAAGGGGTGAGCTCAAATGCCCAATAAGGATAACAATATAGCGAAAACTTTCATAAATAAGAATAAACATTTAAGGCAATGTATAACTAAAACAAAAGCCTTTTAAACTTGAAATTCAACATAGTATGGCAAAAATAAAATGAAATAATTCCATTTACTTATTCACATGGATATTATACTAATCGAATAATCACATGCAATATCAATAACCACTTTCATAATGATGGAATGCATAATGCCAGACTATCATAACCACGTAGCCAAGGCCTCGTGCCAAGACTACAAATAAGATTTTTTCAAGGCCTTGTGCCAAGACACTAGTTTGTCTCATGATACCTACAGATGCATCGAGGAGCTATAGCGGGCTCCAACCGTCACATATTAAGTCTAATGCATTCCCATATGAAAAGGTTTAAACATAACATAAACATTCGTATTAAAACTAGCATACGAAATGTAAATACTTCATCCATAAACCATGAATTTTATAAAAATAAAACATCCATAGTCAAACATATCAAAAAAAATTCAATACAATATAGAATTTTTGTTTCATAATAAATCAACTTCAAACAAGTGTAAAATCCATCAAAGGATGTTGACATAGATGAAATAAAAAATCTTTTTAGAGAAATATCTCTTTTTATTTTGAAATCATTTAAGAGTCATATATTTCTAAAATAAAACATTTTATTTGAAAATATTCTTATAATATTGTAAGGTAAGCTTCGAAGATTTTATAATGGAGGAAAATAGCCACACCCGCCATATAAGTTAAAAAAACATTCTTACCTTAATTCTGTCGAAAAGGTTAAAAAAGAACCTTGTTTGGAAAACGACAGAAATATTCCTTTATAAACCACTTATGAAAGTCAACAAGGGTATAAATGACTTTAAACCATATTCTAGTAAATAGTAAAAATTCTTTGAAATAAATTTTTAAGAAACATGGATGTGGATGATAAAGAAGTTCCAATGGATTATTACGTATAAACAACCACAGATAATGAAGAGATTGCGAAATAAACCCTTACCATGTAATTTTTCTTGGTTAGGGGTAGGTTAACCTCCTGTATAATGGTTAAATAATTGTTATTAAATTATACAAGAATCATATATATTAATATGATATCATATATGATCTTTTAACATTGCTTTGTTAATAATATCTTAGTATTATCGTCGTTTCGGGTGTTAACTAACTCGTTTTATTTTATATGTTTTGTTACGTAAGATTTTTTTTTCATGGATAGGTTGTATCTTAATAATATAAAGAATGATATCAAGTCCTTAGATACTATTATTAATCATAAAATGATAATTATACTTGAATGGATACGATGGAGAATGAATCTCATCGCATTTGTGGAGACGGTAGTCCGTACGTACGCACGAGCGATAATATCATTCTTTTGATATTAAAATAATATATAATTGGATGGTATATCATATATAAAGAATAATCATAATGTTATATTTATTATTTACATGAATTAAAAATCATTATTATACCCATCCAAAAAATAATATATTGAATAACAATTACACCACGACGTGGAGACGGTAAGCCGTACGTACGCACGTTTGGTGACATGTCATTCAAAGGATGGATAGAATACTGAATATGGTTGTACCATATTTATAATAACATCACAGTATATATAATATACTGGAGTTATTATTTTAGAATGGTAATAACAAATAAAGAAGAAGTGGAAGAAGAAAGGAACTTGGAAAAGGGTGGTGAAATCATTACCTCTTCTTCGGGTTCTTCCTTTGGATTTGATCAAAAGGGCTCTTAGGTTGGCTTTCTGACTAAATGAAGGCCTCTAGGATGAAGTTAGGGAATTTGAGAGAGTATTTAGGCATAGTGTGTCCAAGACAAAAGGCTTTGAAGGTGTGAATTAATGAGAAGGGGGAGTGCCCTTTTATAAGAGGGGTGAGGGGCACCTTTGGAAAAGCTAGAAATATTATTTTATAATAAATTCATATTCGTTTTATAATGGCTCCAAAGTGGATTATTTAAATTTTAAGGTGGGTATGGGTCGAAAACCACTCAACCAATATAATTTAGACAGGTTTGGGTTACTATATTAACCTTATCATCAAGTATTAACTCTTAGTTAATTAGTTTCACTTTTACAATGTCTCTTTGTATTTTTATATTATATGGTTAATGAACTTACTATATACATCCAAGAGGCCCCCAAGTGGTCCATTAATAATACACCTATCATGTTATAAGTCTCTTGGACGAACCTTATATTTTTAGGAATTCAATATCAATTAATAATATAATATTTGTTTTAAAAACTCTTTTATGTCAATTTTGACACTATTCAATAATTGATTTTTGTAAAATTCACAACAGAATTATTACTTCAAACAGAGTTAATTAAATCATTCCTAACATGTAATATTAACCTATAAAATTAGTTTAATTCATAAAAAGTCTCAAATTATATTTAATTGGGTATCTAAAATATCAATCATTTTAATTTTTTACTATTATGGTAATTACTGCATCACCATTGTGTCATAAATAAATTAAATTATTTAATGTCTAAAAATTATAAATAAAATACCAATATGTAGTAAATATTTTTATCTTTCTAATTAATATTTATAGTCTAAAATACAACATATATAACCCTATATAATTTTTTTTTAAAGATATATGCTTGTGTCATTTTTGTATTCATTTTAACTTAATTAAAATAAAGTGTCCCTATCACTTACAAGTGGAACCATGGGGTCGCAAAATCAACCCAAAGATGCCCATGGTATGACATGTATCAAAGAATAATTTTAGGACATGTTTTAGGGTATTTTTTTTATTATTATAATATTATTTTTTAACCCTTATTTACCGGATTTACCCTTTAACCATGGTAAATAAAATATTTACCGAAGTAATTATTCAAAATGTCTAAAAATAAAAGTTACCTATTTACAAAATTTGAACATCCTGATTCCAAATATGGAATACATTTTTCCAAATTCAAAACACAGAAGTGGAAGAAATTAATTTAAAATTAATTCCCGCTGTCAGAACAAAAAGCGTGTTTTTAAGATATAATGACTATCAACAGATTGATACTTGTTTATGTCTGGTTTAATTGTGAAATTATGTCCAATGAACAACATTGTATTAAATGGTAAAAAATATATTCTAAATATACTTTAAAACCACTCAAATTAATAATTTATCACAATTAATTATTTCGATAAAAAAAGTTGTTTTTAATTAAAATTTAGTAATTTTCACCATTCATCAAAATATGAAAGTTATCCGAAAAGTACCAAAATTTCACCCTAGGATAATTTCGATATTCCGAATCCAAAAATGAAGTCAATTTTGAAATATAAGATGTATAAAATTTCAAAAAGTGGGTATTAATATTCATAACAGCTAGTTTTATTAGTTGTGGTGTGTGTTAGAACTTGAAGTTGCGTACAATGCACGCCATTCCATTATTCAAAGGGAAATGTACTATGAAAGCTTGGGATGTTTCATTGTAAATTTTTGATGTCACCATTCTTAAAAGTAAATTTATTTAGTCAAATAGAATATATAAAAGTTTAAAATATTGGATTTAAAAAGGGTTCACTATTAAAAGTTTTTAAAAGTGCAGTACTGAAAATGAATTTGTTCTTACATTATGTCTAAGGAACTAATAATATGAATTCTAAAATTATAAGGATTATATAAAGTTTAAAATTTAGTTAATACTATTCATAACCTCTTTTTAAAGGCTTGTTTGGTAAGTCATGGTGCACTTGAACTCGGTGTTGCGTGTATTGCAAGTTATTGAATTATTTTGAAGAAATAACACACTATGAAATCTTGGGGTGTTACACAAGTATACTCCTTGATATACTACATTTACTCATGTGTTATGAATAGAAGTGTAAATTGTTTCCCGTCCAATTCATGCATCATATATAAAAATACTATTCATCCCAAAATATACATCTTATGAAACATTTAATTAAATGATAGCTTTATGGAAAAATTACTTGAATGATAACTATTTGTCACTTAAACATAAAAACAAGTATCATTAATCAACATACCCATTATGAATGAAAATCACAATTTTTATAAAATATGATATTTCTTATATATTTCTTATATATATAAGTGTTTATGTCATATCTCCTTCAATATCCCACTTAAAATAAAGATTAAAATACCTTGTTCCATTTATTCTTATATTATATCATATATAAAAACTTGTGAAACCATATCCCAAAATCAATTTTTATATTTTACAATACTCCTTTTGAAATCCATCATCAACATCACTTTGTATCACATCATATATAATATCATGTGAATACCCATCTATTTTTTTTATATTAACTCTTAAACACTTTTAATGTATCTCTCTGAGTTAAAATCAATACCCATTTAGTCAAAAAAAGTATAACCCCATGAGCCTTTATAGAATTAAAAATAAATAAAAATATCCAAACATATATGTAAGAAATGATAGGCCTCCAGAAAAAATCAATTCTACTCAAGCTATAAAGGTATCTTTCAGGATTTTCATTAAGCCCAAGTATCTCGATACTAGTGTCCACTAGTCTACATCATATGAAAGTTTGAATTCTCACATTTTACCTTCATCCAAGACTTTGTGTGACCGTGGGACATAGATTATGTCAATTCCATATATATATATATATCTAACTCATCTTTTCCCAATTGTCAATGTGTATACTGATCTGATTGATGAATAAATCACATTTCATTAATGAAGCATGATGTTTCTCATGATAGGTATGTCTCTAACCTCGGGTAATGGAAACTGAAATATGATCCATGTACCCATAGTATACCAAATTTTTCTATATAACACTCCATGTGGTAAACCTAGTGGTTCATCCAATGCACACAAATAATCTTATTCATTACTTTATGTATCATGTGAATAATTTATATCTCTATATGAGAATACAACTAACATGTAACACCCCGAGATTTTATGAAAAATATTCTTTTTAATTTTATTAATGTCTTGTGTTGTACGCTACACCAAAAGGAGCTTTCACAAAACACATCCTTGATTTTCCTTTCATTACACGCAATCGCGACCTTCCTTGATAGCGTGTGTAGTACGCAATACCGAGTTTCACTAAACAACGATATGCTATTAAAATATTATTAAAACTAGCCATTATGAATAGTAATAACCACTTTTTGAAATTTTGTAAATTTTATTTTTCAAAATGGACTTCATTTTTGGATTCGGAATATCGAAATTAGCTTAGGGTGAAATTTTGGTAATTTTCGGATAACTTTCATATTTTGATGAATAGTGGAAATTACTAAATTTTAATTAAAAACAACTTTTTCAATCGAAATAATTAATAGTTAATTTTAGTGGTTTTAAAGTATATTTAGAATATATTTTTACAATTTAATACAATGTTGGTCATTGGATGTAATTTCACATTTAAACCAGTTATAAACAAGTGTCAATATTTTGATAGTTATTATCTCTTAAAAACACGCCTTTTGTTTTGACAACGAGAATTAATTTTAAAATTAATTAATGCAACTGATATGTTTTGAATTTGGTAAAATATAAATCATTTTTGAGTTCATAGTATCAAATATAGCTTAGGCCTAATTTTTGGTATTTTTCTGAAAACATTCAATTTTTGATGAATAGTGAAACCACTAAGTGGTAGTTAAAAAAACTGATTTGTTCATAAAACATAATTTTACCGCTTCTGTGAGTGGATTTTCAAAAATACTAGAGACACAGTTGATGTCAGTAAGTAAAATGTGGTTCAATGAGATGAAAATAATTTTTTGGTGAATAGTAACTTTTTACTTTTTTGTAACACAGTTAAAAGTAAATAGGGTAATTAAGGGTAGAAATGATATTATTATTACCATAACACATGTAATAATTCTACTGGACAAGTGTAATTCGACCAAAAACAAACTTAGGAATAAAATATGACCATTTAGGCCCACTTGGATTAGATTAGGACATTTATTATTAATTTATTTAAAGAAGGGTTAAAAGAGTTAAAATCAAAGTTTATTTACTAAAACATTTTTAATATAGTGTTATACATAAGATAAATTCAATTGTAACTATTAATTATAAAGATAAAAAGATTTCCTACATAATGGTATTTTATTTGTAATTTTTAGACATCAAATAATTTAATTTATTTATGACACAAAGATGATGCAGTAATTATCTTATTAATGAAATATTGACATAATTGATGTTATAAATACCAAAATAAATGTAATTTAAGACTTTTTATGAATTCCAATAATTTTCTAGGTTAATATGACATGTTAGTATTGATTTAATTAACTTTTTTCGAACTTATCATTCTGTTATGATTTTCACAAAAATCAATTACTAAATAGTGTCAAAATTGACATAAAATAGTTTTTAAAACAAATATTATATTATTAATTGTTATTTTATACCTAAAAATATAAGGTTCGGCAAAATGACTTAGATAAGGTTATATATATTAATAATAAACAATTTGGGGTTCCTTTGGCTTCTTATAGTAAGTTTATTAACCTTATAGTATAAGAACACAAGAAGACACGGTAAAAGTAAAATTATTTAACTTAATGTTAAATCTAAATGATAAGGTTAAAATAGGAACCAAAACTTGTCTAAATTATATTGGATGAGAGGATTTCGACCCATCCCCACCTTAGCCTAGAACTAAATCAATTTTTATCTATTTAAAACCGAAATTTAATTTATAATAAAATAATATTTTTAGTTATTCCAAAGGTGCCCCTCTCCTCCCTTATAAAAGGACACCTCCTCCCTCTCTTCCTCACACAACTTTGAGCCTTCAATCTCAGACAACACCTGCAAAATTGTCTTCTCCACTTCACTAGAAACATCCTAGAGGTTCTGGTCTTCCTCAAAGACCAATTTTAGTGCCCTAAAAGGAGATCTCAAAGAGGCGCTTCAAAGAAGAGGTAATTTCCGTTACCGATTCTTTCACCTTTATTTCTTCTTCCACTTCTTCTTCTTAGGTTGTTTCATTATGAAGTAATAAAATCAGTATCACTCATATACTGATATGTTATTATAAGTATGAAACAATCCTAATTCACCATCTATCCATCCTACGGAAAACGAAATCACCGCGCGTGCGTACGTACGAAATACCGTCTCCACGCCGTGGTGTAATCTGTTTTTCCACCAACACCTTACATGGATGGGTATTATGGTGTACAGAATAAATATACATAGTTATTATAACATCATAATGATTCTGATATATTGTATCATCCACTCCAATTCAATTCAATAATTATGGAAATGATATCATCGCTCGTGCGTACGTACGGACTACCGTCTCCACGACGCGATGAGATTCATTCTCCATGTTAACCATTTAAGAATGATTATAAAGTATATATAAGAAATAATAATGAAATATATGACATTATAAAGCTACTGTATTTATGTGTATATATATGTATGTCATCTACTTAATTCCACTCAATTCAATAGGGAAACGAAAACAACGTTCATGCGTACGTACGACCTACCGTCTTCATGAACGATGTATTTCTTTCCATTTATCGATCCATTATATATATGTATATTATGAATATATATTATATATAAATCATGTTTTATATTCTATAATTAAGTAATAATGATCTAAGTAATCATATGAATAATTACAAGTTAAAACACGAACGACAAATGAGACGATTTTACCCAAAACACTACTTTAACATGAATTTAAAAAAGAACGGGTAATATAAAGTCATAAGTGAACCATATATGATATTATAACAATGAATATGATTCTGTAATAAGTCAATGACATTATTTAAATCATTATACAGGAGGTTCGGACACTTACGAAGCAAATCGGACCTAAGGTAAGGGAAATATCACAATCTCACTTTTATCCGAGATTGTTTTTACTTTGGTAATTACTGGGGTGTATTTTATTATCCACATCCATGTTCCCTCAATGTGTAATATTATTTCCATCCTTATACAATAGTTTATATCCAATTTTACCCTTCGTTAAGTTTTTCTTAAAAGATAAGAAATGAATCTTTTGTCGTTTTTCGTACGAGGTACTTTTTGACTTTTCCGACAAAAGTACGAAGAATGTTTTTTTTAACTTATACGACATGAATGGATTCTTAAAACATTATTTCTAAGAAGCATCCTTTACAAGTTTTCAAGTTTATTTTTAATCAACTTCTTTTAGTTTAAAGTTGTATGAAATTTTAAGAAAGGAAAAATGTTTTTGAAGAAGAAAGGATATTTTCCTCAAGAATGGAGTTCAAGTGTTTTATCAAAATTATTTTCCATCTAAGATAATAAAGGGTTCTGTTTTTATCCCTATTATTACATTGATTTGATTATGTTGTGATGGAATTTTTTTTATGAATTCCTTTATCTTATATGAATTGTTTTATGATGTCATGATGTTTAAGAATCCCATTTTTATTACATGGGTTATGTAATGATGTATGATTTATGATTTTGTGGCACACATAAGAATGGTATCATTATGAGATGGGTGGGACCTATATCTCCCTCCAATGCATTGAGTAAAGATTTTATATCTCATGAGATAGACATGGCTGGAATGGTAGGTTATACCGGTTCAGTGAAACAGGACTGAAATGAGGGTGACTCGGTTCAGAAAGGGACTTTGTCCACTAAGATAGTCTTGGCAATGAGTCTTGACTAATAAGATATGATTCTCTATAATTATGTGTGTATGACACAAAGTTTCATGTTTTAAATTATGATTATTGGAATTTCATTTCACTACTATGATTTATCCCATGTTATGGAATTATGCTCTCTTTTGCAGGTTAAGATTTCCAAAATGTTATGTTCTTATGAAAATGATTTGATTGATATTTCTTTTGTTTACCCTTACTGAGCATTTGAGCTCACCCTTTTATGTTTTCTTTTCCCCAGGATATAAAGAAAGGTTTTAGGTAAAAAAAAGAAGATCTTTATGGGAGATGTTGAAGATCTTTCACCACGATTAGAAGATTATATTCCGAGTTTCCAAAGACACTAAACTATTATGATCCTTATGTGTGTGCTTTTGTTATGTACTAAGTATTCCGCAAAAGTAATGTAATGTATATGTACGTCAGGCTTCGGGTCTCTACAGTTGGTATCAGAGGAAAGGTTTAGTCAACATTTGGAAACTAGGATGCGAAAACGTTAGTGAGATCCCTAGAGATATTTCTAAGGTATGTCTAGGGATGTCCCTAAGGATAAGTATACGTATAGGATATAGTACTAGAACTACGGTAACGATCTTGGAATTTAACCTAAGATGTTAGATATTGAGGGTGCTCCCCCTTTACTATGTTGTCTTCCCTAGCATGATTTCGCCTCTCACAAAATTCTTTTTGTGTTTTAGTTAATGGAGGGAACCAGAAGGAATTCGGTTAACATTGAATCCAATGGAAAAATTGGTGACTATGAGCAATAAAATTGTGTAATGCCTAGAGATAAAGATATAGTGATTATTCCGAATTAGTCATCGCGATATATGATTAACAAGGTAAAATTTAGTGGTACGACTAATTCATCAAAGAAGAAGAAGATAAACTATTATGCATGTTCGCATGTTGAGGAGCATAAAGAAAGGAAGATTGAGATTTCTAAAGAAGGGAAGAAGAACCTTGAGGAATACCTCAAATGGAGGGACATATGTTATCTGTGTGGAGAAAAGGGTCATAGAGTGACAGATTGTTATGGAGTTCAATGTATTATTTGTGGAGAACATAGGCATTACCCAACTCAATGCCCTGACCTAAAAAAAGTTATTTCTAAATCAAGGAAGGACTTATTCCAGGACAATCATTGAAGTGGATGGAATGAAGTGTTTATGTATTGGTATTCAAGAATAATGTTGTTGAGGTACTTTTATGGTGTACTGAAATATTTATGTATTGGTCTATTGTGGTTTTCAATAATTTTAAGGTACCGGTAACCATGAAAAGTGATTCAAATATTTTGGAAAGTAGATGATATGCGCATAATTAAGGGATAAGGAGAAAATGAAATGTTTTACAGTATTCATGAGCTCATGATTGATATAAAAACTAAGTGATATCATGGTTTGAGTATATAGAATTTTGAGGATTTTGGTATATGGAAAGTGTTAACTTTTAACTGCATTAATGTTTTCACTAAGGTTCAATGGGTATTCATTTTTCAAGAGAATACATGATTAAGGCCTTCTAATGTTTGGAATGTGACCAACAAGACATATCTCATGATATACGAGGATCAATGATGGTATTAACATGCTTGTTATATGAACTCTTTGGTAATCATTTTCACTATAATATGAGATTAGACATCAGTATTATGGATAAGACTAAATATTGGAATGGACTATGTTGGACATAAGTTAGTATTGTTTAAGGATTAAAGTTTTTTTTCGATATTATTGATGGGATGTTATAATAATGTAGTTTTAGAAAAAGGACAACCTGCAGGACGGGCGACAACCCATCGCTTCGGACAAGGCTGTGGGAATCGAACCCAAAAATGAAGTGCGACTGGCCTTTATCACCTACCACTGGCCTATAGGAAGTCCCTGGTTAGTAGAAACTAGTTTTATTTTATTAATCGGTATGATATATGAAGTATAAGTTCATTTTTGGAACCATATACGATTAACCATAAGATGAACTTATAACTTTTGCTAACCTTTTGTTTGAAAGAGATGGAATGACCCATCATTCTATCACATGATCTGCTAACACATCACGAATGAAAAATTCAACTTCATTTCTTTAAGAGATGAAGTGGAAATTGTCCAAAGAATGAAAAACGGTGAGACTATACCAAAATCACGAAAGTATTTCTTCTAATTCCAATTTCATCAACTTTAGAGAAATGATCTTGAAAACCAAAAATGTTGTCTTAGTGCTCTTATATCTGATGAATCAGATGGTACCTTAGATCGTCAAGAAATTTATGGAATTGTGATTGCTAGCTTTTCCATAGCCATGTTCTCTACTACTCTCCATCAGAACATGATGGTTAGATTTCTCTTCCATATCCATATTTTCACCTATGTGGAAACCCAATGATTAGTTTATTTGGGTAACCATTACGTTTCATACTTTTGTTTTTAAAGATTGGTTTTGGTATTCCTTTTTATGATGTGGGTTTCTATTAAAGAAACTTTTGAATAGTAAACCATTTATAACCCCGACGAATTTCGAGGGAGAAATTCATTTTAAGGGGGGTAGAATGTAACACCCCGAGATTTTATGAAAAATACTCTTTTTAATTTCATTAATGTCTTGTGTTGTACGCTACACCAAAAGGAGATTGCACAACACACATCCTTGATTTTCCTTTCATTACACGCAATCGAGACCTTCCTTGATAGCGTGTGTAGTACGCAATACCGAGTTTCACTAAACAACGATATGCTATTAAAATATGATTAAAACTAGCCATTATGAATAGTAATAACCACTTTTTGAAATTTGGAAATTTTATTTTTCAAAATGGACTTCATTTTTGGATTCGGAATATCGAAATTAGCTTAGGGTGAAATTTTGGTAATTTTCGGATAACTTTCATATTTTGATGAATAGTGGAAATTACTAAATTTTAATTAAAAAAAACTTTTTCAATCGAAATAATTAATAGTTAATTTTAGTGGTTTTAAAGTATATTTAGAATATATTTTTACAATTTAAAAAAATGTTGGTCATTGGATGTAATTTCACATTTAAACCAGTTATAAACAAGTGTCAATATTTTGATAGTTATTATCTCTTAAAAACACGCCTTTTGTTTTGAAAACGGGAATTAATTTTTAAATTAATTAATGCAACTGATATGTTTTTAATTTGGTAACATATACATCATTTTTGAGTTCATAGTATCAAATATATCTTAGGCCTAATTTTTGGTATTTTTCTGAAAACATTCAATTTTTGATGAATTGTGAAACCACTAAGTGGTAGTTAAAAAAACTGAATTGTTCATAAAACTTAATTTTACCGCTTCTGTGAGTGGAATTTCAAAAATCCGAGAGACACGGTTGATTTCAGTAAGTAAAATGTGGTTCAATGAGATGAAAATAATTTTTTGGTGAATAGTAACTTTTTACTTTTTTTACCACGGTTAAAAGTAAATAGGGTAATTAAGGGTAGAAATGATATTATTATTACCCTAACACATGTCCTAGTTCTCTTGGACAAGTTTAATTCGACCAAAAACAAACTTAGGAATAAAATATGACCATTTAGGCCCACTTGGATTAGATTAGGACATTTATTATTAATTTATTTAAAGAAGGGTTAAAAGAGTTAAAATCAAATATTATTTACTAAAACATTTTTAATATAGGGATATACATAAGATAAATTAGATTGTAAATATTCATTAGAAAGCTAAAAATCTTTCCTACATAATGGTATTTTATTTTTAATTTTTAGAAATCAAATAATTTAATTTATTTATGACACAAAGATGATGCAGTAATTATCTTATTAATGAAATATTGACATAATTGATGTTATAAATACCTAAATAAATGTAATTTAAGACTTTTTATGAATTAAACTAATTTTCTAGGTTAATAGGACATGTTAGTATTGATTTAATTAACTTTTTTAGAACTTATCATTCTGTTATGATTTTCACAAAAATCAATTACTAAATAGTGTCAAAATTGACATAAAATAGTTTTTAAAAAAATATTATATTATTAATTGTTATTTTATACCTAAAAATACAAGGTTCGGCCAAATGACTTAGATAAGGTTATATATATTAATAATAAACAATTTGGGGTTCTTTTGGCTTCTTATAGTAAGTTTATTAACCTTATAGTATAAGAACACAAGAAGACACGGTAAAAGTAAAATTATTTAACTTAATGTTAAATCTAAATGATAAGGTTAAAATAGGAACCTAAACTTGTCTAAATTCTATTGTATGAGAGTCTTTCGACCCATCCCCACCTTATCCTCAAACTAAATCAATTTGGAGCTATTTAAAACCGAAATTGACTTTATAATAAAATAATATTTTTAGTTATTCCAAAGGTGCCCCTCTCCTCCCTTATAAAAGGACACCTCCTCCCTCTCTTCCTCACACAACTTTGAGCCTTAAAGCTCGGCCAAACCCTGCCAAATTTTCTTCTCCACTTCCATAGAAACATACTAGAGGTTCTGGTCTTCCTCAAAGTCCAATTTTAGTGCCCTAAAAGGAGATCTCAAAGAGGCGCTTCAAAGAAGAGGTAATTTCTGTTACCGATTCTTTCACCTTTATTTCTTCTTCCACTTCTTCTTCTTAGGTTGTTTCATTATGAAGTAATAACATAAGTATCACTCATATAATGATATGTTATTATAAGTATTAAACAATCCTAATTCACCATCTATCCATCCTACGGAAAATGAAATCACCGCGCGTGCGTACGTACGGAATACCGTCTCCACGCCGTGGTGTAATCTGTTTTTCCACCAACACCTTACATGGATGGGTATTATAGTGTAAAGAATAAATATACATAGTTATTATAACATAATAATTATTCTGATATATTTTATCATCCACTCCAATTCAATTCAATAATTATGGAAATGATATCATCGCTCGTGCGTACGTACGGACTACCGTCTCCACGACGCGATGAGATTCATTCTCCATGTTAACCATTTAAGAATTATTATAAAGTATATATAAGCAATAATAATGAAATATATGACATTATAAAGCTACTTTATTTATGTGTATATATATGTATGTCATCTACTTAAGTCCACTCAATTCAATAAGGAAACGAAAACAGCGTTCATGCGTACGTACGACCTACCGTCTCCATGAACGGTGTATTTATTTCCATTTATCGATCCATTATATATATGTATATTCTGAATATATATTATATATAAATCATGTTTTATATTCTATAATTAAGTAATAATTATCTAAGTAATCATATGAATAATTACAAGTTAAAACATGATCGACAAATGAGATGATTTTACCCAAAACGCTACTTTAACATGAATTTACAAAAGAACGAGTAATATAAAGTCATAAGTGAACCATATATGATATAATAACAATGAATATGATTCTGTAATAAGTAAATGACATTATTTAAATCATTATACAGGAGGTTCGGACACTTATGAAGTAAATCAGACCTAAGGTAAGGGAAATATCACAATCTCACTTTTATCCGAGATTGTTTTTACTTTGGTAATTAATGGGGTGTATTTTATTATCCACATCCATGTTCCCTCAATGTGTAATATTATTTCCATCCTTCTAAAATATTTTATATCCAATTTTACCCTTCGGTATGTTTTTTTTAAAAGATATGAAAGGAATCTTTTGTCGTTTTTCGTACGAGGTACTTTTTGACTTTTCCGACAAAAGTACGAAGAATGTTTTTTTAACTTATACGGCATGAATGGATTTTTAAAACATTATTTCTAAGAAGAATCCTTTACAAGTTTTCATGTTTATTTTTAATCAACTTCTTTTAGTTTAAAGTTGTATGACATTTTAAGAAAGGAAAAATGTTTTTGAAGAAGAAAGGATATTTTCCTCAAGAATGGAGTTCAAGTGTTTTATCAAAATTATTTTCCATCTAAGATAATAAAGGGTTCTGTTTTTATTCCTATTATTACATTGATTTGATTATGTTGTGATGGAATTATTTTTATGAATTCCTTTATCTTATATGAATTGTTTTATGATGTCATGATGTTTAAGAATCCCATTTTTATTACATGGGTTATGTAATGATGTATGATTTATGATTTTGTGGCACACATAAGGATGGTATCATTATGAGATGGGTGGGACCTATATCTCCCTCCAATGCATTGGGTAAAGATTTTATATCTCATGAGATAGACATGGCTGGAATGGTAGGTTATACCGATTCAGTGAAACAAGACTGCAACGAGGGTGACTCGGTTCAGAAAGGGACTTTGTCCACTAAGATAGTCTTGGCAATGAGTCTTGACTAATAATATATTATTCTCTATGATTATGTGTGTATGCCACGAAGTTTCATGTTTTAAATTATGAGTATTGGAATTTCATTTCACTACTATGATTTATCCCATGTTATGAAATTATGCTCTCTTTTGTAGGTTAAGATTTCCAAAATGTTATGTTCTTATGAAAATGATTTGATTGATATTTCTTTTGTTTACCCTTACTGAGTATTTGAGCTCACCCTTTTATGTTTTATTTTCCTCAGGATATAAAGAAAGGTTTTAGGTAAAAAAAAAGAAGATCTTTATGGGAGATGTTGAAGATCTTTCACCACGATTAGAAGATTATATTCTGAGTTTCCAAAGACACTAAACTATTATGATCCTTGTGTGTGTGTTTTTGTTATGTACTATGTATTCCGCAAAAGTATTGTAATGTATATGTACGTCAGGGTTCGGGTCTCTATATAACACTACCCTTAATATTTTTTAAAACCTATAATACTATATGATGAACATTGGTTTGGGATAAATTCAAATTCATAGATTGGGAGGTCAATTATCATTTCCCTTCATGAAATATATATCTATATATACATTTATGTAGAAAATTTGAAATAATTATAAAATAGAGGTTGTATTTAATATGATACATTTTAATATTATTAAACTATATAAGAATGTTTGACAAAACCAATATAAGCACTAGTTTATTATATTATATATGATAAACTACTAGCTTAGCCTTATATTTGAACACTTTATGGGGTTTTTTAACTAATTAAATCATATGTAATTAATTTCAAATATTTATATAACCATTTGATAAAACCCTCCTACTAAAATTTTTAGTGAGAATCATCTATGATGAAAGATGGTTTGAATAATTATGAGACTTAGGAATCATATTCCAATTTTTTCAATTAATTAAAAATTTTAAAATATCTTAACATCAAAACATAAAATGGTATTATTTTGACTTATTTTTTATACTCATAAGTAATTTTATGTTCATATTAATCATTATTGGAACCCTATTACATTATATTTTTCCTTAAAACAATGTAACTACTTATATTATAATTTATCATCACTTTTAAACTCTTTTATGAGAATGTGAAAAATGATTTAATATGGCAGATTAATGTTACTCTTACATTTCTCTTTACTATTATATCCTAAAATCTTTTACAATATCAGGTGTAATTTACTTTTAATTTTTACGTGTACAATTCTGTTGGAATTAAGGATATTCACTTTCTGAATGGTAACCAAATGTAACATTTTACATCTTTCTTTACCATCACATATCTTAAATTTTTTTGTTTATTAAGGGTAAATCACTTTAGCTTAAGATTTTTGCAATCCTTTTTTTTTGTTAATTGTGAACTTCTTTAAGTATAAATATACTCCCACTATCCCCTTTGACATTATATTCTTTTCAAAATATTATGATAAGATACACAAACCCCTTTATGTTAATAAATAAAATTTATTTCCTTTTTAGTATGAAAAGACAATAAATATTTTTTCCCATATCATATATTGTATTATATGTGTTTGCAATATTTAATTTTGAAAATAAGGCATTATTAAAATATACTACTAATGAGGAGAGAAAACATTTCTTATATATCTTAAAAAAAATAAAAATAAACCTTTTCAACCATATATTATCCTAAAAATATATTTTAGAATATTTATGAATCATATACTATCAGTATTGAATAGATCATCACAAGTTGTTCACGAAAACAAATTATTATAAAATAACTTCTCTTATTATATAAGAGAAATAAGATGAAGATACAAATCTTTTTTAAATACTCATCTAATATTGACACAATCCTTTACATTAAAAATTTTTATATTAAAAATCTTTTCTTTTTGAATGTAAAATGAAATCTCACACAATTATTCAATTTATTTTGACCTCTTTTATATTTATAACACTCATAAAATATACATTTTTTTATCACATACCCTTCAAAATAGAATAACTCATTTCTATAACATCCATACCAAATACGTAAAATATATAGAGTTTAAAAAACATATTTAGGTATATCTTCTATAATATGTTCATATTGAATTATTACTCATCCTTCTTGAAACCCCTAGGTTTTATTTACCTTTATTGGATTCTTGAAGAAACACTGTTAAACCTTTCAACCAACTATTCTTCTTCCTGTTTGAAATTTTACACACTTATAATTTTTATATAGTACTTAATAACATATAAATCATAATACCACATCATATATATTCCCAAAAACTATGAGAATATTGGGTAAATATTTTTTTTAATTCAATCATATTATTAGAAAATTTTCATAGATGAAAATAAGATAAATTCCCTTACTTGAACAACACATTTTTATTCTCCCCTTAAAGCATGTTATAGAATTAAACAAACCAAAAACCATGTTAATTAAAAAAACTATCTAATTTCATCAAAACAAATTTTGTTTACACTGTATTCTCAATAATTGAAGGAGATATAAATAAATATCTTATTAAAATTTTATCCAAGATCGATGTATCCATGTTATCAATGCAATAACTAATTTTCTTTGTTACTTGAAATAAATATTCAAGGTATAATTATTTTTATCTCATGACATTTTTTATATTTATTATACATTTTAAAAATACTATTGATATCATATATATGTAAAAATAATAAAATTATTTCAACAACCAATAAAGTTTGATAGATACCTTTAGTCTCATCATTCCATCAACATATTCAATCAAATTGAATATCACTTGACATACCCAATAATCTTGAGTATATGAGACTAAAATTCATTAAATTAGAAACATACTCAATCATATTGAGTACATTACTAGAGAATAATATTCCTTTATTCAATTTTTATCTGATGAATCACTCAATTCTTCTATAAGTATGTATATTCATTTGTTGAATAATTTCAGCACTTGGTTAATGAGGAAGGAACTATTTTGACACATAATTTTTTTACTTAAGAACATTTTATTAAATCACTAATATTTTTTAATAACATCTCTTAAGATACAAATATTAATAGCTTCTTCCATTAATATTATCCTTCTAAAGGTTTGATTGCACTTTTTTTTGATGATAATGATAATGATATTATATAAAATAGAATATTTTATTAGATGATTATTGTGTATTATCGACCATTTAATAAGGACCATTTATAAATGTTTTCCCACTAAAATTATGGACAATTTTGTGCATTATATATATTATTATCCAAGATTAATATTTAATAAGAAACGAGTCTGTTTTGGTATTCCTCTCACCACTCTCCTATTTAGGTGTGTAATCATCCCAAACATACCATATATTACTCTTGTATGGTCAATTAGAATTTTTTTGTCCAATCTATCATATGGATAAACTCAAATATATTCCTTTGGTAACCTAATCTTTTTAGGGTCTTTCATCTAGTATAACTTAAATAATATCCCAAAAATAGGATAAAGCTGACAATTCGGGGGTACCCAGATTTGGATTGGCCTACCCAAGGATGTTCCAATGTAAGATATCCTTTATTTCCATACATAAGATAATCCATGGGAACCTAGATTTGGAATCACCTACCTAGTTTTATTATAGAGGCCTCGACAAGTTCCTCTATGGAAGGAATATAACACTTAATATTTATAGGGGATTTTAATCTCACTATATTATCTCATATTTTTTCCCTTTTATGTATGAATGATTTTGGTAATTTAGTTTGGAGTTATATTACTTCCACCAAAACAGTATATTGAAATAATATTTTATGTTTATCTCTATACAAATTCCTTAAGTTTGTTTTACTCACCCAAAATTAGAAATCAGCTATATTGATCTGAATGCATCATATACATAAGGTACATGAAGACTTCATGTAGAGGTTTAAAGTTATATAATATTTAATGTATCAATATGATTAATCCAAGAGTGTAAGATATCCAAAACCATTCACTAGACTAGATGAGGATTAAAACTCTCAATAGGTAGGTAGTCTAAACAAAATTCCCACTACCTAGGGATAATTTAATCAAGATTAAATTCAATTGTTCATAACTTTAAGACTTAATATGCATAAACTATACTCAAAAACTAAATTCATGTTCATAACTTCAAATTAAAACCGAGGTCAAGGTAAATGAAAAAATAAATTTATTATCATATCTAGAATATAATGTAAGGTTCTATCTTGAATCATTTTATCATTTTAAACTCAATTGTAAAACATTTATCAAATAATATAAAATAGGTAATAACATTTAAATAAATGAAAAAAATATAATATTTAACATGGACATAAATATTTTGAAAAAATTCATAAATAAAAGTAAATTATAAATAGTGATAATTTTATAATTATATTATAGACATTACATACATATGAAAATCATAAACATTTATCCATTCTAATATGAACACTTTCATATTCATCATTTTATGTAATATTACATTTATTACATGAAATTTTAGAATTATCAACATTTTTATAATTTAATTTTATATTATTTAATCATTTTTCACAATCTAATATCATATATTTAATCATAATTTATCCTTTTTTAAAATTAATACTCAAATCCCTTTTGACGTGGTTTAAATAATTTTCCATATACTCCCCCTTTAATTTGAAAAATTCAAATTAAATAATCATTAAGAAATTTGAATATAAACATATTATATTTTGAACTTAATTATAATTTATATCCCTGTATTAATTATCATTTGTGATTCGCAAATAAGATCATTTATTTATAAATAATAATTAACTCCATATAATTATATTAAAAATTATTTAAAATATTAACAGTTAATATTTTAGAATATGTAAGTTTTTTAATTTTTTTTAATTAATTATAATCCTTTTATAATTAATTAATATATTTAAAAATTAATTTCAAATTTAAAAATCCTAAAATATGATATATAATGATTTATAAACATTTTATAAACTATTCAAATAATATTATATGTTAAAAACAAATTTTAACAAATTTAAAATAATTCTTTATACCCTTATATAGAAGACCTATTTAGTATAAGGGTCACCTCCTTATACAATTATGAAGACACTCTATATAATGGTAAGATGATTATAGAACCCTAACATTTGGTTTGAACCTATTTTATTAATGGTTCATAAGGAAACAACTCTAACTGTATCAATGTAATGCCTCCTTTAGAAAAGCATTAAAAAACTAGGTACTACCTTATGAAAGTTAGCCGAATACCATTGTATAAAGGTAAATCAAGTGACCCCTACATAAAACTCTTATATATAAGGGTGTCTATAAAATTATTTATGTTTTATAAAGATAATTCAAGTGAATGCCTTTACAAGGCTATATGAAAGCGTCACATATTTTTATATTCCCACATTTCACATAACAGTAAGCAATAAATTACCTTTATACAACCCTTATAAAAACATGACTAACTTTGAACACATGGGTAAGAACTATCATATCATTACATAACTTATTTATTCAAACCATTTTCATAAGTTTCATAATACAAAATAACTTTACCTAGACCCTTCATATAAAGGTAAGCATCAGGTTTCCATACTTGTGTAAGGGTAATTAATGGCAACCTTTATGCAAGAAATACACTATGTAATGGTAAAGTTTTAAAAAAAAAATTAATTTATAGAAGAAAAAACAATGTTTGGTGTTTGTTTCTTCTTCATTTAAACACATGTTTTCATAAATCTAAATCATGGGAATCCTATGATACCATAAAAGGATATAAAACAAATATACTAAAAAATATTATAAAATATTATGTGACTTAAAACAATATTTATAGAATCTCACATAAACAATATATGTAAAATTACTGAAATAATAAATAAATATTTTAAATTTCATACATTACACCAATGTGTATTTTAAACATATTATAACTCCATTGTAAGGGTTTGATAAAGATCACCAAAAAAATGTGAAAGAAATCCCCAATCCATAGTGTTTCTAAAAGTTTCATCTGAATTATACCTCATATATATGGGATCAAATATTTCTACTTAGACTACTAGAGAATTTTATGAAAAGGAGAAGGATAAATAGATATTCTAGTAATGGAGAGTTTTAGTGAAGAATTAAATGATTTTGACAACTCAGGTTTCATTTTGTTTTTTGTATTATTTTATATTATCTTGAGTGATTTAGAGTTACATTAGTTTTTGGGATTTAAAGTCATGTTTTTGAGTCTTTTTGGGAGGATCATGTTTAGATCGCATGGTTAGTAGTAACCATGCACTACCCTTGCAGATGGAATTTTCAAGGTGACAGAGAAATTTTCCATGGGTTCCACATGATTTTCAAACTATTCAGAGCTCACTAGTACCCATGTAGAAATTTTGTCTTTGAATAATGCTGGTGAATCATTTGTTAAACCATGTAGCCAAACTATGCAGATTCATTGTGTCTAGGTAGGGATAGGGAACAATTTTTTACAAATCTTTCTTATAGTACATGTGTTTATATTTTGAGACTTTTCCAAAGTATCTGCTTTAATATAGATGGGTTTCACCCCTATTCTCCCCATTCATGTTATTCTAACCTTGAGATCCAAGGAAGAGATCCATATTCTTCCCCCTCTTGATTATTATCTGTCCATTGGTGTTTTTCATGTGAATCCAAATAATTTATTTCTCTTTCCCAATATTCTCCCCTTCTCTTTCTCTTCTCTCTTGGTTTTGGATTCCCCCATGTACCATAGATATATTATGGATGAATTTAGTATTATTTGTGAATTTAATATTGGTTTTTTTATTTATAGTTATTTCATACTGTTTTATTATCTTGGTTCTTCTATCCATTTAATTAGATGCCTTGCGAAGTATTTTTTTTTATTTTTTAAACTTCAAAGTAGTTATTTCTATGAAATTGTTTCATTTATAATTAAAAATGTTCTTTCACTTTAGTAATTCCATTTTTATGAAATTATAAATATATGTGACATCTTTTTATTTATTTTAAACAATTTTTTTTGTTTTGATCTTGGTATAAAGTGGTTTTCCTTTAAATTACATGTTTTTATGTTTGTAATTGAATGTTTTATGTTCCAAGATTTGGTGAAATGTCCTTGTGGATTTTTAAATGGATTTAAATATAATACATGGATCTTGAATCTGGTTTTAGTTTTAAATAAGTGAAAACTATGTTTTAAGGTGAGTTTTAATTTAAATTGTGGAGTTGACCTCAAAATAAAGGGGTTCTTGATTGGATTTAAAATGGTGATTTAAGATCTATGTTTAGTTTCCCCTAATAAAATTTACTTGATGATTCATTTAATTGTTTTTGAAGGAAATGGATGTCTATGGGCCTTATTTTTGTTGTCAAAGAGAAAGGTCTTTGTTTTAATAGTGGATTTGAAATGTTTTGAATGTGTGGGTGATTTACACCATTTTAAAAACTGTGTATAGAATTATTTTTTATAAAATGGGAAAGATATTTACACCCTGATCCATGTTTTAGTGTTAATTTATTTTTTGTATCATTGTTTTTAAAATGGTGACTGTGTAAGGCAACATGTGATTTCCCCTTGACTTATTTAACCCCTGTGTGGGTTCTTTATCACTACACGATTCCTGTTTCTCCCCTTGTGTGTGATTGAGCTTTATATTTCCTAGATTATATATATATATGGGGTACTTCATTATTGGGTGTTAGGGGTGATGGTTAGTTATGGTTATGCCTTGTGGGTTAGACTTGGTTAGCACATTCTTACGTCTGACTTCCTTTATTGGTCATAAGAACCCCTATACTAAGTGAGAGATCTAATTCTATTATTATAGTTAGTTCCTCACCACTAGTGGAACTCTAGTCATGCAAAGAAAAATGGCTGGGAGGGGGTTTTAATTGCAACGAGTCTTGTGTGGGCTAGTTGGAAAACTTTTGGAACGAACATTTGTGTGTTTTGATAGTTGGTTTACAAGTTGGTACACATATGGTTAGATGCTTCAAACATTAGAAACACTGAGGTAAAACCCATGAAACATTAAATTGATTGAGAAGTTTTGATATATGGGAGTTTTATCTAGTGTTTGTTTTTATTATTTCCACTTGTTTAATTGTTCTGGAATTTTTATGCACAAATTGTTATATATATTGTGATATAAATGGGTTTTCCTTGTTGTGTTTTACCTATGCATGTGTTGGGTTGTTTCATTTGAAAAAAAATAAATTTTTCAAAGATGTTGGAAAATTAGTTTTGAATTTTTGGAGATCCTGTGTGGGTGGCTTAAAGTGGATTTCAAAATGAGTGTTTTTAAATGTGTATTCAGTTGAAGAAATGTTTTAAAGTGAAAATTTTCATTTTCATTGAAAAAATAGTTTTTTTTGATAAATTTAATAGGTGTGTGACATAAAATTTCTTAGACTGATGGAATTATTTTCAAAACATATGTAATTATTTTTATAAAATAAAGATAAATGTTTTGAAAAGTGTTTGTGGTATTGTTTTGGTTTTACAAAATTTATATGTGAAAATATTACTTTTTAATTTATTTCTAAACTAGCATTGAAAAATTAAATTTTGAAACATATTTCACTGTTTCAATGGGTTGTGGTGACATAATAGGATTATTATATCACACCAATATTTTTTAGGTTTTAGGTTTTCTCAGTTGGATCTATCCTTCATTGCTTATGGCCGACATGGGGTGAGTTGGGCTGTAGTGAGAAATCATATGTTATGTGGAGATGGTTTAGGCTCAAATAAAGTTGGTTTTTAATTGTTTTATTTTTAGTTAGTGTTGTATCTACTTCCTTATTGTATCATATTTTCTATAGATATTGTTTATATATGTGCAAATGGGTTGGATCATTTTATTTTTCTATGACTTGTTTGGAATGTTTGTTTATTTTTTATCTTTTATTTATTTATTTCATATAATTTATCTATGATTTAGTATAAATCATTACCAAAGGTATTAATAAGATACCCAAGCACTTATTTCCAGCCCATTGTTAATAGGAATTCCCCTCGAGCCTTGTGACAGACCGCATTGGGTGTCAGGTCCATTGGAATCCCCGATTGCTCTGTTATAAAATGGAATCAAAGGAACTATTTCTTTGGTAAGGGACAAAGAACCTTGTGAATTACATTTTATTTGGGGATTTATTGGTAGAAAGTATAATAAGGTTATCATTACTTGAGAGGTAAGGGATGAAAGATTCTGTTTATCACTTTCTATTCCCAAGGCTCAAGCTTCTAGGGGTAATTGGGTTTTTAATTTTGAATTAGAGCATGATTTTAGTTTCTTTTTGATATGAATTTATTTTTTATCCCCTTTGTGTATTTAAGTGATATTGGGGAGTCACCCCTTGTCTTCAGGGTGAAAATGGAGGAGAACATGAGCCTCATATTCAGATCACATAGTTTGGAAGACCATGCAGTGCCTGTTTGGTTGAGCTTGTCTCTTTTACGGAGTGTATTATATGATTGGAACAAAACTTCCTTTCCCATGTATAAAAAGTTTGTACAACATTGTTTCTCCTTTATATATCCTATATCTACTCTTATCGATTATGGATTTCTCCAAAATTGCTCCCAACATTTTGGAAGTGGATGGAGGAGTGTTTTGTTTCTCTTCTTGGGATGTGGTTCTTGTTAACCTTTTTGAATGATTATGTAGTTCTTTGTTTGAATTTTTATTTTAAAACATTGTTTTATAAAATAATTATATTTTGAGAAATGATTATTTTGAAAACATAGTTTTATAGAATATTGTGGGAAATTATATTCCCTTTGTTTTTCTATAATGTTTTACAAATTGGTTGTTTCCCTTAGGTTATTAAGAAAACGTGTTCTTTAAAAATTTATTCCTTGGGGTTTTCCTAAAATATTATTATATTTAAAGAGAGTTTTTTTGAAGAAGAGTTTGAGGGGTGTTTTTAAAAAAGGTAAAGTGATTTGTATGATAAATGTTAGAATTATTGGTTTTCTAACCAAAATAGTAATTTAAAAGGATTTTTTAGGGAGTGATTGGTTTGGTAAGTGGGTATTCCAACGAGATTGTTTTGTTTTTAAATATTAGGTTATCTTGGTTTTCAAAGTGACACCGTAGTGTACAGTGATTTTAAAATTCCATGGTGAAAATATTTCTTTCAAAATAAAATATTTTGTGTGTGTGTGGATTATTTATGAATCATTTGAGGGATTTCTGTTTTTTTGATTCCTATCTCATGAAGGAATTATTTAATTTATGCTTTCAAGAAAAAACTCATGATGTTCACATATCCTGGTGTTTGTACTATTCTTCCCAAAATGGCTGAAAGAGTTTCTTATGATATGATCCCTATGTAGACCCCGAATGGATTGCTAGATGTTCTTAATAATTTTTAAACTTCTTGAATCAGGATCTTCTTTCATTTAGAGTTGATCAAGGGTCAATATAACAAGTGAGGTGTTTTAAAGAGATTGTGGTGGTCCTCATTTCTCTTAAGACACATGAATATTCATTAGTGAGAGCTATTTAGATCTTGTTTTCTAGTTTTTCCTTAGTTTAGTTGAATTATATGGTACCTCTATTGATTAGAAAATGTACTTCTTATGATCTATTTCGGATAAAGTTTTTAGTGGATCTCTCCCATGAATGTGAAACTAGATAAAGTTATTTATCTTGTCTTCCATTTTTATTTTTAGTGACCAGTGAAAGATTACATGGATTAATTTTAAAATTTTCTCATAGTTTGTTTGAAGATGGTGGTTAGAGAATCTGAAAAATACTATTTCGTAAAATCTAGTATTTTTTAGACTTTTATCCAAATATACATGCTTCTAGTATGAAATATTTTTAGGTTATTGTTAATGATTTTATTTGAATTTAAGTTGGTCATTATATGATTCTAGTGGTGGGTGATGACTTACTTCCATTGGGTGGACATAAGGATTATCTGATGAGTAAGGTGAAGAAGTTGGATAAGCTATATCTTAGGGAAAAGAATCTTTCTCAGGGGAAGAAACAATTTCTCATGTGATTCTAGTTTAGGGATCCATGTCATTTTAATCCATTATGTCTTATGTTTCTAATTTTTTTCCTCTATTATGGATTTTTTTATAGAAGTTGTGTAAGTTAGTCTTTCAAAAGTGGTCTTGGTTTTATAATTTTGTGTATGTGTTGATTTAGGTACTTTACTTGGATGGTTATAATATTGGTTTTGGATTTTTATTAGCTGTTATTTCAATATTTTAGATTGTTCTATTTTTTGGTTTTTTTAATGGCATTGAATGTAATTTTCTAAAAGGTTTAATTTTTATATTTAAATACCCCCTTATTGATTGATTTTGATGTTGTTTTGGTGGGATCATTTGTTTTTGGTTTTATGGTAGTGTCATTTTTATGTGCCATATTCTTTGGGTGACCCTTTATTGTGAGTTTTCATTGCACTTGTTCTTGTCTTGTGTCTTTAAAGTGCTCATTATTTAGACATGATAAAATAATTTAGTGAACAATTTGGGTAACTGGGGTGATAGATATATAATTTGAGTTTGGTATTCTAGATGGTGTTTGGATGTGGTTGTTTAGATTCATTGGGTGATGGTGATATAATTTTCAATCCTACGTTATTCCCATGTGTCATGACCTGAGGTGAGCACCCTTTTCATTATCTTAAATATTCTTGTTTTTTTCATACTTTCTTTGAGTTTGGAATCAATTCTGGATTGTGATTGAGTTTCTATAATGGTTTCTCAATTGTTTTAGGATTCATTTCATAATGGATTTATCTTTGGTTCCACCATATTAGTGGAATTCTAAATGGCGGGGAGACCATGCTAGGTCTGCCGTAGTGATTAGGAATTCTTAAAAGTGGTTCTATTTTTTTATTCTTAGAGATGTTGAATTTTTTGGTTGATTGGTTTAATTTATTTTAAGGATTTTTGTTGGTGGATTTGAGGTTGAGTGGTCTATTATGGTTATTTAGGTTAGGTCCTATTTATATTATTTATTTTATCTCAGAGTTTTCTTGGTATACACTTTTTTGGGAATAGAATAGAATGGTGGGGAGTTTCTAACACCCTTAGGTCATTGAGATATTTATATTATTATTTTACCATATCTTGTGTTGTTTTGATTTTAAGTAGTCTTTTGGATGGATTATCATGTTTTTGGAAGGTTTTTTTAGAGGAGTTCAGTGATCCCACAGAGTGAGTTGTAATAATACAATGCCTATGAGTATGGTCCTATCACAGTGGTAGAGCCATTCTACATGGCTTATGCATGGTTTTTCAAACCATTTAGATCTCCCCATTACATGTGAAACCCGTTTTTCATTAGTATATTCTAGTGCATGATTTTGAATACTATGTGGACAAACCATGTGGGTTACTTGTTTCTAGGTAGTGGGTTGTGCACAATTGCCTCATGGTTTGAAAATCCATTTAGCCAAATCATGAATCCTATCTAGGTGTTTCAATTTTGGTAATTTTCAAAAATACCATCTTTAAATTAATTGGGGTTTGACCCCACTTCTCCCTTATTGACATCAGATGACAATTAGGAAACAAGGAGGAGCTCTATCACCTTTCTTCTCTTGATTCTTGTCCTTTGTCCCTTTTTAAGTGAAAACAATATATTTCTTCCACTCCTTACCTCTTTCTAATTTCCCTCACTCTTATCTCATGGTTATGGATTCCCCCATGAACCGTATATCTCTTATAGGAAATTTTAGGGTTCTAGTTTAATCTAATTTTCTGGTTTTTTGTTTATAGGGTTATTAGATTATGTCTCTATTTTAATGGTTGTGCTTACCGTTGAAGGAGAAACATTCCAAAATATTAAGGCTTCGTCTATGATTCCTCCAAGTTGGTGGTTCAATGAAATTGTTTCATTATGGAATTAAAAATGTTCATGTGGTTTATAAATTCATTTTTTTATGAAATAATTAATATATGTCATATATTTGTGATGATTTAAAATAATTTCATTGAGTTTTGATATTGCAATAATTGGTGTTTCTTATATATTCCACATTTTCAAGTTTTAAATGTAATATTTTTATGTTCAAAGACATTGTGAAATTCCCATCAATATTTTAGAATGGTTTTAAATTTTATTATTGGATTATGAGTAAGGTTTTAGATTTCAATGAGTGAAAACTATGTTTTATAGGGATTATTATTTTAAAGTGAGGTGTTGAACAAAAAATGGTTTATAAAGGGGTTCTTGATTTGATTTCAAATGGTGATTTGAAATGTGTGTGTGGTTTCCCCTTGTGAAAATGCCTCAATAGATCCTTTAGAATGTTTTAATTGAAATGAATGACCTTGGTCGTTTTTTTGAATCCTTATTTCTAAAGGTAGGACTATGTATTTTATCAAGAGAGTTATTCCTTAGAATAATGTTTTTGATGAGGATATTGGGTCATCTCTTTCAGGGAATTGTGTTAAGTGAGAACATCGTATTTCTTGGTTAAAAACAAATATTTTTGGGTATTGTATTAATGGATATATGAGATGTTTTACTAGTTCATGATGAAATGGGTTCATTGATCTTAAATTTTAGTTCTATATATGGTCTAGGAAACTATATTGTGGAAGATATAATAGAACACTATATTGGACTCTTATTGTGCAATCTATATAACATACATATCTCTCTAGTGGAGTACAACTCTAAAATGTTTGTTGTCCATCTTAATGGTAGTGGTAGAATTCCATGGGATCTGATATTTTTTATTAGAAGCTACAAGATGCTTATCAAATGATGCATGACTATTTGTGACACTTTTAGGGAAGGAATGTTTTTGTCAACATACTTTCTATTAAAGGGAGATAAAGTGATAGACATATTCTTTATCAATGTAATGGTTATTTACCTATTGATTACCAGCCCATTATCTACGGTGATTCCATTGGGACAAAAATCTTTATCCCCCCTAAGGTTTAGGTTTATTTTTTTAATAAAAAATTAATTTTGAGTAATTGAAAGGGCTTGGTATCAAAAACCGTGTTTTAGTTATAAGGGTTTAGTGGGAACTTTGGTTTTAAAATAGTGAATATGAAAGGAAACCCTTGATTTACCCTTAACTTCTTTACCCCTTGTGTGGGTTCTTTATAACTATGTGATTATTTTTTATCCCATTATATGGGAATTTTCTTGTTATTACTAGTTTTATTTTTATATATATATGGAAATTAATTGTTGGGTGTTAAGAGTGAGGATTAGGTATGGTTATGCATTGTCGGTTGAACTGGTCTAGCATATTCTTATGCCTCACTTATTTTATTGGTAATGGGAAACTTGGTACTAATTGTGAGATATAATTCTGTTACACTAGTTTTTTAATAAACCACTAATGTCCCTCTAATCTTTTTAGGAACACGGGCCAAGACGTGGTTTTCATCATAATGAGGCTTGTGTGGTCCAGTTGGATGACTAGTGTATTGAACTTTAATGCATTATGGTAATTGGTTAATGGGGTTCTATACTCTTATACAGTTTTATTATTCACAAATTAGGAATCATAAGTTATATCGAATAGAACATTCAATTAGTTGAAAAGTTTTGTTATATGGGATTTTGATCTATTTTTTGTATCATTTCCCTTACTTGCATTGTCGTTGCACCTTTTCTTTCTCATATTGATAAATTAATTGTGATATAAATGGTTCATTATTTTTGTTATTTACTCATTCATTTCTTGGATTGTTTCCTTTTGAAAAATGTGTTTTCAAATGGAAAACATGATTTGAATTTAATGTATATTATGTATGTTATTTAAAGTTGATTTCAAAATGGATGTTTTGAATTAAAGGTGGATTCAGCTGCAGAAATGTTTTGAAATGGAAAATTTTATTTTAATAAACCGAATTATTTGTTTTGAGAAATATAATGAGGGTGTGACTTTGAAATTTATTGAGGTGGTGGTATTATTTTCAAATCATGTGTTTTTATTTTTAAAAAGAAATATAAATATTTTGAAATGTGTTTATGGAATAGTTTTGGATTTCCATAAGTTATATGTGAAAATATTACCTTCTAGATTATTTTTAATGTAGAATTGATGGATCAACTTATAGAACATATTAGATAGTTTCAATAGGTTTTTGTGACCTACAAGGATTTTTTCTGATGCTTATATATTTCATGTTCTAGGTTTTCTCAATTGGATCTGTCCTTCATTCCTTATAGCCAATGTTCGGTGAGTTGGGTGGTGGTGAGAAACTAAATGTTTTATATAGATGGTTTTGACTCAAATAATGTTTATTTTTGGTTATTTTATTTTTGGTTAGTGTTTTTATGTTTCCTTATTGTATCCTCCTATTTATGGATGTCTTTATGTATGTTCAAATGGTTTGGATCATTGTAGTTGGTTATGACGTATTGGGAATGTTTATTTATTTTTTGTATCTTGTATTTATTTGTTCTACCATCTTTGTATATGATTTCAGAAAAATATTTCCCCAAGTGATTCCTAATATTACCAAACATTTATTGGTTACTCATATGGATTGAGAAATCCCCTCAATCCATGTTGTAGACAAGGTCAGATATTAAGTTCATTGGAATCCTAGACTGTTTCATTATAGAGATATTCAATATGCATGACAATCATATGAATGTATTATAAATAATACTCATGGGTGTTCCTTGGGATATTATATTTACTTATGTATTAAAAATTCATGTGTAAATGTTACTATGAATAGTTAATGTATAATATACATGATTGTCATTTCTCTTAAACATTTCATCTCATGAAATATTTCCTTGACTGATGAAAACATAGAAGGATGGCTCAAATAATAACTATTTATCATTTAACTACAAAAAATAGCATCAAATGATATACCTATTATGAATGGATGTCATAATTTTCATAAAATATGAAATAATATATATATATATATATATATATATAATATAGGATTTAGTAAGTATGTCCTTTATATGTATGACACATTTCTAATAATCCTCTCTTGGATCTTTTGATACTAAATCTCTTAAGTATCTTGCCAATATATATTCCTTGACTTAGTTCAAGTAGCATATTCGATCAATAATGAATTATCATAATTACTAAAATATAGGCTACTTAACCTATGTATTTCATAAAGAATCACTTTCACAACCACATATTAACCTGTAATAATACTGGTATCTCATTTCTAATTTGTAATATGTCATCAATATATACTGCTAGAAAAATTACAACACTCCCACTAAAAAACATATAGATACAATGTTCACATTAATTATTTACAAATTAAAATTCCATTATAGCTTCATAAAACTGATTCTTTTTGATTTTGATGCTTTTATTAATCTGTAAATGGAAATATGAAATTTTTATACCTTATTAGTATCATTTGGAGTCACAAACCCATTTCTTTGTGCACTATAGAAATATTCCATAAGGATCCCACTAAGGACAACTCTTTTGAAATCAATTTTCCAAACCCCATAATAATGGTAAGATATTATTGAAATATGAATTCTGATGGATTTCATAATTGAAATTAGTGAAAAGGTTTTATTCATAGTCTACTCATTGATGTTTCTTAAACCATTTTGAAATAAATCTTGCCTTATATGTACTAATTTTACCTTTAGTGTTTGGTTTCTTCTTGAATACCCATTTTAACATAATAGGTGCTACATCTATGGGATGATTTACCAAAGCTGACACTTGGTTTTGGTACATGAAATCCATCTCAAAATTCAAGGCTTATTTATATCTTTTAACTTCTAAGCTACTTATTACATACTTATTGGACAGAGTTTTATCATTATAAACTAATAATGAGTCACCATACCCCATTATTGGAAATCCATATCTATATGGTTATATTACTTCTATGGTGATCTAATGAAGTACTTGTGTATCTAGAATGACCTCTTCTATGGGACCTTGAAATTTGTTTCCTATTCCAACTCATGTGTATCATGATCATAAAATTCATCAATGTAAATATTTCTACCACTAACTCTTTTAGAGATGTTCCCCCTCTCATGGAACATGGAATTTCTAATCAGTATCACCTTTTTATCAGAGAGGTTTTATTGACAACATCCTCCAGTTTCCTTGTGATATCCTTTATTGATACACCTTTTGTCTCAGGGAGAAACATTGTTTCCATAAGAGACCTTAATCAATGATTTACTACACCACATATGTAAGTTATATAACATATATTTCCTCCCACACCATAAATCATATGGGATACTACTTTTTTATTTAGTTTGAAATTGGTTTAGTATGTCTTATATAGCTTGAAATTCATATCCCCAAAATGCTAATAGATGTTCTTCATGACTCATCATCACCCTCACCATGTCCAACAATGTGTGGTTCCTAATTTCACAAACACTATTCCAATATAGTGTATAAATTAGATTTTGTTGAGATAGAATCCCAAAATCCATTATAATTTTAATGAACTCACAAGTATGATATTCTTTTCCTTATTTCAATAGGAATTTATTTATCTTCTTACGAATATGATTCTCTACGTCATTCCTAAAATCCTAAAATTTATCAAACGATTTTGTATTGTACCTTATTAAGTAGACATATCCATATCTACTCAATCCATTTATAAAAGTTAGTAAGAGAATTTACAACAATATTCAACTAGAAAAGGTCTAAAACACATATATTTTAACAAATTACGGAATCCCCATGCCCCTTTCACCCTTTCCACCAAAATGAGTATTTGTTATCTTTCTTGGAAAAACATCATGACACATACCAAGTGGTTTTAGTTCAAAATAATCTAAATAAACATATTGATATAGCTCTATAAAGATCTTATCATTTACATGAACAAGTAAATTATTCTATAATTGGGTGTGATATGAGTCATGTAAACTTGATTTTTTATCATTTTATATTAATTTGTTTTAATATTATAGAACATAAAAACTATTATTAAGGCATTTCATACCATAAAAATGATATATTCATAAAATTAAATCTTTTATTCAAAAACATGAATGAAAATACATCCATTTATAAAATGGACATGGATATAAAATTCTTGGTAACACTATACACATAACAAAAATTCTTCAAATCTATAATTAAACACATTAAAAACTATGGTGGTAGCCCCTAATATCCTATGCATCTAATATTTCTCTAATGGTAGCTCAATGATCCACCTCACCTCTATAATAATTTATATATTTCCTTGGTTCCTATATTTTATAAAAAATTTATCACCAAAAGATATATATATATCCAACTAGTAGAAATGGAGTGGTTAAATTCGATAACAAACACACATGAAGATTACTTGTGTTTCATTATTCCAATGCTCCTTCTTTCCAAATTAAAAAATTATACATATTTTTTCCTTATTCTTACTCCAAATCCTATCTATATTGGTCATATAGTTAAAAGAATCCTTATACTTTGAATTAGTGTTAGGGACATTTTCATTTCTATTCTTATAGTTCACTATAAAGATCATATGATTTTCATGGATTATGTCCTTATCTTACTTGTGTATCAGAGTAAAGTTTTTTGGGATAAACTTCTCAATATTGTTCATCTCAAAATTCACAATAAAATAGAAGAATACTTTAGGTAGTGAGGATATCACAAGGTTGATTCACATATCATTTTGTATCTTAAACCTAAGGGTTATAAATACTCAATAGATCCAATCATATTTACTACCCAATGTTTAGCTAGTATACCTTTTCCAAGATTTCACATGAGAAGTTCCTAGTGTTCTTGAAGCACTACTATTTAGATTTGTTTTTAAAATTATCACAGATAGGGGACACCATGGTATATGTATCCATGTACTCAGGAAGTTTCTGAAGCTCACTAAACATAAAAAATATCATGAGGCACTAGACATCTAATGTGTCACCTATATGGTTCCAGAAGATAAATTTCCCGTTCCCACTACCCTCCTTAGAAGGCTATTTCTCAGTTATAGGGAACCCTATCACATAAAATATCAACTCCTGAAATAGTATATTACCCCACCACCTATACCAATTATATTTATTCATGATAGTGAAGAGATTATCTTTATCCAATATCGATCATAGGTAAGATGATAAGATCATATAATTTTCCTTTTCCTATAACAAAATAAAATCATGTTTTAGTAATTTATTTGGATTATGAAATTTTATGTATTAATTTTTTTATTATTCTCCCACAATTTTTATCAATTTATAATATCCCTATCCCATGGATTTGAAATATCTTATTTTATGTGTATTATAATATCAAGGACACATATTCCCATTATCATAACCCTAAAACGGGCAAGGTTAATTACTAAAATATATTTTGACATGTGGTCTTTCATCTGTACTAACGAGTAGTTCCTTGAACAATTGAGTTGCCTCCAAAATATTGACATCATGGATATGGATTTACTAAATACTTGCACTATGTTAAACCAAGCCTTTCATGGAAAACTGATCTTGAAACTAACTTGGTTAATTCCACCAAAAAAATTCATTAAAACTCCCCAATAAATGGACATATCCTCACAAGGACCAGAACAACTCTTCGATATATGGTTTCTTCCTAAATTAATTAATGGAAGGTGTAAATCACTTAATATTTTTTGCTGTATTTTTATCTTATCCATATATAATTTTTATTTTATCCTCTATTATTCTTATTAATATTATTCGGATTATATAAATGATTAAGCATGTATGATAAAATAATTTATTTGTAATACATTTATTTTATTCTATATTTTTTTATTAATTTCAATTACGGGAATGTTTGTAATCATACAATAAACACAAATAATTAATCATGCATTAGATAGAAATAAAATATTGATGATTCAAAATTAGAATATTTTCTATTGGTTAGTTTATCAAGTGGATGAGAAACTCACCCTTGATCCAAGGAGAATACTCCTTGATATGGGATTTACCCGAGTTAAAAAATTCCACCTTTTCAAATATTTATCTTCTTGGTTTCTATCACCTTAACTCCATATTTAATCATATCCACTCACTTAGTAGATCTATCCAATAAAAATTGTTACTCATACACATGTGAGGGAAACCAGTGTCATGGGGTTATATAAAATAAAGCATAGAAACATGAACCTATGCATAATAAAGAGGAGAGGATAATCAAAATATCATAATTTTTATTTAATATTTAATCTAACAAACACCCATCAAATAATAATTAAATTAAATTAAAACCAATACTACATTGGTCATTCAATCTCATAATCATCCACAAATTCAATGAATATGTATTTAAAACTAGTTATACTTAATTTATATTAATTCATTATTAAGATAAAATATCTAGTTTAATAAATAAATAAATTAATGTATAAATTTATCTTAAATATTTATCCATATAGTCTTAACTATTCTCACACACTATAATTTTGAATAAATTAAATAAATAAATTTAATTTATAATTAATTCATACATGAAATTTAATCACTAATAACACGACATGTACCCATATGTTCTGTTTTATATTTGATCTGGAATTTAACATGATATTTACTTAAGGAAACACAAAGTGTTCCATTCTATTCTTCAAGACATATACTCTTAGTTTCATGGAGATTTACTAGAATTTATATGGGAATTATTGAGTATTGTGTAATTATATGAAATGTTGAGTATATGATGTGTCATGATATCAAATGTACGATAGTTTTTTGAGTCAACATGATATTTAAGACTACATGAAACACCATTAATATATGTTTTGTGTAATGCTGGAAATTCCCATGAAGTACTAGACATGTACGATGACCATACACTACATATAGTTTTAGAATAGTTCCAAAAATAACAATTTAATAATTTAATTCTGCATTAAACTACATAAACAACTTGGTTTGTAATTAATGGGGAAAACCATGTCACATAGAATATAAAAAAAACTAATATCCATTTATTATAGTTTAATGATATAATTAATTTCATTTATGTGTTTTGAGTCACATGGGACAACCTAGCTCAGTGTCTACTCCGTGTGAGGTGGTATGGGTTACATGGTGTTTACAACCCATTACTCACCCAATAATATATTCTTTAGCCACCCAAAAAACACACCTCATAACTAAACATGAAATCCATGAGGGAATATATATGTTACAAGTCATTTAGACTTGCTACAAAACATGTTGTCACAACTAGCCTATGTTGCTTAGCTAAGACCCAATATATGGAATGTATTAATTACATATCATGTACTTTGACCACATAGCTTCTGTGATTCATGTGGGGCCTAACCATGTGGGGTTACATGATTTGTACACTATATATATGTTATGTAAACCTGTAATTCCATGTGACATATGGATGATCAATACAAAATGTTTAATGGTGACATATACTCTTTTCCCACACTACATCATATGATTTTCACAACTCTTCTAAGTGCGGTGAGCATCGGTACACATCATATACTTTTCAATTTCATGCCATGTATCTATGCTATCTAGAGATAATATCTACAATCCCTATATTACATCTTTGAACATTATTTATCATTTCTTGGCCAATTCGCATTCATATAAAACTGAAATACTATGTTATCTTAACCTTAATATTAAAAAATAAAAAATGGAAATGAAAAATTATCAAGAAATGTGTGATTAGATAAATAAATAATAAATAATTTTAAATTAAATTGTGATAGCTCTGATACCACTTATACATTTTTAGCTATAGAAAAATAGGATAGGACCAGTCCTAAAAAATATATTTTCATCAATTTATTTGGATAAATACACACAACTTGAAGAATACATCCCCAAAATATTCATAGAGAGGATCTTTTCAAATATAATTTATCCTGAATTTATATAAAAAATAATTAACTTTTTTTTACATTATTTCTATATTATAAAATTGGTTGTTCTTTCTTTTCATACCTTCATTTTGATAAAGGATATAAGGATGCGATATATGAACCATAAAATGTCATTATTGGATCCTACAATGCTATCATGGGTGAACAAAACATAGATAAAAAATGTTTATGTAGAGGTTGTATTCAATAAAAAATGCACCAAAATCTTCACCATTATGTAGGAGTAGTTATTATTCTAATGACCTTTCTTACCACATGAAAAATAGGATTTATCTTTTTAATTAACCTACCTCTAGATCCCCTTTCTATTTTTTAGACAATGTAAAGAATCATTATAATTAAAATTAGACTTAGGGAGCTTTTCCAAGAAATTCCTCTTTGTCACCATAAGGACTATTATTTTTTAACGCCTCATGTACATATCTTCATAGATAATCATAATATAGAGTTTTAAGAGTGATTTCTTACTATTTTTCATATTATAATTCAAAAGAAAGCTAGAGAAGATTTGTGATAGCAAGGAAAGAACAAGGTTATTATAGAACACATTAGGTAGCTTAAGAACTAAGATATATAAATGATAAATATTAAAAATAATCTTTAATATATAAGGATTTTTTGGAAAACCATCTTGAATATTGTAAATTAAAAATTCCATAGAGATCTTGGACCTATCTTGTCTAGATTCTTCCTGATAAATAGCATTGAAATGGGAAAACATTGTATATTAATTTATTTCCTCATGAAAATTACAGATATTACTATAAATGAAGGATAATATGAGTTGATAGACAAATAATATGTCATATAAATGTTTTTAGAATATATATTTACCATCCTCACTAGCCTCCATATAAGTCTATTTCACTAGAACAAGAGACTCCAAAAGAAAAAAAAATTTATCCTAGAAGAGTACGTTTTAGAAATTATTATACCACTCATAAAAATTCATACATGAAAAGAGATTATATTTCTCTAATATCAATCATGGGGATGATGTCAAGGTCATATTATTTTCCATTTTCAAATAAAAATAAAAGAAGACTTCATTAATTTATCTTTATTACCAAATGTTACATAATAAATTTGATTTATGATTATCAAAATATTTTATCAAATGCTAATGTCCCTCACTATTAGATTTGAAATATCTTATATCATCAATATTCTAGTGTCAATGATCCATGTTCCTATTCACAATACACAAAAAGGTTTTGGACCATTAATAATAGATATAATAGGTAGGATATCTTTCTAATTTCACTAACTCACAGTTCCTTAACCAATTCAGTTGACTCCCCAATATTGAAATAATGGACTTAGATTTTCTCAACACATTCCTCTAAGTTACACCATGTTCTGAAGAGAAAATACTCTTTATGATAACATGGTTATGTGAGACCACAAATTTTATTATATTTACCTAATAAATGGAAGTGACCTAAAAAGGTCTAGACGAACCCTTTGATCAATTTTTTGATCAAAAATCAAGAAATGGAAGGCGTAAATGATATAGTATTTTCTTTGACAATTTTAATATTATGTGTCAAAGATATTAATTTTATATCTTTATATACATGTTAATATTATATGAATTTTATGAAAGTTATTAAACTTTTATGATAAAATACGTTATATAAAATATATTTATTTAATTAAACAATTCATGCTTGTTAATTAATTTTCATTATTTGATCACATTTAAGAATATAATAAACACAAATAAATAACTATGAACTTTACTGAAATAAAATAAATACATGGGATGATTATGATCATTTATATTGAATACATTATTAAGGGGGTGATAAAATAACCCTTGACCACATGAGAATAAATCCTTGACCCATGTTTGGCTCTAGTTATAGCATTCAACCAGTTCACCTATATATCTCTTTTGTTGGTACAACCTCAATTCCATCTTGAACCATATCTACTCACATGGGATATATTTCCTTTACATATTCTTACTCACACATATGTGATGGGTACTAGGACTATAGAATTATATAAAATAAATGTTGGACATATTGACCTATAAAAAATAAAGAGGAGGCGATGATTCATATATCATCATTTTAATTTAATAGTAATCATAAAAAAAATTTATTTACTAAAAAATAAATCCAAATAAGCAGAAAACATACATAGGTTTATTAATATCATGACTACCCACACATGAAATAAATAAACATATATAAATTATAATCATTTATTTTTATTCATTCTATATTAAGATAAAATCCCACAATTAATAAATTAATTATATTATTGGTTAGTGGATTCATTTATCTTAGTTTTCCATCCAAAATGTCTTGAATATTTCATCCACAATTATTTTTAAAATTTAAGTTGAATAATTTAATTTAAAAATTATTTATAAATTGTTTGTACTAAAGAGGCATATAGAGTGTAACAATCTAGTTAGTAATAATTTTTTTTGGAATTTAACAAAGGTTGTATTGGAGGAAACATGGTGTGTACCCTTCTACTCTACCGAAAATTTACTCCCACTCACATGGAATGTAACTACTGCCTTTATGGTCTTTGTGGTTCACTATATACTTACATGACATTTTTCGTACATGGAATGTTGCGATATTACAACATGTGTATTTCTATGAATCATGTTGTGTAGATAAAAATATGTTTATGAATACAAGGAACACAATTAATATACATTGTCTGTAGAATTGGTAAGTCTTTTGGTGTACATATTGTGCACAATGACCATACATGTTGTTTTATTCAAGAATAACATGAGAAAAAATTAATTTAATCATGTAATTCCATATGACCTTCCAAAAATCACTCAACATGTAATTCATGGGGAAAATCCATCATAAAGACTGAAAACTAGCTACAAACTGTGTAGTTGAGTTTAATGAAATAATTAATTTTTTTTCTGTATTATGAATCACATGGGACATGCTGGCTCAACATGTACTCTGCGTGCGAGGGTATATGTTACATAATGTGTACATCACACTACACTCCATGAACTCTATTATTTGTCCACCTTCAAAACACACATAAGTAATCATTATGTAATCCATGTGGGAATTAATTTTCTATATAGTGTTTATTCTATATACATTCCATACAGTCACAAATGGTCTATTTTTATTGATTGATAGTCAATATACGACATGTGTTATTTAAATTTCATGTACTTTGACAATAAAAATTTCATGATTTCTATGAGGCCTCACTCTATTGAGTTACACAACATGTACACTATCTACACACTGTGTAACTCTATGAAGATACATTTTATATGGCTGGTCAGTATGTGACATGTTATGACACTACATACTCTTCTCTCACATGATGTGATTGATTTCACCACTTTTTCTAGTGTGATGAACATGTGTACACAATTTATACTTTTTAGTTACATGCTATATATTCGTGTTATGTGGAAAAAATCTTTAGCATGTCTAGATGTGATCTTTTAGAGTCATTTACCTATTCTTTTACAATTATTTATCATTTAAAATTGAATTATTGTGTTATTTAAATTTTTTTATTAAATAATGTAAAACTAAAAATGCAAAACTAACATAAAATCTGTAATTAGATAAAATAATAATAAATAATTTTACATTAATTTTTGGTTGTTCTAATACCACTAAAATGTTCTGGGGTTCATTGAAAGCATTTATATTGGTTCCCAAAAACTATAGTTTCATTGGAATTAATTGAATAATTCCTCATAAATTTATGAATACATCTATATATGATTCATAGAGAGGATCTTTTCAAATATAATTGTTAATAAGTCCATATAGATAAGAATTATCTTTTATTGTAATTATTTAAATATTATAGAATCAGTTGACAATTCATATCATACCATCATTTTTATTGAGGATCTGATGATAAAATATATTTAGTTGTATCCACACATGCTCCAAAAACCACGAAACATCTTTTTTGGATCTATCAATGCTAATGAAAAAAATTAAACTACTTGCATCATTCACCATTGATATGTGAAAGTATTCCTTTTGGACTTGAATGATTATTTATACATTTGTTTGTCTTAAGAAGGAAGAATTTGATCAATGTTCTTTATTCATAAGAGCATTATACAGAATGTTATATTTAGGAGTGAGAGAATTACCTAGAGAGGATTTTTGTGAATAATGATCCTTATCTATAGAAATGATACAATAGGGTTTATATATGCGGGTTAGTGAATTAGTCTTTTTCACAAATGTCATTGAAAAATATCTTCATTCTAGGTAAACCCTATGTTGAATATTAATAATAATATTTTTATTATATCTTTAACTTGTTCTAAACTCATATATATTTAAATATATTTTCATAAATAAATAAATTATTATATATTTAAATGATATTAAATATATTATTTCTCCATTACCCTTATCACAAATCATCCATCCTCTTTATCATTTATCAAACCACTGATAATAACTATTTATTAAATAAATAAATATCATGGTATTATTTTTTCAATAAATATTTATGCAATCAACATCATCAAAATATTTATTATTCCTAAAAATTTAAGAATAATTTTTATTCTAATAATAAATTGAAATATAATTTAATTGAGGTTTTTGATACACTTAGTGTGTGACCCTTTATCCATATTTATTAATGGAATTAGGATAACTAGCCTAAAGTCCAAAATTAAAATCTAACAAAACATCAAGGAACCCATAGAGAAAGTTTTTAATGTCTTAATGAAAATCACCTCTTATAAACACTCATTGGGTGATATAATCCCTTGGAATCAATATCTCATAAGAAAATGTGGAATAATTGTGTCATAAACCTATATTCTTTATAGATATTTCTTTAACTCTCCTAAAATGAACTCATTTATAAAACCACCATGGCCATGAAGTAAATTATATAGTTCCATTCCTATCAAAGGGCCATAGATATCTACATCTAGTAACTCAAAAGGGAAAAAATTATTATTTTTTGATATATTTATTAATTTCATATCACTTATGATGCACCCAAAATATCATACAACATTGTTATCATATGTCATAATGAATTTTGTAAATAAATATAAATATGAGAATCATGATATACATTAATAATAATATCAAAAATAAAGAACAATAAACACATATATAGATAGTAATATCTAATAAAACATAAAAGATTTGGAATTCCTCCATCGTAGTCTATTCTCACAGCCTCCTCTATTAGAGTTTACCAAGTGAAAATTTTATGAAAAAAAAGTATCAACATATAAAGATCCCCTACAACAGATAATAAACATCATATTTGTGTTGTGTAATTGATATCAACTAACTATTGAATATATATTTAGTATTATTATCATATAAATTTATGTTTATCATCATATGATGGTAATGTTATGACCTTATGTTGTGATAGATACTCTAAGGACATTATCACATTGATTTTATGAAGAAGAAAACTCATTTTGTTGTAATATATTTATTAATATTTGTGTTTTTGATTATTCAGGTAATAAAAAGTACAATGTCGTTGGTTCTAGTGATCCAACTTCAATATTTTACTTCAACAATCCACTATGCCTCCACAATCTTTGAATCAATGGAATAAAACACCCATGAATCACCTTCTCTTAAGGATCTCGATTCTGAATAGGCCACTCCACAAATAGGATCTTGATTCTCAATAATCCACTCCACAAATGTTGGATCCTACTTACCCTCCAAATCTCTCTAATTAATAACTTGAGAGGGATCATAAATATATCCATAAAGATTATACACATGTAAAATTCCATGAATAATAGTATCCCTGGAGGAAATGATAATTGATGTGCCGCCTTAACAATATGATCCAAAACCATAAATGGTCTAATAAATCAAAGAGAAAGATTACTAGCTAGATCAAACCTTTATTACCCACGATGAATAAAAACATTTAAAAGTATAAGATCACCAACCTCAAACACCATGGGTATTTTTTCTCTAATCAAAATATGACTTTTGATGGTCCTCTATATCTTTCATCCTCTTATGAATCAATTTAAACTTATATATCAATCTCAACACCAAAACTAGTTTAGAAATCATAAACTATCTAACCTCCATCCAGTGAAATGAATATATAAAAGGTTTTCTATATAAAAACATGAATAGAATCATATTTAAGGAAGAATAATTGATATTTTTATAATAAAACTCAACCAAGGGTATGTGTCTCTCCTAAAAACCTCTATAACCAGGAACACATTTTCACAACATTACTTAAAGTGCATGGATTGTCTTATCCATTCAACAGTCTTTATGGGGATGAAAATCAATGGTATGGAATAAATGAGTTAAAAAATAAAATTTCAGTACCTTCTATATTCACCATTTAAAATTATAATTGTGATTAGAAATGATCATCCTTATCACCCCATGAAGATACATGGTTTATTCAAAATATAGCTTTGCGAGAAATACTTACACACATGACTCTACAATCACCAATAAATGATGAAAATATTCTAACTGATCCATGACTACCTGGGTGATGTTACATACTCATTGAGATAGAGTAAATATGATAACAAAATACATGGAAGTATTCTACCATTTCCACTAAGAAAAATGTTACATCATCTAAAAAATAATCAAAACATGATACTTGGATTTCACTTATTGACACACCAAGAACAAAGAGATAAATTCCACCATAGATTTATTTATACTGGGACACGAAAAATAACTCCCATAATCATGTAGTATCTTTGACATACCAAGATTCACTTGTAATGGTGATCTAAAAAAATCGTGAAGAACCCCCTCTCACAAAACCAATGGAATAAACTGATTCATGTGGAATAATACTAGATGTTAGTTATCTTCTGACCATTCCTTAGGAGAATAACCATATAAAAATGGTATGTACACCCCTCCACCTCAAGATATAAAAATTTAGACGCCTCAACATAATATATAAAATAAAAATACACTATCATTGAGTATACAAAAGAGACACTGTTAACTTTTTAATGACTCAAGTTTTCACATTTAAGACTTTGGAATATTTATAAGAATATTTATGAAGTCAGGCACTGAGTTTCTACATGATTCTCTGTGATGGAGAGGCTCATAATAGTGAATTAATAATTACTAAATATTATTTTCATGTGTGCGTAGTTTCTCTTGAAATAGGTAAAAACTCTTGATCAGAGTCTCAAATCGAAATTTTGAGACTATAGTAGATTTCATAACATCATGTTTACTCTAGTTGAGACATACAATTTTTCATTTCCATGTTTTCAAATGAAGTCATTTTAGATATAGGGTGTTAAAAGGTAGTTAATTTATTTAATTACATTAAATAAAATATTTCTCACCCACCCCCGTGGGTGAATGACACAGGCTGGAGGAGATGCATCTATTCTCCCCCTTTTGGACGACTGATGAAACCGATGAAAATATATGTGATGAGGTGTTTCTGATCTCCATTCTTGATGCTGATCATCATAAAATTGAGGAGAATCGTACTCTAGGAATTGTTTTGGACCTGAAGCTTTGTAGTTTTTCCCTTGAGGTAGGATGATTTGAGTTTTAGTTCCGATCCACTTCTTTATGGAATATGTTAAGGTTGTTGATCCCTATTATTATTGCTATACATCCATTCTTGGTTTATTTGTAGGTTTATGGGAAATCTGAGGTGAATTGGGTGACTTTCAGGGGGATTATCATTATAATTACCATCTACACAATGTGTAAATTAACGAGACACATTGTGTGTTCTTCCCATTCAGGGAAGAGGAATTTTGGGGACTATATACCATGTACTGGGCTTACAAACCTTGTATTGACCCCATGTTGTGTGGTCAGAAGACATGACCTAGGTAGTTGTGTAATAGAACATGGCCATGTAATAGTACATGAAAAATGTACATGGACACATGGTACTTGGCACATGCAGAAGAGAACAACACAAATAAGTGGTTGTTTATCCTGGACACGTCATGTACTCTGTTGTACATGCTGTGTGTGAGGCATGGGTAGCCAAGCCGTGTGGAGGAAGAACAAATCCATGAGCCTGGTAAGGCATGGAACACCATGAACTGGCTGAATATTTCATTTATTCCTACATTGATAGGCATGTTGTGTAAATAGGGGACATATCCAGGTTCATGGGTGGGTTCACACACCTTGTGTGCTCCATTGTTGACTGTGTACTCTCCTTTAGATCTTTTTGAGATCTTATACCTTGTGTGTCTCCTTCTCTAAAACTCAGATTCAGAATTTATAGTATCTTAACATAAGTAGTTTTCCACATATAATTTTATGGTGGCCTCCATTGTATTTTATGAGATATGATGTGGCATGGATGGAGCACTAAATTGTAGTAGCAATGCTTAAACTTTGGTAGTGATAAGGGTAGATAATTAGGTTGACGTCAGGTTAGGTACCCCTCCCTCCCTCCTTAGGATGTGGGTCCCCTAAATACTTTAGGGTGGTAGAGTGGTGATACTCTATTGTATAAGGGTGTAGGTCCCCTACTTGTGGAAGTGTTGCAATGAGAGGTACGATAAGAGTAGAGCTTCTTTCAACGACACATGGAAAATGTTAGAGCTTAGTGTGGTTCATAGTGAGAGACTCTAGGAGTGGTACTCCCCTATGGCATCATGAAACATGATTCCCTTACCTATCTACTTTGTTAGTGATGGGACTCCCTTATTCATGGTTTTGGGTTCTCTACCCATGTGTTGGTTCTCTCAGGTCGGTACTCTCTTTTTGGATTGGGGAACTGGTTCCCCATATCGTTTCTATAGTTAGAGACAATGATACACTATCGTATTAGGCTATAATCCCTCCATACTCTTTGGATAGATAGAGTAGTTACTCCCCAATTGGGCAGAGGTGTGGGTACTCTATTAGTGGAGTCAGTACTCCCCTATCATGTTAGGGTGTGGGTCCTTGATATGTGATGTATAGATAGAGTTGGTACTCCCCTTTCATGTTAGGCTAATTCCACTATCCTTGGGGTTAGAAATACCCTATTGTTACATGGTGTGGGTCCAATAAATGTGTTGTTCTAGAGGAATTGTTAATCCCATGTCGTATTATGGAGCGGGTCCTCTAACTTGAGGAAGATACTCCCCTTTCATTTCAGGGTGCGGGTCCCCCATCATAATCATGCTGGTAGAGTAGTTCTACCATATCATGCAAGAGTGTGAGCCATTTATCTATATATTTGTTCTCCTCTATCATATCAGGGTGCAATACCTCTATCCCCTGAGTGGTACTCCCCTATCTGAATAGGGTGTGGGTCCTCATATATGGTGTAGTACTCCACCATCTTCGAGTAGCAGTAGGGAGATGGTCCTCCATTAGAGTGGGAGATCACTCCGCTATTGAGTACAATTATGAGGAGTGGGCCCCTATACTAGTTATGCATGATACCTTATTAGGAGTTAGTTCTACCTCAATATATTTAGGCATGTCTCAATTAATAAAGGAGTGACAAAGGTTTCATGGGATGGTTATGATATATTACTCCCTCTATTGCGGGGTAGTGGAGTGGTGTAGATCCCTCCATTCTATCTCATTTCAGATGATGCACACAATGCATTTTCTGAAGTAGTGTTCCATAAAATGTGTATAGTGGTGAGGGGAAAGACTCCCCAATTGGGTTCTTACGAGATTTTTTGGGGAAAATGTTAGCGTTGGTAGTACCTCTACTTCTAGGCGCTAGAGCTTGACCTAGTGAGTTATTCCTAATAGAGAGCATTCTCTCGGATGTACCATCTGTAATGGTAGAGTTTTACTAAATGGAGTGTGTCTCTCAGATGGGTTCCATATGTGATGGATGAGCTCATGGAGCGTCTTCTCCTAGTTGTATGTTACCTTATATCCTTGAGTAGAATCATGTATCTAGATATAAGGTCAGAACCTCATGATACTTGGAGTCTGATACAATTATATCAAGGCAATTCTAAAATTCCTTATGGTGTTTCCATGTTTCTAAGTTAACACCTAATGTGGACTAAGAAGATCAATAATGTAAAACCATAGATGGACTGATATGATGTTTCTCTCTCAATTGGGTTCCCTTTGGATAGGTTGAGTGGAATATTTTCTATTAGTTTCTCCCTTTTCTTTTGGGTTTTTTGGGAACCAACTACGTATTGTTATACTCACCCCTATATGTGATTTTACAAAATTTATTGTGTATTTTGAAGACCAAAATCATTTTTATGGAGTCCCTAGAAGACTCGAGGTAGGTGGTGACCAACTAAAGTGTTTACTAGAGCTAGTTCAAGGAGGTTTTCTGCAGTTTCATATGATAGTGAACCCCTCCTTTTGAGTAGGTTTGACACTTGTAAATTTTTTTGGGCATATGACTTTCCATTTTTATGCTTTCAAAACTTCTTTTATACTATGGTTTGGGATACATGTTTGCATGAATTTTAGTTTCCAACTTTTTATATATCTCTGTGTTTCATGGAGTTTTTTGGGTGCATGAATACATATACGTTAGGAAAAAGGCCTCTCAGATGTGTGATATTTCTACTCGGTGGTAGTATTTATCCCCTAGCCTAGTGGATATGGGAATGAGTAATTATAGAATGGGACCTAATGGGTTGGGTCATGATATAGTGTTATCTTAGAGGGTTCTAATTTGGGACCGAAGTGTCGTGAGATTGGTTTGGGTTGCATAGAGACAATATTAGTGCATTTCATTTTCATCGCTCAGGATAGAGGTTCTAATGTGGGTGTGGTGGCTGACATATCCATTCACCAAGACACTGATAACTTGGGTTTGAACTTATTATATTAGGACACTGGACGTAGGGAAATAGTTGTACATGGATCATATAGGAATGGGTTGTGGGTTCCTTATAATTATTGAGTTAATTAATCAGTTATACTATTTAAATGTGGTGCATCTTGATTTTGTTTTAGGATTCCAACATAAAGATATCCAAACATGGTTCCATGACATGATTGTGATTATGGACCTCCCCGTGACGAGGCTTCAGTTCATGGTACTAATTCTAAGGTGGTATCTCTGGGTGGTCTTCTGGTTGAGCCATCCCCCATTGAGTAGTTGGTTGTTTGAGTAGTTCAGTTTGAGGATTTTCATAGGATGAGTGCACTACATGATTTCCATAGGTAGTGATTTCTGAGTTATTGGGGTGATTTAGACCCCTAGGTAGTTGATGACTAGCTTGAGGTAGTCACACATGTTTTTTGCTTTGTGAGGACACCTACCAAATAGAGAGGGGTCCTAGTGGCGATCCTTATATAGTTTTGGATATGCGATGGTGGAGTCTAGTTTCTCATACCCCTGAAGTGGTGAAGCTCACTTGGGGGGAGTTTTATTGTCTCTTTAAGTAAGACTTTTACCCATCCATGTTGAGATCATTTCATATCTTGGAGCTTCTATAACTTCATAAGGGTAGCATGATCATGAATAAATATTTAGTGAGGTTTAAAGACCTATCATGATAAACACTAGATATGGTTCAAGGCATGTTCTTCCGAACTCAGACATTTGAGGAGGTCCTCCACAGAGATGTCTGAGCATGTGTGGTTTCCTTGTTTTTTCCCACTTATGAAGGGGTACTGGATCATGCTATGGTAGTAGAGGGATTCATGTAATAGGTAAAAGTGGATGTGTTTTTTATTGGTGGTCATGAGGATGATGCACCTATAATAATTGGTTGATGATATATCATAGGACCGCGGAATACGAGGCATACCCATGCCTAGACTCAAACATGTGGACCTCTAGCACATGATCTACATTGGGGACCATTCTAGCCTTAGGAGAGGTGGTGTTACACTTGTGATGGTCAGGGAAATATTTCTAGAGATTTTCAAACCTGTCATGCTGCTGGGAGGGATCCGGTTGACAGACCACCTTGTCCGAGGTAGCATTTGGAGTAGGGTGTTTCTCATTAAGGAGAACAAGGTAGAAGAGCTAGGAGTGTAGCAGGAGGTGGTAGGCGGTTTGAGTAGTTTCCACTAACACCCCCAGGTGGTATACGCAAGACTTAGGGAGTTGTAAGATAAGGGTGAGGAAAGCTGTAGTCTGTAGAGGCCTTTGACCCAAAATCTTTGAGGATGAATATTGGTATGCTTCGTGTCCTTTCAACTATCTATAATAGTAATTGATAGACACAATTATGGGGTACACTTTATTTTCGGCTTCTTGCTCTAGGATTAACCAGGGTGACATAGGGAGTTCGTAATACCCTCTATGGGTGCTGTTTAATGTATCTGTGGACTCATGAGAAATTATGAATCTTTCCCGAGTGAGACATGTTTTTGTGACGCGATTAAAATCATGAAGGTGATTAAGTGATGCCCAAAGTAGATAGTGTTGAGGTGTGGTGAAGGAGTTCCTTAAACTTGTGTGTTTGGGTGAGGTTATGGATTTGAGTTTCAAAGTAGATCCAGGATTTTCTAGTGGACCTTTTATATTTGACCCTTATGCTTAGCTGCCATAGGGAAGGGAGATCCTAGCTTAGAACAATTTTTTAGTGGAAGAGTTATATCCTAAAATGATTCCATAGTGTGGATTGGTTTTCTAACATCCATACTTAGTGAGGATTCCACTAGTGGGTGTGGTAGTGTTTCTGGTTTGGTGAGCTATGTTATAGTTGTAGGTTCACAGAAGAAGGGCCCAGTAAGAATCAGTGTTTACACTTGGAAGTCCTATTTTTTCATTTGTACCCTCATGTAAAAAACATCAAAATTCAATGTAGGATTCTTTAGGATGTTAGGATACAGTTCATCCAAAGGTGTATGTGAATTGTGGGGTTTCATCAGTATCTATGTCAGGTTAGCGAGGTGGTGTACTGCTAAAACCTATGACTAGAGATGGTTCATGGTGCTTGGTACTTTCCACCTTTCAAATCTAAGGAGACATGTGATGCTTGTAACGTGATTTAAACCTATTCAGAGATAGATACGGGTGTGGTTTGTACTTAGTGGTTCTCCTGAGTTTGTGCCTATAAGCATCATGGGGACCCTTGGTGAGCTCGCTGGTGTGGGATTTCCAATGGAGAGATCAGTTTCATTCCAGGGTGCCTACGATTTTGATTAATCTAGATGAAAATATTTAAGGTGTGAAGATTGTAATGATTCATTTTTTTTGAAATGTAAGACTTTTTAATATTTCTATGAATATTTCAAAATCTAGGAACTGATTTGATTTGGGATTCCTGGGCATAGAGAGGCTTGACATGGTGATTTTAAAAATATTACATATATTTTTTAATGTGCATGTAGTTTATCTTGAAATAAGTAATAAATCCTGAGTGGAGTCTCATATTGCAATTCTAAGGCTGTAGTTGAGTTCATAACATCATGTTTACCCTAGGCATGAGATTTTTTTTCAGTGCTTGGTTTTTGACCGAAGGTGATTTGGCGATGGGCGTTAAAATAGAGTTAATTTATTTAACTTCATTAAATCAATTATTTCTACCCTACCACCCTTAGGTGCATGATATAGGATAGAGGAGATGCATCTACTCTCCACCTTATCGATGATGGATGAAACAAATCAAAATCAAAGTGATGAGGTGCTACTGATCTTTGTTCTTGATGCTGATCATCATTAGATCGAGGAGAAGCATGATCCAAGAATCATTTTAGGCATGACGCTTCAATGTTTCTCCCTCAAGGTAGGTGGATTTGAGTTTTAGTCTCGATACCTTTCATTATGCATTTTTTTAATTTTTTAGATCCATATTATGATTACAGGAGATCCATTCTAGTACGATCTATAGGTTTCATGTAAAATTAGGGTGAATTGGATGACTTGTAGGGATATTCCCTTCATAATTCCCATCTACACAGCGTGTAATAAATTGATACACACCATGTTTTCTTCTTGTTAAGGGAAGAACAATTTCGGGGACTACACGTCGTGTACTGGGCTTTCATGTTTTGTAGTGACCGCATGTCTTGTGGACATAGGACATGGCCAGGGTAGCCGTGTGATAGTACATGGTCATGTAACAGTACATGACCAATGTACTCAATCCCTGGGGTTTAGACATAAGAATGGTAAAATGACAAAGCCAGGTGGCTGTTTAGCATAGACATTCCATGTACTTGGTGGTACACACCATGCGTGAGGTAAGAGTAACCAAGTTGTGTAAAGGAAGAACACTGATAGGGGATAGGTGTGGTAGGACACGACGTGTACTTGTTGTAAAGACCAGGCATGTTTTCACGGCTAGGAAAGTTGTGTAAATAAGGGACATGAACAGGTTCATGGGTAGGATCACTTTCCATGTGATCCACTATGAATGTTTTGTTATTTCCTTATGATATTCTTAAGATCATCCGCCTTGGTTGCCTGATTCTATGAAACTTATATTCAGACATTCAAGTAGCCTATCTGGAACATTTTTCCATATAAAACGTGATGGTGGAATCAATAGTGTCATGTGAGATATGACATGGTGTGGTTGGATCACGACATTATTGTAGTGATTCTTAACCTTGGGTAGTGAATAGGGTGGATCCCTGGGTTGACATCGGGGTGGATACCCTTCCCTAACCCCTTTGGATGTAGGTCCCATAGACTCTTACGGATGGTAGAGTGGTGCTTCCCTATTATATTAGAGTGTGGGTCCCCTACACGTGGTAGTGTTATGATGTGAGGTATGATAAGTTTGGAGCATATTTTAGTGGTTTTTTCTGATGTTAGTGATTGGTGTTGTTCTTAGTGAGAGATTATGTGACCGGTACTCCCCTATGGAATCAAGGTGCGAGTTTCCCTTACCTCTATTCTTTGGTAGAGATAGGACTCCCCACATCTTGGGTACATGTTCTCTACCCATGTAATGGTTCTATAGACTCCATAATCCCCTATAATTCCAAGGAGTAGGTTCCCCATATCATTCATGTAGTTGGAGATAATGCTCCCTAGTTGTATCAGGGTGTTGGTCTTCCATAATCATTGGATAGATAGAGTTGGTACTCCCCAGTTAGACCAGGGTGTGGGTCCCCTATCCATAGAGTCAGTACTCACTATTGTGGTAGGGCATGGGTCCTCAATATGTGAGGTATATATAGAGCCAGTGAACCCCTATCATGTTAGGGTGTGGGTACAATATCCTTGGAGTTAGAATTCCCTTATCATTCTAGGGTGTGGTTCATCTATACATATTCTTCCAGATGAGTTTGTAATCCCCTCTCGTACCAAGGAGTAAGTCCTAAATCCCGGGGTTGGCACTCCACTATCCTGTTAAGGTGCGGGTGTAACGACTCAAAATTTTATTATTGAAAATTACCACATTATTATTATTTTATATGGTATAAATAACATGAAAATCACATATATAATGAATTAAAAGCTTTATAAATCAAGAATAAATGAAATAATAGGTATTTCTAGAAGTTAAGGAACCTATACCAATGGAATAGTATCATGACCATTGGAATAGTAATATGAAACTTATGAATTGTAATCCAGTCAATGGAATAGTAACCTCATCAATGAAAGTATATATAAAACTTATCCATTGTATAAATGAAAATTTGATATAATTAAATCATTTTATAAGTAAATAAATTTTCTAAAAATGTTAAATTAAGTATTGATATTTTATTGAAACAAAATTGTTTATTTAATTTTTTTTTTCATTATTATAAAGATTTAAAAGAATATTTATTTTCATAAAATATATTCATGAATTAGTAGTTTTTTTCTTATTATTATAAGATAACATTAGGAGACCTTAATTAATTTTAAAAACTATTATAAAAGCAGTTATAATTTTAAAATTGTAATTTTTCAAATAAATGATGATTTTATAAAATTTATCATATATAGAAAATTATTTTCAGAAAATAGAGTTCATTTTTTAATTATACACATATAAATATTATTAGAGTTAATTTTTGTGATTTTTCTAAAATACTTGATTTTTTGGTGAATGGTAAAATACGATAATTTATAATAAAAGCTAAATACATGAATTATTAATTCATAGATGATGTATGACTGATGTCAACCCACAATATCAAAACATCCTTAGTTATTTTAATATTTATAGGGATAAAGATCAAACTATTCATAGTCTTGATCAAATATAATAAACTAATGAATTAAATAATAAGAAAATACCCCTCTCCTACCCTATAAATACCACCCCTCACCACCTCTTCTCCTCACACCTTTCAAGCTATGAAACTTGTCCAACTTATGCTAAAATATATTAAAAGGAACCTCCCTCACTTATATGATTATTTGGTCTCAAAAAATACCCAAAATAATCTCCCTATGGAGGTTCTCAAGAAGAAGGATTCAAGAAGTAAAATCGTCTTTCTTTTCTTTTAATTTCATTTCAAGTTATTTTCTTTTCTTATTCTATCATCACATCCCCTCATCCAAATGGTATGATAAAACTCATATGTTACATGTAATGGAAATTTATTATGATAATGAAAAAATAAATCATCATTTCTTCACCCTCCCTTTGTTCTGAAAATCAAAACATCGTCCGTGATGTGTTAATTTTTCGCATTCAAGGATGACATATTTTCAATTTCCATTAATGGCTTCATGGATGTTCATAAATTTTTTTAATGTTAAAACATATTATAATATATTTATTAAAACACATTTAGTGTTTTGGGACCATTTTATATACATAATATTAACTAATAAAACTGAAATAGTTTGTGATGATTGAAAAACCACCAAAATAATATAAACGATTATCACTGACATATTATCTAATGATTCATCCTCACCAAAAATATCCAAATGAAATATATAATAATTTAATCTTAAATATGTTCATTAATAACATATAAATTAGATTCTCTACAACCATTCTTATTTATCTTATTTTCCATACATATATAGAAGTAAAATGATCATGAAAACCAAGGAAACAAATGCTCTCAAACAATAAAATTGTATCTTATAATTCATAAAAGGCAATAAAAAAACTTAATAAAATTATAAAAAATAAAATATATGTATAAAAAAATATGAATTAATTAATTAGTGGATTTAATTTGATTATCATGACATTAAGTACAAGTGGGGAAGACTTTCAGACATAAGGTAATGGTTTCAACCTGAACCTCCATTTTTTCCTTCATGTTACTCTTTCTCTATTTTTAACCCAATGTAATTCATATTTATTTTTATGTAATTCTTTTAAATTCGGTTCATATGTTCCAAAATCATATATCCATATCATGTCATCCTATTTTATGGGGAAATACATGTTTTAAAAAGGTTATATCCTCAATTCTTCCCGATAAGAAATCCTGATTAAAGGGAACCTTCAGAATTCTTACCAATTTTAATTTGCACTCGGTAATATTTTTTAAGACAAAATTATTATTCTAAAATCAAAAATTTTATCATAAAAAAATCATGATTTAATTCTAGTTTTATATAAAATATTATTCCTTTTCCTCTATAAAATATCTTTAATATCTTGCTTAAACCACACCAAAATGTTTTATTTATAAAGTTTCTTTTACACTATTTTTATCGGTTTTCACTCAATTTGGACATCACTTATCATGATATATACCTATTTTACATTATGAATTCCCATGTATTATTTAAGTCCATTCTTTCATGGAGACCATTATGATATTACATTTTTATGCCTTTTGACATGGTTATGATACCCAATTATTTCCATTGGTGACCCTAATGTTTATGATTGATTCCTTTTGTATGATTCATCACGTGGCACACATATTCATGAACAAGTTATGATGGGTTTGACCAAATATCACTCCAATTCATTGGAAAATGTTAATTATCATGACACGTTATGTACAATGGTCTTGGTGGTTAGCCTTGACTCATGATCAATGTGCAACGATATCGGTGGTTAACCTCGACTCATGCTCCATGTGAAATGAGCCTTGACTCGTGATTATATCATGTTTTATGTTGCTTACAAATTACTTTGATTCCATGATTACATGATCCTATGCTATATATACTTCCATATGTTTATTCATGTTTCAACCTTTTTTGTAATCATGTTATTCCATCCATCCAATGTTCTGTACTCTATTCTTATGTTTATTCCATTACTAATGTTTTTAGATCATCCCTTTGTTCATGTATTTACCAGGATTTCCTATTCTTATTCATGTTATTGAAGGGTGTTAGGATATTATTATGAATATTAAATAAAATATGTTTTTATTTTGGTTTCATTATTTTTAATTATGTATCTAATATTTCTATGACACTAGAATTTATGATCCTTGGCTTGTAAGTTGATGGTTAATAGTGCTTAAAATCATGTAAAAATATGTTTAAAAGGCTAGGGATGTTATAGTGGGTCCCCCATAGTAATCGTTCTGGAAGAGTGATAGTCCTCTATCGTGCTAGGGTGTGGGTCCACTATATATGGAGCTTTACTCCCCTATCAGATCATGGTGTTGGTCTTTTATCATATAAATGGTAATCCCTTATTGGATCAGGGTTCCATTCCTCATCTATGGATTAATACACCCTCGACTTTGGGTAGCAGTAGAGAGTGGTTCCTCCATTGGAGTTGGTTCTCTCTAGGTTGTTTAGCACATTTATGATGAGCGGTCCCCTCCACTAGTTAAATGTGATACCTGATTAGGAATTAGTGCTACCTCGATGGATTGATGTGTGTCTCACTATATACAGGATTAAAAGAGTTTTTGTGGGATGGTTATGAGATAGAACTACTTCAACTATTGGGCATCTAAGTGGTGTAGGTCCCTATGTTCTCTCTTGTCAGAGAGGATGAGCATAATGAATAGTGATGATAATTTCTCCATAAATTACATGTAGTGATTAGGGGTGGGAGATTCCACTTAAGTTCTTACAATCCTACGTAGAGAACAAATCAGTATTGGCATGAACTATAGTGATTTGAACTAGAGATTTGTGAGTTGTTCCCTATGGAGCACGTTCCCTCAGATGTACCATAAAAAATGGTAGAGTTATACCCTATCGAGTGTACCTCTTAGACTGGTGCCAAATGGGATGGTTGAGCTACTGGAGTGCATTCTTCTGGTTGTGTGATACATTTAGCGCCTTGATTAGAATCCTATATCTTGATGTGAGGTTAGAACCTCAAGAGACATTGATTTTGATATGAGTATATATAGGTGATTCTAGGTGTCCTTGTTGTGTTTTCACATGTCAGGGTTGATATCCCTTGTAGACTAAGCAAATTAGTCATGTAAAACTGGGAATGAGTTGATATGGATTTTCTATTTCAATTGGGTTCCATATGGATATTTTGAGCAGACTGTTTTCTTTCAGTTCCTCACTTTTCTTTTGGGTTTTTGGGAAACCTATTGATTATTGTTATACTCACCCCTTCATGAGCATTCCCTGCAAAAGTTATGTCATGTGGAGACTAGAATCTTTTAGATGGGGTACCTAGAGGACTCGAGGTAATAAGATCTTAGTGAGCTGGACCAACTGAGGTGTTTACTGAAGCTGGATCAAGAATATTTCTTGTGGTTTTATTTGATAGTGATCCCATCCTTGTGAGAAGGTTGAACCCTTATATTTTTTGGTGGGAATGTTTTTTCCCTTTTTATTAAGTTAGTACTTCTTTTGTACTATGTTTTGGGATCGATGTATGTTTGGATCATAGTTTCCATCTTTTTATATATTTTCACTATTACATGGAGGTGTTTTTTGGTGCCTTCCTATAGGTACTTTAGGAAAAGGCCTCCCATTTGTGTGATATGACTATTTAATACTAGTTGCAAGCCCCTGGCAATTGGAGGTGGGATTGGGGAGTTACATCCTGGACCCCACTGGGTTAGATCATGGCCAAATTCCTCTATAATAATGTAAAAAATATTCAAAATCCTCTATTATACTCTACACATGTCCATCCTATCAAATAATATGACTATTGTACTTATTATGTAACACCGAACCTTTGGATCCACTAATACAATGCTCCATGCTTGTGAAATGCACTGCATTACGCATGCCTCCCCATGTTCCCAAAGCTACCAACCAGTAGTGTGGGTCTAAGGTTGTACAATGGGGAGACTACACCCATACATCATATCATAAAAATTTAATTAAATCATCAACATCATCTATATAAGGAAAAAAGTTAAACGACATCAATGAAAGTGTTGTAAAATAATCATATAACCCATGCTATATCAACTGAACCATGTACATTGTTAAACTGGTATAAAACAACACATCAAACCCAAAATCATTATATGAAAGAATTTATAAAAGGAAAGAAACTAAAAATGGTCCGGTGTGATGAACTAACCCAGGATGACCTCACAAGTCACCCAATATAGATCATTATAATTCCTCAAGCACAACCACTCAAATTCTAGAGGTTGTTGAATAATTTCAAGGGTCTAACAGATATAGGGAGGAGACTATAACCTCTATTCAAAGTTTAATAATAACATAAATAACTAAATCATCCATTAGGATAAATAGTAGATGGTTCATAATAAACAAACTAAAAAATGATCACACTATAATAAATATTATGGGACATAAAATCATATAGAATAGAAAATTTGAAAAAAATACAACATCATGTATCTGAATTTGACATCAACATATAAAAAATAAAATAACTAAAAATAAATACAACATGATCAACCATAAATCTGATCCAATCCACATACCCAATCTCCACGATGCTCGATGTACACTAGATTGATCTTGTGACTTCACAAAAGTAATTCCTCTCAATCAAGAAACACTAGTCCTTCTCCCCATATATGATGAAACATGTGCTCCGAGATATAAGTTTTGAACACACAACAGTGTTCACATATAGGGGGTAAAAATAAATCTCAATAGGCCTACCCCAATGGTGAACCTATAATCTGTTGTCATAATAAGTGCATGCACACATGATATGATCATCCTAGATGAATACTAACAACATATCACATAATGAAAAATTACATAAAATAGTGTGGGGAAACCACAAACCATGAAAATATACAACCATATGTTTTAGCCTAATACCCAAAGTAAATCTACCACAACTGTTTCCAATGCTAGAGGATTTACAGTATGTGGAACACCTAACCACACAAAAACTGGTGTGGCATCCATATCTACATAAGATATATGCGACATCTAAATTAAAAGAGTATGGATTTCAAACAGAAAGTCATAACCATAGGTTCCCAAATAATAAGGAACTTATATAGGGCTCTACTAATATAGTATCATAATATGAACTTTTGATAGGAACATATAGGTTGACACATCTAGGTACCCTGTTAGTTCTAAAAGTAATAGAAAATGAATTGATTACCTTCTATAGACCCAAAAATTGGTGGGATCCATACTTAAATAGGAATATCACAACATTCATGGCCTCATGAGGACAAAAACATCCATGGTACACAAAACCCACTTTGTGAGTGCCTCAACACCTCACAAGCCGAAAGCCGCTCTAGCCAAGGTGTACACTCAACAAGAGGGGGGATTCACTCATCCATATCATCCATTAGAACCGTATTGTCATCTACCAAGATCCATCCAATGGAGGGGAGAACAAAAAAAAACACTTAGATCCAACACCTAATCTAATATTTAACAAGGGCCTACTCTTAAAGCCAATGAAATAAGAAGAAACTACCCCTAAAGACATAACCCAAAGGCCAACAGAACATGGGATGATCCAAAATCAAAAAACCATCCAAATAGATAAACTAGTAGTTCTAATACAATCTCAGAAAACAAATAATTAGGCCTATATTATAACCCTAGATAATAACATACAACAAAACATTCACTATGAGATCTCAATAACCCACCTGAGGTCCGAACCAAAACTCAGGGCTCCCATGGTCCCTAGGGTGACAAAAAAGGTTACTTCTTACTAGGGACTCCCCTGATGCACCCAATCTCTTGGACCACACCTATAGAACATCATAAAATACCCAAATGGACACCAAAAGAGTAGAAAACCATACAAATGGTTCCTCTGTATCATCCAAATGTATGGAAATTCCCAGTGTGGAACCTCCAGAAGGTCTTTAGTGGCCTCCAATTGATCCATGATAAAAAATGTTCCCAATGGTCATCCGATAGAAAATCATGCCAACTAGGGAATTGATAGTGGTATTCATGAACACATCAAAAGTATAACCCTCCATAAGGGATCATTATCCATGAAAAACCTTGGGTAAAATACCATATAATAAAAAAACACATTCGAATTTCTAGGAAGACAACCCATCCTCCAGTACTAACATTACCATAAGGGAATCCAAAAAATACCAAGATACCAAAGCTTTCTCAACATCCAACTACAAAACCCACAAATCCCTCAATAATAAACCAAACCGTAAGCTAATCCTCAATAGTCTTTCAGAAACATCTCAATAGCTCAAAAAACACCTATTCACAACCACCATTTGAAGGAATAAACCCAACCCAATGACTTGAATATCTTCGATCCTCAACACATGACCTAATACTAACTATTCTAACCTTGAACAACTCATCCCAACAATTAGTGAAAAACCAAGATATCCTTAGAGTAACTACTTCATCCCACCATTCATCCTCTATATGAAATAACCTTGGATAATACTGGTCTGGAGTACACAATCCATTTTAACTAACAATCTCACAACCCTCTCTCAAGCATCATATCTCACAACCTAATCCCAGGAGGATTCAAAATCAAAACCTAAAACGATTTCTCTTTAAATTATCTCCAATTCAATACACCATCCATATGATCTATAAATGTGGAATGTATTCCCACATCATGATTTATTTGAAACAATTATAAGAATGGACTACTCATAAGTTCAAATCTATCTCTAATGTAAAAAACTGGAAAATCAGGACAAAAAAATGTACACAATGTGTACATAAAGTACATGGAATGTTCCCATAAGGTTCCAACCTAGTCATGCGCCTTAGGCCACTAAGAACGCACATTCCCAAAGTACATGGTGTATGCATATTAGTTTATGTCATGTAACCCCACCTGGGTAGATGCCCATGTACCCCAACCCCACTCAGTATGTAAATGACTGAACCACAATATGTGTATTTTTCTTACACAGAATATACCCTACATGGGATACCCCAGCCATATATATTAAAATGTACCCCTAAAATGGTTCTATACAAGATTATACACATCCAATATCCTATACCTCACACATGATCTAGTCATGTACCATACACGACCATTTTCCTTCGACACACCCCAAGTCACCACTATATGGAGTGTACCCTCGATACACAATATGTAGTCACAAATACCCATATTATATGAATAAGAAGAATAAAAATATGTATTCTCTGAACCAAATACTATTTACATTGGCATTCTAGAATAGAAACACCTAAAAACGTCCCTAAACCCATGTTTCTCCTTGATTAAGCCACGGTCGACATCCATGGGGTCCCCAACAACCCATACAAGGATAAAAAACTTTAAATAACTATACTATGAAGATTTATGATGAAAACATGGAATACCTATGGGTGGAACCACCAAATAATTACACCAGATTTGCACTACTCACCATCCAAGCCACAATATACCTTTAGAAGAGCTCCCTAGGAGGAACCTCCTCTTCCCTCTACCTCTTCTCTCCCTCTACCTCTCTCAGGTGTATGAACTAAGATCCCATAAGGGCATAAGTGAGAATAAAAATGGGATAAAGGAGAAAATAAAAGGATAAAATAAAAATAAAGAAAAAGAGAAAAAGGAAGAGGAAAGAAAAGTGGGTTGGTCCAAGACTCAATGGCCGCACTAGATTAATGCATATTTTAGAAAAAAATCCCTACTCCAGACTCATCAATAAATATAGAATATAAATTTGATTCTTTATTTTCAAAATATTACCAAAAAACACACTTTAATAAATTAATATTTAATTAATTAAACATTAAATATTATGTAAAAATTTAAACCACTTGGATTTACACCAAACTTTGATCCTATGGTAAAAACCATATTCTAGGACCAATAGTGTGGTCACCAAAATTATTCAATATCATATTCTAGGAAAATTACCATTTTCCCTTGAAACAATTTTGGGAATAAAAAATAAAATTTATCTTAATTTTTAAAACCTGTGATTATGTGAAATATCATTAACTCCTCACCACAAATGCTTCCCACTCATGAGAAGCTATTGTGGTAAAGTGGAATCTATGATCTCACCTAAGAACTAGTGAAACCAATGTTATATCAAACATCCAATGTCTGATATCACAACATATATAACTCTCTCCCAACATGAGAGACATTCATCCATGACTGATATGATGCTCCCCACCACAATAGTATCCTTATAATCACTTTTATACTAAAAATACATGATGCCCCACTCTATGTTAATCACCAAACACAATAGATATATTTTTACAACTAAATCACACTAGAGTACCAACATGAAAACTAAAATAACCCATGCCCAAAAAACTACTTAATTGAGGATCCTTATATATAACAACCTATGGTTCTCTCCACACCATAATTATTTCCTTAAACCTATACGAAATGAGAAATAGGACTCACAATCACGTGATCCAATTCCAAACCACAGTAGGCAAATGTGGCTAAAACCACTGACCTTTCTCATCACATAGATCAATTCTGAAAAACCAGAGCACCCGTTATAGTACTCATAAGAAATGAGGCATTTACCTCATGCCACGATCAACCACACGACCATCCTCTATCTAAGCATCAATCCAAATATATATGCATCCATCCATGATCTCAACGTGATACCCAAAGTTTATAAAAACAATCAAGGTTAAGAATCCATCCAAACCATCCATCTCAAGATAGTCAGGAGACAAGGAGCACACCCAGTGCTCCATTTCTCAAACACCAAGATTCCCCATGTCCACAAACATACTAGGGATAGAAAACTAAACACCCCACCATGTAAGAAGATCCATTCCCACCCAATATATTAGTTATAGATGGTACAAGGGACCCACCGCAGGACTCGACATACAACACATGAAAATATCTACTCCCTCCCAAGAAACTAAAACCTGGTACTTCAAGGAAACCAGCTCCTCGGGGTAACCCAAGCTCGATCTGAGGATCCCTTATCCATCATTACCCTCATCCAGACACCAATATAGCACTCTTATCCCCTACCAACTGACCATGAATTCCATGAATATTTCGATGAAGGGACTATATATTTGTCATCAGCGAACCTCTCACAAGACAATCCACATGAACTATCATTAAATAAAAATATACACATGTAGTTTAGTTGAGTTTAATTCCACCAATTACTTATATGCTAAACACCATACAAGAATTTGTTATGACTTTAAACAAATTAGCCTCTAATATCAATAAAGACACCAAAAAATAGGAATAAATCATTTGAATTGGAATTCCTAGAATGATACATGAACATCGAACTCCATCCATCGATCTAAGATCAAAAAAACTGGAATAAATTATAACTCCACAAGAATAATTTCATCAAATGAGGTGAAATCACAAAACCATAAATATTGAAACCAATAATAGTTTGATATTCATCATAAGTTTTGACACATTCCTAGACGTCCTATCTACCATCACCCAAAAATCATAAATCCTACCTAGCTATGATATACTTTGGTAATGAACTAGCTCTGGTGAACCTGATACTTCACCCAATCTGGCTTAATACAAGTCCTCAAGCACGCCACCCTGAGTTCTATAGGCTTTTGATAAGTGGTGAGGGTCTAAAATATATAGTGGGGTAACTATACCCTCTGGTTAGTTTGAAATAATAGTATATATTACCAAAACACCCAAAATGATAAACATTAGAGTACACATAATAAATAAATTAAAACATGAGAATAATATAAGAAATTGAATAAAGCATATAGTCATAAGGTCTCAAAATATTGAAAAACATAAAATAGTCAGAAATACATTTTTCTAATGACATATAAGAAATAAATAAATCAAAAAAATACAATAGTCTATAATTAAACTCTAAGCCAAAGAATATACGCAGTCTCCATGATGCTCGATTATCCCAATCTTGAGACTCCACACATGCATCTCTATTCAACCATGAAACATTTTTCATCATCCCCATTCATCATAAAAAATATAATCTTACCTAAAATTAGACATTGATTCTGTATGGACATTGAGGTTCCTATACATCGGTTGATAAATAAATCTCAGTAGGCCATCCAAAATGGTGAACCTATAATCTAATATAATAACAAGTGAATGAACAAAAGATATCCCACCCAATATGAGGAGTAATAATAGATAAAATAAAGAAAAAACTATATAAAAAAAGGGGTTTGGGGAGAAAATATCCAACCATGTGTTCTATCCTAACACTCATGGTAAATCTACCCGCGCTCTAGCCCATGCTAGAGGATTTACAACATGTGGCTCACCCTTCCACATGAAAACTAGTGAATCTGCCATATCTAGAAAAGAGTACCAAGATATCTAAATGAAAAAGGAATTAATCCCAAATCCCATGGCATAACCATATTAATCCACATGATAAAGCACATATACCATGCTATAAAACACCAGTAGAGTGATCAGAACTAAAGATAAGAACATATAGGATGACACAACAGGAGAACTGGTTAGTCCTAAAATTCTTATAGAATGAATCAAAAACCTTCTATAGACCCAATATACGTGGTATCCATACATAACCTAAGAGCACAAAAAATTCATGCTCCCATGAGTATAATAGTATCCATGTAACATCATGATCATGAATCCACTGTATCCAAAAGTACACTCAACTAGAGGGTGTTTATACTAATCCAGACCATCCATTATCTCCCTAAGACCATCTAACCATAGACAACCAGTGGTAGAGAGATCCATATCAACACTTAAGGCCAATACTTGATCCCAAAAATACCTTGGGTATCCTCCTCAAACCAAATTCCTAAGAATAAACCACCTTTTATGTTATGGACTAAGGGACAACTGAATGTTGGATGATCTAACCTTATACCCACCATCCAAAAATCCAAACTACAAGTGTCAATCCACTCTCAGAAAATAAATCATGGGGGATCTCTCATCACCCTGGATATATATTTCAAATAGAAAAACCACAAGGGGCTCTCAACGACCCACCCTAGGGACAAACCATAACTAAGGGCTCCAATGGTCCCGAAGGCCATATCACAAAGGCGAAATCAAACTAGAGACTCCCTTAACACACACAATATATTAGGACATACCTATAGAGAAATCCTCACACATCAAAAGGCCATAGAAAGAGCAGGAAACCCTATAAGGGGTTTATCCAGCTTATCTAAAAGCATGGGACATGCCCAGTGTGGATGATACAATAAAACCCTTAATGGTATCCAACTAATCCCCAATCAACTACATTCCCAATGATCATCCAAATGAATATTTCACCAATATTGCATTCAAAATAGTCCTTATGACCATTATAAAAGAACATCCCTCCACAAGGGATCCTTATCAAAGAAAAATAATGTAGAAATTCCCATGTATGAAAAACCTCAACTGTAATTCTAGGAAAAAAACCCATCAATAGGTACCAACTTTCTAATAACGGAATATAAAGAAAAAAAATCCATATAGACTTTGACAATAGCTAACTATGACACCCACTGATCACTTACTCAGAAACCATCCCATAAAGAAATCTTTAAGAGTCCCTTAGAATCATATTAAAAGATAAATGGCATCCAACTATAATTGATATTTGAAGGAGTCAACCCATAACAATGGCTCAAATAGAGTTGATCCATAACAAAGTATAAAAACTTCAACTAATATAACCTTGAACAACATATCCTCATATGTAGGGACAAACTAATATCACCATAGATACACTAACTGATCCCACCTTTTAAAATCAATATGAAATAACCTAAAATAGCACCAACCTAACATCTGCAATCCATTATAACTAACAAGATCAAAACCCTCACCCAGGAATCACATCTCAAAACCCAAACCTAAGAGGATTCAAAATCCAAAACTCAATGGAATCCTCCTAAAATGATCACCAATCCAAAACACCATCCTAATGGACACCAATAGTTTAAATATTTCAACCATAATGATCTATGTAGGAAAAAAACATAATGGACTAGTCAATAGTCCAATTCTGACTCCAGGGTGAAAATAGAAAAAATAGGACAATATAGGAAAAAGTTAATGGTTTGTACTTCAAGAGCACAACATGTAACTGCAAGGGTCCTCTCAGTCAGTGCGCATCAGGACACTCAACAAGCACATTCCAAAAGTACACAACATGTGTCTCTTATACACGACATGTAACCCCACATGGGTACTTTCTTATGTTCCACACAATGTTCATCGTCAAAATAAATTATGTGTACCACATGTACGTATTGTGTACCACACTTAGGGTACCCTATCCATATACCTAGAAATGTACCCCGTCACATTGTTTGTCCAAGCATAGTACACATCCAATTTCCATGTTCCTCACACGAGATCTGGTTATATACCCTATATAGCCATGTGACCCCGACACACATGGAGTCACCAATACATAGCGTGTACCTATAGTAGTAGGAGGAACACATGGTGTGTGTTCTTCGAACCACACACCTTATATAAGGGTATTGATAAATATAAACCCCTAAAAAGGGAATAAAACCCCATTTATCCCTTATTAAGTATATATTTACCTTCATGGGGTCCCAAAAAACCCATATAAGGATTTAAAAACTTAAAACAACTCGAATGAGGGGATTTATAGTGAAAAAAATAAAATAGGACAAACTTTAAGAGGAAACCATAAAAGATTCTCACCAGATCCATGCCACACACCCAGTGAGCGCCGATCTACATTCAAATGAACTCCTTGGGAAGTGCCTCCTCCCCCTCCCCACTCCCTCTCTCATCAATGTGATACATGAGACCATAGTGGAATAAGTGAGAATACAAAGATGATAAAGGAGAAAATAAAGAAAAAAATTGAAAAATTATGAAAAAATAAAAATAAAAATAATAGAAATGGGTCCCAAGCCTGGCCCTGACCCGGACACCCACAACAAGTTTATGCCCTACATAGAACCCCCCCCCCCCATTATATACTGAACCATAGTGAAAAAAATATTATTCTGATTCTTCATTTGAATGATACCACTGAATGAACACAAACAAATATACTAATATTTAATTAATTAAATATTAAATATTCAATGAAAATTAAAATGGATCAAATTTTCCCCAACCTCATATCCTAGTGTAAATACCATATTCTAGGAAAAACCTGGTGTTCAAAAAAATATTATAGATCCTCTAACAAGGAAAATTACTATTTTCCATTAGAACTATTTTGGGGAAAAAAATTAAAATTTCACATGATTTTCACAACCTACAATGATGAAGATTATCACACCCTAATTCCTATCCCAATACAACCTTCCATACTCCATCCTAGCAGTCAAAACCCGACCTACAATCACATAGCATTTTATTGGGTACCCCAGTTCCATGGAAGCAAGATCAGGGTGTGAGTACAACTCAGTAGGCCACCACTGATGATCTTTCTAAAATAACCATCAAATAATAATGTTCATAAATAGTTCTATAAATAATAACATATAAATTTTACCAATTTTCTATCTAAAAGTTAACAATTTAACTGATTAAATTGAAAGTAGTGAAACAAATATTGATTCCCACGATTTGCGATAATATCAAACATCGGTCTGTTTCAGTATATACTTACCTTAACTAATATTGGGGTTCCTTAGTTCATTATATAAATAATGGATTTACTAGGTTTAATTCATACTACAAAGGTATCCATGGACTTAATAATATGAGGGAATCCACATGGCTCAACCAAGCAATACCACTCAATAAAAATCCATATGGAATCGAAGGGGGTAATTCATGGAATTCTATTTAACTGGTCCACTATTCTAATTTCAATGAACTATCATTTACATTTAAAATCTCTTATTTATTAGAATACATAACTTAAACCTAAGACATTTGACCTAATAAGATAAAGATAAATCTGGGGTGCTCATCCCACAACATTCAAATAGGGTACCCAAAAAGAATCTATGACATTAATAAATGGAGTTAGATATATGTAGTCAATACCTAAATAAAAAGGGGATAGACTCCAAGTAATTCAATGTAATTAATCTAAGTGTAAACCAATGGTTTTATCAAGGTATTAAATTGCATCGACCTTGAAAAAATCTAAGGGTTGCATCATTCCCCAATATTTATCTGAGTCCCATACTGGAATCCATGGCTCACTCATAGAATCTCAAATCAACAAAGTCTATAAAAAATCCATGGAATCAACCCACAAAATTAATATAATATCAATATAAAAGTAATAACCTCATTCTATTCAAACAATTTTTTTCTTTATTTAGTTTCCACGTAATACCCTCCTTATTTTTCAACATTCCATTTTCAACTTTTAATTAATTAGGAAATCATGTCCCTTTTTATTATTTAAAAATTCAATATCAAGGTCATATCATTATGAATTTATTTATTTATAAAGATTTTCATTAGTCATATACAAATAAAATTCACCATTTGGTTACTAAATAATCTCATCTTTACCATTCATGAATTATAATTCTTAAACTTATCTCCTATGGTCCTCTTCATGGACTATTCTACCATTTATTCAATATATCATCCATAAATTATAGAATATAAACTTCATTTCAAGAAACCACATCATGTTTGAAAATCCATTACAATCTCTTCAATGATTGGGAAATTATGTTTCCCATTTATCGATTGAAAACAAGAATTCCATTCGAACTATTTTAACATTTTATACCTATTTACACAATAAATTCTTGGTAGTTCCCATTATGACACTCCAATATTTAGAATGTATAATATTCATTAATCCAATTGAAGGTCAAGTGTCAATTAATTCATCCCATTGGAATCTACCTATATCATTGGTCTAGAAGACACCAAAACCAGCATGTAACTATAACAATTACATAATAGAACCACCTAAATAATTTTCAATGTAATCCCCCAAAAAACCAGTGAGAACACACAACATATACAATTTAAAATTTAGAAATACTATGGATTAAATTGAGGGACCAACTAACCCATGTGAAGCCTCTTCTCTTTATCCCTTAGCCCAAAAACTCTCTACCCAAGCTCTTCCAATACCAATGGCCTATGCTTAACCACCCAATTTTCTATATCACATCCCAAAAACCTAATATAAATAACTATAATCATATTATAATTAATTTAAATATCTACACTAATTAATAATTGTATAGTTAGGCATAAATGGAAAACTAGTCAACGGGTACTGTCACCTACCTAGAGCCAAGTCCAATGATCCTCTAAACATATTCTCTGAGATTTGAGTACCAAATTAGTAAAAAAATATCAATCATATCTAAAAACATAAGCGAATAAAATTTAATATATCACAAAAATCCTTGAAGACTCACGCACACACATACATGTATCAAAATGATGGGAAAATACATGCATGAATCATTTAGATACATCCTTAAGCTTGGATTCATGAAGTCACCATAATACTATGATTATTTCACCATTATATAGTGGAATAATCACTCAAATATCTAAATGAAACAACCCAAAACTAGATAAATAGGAGATTGATAGGAAAGAAACTCATAGCCTTACCTCTATCTCTCTAACACCATGGATGAAAGTTGATTCAACAGAGAACTGAAAAATATCCACCATAGAGGGGAGGGAGGGGATGGTGGTATACATATAAGGGATTCTAGATAAAAATTGGAGGAAAAGGAAAGGATTTGGGTAAAAAACTCATAAGAAAAAAGAGGTAAAATAAAATTTTTTAAAGGGAACACGGTTTGGCCACATGGTTTTCAAAACCTTGCACTATCCACGCCGTCATCTCTTTCCCGGACACCATATTTCACATGGTTGGTCTTCATGGTTTACAATCCATGATCCATCTATAATAATTATATCTAGAACCCATTTAAAAAATGCACACAATTTTTATATGACCATGCACTAACCATTCACCAAGCCCCAACTCCAACCCACCTCACACAGTTTCCCATAAATTTTGTATGGATTCCAATAAACCATGATATAATAATGCAACTGAATTATTAACTATAAATACTAAACTTGAAACCTTATCATGTAAGGGTAACCACAAGGTTTTCTCTAAACCATTATTCCCAAACCATGACTCCTAGGAAGAGTTCTCCAAAACATTAAATACTCAACCTGAATCTCCTAATACCTATCCATGCACCTAACACATCTCTCATGCCTTAGTCTATTACTAAAATTATTCATTTAATATTCTCCATCCCTTTAAAATAATTTTTTTTTCAAATGCATCCCTCCCACAAATTGTTTTTCAAGTTTCTTTAAAAATTTACTTTTTTCTTTACACATGAGTTATTACAAACTCCCCACTAAAAAATATTTTACCCTCAATATGTCTTATTGGTTTTGAAATTGTATATTTTGACCTAAGCGATTAACTAATTTCCATTCAGTAGTCATGTACTAACCATAAATACTCTATACACCTGTAGGGTGCATCTTTTAATTTCTAGTTCTTAAACTGTCAAAATAAAATCCACTACTTGAACTCATTATTGAAACATTTATATGGTGATATCCCACACCCATATACCCCAAGACCTCATAGTTTCACTAACCAACTGAGAAATTGGACTATATCGATCCCTAATATATGAATTATACAATGATAGACACTTCATAACTACAATTATATATCCCAATAGAATTTTACAAAGAAACTTACATCCCAGGTTCCAACGACAAGCTTGGTGTAGCTTCATACTCACCACATTAGACCATAACAAAAAAACATTTATAGGCATATATAACTCTCTTTCCATGATTCTGAGCCCAAATGGATGTATGCCCACTATCCAGTTTAGAAGTCTAGACACAACAACTTTTAATAAAGAATACCAACTAAATTCCATATATACTCATCATGTACAAAATGGAACACTCAGTGTTGTTTCATACTCATCACACCAAAATTCACCTGAGAAAAATAGTCAATCCTCTTCCATCCAACCTACCTCAAAACACATAGCTTCCCCTACAAACGCATCGGAAACACAACCGATCATAATTCCTTAAACCCCAGAGGCATCATATGATTTTATGAGAATTTACATTGTATTATGAACCCCCCTCTCGATTTTATTTCCCGATTAAAATATCAACCAAATAGAACTTCCAACATGTTTTATTATGAGCACCGAAGCACTGTTAAACTGACTCCCACAAAGATCACAAAATTACACCATGATCCCAATACCAATGTCTATAATCTTTCTAATGTTACATATGAATAGTAACCTAGATTACCCATTACTCTGTCATCTCAAAGACGTTATGACTATTCACCAACTAGTGTCACGATATCCAAGGTATTACCCACATAAAACCTCATGATCATAACCGATATGATACTCCCAACTATAAGAGTATCCCCATAATCAATCCATTAAACCAAAACTCCAAGATCCACATCCAGGAAGTGTTCATATCCAATAATGTCATATATATGAACCCATAACATTCACCCTATGCATATTATGAAAGGTAAACCGATAACCACTCTAAAATCATGGGAAAGTCAACCAAGGATTCACTGAAAATCCACCGATAATGAGGGCCACACAATTATTTACCAAATGATGAACTCCCCACCATATGGCCTCACAAAATACACCTTGAGCATGACCTCAAAAAATTTCATTAAACACATTGCTCTTTTTAATATATGATCCCACACTACAGTATCCCATAAGATGATTCGAGATAATATCCACCATTCCATGTTAACTCGACCCACCCAAGACCTCATCCCCACATCTAAACATAAAAATTATCATCAGAGAGCCTTATGTTACCATGCCCGAAAGCCTCTCATCTAACCCACACCATTTCTCGTACAAAAAAAGACTACTCTCATGTTATGATTTTTTGGATTTTCACTCTCAAACCACCTAATACAATATGAATAGCACCACACTTCTCAAAAACGGACTTCCCTCCAAGATTCAACCAAAACTCAATGATTACAAACTAATGTGAAAGATGATCAAAAGTTCTAACCTTAACTCCAGTGATCCATATCTCACTAAAACACAATTCTCACACCACATATACTATCTATGCCTATAATTCATTCCAAAATCACAAAACATAGATCCCCCTTTTCTATTTTCAAAACCAACACATCTCATCATGATGTACTATTCACCCAACCAATCAAAACTTGAGTGTCATTCTGATGTCTTACTAGGGATCATTTACACTAATTTCACAAGAATATCACACTTGAATAATCAAATAACTACCAGTTGTACCACACATATAACTTCATACTTATGGCATCCCATGAACCAATAAACACACAACATGTAGTACCATTCATGTACTGATGTGATAAGTCGATATATCAACACCTATATCATATAACTATTGGTTCTTACATACTAAGTTGACCCCTCACACTGGTCACCATCAATGTTTATAAGGTTGAAAATACTAAATAGGTTCACTAGGATTTCCCTCCCATCCCACACATCAATCCTTAGAAAAGTCACAACTCTAGGTGGTACTCACCCCTATTCCATGGTCCACACAATTCTCCCTGTAAAACATGAACTACAAGGTCTCACACAAAGGTCCAAGTCCATTTTATCCTACCCACTCATATATTAGGTATATACCACTAGTATCACAATTAGTAACATCACATCATGAGTTAAAGACACAGGTCCAACTAGATCCACAACAAGCAGGCCATTCCACTATCCAACACACCCCACATCAGACAAGCCTCAAAACTCAAGATCTCTCTATAGCCCAAGCCCCCCATATACTGGGTCAACAAAAATAACCTTATGGGTCCACATCAATTGTATATAGGTCCAAAAAATATTCATATATAAAGTATTCAAATATTTCACCTTCAATTTTACACTAACCAGACTATTTCATAACAAAGTATCAAATAAATGAAAAGTAAAGTAAAATTAATAAATGACAAAACATTATAAGTTATACTTGGGATTTTTTTAGCTGGTTAAAAATAATAAGCGAGTCAAGGAAATAAATAAATTACTTCCCAAAAATTACTTTAACCAGAAATTTTCACAATTGTGGATCTATTAAATATGATGTCGATTACAAGTTATGTAAGAAAGAACTATTTAAGTTGTAATTATAATTTTATTTATATTTCACCTCATAATATTCAAGACAAAATAATCATAAAACATGTATCTTATTCATTTAATTGTTTTAATTAGTAAAATTATTCAATAAAATTAGATAGAAACACCATAAAAATTACTGTGAACATTTTAAATAACTATACCATGTCACAATCAAGGTAATATGATAATCGAACATAGGAAATCACGCAAATGACATGTGAATCCGAAATTCCTAAAATTATGCATGAACACACATCCCATAATTCCATACTAGGAGAAGTGATAAATCCCATAAATCAATATCCCCATAACCAAGTGCATCACTAGAGAATAAATTAGGTCAACCATAAAAGTGAACATCATGAATAGTGATTCCACCCTAAGAAACATGGATTTTACTGATAAATGGGGTGACTGGTCCCATAAAAAAGCTCCATTGAATTTAATAAAACATTACTTTCTCCTATATACCACTCTAAAATAATAATACAAAAAAAATCATCTAATTCCATTGTGTAGTGCCCGACCCTGGGAGCCAGTAAACTAATGCTCTGAGCCGGTGCACCACATGGACTTAATGAGACCTCCCCATATTTCAGAGGCTTCCAAGAGGTGGTTCAGTTATATGGTTCTATGGTTGGGGATACTGTACCCACACATCAAAGTATAATAAAAATGGAAATAATATAAATCATCCACATCATCCAAATAATGACTACAGTGAAACAAAATATAGGTATATACAGATAAATTATAAACTAACCCTTACTATTTCTGATGAACCATGTACAATATGAGAAAGATATAAGATAGAAGACCAATCCCATAATATAAAATGAAAAAATACAACTTAAAATAACTAAAAATGATTTTGAGTCCTAGATCAATCCAAAATACCCTGATCTATCCTAATAGTTAATCCCTAACATGCAATCAAGTAGTATCTTCATAGGTACCCAAGTGAAATGATTTCCTAAATAGGGTGTGCACATAACTGAGTAAGCCACCACCAATTACATATAAAAAATATCCCTTCGATAATAATTTACCTAAATTATTGATATAACTAATCATTTACACATTTTATTAATTTATCTATCTTATAGTTAACATTTTATTGAATTAAATAAAAAAGAAGTTGAAAAACTACCAATGACTGGCCTCTATGGTGACACGAAACATCGGTCTACGCTAGTCTATACCAACCTTAACCTGTTCTGATGAGTCTCTAATCACGATATACAACATGGATTTAATTTTTTTGAGTTATAATACTAATAAAACCTTGGTCTTAATAATATGATGGATTTCATATGGCTCAACTAGGAATTCCCTCTCAACAAAACCCATGGGAAATTCATGGGGGTGACCCTTGTATTTCCACTAATATATTCTATAATTTTATACTCAATGGTCTATACTTTAAATTAATATGCACTTTTTTATTGGAATACATGATTCACACATTTGGAATTCCACCCAATAAGATGCTTATGAATCAGAAGACCTCATCTCAGAAAATTCAACCAGGGTACCCTATAAGAATGTCTATCATTTATCTATGGAATCTAATAAATATAGAAATTATATGAATCCTAGGGGGATTCAACCCATGGAATTAAAGATAATTAATATACTATGAATTTTATGGATTTCTCAAGGCATTTTATATAATTCAACTTGATTAAATCTGAAGGTTTTATCAAAACTTAACATTAATCTATTCCCCCTACGAGAATACAAAGATTTATCATGGAATTCCACACTAATAAAGTCAATATGGAATCTATGTAATATATACAAGGAATTCCAAGAATATCAACATATAGGGAGGAAATTTATTCCATTCAAAATTTTTATTCATTCTGGATTTTCTATATAATACCCTCCGTAATTTACAACATTCTATTTACCACCTTTAATTAATTATAAAACCATGTCCCTTTGTTACCATTTAAAATATCAATATCAAGGAAATATCATTATCTCCTTTTTCATTTATAAATGGCTACACCAAGCCTATATAAAGTGAATAACATTACTAGGTTACCAACAATTTCCTCCTTACCATTCATGAAATATCATTCTTAAACATATCACCTATGGACTTATTCATAGACCAATTTACCAAATATTTATTAGGACTATACAAAATTACATAATCCAATGTTTATTTCAATAACCCAAATAAATATTGAAATTACTTAACAATACCATTGATGATCATAAAATTTCAATTCACATTTATCAAACCAAAACATGAACTCCCTTCCGACTATTTAAATAATGTTTACCAGTTTTATATAATCAAGTAAAGGTTGTTACCATTCTCACTCTACTAAATATAGAATCTATGATGTTCATTAGGAAAATTTGAGGTCATGTTCCAAGTAAGGAAAACTATTAGGATATCCCTACATCAAAGGTCTATAACACAACCAGATATAAATTTATCTATGGAAAATACATAAAAAAACCTTAATAATTTTCATGTTCATCACTCGAAAAAACTAGTGGGATTAGACAATATGAAATTTACAATTTAGAAAAGTTATGTGTTAATTTTATGTACTAACTACCTCATGTTAAATCACATATATTTAGTCCTTTCCTCGTAAACCCACTTCCTAATCTTATCTAATATCAATAGATAATGATCAACCATCTATGATCCTATATCACATCATAAAAACCTAAAATAATTAATTATAATCAAATTAATTTAATTACCAACTTACCACTAATGATCCAAATTAGTATAATTATGAATAAATGGAAGATCACTCAATGAGTACTCCTTTTATACCCCATACAAGGCCAACTAACCTACGAAGATCTGAGCAAGATCTGTATACCAATTTAGGATAAATACTTATAAATGAGAACCAAAACCATAAGTGATGACATTTAATTTATCCCAAAAACAATTAATAACTCACTTGGGAACATGCCTTCATAAAATTGATAGGTTAAAATTTACATGAATCATCTATGGAGGTCCTTAAGATAAGATTCATTAGTGGCCCATAATCCCAAGAAAATTCTTCCATTGTCTGGTGGAATCATCAGTCAAATACCTAATTGGAAAAAACAAATATTATAAAAATATAAGGAGGAGAGGAAAAAAATCATATAATTATATTTACCTTTGAAACAATTCATATAGAAGTATATTTTTGATAAGAACTAGAGGAGGTATTTTATGGAGTATAGGCATGAGAAGTAGGTGTGGGTGTAAGGTATTTTAGATAAAAATGGGAGGAAAATTTGTGGGTTCTTGATAAAAACTCATTAGGGTAAAATGGAAAAATTACCTTTTTAATGGATGCATAGTTTCCCAAACCATGCACCAACAATGTGGATAGAACTATTCCAAAAATCCAAATTCACATGGTTGGTATGAAATATTTGCAAACTATGATCTAACCATGTGAAACAATTATAAGACCCTCTACAGAAATTTGTGGATTGTTGGAAAACATGTGAAAACCAAGTGCAAAGACCCAAATCCAAGACACCTCACACAATTTACCCTAAAGTATTCTCAATTTAACCTAAAGTGTTTTGAAAATAGGAAAGATGACTGTGAACATTAAAAACCAAACTAGAAACCTTCCCATGTAAGGGTAACCACAAGGTTTTCTCTAAACCACACACCTAAGGAAGAGTTACAAAAAACCTCTAAAACTATACCTGAAGCTCTTGAGACTTGTTTGAGTACCCAATACACCTATCATGCATAAAAACGTATTGAAAAAAATCCATTTAATATTATAAAACCCTAAAATTATCAATCTGAACATATTTTTTTTCAAATTTATCCAAGAAATTCAAAATCATCAGTATAGTGGGTATTACATATTACTCAATTCATTAACCACTAAATTACATTTACTTGTATTATATGAGATATATAGGCCGTAGAGCAGCAATAATATCATCTTAACCCACTAATATATATTTAAATCTCACTAAGAGAACTTATATCATAGGATCTTATTGTCTATGAAAACCATAAAGAACTCTCTTGCATGATAATTAGAAAATATATTCAAAGAAAAAATTCCAAGATTCAGATCACGGGTAGCATTATTAAGTTCACAGGGAAAAAATTATTGGGATCTGTAGTATATCTTAACCCTTTTCTATTTTAGAAAAAAACATAGTCCAAAATGATAATCATCACAAGAGACCTCAAACATGACACCCTCCACTAGAAAATAGGGAACACATGCTTAAATTAACTAATTTTTTATGTATTAAAATGTTACATGACATTGGTCCTTTCATAGAATCACTTTATCCTTATTAGTAAATTTATCACCTTGATATTTTAAAATATGAACATTATGTTTGATAGTGTATAAGACACAAAACACCAATCTTAAACAAACCTTGAAATATTATGATTTAAATATGATTATTATAGCCTAGAAATTTAATTGGAAGATATAATTAGGATTAACCACATTATGAAATATATTTTTTAAAATTAATAATAAATAAAAATTTATTGAGAAATTCTTAGGAAATAATCATTTTTTGTAAAGTGATTTTATGTTTCAAAAAATACGCTTTCTTAAAAAATGTTTTTTATTTAATTTTCCAAGTCGATTATATAATTAATGTCATAGAATTTTGAAAATGGTTTTTAAAAGAAGGATATATTTTTTGGAATAAACATGTAAAAATAATTTTAGAGTTATTTTATTTGGATTTTCCTAAAAAGATTGATTTTCCAGGGAATAGTGGAAAATAAACAATTTGAGAGAAAATTGTATTTTTTAAATAATTTATTGAGTTCTATTTTTTAAAATTGTTTAAAAGTAATATTTGTTATCTTATATTATGAATAATCAAATTATATTCATTTTAATAACTATTACCATTGAATTTGGTCTACAAATATTTTTATACTTAAAATTGCATTTTTCTAAATAAATAAAATTTATAAAGTTTTGCATTTTAATCTTAAATTAAATTATTCCACTTTTAGAAATTGAATCCAGAAAAATAGATTCCATATTTTAAATCTGTAGGTCCAAAATATTCAAATATTTATCTTTTTTTCTCACTATCAATAGTAACCTTAGTAATTGTTTTTACCACATTAAGGGTAAATCCGACAATTAAGGATAAAAGTAATTTTATAAGTACCAAAAATAACCATAAAACATTCCATAATCCTATTGGGTGAGTGTAATTAGGAAATTTCTATCCATTTTTAGAAAAAAATAAAAAAATTCCATATTTATTTGATTTTTACCATTATATTATTTTATGTGAAGAAAATTAGAAATGAAATTATCATTATTTTACTATATTTAAATTCTTGAAATAGGGATAAAAAAGATATGTTCCATTTTCATGTGGTTATTTGAAATGTAAATTATTTTATGATCATGATAATTTATTTATTATTTTTAGTGATTAAAATAATTACATTAAATTTATACACAACATTGACTTAATATTTATTGAATAAATAGAAAAATAAAATAAATGAATATCAAAATGTTAAAATTAATACTATTTTAAGGAATTTTTTTTTTCTGTTTTTAGATAAATATAACATTTTTTGATGTGTTAAAAGGGTATATTCAATTTTCTTTCCCATTATATAGTTCTTAAAGTCAAATTAATTAAATAGTTGAAATATGAAATTCATGTTATTTTATGATAAATTATAATTTATTAAATTATTTAAAATTACAAAAAATAATATATTGGGACAATTTATTTTTATATGATTAATTATATCAAATACGATACATTTATATTCTAAATTTCCTTTTCTATTAAATATATTTTACCTTAAAGAGTAAAAAATTCGTTATCACATTAATTATTTAAAATGGTTAACATGGGTTAAAGTAAAGAGATATATGTAATAACATAATCCAAACCTAAAAAGCATTTACTTAATGATATTATTTTGAACCATCCTAACCATATATTTGAATTATATCAGTTTGAATCCTTTTTTATCAATATTAATTTATATTAAACTAATATTTTAAGTAATTCCAAGAGTGCCCCTCCCCCCACTTATAAAAGGGAACCTCCTATCCTCTATTATTTACAATTAAAAATCATTTTTTTGGAAACTACCCACCAAAATTCCTTAATAAAATACATACCCATGTAATATATTATATGATTTGGTCAAAAAACAATCCAAAAAGGATTTAAGTATAATCATAAAGAGGTTGTTTGAGCATTTTCATTTTATTTATTATTCTTCCACCTTATACGTTTCATTAAAATTTATGAAATAATAAAATTTATAAATCCCATATAGTGATATTTTTTTATTTTAAAGGCATAACCTATATCTGTCTCCCCTTCCATCTAATGCAAAACAAACCCATCATTCGTGTGTATGGCGAGCTTTCTCCTTAGGAACTGATGTATTTTTCCATCATAGTCTCACATGGATATTTATAATGATGTATTAAAATTAAATATAATAAATTAGAGAAATATTTATAGATATATAAATTCAATACATAATATATTTTTTTACCGTTCCATTCATATAGAAATTATAGCATTCTTCCTACATATGTGTGGACTACCACCTCTACGAAGCGATGTGATTCATTTTTCATCACCAAAAACTATATATGGTATATATATAATTATATATAATGAAATATTGTTATTTTTATGATATAGTGATCATTTTTAAATATATTACAATACTTACCTTCTTTCCATCATAACCATAGAAAAATAGAAATGTCACTCAAGCGTACATATGACCTACTGTCTCCGAGATGTTAAAGTAGTTAATTTTTCATAACTATAATTCATGGTTGGTTATGAAAATATGATTGATATATAAAAATTATTATTATTTAATTATTAATATTTTGTTGATAATGGAAAAGTTAACTCTTTGACCTTAGTCAACTTACCATAGTGATTTTCGACATATGAGCCGAATATCATCAAAACACATGACATGAACCTAAATGATTGAGTAATTGAATAAAACATGATAATAAATAAAATAAAAGTAATAATAAACTTGAAAAAGTTTATTAATAAATCAAATAATTAAAATATATTTATTATTTAGGAATATAAAGAACAGTTGATATGATTCAGACTCAAGGTAAGAGAATTTCTTTTAAAAATCCTCATTTAATGTAAGAGACTTTCTTAATTAATTATGTCATGTTTTTCATTGATACCACATTTCCAATGTTTCTAGGTTCTTATGATTCTATGTTCTTTACGTTATTCTTCCATGTGATTACTCATTAGCCTTATCTTTTATAAAATCATGTTGTACCTTTCAATCTCTTGTTATGCTCCCTTGGCATGTTTATTCTCTTACTTAGATTTTTTCCTCAAACAAAATTTTAAATGTTTTTTCATAGGGTTTTAAGGATGATTTGGTAAGAATACATGGCCAAGATGAAAATTGTGAAGATATATCATTAAAATAAAACATATTATATATTTCTGGTTTTGTTTTTTTGGAATGAATTTATACTAAGTGGAAGTGTCTAATTTTTTATGTAATATTTTTTATGTAAGGGTGATGTCATAATTTTATAAAACACTGAATTGTAAATATCCTAAAATGTAAAATAGATGAATTATTCATTTAAAAATATATGTTTTGTATTTTTTAATGTTTTTTCCTTATAGTTGGTATTAATGGAATTTTTAGATAAATTTAATGATTATGATTGGTGACCTCTTATCAAAACCCTATAGATAAACCTAAGTATAGGAAAACATCATAATGTTTTTGTATGATAGGGATGCTTTCCAAGTAATACACCCATGTGGGAATACTAAATGTGGATGTGGTTTTGGAATATATTAATCTAGGGATAATTATCCTAAAAAAAGTTAGATGAGTATATCATGACCATCATACTGATGTGTAGTGAGTGTGACCTTACTATGAATGTAGTTTGACACTCCTGTGAGATATTATTTGGTTAATTCACATTTTTATTTTGACCCATTAGGAAGGATTTGAAAATATGATTATCATAGATGACAATGATTAAACCTAATGTGTCATAGATTTTTAAAAAGGTTTCATGAAATAGACATCCTATAAATTGTTTTTCAGGATTATGATTATTGTTACCCGAACCATGATTTTTTGTTTTAGTCAATGTAACGAACCAATAAGAGTGATGTTAATGCTGAATTTGATAGAAAAAGTGATGAAAATGAGAAAAAAATGTATGATTACAGAAATGAATGATATTTTGATTATTTATAATCAGTTATCATGATACATGATTCCCAACTTGTACCTTAACCAACACTCAGACTCACCAAATAATATAATGAAGGAGTGTTATTAGAGCTCAAGTGGTGGAGACCATGTAGTAAAGAAGGATCAATTTTCATCATGGACCTAAGAGAAAATATTATAGGAATTTAAAAATATTTTATGTGAGGAAAGGAATGGAATAAAGTAAAAAATTTCTGAGAAAGAAATGATGAGTTATGTAGAGAGAAATAAATATCAACATATCAATATATTATATCTTGTTTTCTTAATAATATGGGGATCCTAATAATTATCCGGGTCATTTCCATATTCTAAATATTAAATCCAAGACCATGTAAGATCCTATGTTATACGAATAATTGAATTAAAAGGGTTGGATTATTTATTTATTGGGATTTGATAATCTTATTGTAAAATTATTTTATTTGAATTATATTTTGGTTATAAGAATCATGAAACATCTAAGTATTGTTATAAAATATTTTTCTTTAACAATTTTAAAAAACAAGTTGAATGGTATAGATAACCAAGAAAATTTATTTAGTGTTAATGTGATATTTTTGCAAAACACATGATTAAAAGAATGATAAACCTTAATATATACATGATATTGAATTAATAATGTTTATTTGGGATAAAGAGATGATTGAAATTGAAAAGAAAAATGGAATAGTATTTGTAACATGTGAATTGGTTAAGTGATTTCATGAAAAAGTTATTATAGTCATCTTTAATGAATTTTATTGCATTATTGTATTTGTGGAATGCATTTAAAAGTATATAATTAATGAATATTGTGTTAAATTTTAAAAGAACATATTTCTTCATGTGAGGTTAAATTAATAATTATAGATACCATCATGGGATTATAATTTTAATGTTGATCATATATTCAAAGGAATAAATACAATTTTTTCATGTTTTACGTGATGGGATTTTAATCCATATAATGATATTTTTGGGAGATGTTTTTTAGTATGAAGTATATGTAACCTATAGATTTTACATTAAGTATTATTTCAAAATAATCCTATTATATTTTGAGTATGTTCATATAATTCTTAGGGATTTTTTATGAATTATATTAAACTTGATTTAGTAAAATAGACAACACATAGGTCGGGAAACAACCCATCGCATCCGGAAGGGAAACGAGACTTGAACACACAGCCAATGTGTGACAAGGGTGATACACCTAACAATGGACTTTTTGATTTCATGGTTACTAGGACATTGTTTTTTTAACATATTCAATTTTACAGATAATTATTAATTTTATTTTGGAAACATTATATGATTAATTTAAATCGAATATTATTGTATTTTATTTGAAGAATAATGATAGAATTATCTTTTGGATGAATGTATGAATTTAATTTGGATTTATGGTGATATAGAATATTTATATAAATTACAAGAATATTTTGGAAATTTAGGATTTTGGTACATATATTTTTATGTATATGACTCTATCAGTGACTAATATTTATTAGAGATAAATGTTAACTTAATCTTATAAGGATATGTGATCAAATCATTTTGTATTTTTGGGAATAAAACATGGTTAATAATATTTTGAGTAATTTTGAGGTTAGTTATTTATTATGTGATCCAAGTTTAAATTTTTGGGTTATTGTTGAGGGTTTGGAGATTAATGCTGTATTTATTAATATAAAGGTTTATTAATTTGGGTAATTATCTTACCTTGTCCAAACAATAATTGTTTCGGTTAATTTATAAATACATGAGTAATAGATTTTAGATTATATGATTCATTAAAAGATAATTTTAGTTCTTTAGTCTTGAAAAAATCATCTTGAATACTCATCACACAGGAAAAAAGGTGAGTTTGTGGTGGAAATTAATTAAAGGATGAAATTATACATTTTAATTAAGTATATTTACTTTAGTTAACAGAATATGTGGTAAATAAATTACTCAAATATAGACAAAGGATATTGAAACAAAAATGTAAACTTATAATAATCATTTTCAATGAATTGATAGAATTTTCACCCATTATAGATATATGGTTCTATGGTCGTTAACATTCTTCTAACCATAATCTTTATTACTATCTATTAGTCCTTGAGTATTATTCTTCTCCTCCATGTATATAATTTTAATTCCAATTAATTTTATCCAATTTTGAAACCAAATATGTGCTATTATAAATGACCTTAATACTTTCCTTTTCTCTCATTTAAAGAGGAAGGATTATTATCTATTTTTATGATGTGGAATTTCAACAAAATTATTTTCAAATGTTAAAGATTTGACTACAGATTAAAAGTTAAAATTTTGAGGATTAAATTTATTAAATTATTTTAGAATGTAACACCCTAATATTAGGAAAGAATAATATTATGTTTGAAAGTGTATATGACTTGCAATACAAATCTTAAACAAACTATGAAATATTATTATTTAAATATGGCTATTATAATCTAGTTATTGAATTGGTGGTTATGAATAGGATTAAATGAATTATGAAATAAATTTATATTGTTTCTACTAAATAAAAATTTATTGATTAACTATTAGGAAATATTCTTTCATTTTTTATAATTTTGTTTTATGCTTCAAAAATACATTTCCTCCAAAAATGTGTTTATTGATTTTTATGAGTAGACATTATAATTAATTTATACCACTTTCGGAAATGATAATTTATAAAAAAGGTTAAATTTTTTAATACAACATGTAAAAATTATCGTATATTAAAATTTTTGAGTTTTTATGAAAAGATTGATTATTAGTGAATATTGAGAAACACAGATGTTTATAGAAAACTGTATTTTTATTTCAATAATTTACAATGTTTGACATTTTTAAAATGTTTTAGAAGTATAATTAATTCTATTATAATGTTATTAATCCAATTATATTCATTAGAATATTTTTTTTCTTTTAAATTTTTATACATATATTTTTATACATTTTGGAAAAATGTTTTTCATTGAGTTTTGTGTCTTAATCATAAATTAAATTATAACAATTTTAGAAATTGAATCTTGAAAAATTTATTCCATATTTATAATTTATAGGATTTTTTAAATAGGTTCATTTTATTTTTTTCATTTATGAATAGTAACATTTGTATATTTTGGTCACCACGGTAAGGTTCAATGAGGTAATTTATGTTTAAAATAATATGATAAGACTAAAAATTTCCCATTAAAACATGAATTTATCTTATTTTTTGACTGTAATTCATCTATTTAAATCCATTTTTCTAAATTATGGAAACTTTTTTACATGTTTACTTAATTTGGATCTTTATATTATTTTATTTAAAGAAAAGTAAAAAATGTCATTTTCTTTGTTTTATTATCTCTAAATTTATAACAAAGGGATAAAGAGAGAATATTTATATTTTAAAAAGGCATATTTGAAAGATAAATTAATTTTTTATCACGTAAATTTATTTGTAATTTTTAGTGATGAAATAATTAACTTAAATTCTTATTCAAAACCAACATAGTATTTATTCAATATGTATAAAAATAAAAAACGATTATAAAAATATTAAACGTTATATAATATGAATGAATTATTGTGTTATAAGGATTTTTAGAAAAATATAACATTTTAAGGAAATTATAAAGGATTATATTCAAATTAATTTTTGGTAATTTTGTTTCCTAATTCAAATTGAATGAATAATTCTTAAAATGACATTAATCTAATTTTATAATAAATAATTTTTTTAAATGAATTCGAATTCCTAAAAAACCTATCTTATTCCAAGTTATTTTTATAAAATTTTAAATATTAACTATTTTTCATTTAGGGTCCAATTTTCATGTTATAGTAACTATATGGATCCCTAAAGAGTAAAATCATTTTTATCACGGTAATTGCCAAAAAGGGTTAACGTGGGATATAACAAAGCGATAAGGGTAAAAACCTAATATAAACCTGTAAAAATTTTATTGTATAACTATATTAGGAAAAATAATCATCCTATATTTTAATTATATCATTTTATATCCTTTTTATGGTAATGAATTTATAGTAATTTATTATTTTAAGTAATTCCTCGAGTGGCCCTCCCCTCTCTTATAAAATGGCTCTTCAGCTCCAATATTAATAGCACTTAAAAAACCATCTTAGTTTAGAAAATAAAATCCCAAAAACCATAAAATATCCCAAACATGTTCTATAGGTCCTATTTGTATCATAAAACTAGTGTAGGAAGGATTTATGTATAATCTTAAAGATGTTGTTTGAAGAAAAAGTAATGTTCTTAACTGAGGTTCTTCATTTTATTTATTATTCTACCTCTTAAAATTATTCATCAAAGATACTGAAATAATTAAAACAATATATTACATATAATGAGATTTTTTTGCGTAAATTCCAAACCTATATTTGTTCTCTCTTCCATCAAATGGAAAATGAAACCATCATTCATGTGTATAGAGGAATACCACCTTGCATAAAGATGTTATTTTTTTACATAAATTCCCCTCTTAGATATTTATAATGATAGTTTTATAGTTACTATATGATATTCATGACAAAAATATAATTATTGAAAAGTAATATATAATATATTTTCATACCTTTCCATTCATTGAAAAAATGATGACATCATTCATATGCACGTGTGGACCAACACCTCCACGAAGAGATGTGATTAATTTCTTATCACTAAAAAACATGGACAATATGAGTTACTATATTTAAATAAATAATATTAAATTTTTGATATAATTATCATTCTATAAATTGAATATTATACTTATCATATTTCAGTCATGATAGTTGAAAAATGGAAATGCTACGCATGTGTGTGTATGACCTACCATGTCCATTATTATAACATAGTAAATTTTTCCTAACCATCTTTCATGGTTCATTTTAAAATTATAATTTATGTATGAAAATAATTATTATCACATTATTATTATTCTTAATATTATTAAATAATTAACTATTTTACATTTTTCAACTTTCTAAATTTATTCTAGATATTTGATTTGAATGTCATCAAAATGTTAGATATAAATCAAAACGATCAAGTAATTGAATATAACATGATAATAAGTAAAATAAATATAATAATAAACTTGAAAAATGTTCTTATGTCAGTAAATTTTTAACATATTTTTAATATTTAGTAAGATAAGGAGCGCATGGGATGATTCAATTTTAAGTTAAGGGACTTTCTATTTAAATCTTCTTTTAATGTTTCCCTTCCAACTCTTTTTATTTCATGTGTAGTTTACTATAAATGTTTAAATAAAAATTTTATTTATTATTATAATGGATTATAAACTTAATTTTATGGGATATTTAAATTTCTCTATAATGTATTAATAAATTAATCTTTTTATGGTTTTAAATAAGGGACACTTTAATTTAAAAACCCCACTTTAAATGTTATAATGAATTTTTTCTAAATATTTTTCTTCCATTTCCATATTATTTTATAATATATTGGTGTATTTATCTATAAATTAATGATTTATAAATTAAATTTAATGTCTCAATTTCAAATTATTTCAAAATAAAACTTTTTACATATTTTATATGGAATGTTTTGAATTTCATTATAGAGGAGATAAAGAATATTTCATTATAGTGGAGATAAAGAATATTTCATTTTAAAATATACAACATCATCATATTTTCCCTCCACCATAATTGATATTTATTTATTGATTTCTTTATAATCATCCATTTTTTATTATAATAAAAAATCTACTTTCCTTTGATGTGGTATGCAATCCATAAACTTATTTCGTAAATCACTTCTTTAAAATAAAATCTAATTAAGTGGAAATTTTCTACCCCTTAATAATTTTTTGGAACAATCATTTAATGTTTTTATTCCCAAATAAACGCCATTTTTTATCTCCTATGCCTATATAACATGATATTAAAATTAATGATATTTATTCACTTGTTATCTTTTATTTTTTACAAATTTCTTCTGATAATGATAATAGGTAAGAATTCACATCACATTTTATTCCATGGGTAATTCTTATGATTATTACTTATCATTGATTTCGTTTTAATGCACACAATGTGATAAACATGTTATTATTAGTGCACCCAAATATAACTCAAATGCATGGGGTAATTATTTTATCTCATGAGATGTTATGTATGGGATTAGGGAGTAAACAAAATCTATAATAGGACGCTGTCTACCATGTGACGTGGTCTTGAAAGTTAGTCTTGACTTTTTCTTATGTCATGTTTTTTTACCTCATTTTTTATGTTACCATATTTTTATGATACCATGTTATTTATTTTATTATCTCATGTGATTACTAATTATCCTCCTCTTTTATGATATCGTGTTTTATCTTTTAATCAAAAGTTATCCTCTCTTATCTTTTTTATTTTCTTACTAAGTGTTTTGTCACCATCACACATTAAGTTGTTTTTCTTAGGGTTTTATAGATGAGTAGTGATAAGTATGTATAAGGCCCCAGCCTTAAAACTTACTTAATCTTGAGTTATTACAAGATTACACATTGAGGATCTTTTCGGGTTTAGAGTTTTAGAGAATTAGATCATAAAACTTGCATTACATTCCATATATAAACAAAGTGGTTACATAAAGATAGTATTCTTCATTCCCATCAATGGAAACATATTTAAAATAAACATGGATTCTTTCTTGACACTTCCTTGACACTATCATCATATCATGTACCTTTCCCTTGACCTGTGAAAAACATTTCAAAAAACTTAAGATGAGCATAAAAAGCTCAGTAAGGGATATAAAAATATGGAAAGAAAACATGGGTAAATATATACATAAGAATGAAATCATACTTTACCCATAAAACATAGGCACTTTAACATACCTCATCAAACCATGAATAAATCATAGATATCATAAGACATAAAGGTAACTTGAGGCATTCATAACATTCTTACGTAGGGAGTAACCCTATTGGTTACATTTGGAATACCCATCACAGTATATTCCCTAAATCTCTTCGGAGAAACCTTAATGTTTCACTCCTTCGCGTTAACCAATGCATTGGAGAGCTATATCAGGCTCACCCGCCCATAGTTTATCACGGAACTACCCGTCTTCATAATAATGCCCAAGAACCTCAACATAATCGTATCACATAAAACATGCATAAAGGAAACATAACATTTCCACCTTTCAATCACAAGATATCAATAAAACACATTGATATAAAAACATTATGTAAAACATTTTTAATACCAAAATAAAAGAAAAGTAAAACATGGTATTTATTTTTCTTTTAAAAACAAGGTATGGCTTGTAGAGGAAGCCGAAACTCAAATAACGGTCATGGCGGCGGAGAAGTCGTTGTCGCCGCATACGTACGACAAAAACATTCCCTTTTGTCATTTAGCAAAACGCTTCGTATAAAAAAGATTCCTTTTGGATAAACGTAAAAGTCAAATGGGTTTATACACCGTATAAAAGAAGGTTGTGTATAAAACAAAATATGCCTCAATGAAAGGAGATTGAGACGAAGTCCCATACCTCGGGTTCGACTTGACTCGATCATTCTTTAATGTCCTGAATAATAAAATAGAGTTAATTTCTACTTTCTTAATAACCTTTTTTCAAGTTAATTATTCCTTTTATATCACTTATTACCATGTCATGAACACTATGTAATTATTTAAGTTAATAAAGGTCATTTTAACGATCATTGGTACTTGAGTAAAAAATAAACCCTTTATAATTACAAGTTTTCCATGTATCCATTATATCCAGAATGTTATTCATGATAGATATATCATATATGTCATATATATCCAGTAAATGCATGCATTTATAATATTACATAATCATTTAGAGGTAAGAAATGAAATGCACCGTTCATGGAGACGGTAAGCCGTACGTACGCATGAACACTACTTTCATTTCTATTTCGTATTTTATAGAATGGAATAATAATGATATAGAGGTATATTATAATTCTAGTATAATATCATATATAATATCATAGTTCCATCCTTTATACGTCCCACATATGGTATTTAACGAATCAACTCACTTTAAGGGGGCGGTAGTCCGCACTTCCTTAAATGAAGATATCACGTTTACCCATAATGGAAGCCATAAAGGTATACCCAAAATTAAAAATACAGAAGCTTAAATAAAACATAAACATATTATATATAATATATAAATATAGTTACATCTTAATGTCCACCTTTGAAGGTGTTAAAAGAATTTTGAACAATCATCATTTCGGGAGGCATAAATTCACCATCCACGGAAACAGTATGTTCGTTAACCATTAGATGCAAGTGTGTGTAAGTGTAGCTCAAAGAAATATTATAAAACCATCCTAGTATATTGAGGATACTGGATTTGTTACAAAATAAAATAATAAAAAGAGTTTAGGGGGTTGGAGAAGCAAAATAAAACAAACGGACTCAAGTGAAGACTTTACCTTAAAATCGGGTAACTCCCTTTGGTTTGAGCTCAAAGGCCTCCTTGGGAAATATTCTGCCCAAAGTGAGGCTTCAAGGAGTAAGAGAGGGAAGTTTAGAGACAAAATGGGCAGGGGTTGGCCGAGCCAAAGGCTTTGGGAGTGTGGGAAAAGAGGTAGAGGTGGGGGCCTTTTATAAGAGGAGAGGAGGGGAACTCTTGGAAAGTAAAGATAAGTTAATTTATTTTAAAAAGAGTTTCGGATTAAAAAGGTACCACATTGATATAATTCTCGGATAAGGTGATAAGTGTTCTAAATCCACTCATCCATTAGGTTTTGGACATGTTTAGGTCTTAGATGTTACATTAACTTTCCATTTTATTTAAATCGCTAAATAATGAGGTCATCGCTGCATCATCATGATGTCATAAATAATTTAATATATTTAATGTATAAAAATTATAAAAAAATTACTATTATGTAGGAAATATTTTTAGATTTATAATTAATATTTATAGTCAAAAATCTGACTTGTATAACCCCATATAAAAATTGTTTTCTTAAAACATATTATGTTTGTGTCATTTTTACTTTTACATTAAATAAAAAGTTATTTATGTCATTTCCCAACCAAAGTGGTTCCATGGGGTACCCAAGTTGACCCATGGATTGTCTTGGTCGGCCATGACACAACCAATGAGGGTAGGACATGTGTCAAGCTCATCTTATTTTATTAAAGCATTATTTTTACCTTAAACTACACTAATTACCACTAATCACGATTAAAAACATAATAAGTTACAATTCACCAAAAAATTATTTTAATCTCATTGAACCACATTTTACTTCTTAATGACAACCATGTATGTAGGATTTTTAAAATTCAAAACACAATGATGGAAAAATTTCATTTAAACGGAAAATCAGTTTTTATAAGTACCACTTAGTGGTTTCACTATTCATCAAAAATTGAAGTTTTTCAGAAAATTACCAAAAATTCACCCTAAGCTATATTTGGTATTCCGAATTCAAAAATGAAGTCTATTTTAAAAAATTCAAAACATATAAGTCGCATTAATTAATTTAATAATTAATTCCCGCTGTCATGACAAACAGCGTGTTTTTATAAAACAATAAGTATCAAATGATTGACACCAGTTTAAGTCTAATTTCAAAGTGAAATTGATTCCAATGACCACCATTGGATTAAATGGTAAAAATATATTCAGATTACACATTAAGACCAATTCAAAAGATAATCTAATCATATAAATAAATTAGATTAAAAAGAGGTTTTGAATTAAAATACAACATTTTACACTATTCATTAAAAATGAACTTTATCGGAAAGATACCAACAATTTACACAAAGTAAATTTTGATGTCCCGATCTTAAAGAAGAGTTATTATTGGTCCAATATAATTTATTTGATTGATAAAAAATATATTTAATGACGGTTCACCGTCAAAAGGTGATAAGTGAACCCTTAGTGAAAATTAGGGTATAAATGCCTAAAATTGAATTCTTTCCATATTTTAAGCCTTTATCTTTTATTAGTTAAATGTAAATACATTTAAAAACATATATATAATCATATTTTAGTTATTTCTATCTATTCCAGCCAGTACAACGGCTACGTTTTAACTAACATTTAAAATAATATTATTTTATTACTAGTGTGCAACGTAAGATTTCAAAGAAACTCATCGTTGCATATCGAGTATTCTATCGAACGTAGAAACCCCTTTTAATTAAAATTAATATTTAATTATTAAATATTAATAAATATGAAAATTATTTATTCTTTAATTACCTGGGATGTTACATCCTTCCCTCCTTTTGGGAATTGCGTCCTCGTAATTTTATTCACTTATCAAAATAAGTGGGGGTATTTATCCCTCATATCATTTTCAGATTCCCACGTTTCCTCTTCAACCATATGGTTTTTCCACAAAACCTTTACTTGATGAATCACCTTATTCCGTAACACCTGCTCCCTATGGTCAAGAATCTGGACTGGTTGTTCTTCATAAGATAGGTTCTCTTCCAGCTGAACTACTTCTGGACTCAAAACATGAGATGGATCTGGCATATACTTTCTCAACATTGAAACGTGAAAAACATTGTGTACCTGAGATAAACTCGGAGGTAAATCCACCTGGTATGCAACTGATCCAACTCTCTCCAGAATTTCATATGGTCCAATAAACCTTGGACTCAGCTTTCTTTTCTTACCAAATCTCATCACACTTTTCCAAGGAGAAACCTTGAGAAAAACATGATCACCTACCTCAAAAGAGAGATCCTTCCTCCTGTTGTTCACATAACTCTTTTGCCTGCTCTGAGCTGTTCTCATGTGTTTCTGAATCAGCTGAACTTTTTCTGCCATCTCTTATACCAATTCTGGTCCCATCAACTTCCTTTCACCCACTTCATCCCAGAAAGCTGGAGTTCGACACCGCTTCCCATATAATGCCTGAAATGGTGCCATCTGTATACTGGAATGAAAACTGTTATTATATGAAAATTAAACCAAAGAAAGATGTTGGTCCCAACTTCCCTAATAATCCATAGAACAAGCTCGTAGCATATCATTCAAGGTCTGAATTGTTCGTTCTGACTGCTCATCTGATTGAGGATGAAAAGCTGTTCTAAAATTTAATTCAGTACCCAACGACTTCTGAAGGCCTTTCCAAAAGTTAAAAGTGAACCTAGGATCACGATCAGATACAATGGAGAGAGGAACTCCATGTAACCTGACTATCTCTTTAAGATACAAACGGGAAAGTTGATCTAGGGAAAAATTATCTCGTATAGCAAGGAAATGAGCAGATTTGGTCAAGCGATCAACAATAAACCAGATTGCATTATTACCTCGAGATGTTTTCGGTAATCCCACAATAAAATCCATGGATATATTCTCCCATTTACACTCTGGCACTGGTAAAGGCTGAAGCATCCCTTTCGGTAACTACCGCTCTGCTTTAACCTGTTGACATGTCAAACACTTCACAGTAAAATCACCAATATCTCTTTTCATTCCATCCCACTAGTAATACTCCCGCAGATCTCTATACATCTTAGTACTTCCTGGATGAACTGAAAACGGAGAACTATGAGCTTCACATAACAACTCTCTCTTCATCTGTGAATCACAAGGCACACACAATCTCTTCCCAAATCTCAAAACGCAATCATTATCAATGTTGAATTCAGTCAACTTACCTTTCTGAACCAGCTCTACCTTTTTCTGCAACTCACTGTCTTGCTTCTGTGCTTGCTTTATTCTATCTGATAGAGATGATCTCACTGATACCAGAAACAAAACAGAAGAACTTCATGCACCAACAACTTCTATGCCAAAGTTCATCAAATCCTTAACCAAAGGATCACGTTCCAAATGTATCATTGCTAATGAAGCATTAATTTTTCGACTCAAAGCATCATCCACTTTATTTGCTTTTCCCGGATGGTAATGAATTGTACAATCATAATCCTTGATTAATTCTAGCCATCTCCTTTGTCTCATGTTCAATTATTTCTGAGTGAATATATACTTTAAACTTTTGTGATCGGTATATATTTCACACTTTACTCCATACAAATGATGCCTCCAAAATTTTAAAGCAAAAAAAACAGCAGCTAATTCCAAATCATGTGTAGGGTAATTTACCTCATGAGTTTTCAACTGTCGTGAAGCATAAGAAATTACCTGATCATTCTGCATTAGGACGCAACCAAGTCCTTTCAATGAAGCATCACTGTAGATAACAAACTCACCATTCCTGGAAGGTACTGCCAAAACTGGAGCATTCACCAATCTTCTTTTCAATTCCTGAAAACAATCATCACATTCTTTTTCCCAGATAAACTTAACACCCTTCCGAGTTAGCTTAGTCATTGGAATAGATAACCGTGAAAAATTTATAACAAACCTTCGGTAATAGACTACCAAACCAAGGAAGCTACGAATCTCAGTTACATTTGTGGGTCTTGGCCATTCTTCAACAAACTTTGTTTTTGCAGGATCAACAATTATCCCATCTTTAGAAACAATGTGACCAAGGAAAGAAATTTGTTTCAACCAAAACTCACACTTTCTGAATTTCCCATACAATTTCTTTTCTTTTAAGGTTTGAAAGATAACCCTTAAATGTCTTTCATGATCCACTTTACTTTTAGGAAACACAAAAATATCATCAATTAAAACCACCACAAACCTATCCAAGAACTCATGGAAAATTCTATTCATTAATTCCATGAATACAGTAGGTGCATTGGTTAGCCCAAAAGGCATTACTACAAATTCATAATGGCCATATCTTGTACAGAACGCGGTCTTCAGAACGTCTGCTTCCTTTACCTTCATCTGAGGGTACCCCGATCTCAAGTCAATCTTTGAAAAATACTTAGCTCCCTGGATCTGATCAAAAAAATCATCGATATGAGGAAAATGATACTTGTTCTTAACAGTGATATTATTCAAGGCTCTATAATCAATTCAAAGTCTCATTGAACCATCTTTCTTTTTAACAAACAAGACAGGAGCACCCCATGGTGATGTGCTAGGTCGAATGAAACCTTTCTCTAATAAATCTTGAAATTGCTCCTTCAACTCTAAAAGTTCAATTTTAGCCATTCGATAAGGTGGTTTTGAAATTGGCTTAGCATTAGAAACTATGTCAATAGTAAACTCAACTTCCCGATCTGGTATTATTCCAGGAAACTCATCAGGAAAAACATTAGGCTACTCATTTACCACTGGCACATCATTAATTTGAACAGTTCCTTTATTTTCAACAATGTGTGCAAGGTAACATTCATTTCCATATTTTACAAGTTTCTTGACCTCTTGATAAGTTATCGACATTAAGGGTTCATTCTTGTACACAAACTGAAAGTCTTTCTGAAAAGAAATTTCTTTAGCTCTACAGTCAATCTTAGCATGGTAAATAGAGAGCCAATCCATACCCAGGATAACATCAAACTCTACTAGAGGTAGAATAATAAGGTTTGCAAGTAGGTTCTTTCCACAGATAAGGATAGGAAGATTATTATAAATTCTTTTTGCCTCAACATTCCCCCCATGTGTTTTTACCAAAAGTTTGCGAGTAATTTCTTGAGATGGTAATCCCATTTTAATAGAAAAGGTTTCAGATATAAAAGAATGCGCAGACCCCGAATCAAACAACAGACTGGCATAATATGAAAAAACAAACAAAGTACCCGATACAACTTTATTTGATGGCCCGACATCTGCTGAAGTAGTTGCAAAGGATTTCACCACCCCTTTCTGCTTGTAGTCTAACTGCTTCCCATCACTCAAGCTCTTTGTCGGACACTCATTTGCATAGTGACCCATCTCATTGCACTTAAAACATTTCACTAACTGTAAACCAAATTTGGTCTTACCTTCACCTTGATCCTTTTCAGTGCAATCACGAGCCTTATGTCCCATCTTACCACATCGGTAGCACTTTCCAGAATTCAGAAGACATTCCCCAGCATGCCTTTTCCCACATTTATCACAAACTGTAAACTTAGTTTTCTTACCATCATACTTTTTTGAAGAATTCTTACCTTTCTCCTGCCACCTCGGTCTCTTCTTCTGTTGGTTGTTATAGACCACTTGATCATCGAAAAACTACATTTCCACCTTCTCAGCACATTAGACAAGCTTTTCATAACTTTTAAACTCACGAGAAGCAAATGAACTTCGATATTTTGGCTTTAATTCTGAGTAAAAACAATTTATTTTACTATCAAGGTCTCAAATAAAATTTAGAGCATACCTTGCCAATCGGGTGAACCTTTCTTCCTAGGTAGCCACTGAGTCTTCCTCTTGCCTCAATTCCAAGAATTGATTTTCCATCCTAATTCGAACACCCTTAGGATAATACTTCTCAAGAAACATACCTTTGAATTCATCCCAGTTGAGAGCATCAATCTCATCAGCGTCCCTGATATTTTTAACCATCGACCACCACTGATCTGCTTCACCCTCCAAACGGTAAATAGCAAGACTAACCTTTTGATTGTATGAACACCCCATGACATCAAAAATCTTCTCTAGTACTTTAATCCACCCTTCAGCTAGCACAGGGTCAGATGATCCTCTGAATGATGGGGGATGTTGCCACATGAAATGTTCCACCACTGACATGTTCCTCTGCGGTTGATCTGGCTGATCTCGTGTATGGATACCACCACCATTTATCGCTTGAGTCAACTATGACATTACTGCAACAAACTATTCAGTTCCAATTCCGACCATCTCAGGATGCTGATTCGGAAGGTTATTTCCTTCTGTATGCCTTCCAAGCATTGCTTCCCGGTTTCCTCTGTGGAAAACCATTCTGAACAAACATGTCTTAGATGAAGCAACATGCTAATCTTCAAATGCTATATCATTTCAAAAATATTTTTGGATAATCATTTAATATAATTATAACTCATAAAGTTATTTAAACCGACCCATGATACCAACTATAAGGCCCCAGCCTTAAAACTTACTTAATCTTGAGTTATTACAAGATTACCCATTGAGGATCTTTTCAGGTTTAGAGTTTTAGAGAATTATATCATAAAACTTTCATTACATTACACATATAAACAAAGTGGTTACATAAAGATAATATTCTTCATTCCCATCAATGGAAACATATTTAAAATAAAAATGGATTCTTTCTTGACACTTCCTTGACACTATAATCATATCATGTAACTTTCCCTTGACCTGTGAAAAACATTTCAAAAAACATGGGATGAGCATAAAAAGATCAGTAAGGGATATAAAAATATGGAAAGGAAACATGGGCACATATATACATAATAATAAAATCATACTTTACCCATAAAACATAGGCACTTTAACATACCTCATCAAACCATGAATAAATCATAGAAATCATAAGACATAAAGGTAACTTGAGGCATTGATAACATTCTTACGTAGGGAGTAACCCTCTTGGTTACATTTGGAATACCCATCACAGTATATTACCTAAATCTCTTCGGAGAAACCATAAAGTTTCACTCCTTCGCGTTACCCAATGCATTGGAGAGCTATATCGGGCTCACCCTCCCTTAGTTTATCACAGAACCACCCGTCTTCATAATAATTCCCAAGAACCTCAACATAATCGTATCACATAAAACATGCATAAAGGAAACATAACATTTCCACCTTTCAATCACAAGATATCAATAAAACACATTGATATAGAAACATTATGAAAACCATTTTCAATACCAAAATAATAGAAAAGTAAAACATGGTATTTATTTTTCTTTTCAAAACAAGGTATGGCTTGTAGAGGAAGCCGGAACTCAAATAACGGTCACGGCGGCGAAGAAGTCGTTGTCGCCGCATACGTACGACAAAAACATTCCCTTTTATCATTTAGTAAAACACTTCATATAAAAAAGATTCCTTTTGGATAAACGTAAAAGTCAAAGGTGTTTATACACCGTATAAAAGAAGGTTGTGTATAAAACAAAATATGCCTCAATGAAAGGAGATTGAGACGAAGTCCCATACCTCAGGTCCGACTTGACTCGATCATTCTTTAATGTCCTGAATAATAAACATGAGTTAATTTCTAATTTCTTAAGAACCTTTTTTCAAGTTCATTATTCCTTTTATATCACTTATTACCACGTCATGAACACTATGTAATTATTTAAGTTAATAACGGTCATTTTAACGATCATTGGTACTTGAGTAAAAAATAAACCCTTTATAATTACAAGTTGTTCATGTATCCATTATATCCAGAATGTTATTCATGATATATATATCATATATGTCATATATATCCAGTATATGAATGCATTTATAATATTACATAATCATTTAGAGGTAAGAAATGAAATGCACCATTCATGGAGACAGTAAGCCGTACGTACGCATGAACACCACTTTCATTTCTATTTCGTATTTTATAGAATGGAATCATAATTATATAGAGGTATATTATAATTCCAGTATAATATCATATATAATATCATAGTTCCATCCTTTATACGTCCCACATATGGTATTTAACGAATCAACTCACTTTAAGGGGGCAGTAGTCCGGACTTCCTTAAATGAAGATATCGCGTTTACCCATAATGGAAACCATAAAGGTATACCCAAAATGAAAAATACAGAAGCTTAAGTAAAACATAAACATATTATATATCATATATAAATATAGTGACATATTAATGGCCACCTTTTAATGTGTTAAAAGAATGTTGAACAATCATCGTTTCGAGAGGCATAAATTCACCATCCACGGAAACAGTATGTTCGTTAACCATTAGATGTAGGTGTGTGTAAGTGTAGATCAAATCCTTATTATAACAAAATCCTAGTATATTGAGGATACTGGAGTTGTTACAAAAGAAAATAATAAAAAGAGTTTAGGGGGTTGTAGAAGTAAAATAAAACAAACGGACTCAAGTGAAGACTTTACCTTAAAATCGGGTAACTCCCATTGGTTTGAGATCAAAGGCTTCCTTGGGAAGTCTTCTGCCCAAAGTGAGGCTTCAAGGATTAAGAGAGGGAAGTGGAGAGAAAAAATGGGCAGGGGTTGGCTGAGCCAAAGGCTTTGGGAGTGTGTTAAAAGAGGTAGAGGTGGGCGCCTTTTATAAGAGGAGAGGAGGGGCACTCTTGGAAAGTAAAGATAAGTTACTTTATTTTAAAAAGATTTTGGATTCAAAAGGTCCCACATTGATATAATTTGAGGATAAGGTGATAAGGGTTCTAAATCCACTCATCTAATAGGTTTTGGACATGTTTAGGTCTTAGATTTTACATTAACTTTCCATTTTATTTAAATCGTTAAATAATGAGGTCATCGCTGCATCATTGTGATGTCATAAATAATTTAATATATATAATGTCTAAAAATTATAAACAAATTACTATGATGTAGGAAATATTTTTATCTTTCTAAGGAATATTTATAGTCAAAAATATGACTTGTATAACCCCATAAAAAAATTGTTTTTGTAAAACATATTATGTTTGTGTCATTTTTACTTTTACATTAAATAAAAAGTTATTTATGTAATTTCCCAACCAAAGTGGTTCCATGGGGTACCCAAGTTTACCCATGGATTTTATTGATCGGCCATGACACAACCAATGAGGATAGGACATGTGTAAAGATCATCTTATTTTACGAAAGCATTATTTCTACCTTAAACTACACTAATTACCACTAATCGCGATTAAAAACTTAATAAGTTACTATTCACCAAAAAAATATTTTAATCTCATTGAACCACATTTTACTTCTTAATTAAAACCATGTATGTCGGATTTTTGAAATTAAAAACACAATGATGGCAAAATTTCATTTAAACGGAAAATCAGTTTTTATAAGTACCACTTTGTGGTTTCACTATTCATCAAAAATTGAAGTTTTTCAGAAAATTACCAAAAATTCACCCTAAGATATATTTGATATTCCGAATTCAAAAATGAAGTCTATTTTACAAAATTAAAAAAATATAAGTAACATTAATTAATTTAATAATTAATTCCCGCTGTCATGACAAATAGCGTGTTTTTCTTCTTGTTAAGGGAAGAACAATTTCGGGGACTACACGTCGTGTACTGGGCTTTCATGTTTTGTAGTGACCGCATGTCTTGTGGACATTGGACATGGCCAGGGTAGCCGTGTGATAGTACATGGTCATGTAACAGTACATGACCAATGTACTCAATCCCTGGGGTTTAGACATAAGAATGGTAAAATGACAAAGCCAAGTGGCTGTTTAGCCTAGACATTCCATGTACCTGGTGGTACACACCATGTGTGAGGTAAGAGTAACCAAGTTGTGTAAAGGAAGAACACTGATAGGGGATAGGTGTGGTAGGACACGACGTGTACTTGTTGTAAAGACCAGGCATGTTTTCACGGCTAGGAAAGTTGTGTAAATAGGGGACATGAACAGGTTCATGGGTAGGATCACTTTCCATGTGATCCACTATGCATGTTTTGTTATTTCCTTATGATATTCTTAAGATCATCCGCCTTGGTTGCCTGATTCTATGAAACTTATATTCAGACATTCAAGTAGCCTATCTGGAACATTTTTCCATATAAAACGTGATGGTGGAATCAATAGTGTCATGTGAGATATGACATGGTGTGGTTGGATCACGACATTATTGTAGTGATTCTTAACCTTGGGTAGTGAATAGGGTGGATCCCTGGGTTGACATCGGGGTGGATACCCTTCCCTAACCCCTTTGGATGTAGGTCCCATAGACTCTTACGGATGGTAGAGTGGTGCTTCCCTATTATATTAGAGTGTGGGTCCCCTACACGTGGTAGTGTTATGATGTGAGGTATGATAAGTTTGGAGCATATTTTAGTGGTTTTTTCTGATGTTAGTGATTGGTGTTGTTCTTAGTGAGAGATTATGTGACCGGTACTCCCCTATGGAATCAAGGTGCGAGTTTCCCTTACCTCTATTCTTTGGTAGAGATAGGACTCCCCACATCTTGGGTACATGTTCTCTACCCATGTAATGGTTCTATAGACTCCATAATCCCCTATAATTCCAAGGAGTAGGTTCCCCATATCATTCATGTAGTTGGAGATAATGCTCCCTAGTTGTATCAGGGTGTTGGTCTTCCATAATCATTGGATAGATAGAGTTGGTACTCCCCAGTTAGACCAGGGTGTGGGTCCCCTATCCATAGAGTCAGTACTCACTATTGTGGTAGGGCATGGGTCCTCAATATGTGAGGTATATATAGAGCCAGTGAACCCCTATCATGTTAGGGTGTGGGTACAATATCCTTGGAGTTATAATTCCCTTATCATTCTAGGGTGTGGTTCATCTATACATATTCTTCCAGATGAGTTTGTAATCCCCTCTCGTACCAAGGAGTAAGTCTTAAATCCTGGGGTTGGCACTCCACTATCCTGTTAAGGTGCGGGTGTAACGACTCAAAATTTTATTATTGCAAATTACCACATTATTATTATTTTATATGGTATAAATAACATGAAAATCACATATATAATGCATTAAAAGATTTATAAATCAAGAATAAATGAAATAATAGGTATTTCTAGAAGTTAAGGAACCTATACCAATGGAATAGTATCATGACCATTGGAATAGTAATATGAAACTTATGAATTGTAATCCAGTCAATGGAATAGTAACCTCATCAATGAAAGTATATATAAAACTTATCCATTGTATAAATGAAAATTTGATATAATTAAATCATTTTATAAGTAAATAAATTTTCTAAAAATGTTAAATTAAGTATTGATATTTTATTGAAACAAAATTGTTTATTTAATTTTTTTTTTCATTATTATAAAGATTTAAAAGAATATTTATTTTCATAAAATATATTCATGAATTAGTAGTTTTTTTCTTATTATTATAAGATAACATTAGGAGACCTTAATTAATTTTAAAAACTATTATAAAAGGAGTTATAATTTTAAAATTGTAATTTTTCAAATAAATGATGATTTTATAAAATTTATCATATATAGAAAATTATTTTCAGAAAATAGAGTTCATTTTTTAATTATACACATATAAATATTATTAGAGTTAATTTTTGTGATTTTTCTAAAATACTTGATTTTTTGGTGAATGGTAAAATACGATAATTTATAATAAAAGCTAAATACATGAATTATTAATTCATAGATGATGTATGACTGATGTCAACCCACAATATCAAAATATCCTTAGTTATTTTAATATTTATAGGGATAATGATCAAACTATTCATAGTCTTGATCAAATATAATAAACTAATGAATTAAATAATAAGAAAATACCCCTCTCCTACCCTATAAATACCACCCCTCACCACCTCTTCTCCTCACACCTTTCAAGCTATGAAACTTGTCCAACTTATGCTAAAATATATTAAAAGGAACCTCCCTCACTTATATGATTATTTGGTCTCAAAAAATACCCAAAATAATCTCCCTATGGAGGTTCTCAAGAAGAAGGATTCAAGAAGTAAAATCGTCTTTCTTTTCTTTTAATTTCATTTCAAGTTATTTTCTTTTCTTATTCTATCATCACATCCCCTCATCCAAATGGTATGATAAAACTCATATGTTACATGTAATGGAAATTTATTATGATAATGAAAAAATAAATCATCATTTCTTCACCCTCCCTTTGTTTTGAAAATCAAAACATCGTCCGTGATGTGTTAATTTTTCGCATTCAAGGATGACATATTTTCAATTTCCATTAATGGCTTCATGGATGTTCATAAATTTTTTTAAGGTTAAAAAATATTATAATATATTTATTAAAACACATTTAGTGTTTTGGGACCATTTTATATACATAATATTAACTAATAAAACTGAAATAGTTTGTGATGATTGAAAAACCACCAAAATAATATAAACGATTATCACTGACATATTATCTAATGATTCATCCTCACCAAAAATATCCAAATGAAATATATAATAATTTAATCTTAAATATGTTCATTAATAACATATAAATTAGATTCTCTACAACCATTCTTATTTATCTTATTTTCCATACATATATAGAAGTAAAATGATCATGAAAACCAAGGAAACAAATGCTCTCAAACAATAAAATTGTATCTTATAATTCATAAAAGGCAATAAAAAAACATAATAAAATTATAAAAAATAAAATATATGTATAAAAAAATATGAATTAATTAATTAGTGGATTTAATTTGATTATCATGACATTAAGTACAAGTGGGGAAGACTTTCAGACATAAGGTAATGGTTTCAACCTGAACCTCCATTTTTTCCTTCATGTTACTCTTTCTCTATTTTTAACCCAATGTAATTCATATTTATTTTTATGTAATTCTTTTAAATTCGGTTCATATGTTCCAAAATCATATATCCATATCATTTCATCCTATTTTATGGGGAAATACATGTTTTAAAAAGGTTATATCCTCAATTCTTCCCGATAAGAAATCCTGATTAAAGGGAACCTTCAGAATTCTTTCCAATTTTAATTTGCACTCGGTAATATTTTTTAAGACAAAATTATTATTCTAAAATCAAAAATTTTATCATAAAAAAATCATGATTTAATTCTAGTTTTATAGAAAATATTATTCCTTTTCCTCTATAAAATATCTTTAATATCTTGCTTAAACCACACCAAAATGTTTTATTTATAAAGTTTCTTTTACACTATTTTTATCGGTTTTCACTCAATTTGGACATCACTTATCATGATATATACCTATTTTACATTATGAATTCCCATGTATTATTTAAGTCCATTCTTTCATGGAGACCATTATGATATTACATTTTTTATGCCTTTTGACATGGTTATGATACCCAATTATTTCCATTGGTGACCCTAATGTTTATGATTGATTCCTTTTGTATGATTCATCACGTGGCACACATATTCATGAACAAGTTATGATGGGTTTGACCAAATATCACTCCAATTCATTGGAAAATGTTAATTATCATGACACGTTATGTACAATGGTCTTGGTGGTTAGCCTTGACTCATGATCAATGTGCAACGATATCGGTGGTTAACCTCGACTCATGCTCCATGTGAAATGAGCCTTGACTCGTGATTATATCATGTTTTATGTTGCTTACAAATTACTTTGATTCCATGATTACATGATCCTATTCTATATATACTTCCATATGTTTATTCATGTTTCAACCTTTTTTGTAATCATGTTATTCCATCCATCCAATGTTCTGTACTCTATTCTTATGTTTATTCCATTACTAATGTTTTTAGATCATCCCTTTGTTCATGTATTTACCAGGATTTCCTATTCTTATGCATGTTATTGAAGGGTGTTAGGATATTATTATGAATATTAAATAAAATATGTTTTTATTTTGGTTTCATTATTTTTAATTATGTATCTAATATTTCTATGACACTAGAATTTATGATCCTTGGCTTGTAAGTTGATGGTTAATAGTTCTTAAAATCATGTAAAAATATGTTTAAAAGGCTAGGGATGTTATAGTGGGTCCCCCATAGTAATCGTTCTGGAAGAGTGATAGTCCTCTATCGTGCTAGGGTGTGGGTCCACTATATATGGAGCTTTACTGCCTATCAGATCATGGTGTTGGTCTTTTATCATATAAATGGTAATCCCTTATTGGATCAGGGTTCCATTCCTCATCTATGGATTAATACACCCTCGACTTTGGGTAGCAGCAGAGAGTGGTTCCTCCATTGGAGTTGGTTCTCTCTAGGTTGTTTAGCACATTTATGATGAGCGGTCCCCTCCACTAGTTAAATGTGATACCTGATTAGGAATTAGTGCTACCTCGATGGATTGATGTGTGTCTCACTATATACAGGATTAAAAGAGTTTTTGTGGGATGGTTATGAGATAGAACTACTTCAACTATTGGGCATCTAAGTGGTGTAGGTCCCTATGTTCTCTCTTGTCAGAGAGGATGAACATAATGAATAGTGATGATAATTTCTCCATAAATTACATGTAGTGATTAGGGGTGGGAGCTTCCACTTAAGTTCATACAATCCTACGTAGAGAACAAATCAGTATTGGCATGAACTATAGTGATTTGAACTAGAGATTTGTGAGTTGTTCCCTATGGAGCACGTTCCCTCAGATGTACCATAAAAAATGGTAGAGTTATACCCTATCGAGTGTACCTCTTAGACTGGTGCCAAATGGGATGGTTGAGCTACTGGAGTGCATTCTTCTGGTTGTGTGATACATTTAGCGCCTTGAGTAGAATCCTATATCTTGATGTGAGGTTAGAACCTCAAGAGACATTGATTTTGATATGAGTATATATAGGTGATTCTAGGTGTCCTTGTTGTGTTTTCACATGTCAGGGTTGATATCCCTTGTAGACTAAGCAAATTAGTCATGTAAAACTGGGAATGAGTTGATATGGATTTTCTATTTCAATTGGGTTCCATATGGATATTTTGAGCAGACTGTTTTCTTTCAGTTCCTCACTTTTCTTTTGGGTTTTTGGGAAACCTATTGATTATTGTTATACTCACCCCTTCATGAGCATTCCCTGCAAAAGTTATGTCATGTGGAGACTAGAATCTTTTAGATGGGGTACCCAGAGGACTCGAGGTAATAAGATCTTAGTGAGATGGACCAACTGAGGTGTTTACTGAAGCTGGATCAAGAATATTTCTTGTGGTTTTATTTGATAGTGATCCCATCCTTGTGAGAAGGTTGAACACTTATATTTTTTGGTGGGAATTTTTTTTCCCTTTTTATTAAGTTAGTACTTATTTTGTACTATGTTTTGGGATCGATGTATGTTTGGATCATAGTTTCCATCTTTTTATATATTTTCACTATTACATGGAGGTGTTTTTTGGTGCCTTCCTATAGGTACTTTAGGAAAAGGCCTCCCATTTGTGTGATATGACTATTCAATACTAGTTGCAAGCCCCTGGCAATTGGAGGTGGGATTGGGGAGTTACATCCTGGACCCCACTGGGTTAGATCATGGCCAAATTCCTCTATAATAATGTAAAAAAGATTCAAAATCCTCTATTATACTCTACACATGTCCATCCTATCAAATAATATGACTATTGTACTTATTATGTAACACCGAACCTTTGGATCCACTAATACAATGGTCCATGCTAGTGAAATGCACTGCCTTATGCATGCCTCCCCATGTTCCCAAAGCTACCAACCAGTAGTGTGGGTCTAAGGTTGTACAATGGGGAGACTACACCCATACATCATATCATAAAAATTTAATTAAATCATCAACATCATCTATATAAGGAAAAAAGTTAAACGACATCAATGAAAGTGTTGTAAAATAATCATATAACCCATGCTATATCAACTGAACCATGTACATTGTTAAACTGGTATAAAACAACACATCAAACCCAAAATCATTATATAAAAGAATTTATAAAAGGAAAGAAACTAAAAATGGTCCGGTGTGATGAACTAACCCAGGATGACCTCACAAGTCACCCAATATAGATCATTATAATTCCTCAAGCACAACCACTCAAATTCTAGAGGTTGTTGAATAATTTCAAGGGTCTAACAGATATAGGGAGGAGACTATAACCTCTATTCAAAGTTTAATAATAACATAAATAACTAAATCATCCATTAGGATAAATAGTAGATGGTTCATAATAAACAAACTAAAAAATGATCACACTATAATAAATATTATGGGACATAAAATCATATAGAATAGAAAATTTGAAAAAAATACAACATCATGTATCTGAATTTGACATCAACATATAAAAAATAAAATAACTAAAAATAAATACAACATGATCAACCATAAATCTGATCCAATCCACATACCCAATCTCCACGATGCTCGATGTACACTAGATTGATCTTGTGACTTCACAAAAGTAATTCCTCTCAATCAAGAAACACTAGTCATTCTCCCCATATATGATGAAACATGTGCTCCGAGATATAAGTTTTGAACACACAACAATGTTCACATATAGGGGGTAAAAATAAATCTCAATAGGCCTACCCCAATGGTGAACCTATAATCTGTTGTCATAATAAGTGCATGCACACATGATATGATCATCCTAGATGAATACTAACAACATATCACATAATGAAAAATTACATAAAATAGTGTGGGGAAACCACAAACCATGAAAATATACAACCATATGTTTTAGCCTAATACCCAAAGTAAATCTACCCCAACTGTTTCCAATGCTAGAGGATTTACAGTATGTGGAACACCTAACCACACAAAAACTGGTGTGGCATCCATATCTACATAAGATATATGCGACATCTAAATTAAAAGAGTATGGATTTCAAACAGAAAGTCATAACCATAGGTTCCCAAATAATAAGGAACTTATATAGGGCTCTACTAATATAGTATCATAATATGAACTTTTGATAGGAACATATAGGTTGACACATCTAGGTACCCTGTTAGTTCTAAAAGTAATAGAAAATGAATTGATTACCTGCTATAGACCCAAAAATTGGTGGGATCCATACTTAAATAGGAATATCACAACATTCATGGCCTCATGAGGACAAAAACATCCATGGTACACAAAACCCACTTTGTGAGTGCCTCAACACCTCACAAGCCCAAAGCCGCTCTAGCCAAGGTGTACACTCAACAAGAGGGGGGATTCACTCATCCATATCATCCATTAGAACCGTATTGTCATCTACCAAGATCCATCCAATGGAGGGGAGAACAAAAAAAAACACTTAGATCCAACACCTAATCTAATATTTAACAAGGGCCTACTCTTAAAGCCAATGAAATAAGAAGAAACTACCCCTAAAGACATAACCCAAAGGCCAACAGAACATGGGATGATCCAAAATCAAAAAACCATCCAAATAGATAAACTAGTAGTTCTAATACAATCTCAGAAAACAAATAATTAGGCCTATATTAGAACCCTAGATAATAACATACAACAAAACATTCACTATGAGATCTCAATAACCCACCTGAGGTCCGAACCAAAACTCAGGGCTCCCATGGTCCCTAGGGTGACAAAAAAGGTTACTTCTTACTAGGGACTCCCCTGATGCACCTAATCTCTTGGACCACACCTATAGAACATCATAAAATACCCAAATGGACACCAAAAGAGTAGAAAACCATACAAATGGTTCCTCTGTATCATCCAAATGTATGGAAATTCCCAGTGTGGAACCTCCAGAAGGTCTTTAGTGGCCTCCAATTGATCCATGATAAAAAATGTTCCCAATGGTCATCCGATAGAAAATCATGCCAACTAGGGAATTGATAGTGGTATTCATGAACACATCAAAAGTATAACCCTCCATAAGGGATCATTATCCATGAAAAACCTTGGGTAAAATACCATATAATAAAAAAACACATTCGAATTTCTAGGAAGACAACCCATCCTCCAGTACTAACATTACCATAAGGGAATCCAAAAAATACCAAGATACCAAAGCTTTCTCAACATCCAACTACAAAACCCACAAATCCCTCAATAATAAACCAAACCGTAAGCTAATCCTCAATAGTCTTTCAGAAACATCTCAATAGATCAAAAAACACCTATTCACAACCACCATTTGAAGGAATAAACCCAACCCAATGACTTGAATATCTTCGATCCTCAACACATGACCTAATACTAACTATTCTAACCTTGAACAACTCATCCCAACAAGTAGTGAAAAACCAAGATATCCTTAGAGTAACTACTTCATCCCACCATTCATCCTCTATATGAAATAACCTTGGATAATACTGGTCTGGAGTACACAATCCATTTTAACTAACAATCTCACAACCCTCTCTCAAGCATCATATCTCACAACCTAATCTCAGGAGGATTCAAAATCAAAACCTAAAACTATTTCTCTTTAAATTATCTCCAATTCAATACACCATCCATATGGTCTATAAATGTGGAATGTATTCCCACATCATGATTTATTTGAAACAATTATAAGAATGGACTACTCATAAGTTCAAATCTATCTCTAATGTAAAAAACTGGAAAATCAGGACACAAAAATGTACACAATGTGTACATCAAGTACATGGAATGTTCCCATAAGGTTCCAACCTAGTCATGCACCTTAGGCCACTAAGAACGCACATTCCCAAAGTACATGGTGTATGCATATTAGTTTATGTCATGTAACCCCACCTGGGTAGATGCCCATGTACCCCAACCCCACTCAGTATGTAAATGACTGAACCACAATATGTGTATTTTTCTTACACAGAATATACCCTACATGGGATACCCCAGCCATATATATTAAAATGTACCCCTAAAATGGTTCTATACAAGATTATACACATCCAATATCCTATACCTCACACATGATCGAGTCATGTACCATACACGACCATTTTCCTTCGACACACCCCAAGTCACCACTATATGGAGTGTACCCTCGATACACAATATGTAGTCACAAATACCCATATTATATGAATAAGAAGAATAAAAATATGTATTCTCTGAACCAAATACTATTTACATTGGCATTCTAGAATAGAAACACCTAAAAACGTCCCTAAACCCATGTTTCTCCTTGATTAAGCCACGGTCGACATCCATGGGGTCCCCAACAACCCATACAAGGATAAAAAACTTTAAATAACTATACTATGAAGATTTATGATGAAAAAATGGAATACCTATGGGTGGAACCACCAAATAATTACACCAGATTTGCACTACTCACCATCCAAGCCACAATATACCTTTAGAAGAGCTCCCTAGGAGGAACCTCCTCTTCCCTCTACCTCTTCTCTCCCTCTACCTCTCTCAGGTGTATGAACTAAGATCCCATAAGGGCATAAGTGAGAATAAAAATGGGATAAAGGAGAAAATAAAAGGATAAAATAAAAATAAAGAAAAAGAGAAAAAGGAAGAGGAAAGAAAAGTGGGTTGGTCCAAGACTCAATGGCCGCACTAGATTAATGCATCTTTTAGAAAAAAATCCCTACTCCAGACTCATCAATAAATATAGAATATAAATTTGATTCTTTATTTTCAAAATATTACCAAAAAACACACTTTAATAAATTAATATTTAATTAATTAAACATTAAATATTATGTAAAAATTTAAACCACTTGGATTTACACCAAACTTCGATCCTATGGTAAAAACCATATTCTAGGACCAATAGTGTGGTCACCAAAATTATTCAATATCATATTCTAGGAAAATTACCATTTTCCCTTAAAACAATTTTGGGAATAAAAAATAAAATTTATCTTAATTTTTAAAACCTGTGATTATGTGAAATATCATTAACTCCTCACCACAAATGCTTCCCACTCATGAGAAGCTATTGTGGTAAAGTGGAATCTATGATCTCACCTAAGAACTAGTGAAACCAATGTTATATCAAACATCCAATGTCTGATATCACAACATATATAACTCTCTCCCAACATGAGAGACATTCATCCATGACTGATATGATGCTCCCCACCACAATAGTATCCTTATAATCACTTTTATACTAAAAATACATGATGTCCCACTCTATGTTAATCACCAAACACAATAGATATATTTTTACAACTAAATCACACTAGAGTACCAACATGAAAACTAAAATAACCCATGCCCAAAAAACTACTTAATTGAGGATCCTTATATATAACAACCTATGGTTCTCTCCACACCATAATTATTTCCTTAAACCTATACGAAATGAGAAATAGGACTCACAATCACGTGATCCAATTCCAAACCACAGTAGGCAAATGTGGCTAAAACCACTGACCTTTCTCATCACATAGATCAATTCTGAAAAACCAGAGCACCCGTAATAGTACTCATAAGAAATGAGGCATTTACCTCATGCCACGATCAACCACACGACCATCCTCTATCTAAGCATCAATCCAAATATATATGCATCCATCCATGATCTCAACGTGATACCCAAAGTTTATAAAAACAATCAAGGTTAAGAATCCATCCAAACCATCCATCTCAAGATAGTCAGGAGACAAGGAGCACACCCAGTGCTCCATTTCTCAAACACCAAGATTCCCCATGTCCACAAACATACTAGGGATAGAAAACTAAACACCCCACCATGTAAGAAGATCCATTCCCACCCAATATATTAGTTATAGATGGTACAAGGGACCCACCGCAGGACTCGACATACAACACATGAAAATATCTACTCCCTCCCAAGAAACTAAAACCTGGTACTTCAAGGAAACCAGCTCCTCGGGGTAACCCAAGCTCGATCTGAGGATCCCTTATCCATCATTACCCTCATCCAGACACCAATATAGCACTCTTATCCCCTACCAACTGACCATGAATTCCATGAATATTTCGATGAAGGGACTATATATTTGTCATCAGCGAACCTCTCACAAGACAATCCACATGAACTATCATTAAATAAAAATATACACATGTAGTTTAGTTGAGTTTAATTCCACCAATTACTTATATGCTAAACACCATACAAGAATTTGTTATGACTTTAAACAAATTAGCCTCTAATATCAATAAAGACACCAAAAAATAGGAATAAATCATTTGAATTGGAATTCCTAGAATGATACATGAACATCGAACTCCATCCATCGATCTAAGATAAAAAAAACTAGAATAAATTATAACTCCACAAGAATAATTTCATCAAATGAGGTGAAATCACAAAACCATAAATATTGAAACCAATAATAGTTTGATATTCATCATAAGTTTTGACACATTCCTAGACGTCCTATCTACCATCACCCAAAAATCATAAATCCTACCTAGCTATGATATACTTTGGTAATGAACTAGCTCTGGTGAACCTGATACTTCACCCAATCTGGCTTAATACAAGTCCTCAAGCACGCCACCCTGAGTTCTATAGGCTTTTGATAAGTGGTGAGGGTCTAAAATATATAGTGGGGTAACTATACCCTCTGGTTAGTTTGAAATAATAGTATATATTACCAAAACACCCAAAATGATAAACATTAGAGTACACATAATAAATAAATTAAAACATGAGAATAATATAAGAAATTGAATAAAGCATATAGTCATAAGGTCTCAAAATATTGAAAAACATAAAATAGTCAGAAATACATTTTTCTAATGACATATAAGAAATAAATAAATCAAAAAAATACAATAGTCTATAATTAAACTCTAAGCCAAAGAATATACGCAGTCTCCATGATGCTCGATTATCCCAATCTTGAGACTCCACACATGCATCTCTATTCAACCATGAAACATTTTTCATCATCCCCATTCATCATAAAAAATATAATCTTACCTAAAATTAGACATTGATTCTGTATGGACATTGAGGTTCCTATACATCGGTTGATAAATAAATCTCAGTAGGCCATCCAAAATGGTGAACCTATAATCTAATATAATAACAAGTGAATGAACAAAAGATATCCCACCCAATATGAGGAGTAATAATAGATAAAATAAAGAAAAAACTGTATAAAAAAAGGGGGTTGGGGAGAAAATATCCAACCATGTGTTCTATCCTAACACTCATGGTAAATCTACCCGCGCTCTAGCCCATGCTAGAGGATTTACAACATGTGGCTCACCCTTCCACATGAAAACTAGTGAATCTGCCATATCTAGAAAAGAGTACCAAGATATCTAAATGAAAAAGGAATTAATCCCAAATCCCATGGCATAACCATATTAATCCACATGATAAAGCACATATACCATGCTATAAAACACCAGTAGAGTGATCAGAACTAAAGATAAGAACATATAAGATGACACAACAGGAGAACTGGTTAGTCCTAAAATTCTTATAGAATGAATCAAAAACCTTCTATAGACCCAATATACGTGGGATCCATACATATCCTAAGAGCACAAAAAATTCATGCTCCCATGAGTATAATAGTATCCATGTAACATCATGATCATGAATCCACTGTATCCAAAAGTACACTCAACTAGAGGGTGTTTATACTAATCCAGACCATCCATTATCTCCCTAAGACCATCTAACCATAGACAACCAGTGGTAGAGAGATCCATATCAACACTTAAGGCCAATACTTGATCCCAAAAATACCTTGGGTATCCTCCTCAAACCAAATTCCTAAGAATAAACTACCTTTTATGTTATGGACTAAGGGAAAACTGAATGTTGGATGATCTAACCTTATACCCACCATCCAAAAATCCAAACTACAAGTGTCAATCCACTCTCAGAAAATAAATCATGGGGGATCTCTCATCACCCTGGATATCTATTTCAAATAGAAAAACCACAAGGGGCTCTCAACGACCCACCCTAGGGACAAACCATAACTAAGGGCTCCAATGGTCCCGAAGGCCATATCACAAAGGCGAAATCAAACTAGAGACTCCCTTAACACACACAATATATTAGGACATACCTATAGAGAAATCCTCACACATCAAAAGGCCATAGAAAGAGCAGGAAACCCTATAAGGGGTTTATCCAGCTTATCTAAAAGCATGGGACATGCCCAGTGTGGATGATACAATAAAACCCTTAATGGTATCCAACTAATCCCCAATCAACAACATTCCCAATGATCATCCAAATGAATATTTCACCAATATTGCATTCAAAATAGTCCTCATGACCATTATAAAAGAACATCCCTCCACAAGGGATCCTTATCAAAGAAAAATAATGTAGAAATTCCCATGTAAGAAAAACCTCAACTGTAATTCTAGGAAAAAAACCCATCAATAGGTACCAACTTTCTAATAACGGAATATAAAGAAAAAAAATCCATATAGACTTTGACAATAGCTAACTATGACACCCACTGATCACTTACTCAGAAACCATCCCATAAAGAAATCTTTAAGAGTCCCTTAGAATCATATTAAAAGATAAATGGCATCCAACTATAATTGATATTTGAAGGAGTCAACCCATAACAATGGATCAAATAGAGTTGATCCATAACAAAGTATAAAAACTTCAACTAATATAACCTTGAACAACATATCCTCATATGTAGGGACAAACTAATATCACCATAGATACACTAACTGATCCCACCTTTTAAAATCAATATGAAATAACCTAAAATAGCACCAACCTAACATCTGCAATCCATTATAACTAACAAGATCAAAACCCTCACCCAGGAATCACATCTCAAAACCCAAACCTAAGAGGATTCAAAATCCAAAACTCAATGGAATCCTCCTAAAATGATCACCAATCCAAAACACCATCCTAATGGACACCAATAGTTTAAATATTTCAACCATAATGATCTATGTAGGAAAAAAACATAATGGACTAGTCAATAGTCCAATTCTGAATCCAGGGTGAAAATAGAAAAAATAGGACAATATAGGAAAAAGTTAATGGTTTGTACTTCAAGAGCACAACATGTAACTGCAAGGGTCCTCTCAGTCAGTGCGCATCAGGACACTCAACAAGCACATTCCAAAAGTACACAACATGTGTCTCTTAGTACACGACATGTAACCCCACATGGGTACTTTCTTATGTTCCACACAATGTTCATCGTCAAAATAAATTATGTGTACCACATGTACGTATTGTGTACCACACTTAGGGTACCCTATCCATATACCTAGAAATGTACCCCGTCACATTGTTTGTCCAAGCATAGTACACATCCAATTTCCATGTTCCTCACACGAGATCTGGTTATATACCCTATATAGCCATGTGACCCCGACACACATGGAGTCACCAATACATAGCGTGTACCTATAGTAGTAGGAGGAACACATGGTGTGTGTTCTTCGAACCACACACCTTATATAAGGGTATTGATAAATATAAACCCCTAAAAAGGGAATAAAACCCCATTTCTCCCTTATTAAGTATATATTTACCTTCATGGGGTCCCCAAAAACCCATATAAGGATTTAAAAACTTAAAACAACTCGAATGAGGGGATTTATAGTGAAAAAAATAAAATAGGACAACCTTTAAGAGGAAACCATAAAAGATTCTCACCAGATCCATGCCACACACCCAGTGAGCGCCGATCTACATTCAAACGAACTCCTTGGGAAGTGCCTCCTCCCCCTCCCCACTCCCTCTCTCATCAATGTGATACATGAGACCATAGTGGAATAAGTGAGAATACAAAGATGATAAAGGAGAAAATAAAGAAAAAATTGAAAAATTATGAAAAAATAAAAATAAAAATAATAGAAATGGGTCCCAAGCCTGGCCCTGACCCGGACACCCACAACATGTTTATGCCCTACATAGAACCCCCCCCCCATTATATACTGAACCATAGTGAAAAAAATATTATTCTGATTCTTCATTTGAATGATACCACTGAATGAACACAAACAAATATACTAATATTTAATTAATTAAATATTAAATATTCAATGAAAATTAAAATGGATCAAATTTTCCCCAACCTCATATCCTAGTGTAAATACCATATTCTAGGAAAAACCTGGTGTTCAAAAAAAATATTATAGATCCTCTAACAAGGAAAATTACTATTTTCCATTAGAACTATTTTGGGGAAAAAAATTAAAATTTCACATGATTTTCACAACCTACAATGATGAAGATTATCACACCCTAATTCCTATCCCAATACAACCTTCCATACTCCATCCTAGCAGTCAAAACCCGACCTACAATCACATAGCATTTTATTGGGTACCCCAGTTCCATGGAAGCAAGATCAGGGTGTGAGTACAACTCAGTAGGCCACCACTGATGATCTTTCTAAAATAACCATCAAATAATAATGTTCATAAATAGTTCTATAAATAATAACATATAAATTTTACCAATTTTCTATCTAAAAGTTAACAATTTAACTGATTAAATTGAAAGTAGTGAAACAAATATTGATTCCCACGATTTGCGATAATATCAAACATCGGTCTGTTTCAGTATATACTTACCTTAACTAATATTGGGGTTCCTTAGTTCATTATATAAATAATGGATTTACTAGGTTTAATTCATACTACAAAGGTATCCATGGACTTAATAATATGAGGGAATCCACATGGCTCAACCAAGCAATACCACTCAATAAAAATCCATATGGAATCGAAGGGGGTAATTCATGGAATTCTATTTAACTGGTCCACTATTCTAATTTCAATGAACTATCATTTACATTTAAAATCTCTTATTTATTAGAATACATAACTTAAACCTAAGACATTTGACCTAATAAGATAAAGATAAATCTGGGGTGCTCATCCCACAACATTCAAATAGGGTACCCAAAAAGAATCTATGACATTAATAAATGGAGTTAGATATATGTAGTCAATACCTAAATAAAAAGGGGATAGACTACAAGTAATTCAATGTAATTAATCTAAGTGTAAACCAATGGTTTTATCAAGGTATTAAATTGCATCGACCTTGAAAAAATCTAAGGGTTGCATCATTCCCCAATATTTATCTGAGTCCCATACTGGAATCCATGGCTCACTCATAGAATCTCAAATCAACAAAGTCTATAAAAAATCCATGGAATCAACCCACAAAATTAATATAATATCAATATAAAAGTAATAACCTCATTCTATTCAAACAATTTTTTTCTTTATTTAGTTTCCACGTAATACCCTCCTTATTTTTCAACATTCCATTTTCAACTTTTAATTAATTAGGAAATCATGTCCCTTTTTATTATTTAAAAATTCAATATCAAGGTCATATCATTATGAATTTATTTATTTATAAAGATTTTCATTAGTCATATACAAATAAAATTCACCATTTGGTTACTAAATAATCTCATCTTTACCATTCATGAATTATAATTCTTAAACTTATGGACTATTCTACCATTTATTCAATATATCATCCATAAATTATAGAATATAAACTTCATTTCAAGAAACCACATCATGTTTGAAAATCCATTACAATCTCTTCAATGATTGGGAAATTATGTTTCCCATTTATCGATTGAAAACAAGAATTCCATTCGAACTATTTTAACATTTTATACCTATTTACACAATAAATTCTTGGTAGTTCCCATTATGACACTCCAATATTTAGAATGTATAATATTCATTAATCCAATTGAAGGTCAAGTGTCAATTAATTCATCCCATTGGGATCTACCTATATCATTGGTCTAGAAGACACCAAAACCAGCATGTAACTATAACAATTACATAATAGAACCACCTAAATAATTTTCAACGTAATCCCCCAAAAAACCAGTGAGAACACACAACATATACAATTTAAAATTTAGAAATACTATGGATTAAATTGAGGGACCAACTAACCCATGTGAAGCCTCTTCTCTTTATCCCTTAGCCCAAAAACTCTCTACCCAAGCTCTTCCAATACCAATGGCCTATGCTTAACCACCCAATTTTCTATATCACATCCCAAAAACCTAATATAAATAACTATAATCATATTATAATTAATTTAAATATCTACACTAATTAATAATTGTATAGTTAGGCATAAATGGAAAACTAGTCAACGGGTACTGTCACCTACCTAGAGCCAAGTCCAATGATCCTCTAAACATATTCTCTGAGATTTGAGTACCAAATTAGTAAAAAAATATCAATCATATCTAAAAACATAAGCGAATAAAATTTAATATATCACAAAAATCCTTGAAGACTCACGCACACACATACATGTATCAAAATGATGGGAAAATACATGCATGAATCATTTAGATACATCCTTAAGCTTGGATTCATGAAGTCACCATAATACTATGATTATTTCACCATTATATAGTGGAATAATCACTCAAATATCTAAATGAAACAACCCAAAACTAGATAAATAGGAGATTGATAGGAAAGAAACTCATAGCCTTACCTCTATCTCTCTAACACCATGGATGAAAGTTGATTCAACAGAGAACTGAAAAATATCCACCATAGAGGGGAGGGAGGGGATGGTGGTATACATATAAGGGATTCTAGATAAAAATTGGAGGAAAAGGAAAGGATTTGGGTAAAAAACTCATAAGAAAAAAGAGGTAAAATAAAATTTTTTAAAGGGAACACGGTTTGGCCACATGGTTTTCAAAACCTTGCACTATCCACGCCGTCATCTCTTTCCCGGACACCATATTTCACATGGTTGGTCTTCATGGTTTACAATCCATGATCCATCTATAATAATTATATCTAGAACCCATTGAAAAAATGCACACAATTTTTATATGACCATGCACTAACCATTCACCAAGCCCCAACTCCAACCCACCTCACACAGTTTCCCATAAATTTTGTATGGATTCCAATAAACCATGATATAATAATGCAACTGAATTATTAACTATAGATACTAAACTTGAAACCTTATCATGTAAGGGTAACCACAAGGTTTTCTCTAAACCATTATTCCCAAACCATGACTCCTAGGAAGAGTTCTCCAAAACATTAAATACTCAACCTGAATCTCCTAATACCTATCCATGCACCTAACACATCTCTCATGCCTTAGACTATTACTAAAATTATTCATTTAATATTCTCCATCCCTTTAAAATAATTTTTTTTTCAAATGCATCCCTCCCACAAATTGTTTTTCAAGTTTCTTTAAAAATTTACTTTTTTCTTTACACATGAGTTATTACAAACTCCCCACTAAAAAATATTTTACCCTCAATATGTCTTATTGGTTTTGAAATTGTATATTTTGACCTAAGCGATTAACTAATTTCCATTCAGTAGTCATGTACTAACCATAAATACTCTATACACCTGTAGGGTGCATCTTTTAATTTCTAGTTCTTAAACTGTCAAAATAAAATCCACTACTTGAACTCATTATTGAAACATTTATATGGTGATATCCCACACCCATATACCCCAAGACCTCATAGTTTCACTAACCAACTGAGAAATTGGACTATATCGATCCCTAATATATGAATTATACAATGATAGACACTTCATAACTACAATTATATATCCCAATAGAATTTTACAAAGAAACTTACATCCCAGGTTCCAACGACAAGCTTGGTGTAGCTTCATACTCACCACATTAGACCATAACAAAAAAACATTTATAGGCATATATAACTCTCTTTCCATGATTCTGAGCCCAAATGGATGTATGCCCACTATCCAGTTTAGAAGTCTAGACACAACAACTTTTAATAAAGAATACCAACTAAATTCCATATATACTCATCATGTACAAAATGAAACACTCAGTGTTGTTTCATACTCATCACACCAAAATTCACATGAGAAAAATAGTCAATCCTCTTCCATCCAACCTACCTCAAAACACATAGCTTCCCCTACAAACGCATCGGAAACACAACCGATCATAATTCCTTAAACCCCAGAGGCATCATATGATTTTATGAGAATTTACATTGTATTATGAACCCCCCTCTCGATTTTATTTCCCGATTAAAATATCAACCAAATAGAACTTCCAACATGTTTTATTATGAGCATCGAAGCACTGTTAAACTGACTCCCACAAAGATCACAAAATTACACCATGATCCCAATACCAATGTCTATAATCTTTCTAATGTTACATATGAATAGTAACCTAGATTACCCATTACTCTGTCATCTCAAAGACGTTATGACTATTCACCAACTAGTGTCACGATATCCAAGGTATTACCCACATAAAACCTCATGATCATAACCGATATGATACTCCCAACTATAAGAGTATCCCCATAATCAATCCATTAAACCAAAACTCCAAGATCCACATCCAGGAAGTGTTCATATCCAATAATGTCATATATATGAACCCATAACATTCACCCTATGCATATTACGAAAGGTAAACCGATAACCACTCTAAAATCATGGGAAAGTCAACCAAGGATTCACTGAAAATCCACCGATAATGAGGGCCACACAATTATTTACCAAATGATGAACTCCCCACCATATGGCCTCACAAAATACACCTTGAGCATGACCTCAAAAAATTTCATTAAACACATTGCTCTTTTTAATATATGATCCCACACTACAGTATCCCATAAGATGATTCGAGATAATATCCACCATTCCATGTTAACTCGACCCACCCAAGACCTCATCCCCACATCTAAACATAAAAATTATCATCAGAGAGCCTTATGTTACCATGCCCGAAAGCCTCTCATCTAACCCACACCATTTCTCGTACAAAAAAAGACTACTCTCATGTTATGATTTTTTGGATTTTCACTCTCAAACCACCTAATACAATATGAATAGCACCACACTTCTCAAAAACGGACTTCCCTCCAAGATTCAACCAAAACTCAATGATTACAAACTAATGTGAAAGATGATCAAAAGTTCTAACCTTAACTCCAGTGATCCATATCTCACTAAAACACAATTCTCACACCACATATACTATCTATGCCTATACTTCATTCCAAAATCACAAAACATAGATCCCCCTTTTCTATTTTCAAAACCAACACATCTCATCATGATGTACTATTCACCCAACCAATCAAAACTTGAGTGTCATTCTGATGTCTTACTAGGGATCATTTACACTAATTTCACAAGAATATCACACTTGAATAATCAAATAAATACCAGTTGTACCACACATATAACTTCATACTTATGGCATCCCATGAACCAATAAACACACAACATGTAGTACCATTCATGTACTGATGTGATAAGTCGATATATCAACACCTATATCATATAACTACTGGTTCTTACATACTAAGTTGACCCCTCACACTGGTCACCATCAATGTTTATAAGGTTGAAAATACTAAATAGGTTCACTAGGATTTCCCTCCCATCCCACACATCAATCCTTAGAAAAGTCACAACTCTAGGTGGTACTCACCCCTATTCCATGGTCCACACAATTCTCCCTGTAAAACATGAACTACAAGGTCTCACACAAAGGTCCAAGTCCATTTTATCCTACCCACTCATATGTTAGGTATATACCACTAGTATCACAATTAGTAACATCACATCATGAGTTAAAGACACAGGTCCAACTAGATCCACAACAAGCAGGCCATTCCACTATCCAACACACCCCACATCAGACAAGCCTCAAAACTCAAGATCTCTCTATATCCCAAGCCCCCCATATACTGGGTCAACAAAAATAACCTTATGGGTCCACATCAATTGTATATAGGTCCAAAAAATATTCATATATAAAGTATTCAAATATTTCACCTTCAATTTTACACTAACCAGACTATTTCATAACAAAGTATCAAATAAATTAAAAGTAAAGTAAAATTAATAAATGACAAAACATTATAAGTTATACTTGGGATTTTTTTTAGCTGGTTAAAAATAATAAGCGAGTCAAGGAAATAAATAAATTACTTCCCAAAAATTACTTTAACCAGAAATTTTCACAATTGTGGATCTATTAAATATGATGTCGATTACAAGTTATGTAAGAAAGAACTATTTAAGTTGTAATTATAATTTTATTTATATTTCACCTCATAATATTCAAGACAAAATAATCATAAAACATGTATCTTATTCATTTAATTGTTTTAATTAGTAAAATTATTCAATAAAATTAGATAGAAACACCATAAAAATTACTGGGAACATTTTAAATAACTATACCATGTCACAATCAAGGTAATATGATAATCGAACATAGGAAATCACGCAAATGACATGTGAATCCAAAATTCCTAAAATTATGCATGAACACACATCCCATAATTCCATACTAGGAGAAGTGATAAATCCCATAAATCAATATCCCCATAACCAAGTGCATCACTAGAGAATAAATTAGGTCAACCATAAAAGTGAACATCATGAATAGTGATTCCACCCTAAGAAACATGGATTTTACTGATAAATGGGGTGACTGGTCCCATAAAAAAGCTCCATTGAATTTACTAAAACATTCCTTCCTCCTATATACCACTCTATAATAATAATACAAAAAAAATCATCTAATTCCATTGTGTAGTGCCCGACCCTGGGAGCCAGTAAACTAATGCTCTGAGCCGGTGCACCACATGGACTTAATGAGACCTCCCCATATTTCAGAGGCTTCCAAGAGGTGGTTCAGTTCTATGGTTCTATGGTTGGGGATACTGTACCCACACATCAAAGTATAATAAAAATGGAAATAACATAAATCATCCACATCATCCAAATAATGACTACAGTGAAACAAAATATAGGTATATACAGATAAATTATAAACTAACCCTTACTATTTCTGATGAACCATGTACAATATGAGAAAGATATAAGATAGAAGACCAATCCCATAATATAAAATGAAAAAATACAACTTAAAATAACTAAAAATGATTTTGAGTCCTAGATCAATCCAAAATACCCTGATCTATCCTAATAGTTAATCCCTAACATGCAATCAAGTAGTATCTTCATAGGTACCCAAGTGAAATGATTTCCTAAATAGGGTGTGCACATAACTAAGTAAGCCACCACCAATTACATATAAAAAATATCCCTTTGATAATAATTTACCTAAATTATTGATATAACTAATCATTTACACATTTTATTAATTTATCTATCTTATAGTTAACATTTTATTGAATTAAATAAAAAAGAAGTTGAAAAACTACCAATGACTGGCCTCTATGGTGACACGAAACATCGGTCTACGCTAGTCTATACCAACCTTGACCTATTCTGATGAGTCTCTAATCACGATATACAACATGGATTTAATTTTTTTTGAGTTATAATACTAATAAAACCTTGGTCTTAATAATATGATGGATTTCATATGGCTCAACTAGGAATTCCCTCTCAACAAAACCCATGGGAAATCCATGGGGGTGACCCTTGTATTTCCACTAATATATTCTATAATTTTATACTCAATGGTCTATACTTTAAATTAATATGCACTTTTTTATCGGAATACATGATTCACACATTTGGAATTCCACCCAATAAGATGCTTATGAATCAGAAGACCTCATCTCAGAAAATTCAACCAGGGTACCCTATAAGAATGTCTATCATTTATCTATGGAATCTAATAAATATAGAAATTAGATGAATCCTAGGGGGATTCAACCCATGGAATTAAAGATAATTAATATACTATGAATTTTATGGATTTCTCAAGGCATTTTATATAATTCAACTTGATTAAATCTGAAGGTTTTATCAAAACTTAACATTAATCTATTCCCCTAAGAGAATACAAAGATTTATCATGGAATTCCACACTAATAAAGTAAATATGGAATCTATGTAATATATACAAGGAATTCCAAGCATATCAACATATAGGGAGGAAATTTATTCCATTCAAAATTTTTATTCATTCTGGATTTTCTATATAATACCCTCTGTAATTTACAACATTCCATTTACCACCTTTAATTAATTATAAAACCATGTCCCTTTGTTACCATTTAAAATATCAATATCAAGGAAATATCATTATCTCCTTTTTCATTTATAAATGGCTACACCAAGCCTATATAATGTGAATAACATTACTAGGTTACCAACAATTTCCTCCTTACCATTCATGAAATATCATTCTTAAACATATCACCTATGGACTTATTCATAGACCAATTTACCAAATATTTATTAGGACTATACAAAATTACATAATCCAATGTTTATTTCAATAACCCAAATAAATATTGAAATTACTTAACAATACCATTGATGATCATAAAATTTCAATTCACATTTATCAAACCAAAACATGAACTCCCTTCCGACTATTTAAATAATGTTTACCAGTTTTATATAATCAAGTAAAGGTTGTTACCATTCTCACTCTACTAAATATAGAATCTATGATGTTCATTAGGAAAATTCGAGGTCATGTTCCAAGTAAGGAAAACTATTAGGATATCCCTACATCAAAGGTCTATAACACAACCAGATATAAATTTATCTATGGAAAATACATAAAAAAACCTTAATAATTTTCATGTTCATCACTCGAAAAAACTAGTGGGATTAGACAATATGAAATTTACAATTTAGAAAAGTTATGTGTTAATTTTATGTACTAACTACCTCATGTTAAATCACTTATATTTAGTCCTTTCCTCGTAAACCCACTTCCTAATCTTATCTAATATCAATAGATAATGATCAACCATCTATGATCCTATATCACATCATAAAAACCTAAAATAATTAATTATAATCAAATTAATTTAATTACCAACTTACCACTAATGATCCAAATTAGTATAATTATGAATAAATGGAAGATCACTCAATGAGTACTCCTTTTATACCCCATACAAGGCCAACTAACCTACGAAGATCTGAGCAAGATCTGTATACCAATTTAGGATAAATACTTATAAATGAGAACCAAAACCATAAGTGATGACATTTAATTTATCCCAAAAACAATTAATAACTCACTTGGGAACATGCCTTCATAAAATTGATAGGTTAAAATTTACATGAATCATCTATGGAGGTCCTTAAGATAAGATTCATTAGTGGCCCATAATCCCAAGAAAATTCTTCCATTGTCTGGTGGAATCATCAGTCAAATACCTAATTGGAAAAAACAAATATTATAAAAATATAAGGAGGAGAGGAAAAAAATCATATAATTATATTTACCTTTGAAACAAATCATATAGAAGTATATTTTTGATAAGAACTAGAGGAGGTATTTTATGGAGTATAGGCATGAGAAGTAGGTGTGGGTGTAAGGTATTTTAGATAAAAATGGGAGGAAAATTTGTGGGTTCTTGATAAAAACTCATTAGGGGAAAATGGAAAAATTACCTTTTTAATGGATGCATAGTTTCCCAAACCATGCACCAACAATGTGGATAGAACTATTCCAAAAATCCAAATTCACATGGTTGGTATGAAATATTTGCAAACTATGATCTAACCATGTGAAACAATTATAAGACCCTCTACAGAAATTTGTGGATTGTTGGAAAACATGTGAAAACCAAGTGCAAAGACCCAAATCCAAGACACCTCACACAATTTACCCTAAAGTATTCTCAATTTAACCTAAAGTGTTTAGAAAATAGGAAAGATGACTGTGAACATTAAAAACCAAACTAGAAACCTTCCCATGTAAGGGTAACCACAAGGTTTTCTCTAAACCACACACCTAAGGAAGAGTTACAAAAAACCTCTAAAACTATACCTGAAGCTCTTGAGACTTGTTTGAGTACCCAATACACCTATCATGCATAAAAAAGTATTGAAAAAAATCCATTTAATATTATAAAACCCTAAAATTATCAATCTGAACATATTTTTTTTCAAATTTATCCAAGAAATTCAAAATCATCAGTATAGTGGGTATTACATATTACTCAATTCATTAACCACTAAATTACATTTACTTGTATTATAGGAGATATATAGGCCGTAGACCAGCAATAATATCATCTTAACCCACTAATATATATTTAAATCTCACTAAGAGAACTTATATCATAGGATCTTATTGTCTATGAAAACCATAAAGAACTCTCTTGCATGATAATTAGAAAATATATTCATAGAAAAAATTCCAAGATTCAGATCACGGGTAGCATTATTAAGTTCACAGGGAAAAAATTATTGGGATCTGTAGTATATCTTAACCATTTTCTATTTTAGAAAAAAAACATAGTCCAAAATGATAATCATCACAAGAGACCTCGAACATGACACCCTCCACTAGAAAATAGGGAACCCATGCTTAAATTAACTAATTTTTTATGTATTAAAATGTTACATGACATTGGTCCTTTCATAGAATCACTTGATCCTTATTAGTAAATTTATCACCTTGATATTTTAAAATATGAACATTATGTTTGATAGTGTATAAGACACAAAACACCAATCTTAAACTAACCTTGAAATATTATGATTTAAATATGATTATTATAGCCTAGAAATTTAATTGGAAGATATAATTAGGATTAACCACATTATGAAATATATTTTTTAAAATTAATAATAAATAAAAATTTATTGAGAAATTCTTAGGAAATAATCATTTTTTGTAAAGTGATTTTATGTTTCAAAAAATACGCTTTCTTAAAAAATGTTTTTTATTTAATTTTCCAAGTCGATTATATAATTAATGTCATAGAATTTTGAAAATGGTTTTTAAAAGAAGGATATATTTTTTGGAATAAACATGTAAAAATAATTTTAGAGTTATTTTATTTGGATTTTCCTAAAAAGATTGATTTTCCAGGGAATAGTGGAAAATAAACAATTTGAGAGAAAATTGTATTTTTTAAATAATTTATTGAGTTCTATTTTTTAAAATTGTTTAAAAGTAATATTTGTTATCTTATATTATGAATAATCAAATTAAATTCATTTTAATAACTATTACCATTGAATTTGGTCTACAAATATTTTTATACTTAAAATTGCATTTTTCTAAATAAATAAAATTTATAAAGTTTTGCATTTTAATCTTAAATTAAATTATGCCACTTTTAGAAATTGAATCCAGAAAAATAGATTCCATATTTTAAATCTGTAGGTCCAAAATATTCAAATATTTATCTTTTTTTCTCACTATCAATAGTAACCTTAGTAATTGTTTTTACCACATTAAGGGTAAATCCGACAATTAAGGATAAAAGTAATTTTATAAGTACCAAAAATAACCATAAAACATTCCATAATCCTATTGGGTGAGTGTAATTAGGAAATTTCTATCCATTTTTAGAAAAAAATAAAAAAATTCCATATTTATTTGATTTTTACCATTATATTATTTTATGTGAAGAAAATTAGAAATGAAATTATCATTATTTTACTATATTTAAATTCTTGAAATAGGGATAAAAAAAGATATGTTCCATTTTCATGTGGTTATTTGAAATGTAAATTATTTTATGATCATGATAATTTATTTATTATTTTTAGTGATTAAAATAATTACATTAAATTTATACACAACATTGACTTAATATTTATTGAATAAATAGAAAAATAAAATAAATGAATATCAAAATGTTAAAATTAATACTATTTTAAGGAATTTTTTTTTCTGTTTTTAGATAAATATAACATTTTTTGATGTGTTAAAAGGGTATATTCAATTTTCTTTACCATTATATAGTTCTTAAAGTCAAATTAATTAAATAGTTGAAATATGAAATTCATGTTATTTTATGATAAATTATAATTTATTAAATTATTTAAAATTACAAAAAATAATATATTGGGACAATTTATTTTTATATGATTAATTATATCAAATACGATACATTTATATTCTAAATTTCCTTTTCTATTAAATATATTTTACCTTAAAGAGTAAAAAATTCGTTATCACATTAATTATTTAAAATGGTTAACATGGGTTAAAGTAAAGAGATATATGTAATAACATAATCCAAACCTAAAAAGCATTTACTTAATGATATTATTTTGAACCATCCTAACCATATATTTGAATTATATCAGTTTGAATCCTTTTTTATCAATATTAATTTATATTAAACTAATATTTTAAGTAATTCCAAGAGTGCCCCTCCCCCCACTTATAAAAGGGAACCTCCTATCCTCTATTATTTACAATTAAAAATCATTTTTTTGGAAACTACCCACCAAAATTCCTTAATAAAATACATACCCATGTAATATATTATATGATTTGGTCAAAAAACAATCCAAAAAGGATTTAAGTATAATCATAAAGAGGTTGTTTGAGCATTTTCATTTTATTTATTATTCTTCCACCTTATACGTTTCATTAAAATTTATGAAATAATAAAATTTATAAATCCCATATAGTGATATTTTTTTATTTTAAAGGCATAACCTATATCTGTCTCCCCTTCCATCTAATGCAAAACAAACCCATCATTCGTGTGTATGGCGAGCTTTCTCCTTAGGAACTGATGTATTTTTCCATCATAGTCTCACATGGATATTTATAATGATGTATTAAAATTAAATATAATAAATTAGAGAAATATTTATAGATATATAAATTCAATACATAATATTTTTTTTTACCGTTCCATTCATATAGAAATTATAGCATTCTTCCTACATATGTGTGGACTACCACCTCTACGAAGCGATGTGATTCATTTTTCATCACCAAAAACTATATATGGTATATATATAATTATATATAATGAAATATTGTTATTTTTATGATATAGTGATCATTTTTAAATATATTACAATACTTACCTTCTTTCCATCATAACCATAGAAAAATAGAAATGTCACTCAAGCGTACATATGACCTACTGTCTCCGAGATGTTAAAGTAGTTCATTTTTCATAACTATAATTCATGGTTGGTTATGAAAATATGATTGATATATAAAAATTATTATTATTTAATTATTAATATTTTGTTGATAATGAAAAAGTTAACTCTTTGACCTTAGTCAACTTACCATAGTGATTTTTGACATATGAGCCGAATATCATCAAAACACATGACATGAACCTAAATGATTGAGTAATTGAATAAAACATGATAATAAATAAAATAAAAGTAATAATAAACTTGAAAAAGTTTATTAATAAATCAAATAATTAAAATATATTTATTATTTAGGAATATAAAGAACATTTGATATGATTCAGACTCAAGGTAAGAGAATTTCTTTTAAAAATCCTCATTTAATGTAAGAGACTTTCTTAATTAATTATGTCATGTTTTTCATTGATACCACATTTCCAATGTTTCTAGGTTCTTATGATTCTATGTTCTTTACGTTATTCTTCCATGTGATTACTCATTGGCCTTATCTTTTATAAAATCATGTTGTACCTTTCAATCTCTTGTTATGCTCCCTTGGCATGTTTATTCTCTTACTTAGATTTTTTCCTCAAACAAAATTTTAAATGTTTTTTCATAGGGTTTTAAGGATGATTTGGTAAGAATACATGGCCAAGATGAAAATTGTGAAGATATATCATTAAAATAAAACATATTATATATTTCTGGTTTTGTTTTTTTGGAATGAATTTATACTAAGTGGAAGTGTCTAATTTTTTATGTAATATTTTTTATGTAAGGGTGATGTCATAATTTTATAAAACACTGAATTGTAAATATCCTAAAATGTAAAATAGATGAATTATTCATTTAAAAATATATGTTTTGTATTTTTTAATGTTTTTTCCTTATAGTTGGTATTAATGGAATTTTTAGATAAATTTAATGATTATGATTGGTGACCTCTTATCAAAACCCTATATATAAACCTAAGTATAGGAAAACATCATAATGTTTTTGTATGATAGGGATGCTTTCCAAGTAATACACCCATGTGGGAATACTAAATGTGGATGTGGTTTTGGAATATATTAATCTAGGGATAATTATCCTAAAAAAAGTTAGATGAGTATATCATGACCATCATACTGATGTGTAGTGAGTGTGACCTTACTATGAATGTAGTTTGACACTCCTGTGAGATATTATTTGGTTAATTCACATTTTTATTTTGACCCATTAGGAAGGATTTGAAAATATGATTACCATAGATGACAATGATTAAACCTAATGTGTCATAGATTTTTAAAAAGGTGTCATGACATAGACATCCTATAAATTGTTTTTCAGGATTATGATTATTGTTACCCGAACCATGATTTTTTGTTTTAGTCAATGTAACGAACCAATAAGAGTGATGTTAATGCTGAATTTGATAGAAAAAGTGATGACAATGAGAAGAAAATGTATGATTACAGAAATGAATGATATTTTGATTATTTATAATCAGTTATCATGATACATGATTCCCAACTTGTACCTTAACCAACACTCAGACTCACCAAATAATATAATGAAGGAGTGTTATTAGAGCTCAAGTGGTGGAGACCATGTAGTAAAGAAGGATCAATTTTCATCATGGACCTAAGAGAAAATATTATAGGAATTTAAAAATATTTTATGTGAGGAAAGGAATGGAATAAAGTAAAAAATTTCTGAGAAAGAAATGATGAGTTATGTAGAGAGAAATAAATATCAACATATCAATATATTATATCTTGTTTTCTTAATAATATGGGGATCCTAATAATTATCCGGTTCATTTCCATATTCTAAATATTAAATCCAAGACCATGTAAGATCCTATGTTATACTAATAATTGAATTAAAAGGGTTGGATTATTTATTTATTGGGATTCGATAATCTTATTGTAAAATTATTTTATTTGAATTATATTTTGGTTATAAGAATCATGAAACATCTAAGTATTGTTATAAAATATTTTTCTTTAACAATTTTAAAAAACAAGTTGAATGGTATAGATAACCAAGAAAAGTTATTTAGTGTTAATGTGATATTTTTGCAAAACACATGATTAAAAGAATGATAAACCTTAATATATACATGATATTGAATTAATAATGTTTATTTGGGATAAAGAGATGATTGAAATTGAAAAGAAAAATGGAATAGTATTTGTAACATGTGAATTGGTTAAGTGATTTCATGAAAAAGTTATTATAGTCATCTTTAATGAATTTTATTGCATTATTGTATTTGTGGAATGCATTTAAAAGTATATAATTAATGAATACTGTGTTAAATTTTAAAAGAACATATTTCTTCATGTGAGGTTAAATTAATAATTATAGATACCATCATGGGATTATAATTTTAATGTTGATCATATATTCAAAGGAATAAATACAATTTTTTCATGTTTTACATGATGGGATTTTAATCCAAATAATGATATTTTTGGGAGATGTTTTTTAGTATGAAGTATATGTAACCTATAGATTTTACATTAAGTATTATTTCAAAATAATCCTATTATATTTTGAGTATGTTCATATAATTCTTAGGGATTTTTTATGAATTATATTAAACTTGATTTAGTAAAATAGACAACACATAGGTCGGGAAACAACCCATCGCATCCGGAAGGGAAACGAGACTTGAACACACAGCCAATGTGTGACAAGGGTGATACACCTAACAATGGACTTTTTGATTTCATGGTTACTAGGACATTGTTTTTTTAACATATTCAATTTTACAGATAATTATTAATTTTATTTTGGAAACATTATATGATTAATTTAAATCGAATATTATTGTATTTTATTTGAAGAATAATGATAGAATTATCTTTTGGATGAATGTATGAATTTAATTTGGATTTATGGTGATATAGAATATTTATATAAATTACAAGAATGTTTTGGAAATTTAGGATTTTGGTACATATATTTTTATGTATATGACTCTATCAGTGACTAATATTGATTAGAGATAAATGTTAACTTAATCTTATAAGGATATGTGATCAAATCATTTTGTATTTTTGGGAATAAAACATGGTTAATAATATTTTGAGTAATTTTGAGGTTAGTTATTTATTATGTGATCCAAGTTTAAATTTTTGGGTTATTGTTGAGGGTTTGGAGATTAATGATGTATTTATTAATATAAAGGTTTATTAATTTGGGTAATTATCTTACCTTGTCCAAACAATAATTGTTTCGGTTAATTTATAAATACATGAGTAATAGATTTTAGATTATATGATTCATTAAAAGATAATTTTAGTTCTTTAGTCTTGAAAAAATCATCTTGAATACTCATCACACAGGAAAAAAGGTGAGTTTGTGGTGGAAATTAATTAAAGGATGAAATTATACATTTTAATGAAGTATATTTACTTTAGTTAACAGAATATGTGGTAAATAAATTACTCAAATATAGACAAAGGATATTGAAACAAAAATGTAAACTTATAATAATCATTTTCAATGAATTGATAGAATTTTCACCCATTATAGATATATGGTTCTATGGTCGTTAACATTCTTCTAACCATAATCTTTATTACTATCTATTAGTCCTTGAGTATTATTCTTCTCCTCCATGTATATAATTTTAATTCCAATTAATTTTATCCAATTTTGAAACCAAATATGTGCTATTATAAATGACCTTAATACTTTCCTTTTCTCTCATTTAAAGAGGAAGGATTATTATCTATTTTTATGATGTGGAATTTCAACAAAATTATTTTCAAATGTTAAAGATTTGACTACAGATTAAAAGTTAAAATTTTGAGGATTAAATTTATTAAATTATTTTAGAATGTAACACCCTAATATTAGGAAAGAATAATATTATGTTTGAAAGTGTATATGACTTGCAATACAAATATTAAACAAACTATGAAATATTATTATTTAAATATGGCTATTATAATCTAGTTATTGAATTGGTGGTTATGAATAGGATTAAATGAATTATGAAATAAATTTATATTGTTTCTACTAAATAAAAATTTATTGATTAACTATTAGGAAATATTCTTTCATTTTTTATAATTTTGTTTTATGCTTCAAAAATACATTTCCTCCAAAAATGTGTTTATTGATTTTTATGAGTAGACATTATAATTAATTTATACCACTTTCAGAAATGATAATTTATAAAAAAGGTTAAATTTTTTAATACAACATGTAAAAATTATCGTATATTAAAATTTTTGAGTTTTTATGAAAAGATTGATTATTAGTGAATATTGAGAAACACAGATGTTTATAGAAAACTGTATTTTTATTTCAATAATTTACAATGTTTGACATTTTTAAAATGTTTTAGAAGTATAATTAATTCTATTATAATGTTATTAATCCAATTATATTCATTAGAATATTTTTTTTCTTTTAAATTTTTATACATATATTTTTATACATTTTGGAAAAATGTTTTTCATTGAGTTTTGTGTCTTAATCATAAATTAAATTATAACAATTTTAGAAATTGAATCTTGAAAAATTTATTCCATATTTATAATTTATAGGATTTTTTAAATAGGTTCATTTTATTTTTTTCATTTATGAATAGTAACATTTGTATATTTTGGTCACCACGGTAAGGTTCAATGAGGTAATTTATGTTTAAAATAATATGATAAGACTAAAAATTTCCCATTAAAACATGAATTTATCTTATTTTTTGACTGTAATTCATCTATTTAAATCCATTTTTCTAAATTATGGAAACTGTTTTACATGTTTACTTAATTTGGATCTTTATATTATTTTATTTAAAGAAAAGTAAAAAATGTCATTTTCTTTGTTTTATTATCTCTAAATTTATAACAAAGGGATAAAGAGAGAATATTTATATTTTAAAAAGGCATATTTGAAAGATAAATTAATTTTTTATCACGTAAATTTATTTGTAATTTTTAGTGATGAAATAATTAACTTAAATTCTTATTCAAAACCAACATAGTATTTATTCAATATGTATAAAAATAAAAAACGATTATAAAAATATTAAACGTTATATAATATGAATGAATTATTGTGTTATAAGGATTTTTAGGAAAATATAACATTTTAAGGAAATTATAAAGGATTATATTCAAATTAATTTTTGGTAATTTTGTTTCCTAATTCAAATTGAATGAATAATTCTTAAAATGACATTAATCTAATTTTATAATAAATAATTTTTTTAAATGAATTCGAATTCCTAAAAAACCTATCTTATTCCAAGTTATTTTTTTAAAATTTTAAATATTAACTATTTTTCATTTAGGGTCCAATTTTCATGTTATAGTAACTATATGGATCCCTAAAGAGTAAAATCATTTTTATCACGGTAATTGCCAAAAAGGGTTAACGTGGGATATAACAAAGCGATAAGGGTAAAAACCTAATATAAACCTGTAAAAATTTTATTGTATAACTATATTAGGAAAAATAATCATCCTATATTTTAATTATATCATTTTATATCCTTTTTATGGTAATGAATTTATAGTAATTTATTATTTTAAGTAATTCCTCGAGTGGACCTCCCCTCACTTATAAAATGGCTCTTCAGCTCCAATATTAATAGCACTTAAAAAACCATCTTAGTTTAGAAAATAAAATCCCAAAAACCATAAAATATCCCAAACATGTTCTATAGGTCCTATTTGTATCATAAAACTAGTGTAGGAAGGATTTATGTATAATCTTAAAGATTTTGTTTGAAGAAAAAGTAATGTTCTTAACTGAGGTTCTTCATTTTATTTATTATTCTACCTCTTAAAATTATTCATCAAAGATACTGAAATAATTAAAACAATATATTACATATAATGAGATTTTTTTGCGTAAATTCCAAACCTATATCTGTTCTCTCTTCCATCAAATGGAAAATGAAACCATCATTCATGTGTATAGAGGAATACCACCTTGCATAAAGATGTTATTTTTTTACATAAATTCCCCTCTTAGATATTTATAATGATAGTTTTATAGTTACTATATGATATTCATGACAAAAATATAATTATTGAAAAGTAATATATAATATATTTTCATACCTTTCCATTCATTGAAAAAATGATGACATCATTCATATGCACGTGTGGACCAACACCTCCACGAAGAGATGTGATTAATTTCTTATCACTAAAAAACATGGACAATATGAGTAACTATATTTAAATAAATAATATTAAATTTTTGATATAATTATCATTCTATAAATTGAATATTATACTTATCATATTTCAGTCATGATAGTTGAAAAATGGAAATGATACGCATGTGTGTGTATGACCTACCATGTCCATTATTATAACATAGTAAATTTTTCCTAACCATCTTTCATGGTTCATTTTAAAATTATAATTTATGTATGAAAATAATTATTATCACATTATTATTATTCTTAATATTATTAAATAATTAACTATTTTACATTTTTCAACTTTCTAAATTTATTCTAGATATTTGATTTGAATGTCATCAAAATGTTAGATATAAATCAAAACGATCAAGTAATTGAATATAACATGATAATAAGTAAAATAAATATAATAATAAACTTGAAAAATGTTCTTATGTCAGTAAATTTTTAACATATTTTTAATATTTAGTAAGATAAGGAGCGCATGGGATGATTCAATTTTAAGTTAAGGGACTTTCTATTTAAATCTTCTTTTAATGTTTCCCTTCCAACTCTTTTTATTTCATGTGTAGTTTACTATAAATGTTTAAATGAAAATTTTATTTATTATTATAATGGATTATAAACTTAATTTTATGGGATATTTAAATTTATCTATAATGTATTAATAAATTAATCTTTTTATGGTTTTAAATAAGGGACACTTTAATTTAAAAACCCCACTTTAAATGTTATAATGAATTTTTTCTAAATATTTTTCTTCCATTTCCATATTATTTTATAATATATTGGTGTATTTATCTATAAATTAATGATTTATAAATTAAATTTAATGTCTCAATTTCAAATTATTTCAAAATAAAACTTTTTACATATTTTATATGGAATGTTTTGAATTTCATTATAGAGGAGATAAAGAATATTTCATTATAGTGGAGATAAAGAATATTTCATTTTAAAATATACAACATCATCATATTTTCCCTCCACCATAATTGATATTTATTTATTGATTTCTTTATAATCATCCATTTTTTATTATAATAAAAAATCTACTTTCCTTTGATGTGGTATGCAATCCATAAACTTATTTCATAAATCACTTCTTTAAAATAAAATCTAATTAAGTGGAAATTTTCTACCCCTTAATAATTTTTTGGAACAATCATTTATTGTTTTTATTCCCAAATAAACGCCATTTTTTATCTCCTATGCCTATATAACATGATATTAAAATTAATGATATTTATTCACTTGTTATCTTTTATTTTTTACAAATTTCTTCTGATAATGATAATAGGTAAGAATTCACATCACATTTTATTCCATGGGTAATTCTTATGATTATTACTTATGATTGATTTCGTTTTAATGCACACAATGTGATAAACATGTTATTATTAGTGCACCCAAATATAACTCAAATGCATGGGGTAATTATTTTATCTCATGAGATGTTATGTATGGGATTAGGGAGTAAACAAAATCTATAATAGGACGCTGTCTACCATGTGACGTGGTCTTGAAAGTTAGTCTTGACTTTTTCTTATGTCATGTTTTTTTACCTCATTTTTTATGTTACCATATTTTTATGATACCATGTTATTTATTTTATTATCTCATGTGATTACTAATTATCCTCCTCTTTTATGATATCGTGTTTTATATTTTAATCAAAAGTTATCCTCTCTTATCTTTTTTATTTTCTTACTAAGTGTTTTGTCACCATCACACATTAAGTTGTTTTTCTTAGGGTTTTATAGATGAGTAGTGATAAGTATGTATAAGGCCCCAGCCTTAAAACTTACTTAATCTTGAGTTATTACAAGATTACACATTGAGGATCTTTTCGGGTTTAGAGTTTTAGAGAATTAGATCATAAAACTTGCATTACATTCCATATATAAACAAAGTGGTTACATAAAGATAGTATTCTTCATTCCCATCAATGGAAACATATTTAAAATAAACATGGATTCTTTCTTGACACTTCCTTGACACTATCATCATATCATGTACCTTTCCCTTGACCTGTGAAAAACATTTCAAAAAACTTAAGATGAGCATAAAAAGCTCAGTAAGGGATATAAAAATATGGAAAGAAAACATGGGTAAATATATACATAAGAATGAAATCATACTTTACCCATAAAACATAGGCACATTAACATACCTCATCAAACCATGAATAAATCATAGATATTATAAGACATAAAGGTAACTTGAGGCATTCATAACATTCTTACGTAGGGAGTAACCCTATTGGTTACATTTGGAATACCCATCACAGTATATTCCCTAAATCTCTTTGGAGAAACCTTAATGTTTCACTCCTTCACGTTAACCAATGCATTGGAGAGCTATATCAGGCTCACCCGCCCATAGTTTATCACGGAACTACCCGTCTTCATAATAATGCCCAAGAACCTCAACATAATCGTATCACATAAAACATGCATAAAGGAAACATAACATTTCCACCTTTCAATCACAAGATATCAATAAAACACATTGATATAAAAACATTATGTAAAACATTTTTAATACCAAAATAAAAGAAAAGTAAAACATGGTATTTATTTTTCTTTTAAAAACAAGGTATGGCTTGTAGAGGAAGCCGAAACTCAAATAACGGTCATGGCGGCGGAGAAGTCGTTGTCGCCGCATACGTACGACAAAAACATTCCCTTTTGTCATTTAGCAAAACGCTTCGTATAAAAAAGATTCCTTTTGGATAAACGTAAAAGTCAAATGGGTTTATACACCGTATAAAAGAAGGTTGTGTATAAAACAAAATATGCCTCAATGAAAGGAGATTGAGACGAAGTCCCATACCTCGGGTCCGACTTGACTCGATCATTCTTTAATGTCCTGAATAATAAAATAGAGTTAATTTCTACTTTCTTAATAACCTTTTTTCAAGTTAATTATTCCTTTTATATCACTTATTACCATGTCATGAACACTATGTAATTATTTAAGTTAATAAAGGTCATTTTAATGATCATTGGTACTTGAGTAAAAAATAAACCCTTTATAATTACAAGTTTTTCATGTATCCATTATATCCAGAATGTTATTCATGATAGATATATCATATATGTCATATATATCCAGTAAATGCATGCATTTATAATATTACATAATCATTTAGAGGTAAGAAATGAAATGCACCGTTCATGGAGACGGTAAGCCGTACGTACGCATGAACACTACTTTCATTTCTATTTCGTATTTTATAGAATGGAATCATAATGATATAGAGGTATATTATAATTCTAGTATAATATCATATATAATATCATAGTTCCATCCTTTATACGTCCCATATATGGTATTTAACGAATCAACTCACTTTAAGGGGGCGGTAGTCCGCACTTCCTTAAATGAAGATATCACGTTTACCCATAATGGAAGCCATAAAGGTATACCCAAAATTAAAAATACAGAAGCTTAAATAAAACATAAACATATTATATATAATATATAAATATAGTTACATCTTAATGTCCACATTTGAAGGTGTTAAAAGAATTTTGAACAATCATCATTTCGGGAGGCATAAATTCACCATCCACGGAAACAGTATGTTCGTTAACCATTAGATGCAAGTGTGTGTAAGTGTAGCTCAAAGAAATATTATAAAACCATCCTAGTATATTGAGGATACTGTATTTGTTACAAAATAAAATAATAAAAAGAGTTTAGGGGGTTGGAGAAGCAAAATAAAACAAACGGACTCAAGTGAAGACTTTACCTTAAAATCGGGTAACTCCCTTTGGTTTGAGCTCAAAGGCCTCCTTGGGAAATATTCTGCCCAAAGTGAGGCTTCAAGGAGTAAGAGAGGGAAGTTTAGAGACAAAATGGGCAGGGGTTGTCCGAGCCAAAGGCTTTGGGAGTGTGGGAAAAGAGGTAGAGGTGGGGGCCTTTTATAAGAGGAGAGGAGGGGAACTCTTGGAAAGTAAAGATAAGTTAATTTATTTTAAAAAGAGTTTCGGATTAAAAAGGTACCACATTGATATAATTCTAGGATAAGGTGATAAGTGTTCTAAATCCACTCATCCATTAGGTTTTGGACATGTTTAGGTCTTAGATGTTACATTAACTTTCCATTTTATTTAAATCGCTAAATAATGAGGTCATCGCTGCATCATCATGATGTCATAAATAATTTAATATATTTAATGTATAAAAATTATAAAAAAATTACTATTATGTAGGAAATATTTTTAGATTTATAATTAATATTTATAGTCAAAAATCTGACTTGTATAACCCCATATAAAAATTGTTTTCTTAAAACATATTATGTTTGTGTCATTTTTACTTTTACATTAAATAAAAAGTTATTTATGTCATTTCCCAACCAAAGTGGTTCCATGGGGTACCCAAGTTGACCCATGGATTGTATTGGTCGGCCATGACACAACCAATGAGGGTAGGACATGTGTCAAGCTCATCTTATTTTATTAAAGCATTATTTTTACCTTAAACTACACTAATTACCACTAATCACGATTAAAAACATAATAAGTTACAATTCAACAAAAAATTATTTTAATCTCATTGAACCACATTTTACTTCTTAATGACAATCATGTATGTAGGATTTTTAAAATTCAAAACACAATGATGGCAAAATTTCATTTAAACGGAAAATCAGTTTTTATAAGTACCACTTAGTGGTTTCACTATTCATCAAAAATTGAAGTTTTTCAGAAAATTACCAAAAATTCACCCTAAGCTATATTTGATATTCTGAATTCAAAAATGAAGTCTATTTTAAAAAATTCAAAACATATAAGTCGCATTAATTAATTTAATAATTAATTCCCGCTGTCATGACAAATAGCGTGTTTTTATAAAACAATAAGTATCAAATGATTGACACCAGTTTAAGTCTAATTTCAAAGTGAAATTGATTCCAATGACCACCATTGGATTAAATGGTAAAAATATATTCAGATTACACATTAAGACCAATTCAAAAGATAATCTAATCATATAAATAAATTAGATTAAAAAGAGGTTTTGAATTAAAATACAACATTTTACACTATTCATTAAAAATGAACTTTATCGGAAAGATACCAAAAATTTACACAAAGTAAATTTTGATGTCCCGATCTTAAAGAAGAGTTATTATTGGTCCAATATAATTTATTTGATTGATAAAAAATATATTTAATGACGGTTCGCCGTCAAAAGGTGATAAGTGAACCCTTAGTGAAAATTAGGGTATAAATGCCTAAAATTGAATTCTTTCCATATTTTAAGCCTTTATCTTTTATTAGTTAAATGTAAAAACATTTAAAAACATATATAATCATATTTTAGTTATTTCTATCTATTCCAGCCAGTACAACGACTACGTGTTAACTAACATTTAAAATAATATTATTTTATTACTAGTGTGCAACGTAAGATTTCAAAGAAACTCATCGTTGCATATCGAGTATTCTATCGAACGTAGAAACCCCTTTTAATTAAAATTAATATTTAATTATTAAATATTAATAAATATGAAAATTATTTATTCTTTAATTACCTGGGATGTTACATCCTTCCCTCCTTTTGGGAATTGCGTCCTCGTAATTTTATTCACTTATCAAAATAAGTGGGGGTATTTATCCCTCATATCATTTTCAGATTCCCACGTTTCCTCTTCAACCATATGGTTTTTCCACAAAACCTTTACTTGATGAATCACCTTATTCCGTAACACCTGCTCCCTATGGTCAAGAATCTGGACTGGTTGTTCTTCATAAGATAGGTTCTCTTCCAGCTGAACTACTTCTGGACTCAAAACATGAGATGGATCTGGCATATACTTTCTCAACATTGAAACGTGAAAAACATTGTGTACCTGAGATAAACTCGGAGGTAAAGCCACCTGGTATGCAACTGATCCAACTCTCTCCAGAATTTCATATGGTCCAATAAACCTTGGACTCAGCTTTCCTTTCTTACCAAATCTCATCACACTTTTCCAAGGAGAAACCTTGAGAAAAACATGATCACCTACCTCAAAAGAGAGATCCTTCCTCCTGTTGTTCACATAACTCTTTTGCCTGCTCTGAGCTGTTCTCATGTGTTTCTGAATCAGCTGAACTTTTTCTGCCATCTCTTATACCAATTCTGGTCCCATCAACTTCCTTTCACCCACTTCATCCCAGAAAGCTGGAGTTCGACACCGCTTCCCATATAATGCCTGAAATGGTGCCATCTGTATACTGGAATGAAAACTGTTATTATATGAAAATTAAACCAAAGAAAGATGTTGGTCCCAACTTCCCTAATAATCCATAGAACAAGCTCGTAGCATATCATTCAAGGTCTGAATTGTTCGTTCTGACTGCTCATCTGATTGAGGATGAAAAGCTGTACTAAAATTTAATTCAGTACCCAACGACTTCTGAAGGCCTTTCCAAAAGTTAAAAGTGAACCTAGGATCACGATCAGATACAATGGAGAGAGGAACTCCATGTAACCTGACTATCTCTTTAAGATACAAACGGGAAAGTTGATCTAGGGAAAAATTATCTCGTATAGCAAGGAAATGAGCAGATTTGGTCAAGCGATCAACAATAAACCAGATTGCATTATTACCTCGAGATGTTTTCGGTAATCCCACAATAAAATCCATGGATATATTCTCCCATTTCCACTCTGGCACTGGTAAAGGCTGAAGCATCCCTTTCGGTAACTACCGCTCTGGTTTAACCTGTTGACATGTCAAACACTTCACAGTAAAATCACCAATATCTCTTTTCATTCCATCCCACTAGTAATACTCCCGCAGATCTCTATACATCTTAGTACTTCCAGGATGAACTGAAAACGGAGAACTATGAGCTTCACATAACAACTCTCTCTTCATCTGTGAATCACAAGGCACACACAATCTCTTCCCAAATCTCAAAACACAATCATTATCAATGTTGAATTCAGGCAACTTACCTTTCTGAACCAGCTCTACCTTTTTCTGCAACTCACTGTCTTGCTTCTGTGCTTGCTTTATTCTATCTGATAGAGATGATCTCACTGATACCAGAAACAAAACAGAAGAACTTCATGCACCAACAACTTCTATGCCAAAGTTCATCAAATCCTTAACCAAAGGATCACGTTCCAAATGTATTATTGCTAATGAAGCATTAATTTTTCGACTCAAAGCATCATCCACTTTATTTTCTTTTCCCGGATGGTAATGAATTGTACAATCATAATCCTTGATTAATTCTAGCCATCTCCTTTGTCTCATGTTCAATTATTTCTGAGTGAATATATACTTTAAACTTTTGTGATCGGTATATATTTCACACTTTACTCCATACAAATGATGCCTCCAAAATTTTAAAGCAAAAAAAACAGCAGCTAATTCCAAATCATGTGTAGGGTAATTTACCTCATGAGTTTTCAAATGTCGTGAAGCATAAGAAATTACCTGATCATTCTGCATTAGGACGCAACCAAGTCCTTTCAATGAAGCATCACTGTAGATAACAAACTCACCATTCCTGGAAGGTAGTGCCAAAACTGGAGCATTCACCAATCTTCTTTTCAATTCCTGAAAACAATCATCACATTCTTTTTCCCAGATAAACTTAACACCCTTCCGAGTTAGCTTAGTCATTGGAATAGATAACCGTGAAAAATTTATAACAAACCTTCGGTAATAGACTACCAAACCAAGGAAGCTACGAATCTCAGTTACATTTGTGGGTCTTGGCCATTCTTCAACAAACTTTGTTTTTGCAGGATCAACAGTTATCCCATCTTTAGAAACAATGTGACCAAGGAAAGAAATTTGTTTCAACCAAAACTCACACTTGCTGAATTTCCCATACAATTTCTTTTCTTTTAAGGTTTGAAAGATAACCCTTAAATGTATTTCATGATCCACTTTACTTTTAGGAAACACCAAAATATCATCAATTAAAACCACCACAAACCTATCCAAGAACTCATGGAAAATTCTATTCATTAATTCCATGAATACAGTAGGTGCATTGGTTAGCCCAAAAGGCATTACTACAAATTCATAATGGCCATATCTTGTACAGAACGCGGTCTTCGGAACGTCTGCTTCCTTTACCTTCATCTGAGGGTACCCCGATCTCAAGTCAATCTTTGAAAAATACTTAGCTCCCTGGAGCTGATCAAAAAAATCATCGATATGAGGAAAATGATACTTGTTCTTAACAGTGATATTATTCAAGGCTCTATAATCAATTCAAAGTCTCATTGAACCATCTTTCTTTTTAACAAACAAGACAGGAGCACCCCATGGTGATGTGCTAGGTCGAATGAAACCTTTCTCTAATAAATCTTGAAATTGCTCCTTCAACTCTAAAAGTTCAATTTTAGCCATTCGATAAGGGGGTTTTGAAATTGGCTTAGCATTAGAAACTATGTCAATAGTAAACTCAACTTCCCGATCTGGTATTATTCCAGGAAACTCATCAGGAAAAACATTAGGCTACTCATTTACCACTGGAACATCATTAATTTGAACAGTTCCTTTATTTTCAACAATGTGTGCAAGGTAACATTCATTTCCATATTTTACAAGTTTCTTGACCTCTTGATAAGTTATCGACATTAAGGGTTCATTCTTGTACACAAACTGAAAGTCTTTCTGAAAATAAATTTCTTTAGCTCTACAGTCAATCTTAGCATGGTAAATAGAGAGCTAATCCATACCCAGGATAACATCAAACTCTACTAGAGGTAGAATAATAAGGTTTGCAAGTAGGTTCTTTCCACAGATAAGGATAGGAAGATTATTATAAATTCTTTTTGCCTCAACATTCCCCCCATGTGTTTTTACCAAAAGTTCGCGAGTAATTTCTTGAGATGGTAATCCCATTTTAATAGAAAAGGTTTCAGATATGAAAGAATGCGCAGACCCCGAATCAAACAACAGACTGGCATAAAATGAAAAAAAAACAAAGTACCCGATACAACTTTATTTGATGGCCCGACATCTGCTGAAGTAGTTGCAAAGGATTTCACCACCCCTTTCTGCTTGTAGTCTAACTGCTTCCCATCACTCAAGCTCTTTGTCGGACACTCATTTTCATAGTGACCCATCTCATTGCACTTAAAACATTTCACTAACTGTAAACCAAATTTGGTCTTACCTTCACCTTGATCCTTTTCAGTGCAATCACGAGCCTTATGTCCCATCTTACCACATCGGTAGCACTTTCCAGAATTCAGAAGACATTCCCCAGCATGCCTTTTCCCACATTTATCACAAACTGTAAACTTAGTTTTCTTACCATCATACTTTTTTGAAGAATTCTTACCTTTCTCCTGCCACCTCGGTCTCTTCTTCTGTTGGTTGTTATAGACCACTTGATCATCGAAAAACTCCATTTCCACCTTCTCAGCACATTAGACAAGCTTTTCATAACTTTTAAACTCACGAGAAGCAAATGAACTTCGATATTTTGGCTTTAATTATGAGTAAAAACAATTTATTTTACTATCAAGGTCTCAAATAAAATTTAGAGCATACCTTGCCAATCGGGTGAACCTTTCTTCCTAGGTAGCCACTGAGTCTTCCTATTGCCTCAATTCCAAGAATTTATTTTCCATCCTAATTCGAACAGCCTTAGGAAAATACTTCTCAAGAAACATACCTTTGAATTCATCCCAGTTGAGAGCATCAATCTCATCAGCGTCCCTGATATTTTTAACCATCGACCACCACTGATCTGCTTCACCCTCCAAACGGTAAATAGCAAGACTAACCTTTTGATTGTATGAACACCCCATGACATCAAAAATATTCTCTAGTACTTTAATCCACCCTTCAGCTAGCACAGGGTCAGATGATCCTCTGAATGATGGGGGATGTTGCCACATGAAATGTTCCACCACTGACATGTTCCTCTGCGGTTGATCTGGCTGATCTCGTGTATGGATACCACCACCATTTATCGCTTGAGTCAACTATGCCATTACTGCAACAAACTATTCAGTTCCAATTCCGACCATCTCAGGATGCTGATTCGGAAGGTTATTTCCTTCTGTATGTCTTCTAAGCACTGCTTCCCGGTTTCCTCTGTGGAAAACCATTCTGAACAAACATGTCTTAGATGAAGCAACATGCTAATCTTCAAATGCTATATCATTTCAAAAATATTTTTGGATAATCATTTAATATAATTATAACTCATAAAGTTATTTAAACCGACCCATGATACCAACTATAAGGCCCCAGCATTAAAACTTACTTAATCTTGAGTTATTACAAGATTACCCATTGAGGATCTTTTCGGGTTTAGAGTTTTAGAGAATTATATCATAAAACTTTCATTACATTACACATATAAACAAAGTGGTTACATAAAGATAATATTCTTCATTCCCATCAATGGAAACATATTTAAAATAAAAATGGATTCTTTCTTGACACTTCCTTGACACTATAATCATATCATGTAACTTTCCCTTGACCTGTGAAAAACATTTCAAAAAACATGGGATGAGCATAAAAAGATCAGTAAGGGATATAAAAATATGGAAAGGAAACATGGGTACATATATACATAATAATAAAATCATACTTTACCCATAAAACATAGGCACTTTAACATACCTCATCAAACCATGAATAAATCATAGAAATCATAAGACATAAAGGTAACTTGAGGCATTCATAACATTCTTACGTAGGGAGTAACCCTCTTGGTTACATTTGGAATACCCATCACAGTATATTACCTAAATCTCTTCGGAGAAACCTTAACGTTTCACTCCTTCGCGTTACCCAATGCATTGGAGAGCTATATCGGGCTCACCCTCCCTTAGTTTATCACAGAACAACCCGTCTTCATAATAATTCCCAAGAACCTCAACATAATCGTATCACATAAAACATGCATAAAGGAAACATAACATTTCCACCTTTCAATCACAAGATATCAATAAAACACATTGATATAGAAACATTATGAAAACCATTTTCAATACCAAAATAATAGAAAAGTAAAACATGATATTTATTTTTCTTTTCAAAACAAGGTATGGCTTGTAGAGGAAGCCGGAACTCAAATAACGGTCACGGCGGCGAAGAAGTCGTTGTCGCCGCATACGTACGACAAAAACATTCCCTTTTATCGTTTAGTAAAACAATTCATATAAAAAAGATTCCTTTTGGATAAACGTAAAAGTCAAAGGTGTTTATACACCGTATAAAAGAAGGTTGTGTATAAAACAAAATATGCCTCAATGAAAGGAGATTGAGACGAAGTCCCATACCTCAGGTCCGACTTGACTCGATCATTCTTTAATGTCCTGAATAATAAACATGAGTTAATTTCTAATTTATTAAGAACCTTTTTTCAAGTTCATTATTCCTTTTATATCACTTATTACCACGTCATGAACACTATGTAATTATTTAAGTTAATAACGGTCATTTTAACGATCATTGGTACTTGAGTAAAAAATAAACCCTTTATAATTACAAGTTGTTCATGTATCCATTATATCCAGAATGTTATTCATGCTATATATATCATATATGTCATATATATCCAGTATATGAATGCATTTATAATATTACATAATCATTTAGAGGTAAGAAATGAAATGCACCATTCATGGAGACAGTAAGCCGTACGTACGCATGAACACCACTTTCATTTCTATTTCGTATTTTATAGAATGGAATCATAATTATATAGAGGTATATTATAATTCCAGTATAATATCATATATAATATCATAGTTCCATCCTTTATACGTCCCACATATGGTATTTAACGAATCAACTCACTTTAAGGGGGCAGTAGTCCGGACTTCCTTAAATGAAGATATCGCGTTTACCCATAATGGAAACCATAAAGGTATACCCAAAATGAAAAATACAGAAGCTTAAGTAAAACATAAACATATTATATATCATATATAAATATAGTGACATCTTAATGGCCACCTTTTAATGTGTTAAAAGAATGTTGAACAATCATCGTTTCGAGAGGCATAAATTCACCATCCACGGAAACAGTATGTTCGTTAACCATTAGATGTAGGTGTATGTAAGTGTAGATCAAATCCTTATTATAACAAAATCCTAGTATATTGAGGATACTGGAGTTGTTACAAAAGAAAATAATAAAAAGAGTTTAGGGGGTTGTAGAAGCAAAATAAAACAAACGGACTCAAGTGAAGACTTTACCTTAAAATCGGGTAACTCCCATTGGTTTGAGCTCAAAGGCTTCCTTGGGAAGTCTTCTGCCCAAAGTGAGGCTTCAAGGATTAAGAGAGGGAAGTGGAGAGAAAAAATGGGCAGGGGTTGGCTGAGCCAAAGGCTTTGGGAGTGTGTTAAAAGAGGTAGAGGTGGGCGCCTTTTATAAGAGGAGAGGAGGGGCACTCTTGGAAAGTAAAGATAAGTTACTTTATTTTAAAATGATTTTGGATTCAAAAGGTCCCACATTGATATAATTTGAGGATAAGGTGATAAGGGTTCTAAATCCACTCATCTAATAGGTTTTGGACATGTTTAGGTCTTAGATTTTACATTAACTTTCCATTTTATTTAAATCGTTAAATAATGAGGTCATCGCTGCATCATTGTGATGTCATAAATAATTTAATATATATAATGTCTAAAAATTATAAACAAATTACTATGATGTAGGAAATATTTTTATCTTTCTAAGGAATATTTATAGTCAAAAATATGACTTGTATAACCCCATAAAAAAATTGTTTTTGTAAAACATATTATGTTTGTGTCATTTTTACTTTTACATTAAATAAAAAGTTATTTATGTAATTTCCCAACCAAAGTGGTTCCATGGGGTACCCAAGTTTACCCATGGATTTTATTGATCGGCCATGACACAACCAATGAGGATAGGACATGTGTAAAGATCATCTTATTTTACGAAAGCATTATTTCTACCTTAAACTACACTAATTACCACTAATCGCGATTAAAAACTTAATAAGTTACTATTCACCAAAAAAATATTTTAATCTCATTGAACCACATTTTACTTCTTAATTACAACCATGTATGTCGGATTTTTGAAATTAAAAACACAATGATGGCAAAATTTCATTTAAACGGAAAATCAGTTTTTATAAGTACCACTTTGTGGTTTCACTATTCATCAAAAATTGAAGTTTTTCAGAAAATTACCAAAAATTCACCCTAAGATATATTTGATATTCCGAATTCAAAAATGAAGTCTATTTTACAAAATTAAAAACATATAAGTAACATTAATTAATTTAATAATTAATTCCCGCTGTCATGACAAATAGCGTGTTTTTATAAAACAATAAGTATCAAAAGATTGACACCAGTTTAAGTCTAATTTCAAAGTGAAATTGATTCCAATGACCACTATTGGATTAAATGGTAAAAATATATTCAGATTACACATTGAGACCAATTCAAAATATAATATAATCATATAAATAAATTAGATTAAAAAGAGGTTTTGAATTAAAATACAACATTTTACACTATTCATTAAAAAATGAACATTATCGGAAAGATACCAAAAATTTACACAAAGTAAATTTTGATGTCCCGATCTTAAAGAAGACTTATTATTGGTCCAATAGAATTTATAAGATTTATCAAAACTATATTTAATGACGGTTCACCGTCAAAAGGTGATAAGTGAACCCTTAGTGAAAATTAGGGTATAAATGCCTAAAATTGAATTCTTTCCGTATTTTAAGCCTTTATCTTTTATTGGGTAAATCTAAAAACATTTAAAAACATATATAATCATATTTTAGTTATTTCTATCCATTCCCGCTAGTAAAACGACTACGTGTTAACTAACATTTAAAATAATATTATTTTATTACTAGTGTGCAACGTAAGTTTTCAAAGAAACTCATCGTTGCGTATCGAGTACGCTATCAAACGTAGAAACCCCTTTTAATTAAAATTAATATTTAATTCTTAAATATTAATAAATATGAAAATTATTTATTCTTTAATTACCTGGGATGTTACAGTATGAGGTTAAGATAATGTTTTTAATATATTTTATTTAAATAAAACATATTATATCATGAATGTTTTTTGATTGGGGAAAATGAATTCTAAGTGAAATTTTTCACTTTGAGATGTAATATTTGTTTATGTAAGAGTGATGGCCTAATTCTCTAAAAGTCTAAAATGTGAAGAACCTCAAATGTTAATTTTTGTTCCTTAGTTAAAACTAAATATTATATAATGTTTAATGATGGGTGCCTCTAATTATTTACAAATACTTATCTTAGGCTTTTTTTGGTTCGTCCTCCCCTAATATTATCATTTATTATTCTTATTTACTATAGTGAGGTAATCCCTTATTCCTCGAACCTAGGTACTACATAAGTCAATAAATCCTAAAAATTAGTTATAGAAAAGATACTTATGGGTTTTATAATAGGTTAATTGAAGTAAATCTTTTGGTTTGACACTTCAATTTCTCTAATATTAAATAATAGTGATAAAATCTTATAACCTTCCCAACTCTATGTTGGTCAGTTGGTCTGGGTGGTGACATACCCACTTATTACTGAATTTAGGGACATTATTATAGAGTGTTAGGCTAAAATAATTTTGGTGATAATTTAATCAATTAATAAAAAATATTTCTGTTAATGTACGGTTTTACAACTTTGTATGGACAAAAATGAGTTTTTAGGATGATTTTATCTTCATTTTCTATGTTATGATGACATAATGATGATTTTATATGTGTTGTGATTTATTATGCATTTTAATAACATGAATAATGTTTTATTTATGTTTAATAAGACATGAAATTGGTATATTATTCATATTTGTTGTTCCACACTATAATTCTTAGTGAATTCTCATCTTGTAATTCATGATTTGGTTGTCGATCATGTTATGTGGCATGTTATTAATTTTTTATCCATTGTAATAATGTTTGAATAATAATAAATTTATGTATACATTATTGATTAGGTATCCACATATTGATAATTTGTTTGATGTTATATAATTAGATCTTAGTTCCTTTACTTGATATACCCCTTCACCTATTCTTGATGGAAAGAGCTATAATACTGCCCTAACTACGTATACCTAGTTCCCTATCCACTTATTATATGTTTTTTTGGGGAAAAATTGTTATTCACACACACATAGATAGAATATCATATATATACTTGTGTTTTATTTATATTGGCGTGATCACTACCCAATTTTGAGGATGAAACCAGTATTGTGCTCTAGATTATACTAATCACAATGTAAGTGTGAAAAGTATAAGACCCCCCTTTATATGCGGTTTATTATTATGACTAATATACATGTTTATCTTCGTTTTTAATCATGTTTTTTGAAAATTTTAATATTTCTTATAGCCTTTATGTTTTGTCTTATACACTCCATTTTATGATAAGTGGTTAAGGAATGAGGCATAGGCCGTCTACTAGGTATTTTTATACTCACACCCTTTATGTTTTCTTGTAGGACACATATTGATTTTTTTTTGAACTAGATAAATGAAATGAATTCGAGTTATGGGGATATTTTTTCATTGATCATGAATTCTTGGTGGGCACTTTTAGACCATTTTGGTGGATAAGTATAGGGGATACATATTAGATCTCCTTGGATTATTTCATGAGTTTTTTCCCTGTGGAATCCTAAATTTTTTTAGTTAGATAAATTTTTGATCATAATAGAATGAATATATGATGTTTCTTAGTAGTTTAACTTAATTAGTGGAATTTATAGATTCTTTTAGGTAATAATTATATGTTATATATATATACATAGAATTTATTCATGTGGTTGTGTTTTATTATACACCTTCTACTATTGAGTGATAGGCCATTCACAAAGTATGATTATTAGCTAAAAAGGTAATCAAAATTATTTTCATGAACCATATATCATTTGGTTTGTTATATAATTTTAAAAAATTCAATGATATATAAAAATACCAACCCTCGACATTTACACTAGTCTATGGAAATTTGGAGGTGCACCTGAGGTCTTGTGACAGTTTGATCCTAGTATTGGTTAGGTATTAATGTCATAATGGTTAAAAAAGTTATCATATCCAAGAAAATAGGTATGTGACTTGAGATTATATTGGTGATATGGTTTTCAAGACATATGAGCTAACCCATAAATAAGACTTATGGTGGAATATTGATTAACTTGGGGTTGTCTGTGATCTCATTTTTCTTTTTTCCCCAAAGTTATTTCAAAATCCTCATGTCTCACACATCGTGTTAGGTGTCATTAAGTGTTAATAGGTAGAGAAATATGTTATATCATGTGATTTATTATGTTTTTATATTATTATTGTAACAATTTAACAATTTATATTAATTTAAAAGTTATAAATAAATAAATACTCTAATATATATATATATTATTGATGTATTTGTGAGTATCATTATTATAAAGGCTTGGCTCTAATACCAATTATACGATCAAAATGTATCTGTAGGTAGATAAATATAAGGGTGGGGGGGTGAATTGTATGTTTAAAAAAAATTCATTTTTAATGTTCAAATAAAAACGGTTTAGTAAAATTGAAAAAATCATATTCATATAACCTCTTGTGTATTAAAATAGTAATCAAACTGGAATCTGGGTTGAATAAAAAAGGATATCATTATCAGGTTAATTAAGATATAATTATTTAAACATAATTCAACAATTAAATTATTATACCTTAAAGTGTATAGAATCACAATCAGAGTTATTTATATAATCGTAATTATGATATAACAGTAATATTGAAGTAATAAAATATTATTGTAAACAAATAATACAAATAGAAAGATGAAAGAATACACTTTATATTACAAATGTAGAATAAACTAAATAAAAGAAAATTCATACTATTATATTAACCCAAAGATAAGGGTATCCAATAACATAGGTTAATGGTCCCTTGTTTTATAATTTAAAGAAAGTATGTATTACCCACACCATGGTATGCCATCGATTTGAAAATATGCTTCACTATAATGCCCAACCCTAGATTCCCAATGTTTGTTCATTATTTTAATACATTGGTATGATAATAAGGAATCAAGTCCTGAAATACCGATCAGTTTAGCAATCTTGGAAAATAGATTACATACATGAACGTTACACTACACTTTCTAACATACAAAAAAAAAATAATCCTTTTAGAATACCATTGTTCCCTTAGCTTAACCCTGTATCTCAAACACAAAACACTTCTTCGGATCTAGGGAAAATAAAAAATAATAAAGGGGTGATCTCAGATGCTCAGTAAGGGTAAATAATTTAGCAGAAGCTATAAAATTTTAAGGCAAGATGTGTAATAAAAACAATAGCCTTTTAAACATAAACTTGAACATAATATGGAAAAAATAAATCAGACATTACCATATAAACATGCACATAGATATTATACTAGTCAAATAATAACATGTAATAACTAATTTCATAATGAGGGAATGTATAGTACCAGACTTTAATTTCTGTGTCAAGGCATCATGCTGGGACCTAGGGGCCAACTGTAACCGGACCACAACCCGAAGAGCCTCTGTAACCGGACTCCATCACGAAGAGCCTCTATAACCGGACTCCAACCCAAAGAGCCTCTGTAACCAGAATCCAACCCGGAGGGTTTGTCGTAACTAGACCCCAACCAAGAGGGCTTACATTTACCGATCCCCAACCCAGAACATACTAGTCTGATACATTCATCTTAAGAAAGGTTAAAATTTAACATAAACATTCATATTAAAACTAGTATAAAAAATTTCAATACTTAAACCATAAACCATGAATGGAATAAAAATAACTCATACAAGGTCAAAAATATCAAAAAACCTTAAATAATATATGGGATATTTTTATCATAATAAATCAACTTCAAACAATTGCAAAATTTTTCAAAGGATGTTGATATAGATGAAATCAAAACTATTTGAGAGAAATATCTCTTTCTATTTTATAATCATTTAAGAGTCACATAAATATAAAGAATTTTTTTTGAAAATATTCTTATAATCTTGTAAGGTAAGATTTGATGATGTTATAATGGCAGAAAATAGCCACACCCACTGTATAAGTTAAAAAACATTCTTGCCTTAATTTTGTCAAAAAGGTCATAAAGTACCTTGTTTTGAAAATGATGGAAATATTCCTTTATAAAAATCATATAAAAATTCACAAAAGGGTATAAATGACTTCATACCATAGTTTAGTAAATAGTAAAAATGTTTTGAAATACATTTTTTAGAAAACACAGATGCAGATGATAAAGAGGTCCTAGTAGATACTTACGTAAAAACAACCACAGATAACAAAGAGATTATGAAATTAAACCTTACCATGTACTTTTCCTTGGTTGAGGGTAGGTTAACCTCCTGTATAATAGTTAAATAATTGTTATTAAATTATAAAAAAACAATATAAATAATTATGATATCATATATGATCCTCTAATAATGCTTTGTTAATGGTATTTTAGTATTATCGTCGTTTCAGGTGTTAACTGATTCGTTTTCCTTTATATTCTTTGTTATATGATTCATGTTAATTATGGGTGAGATGTTTATTATTAATATAAATAATGATATAAAGTCTTTAAACATTATTTTTAATCATCAAATGAAAATTATTTTTGAGTGGTTACGATGGTGAATGAATCTCAACGCGTTCGTGGAGACGACAATCCGTACGTATGGCCGAGCGACAATATCATTCATTTGATATTAAAATCATATATAATTGGATGGTATATCATATATAGAGAAAAATTATCATGTTATATTCATTATTTAAATAAATTATACATCATTATTATACCCATTTAAATAATTATTTATTGAATAACATCTACATCACGACGTTGATACGGTAAGCCGTGCGTATGCACGTATGGTGACATGTCATTCAAAAGATGGATAGAATAATGAATATGGTTGTACCATATTTATAATAACATAAATATATATATATATATATATAATATAATGGAGTTATTATTTTATAATGGAAAAAACTAGGAATTAAGAAGTGGAAGAAGAAAAGAACTTGAAAGAGGTGATGACATATTTACCTCTTCTTCGGGTTCTTCCTTTTGATTTGATCAAAAGGGCCTTAGGTTAGATTTATGAAAAAAGGAAGGCTTCAAGGATTAAGGGAGGATATTTTATAGGATATTTTGGCAGGGTTTTGACGAGCCAAATGGCTTTGAAGTTTTGAATTTGAGAGAAGGGGGAGTGCCCTTTTATAAGCGGGGTGAGGGGCACCTTAGGAAAAGATTGAAATATTATTTTATAATAAAATCATATTCCATTTATAACGACTCAAAATTGATTTATTTATAAGATAAAGTGGGTATGGTTCTAAATCCTCTCAACCAATAGCTTCTAGACAAGATTAGGTTTGCATTTTAACCTTATCTTTTAGATCTAACTCTAAGTTAAATAATTTAACTTTTACCGTGTCTTCTTGTATTCTTACACTATATGGTTAATGAACTTACTATAAACATCCAAGAGAACCTAAAGTGGTTCATTAATGACATATATAATATTATTTAATCTCTTTGGACAAAACTTAAATTTTTATGAATATTATATCAACCAATAATATAGTATGTGTTTTAAGAATTAATTTATGTCAATTTTGACACTATTTGGTAATTTTGTTTTGGAAAAGTCATAAAACCTTATCAACTAGAATTTTTTTTATTAAATCAGCCCTAACATGTCATATTAATGTATAAAATTAGTTTAATTCATCAAAGAATCTCAAATTATGTTTATTTGGTTATTTATAATATCAATTATTTTAACCTTTCATTAATAAGGTAATTACTGCATCATCATTGTGTCAAACAAAATTAAATTATTTAATGTATAAAAATTATAAATAAAATAAAATTATATAGGAAATATTTTTTATATTTCTAATAAATATTTATAGTCTAATTTATCTTATTCATAACCCTATATTAAAATGTTTTAGGTATGAAAACCTGAATTTAACACTTTTAACGCTTCTTTAAGTTAAATAATAAAACATGTACTAATCTAATACAAGTTGACCTAAAGGGTCATATTTATTCCTAAAGTTTTTTTGATATAATTAAACTTATCCAATAAAATTATTACATGTGTTAGGGTAATAAAGATATTATGTTTACCTTTAATTACCATATTTACTTTTAACCGTGGTAAATAGAAGTCAAAAGTTACAATTCAACAAAAATTATTTTTATCTTATTTAACCACATTTTACTTACTGATATCAATTTTGTCTCTAATATTTTTGAAATTCAATTCTCAGAAGTGGTAATATTATGTTTTATGCAAATTTTCAAATGCTCCTAGGAGGTGGGTAAAAGACGGTAAAAAGTTCAATAAAATTTTTATATATCTAAACTTATTATAAAATGACTCCAATTAATTAAATTGAACTTATATAGGTATTATGTATCTATTTTTACCTATAATAAATTTAAATAAAATAAATAATATTTTAAATAAAAAGTCAGTTTTAAATAATAATTAAGTGTTTTTCACTATTCATCAAAAATTGAAAGTTTTCAGAAAAATACCAAAAATACATCATAAGATAACATTGATATTCCAAATTAAAAAGTAAAGTATATTTTACCAAATTAAAAACCTATAAGTTTCATTTATTAATTTAAAATTAATTCCCGTTGTCAAAGCCAAAGAAATAGGTTTAAAAAAAGTAAAAACTATCAAAAGATTGACATGTGTTTATGTCAAATTTATATGTGAAAGTACTTATAATGACCAAAATTGTATTAAATGATAAAAATATAATATAATTATACTTCCAAACCTTTCAAATTTATAATTGAACACTATAAATTATTTTGATTAAAAAAGTTTTTTTCAGTTAAAATTTAGTAATTTTCACTATTCACCAAAATATGAAAGTTATCAGAAAAACACAAAAAATTTATCGAAACTAAATTTTTTATGTCCCAATTCTAAAGAAGAAGTTTGTTTTGTAAAATTTAATATATAAAAGTGTCAAAAATTATATTTAAAAATGGATCTCCATTAAAAGGGTTAAAATTACATTTTTTGAAAAATACTTATTCTATCTGAAAAAATAATTTGTTAATATTTTTTCTAAGAAACACATAATATGGATGTTAAAATTATATAGAGTATATAAGGTTAAAAATTCAGTTAATAATATTTATAACTACTTTTGAATGTATAGTTTGGTAATGTTGTGGTGTGCTCGAACTCGGTGTTGCGAGTAATTTAATGAGATAACGTACTATGAGATATTGGGGTGTTACATTCACCCTATCTTGCTATCCCCACATGACTTCGATAAGAAAAATACTAGAATAACTCTATCTTTATATTCTAGTAATCCATCAATCAAGAAGGTGATCATATCCCTTATCTTCCTAGACTTATAAGCCCTAGATTTTAATCACAAAAATCCGTGTCACACAAAGCAAGTAGGAAATCTAAGATTACAAGGAAAAGAAACAATTAGTTCACTTATGTAAAATTCAGTGTTCTCACACATATTAGAAAATAAATTATAGCTTTTTTATAGTGTTTTCTATCATATGTATGTTGAGATGATTAGATGACTTGGTATTTATAGGTATTCTTACAAACAATCATCTTGATATCCAACGGTTATATTTTCTCTATGATTTTGGGAGGACCTAGACACACGGAACTCTAATGGTCTTATGATAACTGAAATCACAACTCATTTTGATTAATATAGAAAGTATTAAATCATTTTTAAAAATAGTTCATAACATTACGATCAATTTTTATTGGCAAGAAAATAAATTAAAATGAGTCCCATGAGTTTCATTACGAGTTAGTATAATTTATATTATTATAAAGATATCATCAGTAAAAAATACTGTAAAATGTGAATGATAGAAATCATACCATTTTTGTACGATATAAATCATGCCAGGGCTCGTTATGATAATCATGGAAGCATTACGATGATTGTCACAAGTATGATTTTTTTGTATGCATTATAAAATCGGAATGATAAAATATGAATTTAATTTCTCAATAAATAAAATTTAATGTTTGTAAGATATAATTTAATTCATTTTCTTATAAGAATATTGTTAAAATAATTTCAACTTGAAACAATTAGAAATTAAATATTTAATAAATAATTTTTCATTTTTAAAATAAAAATAATGGAAAATTAAAAAACAACCTTTTAAATTAAAAATATCCCCCTTTTAGAAATCATAAACTATGAGAATTAAATTGAAAATATCATCAAAAAATTATATTTCCAAAATTGTTTTAATGAATTATGATATTCAGAAGTAAAAATTAATAATTATCTCCATTTGAATTTATAACTCATCTAAATACAATGATGAATACAACTAACATCCCATTAGGATAAAAATGATCTTAAGGATCGTATTGTTTTAAAACAATCTCTCCCTTACTATAAAATTCACCCTTATTCTATAAATTTTATCTCCTATCTATATCAATATATCCCTATATTATTTTAAAAAAGTAATGAGAATAGACATTGAGGTACCTAAAATGTTTTTAGATAAACACAATATACGAAACAAAGAAGTTCTTAATAATCTAAAAATAAATAAAAAAATACTAAACCAATAGAATATGAAGACATTAAGTAAAACTGAATATAGATGAAAAAGTCTTATATTGATGTTCCAAAAAAAATATACAATATGATTTCACGAAAAATTATTTATTTTTTATGAGGTTCAAGATAATTATTTTCAACTTCTTGAATTCTTTTATATAGTCCTTTAGTTTTTCATGAAACTCATTCTGGGATTATAATTTTTCTTCTTGTTCTAAAAACAACTGATCTTGGGTAAAATTTATTTATTCTAGAGATTGAAATTTCTCTTCCAGAGTACAAAAAATATCTTCCTGGGTTTTGATTTTCTGTTATTGAAGTTGAATTCTTTATTCCTGGGACTTATTGATATTTTATTTAAATTCAAATCTATTATCCATTTTTTGCTTTTTTAATTTGACTATATCATCATTTTAAAACATCATACATGATAATTATGATTTAATGGAATTAAATTTGTTTTTAATCTACTTGATTTCTTTGGATTGGATATCATCTGGGCTTCTGAAATCTTTTACTTTTTAGGTAGTATTACTCCCAAATTGTTGAAAGAAATATAGACATCATTCATAAGATTCCTTATGTCTTCAATTGAATATTCCTAAACTTTGATACTTGAATTATCATTATGAGACTACTTTTACTCTTTGTTGCTGGACCTTTTGTGTCCATAAAAAATATCCTAAAAAATTTGTATAATTGGCCTTTAACTTGGTCAAAATTTCCCTTAAAATCATGTTAAATTTGAATTTATGTTTTCAATTTTCAGAAACCAAATCAATTTTTTTTCACTATCCTTGGATAAAATGGAATTTAACTTTCCAATATTTCTGAAGCATGAATAGTTTAGTGAACTCCTTTCACTATAATTGTTCTTGAAGATTCAGTATGTTCTATGAAATTAGGAAGCTCTCTTAGAATTTGATAATAATATTCAATGATCTTGGTTTCTCCATCTTTGGATGAAAGATATAGGATTTTTTCTGGTTCAATTCCATGAATATCTAGAGACAGTAATTTACTAGAAGTTTCTTATGAATATCTAATGGGTATTTTACAAAAATAAGTTTTTTGATTCTAGGAACTTCCTTATTTCTTCCATTATTTATTTACTCCTCTTCCTCTTCATTACTATTTATTATGATTTCTTTATCACCAATTTACTCATCAATATTTATCATTTCACTATCATATTTTTCTTCTGATGATTTTTCTTTAAGAGGATCCCGATTTTTACTAACTTTATGCCTGTATTTTCAAAAATACAAGACATATGGAATTATTTACCCAACTTATTATATTTTCTTGAGAACTATTCCAGTTCATTCCTTTTCAACATTATTCACGAGTGTATCAATATCAAGAACATTAACTTTTTATTTTTTAACATTATTTTCATTTCTTCTTCTTTGAGAGAATCTTCACCATGAATTTTTACATAATGGGCCTTGGCAGGATCAAGACCAAATTAAGGCTTTCATTGTTTTCTTAAATATTTTATTATTCTACACTCTACAACTACTTAATCACAATAAACTTATTTCTTATTTGACATTCTAGGGGAAACAAACGTATCTTCTTTTTAAAATAATAGGTTTGGATTTTGATAATTCATATAGATCTTCAACGAATTCTTTTATATTACCAACTTCAATAACTTTAACAAGAATCTTTGATTCATTATAAAAATGAATTTTCAAAATTTTGATCATATCATCCCTTATAAGTTGGACATTCAATATTTTTAGCACCGATTTTTTTTCAACATTGAAAAATATCAAACTTCTTGAAAGAAACATAATGGTGATTCCAAGAAACACAATCAAATGTGATTTATATCACCAAATTTTATGTTTTTGATGGTTCAAATGATGTAACCCATGAAATTTAATTTCCTTATATTGACTAGATAATCAAAAATGCAAACATATCATACCTTAATGATTTCACTATCTTTATTTCATGGTATAAAAAATGTTGAATCCAAAATCCAACAAAATATTTTTTAGAAGAAAAATGTTTAACTTTTATTTTTTCCTCATGAATTTCAAAAATAGATTTTTAAGACATTTTTTTTATTAAACATAACTTTTTCTTTTGGAATCTTATAATAAGGTAAAAAGGAATATTCTTCTATGGTTAAAACAATAAGATGAGAAAATTTATCTATAGAAATGTTATAATTCTTTCAATACATAGAAAAATCTAGCTTTAAATCTTCATCAATCACAATGATATTATAAAACTCTAAAAATTCATTAACATGAATAAGTTCTTGGGTGGACTTGGTTTTTTCTAAACAAACGAATTCTCATCATTGAAACATGATAATTATTTTCAAAGAAGAACCATACTTCTAATAAAAATCTTTTTTATTAACATTTCCTCGTAGATAGTCATTGAAGAGAAATATTTAGGAGATATTACTTTTGGAGAAGATTTAGAGGTTTATGACATGAGTATGACTAACTCCTCTGAGCAAGAAAACCTTTGGGCTTCGTTTTTTGAAAGACAACAAAGCTTCAGTGAAAAGTTGAGAAGAATGACGTGGGACATGGTGGGCGGGTTCCTTTATAGAGGCAAAGGAAGATGACCATTGAGAATATATAAATCATATTTAATCAAAGTGATCTGAAAAAAAATGATCTATTGTGGGTGTTAAAAAAATGAAAAATAATTATCATATTTAAAATGAATCTGAAAAAGATTAAAAAAAATAAAATACCATCAATTATAATTGAGTTGAAATTAGCGTAAGGTATAAGAAATTGTACATTTTGGTGTTTTAACATAGACTTATTAGTTTAAATAGATAGTTCTTCTTGAAAAGAAATTTGAGTATAAAAAATATTGGGTATGAAAAATATTTAGTACATAAAATATTGAGTATAAAAAATATTTATTATGAAAAATATCGAGTACATAAAATATTGAGTGTAAAAAATATTGAGTGTGAATAATATCGAGTATGAAAAATATTGAGTACAAAACAGATTGAGTATGAAAAATACTATATATAAAAAATATGGAGTATGAAAAATATTGTGTATGACAAATATTTAGCACAATAAATATTTAGTACCAAAAATATTAAGTATGAAAAATATTGAGAATGAAGAATTGGGAATACGAAAAATTTTAAATATGAAACATTTTGAGTAAAAATAATTTAAAAATAAAAAATTTATAAAACATGAAACATATTTACCCCCTTTTGAAAAGGGGCAACTTAATATAAGGAGATGATTTAAATAATGTGTAGATATGAATGATAACTTCCCCATGATCATTCCTAGATTCTGTTAAACGTATTGAAATATATTATAAGGTAATGGTTTTGTAAAAATATTAGTGACTGTGTGTTGCATCCAAAAAACCTGTGCACAAAAACTTCTAACTGCCAAATATTCATCCTTATTAGTGGAATGTGATATTGGGTGTTGTTTTTTACTATACCAAGAAACTAATGAATCACTTAAGAAATGAAAGGTTCCGAATTTACTTTTTCTATCCATTATATAGGCACCAAAGTTAGCATATGAAAAAAATTTCAATTCAAAATCATTTCCAGAAGAATAGAAAATTCCTAAATCCATTGTTCACCTTAAAAAAGAAAAATTATTTTTATAGATTTTAAATGGTATTAATTTTAATTTTATAAATATATTTCACATAAGTATACTTAAAGCATTATGTTTAGATGACTAGTTTTTTTGTAAAGTGAACTTCATACCATACCTCTAAAATTGTTTTGATTAACTGGTCACCTAGCTTTATCAAGATCAAGTGTATTTGAAGTACCAATTATAGTAATAATATTTTTCATATTGTTATATCGATACTTCTTAATATGATGATTAATATACTTATATTTATATATATAAGCAACATTTTGTTTTTGAGAAATTAGAAAACCAATTAAGAATGTTAACTTACCAATCATACTCATTTCAAACACATATTTTATAATATTTACAATAGAATTTATTAATGATTGTTGAGTTGATCAGAATATAATGTCATTAACATAAATTTAAAGAATCAATTTTTTTTTGTTTTATTTCTTTATAAAGAGAGTAGTATCAACAGTTACCTTAACTAAATTGTTTTACATGAAAATATCGATAATCTATCATACCGGGCTCCAGGGGATTGTTTAGGTCTATATAATGTTTTCGTAAGTTTATAAATGTATTTAGGATGTTTTGTATTTTCAAATCCAAGCGGATTTTAAAAAAAAACCTCCTGTTGAACATATATGTTAAGGAAAGAACACTTTACATCCATATGAAAAATATTGAAATTAAATAATGATTCAAAGGCTCATAGAATTTATATATATCCATATCTAGTTACCATATTATAGGTTTCTTAATATTATATTCCATATTTTTGATTATAAAATTTAACAAAAAGTCTGGATATATTTGTAATAATGATTCCATTTTCATCACATTTGTTTATGAAAACCAATTTTTCTCCAATGATTTAATTTTCTTTAAATATTTAAACAAAGGTTTATAGTTTTTTCCTTTCAAATTCATTTAGTTCATATTTCATAGAATTAATACTACCTTAATCACATAAACCCTCATCATGACTTTTGGGTTTTAACTGGGAAATGAAATAAAAATTTTATATTTCATTTCTCAAAGAACTTATTGTACTTATATGTTGATTTATATCACCAATGATACCATCACTAGGATGATTCCTAAGACAAAATTTTCTTGGGTTTTCTAAAACCTATTCAACAAGATAAGGTAGAAAATATTTTAGAGTGAATACTTTAGAAAAAAATTTCTTGATTATTTTCCTTATTATAATAATCCTCTATCATAGGTTAATAATCTATTTTGGAAAAAACATCAAAAGTTGTAGGTTTGGATTGTTTAAAAACAAAAGGATCGATTTCATCAAATTTGAGATGTACTGTTTCTTCAACAGAACATGTATTTTTATTGAAAACCCTATATTCCATAGAAGTAGTGGAATATCCTAAGAGTATACCTTCACTATATTTGGATGAGAATTTGTGTAAATTATCTTTTGTATTCCAGATTAATACTTTACATCCAAATTATATAAAGTATGAAACTTTTGGTTTTCAGCCTCTCCATAATTCATAATGAGTTTTATTAATAATGGGTTGAATTAAAACTTGATTTATAGTATAACATGCAGTACTAAAAACTTCAACCCGGTTGTGTTTTTCAATTGAGTATTCACTCATCAAGGTTCTTGTTATTTCCTCAAGAATACATTTATTCTTTCAACTACACCATTTTGAAAAATAGTTCTAGGAGTTTAAATGATAAGAGTAAATCTATTATTTCTTAGTTTTTTTTTTCAAAATTGGAGTTTACAAATTCCCCAACAAGATCACCATGAGTTTTTATAAAGGGATAGTTTTTCTAATTTCTATCTTTGCCTACGAATGTTTTTAAAAGGAAAAAGGATTCAGAATTATTTTCTTGAAAACAAACCAATGTAAATCTAGTTTCATCATCAACTAAAATAATATTTATTACTTTCCACCAGTACATCTAGTTTGTGTTGGACCCAAAATATCCATGTGGACTAACTGTAAAGTGTAAGTAGTTGAGACTTCACTAATAGTTTTAAATCCTGGCTTATTTTTTTCCATATTGAAAAGGGTCATAGAATTTTGAAGAATCAAATTTAGTTATGGTAGATCCTTAACAAGTCATTTCTCAATCAATTTAGATAAGTTATTAAGGTTATAGTGTCCAAAACTTCTATTCCCTAACCAATATTGATCTTCAACTGCACTAAGGGGAGGTAATTCTTGGATCCTAAGGTCTTGTAAGTTTAGTGTATAAAAATTCTAATGCAAATGGGAAGAAAGAGTGAATTCATCCTTGGAATTGTCTACTAAAAATTTATCATTCTAAAAATTCACATGGTAATTTTTTTCATATAATTGAGTTATGATGTGGTTAAGACCGTTTATTAATAAAATATTTGAAATTATAGATTCACCTAGAAGAAAAATATTACCTATAAAAATAATATTTCCTTCATCATTGTATCTAAAGGTAACTATTACTTTTTTAATTTCAATAATAATTTCAAATAATTCGTTTTACTAGTCATATGCTAGGAATAACCCCTATCCTTGTACTATGTATTCCTATTGTTGGTTCTTCCATTGTTTTCCTAAAACCAAACAATTACACTTTTGGAACCCAAACCTTATTGGGTCTGGACATGTTAGAAAAAAAATATTAGGAATCCACATTTGTTTTAAAAATGTACGTTTTGAAATCCTATATATTGAATTTTATTTAAAGAAATTTTTTTATTCTAATCTTCCACTTTGACAGTTTTTGTAAAAGGGGGAATTTTTAGGAAAAAAATAATTGTTACTAAAAAATGGTTTAGAATGATTATATCCCATTCTTAAAATATTACCATATGGATGAATCTGTTTATACCTTTTATTAAATACTTCCTTTCTAGTGGTAATGTTTGATAAAAGTTTCTATAAATAAAAAAATTAAAACATTAGTTTTATAACTAAATTCTTATCTATATTAGTATTAGTTATAGTGTTGAGTTTTGTTTCTAAAATCTTTTTCTAGGAAATGAAATTTTCAAAATATTTAGAAATATTATCCTTCTCAGAATTATATTTTTCAAGATTTTTAGAAATAGATTCAATTTAAAAAGTTTTCTTATCTAGAAATTTTTAATGATCTAATATTTCTTTTGTTAAAAAATTTATTCTAAAATTTGTTTTCTTAAGTTTATTACTGACATTACAATTTTCATTTTCAAAAAATTTAGAAAACTAAAGACTTATTTATATAAAGGTAATATATTATCTTCTGTTGAATAAGTTTCTTCATGAGAGGGAATATAACCTTTCTCACCAAGAAAGTTTCCATTAAGGACATAATTGTTAAATAATCATAAGTGTGTACCTGATTCTTAAGAAATTTTTTTTAAATGGTATTCTAGAATAGAGACAAATATTTATCTTTCATGAATTTTGATATTCTAAGGAATCATAATAAGAATATCCTCTATTAGCACTCCATGAGTCATTAACTTTCATAACATTCTTTCCATTTTACTTGTAATATATTTTATGATTTCTATCACAATTCTTTTCCTTTATATCTTTCCTTTTGAGTTTTTGGATAGTTAGGTCTTTTGTTTCCAGATCATTTAAATTTTTAATAGGTATCTTTAGAGACTTTCTTGTTATTTATTTCATTGTTAATTTTTTTTGTAATAATACTAATTTTTTTACCAACAATATTGTTCTATCCTCAAGAAATATTTTCCAACTAATTCTTAGAATACTTAGAATCACCTGAGTCTAATGGAGTAACGAGCCTTTTTCTTTGTTGATTTAATAATATTTTCCAAATTATGTGATTTAATTGGATTTTATGTATAAGTAAAAGAAACTCCACCATTAGTTTAACTTACTTTCTCAGAATCTCTTTTCATCCTATCCTCATATTGTAAAAGAATTATATATAAATCAATAAGTTTAATATTTTTAAACTACATAGATTCATCAAATTATATTCTTCTTGATTCCTTTTCAGTTTCATAATATATATGATATTTTCAACGATAATTTCATCATGTTATACTTTTTCACCCCTAACTCTTAAACTATTAACGATTTTCATAAACCTTTATCATACCTTATTTATAAGTTCACCAGAAGTAAATTCAAAATCCTGTTAATTAGCTCATAACATAAATCTTATAGTCTTAATAACTTTAAGAGATCCAAAATGAGTGATTTCTGACCTCTTTCAAATAACACAGGCTTCTTTACAAGAGGAAATCTGGTTATATACGTCTCTAGTCATAGAAACCAATAAAGTATTCCTTAAACTATAATTTAGTCAATATTATATCATTAATTTATTTTCAAAAGTTCTTATTTCTTTTTCAGGAATTTTTTATACACCATCCATCATAAAAAAATAACCAACTCTTGTATTGATCACAAAAGTCATCAATCTATCCCTCTAGTATTCTTAATAAATACAATCGAAAATTAGAGGACTTGTAGGATTGAGGTTTTCTATAGGACCAAAATTTTATCATGCTATCTTTTCAAAAATATTTACACAAAATCTTTTCCACAACACATGTTCATGTAACAAATATTGATAATACAAATTTGATAACAATTTATCGAGCTAACATTCCAAGGTAAAAAATTATGTAATTATATGAGTAGTAGAAACCTCCTATGATACCAAATATGAGTATAAAAATTACAAAGGCTTGGATCTGATAACAATTATAGGATCAAAATAAATATGTATATGGATAAATACAAGAGGGGGTGAATTGTATGTTTTAAAACATTCATTTTTTAATTTTAAAAGAAACGTTGTTTTAAAAAATTAAACAAGTCATATTCACAAAATCTCTTATGTATTAAAATAGTAATCAAACTAGACTTTGGGTCTGATAAAAAAGGATATCGTAATCCTATTAATTATGATACGATTATGTAGACACAAGTCACCAAATAAATGATTCTACATTGATGTGTATAGAATCGTAATCAGAGTTATTTATGTAAACATAATTATGAAATAATAGTAATTGTAATGTTTAAAAAAATATTGTAATCACAGAATAAAAATAGAAAGATTAAATGATATATTTTTTATTAAAAATGTTGTGGGAATTAAATAAAAGTAAATGTATTACTTTTTACCCAAATTTAATGGTATAGGATAACCTAGGATAAAGGTTCTTTGATTTATACATTAAAGAAATAATGTCTTACCCACATCATGGTAATCCCTCGATATGACAGTCAACTTCACTATCTCATGATATCCCCATAATAACATGATCAAAAAAATATCTACACAACTATATCTTGATAGTCCTATAATCCCTCTACCAAGAAGGTGATCAAATCCTCTATTTTATTATCCTTGGAAGCCCCCGATTGTAATCACAACAATCGATGTCTCACAAAGAAATTAAAAACTCTAAGATTTCATGGACAAGGAAAAAGTAGTTCACTTGTGTAAACTTGAGAGTTCTCTCTCACAATTACAAATCAAGAAGTTATTTTGCACAATGTTGTCTTTAATATTTATTTTGAAATGATCAGATGATCTGGTATTTATAGGCATTCCTTCTAACGATCATATTGATCTCCAATGGTCCAATTTTCTCAAATATTTTTGGGAGGACCTAGACACATAGAACTCTAATGGTCACATGATAGCTGAAAGCACGACATTGTTTTTATTGACACATAAATCATGTCATCCTTTTGAAAAATATTTCCTAAGATTATGATTACTTTTTCTGGGTATGAAAAATAAATCAAAATGTGTCTAATGATTTTTATTATGAGTTAGTATGATTTATATTATCAAAAAAATATTATAACTATGAAAGAATGGATAGTGTGTATGATATATTTACTATCCTATGTGTACAATATAAATTATATCTCAGATCATTATGATAATCTTGTAAAAATTACTAATACTTTCATGGTTATGATGTTTATCATATTTATTATGAAAATTTTAATGATGAAATATGAATTTATTTTCTCAAGAAAAAAGATTTAATTTATCTATGATAAAATGTAAAACATTTTCTTATAATAATATTTCTAAAATACTTTGTACTTGAAGGAATTAGAAATTGAATATTTAAGAAATATTTTGTGATTTTCAAAACAAAAGTAATGAAAAAGTCAAAAAGAATACTTTGAATAAACAGTATTGGATAATATAGATAAATAATTAAACCACTTGGTTAGTAATCATTTCATAGGAATTAATGATAGATATAAATTATTTGTTGTTTTTTAATACAAGATAATTAATGTACGGGAGTGAAGAATGTGGTTAAACCGAAACATATTAGTGTATTCCTAAGAGTTTTATTTATTTTCCTTTTATAGTGAGAAGGTTTTGATTTTATTCACTTTTTTATTATAGATTATACCCATAATATGGCCACCTACTAGCATGTTAGAAGGTATTAGGTGATGAAAGTGTTATATCTAGACCCTCTATTAATTGTCATGATTTTAAATGTCTCACCTAAATGTTTTATTCTGTAGGGAAAGGTATAATATAGTGGGAACCCTCTGTTAATCAGGTTCCTCCAACATTCTAGGATGGTATTACCTTCTAAAAAATTAATAATTAGATTCAAATGTTCTATTTACTCTACAAATATTTTGAGTATCTAGGGAATCACTAGGAAGGATTTACCATATATATTATGGAAATGGTTACTTAGTGATAAAGGAATCTTGGGGTTGTTGAAGGAAAATATTAGAGGATCAAAATAATGATGTAGATGCTCAATTAAAAGAGGGGTGGGGGTGGGGGTGAATTTTATGTTTAAATTTTTTTGTTTTTAACCTTAAGGAAAAATATGTTTAACAAAGTTAGACAAGGTAAATTCATAAGGCCTCATTTAGTTAAAAAAATTTCATAGCTTCAAAAAATATGGTTCCAGAAATTAAACATAAGAAATGTTTACTAAGAAAAGATTATACCCTAAAGCATATAGAATTTTATTTATCAGAATATATAAAAAATGAGAAAGTATAATAAGGTTATAATTTCTTCCTTTATCAATTTATAACAGAAATAAACTTGAAAAAAAACAAGTAACATGTATGAAATCTTTTAACCAAAAGCATAGGGTATCCAACAACCTTGGATAAAAGTCCGTTGATTTATACTTTCAAGAAAGTCTGTCCGACACACACTTGGGTAAGCCCTCGATAGGAATATCAGAATCTATCATGCTATCCCCGCAAGCCCTCGATCATTATGGTAGTCGATACCTCTCTCTTATTATCCTCATAAGCCATTGATTGTAGACAACAACAATCAGAGTCGAACAAAGCAACTTGAATAAGATATTTAGAACCACAAAAGCATGAGATTCTCTCTCTCAAGAAATCAATTTACATAATTGAATCTCTTAGAGTGATCAACATCACTGAGCTTGTTCAAATGAGCATCTATTTATAGTCACTTCTCCAATGGTCATCTCCCTCCTCCAACAATCATATTTTTTTGTGAATCTCTGAGGGACCTGTACTTGTGTCACTCAAAAAATGGTTAGTTAGAAAAAAATTGTATGACATCATTTCATAATATGTGTATGTAAAATGATGTTGTTTAACCAAATGTATTTTTTGGTGTCTAGGAAAAATATAGTCTGGAGTCTAACCAAAAAAACATTTAGAGACTATAAATTATGGATATTCGGATTATGTTTTCCAAGGAATTCAGATCTTTAATTCTATAGAATTAAGAGTCTGAATTCCAATGAATTCAGAATCAAATTATGAAGAATTTGGAGTTAGAATTCTGAAGGAATTCAGATTCATAATTCTAGGGAATTCAGAGTTGGAATTTTGAAGAATTTGGAGCTTGAATTCTATAGAATTCATAGTAGGAATTCTGCAAAATTAAGAGTCTGAATTCAAAAGAATATATAGTATGAATTCCGAAGAATTAGGAGTCCCAGTTTTGAGGAATTTGGAGTCCTAATTCTAAGGAAATTAGAGTCAAAATTCGGAGGAATTTGGAGTTGGAATTCTGATGAATTCTGAGTCAAGATTCTAAGGGATTCAGATTCTGAATTTCAGAGAATTTGGAGTCTAAATTTCATAGAATTCAGTACCTTAATTTCATAGAATTAAGATCTTGAAAATGGGATACTCTATAAAAATAGATTTATAGGATTCTGAGGTTTTATATGTGAAACCAAATTTTAGACATAGGAATAATATGAGTTTGATTTAGATAAACAATAAAATGAACAATGAAAACATATATAAGGATTAAAATTTTCATAGATAATTAAAATTTTCCTTGATAAGATATTTCTTTGTGAAAATATAATTTACCTAAAGATAGTGTGTTTTTGATTTTCAAAACATAGAGGAATGTAAAAGTTATAAGGAAACCTTATTGACTCAACAATCTCCCCCTTTTTGGAAAGTACGAACATCCTTATAAAAAATAATATAGGGACTTAGAATTTTTCCTTATGAACTTGAAAATAAAAACTCATCTCCCTTTACATATGAATCATGGTGAATACGATTAACTCCCCCATAGGTTTTGAAATCCCTATGGATCGTATTATCATCTCCCCGAAATAGATTTTACTTTTTCTTGCTGAAGGAAATCTTCTTTGATAAGAACTCCCCCTTAGATAGTATCCCCTTACTTAGGGAATTTTCTTCTTTACTTAGTATTCTTTTTATCATTCCTTTCTCCCCTTTGTGATTTTAAAAGTGGAATAAATAGAATGAAAAAAAATATTGTTCCGGAAATAATAGTACTCTACAACAAAACATATGAAGAACCACAAAAATTTCATTATGATTGAAAGAATTTATACAAGGAAAGAGATACAACAAAATATTGGATTGGGAAAAACCATCCTTCTTTATCCTTTCGACATTAACATCTTCACAATGGTTTTAGCTTTTTAAGCTCCTTATGATCCTCATCAAAATGCTTGAGCCACTGATCATGGTCCTCATTTTTCTTCTCCAAGGCTTTGATCTTTTCATCATGAGCCATATGAATATCGGCTTAAGCCTTCCAAAAATATTATTACATACTGATATTTTCTTCAAACTCAATTCTAAGATCTCTTTCCCTTTTCCAATTCAAAGAGACTGAGTTGAGATTTCGATTCAGATCTTGAACTTCCTACTTCTGGGTGGTTTTTTCAAGACTGAGCTTTTCCTCAAAAAATTTAGTAAGATCTTTTAACTTTCCTTCATCGGTGTAAAATTAATTCTTCACACTTTCTTGAAAATAATCAAGTATTCTAATCTCTTCGACTTCCTTTCTTGACCAATTTGTAATTTACTTACATGACCTCTTGTGATCTTCATATCCAATGAAGAAAGATTTGAAATCGGCCTCAGTCCTGATAAAATTATCCATAAGAAGGGAAACTGAATCTGATTTCTGATTAATTAAATACTGAATCATCTAGAACCTCGAGTCTATACTAAAAAAATAATAGAATATTATCAACCAACATCTTCAATGACTGTACCACAAATTCATGTCCAATAGAGGTCGATTATGAATCAAATTGTTTGGTTGGTGATGATTCTTTCTCTATCTCTTTATCTTTTCTCTTGGATGATCCACCAACATCTTTCTTGGCCACATCGGCTTTCCTAGGTCTATCAAACAACTTCTGTTTTCCCTTATCACCTCTTAGAATGATATTTGTGGCTTTTGGCGACTCATGATCACTATTTGATTGTTAAACTATCTTATCTTTATCAAAATTTTCTTTTTCTGTGACTGCCACTAGATATTCTAGTTGAAAAATGCCTGGTTGTGAATTTCATCATCAGATGGTTTTTTTACTTCTTCCTGCTCCCCATACTCTTTTCCTTACAAAGGAATTTTGATTAATTCAGCTTCAGAAGTTAGGATTGAAAACTTTTGGGATGCACTCTCTTTCTCATGATATTCTTCCACTTGCCATATCATATCATCTGTATCATCACTTCCTTCCTCTTCTTCTTATTTTCTACTTCTTCCTCTTATATAATTTGATCTTGTTCATCAGGTTCCAGAATCATTGTTTTCTTTCATGGAGTCTCTATGGTTACTGGTTCGTTAAGAAAATTTTCTAGTACCTGAAGCTTCTCAGAATATTTCTCAGTAGGCTTCATAAGAGATTGAAAAATCTCAGCTTCAGACGTCTTCTTCATTTTCTTCTCCTCTTTCTCTTACTTCTCAAAATCATTAGCAGCCTTAGTCGTTAAGGCTTTTTCTTCAGCAAGGTCCAAGACAAAACTTTCCTCCCCTTCATTCTTATTCTTCTTGTCTTCTCTCCATTTGGAATCCACTTCATCTGGATAAGTCTTTTGGTTATTAGGTTTAGGAGGTGTGGATTGAGTTTCCTAAACAACATGATTTTTTTCTTTCTTTTTCAATTCATTCAACATTAGGTTCTTACCAACCTTCTTAGAAGTTTCACCAACTTTAGTTTTCTTTCATAAGGCTTATAGTTCAGCTTTAGATAAATCATAAAAATTTTCGGATTCACTATTGAATCCAACCTTCATCCTTACAGGGGTGTCATCACTAAGAAACATGACCTTGAAATTCCTTGGCTTAGAATTGCATGGGATTTTTAAAGAATCAAGACAAAAAACAATTATCTTGGAGATAATAACGGATTATATAAAAATTTAAGATTGTAGAGTACCATTCTTGATATTTATAACTGTACGAAAAACAAACATCACCAAATGCATCCTTTTGAGGTTTATTAAGAAATACAGAACATATATATCACTCTACCTCAGGGTATCCTTATCACCTTTTACCAGAATAAGAAATCCATGAACCCATAACTTAAAGATCCAAATTTTTTTATAAAGATGATTAATATTCAGAGTCTTATCTACTGATAGACCAAGGTATTCTATCAATTTATCCTTATCAAAAGATCCTGAAACATCGAGTTGCTTGTGGGTGCAGAACTCAGATTCACCCACATATGAAATTCCAATTGTGTTTGAAGCCTTAGTTTAAGAAAGAGAATAGGTTTTCCAATAACTTTTAAATGAAAACATTTCTCTCCCTCCTCCATTAAAGAAACCTAAAAACTCATAAGACTCTACCAATAATTTTGGACAAACCAGATCCTATGCCTTTAGTTTGGATATACACAAACTCTTCTAGCTATTCAACTTGATGTTCTTTGAAATAAGATAATCATACCTAGAAAATAATTTCACATCTACTAACCTTACTCTCTAGATCTTACAATCAGAAATTTCCATGACTGACGACTTTTGTTTCGAAGTAGAAGCTTCCAAAGACATTCGAAATTGAAAAAACTTGGAAATTCAAAATGGGCCTTAAGTAAAGTAGAAGGGTTTTAACACGCCAAATATTGATAATAGATGTGGGACAACCATTTTGTAGTATTTATATTGGCGTTTGAGGTGACGATTCATCTTCCAAAATATATCCAATGGTGTAAACACAATTGATCATATCTGATGGTTGAGATGATAGCTGAAGATGGAATTTTGTAGGTTTAGATCTTTTGAAGTTTTTTTAAAAAAAAATTCAGATTTAAGGAAAAGTGAATCCAATTTTTTTTTTTAAACAAGATGAAAATAGAAACATGTAAAAAAATTATTACGAACATTTAAGAAAGGAAACATACCTTCTGTAATGCTCGGAAAATTATTAATAATAAAGAAAATTCCTCTTAAAGAACTTTAGATTCCTGAAAAAAATTTTATGGATTTTTTTTGAAAATGTGAGTTCTTATATTACGTATAAAAATTTGACTATGAAAAATTTGACTATGGAGAAATTTTGATTAAGAAAATTTTGATATCATAAATTTTGATTATAAAAATTTTGATTAATGAAATTTTGAATACAAAAATTTTGATTAAGAAAATAAGATTATAGAAATTTTGATCAAGAAAATGTTGATTATGAAAATTTTGATTAAGAAAAAAATTTACCCCCTATGAAAATATGTTTCTTACTATAAGTAGATAGATTTTAACAGAAAGTTAATATCGAAGATGAATTTACTGTTATCATTGATAAATTTTTTTAATGTATTCAAATCACTTGGAGGGTAAAGATTTTGTGAAAACATCAGCAATTTGATCTTGCATTCTGATAAAATGAAGAATAATATCTCCTTTTTTTGAGTGATCCCTAAGAAAGTGAATCCTAAAGTCTATGTATTTTTCAAAAGAGTGATGTGAAAAATTTTTACTTACTGAAATGGAACTAGTTTTATCACACAATATCTGTGTTTTGGTAAAACTCATGCCATAATCTTTGAGTGTGTGTTTCATCCAAAATACATGAGCACAACAACTTCCAACTACTACATATTCAGCTTCAGAAGTGGAAAGTGCTACTGAGTGTTGCTTTTTCGGATGACCAAGAAACTAATGAATCTCATAATAAATGACTAGTTCTGTATGTACTTTTTCTATAAATTATACATCCACTGAAATCAGAATCTGAAAAACATTTTAAGACAAAATCATTTTCAGAAGTATAAAAGAGTCCTAAATCCATGGTTCCCTTTAAATAGTGAAAAATTCATTTCACTACTTTTAAATGAGATTCCTTAGGACTGGATTGATATCTTGAACATAAGAATACTGAAAAAATTATGTCTGGATGACTAGCTATCAGGTATAGTAGAATTATATCATACCTATTAATGATGCTTGATCTACTAGTTTCCCAGATTCATCATGTTCGAGTGAATTTGAGGTACCAATGAGAGTACTTATACCATTGGTGTTGTCATATCCATACTTTTAAATAATATATTTAATAAACTTATGTTGGGATATATAAATTCCTTCTGGTTTTTGAGAAATTTGAAAACCTAGGAAAAAAATTAACTCACCCATCAAACTCATTTCAAAATCAGATTTCATTAGATTCGTATACGAATTGATTAAATATTGTGGAGTTGAACCAAATATAAAGTGACTAACATAAATTTGAACTATCAAAACACTTTTCTTACCATTCTTTATAAAAAGTGTTGGATCATCATTTACCTTTAAATATTTTATTTGTAACAAAAAACCTTTAAGTCAATCATACCTAGCTCTAGGATATTGTTTAAGTCCATATAAATATTTGGAAAGTTTAAAAACATGTTAAGGATGTTTTGTGTCTTCAAAACCAAATGGTTGTTAAAAAGAAATTTCCTCTTGAATATATCTATTAATGAAAGAACATTTAACATCCACTTGAAAAAGTTTTAAATTAAAGAATGCTGCAAAGGCATGTAAACTAGAAATAGTTTCAAGTCTATCTTTTGGAGCATATGTTTCTTCATAGTCTATTCCTTCTAGTTGATTATAACCATTATCAACTGATCTGGACTTATTTCTTAAAATGATTCCATTTTCATCATAGTTATTTATGAAGACCCATTTTACTCCAATAATAGAATTCTCCTTAGGTCTTTCAACTAAGGTCCAAACTTTATTCCTTTTGAATTCATTTAGCTCATCTTGCATGGCTTTAATCCAATCATCATCACCTAAATCTTCTTTAGTTATTTTTGGTTCTAATTGGTAATGTAATGATTGATGTTTTACTTCATTTCTTAAAGAACTTCTAGTTTTCACAGGTTGATTTACATCACAAATGGTACTACCACTGGTATTATTCTTAAGAAACAACTTATTCAGGTTTTGTAAAACCCATTCATCAACATATGGAAGGAAATATTTTGGGGTAAATGCTTCTAAAATATTTTCTTGAAAATTTTCCTTATCAAAAGGATCATCTGTCAAGGTTTGATAATCAATTTTTGAAAACACTTTTGAAGATGTTGGTTGAGGTTGTTTAAAAACAAAAGGATCAGTTTCATCAAATTTAACATGAACCGTTTCTTCAACAATACAAGTCTTTTTATTGAAAAATCTATATATCTTAGAAGTTGTGAAGTAGTCTAGAAAAATTAATTCATTATATTTGGGTTTGAATTTATGTAAATTAACTTTAGTATTCCGAATTAATACATTTCAACCAAATACTTTGAAATAGGAAAGTCTAGGTTTTCTACCATTCCACAATTCATAGGGGGTTTTATTAAGAAACCATATAATTAAAACTCGATTTATAGTATTACAATAAGTACTTACAGCTTCATACCAAGAGTGTGTAGCTATTGAATATTAACTCAACATGGTTCTAGTTATCTCTTGAATAATTTGATTTCTTCTTTCAACAACACCATTATGATGAGGAGTTCTTGGAGGTGAGAAGTTATGAGTAATACCCTTTCTACTAATAAAAATTTCAAAATTAGAATTTTGAAATTATCCTCCATTATAACTATAAATAATTATCAATGAAATATTTTTCTATTTTTTTACTTGGGATCTAAAAATTTTGAAATAAGAAAAAGCTTCATATTTCTTTGCTAGAAAATAGACCCGCTTAAATCTAGTGTAATCATCAAATAAGATAAATACATAATATTTTCCACTAATTCTTCCAGTTTGTGTTAGACCGAAAAGATCTATATGAACCTACTATAATTCATCAGTTATTGAGACTTCAATGATTGATTTAAAACATGATTTATGTTCCTAGCCATATTGACAATGATCACAAACTTTTTAAGAATCAAATCTAAGTTCCAGTGGATCCTTAACTAGTCTTTTCTTTGAGAGTTTACATAGGTTCCTAAGGTTACAGTTTCCTAACCTTCTATTCCATAACCAAGATTGACCTTCAATTGCACTAAAGAAAGGTAGATCTTGGATCCTAAGGTCTTCTAGTTTTAGTGTGTATAAATTCTCTTGTATGTGGGTAGAAAGAATAAACTCATCCTTGGAATAGTGTACTAATAATTTATCATTTCTAAAATTGACAAGGTATCCTTTACCACACAATTGAATTATACTAATGTGGTTGTGATTATAACCTTTAATAAATACAACATTTGAAATCAAAGTTTTTCCAATAAGAACAATGTTACCTATACCAATAAGTTCTCCATGAGCATTATCTCTAAAAGTTACTTTTCATCCTTTAGTCTTGATAATCTTTTCCAAGAAGTTTTTGTTACCAGTCATATGAAGGGAACATACACTATACATGTAACATGTATTACTATTGGTACTATCTTTATTTTCATGAATATAAGAGTGTTAGTCTTTCAGAATCCAAATATTCTTGGTTTCTGAAATTTCAGAAAACAAGATTTTATGAATCAACATTTTCTTAACAAAATTTTCTTTATGGAAACATAAAGACTAGGTTTTATTTAAATATTTTTTCCCAATTTCCACCACTCTAACATTTAGTGAAGAATAAATCAATTTGAGGAAAAAATAGATATTAAAAAAACTATTTTAGAATGGGTAGAACCAAATCTAGAAATATTATTTAGAGAATGAATTTGGGAATACATCTTGTTAAAAATTTTCTTACCAGAGGTAATGTTTTACAAACACTTCCTCACGGAAAATATTTCTAACTTTAGTTTTTTAACCATGTTTTTATCCAAAAAAACACTAGTTTTAGAACAAGAGTAAGTCTCAAAAATATTTTTCTTAGAAATTACATTTTTAAGATCCTAAGAAAGTTTATCATTCTTAATATTATCTTCCATAAGGTTTTTATAAATTCTTTTAAAATCAAATTTTCATATCAATATGTTTAGAAAGATCTAAAACTTATTTAGTTAAAATAAAAATTCTAGAATTTTATTTGTCAAGTTTTTTATTAATCTTATAATTTTTATTCTCAAAGAGTTTATCAAATCTAGTTACTTCTTTATAAGAAGGTAATATATTTTCTTCATCCATAGAATATTCTTCATCTGAAGACTTATAGTATTTATTATCAGTATAATTTGTATTGAAAGATACATTAGCGATAGATTTGGCATTCGTTACCTTGTCCATTGGATAATGATTTTCAATGGGTAGTCTGGCTAGTAGACAAATATTCTTCTGGTCAAAAGATTTATACTCTAAGGATTCATCAAAAGAGTCACCACCAATTGCCCTCCAGGTGTCATTGGATTTCAAAACCATTCTTATCTTTATCTTTGTAGTACTTCTTTCTATTCCTCTGAGAATGATTTTCTTTTCTATCCTTTTTCTTTATCATAGGATAATATGACCTAATATTCCATGCTCTTTTTAATTTATAACATGTGACTTCCTAATATTTCTTTATTTCTTTTTATATCTATACTATAAGTCATTATTTCCAACTATATTTTTCATCTTTTGATCAAGATTAACTGGCTCATTTTCAGAGTGTTCACTTTCACTAGATTGATATAAAATAGTTAATTTCCATGACATGGTTCTTGTAACTCTTTCAAGAGTAATTTATTTAGTATTAGAAAAGGAAACACATCCATTTCCATTTTTATTCTCATTCATATCAGCATCTCTTTTAATTATTGTCTCACGTTGAAGAAGTGTTCCAAAAATCTCATTAAGAGTAATTTGAGATACTTTAATATTTTCATTAATATCTTTTCTCTTAGATTCCCACTCATTAGGTATGATATCTATAATATTTTCCAAAAGAGATTCATCATCAAGGCCTTTCTCTCCCATAGATTTTAAACTATTAACAATAGCCATAAATCTTTGTTGCACCATCCATACTAGTTCTTCTTAAAGAAATAGGAATCCATTATATTCTTATCTAAGAATTGCTATTTTAGTTTTTATAACGTCAGATGTACCAAAATGTGTAACTTCCAATTTATTCTAGATACAGTTAGCAGCTTCACAAGATGAAATATAATAATATATATTCTTGGTCATGGAACACAACAAATTATTACATACCTTGTAGTTTAGTTGATATTATGTATTTTCATGATTGGTGATGTTTCTGACTTCCTTATCTGGAATCTTTTAATCTATAGTATACATGAAATAATTGTCCACTCTACTATTAATATGAAAAGTATTCATACAGTATCTCTAATACTAAGAATAATTCATATCAAATATAGGTGGTCTAGTTGTATTTAGATCATAAATCGAACCAACATTCATTCCTTCTATTCTAGAGGAAAACATCTTTTGAAAAAACCTTGTTAACAGTAAAAGTTTGTAAACATGGATAAAAATCCCTAAGATAGGAAAATATTTTGAACAATGAAAACTTAAGCAAGAAAAACTATACATGAATATAATTATTTCAGATACCTCCTTTGATACCAATTATAGGATCAAAATAATGATGTAGATTCTCAATTTCAATACAGGGGGTGAATTGTAAGTTTAAAGCATTCTTTTTTAACCTTAAGGAAAACTATGTTTAAAAAAGTTAGATAAGGTAAATTCCCAAGACCTATTTTATTTTTAAAAACATTCTTGGTTCCAAAAATATTATTTTGGAAATGAAACTTAAGAAATATTTACAAGGAAAAGATTCTACCTTAAAGCATATAATATCTTATTTATCAGAGTACATAAAAGAATGAGAAAGTATAAGAAGTTTATACTTTATTCCTTTGTCAAATTATAGTGGAAATAAACTTGAAATGAAAAAGTAATAAGTGTTAAATCTCTTAACCCAAAGAGTAGGGTATCCAAAAACCTTGGATAAAGGTCCCATGATTTATACTTTCAAGAAATTTGGTTTTACCCATACTTGGGTAAGACCTTGATAGGAATATCAGAATCTATCCTGCTATCCATGCAAGCCCTTGATCTTTAAGGAAGTTTCACATTTTTTTCTTATCCTTGGAAGTCCTCGATTGTACACATTAACAATCAGAGTCACACGAACCAATCAGAACAAGATGTTAGGAACTGCACAAATCATGAGAGTCTCTCTCAATATAAATCACTTCTCAAAACACAATATATTAGAGTGATCAAAATCACCACAATCATTCAAATGATATTATATTTATAGGCACTGCTCCATCAGTTGGTTCCCTCCTAGAATAGTCATATTTTTCCTTGAATCTCGGAGGGACCTCTACACGTGTCACTCAAATAATGTTTAGTTAGAAATAGATTGTATGACATTGTTTCATAATAAATGTATGGAAAATAAATTTGTTCAGCCAAATTTATTTTTTTGGAGTCTAGGAAAAATAATGTTTGGTGTCTAATCAAACAAACATTTCGATACTATAAATCTTGGATATTCAGATTCTGTTTTCCAAGGAATTTGGAACATGAATTCTATAGATTTCGGAGTCTAAATTGCAAATAATTAGGAATCAGAATTATAAAGAATTCAGAGTCTGAATTATAAGGAATTCGTAGTCGGAATTCTAAGGAATTGAGAGTCCAAATTCTGAGAAATTCGGAGTCTGAATTCTAAGGAATTTAGAGTCAGATTTATAAGGAATTCAGGGTGAGAATTCTGAGGATTTCAGAGTCATAATTATAAGGGATTCGGAGTCTGATTTATGAAGAATTCAGAATCCAAATTCTAAGGAATTCAGTGCTGGAATTCTGAGGAATTCAGAGTCCAATGTTTGTGGAATTTTGAGTCCAATTATGAGGAGTTCAGAGTCCAAATTATATGAAATTTAGAGTCATAATTCTATGGAATTCAAAGTTGGAATTATAAGGGATTCAGAGTCTGAATTTTAGAGAATTCATAATTTTAATTTTAGAGAATTCAGAACCTGAATTTACGAGAATTTTGAGTCTAAATTTTAGAGAATTCGGAGTCTGAATTTCAGAGAATTCGGAACCTGAATTTAATAGAATTTGGATCCTAAAAACAAAATACTCTAAAACCAAGGATTTATAGGATTTTGAGGTTTTAGATGTGAAACATAATTTTAGACTTAGGAATAAAATGATTTATATTTAGAGAAACTATAAAATGAACAATGAAAACATAGGTAAGGATAAAAATTTTCTTGAAGAATGATAATTTTTTTATTAAGATAATTCTTCGAAAAAATATATTTTTTCATAAGATAGAGTGTTTGTGATTTTCAAAATATAGTGGAATGGAAAAGTCATAAGGAAAAATTATTGAATCAACAAATATTAGGTGTTTGATGTACAAGGATATTTTATTCAATTGAAATTAGATTGGATGGAAGTGAGTTTAGCTAAATCATTTCTTAGTGGAGGGGTGAATCCTTTTCCTCACTTGGAAATGACTTATGTTTTGTGTTATCAGTGTGAGTGCTCATTCTAGATTATGCCTAACTATAAGAAAATCAATGCCATTGTTGAGGCTAGTATGACCATCTTCATATATTCTATTAGAGGTGTGTATATGAAATTATTATAAATAATAATCAAATGATATAGGTATATTAGACATAGTTTTATACTCAGTCTATAGGAGGTAATCAAACTCCCCACAGAGATATTAGGTTAAAGTGGTCATTATTTTAATTAGGGATACTTATCTACATGGAAATCAAACATATAGGGTTTATTTCCTTGGGGTTAACATAAGGGTTCTAGTTAGGTGTATTCCATAGAGTAATCTATCACTAATACTAGTGAAGGTCCATTTATTACTACTGGTACTATCTTGGAATCCTCTAATTTATCTTTTACTTTATTTGACATAGTTTCTTCTCATTAATTTATCTTTGGAAAATTTCCTTGAATTTCTTCTCATATTTATGAGTCTTGATACCTCTTTAGGGAATTATATAGAACAATAAAGGAATTTTTCATCCTATTATTTAGTGGTATAAATTTTTGTTAATCTTAGGGATTTAATTTTGCTTTAAATATAATCCATTGATTTAATTCCTAGGATGGAATGTTTAACCTAGTTTCAAGTTTATATTGATTTCTATGGTAGGAGAGTGTCCTATTCGTCTCATATAGGTATTAACAATACTGTATATAGAGAGTAGGATTTCCTGGATGTTTGAAAAGGTCCTGATCAAGGGTAATTGGGAATAATCATTGTAGATATATATAGTATTTTGCTCATAGTGTTTGACATTAAGGTATGATAAGATTTACATTCCATGGTTAATATTTGCCCTGATGTTTTCCTTAAACATTTACTTGGATTTTATTATTAGTGGGAAGTGGATTCTACCATCGATCTACATAATGAAATGGAACCTACCTCTATTTCTCGACAACGAATGCGTCTGATTGAATTGAGGGAATTGAATATTTAGTTGGAGGAACTTTTAGCTATGGGATGCATTAGACTTAGAACTTTACCCGGGTTTGATTTGATCCTTTTTTCTATGAAATATGATGGGATTATACATATTTACATAGACTATTAGAATGATATGTATGTGATGATCAATAATCGATACACTTAACCGAAATTGATAATATCTTTGATAGATTATAAGGGAAAAGTGATTTTTTAAGATCAACCAATATTCAGGATATCATAATCATTGAGTGAAATTCCCAAATATTTGAGTATTTATTTTTCATTTACAAAATATTATTTTGGATTTATTTTTCCACGCGAAACACCAAATTAAAATGAAATTGTGATATATTATAATAAAAAAATACAATTATTAGTGTGTAACCAATATGATAAAGCTATTGAATTAGTATGTATAACTAAAGGTAAAAAAATTATAAAGTAAATGTAGAAATAAAAATAAGGACCACTTTTAATACTAATGAATTGATTAAATTAAATTATTATAGATAAATGAAAATTGATATAATTTTATGCTTAAAATTATATTTTTTTTCTAAAATTTGATTTTGATGAACTATAAAAATTTATTTTAAAGAAAAAATTATATTATGGTATATGATGATAACATATATTATTTATATGAATTATATATTAATACTATTTCAATTAAAAAACCATATAAAATAAGAATAAAAAAAGGTTTCATTATATTTTTACTTTAAATTTAAAAGTTAAATTACAAAATTTTAGATTTTTAATTTTAAAAAATTAAATTCTTTTTCTATGAAACACAATAATATTATCTTATGATGAATTTTTGGGATTTTACTGAAAATATTTATGTGTATGTGAATATTGTAAACTATCATTTTTAAAAATACCCTCAATTTTAGGACATCATTAGGATATATACATAAATAGAAAATTTATAAAACATTTTTCATAATAATATTTTAATTTAATAAGAAAAAATATACATTTAAAATATTATATTTAGATTAGAAATCTATTATTTTATATCTTCAACCAAAATAATATTTTTTTTGTAAAAAATGGGTTTTATGCGTTACGTTTATTATTTTAGAATTCATTTTTATAAATATTATAAATTTAATTTTATAAAATTATTTTTATATTTTGAATCATAATATCCAAATTATTTAATAAGTTTAATTTTATTTTTTGTTATAAAAAATAAGCTAATGGGGGTAAAAACAATTATCGTGGTGGAAGTAAATTTTAGTAAATGTTAAAAACATAAGAAAAAATATATAAAATTCCTAAAACCCTATCTCCAAGTGTGTGGTGAATGGTTTTATAGAAAAAAAAGCAATCAATATTTTTCATTTCCCTCTTTCAAAGTAACTTTTCTTGGATAATGCATTTCTTATTTCCAAAATTCCATTCCCCTCACTTAGAAAAGCATACTTTCACCATCACACATATACTCTCACCAAAATATATTTAGTTCAACCAAAATATACTAAAATACCTATCGAGCACATCATGATACATCATGTTGGTCTTTTATCCTTATAAAACAACCCCTAAAAGGCTTAATTAAATTTTCAATGGTTTTATTCCAAGGGGTAATGTAAAATTGCCAAATCTATTATAACTATTTCTATTTCCTTAGGTAATATTATTTTATTTAAAATTTTATTATACCACATTAAAATAATTTAATAATCAAATAATTATAGTTATATTTTATTATATTAATGGAACAACCATTATCAATTACCCTCTTAGCTATTCCAAAAATGAGAATGTTGTTTGTGTTACATTAAAAAAAGGACTCCCTGAGCAGTATGTTATTTTTTCATAACCACCATAAATGGATGGGTAAAAATGGATATTTAATGAATATTTTTTTTTGATTTATAGCATTTTTAAAATTATTAAAAGGTAAAAAAATATCTTCTTTCTTTCCAATCTATGGAAAATGAAAACATCTTTAGTAATTATGTGAAAACTATTGCCTCTATAAATCGAAATGTTCTATTTTTCACCACTTCCCTACAAGGATAGTTCTAAATTTTTTTTCCTGAATATATAAAATATCACGGTTTAAAATTTATCATGATTATTTTTATGAGGTTAGGAACAAAAAAACAGATGATCATTATGAAGTAATCTGGTGTTATTGATAAATTACCCAAAACAAGGTAATCCTAAATCTCGGTATCTCAAGCCATTTCCATAGTTCCCATAAAATGAAATCGGGGATGTATAAATAATTTAAACACAATAAGATAAATATATTTTTTAATCTGTTAATGATGAAAATAGTATCAAATAATATATTAGGACATCTACATCATGAAACATGTGATGAACAATCAGAATTACAATATCTGATGTAAGAACCTGGTCTTCGAGTGCCCGGAGCCGGTGACAGTGAGACATGATGTATCAAAATTACATTTCAAACATTTAAAAGTACTACATAATGTCCCATTATTATAGAGGATCACGAGGTTCAGGTTATGGGAAACCAGCTGCTTCAGAAAAACTTCTTTAGTAAAAACCCATACGTGAAATTTTTTAATAAAAAACGTAGGGTGAGCATTGAAATACTCAGTAAGGGGTTTTGAAAATACTTAATACAGTTTATGAAAACTACCCTTGAAAAAACAAATACTTTCACATACATAAAATTATTCCTTTTAAGAAAATATCATAACACCTCAATGGTATCTATATAACATTTAGAGAAAGACATGCACAAGTATTTGAACATAGCACTGAAAGTTACTGAACTATCAAAATAAGCATGCTTGCATGGAGGTATATAAAAACTACTAAGTAAGAAAAACATAACATGCAAGGTGTTCCAATACTACTAGAGAAGAAAATTATCATAGTTGTACATAATTAATCTTACTACAACTTATTTAAATGCACATAATGACATAATAAATGTATTGCTAGCATTTTCATTAATAATATGGAAAGAAAAACTGATCATGCATTATATATCATATCCACTTAAAATCATAATCATAAGTAATGGTTCTTGATTATAATGCAGAACCTTCTATAAACATATTGTTGAGGCCTCGACCAAGACATCTATTGATTAAGGCCTCAGCTTTAATCCATAAGCTCTTTAACCAATATTCTACTAATGAAATATTTTTTTGGTTAATTAAATTACATAGTCATAATGAGGAAAAATTCATATGCCAGACTTTGTCAAGGTCTCTTGCCAAGACCATAATCATCTATATCGATGAATTTCACTTGAACCGTAACTGTTGTCAGGCCTTGTGTTGTGACACTTTTTTGTCTCATGAGACCTACCGATGCATCGAGGGGATATAACAGGCCCCACCCGTCACATAATAAGTCCAATGCATTCTTCATACCTCATAAATGAAAGTGCACATACCACATTGATTTATTTAATTTAATTTTATTAAATATTACCCAAGGTGTCCCATAATACTTGGGGTAATTTATTTTCATTTCTCATTATTTTTCATATGCATGCATTATCAAATATAACAATAAAAAAAATGGATAATGAAATTATTGTATATTTACGGTAGAAATACATGATATGAAAATAAACATATAAAGTTTGATGATAACCATTTCCCAAGGAAGGAATGGATAAGTGAAATATCTTTTCACCTGTAATAATAATAAAAGTACATAAAATGATGAATAAATGTGGTTTGACACATGAAATGATAACTTCTTAGTTCAAAGTCCCTATTTCATGCACATTTAATTATGTGCATGCTGATAAAAGTTCTAGTGAGCATGTATTTAGACTAAATCACAACTTGATTAACCAATGACCAAATTTGTAGGGGGTTTATTAAGTAATAAGACTATATATGAGCATAACAAGGGTAAGAGTCAATTAAGAAATCTCATTAGTGAAACATACATATTGGCTTAGCAGCCACCAAAATTACTAAAATCTTTCATGTATCAAAGTATAAACTATGTCCTGATAATTATTAATTGAAAATAGGGTTTTGGAAAGTAAACCTATAAATACATTTTACATAACCATACATACACAAAGTGTAAATATGGGTTTTTACACAATTTAATCAAAGTCATTTAAATTCCTTAAGATATAAGTATTTCTAACCATTAATTAATTACTTGACTGAAAACCAAATCCATATAAGGTCTATTATATAAGTAACCATATGTATATAAATATATAAAAAAATAAGGTTGTTGTACTATAAACATAATTACATTTAAACCCAAAACCTTGTTCACATCTAATATATTATTTTAAGATTAGTATTTATCTCTTAAAAATAATAATTGAATTGTATTGGAAAACATATATATATATATATATATATATATATATGATTATATAATTATACATATATATACATATATAAAAAGTTTGAAAAAATGGATTTTTCATATTAGAAGTAGACTCAAAAACAACATTTATAATTCTTAGTATATCATATTGGATTATTTGGAAACCTTAAAAATTGATATGGATTGAGATTATGTATATATGTGTATACACCCAAAAATATATGTGTATCTATAAGATATATGATATAAGATTTTCACAACTAAATATACACAAACTACTTGAGTTTACAAACCATGAACAATCTCCCTGAAAAAATGGAAGGTTATACTGTCCCAACATGTTCATGCATGGAACATACTATAACATATATATATATGTATATATATATATATAAACATAAATGTAAACTTTGATTTGCATGAGGAATAAAAACTTCAAACATCATAAACCAAACAAATGATCCTCAAAACAGTATATATGAAAGGAATTTCAGGGTTTACAATATGGATCAAAATGTTTATATACATATATATACAAACTTTATAAACATATATATACTTATGTAAAAACTCATATGCACTCCAAATAATAAGAACTCTCCTTTGAAAAGCTTGCATCCTTAAATGTAGAGGGTGTGTAGGGGGTTTTTAGGGTTTAAAAAAAACTAAAACAACATTGTACGCCCATATATATATAATCTGTATAATTTTACAAACTTATATAAGGTTAGTTCAATGTAAAATAGAATGAAAAACCACCCTTACATTTTTTTATATGCCAAATCCCTTGTAACAAGATTCAGGTTCACGAATGGGGTTATAGCTCTCAGGTTTGGTATAGAAGAACTCCAAACGCGTGTGCAGGACCTAATGAGAGTGAAGAATTGAGATGGAAAGAAGTAGCTCCCTCCCTTTAAAAAGGACAACCCAACCAAAACGGACAAAATTATTAGTCTACCGGTGAATAAAAAATTGATAGCAAAATGGTATACGACAAACAAACCAATGTTTATTAAAAGAAATTTGGGATACCCAAATCTAGAACTAGTGACCAAGAGAAAAACCCTACATCGCCTAGACCGAAGACCCAAGTACAACAGGCAAGATTAGAGTCTACCGTTGCGACTGAGATAGATCTCCAAGCTCGACACCAGCCGTTGCACGGCCTCGCCCCCCAACTCCCCTGGTCCGAACCGGAATATACCGGCGGTACGACACCCTGCCTCGGCCTCGACTGCCTCACACCCTCCACTCGAAGTCACCATCAAAGATTGACCCAATGCCATGGCCGCTGGAATCCCGACTCGACGCGATGAAGATGAACGAAAAGATCTCAATGCTGGAAAGCGCGACCTCCATTGATCACCGCTCACCATCCCCAGATGAAACCCTATCGTGACATGATGGTACACAAAACCCTTTGGAGAGACACCACTCGGCCTTCAGCTCCACAACAACGACACGCCGGGCCTCCCACTCCAGGTCTCGCCTTCTGGCGCCTCACTGCGGACCAACCTATTCCCCGAGCACGATGGACCCCCACTCTGAGGGCGAGTCTTTATGTTTTTTATATATTACTTCTTTTGTCCGATTATTCTTTTTTATTGTTTTATACATTTTTTATCTTTATTATTTTATCCAAAATAATTATTATATTATTTTCTTTTTGTTTGTTTAATCATCCCGTGAAACCACCCCCCCACGATTTCCCCCCTTTTTATATATCTTTTATTATTATATTATTATAATTATTATACAAAGTCAAAAGTTTTTATAATAAAATTTTAATACTTTAATAAAGGTTTTGAACAAAGAATATGATGTTTTTATTTATTGAAAATTATAAATATATATCATAACATAAATAGTTTTATTAAAAGAAACCAATTATATATAATTATATTCATTTATAATAAAATACATATTTATAATTCATAAATCATAATATAATTTTGATTTATTAAATAACATTCGGATTAATTTGGAAAAAATAAAAATGTGTTTATTATTAATAAGTTTATTTCTATATACATATAATTTCAAAATTAAAAAAACAATTTTATTAGATTTATTTATTTTGATAAAACATAAATATGTGATATTATTTTTACTCAATAAAATTTTATAAAGCAAATTATAAACTAATTTTATAAATGGTTAAATACATATTAATAATAATTTATAAAATTATTATAATAATTATAATTTCACACACACACACATATATATATATATATATATATATCATTTTTGAAAGTGTACGAAACCCACATAATTTTTCATTCATTTGCAAAATGTATTTCTTCAAATAATGTCATATAATAATTTCAAATTGACGTGTATAATAAAATTATAATTTTATAATAATATTAGTTTTATTAAGAATTTTATAACAAATTAATTTAATCATATTTTTTGATGATTATAATCCAAAATTATATATATACAATTACATATATAATATACATCGATTATTATTATTACTAAATATATTTAATTAATTTTACCACGTCGATGAGTACTTAATTGTTCTTTAATTAAACAGCATATGGATAACAGCTATAATTATAGATGTTGAGTTTCTAATGATTATACAAGGTAACAGTTAGATTGGTTCCATATAAAACCTGGTCTCGGGGTGTCTTAAACCCAAGTTGAGAGAAGTAGAAGGAGGAGAAGAAGATGGTGCCCATCATACCTTTGGTGCTCAGTGTGGCCGCTGTGGCCTTAGCCCTTATTATGTTTATTATGGCGGATGCCAAGGACCCCTATCATCTACTCGGGGTTCTCATTGTTTTGAGTGCTCTCCCAGTAATCTTAATAGGGTTGTTGGTGGGTATTTTAGGTTAGTTGTGATCTCTCATTTCATTGTAAGGTTTTATCTGTTGTAATGTAATATTTCAATGAGTGCAAGACCTTCTTTATCCTTTATGTTTTCTCAATCAATTAATTTGAACTCTTTTATTTTCACTGTATATATACCATCTTAAAAAAAGGGAATAGAAGGTGAAATATAATATTGTTCATGTTCTTCAAGCTTGGGGCGTTACATTATTTCCCCTATAAGGAATTGCATCCTCGCAATTCCACTCGAAAACTGGAAAAAATAAATCCTCAGATAGTCAACATTACCAAAATGGAAGATTTGGTTTAGTCAAAAGAATACCCAAGTTCGTACTTAGTTCCTCTACTTCACTATCCCAGATAAACCTTGAGCACTATGTATTGAACCCCTGCTCATGTTTTCTACACACAGGCTTCCATAGGGAGGCTCATGTGGTAAAAAGCTCAGAAATGACCGAGTGGACAAATTCCTTGATGGCCCGCCAGACTACATTATGCTCGAGATATTCAAGGGGGATTATGCAATTGAGTAGACTAAGATTTAAGATCTGAAACATAAAGGATGACCTGAGGTGGCCATCTTAGGTAGCTACAAGGAAGCATGCTCAGGAAGAAATGTTTTGGGCCAGAGTAAAAACTGAAAAAGGCCTTCGTAGTATCTCCCCCTTCAACTACAACATGGGAGTTGGGTAGTGGCAATGAGATGGAATACATGGTCATTACCCCGACATGATCGAAGTATTTCAGTGCTGTTTGAAAAGTCCAACAGGCATTGACAAGATCCTCGCAAGTTAAAGAATGATGGACAGTCCACAGTGCATGTTCTGATTAAAATATCCATTATTATCTCATCAGGTAAAGATGAGATGTTTGCTTGAACAACCATCTGAAAAAATATATTCATGAGAATTAACTTAACAGTATAGATAAGGTAGAGATAGGAGAGAGAACATGTAATATTTTAATAACACAAAAGTTTATATATTGGTTCTTGAGTTTCCTTAATGATTTACTACAAGAACTCCACATAGAGAAGCAAATCCCCCTAACTCCTCAAACCAAATACAGGCTGTGAATTTAGGGTTAAATTCATGGGGACACCTGTGACGTCTCCTGAGTGTAGCATGAGGGGTATGATGTTGGGAAACATCAATATACACTTGTTTCCTATAAGATAGTTGAGTGGACCCATATTCTAACATCCCAAAGTCCAACAATTGGTCCAGAAGCCATAGTTAAAAATCTGACAAAGGTAGGCCGCTCGAAGGTCTCCGGCAGCAGCAACTTCTTGAAAAAGGTTAAGGATCATAGTGCCAAATTCTTCGCCTGCCGTGAATACTCGGAAAAGTCCCTCATAGTATCTTCCTCGACATGAATATGAGGGGAATTGGGTCATTATCATTTGGAGGTAATCTATTCCCAAACACCGGTGTAGACTAAGCACCCGAGGTGAGTTTGACACATCTTATAGGTGCTTCCATGACATGCTGATATGGGCATAATTAAGGAAGTTCTCTCGACTAGCTAGAGACAAAATGGTCTCTAGGGCCTCAATGGGAAGTGAAACAATAATGGTAGGTATGTTTCCACCTTCCATCTGAAATTTAAAATATAATTACTTAGTGATGCTCAGTCATATATTTATAATACCTGGTTTTCCAGAAATATTTGAACCTATCCTCTGATACCAACTGTAAGGACCCAACCTCCTAGTGCCCAGAGCCGGTGCCAGTGAAACATGATGTATCAAAATTACATTTCAAACATTTACAATTATTACATCATTTCCCATTATTAAAGAGGATCACAAGGTTCAGGTTCTGGGAAACCAGCATCTTCTGAAAAAATTCTTTAGTAAAAACCCATACCTGAAATTTTTTAATAAAAAACGTAGGGTGAGCATTGAAATACTCAGTAAGGGATTTTGAAAATACTTAATATAGTTTATGAAAACTACCCTTAAAAAAAAATTTTCACATATATAAAATAATTCATTTTTAAAAAACCACAACACCTCAAGGGTAGCTATAAAACATTTAGAGCAAGACATGCACAAGTATTTGAACATACCACTAAAAGTTACTGAACTATCAAAATAATCATGCTTGCATGGAGGTATATAAAAACTACTAATTAAGAAAAACATATATTGTAAGGTGTGCTAATAATACTAGAGAAGAAAATTATCAGAGTTGCGCATAATTTATCTCACTATAACTTATTTCAATGCATATGATGAAATAATAAATGTAATGCTAGAATTTGCATTGATAATCTGGAAAGAAAAATTTATCATGAATTATATGTCATATGAACTTAAACTCATACTCATAATTAATGGTTCTTGATTATAACATAGAACCTTTTCTAAACATATTGTCGTGGCCTTGGCCATGACATCTATTGATTAAGGCCTCAGCCTTAATCCATGATCTCTTTAACAAATATTCTACAAATAAAATACTTTTCTGGTTAATTAAATTACAGAGTCATAATGAGGCAAAATGCATATTCCGGACTGTGTCAAGGCTTCATGCCAAGACCATAATCTTTTATGTCCAGGAATTTTACCTGAACCGTAAATGTTGTCAGGCCTTCTACCGTGACACTATTTTGTCTCATGAGACCTACCGATGCATTGTGGGGCTATAGCTGGCCCCACCCATCACATAATAAGTCCAATTCATTCCTCATACCTCATAAATAAAAGTGCACATACCATGTTGATTTATTTAATTTAATTTTATTATATATTACCCAAGGTGTCCCATACTACTATGGGTAATTTAATTTAATTTCTCATTATTTTTCATATCCATGCATTACCGAATATAACAATAAATAAAATGGATAATGAAACTGTTGTACATTTACAGTAGAAATACATGATATGACAATGAACATATAAAGTTTTATGATAACCATTTTCGAAGGCAGGCATGGATAAGTGAAATATATTTTGCATATGTGATAATAATAAAAGTACATAAAATGATGAATAAATGGGGTTTGCCACATGAAATGATTACTTCTTAGTTCAAAGTCCCTATTTCATGCACCTTTAATTACGCGCATGCTGATAAAAGTTCTAGTGAGCATGCATTTAGACTAAATCACAACTTGATTAACCAATGACCATATCAGCAGGGGGTTTATTAAGTAATAAGACTATATATGAGCACAACAAGGGTGAAAGTCAATTAAAAAAGCTCATTAGTGCAACATACATATTGGCTTAGCAGCCACCAAATTTACTAAAATCTTACATGCATCAAAGTATAAACTAAGTCCTGATAATCATTAATTGAAAATAGGGTTTTGGAAAGTAAACCTATAAATACATTTTACATAACCATATATACGCAAAGTGTATATATGGGTTTTTACACAATTTAATCAAACTCCATTAAATTCCTTAAGATCTAAATATTTCTAACCATTATTTAATTACTTTACTGAAACCAAACCCATATAAGGTCTATTATATAAGTAACCATATGTATATAAATATATAAAAACTAAGGTTTTTGTACTATAAACATAATTACATTTAAACCCAAAACCTAGTTCGCATCTAAAATATTATTTTAAGATTAGTATTTATCTCTTAAAAATCCTAATTCAATTGTATTGGAAAACATAATTATATGATTATATAATTATACATATATATATACATATATACAATTTTTGAAAAAAGGTACTTTTCATATTAGAAGTAGACTCAAAAACAACATTTATAATTCTTAGAACATTATAATGGATTATTTGGAGCCCTTAAAAATTGATATGGATTGAGATTATGTATATATGTGTATACACCCTAAAATATATATGTGTATCTATAAGATATATGATAGAATATTTCCACAACTAAATATACACAAACTACTTGAGTTTACAAACCATGAACAATCTCCCTGAAAAAATGGAAGGTTATTGTGTCCCAAAAAGTTCATGCATGGAACGTACTATAACATATATATATATATATATAAACATAAATATAAACTTCGATTTTCATGTGGAATAAAAACTTAAAACATCCTAAACCAAACCTAAGATCCTCAAAACAGTATATAAGAAAGGAATTTTAGGGTTTACAACATGGATCAAAACGTTTATATACATATATATACAAACTATATAAACATATATATACTTATGTAAAAACTCATTTGCACTCCAAATAATAAGAACTCTCCTTTGAAAAGCTTGCAAAGTTAAATGTAGAGGGTTTTTAGGGTAAAAAAACGAAAACAAGGTTGTACGCCCGTATATATATAATATGTATAATTTTATAAGCTTATATAAGATTAGATCAATGTAAACTAGAATTAAAAACCACCCTTACTTTTTTTATATGCCAAATGCCTTGTAACAAGACTCAGGTTCACAAAGGGGGCTTGTAGCTCTCAGGTTGGGTATGGCAGAACTCTAAACGCGTGTGCAGGACCTTATGAGAGTGAAGAATTGAGATGGCGAGCAGTAGCACACTCCCTTTAAAACGGACAGCCCTACCAAAACGGACAAAATTCTTAGTTTACCGGTAAACAGAGAATTGATAGCAAAATGGTATATGATAACCAAACCAATGTTTATTAAAAGAAAATTGGGATACCTGAACCTAGACCTGGTGACCAAGAGAAAAACCCTACCTCACGTAGACCGAAGACCCAAGTGCAACAGGAAAGCTCAGAGTCTACCGTTGCGACTGAGACAGATCTCCAAGCTTGACACCAGCCGTTGCGCGACCTCGCCCCCCAGCTCCCCTGGTCCGAACCGACATATACAGGTGGTGCGACACCCTGCCTCGGCCTCGACCACCTCACTCCCTCCACTTGATGTCTTCATCAAAGATCGACCCGATTCCATGGCTACGGAAATCCCGAATCGGTGTGATGAAGATGAAGCAAAAGATCTCAATGCCGGCAAGCGCGACCTCCATTGATCACCACTCACCTTCCCCGGATGAAACCCCATTGTGACATGATTCTACAAAAAACCCTTCGGAGAGACATCGCTCGACATTCAGCTCCACAATAGCGACACGCCGGGCCTCCCACTCTAGGCCATGCCTTCTGGCGCCTCCCAGATGACCAACTTATTCCCAGAGTGCGACGTACCCCCACTCCGAGCGTGAGTCTTCATGTTTTTTTATATTACTTGTTTTGTCTGATTATTCCTTTTTATTTTTTTATATATTTTTTATTTTATCTTTTTTATTTTATCCAAAATAATTATTATATTATTTTGTTTTTGTTTGTTTAATCATCCCTTGAAACCATCCCTCCCCACGATTTCCCCCCCTTTTTATATATCTTTTATTATTATATTATTATAATTATTATACAAAGTCAAATGTTTTAATAATAAAATGTTAATACTTTAATAATGGTTTTGAACAAAGAATATGATGTTTTTATTTATTGAATATTATAAATATATATCATAACATAAATAGTTTTATTAAAAGAAACCAATTATATATAATTATGTACATTTATAATAAAATACTTATTTATAATTAATAAATCATAATATAATTTTGATTTATTGAATAAAATTCGGATTAATTTGAAACAAATAAAAATGTTTTTTTTATTAATAAGTTTATTTTTATATTCATAGAATTTCAAAATTAAAACAACAATTTAATTAGATTTATTTGTTTTTATAAAACATAAATATGTGATATTATTTTTACTTAATAAAATTTTATAAAGAAAATTATAAACTAATTTTATAAATGGTTAAATAAATATTATTAATAATTTATAAAATGATTACAATAATTATAATTTCACACAAACACACACACACACACACACACATATATATATATCATTTTTGAAAGTGTATAAAACCCACATTATTTTTCATTCATTTGCATAATGTATTTATCTAAAGAATGTCATATAATATTTCAAATTGATGTGTATAATAAAATTATAATTTTATAATAATATTAGTTTTATTAATAATTTTATAACAAATTCATTTAATCATATTTTATGACGATTATAATACATGATTATATATATACAATTACATATATAACATACATCACTTATTATTATTACTAAATATATTTAATTAATTTTACCACGTCGACAAGTACTTAATTGTTCTTTAATTAAACAATATATGGATAACAACTATAATTATAGCCGTTGAGCTTCCAATAGTTATACAAGGTAATGGTCAGATTGGTTCCATATAAAACCTTTTCTCGGGGTGTCTTAAACCTAAGGTGAGAGAAGGAGAAGGAGGAGAAGTTGGTGAACGCCATACCTTTGGTGCTCAATGTGGCTGTAGGGGACTTGGACATTATTATGTTTGTTATAGTGGATTCTAAGGACCCCTATCGTCTACTCAGGGTTCTCGTTGTTTTGAGAAGTCTCCTAGTAATCTTAATAGGGTTGTTGGTGGGTATTTTAGTTTAGTTCTGATCTCTATTTTCATTGTATGTTTTTATCTGTTGTAATGAAATATTTTAATGAGTGCAAGACCTTCTTTATCCTTGTTTTTCTCATTCACATAATTTGAACTCTTTTATTCACACTATATATAAACCATCTTAACAAAAGTTAATAAAATTCGAAATATAATATTATTCATGTTCAACAAGCTTGGGGCGTTACATCTGATAATGAAAATAAGAGATAAAAAACTAATGAATGTATAATAAATGACTATAAAAAATATTAAAAGGGTAATATATGTGAATAATGTTATTAAGTGAGATATTAAGATATTTATTTTTATTATATAAGAGGTTTAATGACTCTTATAGAAGCCATGAATTAAGGTAAGGGTTTCGTCTCAAATTCCCATATTTGACACATGTTTTGTATTATAAAACCATTTTTACTTATATGGTGTATGTGTTTCCACTTTGAATTATTATATTATGACTCTATATTTATTCACATTATTTAGAGTTTTATATTTTTCCACTTTCATGATATTTTGAGTCAAATATTAAGAAATTTTCATGGTTTTTCTCATCTCAATTTTATTTCTTTGATACTTATTAAATATTCACCAATTGTTTTATATTGTGTGGTGTATTTAATACGTTATAGGTAATTTTATTATAATTTTATGAAATTATATGAATTTTTAAATCCCTTTAATATTCTATAATTCAAGTGTTTTTAATTTAATAAATACTAATGTTGTAATATTTTCCTCATATTAATTTCACTTAATTTAAATATGATTTATATTGACAAAATATTATATTTTGTGTTTTATATACTATGAATATATTTATTTTAATATAATTAGAAGGGAATTAATTTTTAATAAATAAATATTATTTCATACCTTTATTGTTTTTTATTTGAAATGTAGTGGAGTTGTAAAAGTATCCATGCCATCTTATTTTCAAATAAAGATTATTTTTAATGGAGTTCCATTAGGGAAAAATCATGTGAAATTTAACTCTAAAAAACCAACCATTTTCTTCTCATCTTTTTATTATTATATTTTTTCATTTCATCTCTAAATTTTAATTCCCTGTTAAGAAATTTATCAAAAGTGATACTTGTGAGAGAAATCAACCCCATTTCTTCTTTTTAGTTAGGAATTATCTTCTTCTATAACCATATTTATTGGTTGATGTTATGTATTATATTATTTGTAATTAAATAATTTATTAATTAAATTTTATAATAATTTTAAATTCTTTACCAATGTTTGGATGAATTATTTTAATGTGTTCCATATGGGTTGTTTTTGTCAGAAGTGTTAAAAGTATGCATTTTTAACGATTTTCATTGAACAAATTCTTTTATGAAAATTATTCCATATGATGTTTCCTTTCTATGTTATAAAATGGTTTTCCAAAATATTTTTGTTCAGAAATATATTTTTAGAAAAATTAATTTTTTTATATTTTTTAAAATTAAAAGTTTTATTTGAAAAATTAATTCTTGATTTTAAAATTGATTTTATTTTATTGTGTTTTTAAGAAATAATTCTTTAGTTTTTTAAGGTCTTATAAATTATTTTTTGAAATAATTTTATTTTATAAAACTTCCATTGTAAAAAAATATATTTTTATTTTAAATGGTAATTTTTTTAAAAATTTAAATAGAAATGTATTTTATTTTACAGACAACATTTAAAAGAGTTTGGAATAATTAAAAAATATATTTCTTTTTGTTTTTAAATATAAAGTATCAAATAATCCTAAAAAAGGTGGTTTTAATTTATTTTAACATTATTTGATAATACTTATGTTACACATGGGATATGTTCTTATGATATAAATCATATCCTTTCACTGGATGGCTTATGAAATGTTCTATTAATTCCTTTATGAATCATGTTTCTTTTTTATGAGTTAATTAAGTGGTGTTTGAAATTTGAATGCTTTAGTGTTCTCTAAGAACAAATATATATTATTTTAGTTATGTGATGTGTGGGAATAGAATTACATAGACACCCAATTCATTTATTATGGATTTTTATCTCTTGAGATAATGTGAAGTGATTGGGGGTGACCAAAAACCCCTAAGGTATTGTGCCCATTATGTTATGGGTGGGACAAAAATCATACTTCCCTATAATTAATTGGGTAATGAATTACATCTAATGACTCGAATTGGTATGTAATTATGAGTGAACACAATCCACTACTAGAACTTTAACCACATTTCTTTGAATGGGTAGTATACTTAATCCACTATGGGACTCTGTTAATAATTTTTATGGTAATGGGAGTGAATACAATCCATTATTGGACCCTTTAAATAATATGATGACGGTATTATCAATGTCCCCTAATAAAGGAAATGATTTTTCATGCTAATGTTTTTGTCAAAATATTATATTTTGCAATGTTATCATGTTTTGATTACTACTGACTTGTGTTATGATTGGATCTATATGCCTTGATTTATTTTTGATGATCCATGTTTTTTTGGGTATGATTATATAACTTTATTTTCATGAACCATGACAAGTATCTCTTACTAACACACTTATCTTATGTTCACTTATTATCATCAATTAGAACCTCTTATTCTTACCATTATTAGGCATCCAATCTCACCCTTTTCTTTTGTTATCAATTCCCAAGTTATGACGAAATGTAATGAGTTTTCTAAGTCTATAAGGGAACCATGCAAGAAGAAAGTGTGTGGGAGATTTATAAGATTTTGCATAAATAAAATTATTATGTATCTAGTCTATAAAGAAACTAATCACTTTTGGAACTTGAGATTTGGTGATATTAATGTGATATATAAGAGTAATGTGAAATATATTAAAGGTTTGATTTAGTCATCTCAATTTGTATCAAATAAAGCATTAAAATGTGTGTTTTTTAGCACAAAGACCAGGAGAGTGAGTCTAGGGTATCCACATTTGGTATCCATGTATATTTTATTATTTTTTATTATTAGTTTAGTTTTTTTTAATATTTGGATTAGAAAAGTATAGTGAGAACCCTATGCATAATTATATGTATAGAATAACATAATAAAGTTTTGGTAATGTTTTGATTGCATGGTTTCCTAGAAATGATATCTTTATCTGGATATAAAAAAGTGAATATAGGTTTTGGAATAGATGAACTTATGGGTAATAATATCAAAAGGCTGGTTGGGTATTAACTTTATCTTTACATGGTGCAAGATAATTAGTACTAACTTCACAACTGGTATGATTATCCTGGGGGATATGATTTAGTTATTCACATTCTTTTTATAAATGATTATTAAGGATTTAAATAGAATTATTTGGTATTATATATAACTAGTTAGGTTATAGCACCTAATAGGAATGTGATTGTTGATAAACAAGATTGAACCTTAGATATTCATAAGTTAGGCTATGCGTGTAATTTTTGAATTATTTCTTCTAAATTTATATATTCCTTTTTTATTTATTAATTTTATCATTTATTAACTTTAATTTATGTAAGAAATGTTTAAATCATAGAGAAAACAAGGTAAGAATTAATATGATAGACAATGAGGACACCTTCTTAATGAGAAATCAAATGAGATCAGAGTTTGAGTGGGAAATTTTGTGGCCATGCCTTATCAACTTTCTCAAGTTATGATTAACTATTAGAACCTAGTTGATTATTAAAACATTCCAAATAAAGAAAAATGGGGATTCATAGAAGCACTAGTGATAAATACTATGGTGAAAAGAGATTAAATTTTCTATGTTTTAATAATGTTGGAAGAAAACCCTAGTGAAATTTCTCAAATAAACAAGAATGCATTTTATGTTTGGAGAAATAGGACATTGAGAAAATAATTATTGGGGAAAAAATTACAGTTTTTATGAAATGATAGAGAGAAATAAATTACATCCTAAGGTATCATTAATAGTATATATTCTAAAATTATGGGATCTTAGGAATTAGAAAAACTGATTCCCTATCCTAGGGTTTACAAGGATATAAGTTATGAACGACCTCCAAGGGAATAAGAAAGAACCTATGAAATGACTAACACTAAAGTGGATCAAGATAATGAAGTTAAACATACCCTCCTCTCCAAATTTGATGGTGTATTACTATATTCTAGTTATAGACACTCCAAAATATCTTATAATTTTTGAAAGAGTGTAAAATCACCACTCTAAATATTTAATTATCAAAAATGAATTCTAGTTTTATGATTATTTTATCTGAAGAAGACGTCTATGGGAATATTTATTATGAAAATACCATTACACTTCCTTTAGACAAATTTAATTTTATTTTGGAAATATATTAGTTTTTCTCTACATAGATGAAAAATTATTTTTTGGAATAAGTAAAACAAATTTCAAATAAACATATGATATTCTACCAATGCAAAGTGAGATTATGAACCAACTTTAGAATAAAATTTGATAATGTGGTTATTGATATCGAATAATGATGGAATTTATTATCAATTGGTTAGGGATAAACTCAATAATTTTGTATATTCCAATCATGAGAGAAAATATTTGTTTTGGGGTCTTACCAATGTTTTTTATTTTGATATTTCATTAGAAAATATATCTCAAGTCATGTCTGTAATAAGAATATCATTAGCTATTTTTATCATTGAGAGAAATTAAAATTACAAGGATGTAATTTATTTAATGGGTAGAAAGAAACTCATCAATATTTTAGTATATATTTAATTTAATAAAATACTATGTTTGATAGATTTTTCCACACACATCACTAAACTAAATGAAATAGTGATACATTTTAAGATAAAATTAAAATCATCAATGCATGACTGTTTTAATATAGTTACCAAATTATGAAATATATGAATATATAAAAATAAATATCACTTTCAATTATAATTCATGGATTAAATTCTATTATTATATCAGAATAACTAATAAAATCATTTTATGATTAAAAATATATTTTTTCTAAAATTGGAATTTTGTGCACTATGAATTTTTATTTTAAGGAACTAAGTATATTATGGGTAAATGATGATAAAATATATTATTAACAAGAATAACATATTAACAATGTTTTAGTTAAAATAATATAAGAATTAATATTACCAACAATTAATATTTGAAAAAGTTATTCTTACTATAAAAATAGTTTTTTATCATATATTATGTCACTATTTAAAGGTTAAAATCCTAAATTTTATCATTTTAATTTGACAAAATGATCTTAATTTTTTTATTCATCACGACAATATTAACTCAGGATAATTTTTATATATTTTTTTAAATTATTTATTATTTATTGAATAGTGAAGAATACAATATTTTCAAAAAATATTGACTTTTATGATATTATTTGGAGATAAGGATGAATTAAAAATATATTAATCCCATTTATGAGAAAAATTTCCATTTTAAAATTAAAATTAAATGTTATAATTTTTAATTTTAGTTCTTATATCAATTATTTAAATTTTGCAAACAAGGTTTTATTTTTCTAAAAAAACTGTTTTCATGCGTTAAGAACTTATTATTTTATAATTAATATTAATACCTTTTGAAAATTTAATATTAATATTTTTTTTAATATTTTAAATAAAAATTAAAAAATTATATAATAAGGTTTTTATATTTATAAATGAAATGTTACGTGAGTTAAAAAAAGTTATCATGATAGAAATAATTTTTTGTAAATGATAAAAACATAAGGTAAAAAACCTATAATTCATAAAAAATTATCATTAAGTATTAATTGAAGGGTTTTTACCATAAATAAACCCCATTCATTATTTCATATTTTTATCCACTTTCCTTGAATAGTGAACCTTTTATTACCAAAATACCACTCCCCTTTCTTATAAAAGGAGACATTCACCACTCAACTTAACCTCACACCACAATCCATTTAGTTTAAAAAAACTCTTCCAAAATCCCACCTAACACAACTAGATAAATCCTAGATATTATTGTAAAAACCCAAGAATTTATTATATATTTATCTTTAAATAAGTTTAATGTATTTGGTTTCTTCTTTAATATGTAACACCGAGTTTAAATGTATCACAACTTATTCTAGAATATTATTGTTAAATGTGATAATTATCAAAAATATATCGTATTTAAGGGTATTAATTGGAGAAAATAAATTAATAAATAATATTTTTTATACAAATAAAAAATTAATTCATTGGTTATCAATGGGTCATATTTCGTAATAAAATCATTTTAATATCAAAAAGAGAAGTTTTTCTAAAAGAACTGTTTTTTACATGTGCTATATGTTTCTATATGAATAAACTAAATTAAACTCTATTTATGAATTAATTTAATGAAAAATTTATAAAATAATTTAATTTAACAATTTTAACAATCATTTTCCAGTTATTACTAGTAAAGGAATGAAAAAAATAAATTTTATACTAAAAAATGCATTTTTTTAAGAGCGGTTTTCATTGTATTATACATGCCTATTTTAAAATGAATTTCTAACATAATAGGAATTGAATATGATAAAATGGTTTCCATATTTTTAATCATAATTTTAAAAATTTGGTAATGTGTAAACTTTAATTTTTGATCATAATTAATAGTAACTATGGTCAAAATTTGTCACCTCGGTTATGGTTTAAACAGTTCAACAAGGGGGTTTAATTAAAAGATATGGTTTAAAACATCACATAAATTTTGTAAATTTTATTTTTTATAGAATTTAGAACATAAATTATATTATATTTTAATATGGGATGAAATTAACCCAATTTCACTTGAATATTACTTTATTATATTTTAATGTTTTATATATTAGCAAGAGTCACACTACCCTCACTTATAAAAGGGAACCTTCTCTATTATCTTCAACACATGAATTTATCCATTTATATAAACTAATAACTACCAAAATACTCTCCAAAAAATTATTATGCACTACTTTTATGTATTATGTTTTCCAAAATAGTCATCCAATAATCCTTAATGTGCTTTTCAAAGAAGGATGCCCGAAGAAGAGATATGTGTTCTTACCTATCCTACTCAGGTTTCCTTCTTATTAAACCAAATTTAAATTTTCTATAACTATATAAAAATAATGTAATAAATCTATTTAATATACTTATATATTGTTATATTAATGGTATATAAATTTTTTATCTCCTTCTTATCTATTGGAAAATGATAACATCGCTCTTGCGTGCGTTTGGACTACCGCCTCGATGTAGTGTTGTGATTTTTTTCCATTTAATTTCTACTTGGATAAACATAAGGATATATTTAATGAATATATATTGTATATATGATATAATAATTATTTTTTAAATATTAATTATTATTTAACTTTCTTTTGTTTGAACCATATAAAAGTGTAAACATCACTCATGCGTATGTATGGAATACCGTCTCCAGGAAGTGATATAATACATTCTTCAACCCCAAACTATATAAATGTATATTACAGTGTATATAATGACTAAATATTATAATTATAACATGATTAAAAAAATATAAATTATAAAAACATGAAAATTTTGTAAGTAATAGAACCATTAATGAAAAACATGCATGGAAAACAGACTAGATTTGACCAAAATTTGGATTTTAATGAAAAATTGATAAAAAATGTATAATTGGGAATTATTAGAAAAATTAATATTTTATTAAAATTATTAATATTGTTTTAGTATATATGTATTTTAAATATAAATATATTATATATGATCTTAATAACATGTATGGATAAAGAATAGTCCATAGGTAATGTTTTATTTTGCAATATCATTTCTTTTCGAGATTTCTTATGTTAAATTTTCATAGAAGGAAATTAAATGATTCCTATCTTTTAAATCCAATATATATTATTATACTATATTTATTTCATTATGTTTCTTGTATAAATACCAGTTTAATCACTTTTTAACTTAAAATTATTGAGAAATTTTATATGAAAAGAGGACCATATTAACTCTTTGGTGGATGAAAATTTTCATACATTTACATGTTATCTAAATGAATTTCAAGAATATTATTTTCTATAAAAAAATTATTATTTAAATTTATTTTCAATCATATTTAACTTTATTTTAAAAATTTTAATTGGAATATTCTTTTCAATATCTAAATAAGGCACTTCTGGACTTTTTAGTCAAAATGTGAAAGGAATATTTTTTTTAACATTTGTAACATGAATGAATTTTCATAACATCATAACCATTTCATACATTAAAACTAATATCAAAATTTTGAAAGTTTATTTTAAAATACAATCTTTTACTCAATAATTTTAAAAACAATTGTTTTAAATATACCGAAGGAAAAGGGTATTTTTATATTTTTCCAATGAAATGTTCACAATACATTGTAAAGGTATATTTCATATATATCAGAGTACTTTGAACTTTATTATCCACAATTAGGTATATGATCTGATGATTCCATCCATTTTATTTATATGTATGTATTTTGATTATATGTTGATGATTTTTTTTGGAAATCCATTTCTTTTCCTCGAGTAATACTATGTGGCACACATATATATTGTTTTTATTATGTGATAGGTTGGTTAGTTAGAACCTCCAATTAATTGGGTAATGATTGATATCTTATGTTATAATATGGACCAGAATGGGAAGTGAATCTAATTTTGGTGATTGAATTTGTCCACAATGAAAAACTTGAGAGTAAAACCTGAATAAGGAAATGTTGGAATGGGGAGTGAACCCAATATTATATTTGACATTGACCATTAATATTTTTAGGGTGTTGATACATGTATAATGAAATGATTTTATACACTTATTATTGCATCAAAAAATTCTTATGACATATTCTTATGATTATGATATGCTCTAATGAATGATGATTGATTAATGATGATTTATAACTATTTTGATAAATTTATTTTGAATTGATAAAAATTTATACCATGAATCATGATTTATGATCTATGATATATTAGGTATGAACTTCTTATGTTTTAATCATGATTTTATTCCATAGTGGATATCTTTTTTTTTGGAATGTGATCATCGATTGATATATCTAATGTTTACCATTACTAAGAATCTGAACTCACCCTTTATTATATTTCTATTTTCCCCAATAAATGAAGAATGGTTTTAATTAGGAGATTTATAGTAAGTTACCTATGAGGGAAGTACTTTTTCTAAGATATTGTTGATTGTTTAGGAAATAATTTGGTTTTGTATCTAGTATATAGTGGAATTAAACCTTTAAATTCCCTAATCATGTGTAATTGTAAATGTATTGAATATTTATATAAAATTATGTGATATTTATATATGTTATTATCAAGTTATAATAGTTAGTATTATAGAATTTTTTAGTTATTTTTGGAGATTATGTTATGAATAATATTAGGATAGAACTGAGTATAACCTATGGTGAACCAAAAGTGATATAGGGTTAACCTAAAAGTGTCATAGGGTTATAAGAATTTATCCTAATTTAAGATATCGTAGGAATTATTTTCATAGTTATATGATTTCTCCCTCTGATTAGTGTAGCTTTATTCTTAAAATATGATTTTTGGTTTTAGTCAATGGCTAGTACAATTAGGAATAATTTTAAAGAAGAATTTGTTAGATAATGAAATGATTTTTATCTTGAGAATCCTAAAGGTGTGGGAGATAGAATAAAAAATATTATTATTATACTCATAAAACTCTCTCAATAAATAAAGTGTATTATTATTATAAATGATAAATTTAAAGAATAATACACCATTGAGTCATTCTTGGGGAAACATCCACATTCATTTAGTGGGTCCCCTTATCAACTATGTGTTGTGAAATTGATCAATACTACTAAAAAGTCATTTTCTACTATCTATTACATAGAGAATAAAAAATTTATCATGATAGTGTAGCATTTAGAAGGAAAAGTGGATGAATGGTGGAATCATATTTTCAGTACAATACAAGAGGATGAAATTGAATCCATGAAATGTTATTATTTTAAGACGGTATTTTTCAATAAGTACTTTCACTAAAATATTCTCATTAAAACGGAAAAGTAATTACTTGATATTAAGTTGAAATATGATGAATCTATTGGTATAAATGTGGAATGTTTTATAAGAATTATGAGGTACACCACTGGTCTTATCATCAACCTGGAAAAAATTTGATGGATTCTTCATTTTCTTAAAAAAAGACTATGAAAGGTGTTATCCACATGAGACTTTAGTAGCTATGAAAAAATAATTCAATGTTATATAAAGTTAGAAATGAAGAGTGTATTTTTACATCATTTTCATGGTTTTGATAAGTAGAAAAAGATGTATTTTTGAAGAAATTATAATAATAAAACACATATAGGAAATAAAAATGAGTCCTCCTTTATGTTAAAAGTATATAAAAAAAATGGGGGAAATTTTCTCCAAAGGAATTGTAAATGTTTAAAATTATTAAAGGAAGGAAATCGATAAAGTTAAAGTGAATTGTGAATATATGTAAAGAGTATTGAAATTGAATAGAATGGGGAGAAATCTCACTTTAATACACCACCCACACTCAAATTCTACAACTATAAGAAGTATTGGCCTTATTCCAACTGGTTCTTGAATCCAAGGGTTAGTGATAAAAATTTGTTTCAACAACATCTTAATCAAAGAGATAAAGGGAAGTCCCATGTGAAACCATTTAATGAAGTGAGTCATTTGAATTATGTGGATAAAGGTATAATTACTATCCACTCTAGAACTATAGAAGTCTTATTTAATTCAGGTTCTACAAACTCTTTTGTATCTAAAATTTTTTCAAAGTGAATCATATCGCTAACATAATGATTAAATGTGAAATTATTGATGAAAAATCCCAATGGTATGATATTCTAATATCATGTCTATAAATCCTCTTTAAAAGATGTTAATGGGGATGTGATTACTATAAATCTTGTAATTTTTCCAGTAGTTGAATTTGATGTGATTTTTGGAATTCATTTTCTCCCCCTATATAGAACCCATATCAATTTTCAAGGTATGGAAGTCATGATTGATATTATAAATCATCGCATATTTTTCTATTGGTGTGCTGATAAATATGAATTTCCAAAGGAAACAAATTTGATCGTATGGGTCTTATAATATATTCATGGGGGTATCTATCTAAAATAGTTTGGGAAAGACTAAACACTGAAGATATTCCAATTGTGTGGGATTATACTGATAAAATTCATGAATATTTCCCTAGCATTCCACAAAATTTTAAATATTATTTTTAATACAATTAATACCTAGTGTTTCTTCTATTTTAAATAGTGTTAATAGAATGGTCCCAATTGAGTTATAGTAATTGAAGAAGAAACTCAAGGAGAATATGAAAAAGGTATATATACGCCTGTGTGAGTCACCATGGGGTGCACATATCTTTTTTGTTAAGAATAAATATGGGTACATGTTTATTTTTACTAATTATCAATAACATAACAAGACATATATATAGAACAACTATCTGCTGCATTATATTGATGATTTGTTTGATTAAATGCAAGGAGCTCCACAATTTTTACATATTGAACTTCATTCTGGATATCATAAATCGAGGGTTAAGAATGAGTATATACTAAAGACACCCATCAGTAAGAGGTACGTTAGTTATGAATTTATAGTGATTCTCTTTGGGCTTACCAATTCCCCCATAATAATCATATATTAAAATAATAGGATTTTTAGGGATTATCTTGATAATTATTTGGTAGCCTTTATAGATGTCATTATTTTATATTCCTAGAACAAATAAGATCATAGATTTTTTTATGGTTTGTATTAAGGAACCTAAGGAAAGAGAAAATATATTCGAAATTTATTAGGTATGAACATTATCAATAGAAAGTTTCATTCTTGGGTAATATAATTTCAAGAGTGTGTATATCAGTTCATCCTTCAAAGATAAACGTTATTGTGTAAAAAAAGAGACCAACCATTATAACGGAGATATGTAGTTTTATTATGGTGGATGGAAATTATGAATGATTCACAAGATATTTATCAGGGATATCTAATCCCATAACCACGTTTACATTAAAGGAATATAAGTACCTTTGGATAAAAGAGTGTGAAGAGAATTTCATGGAACTAATGAGATGGTTGATCGGTGAACCTATACTCCCACTTCCCTAGAGTGGATAAGGGTTCATGATCTACAGTGACACATCACATAAAGGGATGATAAGAATCCTTATGTAGATTTATATGGTTATTTCTTATACCTAACACTAATTGATAATTCATGATCAAGATTACCTGATTCATGATTTGGAGTTGGTAGAGGTAACTTTGGCATTGAAAATATATATTGATTATCATTATTGTAAAAAATGCGATATATATGTTTATAATTAAATATTTAAGTACATATTCACAAAAAAGTGTTAAATAGGAAACAATGGAGATGGTTGGTGTTGATTAATAACTATGACTACTCAATACATTACCACCCTTAGACGCTGAACAAGTTGGTTGATTCCCCAATTCATAAGGATTGTGCTAGTTTGTTCGTGAAAAGGATTGAAAGATATATAATACTTATGGGTTTTAAAATTATAGGCCTTGAAATCATAAGGAAGGTAGAATGATCCTATCATTATTATATTAATCTTCAACTATCAATCCATGAGAGTATTGAATAGGTATAAAGGGTAGATGTTTAATTACAGAAGAATGTGAGGAATGTTCCTGAGTTTAACTATGATTTTCCTAGGTTTATATAGTTTATGAAATAATTATGGGTCCCATAAATACATTATTTGAAGGAGGATCTATTGGATGAAGCTCATAGTTCATCCTTCTCTATTCATCATGGATGTGTGAAGATGTATAGGGATCTGAAGAGAATTTTTGGTGTGATAACATGAATATATATATATTTTAGAGTATGTATCTCATTTCTTGGTATTCCAAAAAGTTATGGATGAGAGAAAAAGTCAAAGGAGATATTATAATCATTACCCATACCTTGTTTGATAAAGGAAAACATCATTGTAGATGTTGTCATGGGAATTCCCAAAATATCTTAAGGAAGCAATTCTATTTGGGTTATAGTATTTCACCTTATAAAATAAAAACATTTCCTTGATATTATATAATATTTCTATCTTGATCATATTTTAAGGTTATACATCAATAAAGTGGTAATATTTCATCGAGTAATACTCTCAATCATATCTGAACGAGATTCAAGGTTTACCTAGATGTTATGAAGAAGTCTTCAAAAATATTTGAATATATATTTTAACTTTATCATTTCCTATCATACTCAAACATATTTTCTATTTGATTGAAACATTAAAAACCAAAAAATATATGTTAATACTAGGTTCTATTAATTTTAATGTTTTTTTGGATTAACACCTTTCACTAGTGGTGTTTTCTTGCAATAATAACATTCACTCAAGAATTCATTTGGATCCTCACGAATCCCTCTGTAGAATGAACTGCAGAACTTCAATGTACTGAGATAAATTTAGAAAATTAAAGGTATTAAGAGAAAATGTTTCTAGTGAAATCTCAGATTAGGTGAGATCCATTCAATAATACATCAATGGAGCTCAAAATTGATAAAATTACTATGATGAAAATTGTAAAAAAGATATAGAATTTGATGTAAGTAAAAGTCATTCCTATGAATATCTCCTTATAAGAGAGTTATGATATTTTTAAATTAGGGAAATATGAGCCCTAAATTTATCATTATAATTGAAATTACTGATCATATTAGGACAATTGCTTATCTTTTGGTGCTTCCAATGAATCTCTCTCGTGTACATGATGTGTTCCATGTATCTATCTTGGGTAAGTACAAACCTGATATTTCAAATGTACATAACTCATAGGTCATTCTAGTGGATCATGATTTCTCTTATGAAAAAAAACTAAAGGTGATTCTAGATCGAAGAGATAATGTTCTATATTATAAAACCACTCATTTAGAAAAAGTTTTTTGCCGAAACCATAAAATTGAGAAAGCTATGTGGGAATATGAGGACGTCTAGAAGCATAATTATCCTCATTTGTTTTCGAATAATAGTGGTATAATTTCAAGCGAAAAAATATTTTACAGGGTTAGAATTACACACCCTAATATTTTATGATATATTTCACTTTAATCAAGTATTATATCTTTGATAAAGTTTTTTACAGACAACACAAATTTTAAACGAACCATGATATACTATTAAAATTTTATTTTTAAAGGTGATAGTTATTTCCTAGCCATTGGATTAATGGGTATGGGTAAGAAAAAATAAAATATGAGAAATTATTTTTTAAACATATATACAGTGAATTCAATGTCCATCAAAGATTTGGAAATGAAAATAAAATAATTATAATTTAAAAAGAGATGTTTTTCTAAAAAACAGCTCTCATGTGATAAATGTTTTTTTAGATTAAAAAAATAAATTAATTAGAATTGATGAATGATTTAATAAAATTTATAGATAATATATTAAATTAAATACCTTAACACTCATTTTTAGTTCTACACATGGAATGATAATAAATCCAATTTTATGCTTAAAATTCATTTATCTAAAAACTATTTTTATTGAATTTTGTGTACTTATTTAAAAATTAATTTCAACCACTTATAAAAATTGAATTTTATAAAATATTTCCCCTATTTTTTGGAATAATTTCAGTTTTTTTAATGATGCCACTTTCATTTTGGTCATAATGTATAGTAACTGTTGTAAAAAACATCACCTTAGTTAAAGATAAAAAGGGTTTACAAGGGATTACACCAAAAATAAGAGTTAATATATCACATATTTTTTTTAAATTTTTATTGTTTTATGAGATTTATACCATGAATTTTATTATATTTTAATTGGGATACCTTTGTTTCATTTTCAGTTAAATACATATTTATTATATTTTAAGGTTTTTAGTATCTACAAGACTGTCACTCTACTCACTTATAAAAATAAACCTCCAATGTTACATTCTAAAAAACACATAAGACATTTATATCTACCAATAACAACCCAAATACTCTTCTCACATCCTCATCCAATACCTTGAGGGTTTTGACTAACTAAAAGACTCATCCAAGAATCCTTATGGTGCTTCTCAAAGGAAGAGACCTGAAGAAGAGGCATATGATCTTACTGATATATTTCATAATTATTTCATCATAAAATACCTACAAATGTATTATATAAATATTAACAAGATGAAATAATTATATTTAAAATAATTATTATTTTATTTTAACCATTTTTAATCTCCTAACCAATTGTTTCTAAATGATAATGTCATACATGTGGGTTTCCACCTCCACAAAGTGATGTGATTTGTTTTTCATTTATTTCATACATGGATAGTAATGAGGATATATTTAATGATTATATATGTTATTTATGATATTATTATTATTATTTAAAGGTGAATTATAATTTTTCTTTCTTTCATTTCATTCATTGTAAATTGGAAATATCACTCATCCATACGTATAGACTACCATCACAATGAATTGATGTAATTCATTTTTATCAGCACCTTATATAAAGTATTATAATAATCTATATAATGAATAAATAATATTTTTATATTAGTATTAATATTCAATATATGATTAATTCATGACCATAGTGAAAGGAATAGAACCATCGAACCAAAACATTCATGGAAAATTGAACAGTTTTAACTTAACTATTGATTTTAATGAAAAATTATTATTAAATTAGAAATTAAAAATTAAAATAGAATGTTATATTGATAAAAAATTATTAATATGATTTTTATATAATTATAATAAATTATAATTTATTATATAGGTTATTTAGAACATTTACCAAGAAATACAAAACATGAGGTAACTATTTGTGTTACAATCTCATTTATTTTTAGGATTATCTATGTTAAATTTTCGTTGAAGGAAATTATAAAATACTAATCATTTTAAACTCATAAGTTTTTTATATTTCTAAAATTTTTGGAATTTTAACAAATTTTAACGATTTTATTCTATTTGGTACATAAAATGATATAAAAAATATTTTATAAAAAGCGAACTATATCTCTTATTTGGTCGATGAAATTTTTATTCCATACCCATGTTATTGAAAATGTTTAAATAATATTATTTTATATTATAAAATGATTATTTAAATTTATTTTAAACCATATTTTACTTTATTTTTAATTTTTTAAAATTAATATTCTTGCTGTTTTTGAACAAGGTAGTTTTTTCCTTCGTACTAAAAATATGAAAGGAATCTTTATTTTAATGTTTACTATATGAAAATATTTCCCCATCATCATAAACATTATTTTATTTGGATTATTATTTAAATGTTCCCATGTTTATTTTCAATGAATAGTTTTTACATAGTATTTTGGAAAATTTTTTATAGATTCCAAAGGAAAATGATTTTTCTCTATTTTCAAAGAAATGATCAAATTCATTTTTAAATGTATTTTTTGTATTTATCAACATACAATGATGTTTAAATATTATAATTGGGGATATGATGTAATTATATGATCTATTTTCTTTATATATATGAATTATGATTATGTGAAATTGAAATGATTATGAAACCAATTTTTTTCTTAGTTTATCCTATGAAGAATTAATAAATGTATTTATAATCTTGGGGAACACATATATATGTTTTATTTTTTTGATATGTGGTTCCATTAAATAAATCCAATTAATTGGGAAATTATTTATATATAATTAGATAATATAGAGTATAACGGGAACTGAACCCAGTTTAGAAAGATACTTTTTCCACTATAACATTCATGGGAGTGATCCTTGAGTATGTAAATGAGAGAATTGGGTGTAAACCCAATACACTCTGGGAATTTTTACACTATGATAGTATTGGTAGTGATCCTTGAATAACGAAATGATTTTATATGAATACGATTATTACATGCAATTATTATGAAGTGTTCTTATACTTATGATATGTTATCATATCCCATGATTGATTAATGATGATTCCTTACTATTACAACTCATGTATTTTGAATTTCTAATGGGTTATTCCATGAATGATGATTTATGATATATGATAGATTAGGTATGAACTTTTTATGTTATAATCATGATATTATACCCTTATTCATATCTTATTCATATATATACCCATCGATTGATATATCCCATTTTTACCCTTGTTGATCATCTAATCTCACCCTTTCTTCTGTTTCTACTTTCCCTAGGATATGATTAAATATTTTATGTAGGAGATTTATTATAAGTGTATTATCATATAAGAACTTTTTGGGAGATGTTGAATATATTTTATGAAATAAGCCAGTTATTTATTTAGTCATTAAATACACTATTGATTTACGGGTTTTGGGCATGTATTATTGTTAAATGAATATAATATTCTTATAAAATGATGAAATGTTTTTGTATTTTCTCACTGGAATCCTAAAAAGGCCAATCCTTAATGAATTATTGAAATTTAAAAGTATTTATTACATAGAGTAATGTAATATTCCCAAATAACTTCCTTTTATTTCTATTTGTCAATTCTTCTTATTATAAAAAAATTATATTGTACCATTATAAAATATTAACATAATTATCATTATTATATTTATGTTTTATTTAATTAATGAAAAATCAATTATATATTCCCCTCCCAACCATTCAAAAAATTAAATCATCGTTCATATTAAGTGTAGACAATCGCCTCCATGAGATACATGTTTTTTTTCAAAACCTCAGTAAATGGATTTTTACAATGCTATATTTAATGTATAAATTTTATATTTATAAAATTATTAATTTTTAAATAAATATAAATCAATTTATACCTTCATTTTATTGTACGTAAAATGAAAATTTCATCTCTGTGTACATGCAGACTTTCTCCTCGGTTGAGATGTGTTCCATTTTTCATCACCAACCTATATATATAGTTTTAGAATATATTTCATGAATATACATGATATCAATTATTTATATAAAAAATTAATATTTTAAGAAATGTATAAAACAAAAAATTAATTATCATGATGAAGTAATTTAATATTATTGGTAGACTACCTGAAACATGCTCATCATCAATATCATTATCTCAAACCATACCCAGAGTTCCCATAAAATGAACTTGGGTACACATAAATAATTGAAATAAAATTACATATATATATTTTCTAATATTTGAATTATCATTTTAGTATAAATTAATGTGTTTTGATTTTACTATTATGAAACATGTGTGAAACAATTGGAATTACAATATCTAATAATGAAAATATGAGATAAATAACTATTGAATGTATAATTAATGGTTATAGAAAAATATTAATAATGATTATAGATATGAATAATGTTATTAATCGTGTTATTAATATAGTTATGTTTTTTATATAGTATTTTAAAATTATTTTGTGGAATCTGAGAATTATAGTAAGGTTTTTATATCAAATTTATTTCTTTGAGACATGTTTTCTATTATATGCTTATTTGTGTTTATATGGTGTATATGTTTCTTGATTGAAGTATTATATCACTCCTATAGATTTTTAATTGTATTTAAAATTTTATTTCAATTTTTCTCTTTGATTTTATATTTAATCAAATATTATAAAATCCAGGAGGTTTTTCTCATCTCATTTTTATTTGTTTGAGAAAAAAACATATTCACCACTTTTTTATATTATGCGGTGTATATAATGAAATATGGAATTTTTTTCATAATTTATTGAAATAAAATATATTTAAAAAGAATATCAATTTCTATATTTCATGGGGTTTATATTCAATAGAAACCAATGTTGCAAGTGTTCCAAAATCTTAATTTTACATAATTGAGATATAATTTATATTAAGAACCTATTTAATTTTGTTGTGTATATAATTACCATTAATATATTTTAATATTAGTGTTATATAATTATATGGGTTTATAATTTCATCTTTTGATCAACCTTTTACATGTTTTCTATTTTAATGGTAGGAAATATTTTGGGTTTTCTTTCCAATATCATTTTCAAATCGAGATTATTGTGAATAAATTTCCATGTGGGAAAAAATAATGTTAAATTTATCTCTAAAACCAAAACCATTTTTTTCTCAGCTTTTTATTATTTTAATTATATATTTCCTCTCACTATTTTATTTTCATTGGTAAATAATATACCTAATGTGAATTTCATGAGAGAAACGGGCTCCACCTTTTCTTGTTTAGTTATGAATTTTCTTCGTCCTTATCCATATTCAATGCATGATTTTGTGGTTATAGTTGTCTATGATTTAATAGTTTATTAAGTTAATTCTAGAAATATTTTAAATTTATTTATAAATATTTGAAGGAAATATTTTAAATTTTTTGAGGAGTATTTTTTAATAGTTTAAAAAGAATATATTTTTAATGTTATTCATGTGAAAAAATATAGTAAAACTATTATTTAATAAAAATTTACCTTTCCATATTTAAAAATATGTTTTCAATTTTTTTTATTAATGATTTTGAAAATAAAGAAACTATTTTTAAATTTTTTAAATGTAATATTTTTATTTTAAAATTAATTTTATAGGATTTTGTTTTTAAGAAGGAAGTACTTAGTGTTTTTGGGTCTTTTAACTAAAACAACGCCTTTGAAAGAATATTATTTTAAATAAATTCATTCTAAAAAGTCTTTTAAATTATTAAAGGGTAATTTTTTAAACAATTTATCAATCTTAAAGTATTTCATTTTAAATAATATAATTTATTGAGTTATAATGCTTTTCAAAAAATATATATTTCTTCTTGTATTTTAAAGTGAATTATCCAATTACCATAAAAATTGTTTTTTATCTATTTAAATATCCTTGTAGATTAATTATGTTAAATTTTGGATATATTATTATGATACTATCAACCTCCTTTTATCTGGAAGGCTTATGAAATGTTCTATGAATGTATTCATGATACCTATATATTTTATATAGGCTCATTAAGTGATTTTTTGAAATATGAATGTTTCTATGTTCTATTAGAACACATATATATTATTTTTATTATGTGATGGATGGACCCTGAATTATTTACCCCATCAATGATTTGGGTAAATCTTGATATATCATTGGATAATGTGAAAGGGAATGGGGAATGAACTAAAACCCATAAGAGAATATGGACATTATGTGATGGGTGTGTCAAGAGTTATATAGTCATCAAATTAATTTATTGAAAAAATATATGTTATGATAAAACATATTAGGTATTTAGGAGTGATACCAATACACTATGGGACTCCATCCACTATTTTTATGGGATTGGAGAGTAAAATCAATCTACTATAGGAATTTTTATGGTATGTCTATGGGAATGCAGAGTGAACCTAGTTATTAATGAGACTTTATATACAATGTGATTATGGTATTAGAAACAATCCTCGATATAAGAAATGATGTTTGATTATTATGTTTGTTTCATAATCTTGTGTTTTTCAATATTCCCATGTTATGATGAATTATGTCTTATATTCTGCATGGATCCTTGTGCAATTATTTATTGTTGATGACCCATATTTATTTGGGTATGATTTTCTATTATTATATTTGTGAACCTTGAATATGACCTCATACCCTAATGGTTATCGTATTCTCACTTATGATCATCAATTTTCTTCTCTTATGTTATCCCTTTCAAAGCATTTGAGATCACCACTTTGTCTTCATTCCATTCCCTAGGTCATGAAGAAAGTAATTAATTATAATCATCTAAGAAGGGAAACATATGAGAAGAAATATTATGGTAGATTATAAATATTTTTTATAAATAACATTATTATGTATCTAGTCTCCAAGGACACTAAACCTTCATGGTTCTCTGGACTATGTGATATTATTATGGCATGTAGATTTAATGTGAATTATATGAAAGGATTTATTAGTTAATCTAACTTTACATCAAATCAAGATTTTAAAGTATGTGTTTTGTAAAACCAAACTAAGGATTATAAGTTTGGGGAATCCATAGTTAGTTTTAAATACAATTTTAGTTATTTTGGAAATTAATTTAGTTATTTTTAGGTATTAAGACTAAAAAAATCAGTGAGATCCATAGGGATAAGTATTATTATAAGATAACATCCTAAATTTCTGGTAAAATAGAGATCATCTGGATTCCTATAGATGACATACTTATATGAATATAAACAAGTTTATATAGGTTCTAGAACATATTAACCTAGGGTAATAACCCTAAAACTGATTGTTAGGTTTTAACTCAATTTTCACCTGGTTCATGAAAAAGTGGCCGAACTTCCCACCAAGTTTGAAAATCCCAGTGGATATGATTTTTTTTACAAACCTTTAAAAACATTTGTGAAAAGTTTAAATGTAATTTTGTGATTTTATATATAAATATTTAGGTAAGAAAACCTGATAAGAATTTTATCAGGGATAAACTAGTTTGAAACTTATAGATTCCTAAATTATGTAATTCACATCATTTATGATTTACTTATTTTATGTTTATATTTTAATTTTTTTTAATTTATTAATTTTTCCACACATTACCATTAAATTATAAAAGTAATGAATAGATAATAGTAAAACTGATTTAACAATTAATATGATGTAAAATGAAAATATTATCTGAATGAGAAATCGAACGAGATAGTAGTTGGAGTGAATTTTTTTGTTATTGTGGTAAACTAGCTATATAGTGTTAAAATAAACCATTTAAACAAAGTTTAATTTTTCAATGAACCAAATAATAAGTAAATGGAATTTTTGAGAAGTTAATGTGATAAATATCATGGTTAAAAAAAGATTCAATTTTATAGGTTTCTTGAATGTTGGAATAAACACAAATAGAAATGTCTTAAATGAAGTGGATGTTTTTTTATATATGATAAAGAGGTAATAGAGCAAGTAATTACCAAGGGATAACAAAGAGTATATGTAACACGATAGAGGGAAATAATGTTCATCAAAATATTCCACTGATATTTCATTATATTAAATCTTGATGACTTGGTCATTACACAAATTTATGACTTAACCCAAGGGTTGATAAGAATAATACGAATGAACATCCTAAATGGGAACAAGATGAAACTATATAATGGCTCCCACTAATGTGGATCAAGATAATTAAGGTACAATTACCCTTTAATCCATATTTGAGGGTTTCTTATTGTATTATAGTTATAGAAACTCCACAATATATAAAAATATTTCTAAGATCATGAAATCCTTAACTTAATAATTTAATTATCATAAAAAACTCTTAATTTTAATTTTTTATAACATGTTGATCTTTATGGTAATGTGCCTTAGAAAAAGTTTATTATACTTCCATTAGATGGATTTAAAATGATTTTTTGAATGGATTGGTTATATTTAATTAGTGTATTTTTTATTGAAGTAAGAAAGTTCCATTTTTAATCAACTTTACACAGTCTATCAAAGCGAGAAACATTATGAACTCCCTTTAGAAGAAAATTATATAATGTGGGTCATGATACCAAATAATTATGGAATTTGGGAAAAAGTATTTTGATAGAAACTTAATATTGGGGATATTCATATGATGATGGAAAATGTGTGTTTTATAGTCATACCCAATTTAGTGAGGTTAAAATTTCATTAGAAATTATATCAGAAATCATGACTATATTAAGAATACACTCATATATTTTCATGGCCGAGAGAAATTAAAAGTATACAAAAAATATTTTTTAATGGTTTACTCTCATATATTTTAGTATATATTTTAATTTAATAAAATAATATGTTGGATATATTTATGCATACACAACATTAAACGAAAATAAAACCATAATACCTTTTAAGATAAAATTACAATTATTAAAGTGTAAAAATTTTAATGTAGACATTTAATTATATGATATAAATAGAGGTAAATTAATTATTAAATATATATAAAAATAACAATAAATGTAACTTTTAATGATAATCTACTCATTAAATTCAATTATAATAGCTAAAAGATAATAAGATCAATTTATTCTTGAAAATTTATTTTTTCTAAATTTGTTTTTCACTATAAATTTTTATTTTAAGGAACCAATTATATTATGGATAAACAATGATAAAATATATTATTTATATTATTATCACATTAATGAAATTTTAATTTAAAAATTATAGTAAATAAGAGATAAAATAAATAATATTTGAAAAATAAAAATTTCCTTCTAAAAACAGTTTTGATTATATTTTATGTTTCCGTTTAAAAGTTATAATTTGAAATTTTATAATTTAAAATTGAAAAAATGAACTTCATATATGGATTTATCACAACAATATTATCTTAGGGTGATTTTTTTTATTTTTTAAATTGATTAAATTTTGTTGAATAGTGTAAAATATTATTTTTTCAAATACCATGAATTTGAAGATATCATTAGGATATAAAAATGGATTAAAAATATTTGAATGATTTTTAATTATCAAATATATATTTAACATGTAAAATTATTCATTTGAAACAATTTTTAGTCTAAAATCCTTTGATTAAAAATTTCAAGCAGAGAAATATTTCTACAACAAATATTCTATAACTTAATCAAATATAATTTTAGAATTAATTTTTAAAACTTTTAAAAAATTAATATTAATATTTAATTTTTCATATTATGAATTATGTTACCAAAATATTTAATATTGTTAATTTTATTTTTAGTTATAAAATATAATCTACCGAGGGTAAAAAAGATACCAAGGAAAAAGAATAAAATGAGGAGGGAAAACCTATAATTACTCAATAACTATCTCTATGTTTGTGGTGAAATATTTTCCTGACTAAAACATAACCCTTCTCCATTATATACAACTTTTTTAGAAACTTTCCTTGAATAATGCAACACATCTCAGTAAAATGCAACCGCTATCACATATAAAAGAAAACATTCACCACCTCACTTATCCTCACACCACAGGTTCATTTGTTTGACCAAAATCTTAATAAATCCTTCAGATAAAATACTATATATAACTTTTAGGTTTTGATATACTCAAAATACCACCCCTAAATGTCTTTATAAAATTTGGAAAGAAGTTATTCCCAAAGAGTATGGTAAAATTTCAAATCACACTTTTTTTGTTCTATTAATTTCTGTATTACTATTATACATTGAAGTATATTATACCATTTTGAAATAATAAAATATGTACCATTATTATTATTAATTTTTATTATATTAATATAACCACAATGACCTATTCCCCTCCCAACCGTTTGAAAAATGAGAATATCATTTATGTTATGTGCAGACTACGATCTCCATGAGTGATGTGTTTTATTCTTCATAACCACCAAAAATGGAGGATTAAAAGGTGGTATTTAGTAATTGAATTTTATATTTATTGAATTATTATGATTGTGAAAAGATAAATCAATTTCTACATTGTTTACACTCTATATAAATTGAAAATGTTGTCTATGTGTATGTGTGGAAGACTACCTCCAATAAGCAATGTGTTTCACATGTCATCACATTCCAACATGGTTGGTTCTAAAATATATATTATAAAAATTTATGTTATATATTATTCATATATATAATGAATTTTTTTCTGAAGGTATGAAACAATAGGTGATAATTATTATGAAGTAATATATAGTTATCAGTAGATTACTCGAAACAAGCTCATCATGGATCTCGTTCATTCAAACCATGTCCATAGTTCCCACAAAATAAATATGAGGATCTTTAAATCCTTAAAAACATAGTTATTTCAATATATTTTATAATATTTTAATGATGAAATTATTATCAAATTATTTTATTTTACACCACCATTACGAAACATGCATGAAATAATTGGAATTACAACATCCAATAATGAAAATAAGAGATGATTAACTAATTAATATATAAAAAATTATTATAACCAAATAATAAAAAGGTATATATATATTAATAAGGTTATAAAATTATTTATTATGATTGTCACTTTATTTATACATCGGGTTACATTTCTTTTGTGAAAGTCGAGGATTAAGGTAAGGGTTTCATCTCAAACTTCATTATTTGAGATATGTTTTGTATTATAAACCCATTTTTGTTTCTATAGTTAATATTTTTACCCTTTTAAGTATTATAGCTTGATTATATCATTATTCATGTTACTTAAAATTTCATTTCAATTTTTATATTTCAATATATTTTTAATCAAATTTTATAAAAGATATAATGGTTTTCGCATCTCACATTTATTTTTTTGTTAAATATTTCATATTCACCACTTAGTTTATTTTTTTTGTATATAAATAACTATTATGTTTTTATCAGAAATTAAGGAAATTAAATTTATTGAAAAATAAAACTAAATATACATATTTCATGGTGTTTTGATCAAATTGATACCAATTTTGTAAGGGTATGCTAATCTCAATTTCACTCCACTAAGACATGCTTTGTATTCACCACCAATTTTGTTTTCTACTATATATAATACCCATGGGTGTATATTAATGTAATTATCACAAAATTAAAAGGATAAAAATCTATATTATGTTTTAACTTTCTTGGGTTTTTTATTTTATAGGAGATTATGTTTTAAGGGTTTTAATCTAATCTCACTTTCAAATCATGCTTTTTATTAATGAATTTTTGTCTAGTAAAAAATTAAATAAAATTTATCTCTGAAACCAAAAAATATTATATTACTATGGTTATTATTGGAGTTTTAAATGTACCCTATAAATTTCATTTCCTTTAGTAAATAATTTATATGATTGGATTCTTGGGAGATAAACCAGCCCCACCTCTTCTTTTCAGTCAATATTTTTCCTCCTCTATATCCATATTCATTAAATGATTTTATGGATGTCTATATATACGAATAAATTTTTTATTATCATCATTTCATAGTATTTTTACTTTTTTTAAAAATTTTTTATATTAATATTTCTACATTTTCAACAAGGTATATTTTTCCAAAGTGTGAAAAAACCTATTTTAGCTTTTTTTGAGTGAAAAAATTCTTTTATGATCATTATTTTTTCTAAATTTTATATTTCATGTCTTGAATTTTTTTCCGAATGATTTTAATTATTAATGATTTTGAAAAGAAAATTAAATATTGTTATTTTTTCATAGGTAAAAGTTATATTTTGAAATGAATTCTTTAAAATAAATTTGAAAGGTTTGGGTTTTTATGAAATACTCTTCAATGGTTTTTATGTATTTTGAAATAAAGTTTTTAAAAGCATATTTATTTTATAAAATTTAGTTTTTGAAAACTTTATTTTTTTATTAAATAAAAAATTTAAAAATATTTTATCAAGATAATATAATTTCATTTTAAAGAAAACATTAATAAACAGTTTTCAAGAATTTTAAAAAAGGGATATCTTTTTATTATTTTTCAATGTAAATTCTAAAAAAATATTAAAAATGTTGTATTCACCTTTATCAACATACTTTTATGTTACTTGTGTTACACTTAGTATATGTTCTTATGATACCATCCACATTATTTCTTTGTGTATCTTATATAATGTTTGGTAAATTTATTAATTAAACTCATCTATTTTCATAGGGTTAATTAAGTAATGTTTGAAATATGAAGATTTTCATGTTCTCTTGGAAAAAATGCATGATTTTCATTAAGTGATAGGATATCCCTGAATTATACATTCCTCTAATTCATTGTTTAAATCTTGATATCTCATGAGATAATATGATTGAGAATTGGGAGTGAACCTAAACCCATAAGAATCTATGTCCATTATGTGATGAGTGGGACCAGAATAATATATCCCTGTAAAGAATTAGGTAAATAAGTATATCTCATGGGATGAAATTCCATGTATTAGGGTGTGAACCTAATGTACTATAATACTTTTACTACTATGTTTATGGTAATTGTGAGTAAAATAAATCCACTATGGGACTCTATAAAGTATTTTTATGGGAATATAGATTGAAACAAATCCATTATGAGAAATTTTCTTTAATTTTGTGATGGTCTTGGCAGTTTTCTTTGACAAAAGAAATGATTTTTTTATTATGTTTATTCCATAATATTTTTTTCCATATTATATTGTTATAATGATTGATGTATTATATTATGCTCAAATAATTATGTCTTGATTTATTATTATTGGTGTATATTTATTTGGGTGTGACTTTATAGTGTCAAATTCAAGGAACTTTACTTTCCTCTCAAGACAACATGTTTTTCTTATACTAACTTGTGATCATAAAATTTTATCTCTTATGTTTACTCTTAGTGTGTATATGAGACAACCTGTTTCTTTTATTTTCATTCACTAGGTTATAAAGAAAATGTATTAATTATTATAAGTGTATCAGGGTACCAAGTAAGAATAATTTTTTGGGAGATGTTGAATATTTATTTATAAATGATATTTTTATATATCCAACTCCTAAAGAATCTAAAACATTATGGATCTTAGGATTTGGTGATATTATAATGAGATATATTGTTAATGTGAAGGATCATCTCACTTTTTCTCAAATTCAAGGTTTAAATTATTATTTTTTCACTGTACCTAGGAGTGCGGGTCTCACGTGTATCATTAAGTAAGGCTGTAGGATATTCCAAGAACAAATTTTTGGAATACGAATATAAAAATTTTAGCCAATAAATTATGAGACCAACTCATTCCCTATCCGTATTCAAATACATCATAACCATAACAAAAATGAATCACATAGATCCATATACAATAAAAATAACAAAAATAATCGTGAAAAATATATCCAAAGGATCCCCCCATTCACTTACCCAATAAACTAGTTTTCCTAACACCATAATAGTAAATGTACTAGTGATCCCATCTCCTCTATATCAACATAGACACATCTCTATATCATAACCAATACCACATATGACCGCATAACCAGATCAAAACCTCATCATTTTCTTATCACCACAATACAATATTCCATAACCTTAGGACATTATATACTTCCAAACATCACAAAGAGAGCATGGTGAAGTGGGTGTAATAAAAAATCTTTATCAACTATATTTTGAAATATTATGGAAAAAACCAAGAACCCAAAACCTCACTTGGGTATTGACCAGGTTTCCCTACTCAGGAGGTGGTATATAAGAAAGAATATATAAATGAAATTGATATATAATACCATAAAATCTCATCTTAGGGTAAACGCCCTATCCCAATTCCTCTATAATCACAACTTATCACCACATATCCATCACCACTCAACGAGAAATATTGGGACTACTACAACATTATCAAATCATCTCCACAACAAAAAAAACATTAAAAACACACAACTCAACTTATTATCTGTATATATTACATATATAATGCAACAAAAATTATTTACCAAACATATTACATTAAATAACTAAATGTAAATTCCTATTATAAATAATTTCATTTAACCACGTACACTTCACCATTTCAAATTTCATTTATTATATATTAATTATACACCACTTTAAATAATTTTTCATCCTATAATTCATATCCTCACAACCCATTCAAAAATTTAATTTGGAATATTTTAACATAATTTTATATTCCTAGGAAACTCTCACATATAGTAATATCATTATCTTCTCATCACAACAACTACAAACACACAACCACCATCTCCTCTTCCACTGTATCCAACCTTACACTACAAGGGTACTAGCAACACTACAATGAAAAATCAACAATAGAACAACCCCACAAAAAATAGATAATATTCAAAACAAAAATCCCATTTTCACTACTAGTCCTTACCATTTATAATAACAAAATAAATTAAAGACAATTAATTCAATATCTTACTTCCATTTTTCCAATTAAAATACCATATTGAATTTTTTTATTTAGTTTCAAAATTCCCACAAAAAATAATATCAACAGGGAATCAAAATAAAAAACATTATACCAATGTAAATAATTAATGGAAATAATAAAAAGAAAATTAAAAACATGCTGATAACTTTATTCAACCATTTAATTAAATTCTAATTTATTATATATATCAGGTTAGTCCAATTTTTTTATCTATTGAGATATAAATCAAGAGAATTACTTATAAAGATCTTAATTAAATATAGAATGCATGAATTATATATATTAATTGAATATTTAATGATCACAACAATATAATGAGAAAGTAAAAAACTATCAACCACCACCAAACCTATAATAATTTCCTAAAAATTGATAAACATTAATCCTATATACAATAATCAACCAGAAAACATAAAATCAAACATAATTCCTATGATAAATCCTTTTATGAGAAATGAGATCATATAAATATTTTAGGAGGAGGGAAGGAGCGTATGAAATCACCAAAAAAATATTATATAAAAAAAGGATTAAAATACACCAAGGTATAATCAAATAAATCAAAAATGGGATACATGATTTCTAGGTATTAAATAAAATTAAAACATATGAAAATAATTTTATAAGACAATAAAATTTATAATTTAACAAATACCATAAGAATAATGATTTATCAGCATTCATCACTGTGCAACGATGGAAAGATATGAGAATCACAACATGATATCACCATTTTAACATAGTCAATAGTCCTTCAAATCAATATATCCAAGTAAAATCATGGTGTAATGACCCATGGCATGACAACATGACTATACACCCGAACCCAATAGTGTAATTTTTAGATCCCCATATATATTTACATCTAAATATTCAATAACATAATAACATAAGTAATATAACAACAATGAAATATAACTAACCAAGTTGAAATCAAATAACCATTTCTTATAGTACCATGGTGTGATAGAACTAGTGACATCACAATATCGAACACCACAATAATCTCACTTTGCCATCAACTCTAGTGGAACATGGAAATATCATGGATCAAGCTTCATGGAATAACTCAATAACTCATGCTGTAACATGAAGGATCATTAAATTCCTTCTATTGTGCAATTAATATTGTTATTCAACCCTATAGTTCAATAAATCCTAGTATATCACATAACATCACTATATGATTTTTGATTGCAGTTCATATTTCAATGTAAAATATTTCTTTCTTCTATGATAACATTGAAACTATTCCCTAAACATATCTAATGCCTCGAAACTTTAAATTAAATGGATATGTTAAGTACATACCTATATAGTGTTTTTGGGTATTTTTATAAGTTCATATTTTTACCATATATACCTTTATCAATATGTTATGTATTTTGTTTTAGTTTTAATTCATTGGATTCTATTTATTACTATTTTATAGGCATTTAATTTCCAAAATAGTAGGTTTTATATATTATCCCTCATTGTTTGTATTATATTACATGTTTTTATTATTAATTGTTTAGGGGTTGGAGGATATTTCCATGGGCTGAGCATCATCCTTATTCAACTTGGGGGTTTGGTTTGAGTATTTATGTTGGGTCTAGATTTTAAAAGTAGAATCAGATAAGTATAATTAGTTTATGGTGGGAGTGGATATATGATGGGTTTTGGACAACAAGGGATACTAGTAAGAGATACTATATGAGTTGAATCATTGTATTAGAATTTTCTAAATTAATTAATTTTTTTAAAAGCCTCACTTCCCTATATGATATTCACCTCATAAATAATAGGAACACTCTTAAGTTAATACTAAGATGATGATATTGTGATTACCATTCCTATATTTATATAAAATAAAACTTTGTTCATCTATTCATTAATGATACAAAAAAATTATGCCGTGAAAAATCTAAATAATAAATGACAGAAGACAAGTGAATTTTTAATATGGTTTCCCACATTATTATAATCCTAGGATCATGAATTCAGAAATAAACCAGTGCACCATAATCCACTGAACACAATTTTTATTGGTGAGTTTAGGCTAGTTTATTCCAAGTCCTTGGTTGATAAACCATATAATTTTTTTGGGACAGTTAAGTATACCTCATGAAACCCTCCCCTCACTTCCTCTCGCTTGAATCACTACTATAAGAGATTATTGTGAAATTTTCATTCAATCCATGATATTCAATATTGCATTTTTATTTTTTCATTTAATGTAGAATGTTACCATTGATTTCCTCTTGACACTCCTTCATAAGACTATTGTGAACATCTCTATGGAGAAATTTATCACTTTCCATGAGTCATTAATGAAATTACTCCTCATTCATTAGAATGTTCTCTAGGGAGTTACAATGTTTTATCAACTTTTTTCCATATAGAAAACAAGGAATACTCTCTCATTTACAATGAAACCAAAATTATCTTCCTCTTATTATTCTTTTCAGCTTTGTTTTAGAATTTTATATCCTCCTCTAAATAGACATGTCAATGTTCCTCACCTTGATGTATTACAAAAATAACATTTTTTTCTTTGGAAAATCCCACTTATAAATTCAAATATGTAAAACAACAACATATTTCATCATAGAATATTATAATATCTATGAACAAATAAAAATCTATAAATCCTATATTTTTAAATTTCCTTCTCTTTAACTAAGAGATATTCTCTACATTTCCCACATAAAATATCTCTATGACTTATTTAGTATGATTTGATAATTTTTCAGCAATAACATTTTATTCTTTATCTTCTTGGAATAATAAATTGAGATATTTATTTGTATCCACAGGAGATATTTTCATAATTAAATATGAAAACTCCCTAAGTTAGTAGTCAAACATCCTCTATAATTGATTTCCAAACAAACTACCGAATATTTGGGAAATAATAAAGTCCAAAACATTTTACTAAATCCAATGATTAAATTTTAAGTAAAATCACTACTAAAACATAAATGACATGGATTATTTTGGCTGGTGTATATTATGGTCAAAATCAAATCCACAAAATATATACAGACCTTTAATGTAAATCAAAAAAATTTTATGTTTTGATTTTTTATTTAATCATTTCAAATATCCTTAATGGGATGATTTATTAATCATATTTGATGATTAATTAAATCATTTTTATATAAATTAATTTCAAAAAAATACCCATGTGATCTATTAAAATCTTTTTTATGTATAAAAACATAAACAACTCAAAATAAACATTACTTATGTTTTTGAAAAAATTCCAAAATGTAAAACTATACATGTCACATTGTTTTTGAAACTATAAAAATTATATTGTATATCCCTAAAAAATATTTTATGCATGTATTCTTATTTCCAAATAATGAGATCTATGGAAAAATATATTACACATTATTTTGAATATGTTATGCATTATTTTTCTTTGTCCAAAATTTAAATTTTAGAGATAAAAATATTACATATGGCTTCGAATAAATTAAATATTAAAAATATGTTACATATTTCCCTTATAAGACTCCAAATATGTTACATAACATAGATACGTTATGTATTCCCCTGAAAAGTCTCCAAATATGTTCGGTATCAAAAATATGTTATGTAGTTTCATAAGAAGGTTCTAGAAAATATTACACATCTTGAGAATATATCCCTTTATTGAATTATATTTATTTTTTCAATAAAAAACTTACATATAATAATATCATATATATAATATTTCATTGAGAGATATTCAAATAATTAGATAGAAAATATATTCTGTATCACAGAATTTTCCAAAATCATAGAACCTACTTAAAAAAATTTCTAGTATTCATATAGTAAGATTATAAAATCATCAAATCCTATTATAAGTGTTTATTACACTACTAAATGGATATACTAACCATAGAAAATATCATTTATTAACAACCAATCCAAAACATCTTCAATAATTTTGTTTTCAAGGTCTATTACTTTGATGTAAAATAAATATAATACTTCAACAAATCTATTTAGATAGAAACACTTCATTTATTTGTTTTCCAATAAATCCAACACTTCTAATAATCCATTAGGATTCCAATAATACCCATTTTTTTATTTTATTGGAAATAATAACATGAATTTAATACCAAACAAACATTGTGATACCTCTAATGAAATTCAAAAATATCTCATATGATCTCTTCAACCTCTTTGAGCCAAATTTAAGATTTATGATGTTTTCAATTAAGGTGTACTGATATTCATTAATCTATATTCTTTACATTTAACATTAAATAAAAATAATACATCTAGTTATAGGGAAATTATAATTTTTATAATATTATACATGTATCTTGGATGTAAAATCAGATAACATTTTTTTCATATTAAACATGTATGCTTCTGTGGAGAAACCACTTTCTAGGATGTCACTTATAAGGATGAAACATTGACCTACTTATCAAAATATATTATCTCCCTCAGTTAATATATCCCCAATATATATTAATAGATACTATGACCCCCATTTTAAAATAAACATCAATTATCTTATAAATATATTCTTTTATCCACTTTTCAATTATTTTTTTGATAATAATTACAACTTGAAAAATGACATTCCAAATCTTTCATTCTAGATTAAGAAACTCTTCCGACTGTGGCTACATTCTTAAATAAATTCAATTTTTGTCCTTAACATTTAGAAATTATATAAAATAAAAATTTCTAAGTCTCATGATATAGAACTATCTTTAAGAAATATGAGAGTAATTCAACAACATCACTATTTTACATTTCAATCCAATTACTTCCCTTAGTTACATGTAGTCATAATTCATTGTTTTTACTAATTAATTCCTATAATTAACTCAACCACACTTCAACAACACAATTTTGAAATAAAAAGGAATTTTAATGTGGATGATTATAACATATTTTTTAGATCATCTCCACACACTAAACTTGATACCAATTATTAAAAATATATTGATACCACTCTGTTAAGAATAGATTTATGCACTTGATTCATCAAGTATCTTTCCTTGGTTAATGGGTATACCACCTTTGGATATTAAAATCCAATATCTCCTAAAATTATTCAATATAAAATCTAAATAAATGATTTACATCCTTAAATAAATTCATCCTCCCAATAGTTCTAATTATATGGAAAATAGTCACATCGTATGATTTGTTTTATCAAAAAAAATAAATAATGAAAATAATTTTTTTTGTTTATATTCCACCAGATTGATCTATTACATAACAAATTCATTTATTACATTCATTTTATAAATTGTATTATTCAACTCTTAAATTGATAAAGTGTGTTCTGTTTCTTATTAATATCCTTTAAAATATATCACTTTCACTACTTCTAATCATCAATTTGGATATTCAAGGAATGAAAAAAATACCACTAGAATCTTTTTTTTGAAATTTACCCATGGATAATATCTCCTTAAAAACCTAAAACACATTAAAATAGTTATTAAAATTTAAATACATGGTTGTATGGAACATTACACTTTCCTTAAGTTGATGAATATAAAAAGTCACTATAGACCACAAATCGTCCATTATCCTTCAATTTGATGAACATATTCCAATCAAAATAAATTTTTATAGAATATAACTTTAATGAAATTTCCTTGTGATTTATGTTCTATTTATAAACCTATACTCAAGCTAATTCATCTTGGGTACTCATATAAATAAGGATCTTTTAACACTTATTTGTTTGGAATTTTATTTTCCAATCATTATTCCAGCCCTTCTTATCACTTAATGAATAATAATTATTTTTAACATTAACCTTTCATTGGGGTTATCACCCCTCAAAATCCCACTTCATCATTTTTTTATTTTATTTATATTTTGTCTTGTCATTGAGATTTCGATCGATTTGTGATTTTTTTGGGTCTTTTTTTGTAAGGCACATAGTTATCCTACACAATTTTTCATACCAAGTGAAAACTACACAGTCTTGGTTAATGGATGGTTATATTCAATTGTCCTGATTTTTGAATGATTTTTCTAACTGTATAGCCCAACCATTCAACACCTAGTTTATACCTAGTGAGGGGCATATTGTTGGTGCATGAATTGGTGAACCATGCTTCCAAACCATGTGATGTGCCCATAAAATTATTATTCTTGGATTTCCCAAAATAATATATCTTGTTTAAATCCCCAAATAGTGTAATTTATCTACTATTCGGTCTCAGAACACTAAGAATCCTAAGAATTAATTCTCTTTTCTCATCCCATTAATTTTGTGGTGTTATATTTCTTCATTATTGGTGTTCTTCAACATGTATGATCCTTTATTATTATCCCCTTATTTACTTCTTATTTTATTCCTTTATCTTATCTTGGTTCTCTCATGCAAGAAACATATGTTTAGTGTTTTGGGTTTATTCTTTATTACTTGGTTTTTGGGTGTACATATCATGCCTATGGTCTTGGTCTTCAAATTTTTAGAAGTTTTGTCTAATCCCCACATGGTTTGAGGTAGGTGGTTATATGCTTTCCCTTTTTCATTACTCATTATAGGAGATTTATCCTTCTAAATATATTTACCAGAAATTTTTAGATTTTATAATTGTGTATGAAGTGTTTATAAAGTAGTTATTAAAGCATGTGTATCTATAAATGTTTTTCAAGGTTTGGAATATGTAATGTGTTTGATGGTATTCCAAAATGGGTTTAAATGGATTTTTATTTTTATAATTAATGGAATTGGATTTATAATGATATTATATTATCTTATTATTGGCTCAAAGTATTGTTTTTAAGGTTCTTTTATTCTTGTGAATTCTTATTGGTTTACTAGGTAGACTCTCCCTTGGTTGTGATGAATGGTTTTATTTGTTGTTCTAGATTGGATTATTTGGTGTCTCCTATAAACACACACACACACACACATATGTGTGCATGAAGTTAAGAATCTATATAAGTTTGAATATTCATACAAATATGGGTGTCTGTATATATATATGTTCGAGCTCATGGGAAGGATTATGTAAAGTATTGGATCTCAAAATGGTCCTCGTTTAATTAAGTGGATTCAATAAATAGGTTTTAAAAATAGATTTCTTAAAATGATTTATTAGACTATTTGGAACATTCCAACGGATTCATAAAATGAAATTTTATTTTTAAAATTGATTTTAAAGGTTCTTTTCCAAATTTTGCGGTAAAGACCAATTAATTTTTATTTTGGTTCTCTAATAGTTTGAAAACAAATAGTTATCAAGGGGTTTTTTGAGAATTATTCTGATAATTTTAAACAAGGAGGACTAGTTGGAAACATAAAATGTGTCCTTGATACTTTGGTGTTCCCTCATAGAAGCCTAATAATTAAGAGGGTGTTTTTTCATGGATAGTGTTAGGAGGTGGGTTGATCATTATATTTGGTTTGTGTTGATCCCAGACTGATATTTTGATTTTTAATTTATCACCAAACCTCATAGTTTCATTTTAATTATTGGATCCTAAGTGTTTTAGCAAGTTATGAGAGACACCTCTATCTATGTCTCAATTATATAGGCTATATCCCCATGGTATAGTTATTCCATAGTGGGTTGTTCAATCAATGCGTCTAATTTATAAGATTCTTGTAGTTATTCAATTAAGAATGATTCAACTAGGCTTTATATTTTTCCAAATCTAGTACGTCTAGTTTTTACTCATATAATTCTTATGAATTGACCATAATTATCTAAATTTTACTATTTCATGCATATTGTAATTGGTTACATATATAATTATCAATTTTATGGATTCACTATGTTACTTTTACCTAGATTAATTTTTTACAATTGTTCATTATATCATTATTTTTTTCAATCTATTAGATCCTATGGTGTGATTTGGGTTCTTACATAAAATTTGGTTTCAAAAGGGTGTATTTCAAAGGAAATGGTTTAATAAAGGGTTTTAAAGTGTTTATTTAAATATTTATTGGATTTAAATATGTTTTGGGGAAAATCAATTTCATGTTTTCTTTTCGATTAATAAGGAAAAAAATGTATATACTTTGTGTATTCAAATTAGTATTGATATTCTATTTTAGAAAACAAAATCATGGTCTCTCTTTTGATTTCCTTCTGAGTACTGTTATGCTCAAACCCTACTTGTTCCCCTCAACATGGGTAAAATGAAGTGTGTTTTACAGGTTCATGTATCTATTTGGATTAACTCTTATAGAAAGTTTTATTTAGGGATGAATGGGTTCTAAGAGTCCACACAATGTTTATGTATGGTTTACATTTATTTAATTCTTTATTTTGTATGTTGTATTTAGATCTTATTTAGGTTTTATTATAATTATTTAATTTATATCAGATGCTTACGTTTGACATACATGTTTCACATTCTATTGATCATTGGTGTATTTTCATTGGGTGAAATCTGCCCCAATGACTATCACAAGATGCCCTGATGCTTGTTTTCATCTTTTTGGTGATCGAGGATTCCCCTTGGTGTTTTCATGGGCCAGTTTGAAAATGAACTGAGATTTTTAATGAAAAAATGATATCAGAGGAGCCCTGGTTTTTGGGGGATGTTATGAAGGTTAAATATTGGTACTATTAGAAATAGATATATGAGAGTGGGAAGAGTTAAAAAATCTATTAATCATCATGATACTCAATTTATCTTTGGTTTTTGGGTGTTGAGTTTTGAGTTTTTAATTTTTTTACTTGTTTTATGCTTTATTTTTTACTATACTAGTTGTATTTCTGATTGCATTGATGTTTTATGGGGTTTTTGATGTTATTTGGAATTCTGGGGGTGAACGAGAAGAAAACATCATAGGAACATAGTTATAAAATATTTTCTAGAAGACTGTATAGAGACATTGTGGATAATTCTGTTTCCTTACAATGTCAATCACATGGTTGGTGCATGTTCCACGAAGTCATGAAGACACATCATGCACCACATTTAGACTCACTTTAATGTTTATGTTGAACGTTTTTTAGTCGCAATCCCTTTTGATTTGTTTATGGATGTTATAAGGATTATATTAATTGTTTTTCATAGTGTTTTCATGGAAATGGGTTTGATTTTTAAAAGGAATTTGAAATATATACTTGGTTCGGCAGAAATGGTTATCACTTAAAAATTTAAAATAGGAATGTTCTTGAAATAATTGAAATTATTTTTTATTTTGAGGTCCTATGAATGTTTTAAATGAAAAATATTTGTTCTTATGTGATTACACAGGTGGGAAAAATGTTTTCAAATTAAATAGTGAGATTCAAAGTAATTTTCAAGCAAGGCTTAAAATTTTGAAATGTGAAATTTGAGTTTTCCAAACAATTATAGTGGTATGGTTGATTTCTTTTTACAGGTTATTATTTTGAGTTGATATTTGATTATTTTTTTCAGTTATTTAAATTGAGGTTATTATTGATTTGTTTTTTTTGTATCTTTTGTTATTTATATTATGCCTCCTATAAGAGTTTTGAGTGTTCATAGGGATTAAAGAGTGGATTGGTCAGCTGAGGACTATACCAAGAATCTTGATAGAGTTGTGGTTCCAATTTTATTATGATCCTTACCTCCCTTTTGTGTTGATATGTGTTATAGAGAGGTATTGAAGTGGATTGAGTTTGTTAAGAAATTATTATGAACCATAATAACTCATAGTGGTGTTAGATTTAAGGCTGTTATGAAGTTATTTAAGGGGATGAATTTAAATCAATAGAATATCATAATTCCATATTAATTATAATATTAGATTTCATGGGAGTTATTTAAGACCACATTTTCTCAGTGGTTCCTTCCTGAGGAGTTTAAATAGAGAAGGTGGTGGATCTCATGATTCTATAGCAAGATCAATGGATGGTGAAGGGGTATATTGACCATTTTTATGATATGGTTAAATTTTCTTTAGAGGCTAGGTTGAGTGATTCCTTGAAGGGTAATAAATTCATAAAGAGTATTTATTCAGATTGTAGTTACCATGTTATTTCAATTGGGAATGTCTTGTTTGAAGACTTGGTGGCCAAGTCGCATCCAACTGAGTTGGATTTTCAGAAAAACCATTGTTGATTTGTTACTCCATTCCTTTTAGAGTTATTGAAACCCCCCCATCTTGTGAGGAGTATATATTAGTGGTTATTGTCTTAGGAACATATATTTAGATACTAACTATTCAGATAGGAAGTTGTTTCTTGTGGGCTTCTATTACAGTTAGTTTTGGAATTCTAACACTCATTCATGGATACTCCAAAGAATTTTCCCCACTATGGTCAGTTTGGAAACCTCCATATGTTCTATAATTAGAAGTATATTGTAGGGAATATATCCTGTTCTATTTTGGGATATTGATAAGTGGCTTAGAAATTTTTTTAAGTATTTCCCTTTTCCTTTATTTCTTATCTCATTTTTTTCTTATTGATTTTATCCTTTAGTGTACTGTCATAGGGTACTATTTTTTCCAATTCTTATTTAGAGAGTGATCAATTTTTGAGCAATTTATGTATTTTCTTCCATTTAGTATCATTATTGGAGTATCCTAGGTTAGAACTTATAGTAGTGGAACTTCATGTTTTTTTCTTTGGTCGAGCCATCATAATTATAAAATTTATAAATAGTGGGGATTTCCACTTTGGATATCCATTTATTTAACTCTTTGTTGGTTTGGTCAGCTATGAGTGTTTTGTATATTCGGTTTGAGTTTTTTCTCATTATATTGTTTAGATCCCTTGGATTGTTTTATTTTCATTGGTAATTCAATGGATTTTATAATGAATAAAGGGGTTATGGTGGGGATAATTGTCTCACCCCAAGAATCTCCACAGTCATTATTTTTTTCCTTAATTTATATTTGATCCTTTCTTTAAGTTTTCGGGCCAATTATTAATTTTTTTAATGTTTTGGGTATTTTTTTAAAGATGCATAGTTATTCCACAAGATTTATCTAACAATTTTGTTTGTGTATGGGGCTTTTCAGAGTCTTTTTCCTTTCTTGGTTCATTATTTTTTCAAAAATGTTACCCAACCATGTAGTAGCCTATTTCCCTCTAATGATGGGTGCACATTTTGGTAAACTATGCAGATAAACCATACATTCTACCCAAATATTTTAAAAAAATTAAATTTTAAAAAATTATCAATTTAGTTTAAAGCCCCAAATGGGGTATTTTATCCACTATTTTGATATTTCACACCAAGGGGTCTAAGGATTGAACCTTCTTGCTCCTCCCATTCATTTTTGGGTGGTTTATTTCTCTTTTCATAGTGTTATTCAAGAGTTAATATCCTTTATTATTCTCAACTTCATTGCTTCTTATTTTTCTTCCTTTCCCTTGGAATGGTCCTATCTTAGAAAAACCCAGTGGTATGTATTTGATGTATTGTTATTCAGATCTTGGTGTTTGGGTGTTTAGATCATGGATTAGGTCTAGGTGTTCCCATTTTTGGAGGATTCATTGAATCCACACATGGTTTGAGGTAGTTCATTTCAGGATTAATTTTTTCTCACACACCATATGTTCTTGATATTTTTAAATCTATTTACCATAAATTATTAGTTTTTCTAATGGAATGGAATGGTTTTGAAAGTTATTTCCTAAGGAATGCAATTCAATAAATTGTTTTCAATGATTTTTAATGTATTCCATGTGTATGAATAAATTTTTAAACGGGTTTAAATTATGTTTTTATTGTCTAAATTAACGACATTGGATTTATAACCCTTTAATATTAATTTTTTGGTGTGAATTATTATTTAGTTGGGTTCTTTTATTCTTGTGAATAAGTATTTTTTTACCATGTGAACCCCCTTAGTTGTGATAAAGAGTTTTATTTTTTATCCTCGGTTGGTAACTTTAGTGTTTACAATGAACATATATACATATATATGCATTTGATAATGAAAATATATATTTACGAACATGAATAGAAAAATAGGGATATATATATGTGTGTGTATGTGGGGGGAGATCATTATAAGGATTCCCTGGAAACTTGGCTCTGAAAATGTTCCTTGATTCACCAAGTGTCTTTGAAAAGTAGCTTTCTAAAAATGATTTATTGAAATGGTTTTTAGGGTCATATTTAAATTTCAAAGGTATTCTTAAAATGAAAGTTGACTTATAAAATGGTTTTAAAATCTATTTTTTCAAAAGTATTGTTTAAAGGATTATTTATAATTTTTATATATTTTATAACATGGTTGGACTTTAAATGGATTTCAAGGTGTTTTTTAGAATGATACTCTTAGTTTAAAATATAGATGCCAAGTTGAAACCTTGAAAATTTTTCTATGAACATTGGTGTGACCCCATATAATCCCGCACTTTGGGAGGGTGGTTTTTCATGGATGGTGTTGGGATATGGAATGAGAATTTCTTGTTGGCTTATGTTGATCCATGAATGAGATGATGATTATTTATTATACCTCACCTTCCAATTTTATTTTGATCAAGGAATCCTTATTTTCTTAATGATATATGAATGATTCTTCTATCTATATAAAAATTAGATGGACTATATCAACATGGAATGGTTAGGTCATTTTGGGTCATGCCAATGGTGTGGTTAGTTGAGATCATCTGTATGGTTATCAACATAAGAATACATATAATAGGTTGAGATATGTTTTTGAACTGAGTACATCAAGTGTTTGCTCATAAAATGATTAGTAATTTCCCATGATTTCATATTCATTACTATTTGCTATATATCATACTTCATTATATCATTTATTCTCTATTTTGTGACTTCACTATTTTACTTTTATTTTGCTTAATGTTTTAGTATTGTTCATGCTCTCATTGTTTTTTTTCTTTCATTGAGGTCCTTTAGCATTAGTTGGATGTTTTCCTAAAAGTGGGGTTTAAACAGTGTGTTTAAAATGAAGTGTTTTGAAATATGGTTTTATATTATATTCCTAAATATATTTAGTTTTTAAATATATTTTTCATAATAAAAATTTCATGTTTGGTTTTATTATAAAAAGAATAAAATGTATTTCATTTTTCTATTAAAATTAGTATTGATTTTTTGTTTTAGAATAATCAATTGCATGGAATCTTAGGTGATTACCTACCGAATAGAGTTATGATCACAATGTACATGTTTCACTTGAAGTTGGTAGGAGAAATTTTGTTTTGTAGATTCTACTAGTATTTTGGAGTCTCACTTGGAGAGAGTGGTCTTTATGGACGGATAGTGACCAAGTGGTCCCACAGAGATCATGTCAAGTTCTTATTTGGTTTTAGTCATTATTTTTATCTTTTATCTTGATCTTATTATGGTTATACTATATTTATTTATGTTGTGTCATTTATTTATGTTACTTAGTTTCATTTCATTCTATTTTCAGCATTACTATATATTTTTTATTGGAAAAATATTTTTTATCCATTATCTCATGATTCCTTGATGATTGTCTTCAATTATTGGTGATCTAGGATTCCCCATAAGTATGTCATGGTCCAATTTGGGTTTTGGGTTTAGGGATAAGTTGGGATGGTTCATGATTGGTACATAAGCTTTAGGAACATGTGAACTTCTCCCACATTTTCAAATATTCTTCTTGGCTTTGTAGGAATTTTTTAATTCAAGAATAGATTTGGATTTTTTTTAAAGAATTAAGAATGGTGATTTTCTTCAACTAGCCGCTAAAAAATATTTCTCAAATTAATATATTTTTTATTTTATATGTACCAGTTTTCGGATTTAATTATAGATGAGATTCACATGATATATCTACTGGAGACAAGATTAGAATAGTAATTTTTATTGGAATAGTAAACATACATTTGATGCTTTATTTGGTAATTTTTTTCAAAACATCCATTGACATCAAATAAATTAACATATTCTAACTCAAGAATACAACTAGAAATATGACTATACATTCCATAATAAAGGAACTTGTCTCCATGCCATCCTTTATAACTCATCAGTTTTTATTTACCTCTCATAGTGTCTATCTTTAATGTGTTACCAACACTTCAATTGAGTTCCCTTTTCTCGGTAACTCCCATGGATCTCTTATTTTTGTGCTTCAAAGGATTTTCATCATGGTTTTTTTGGTTTTTTCAGGGAACATGGATTTTTTCAAATAAAAATTCCTTTTTTATTTTCCTCCATTATATTATATTTTCGTTTCATATCACTATATCATACTAAAGGATAACCAACCTAAAAATATAAAGTGTCTTTAAATATAGGATTACTAGTTGAATTTAACTGTTCTCATTTCTATTTTATTGTGCTTAAATCTTCATCTAGTTGTTCGATATTCTTGTGTTTTGACTCAGTATGACAAACCATATCTTCCCTCAATATCTTTACATTAGACATCTCATCCTCCAATTCAATGTAAATATTATATATCATTTCACTTTTCTATTTTATATATGTGTTCATATGGGTAGTAGGTTCTTTAAGGGTAATTTTTTATTGTTTCATATTGTGAATCTCATTTATCAATTATGCTAGGTGTGTAATGAATTCATCAATTTTACTTAAAATAGTGATTTTATTTTTTATTCAAGTCCCTTATACTCAGAAACAACTATAAGATTATATAATTTTGAATATATTTCTTGTAATTCATCAATTAAATAATCATTATATTCCATTGGATTAGTAGCTAATCAAAAAAAAACTCTTGTTTTTGTTTTTTTATTTGTTAAATTAAATTATTAGTATTTTGACATGGATATCATGGGACTTATTCACCTTTTTCAACTTCATGTTTTCTTTTTTCCTTAATTTGTGATAGATATTTAGATAAGTGGGAAGCTTCTACTCTTAGACTACATGATTTATTATAATCATAGATAGATATAATATTACATGGAATATTAGGATCCTTATATAATCATACAACTTTATTGAATTAATTAATAGATGCACAATAATAATAATTCATACCTTTTATTCGATAGCTCATTGATTATTTTATATGAAATCCACTTTTCCCAAACAATTTTTAATAATATAAAATTACTTTAAAGATTTCCTTATTCTACAAATGATTTCACAATACAATTGTTATAAAGAAATATAAATTAAGAATAGAATTAAACTCAAAAAAATCAATAAGATAAATTAAAAAAAACAATAAATATACTCAAGAAGAACATATTCTACGATATTACTTGTTATACCTACAAGGGATACTAGTTATAGATACCCTTAAGGGTTTGGATGAATTAGGTTATGGAAGTTTTCCAACATAATCACTTTTCCTCAAACCCTCACATCCCTATAAGATCTTTACCTCATCATTAGTAGGGTCACCCTTTTGTACTTCTTTAGATGATGATCAAATTTTTTCCACACACAACATTATACATTAAAATAGATTATTCAAATATTATTTACCTAAACAAATTATTTATTTCATCTAGAATTTAGATAATAAATCACCCATAACATGTGGTTTTTTTATTGGTTCACCTGTACTGTTCAATTACAAGGAGCATAAAATTAGTAATGTACCAACATACTAGAATCCACTAATCTAACTATTTGATAGTGGTTTTATTATAGGTAATTCCTGGGCATGTGTTATCTCCCCTATAATGTTTTAGGATATCTCACTAGATTCAATGAAACTTTCCCTTTACTTAATTTATTTTCTATCACTACCACTAAAAAGAACTACCACCATAGCATGAAAGCCAAGATAATCAATATCTCTATTGTTATTGTTTCACTAGATGAATATGGTGAACTTTTATCTCCTACTAGTTCTCTTTCACATTCCTACTATGAACATATCCAGGAATATATTCATCCCTTTCGATGAGTCATAATGGTCATTCATTCTCCTCATTCTTTAGAAAGTTCTTCGGGGAGTGTCGATACTATCTCCACATTTTCTTGCATATAGAACATGGAATGATCTCAAATTTACTACAAAAAAATGATTATCTTATTCTCATTGTTTCTAGAATAGTTATATAATTATCTATCCTCCTTATCTAAATATATATGTGTATATTATTTACTTTTCTATACAATAACAATCCCTATTTTTCCCATTGAACTTCCCCATCACTAATTCATATATATATAAAATGAAAACATCTAATTTCCATTCTAATAGACTGTAATATTTATAGATAAATATATATCCATTATAATAATATTTTATAATTACCACCGCTCTAATTAATAGAGATTCTCCGTGTCCCCCTTATCAAATATCTGAATGTGTTCTAAAATATGATGGGGAATTTTTTCCATCAATATTATTATATTATTTATACTTTCTTAATAATCATATAAGATATTTATTTTTATAAACATGTGATATTTTCGTAATTCATATATGAAAAATCCATAATTTAGTAGTGTTAAATGCTCCAATAGTGATTTCCAACCTAATTGATAAATATTTTTGAAATTATTACGTTCCCAATCTTTATCAAAATATCATGTTTAATTTCTAATTATACTCACAATTGCTAATTAAATGGAATAACTTATCTCTCTATAGTGTATAGCCTGGTCAAAAATAGATCCACTAAATCAACAAAACCTTGAATTTAATTAGAAATATCATGGTCTGATTATCCCATTATGATTAGTGATCCTTTTTTCATCCTCATTTGGTTTATTTGTTAATTATATTTTTTGATAAATTGAATCATTTTTGTATTGATAAATGTTTAACAGATGCAAAAAAGTTTATCGAAAATGTTATTAACTGTAGAAACCTATATAACTCAAAAAAACATCGATATGTTTCAAAAAAATTTATAAAGTGTAAAACCATACATGTCACAAAAAATAGTCATAACTTAGGAAATTATATTACATATCCCTAACAAATTATGTTATGAATATCTTATATTTCTCCCAAATTTCAACATCTGTGATAATAATATTTTACATGATTGAAAATAAATTATGTATCAAAAATATATTACCTATTTCTATGAGAAGTGTCCAAATATATTATGTTTCAAAAATATATTATGTATCACAAATATGTTATGTATTCCACCGTAGAAGACAACAAATATGGTACGCATAAAAAATATGTTATGTATTCCCTTGGGAAGTATCCAAATAATATTATGTATCATAATGATGTCTCCCTTTATTGAATTTAAAAAAAAATTTATAAAAAAACCAACGTATGAAAAATATCATATGTATCATATGCCTTTACAATATTTTCATAGAATCACAATGAAAATATATTATATATTAGGTAATTTTCAAAAATCATAAAACCTTATCAAAAGAATACATTCTTGAATTCATCCAAAACAATTTCAAATGTATATAAATATATTATGCATGCATAGAACAGTATTATATGGATATATTAACCAATAAAAAAAATCATTGATTTATAGCTAATCCCACACTGATTCATTATTGTTGTTGAAAAGCTTTATTTCATTGATTTATAATATATCCAACACTCCAAAAAATCTATTAAAATGATAAAACTTCATTAATTTGGTTAAAAAGAAATGCATATATTGAAGCTCAAGACACCCTAAGAGGGGAGGGGTGAATCATGGTGTTATAATTTTCTTTCATCTCATTGGATCTTATTCCGCTATTTGTAGGAACTCATTAAACCTACATAAAATTTTTACACATCCAAAAAAAATAAATAAATAAATACAAATTAGGGGACACCAATTTTTAATCAGTTCAAAACTATCAGATATTCTATGGATCATAAAAACAAAATTTTTTTGGTGTACCTGAATCCACTGATTTTCAAAAGTTTTTTGCAAACATTTTCTGTTCAGGGTCACTTCATGTCAGGATAATTTTGTTCTCAAAAGTGTTCAGGGATAACACAATTCTTCCCTATGATCACCTCGGTCAACTTATAATTAAACACATATTCAAATAATGCAATAAATAGTTTAATGAGTTGAAGGTCCCTTCCCTATCATTAAGAATGTGTTTGATGTATTTTATCATGAATTAATCAATAAGATTCTTTAATGTGGTCCATGTATTCACCAAAATACTTCCTTTTTCTCAATTAGGTTCAACCAAACCTATTAAATCTGGTATGATCCCTCGCTCATGTATTTTTTTCTTCAAGTTCTACCTTTCACTTATGTATTTCTCAAACATGAATTTTCATTAAATTTACATTATCTAAATATTTTCACTAATGGGAGTTTGATTACGTTATAATCACACAAATCCTTGAGCATGGGTGAGTTATCCCAAGTATAAATCTAACTACTCCATCACTCTGCCTTGTTCAGGAATAAAAGTTCACACTACTACCTTCACCCAATTTCCTTCACTTAGGAAATCTCACAGAACTTATCTTATATTACCTTCCATTAATTTATATTCCTTTTCTTAGATACTTCAATCAAGTATAATTTATTAATATGTGACTTAAGATGAAAATTATTCCCCAATCCTCCTTTAAATAGTTATTTTTTCACAATTAGAGGGGTCATCTAGTATTTATAGGAAAATACCAACCTTAATATAACACCTTTGTGTAAGAAGTTGTGAAGTTCATCCCCTTTCACTATCTACATGTAACATCATCAGTAGGTAATGTTCATGTAACTCCTATTTATGGAATCATCGAAACATAGGGAATATTTCTACCAAACTTTCATGAAATCACCAAACTCATGTAGAATCATACAACATTCATTAAATATTTATCTTTCCACCAAAAACTGATGGTCATTACTTTGAAGTTTCACACCCACAAGTTACGAAAACATTGATAAAATACACTATATTTAAAACTTATTTAATTCGACTTCTGACATTACAATTCCCATAAATAATCTACCTTATTATTTAAATTTTTTAATCATTCTATATGTTGAATAAAAATAAACACAACACACAATAAATCTCTAGCTCTGATATCCTTGGTTTTGATATTATACTCCTTTGGGTTTTTTGGAAATCTAAAGAGAAATTAAATTCCTTATACATTCCCCATAACTTCCATATGAAAAAATAATAACCCATATATCACTCTATGTCTATGTGAGCATTTTATGGTGTAGATAACAAGAGTCAAAGAAAGTATTTTGTAATTCATGTCATTTCTGATTCCATAACTGCATCTGAATTCAATATAATATACTCCCTCATACTTCTATATTGATCACTCAGAATCGGGACTCTCTGAAGCGGAGATTCCTTAGCGGCAATGTCGACTACAACTTTCCCTCCTCTTCTGGGGGAGGGGCCTCAACACCAGGACCTCAGAACCTGGGCTTCTCCTATTGTTTTTCCCCTTATTCTCCCCAGCTTCAATTTTTCTTCGAAGATCCCTGGGATTCTCCATGGGCAACCAGTGGTCCCGATTTCTTCTTAGGAATTCACTATTGCTTCTTCTCTCCTCTCTACGGCCCTAGTGGTGAAGTTTGTCCGGTGATGACCTCCGGTGGAGATGTTTGATAGGTATGCGAACAAGGCATGGAGCTTAAGACATCCTATGGTTGTCAGTCTATTCATGCCGAGACAGATGCTTTTGCATTTTAGTGTTGAGGATGATTTGGTGCGAGCTTGGTCCAGAGCAGGTAGATCTGTTCGCAGATTTCAGTTCCATATGCTCTGCTGGTCTTTCGACCTACATATGAATCGCGACCCCTCCACGATGGTAATTTGGCTTCACCTCCTAGGTCTTTACCTACCCTTCCAGAATCCGGATCTTCTTCAATAAATTGGTAATTCCATTGGACGCTTCTTGTGCGTAGATTGGAGGACCTCCTCCCTGAAGCACCCTATAGTTGCTCACATCTGTGTCGAAATGGAACTTTTAAAGCCTCCTCCAGAAATGGTTTGGATCGTGATAGAGGAAGAATACAGGTACACCCAATCCATAGTGTATGAATATTGGATGATTTTTTGTTATTCCTGATTTAGGAAAGGGAACGACTTGGGTGATTGCCACAAAAGGGCTTAGGGTGTGTTGGTCGAACCTCCCGTGGTGCCCGAAGTGTCTCCTGACTTGGCTGTGGCTGGTGAGGAGCTTTCTGTTCCTACGTCTAGTCTGGAAGGGACCGCAATGAGAGGCGGGGATGTTTTTATTGATTCGGTTATCCCACAGACTGACATCGCTATGGTGACCAATGGTTCCCATGATCCTGTGGGAGATGGGTTAACCAGTCATGTGCTTCCCCAAGTGGAGGATTCTCCAGGTTTGGGTTTGGGATGCTCCTCAGGCGCAGTGTAGGAAGTAGTCCCAAAATAACCAAAGCCATAGGTTTCAGAATTTTTCGACCATTTGAGATGGGATTTGAGTATCGACTCTTTGTTAAGTGGATTGGGGATGGCAGTGCAGGGGTTTGAGGTAGGGATCAGGGAGTGGTGCCTCCAACCTGATGTGGTATCAGAAAGGCAACCGGAATTCTCTGGAATTACTACTGTAGTTGCTTCTCGAATGGAAGTATCTCCTAGTACTGGTGATTAGTTTCACAGTGCAGGTTGGGACACTACAAACAAACATTTCCAGTACATGGACCGTGGTTTGGAGAAGCCTGGAAGTTCAGAGCTTTCGATGGGAGTCTCTCAGACCAGTTCAACTTATGCTGATACAATGAAGTTCAGTGGAAGGGATAGTCTTTCTCTCAACCGGTTCGCAATGTTGGAAGGTGAAGAGAACCATGTGGTGGTGGGAGGGGATGTTGAAGAGGCTGATACTGGAAAGACCAGTGTCTTGCGACTGGAGGGTTCACAGGAGGAAAACGACTTGGACATGGACTTTCCTATCAAGCCAAAGGAAGTGGGAATTGCTGAAGATTACATTATATTCTCATCAAAGAAGGGTAAAGGCACCATAATTGACCCAGAAGGTTTCATACAACACTCTAGGAGGCCATGAAAGATGAAAGACTACTCCTTTATACCTAGCCCTGCTGTTCCCAGGTCCACAAGTAAAGGGCAGTGTCCTCAGAAGGCGTCCAAGCAGGCAAGGATAAATTCGACGAAGGAATTTGAACCTCTTGCATGGGAACCATTAACTACTGAACTGAAGGATGTAAGGAATGAGATGGTTGATTCCAACACTCCTCCAAGTGGAAGTGAACTGATGGAATGTGATGAGTGGGAAAAAATTCTCGATTGCAATGATGAATTATCGGATAAGATCCGGGAGGTAAACACCATAAAAGTGAAATTTGATAGGCTGGTTGGGAGGCAGTTCCCAACCAATCATCCCAAAGATAGGGGTGCATGGGGACAAAAACAACTTGGAATCCTGGAACGTGGATTCAACCAGCATAAGATGACTTTGGAAGAGCTCATACAAACTTGGGATAAGATGGTTTACAGCTTCAAAAACCTCCTTAATGCAGATCCAGACGAGAAATATCCCGACCTAAAATGGTCTCTTCTCATAGGTAAGGCTTCTAAAAGTCTCAAACTGCAACTCTCTAATTTGGCCATTTCCTATCATGTTGTTTGAAGGTTACCTGTGGCTGGACTGGTTCTCACTTTTCCATAAAGTGTTTTTCATAATAAAAAATATATTTGGAGGATCAATCACCCTTATTGATAGAATATTATCATTGAAACCACACGATGAAAAAAAAACTATTTTATAAAAAAAAGACATTCCCCAGTAGAATTATAGTAAATTCCTTTAAATCTCACCTTATATTTCTTCCACTTTGAAAATTAACCAAAAGTGAAAGAAAATACTTATTGCAGAATATCCAAATGTTATCTTACTAGCACAAAAATACCTATGGATAATATCTCAACCTTAATCTAATACCACTTTAAAAATAGTTAGAAATATCAGGAGAGGGGTTCATTCAAAACATCCTCAATATAAGGGGGTGTTTTAACACTAAGTTTCAAAGAATGTTTCTTGAATAATAGAGTGTCCAATGGCTTAGTCATGATGTCTGTCACTTACTTAGTTGTTCCAACATGATGCATATTTTCTATTCCTTACTCTAACATTTATTTAATTAAGTGATACTAGATCTCAATATATTTTTTATGATATTTTTGTTATATATATTTTTTTATCTTCATCACACTCTTATTTACAAAGGTCATCACTAAGGAGCATTTCACTGTTTCTCCAATACCTTCTAGAATTATCTTTATCCATACAAGATATGTGCCTTATTTTGTTACAAATATATAATATTATTCAACTATTCTTTTAAATTTTCTCTCTTAATTTTACGAATCCAACCTACACATTTTCTTGAAATAAAAAATACACCACCACTTGTGGAATTTTGTTCCAGCACGTCACTAGCTGAGTTAGAATTTATAAATGTTGATAGTTCCTAGTCCATTCCAACACAAAAAAAAAATCCAAAATTGAGATTACCTTGGATGTACCACATAATTTTTTATTTCTTATGAGATTTTATTTTTTGATATTAACTTTGAAACGAGATATTAAATATGTCATAAACACAATATATAGCCTTTTTATTTTCAAATGTAGTAAAATAATAATTATAATCATATTTAAGGTGTGATTCACTTATTTCTAATCCTCATGCTCCCAAGAAAGGTTATAATAACAATCAGAGCTAAAATTGGTTTCAAATCATGCATATTGAATTTATTTAATATTTCCCTCATATAGTTTTCGTGATATATAAGGCATATCAATTACTTATATCCCCAAAATGTAATTGAACTCATTAATCATATATATTTCAAAATCCATGATCATGAGATTAGAAAACTCAACCATTGATTTTTTTCCTCTTCCAAATATTTTATCATCCACAAATACAATAACCATGAGTTTTTTATTCATCTATAGATTTTTTTGACACCACCAATTTTAATTTTCAACTTTTTTAGGTAAAAATATTATCGGGTATACCTTTCCCATGGTGATTTCATTAGACCATACAAGTCCTAATTTAATCTTAAAACCCTGGATTCATAATTGGTAACTATAAAACCCACTGGTTGTTCAATATACACCCATATTAGTGTTCACCATTAAAAAATACTATTTTAACATCGATTTGATAAATCATCAATACTTTTCAAATCACAATCATCAATAAGATCATGATCAACTCAAGGAAAGCCACTAGTGAAAACTTTTTTTGAGAATTGGCCCCTTAAATATTTTCTTGTCATTTTCAAAATAGAAATTCTTTATTTTGGATCATTAATCCATGTTACTCAAACTTATTTCAAATTTTTTACCCTATCATAAACAAATTATTATGTTTATTCAAACGTCTTTGGTTCCACCATTGAAAAAATAGTATCTTGATTTACATTTCTCAAAATTAACTTCTTTTTTATAGCAGTTCATTCTCCAATTATTTTGTAATGATCAACCTATGTTCTCTTATTTTTCCTCAATGGAATAGGACGAATTTCTTTAAAAAATCCTCCGCTTCTAATTTAACCTCATAGTATTTATCATTTAGACAACATTGTTAAACCATTATAATGGTTTCATATATATAGTTTTATTTAAATAATTCATCATAATTCACACTCTTAGTAATATTTATAGTGATTTATTTGATAACTTTTATATAATTACGTCCCACTATTTGATTCAACTTTTTATCAGTACTTTGTAGGAATTACTATTTTTTAAGTAGTATAAAAATACTCATTCATTCATAAAATTTTTATAATTTTCATGATATGCATATTTATTTTAAAAATAGAATCTACATCCAAAGAACAAAAAAAGTTTTTTTTGAGGGATTCATTTTATAACACATTTCATAAGCTGTTATCTCTTCCTCAGGGTTCTTGATGACTGAGTTTTCATTGTAAATTGAATCTTGGATAAATTCCTCCCAATAATGGTGAGGGATACCAATCTCAATAAGAATTTTTTCCATATTATTCACTGTCAATTTCTTCATTACAAAACTCTATTTTGTTGTCGATTCCTTACTACGGTTACCTTATATTAGATTTTTTTCTTCTCGAGATTGATTTTAAATTCAATAGATGCGTATTCTATTCTACTATTTGATTACATGATTTTGATTGTGCTTCCAATTTCATTTTTGACTCTCATTAAATACTTATTAATTAATTTTGTGACTTTTTTTTTCATTAACAAGACACAATCCATGATACTATAATCATTAATAAAAGGATTTAAATTAATTTTCTCATACGTTCCCAATATATTCATTGACCTATAAAAATTGGTATAAATTATGTCAGTGATATTGCATTCCATTTTATTCATTTCCTGGTATTGATTTTTTAAAATCCATACCCATATACAAGAATCACACATTTTGTCAAAACAATGTTTTAGACATGTAATATTCAAATAATCTTTATCCATCTCATTTCCATCAAGTGGGAAATGAAATTATCACTCATGAAACCTTGTGGGAAACCGTCTATACATACTGGGATGATTCATTTTCCATCACCATATTTCATCGTTGGTTATTAATATGTATTTAATTTTTATATATGATATTTATTATAAATTATTTATTTTATAATTATAATTTCTTATCTGATTTCTTAGCATAACATCTATTATAAAATGATAATGTCACTCGTATGTACATGTGGACAACCACCTCTATGAAGAAATGTGATTTTTTTTCATTTCCACTTTTCATTGATAAAAATATAGATATATTTAATTTAAATACATTATATTTACAATATAATAATGATTCAATTATTTTGAATTATTATGAACCTTTTTTTCCATCTATAATAAATTTGAAACATCACTCATGTAGGCATATGGGCTACTCTTTCCATAAAGTGATGTAATTAATTTTTAACAACCACTTTATATGAAAATTATAAGTGTATATAAGTATGGAATATTATAATTAATAAATTAGTAATATTCTTTAGATTATGTAACCATCATCAAGACTCTTGGAATATAACTGCCAAACCAAAACAAACCTAAAAAACGAACAATTAACACCCAAAAATAAAAATTAAATAAAATAATTATTAATAAATTGTTGTTGAAATGTTATAATTAGATAATATATGATATTATATGTATTTATATGGTTATGATATAGAATTATAATAAATTTAAATTTATTACATAAGATCTTAGAGCTCTTATGAAGTAATTTATGTTTATGAGTTATATATACTACCCCTTTGAAATGTTCTATCATGGATAATTCTTAATTAATTATATTTAAATTAATAATTGATATTATCTCATCCAAGTAGTTCTGATTCTAATGTTACCAAACAGGTAGGTATTTATCATCTATAATCATCTTATTAAAAATATATGTTATATAATGCACCAATATTATTTAATGAGGTGTTAATAATAATAATTTGATATTATATATCATGAATATCATTAATTTTATGATATTTAATGTTTCATTTGAGGTTATTCTTTTGGGAATCTTACAATTCAAAATTTACTGAAGTGGTAGGGGTAAACTATCTGATATATATTTTTTGGGATATTTTATTTTTAAATTTCATTTATGTGGAATTGTATTATTTAACACTTCCAAAAGCCAATTTATTTTTATATAATATATTTAATTATTATTTAGTCATGTTTTCATCTCTTTTTCATCTCTTTAGTACTCCAAGAGAACCAAAATATTATTTTTAATGAAAACATATATTATTTTTATTTATGGTTCGGAATGTTTTCAATTAATTTTATATTAATTATAATTTTTTAAATAAAGTTATTATTTTTTATCTAACTAATTATTCATGTCATTTTTAACTATCATTTTCATTAATTTTTTTTTAAAATAAATTGTCTTATCAATTTCTGAATGATTATTTTTTTTAGTATTTACCAATGTTTTATTTTTTTAACATGCATGACATGAGTATATTTTTCAATCATCATGAAAATTATTTGATAGAAGATTCATTTATAGGTTTCCATGGTTATTTTCAAAGAAAATATTTTTTTGAACATTTTATGAATTTTTATTATTAATTATATTGAAATAAATTGATGCCTTCTATGTTTAAAATGATGTATTTTAAATGTTATTTTAAATGAAATTTTCATCTAAGATAAAATACATTGATGTTTTTTATACAGCAATTGGGATATGTTTTAATGATACAATCTATATTATATCTTTTGATGGTTTATGGTTATGTTAGAGTTGACATGAAACTCATTTTCATTTTGCAGTTCAGTTAATCCATGATGAATGATTTTATGTTTATGCTGATGAGATATTTATGGAACCCATTTATTTTCCTTATGATATTCTTTGATGACATGATAAATGCTATATGATCTTTCGGAATAAATATAAATATATTATAATTATGTGAGGGTGGTCCTGTAACTACATATACCTCTAATGATTTGGGTAATGATGATAGAGTTAACTTTACTGGAAGTTATTCTAAACAGAATTTTGAAATTGATTAGGTATTATTTTCCATAAAGTGTTTATATCCACTATGAAATTATGGTCTTGGAAGAGAGCCTTGACATATGATTTATAGGATTAATATTATTAAACACATTATGAAACTCTTTTATGTCATGATAATATATTTATGATGTGTTCTCACAACTCATGATTTTTGATCCACTTACGACTCATGTCTTATAAACTACTAAGGTTTACGCCATGACTCATGTTTATGAAATAAATATTATTGTATATGATTTTATGTTATTATTTTAAGGTTTTCATACCCTTAATTTCATGTAATTATTACAAATGATCATTGATATATATATCATATTATTTCACTTACTAGGAATTTTAGCTGCCCTTTTTTTAATTTTTTTTTCTCCGGACATGAAGAATTGTTTGAATTATGTCTTTATTAATAAGGGTAATATATGTGAATAACATAGTGGGGAATGTGGAATATTTTACAAAACAATTTTTTTTTTCTCTGATTATAAAGGAACTATAATTGTATGGTTCTAGAGTGATTCTAATGATATGTAATAAATATTCATTTAATAATATGTTATATTTATGTATGTATTTTTGGGGTTACTTTAGTTAGAAGTAGGTTAGGGTTTTGTTATTTTTTGAAACTATGGTAAGAAAACATTAGTGAGATCCCCTATAGACACCTTTAATAGTATGTGGAAAAATTAATTTAACTTTGTAGGTAGTGTAGTAGTTGTGGTAACCTAGGTTTTCTCCAGATTAGAGTGCTCTATATCTAGTTATTATGAGTGAGAAAATAAATGATGGTGTTTTTATTTTTAGGACCAAGAAAGCGATGAAACAAATAATTTGAATTTATATTAAGATAAAAGATATCATGATTTGTTTGGATTCCAATTTGTAATGCAATCATGGGTTTTTAAAATATATCTCTTTTCCTTAATAATTGATAAATGAGTGTTTCCAAAATCACCTCCCCTATTAACCATTAATTTAATGATAATGTTGAGACTATCATAAAAAAATTATATATATTATTTTACACACAATTTAATGGGTGAATGTCTTTGTGAATAATCATTGGTTCACTTAGTAAATACCCAATCAAGAATTGTGATTCAAAAATAAACTAAGAATAACTATTGATTTTTCCTCACATGTCAGCAATCTATAAACATTTCACTTCTTATCCCAAGATATTCTACTGATATGATCTGAAACCAATTAGAGGGAGATAATTTATCCTCAATTAAGAAAATAAATAATATTACATAACTAATTAAAAGACAATCACATTCAAGATTAAATCTATATATAATTATTAAAATAAAATAAATTAAAAAATAAAATTATTTTTAAGAAAAATTTATAGACTCAAGAATCACAAGAGGTTTACCTTCCCATTTCCAATCAAACAAAATTTATATGCCTACATAAAATATAAAATTTATATTGGGCGAGTAGATTACAGATTAAAATAAAATATATAAAAATGAATGGAAGTAAAGTAGTTGAATTTTAGGGTATCAATACTTCGATCGTCTAACCATATCCTATCCTCCCCTAATCCCCTTACGTATAATTTTCACCATCATATTTATTGAAAAAAACTATTCAAGGTTATATATTTGAAAATCTATTATTCTAATATTTTAATTTTTCTTTATTTGAATTTGGTAAAAGTTTTCTCTTTTTTATCAATGTTTCATCCTCTATCATTGAGAATATATTTAAGAGGGGGTGAGAGAGAGAGAGAATGTGTGTGTGAAAATCTATAAAATCTCTAAAAATTATCATCTTCAGCAATGTAACCGTTACACATATCCCTTTAAATATTTCAGTTAAATGCTTCTAAAATTCACTTGATCCTTCATGACATATTAATCTCTTGACAAAAATATTAGGATACATGTGCATGGGATTAATATGCAGTCGAACAATTCTCTGTTTGATTCTATATATTCATCATGGTTTTAAAAATCATTAATTTCCATTCAATATTGATTTTAAGGATGTAACATGGAATAGGAATATCCATTATATGTTCTCACTTACCCTGTGACCCATGACCGATCTACCAAATATCATTTTCCCCTATTTTCTTCATAGCCACTTCATCGTGAAATAATGGATCAACCGTGTATCGAATCCTATATTGATTGTAATTTAAGATTCTGTCTTCCCCTATGAATTATAGAAACACATGATATAGTGTTTCATTCATCTTTTCAAATTACCTCCATGCATGGAAGAGCCTCGACTAAGGAATTTCACAAAGTCATCAAGGCAATTTTGTCATTGTTTACTCCTCCAAACATCAATATTCACCTTTCTTAAGATCTCCATGGTGTAGAGAAAATTTAGAATTCATTTCCTCTAAGACATGGTAATGAACATGACTAAAATCCCATATAAAAATTTATTTCAATTTTAGATCCCTCTTGTTATCCACCTGATCAAATATTACAAGCATACCTAAGACCATTATCTTTTCCATCATCATTTAACCTTTATAGTGGTAAGATTAAGATCCTCCTCTCTTCCATGGCACAAATTCATCCTTAGGTCGGTCTTGTAGAGATCTAGTGGTGATTTTAGGTTTTACCTACCCTTTATAATGTAATTTTTAGGATAACTTGAACTTATAAAGTGGTGGTCGTGGCGCCGATCAATGACATGGTACACGTTTTTGATGAAAATTAGTGACAGAGGTGGCATCCGATAAATGTTTGAGCATGGAGTGACATTGTTTGAGGTGATATGGAATCATATTTGAAAGAGTAACACAATACCTAATAAAGATATCCTACATTTAAAATATCATGTATTGTTTTGTTATATAAAGGTGATTTCACCACTTAACATTAGAAATTGAGTCATACTCGAGCTATTGGACTTGTACTATCTATCGTACATTCCCACACAAGATTGGATCTCCACCATACCCATGCATATTGGCATGTATGTAGTATACATCCATGCCCTTTATTTACTTCCCCTCCTACTGATAGGCCTTCCTAGTTTCTTGGTCGGCTACCCTAAGTTATATCTAAATTGATTGTGGTTTAGTTGAGGGCCAACCAAGTGATTTTCTATTTTTGTACCTAAAAATAGAATAAAACATCAAAAATTATGCACAAAAAAAATAATATGATAAATTATTCTAAAAATATAAATCTATTTTATTTAAATCATAAACTACCCATGAAAGAACTATTTCAATTAATATATAATAATTTAGTATTAAAAATTTCTACATTTTATTGAAAAAATTACATGTAAAAAATATGGGCATAAAACCCTTAGGACAAACCTATGTATATGAGAACATCTTAAGTTATTGTAAATAGAAAATAATATTTTTAAAAGAAAATACATCATCATAAGGATGAAATAAAGTAGATCTAGATATGTAATAGATTCACCTATGGGTAGCACCTATAAATGGGGTGGAATGGGTAATATATTGATCATCACTGGTGTACAATGAGTGTTCATTAGACTATACACATGGCTAGACACTCCTGGAGGATATTCTTGGGTTAATACACCTTTTCTTGATGAAACACTTTGATGGATTTATATAAATGATAACAATTTATAATGAATGTTAAACCAAAGGTGTTATAGATTGAAAATAAGGTGTCATTATTTTGAAATGCCATAAATTATTCTCCAGACTATATGGCTTATCACAATGATTAATTTTTCTCAATTTATGGTTTTTGGTTATATTTAATGAGTAGAACAAGAATAAATCATGTTAATATTGATTGTGATGGACAATGAAATTATTTTCCTCATGTGAAACCAAATAAAATATGAGTTGGAATGAGAAATATATAGATTTTTACTAAACATATATCATGATATATGAAATAAAAACTGAATGTAGGCTAGTTTCTAAATGAACCAAATAAGATAAAAATTAAGTTTCATGAAGACCATGAAGGAATGAAGATTTATCATTATACTTGTAGAGCGTGTAGAAAGAATCATCTTGGTAATTGTATCAAGGGAAACAAAAGATGTTTTATGAATGAAAAATAAGGAAATGAAGCAATAAATTTATAATGAAAATTGATGATTTCAATAGCGGGGAATAAATTACATTATAAGATACCATTTATAGTTCATTTTATTATGTGTGAGAAACGTCAGAATTCTCTAAGGCAATTATATAATCCAAAGGATAACTCTTAGAAAAAGGATGGTCCAATAAAGACTCAATTTTTTCCTTATTATACTTTGAAATATTTTTCTAAATATTTTCTGAGATAGGCGCTAAAAATAAATGTGATTGAATGGCCTGATGTGCTCAAAATTAATTTCATAAGAATATTAAATATTATTTATGTTGAATAAGAATCAATTATTAAATAAATTGGGATAAATAATAAATATTTGATCAGATCTGAAATCCAAGACCAAATTTGGGTATAGAACACATTATTTACCTTAGGCACTACAAAAAATGAGTCAAACCAGGACTTTCGTACCCCTCTCTTATTATAATTGCATTTATGTGGATTAATTAATTAATTCAAATTCATTTAATAAAAACTAAAATGTATATAAGTTCATTTTTATGTCATTTTGGCTAGGGTTGGCCCCATAATTCTAGTTTCCGCCGATGATCTCTCTCTTTCCCCCATCCTCTGATGAATCAAGATCGATTGATGAAAAATCTTCAGATCAATGTAAATCAAAGCATGATAAACACAACCTATCTCCCTTATATGTAAAAAATATTTTCTTTATAAGAGAGTGACCCAATCCGAGGTAGGACTTGTTATCTGTGGTTTTCCACCCATATAATTAAATGTTTGAGATGATTGAATGTTTTCCTTCGATCTGCATCTTCATGAAACCTTTATATATTCCCATATACATGGATATTAATTTTTTTTAATTTTTTTTAATTTGAATTTTCTGTTTTTTGATTGATTGGACAAGACTCTTTCCCTTAATCAATTCAACATTGGATTTTGTTGCTTTTCTGCCCCATTATTTTCATTCCTCATCGATTGGAACCCTGTATCCCTGTTTGATTATTACCAGGAATCACTAAGCTGAATCATGCACCTGGATCCTTGGCGGATCTATGAAAAATGAATGGTTTTATGATTGGATCACATGCATAGAAATATATAATCATGACAGTGCTTGATCTAGTAGTTTATGTGCATGAAATTGAACCTTGATCTAATGGGAGCATGAAAAACAAATGAAAAAACCCTTCTCGGTGAACGAAGCATATTTACTACAATTGAAGGCCAATAATCTCGAATCTTGGATAGATTTTAAAATCATGCAAGGATTCAACATGAAATATATTGTGAAACGAAGTAAAACAAGAATAATCTACTACATGGATTGTGGATCTTCTGTTATATGGAAACCCCAACTATATGTTGTGTTCTAGGATGAACACATGGCATGTAGCATCCCTCAGTAGTGGTGCTAGGGTTTTGGAAATTTTTTATGATGACACAACATGTAGTACTCATTTACACACCATGTAACCACCCCTGATTATACAATCTGTGTGGTGAACCACATGGGTGGGAGTCTCTGTAGAAGTAAAAAAACATAGGTTAACCACACAGGCAACATTCCATGTGGACCGAAACATAGTCTACCATAAAAAACAGACATAGGGTCCGAGTAGATGGACCCAACCAGAAACACAAGACCCATTCCCGAGATTGGATGGATAGGTAGTGTATTCTACCTTAATAATGTGTACCCCTACACGTATGAGACCTATATACTGGACAAAGACACATCCTGGATGTAATTTGGGGCCACATGATATGTCTTCCCCCTCACACGTCTTCTTTTACTTGAGTTCCTTTGAGGAATATTCTAATTTTCATATATCCTTAATTTGAACTCATATTTTAGACCATGAGTAACCTATCTTGAGTGTTTTTCTTCATATGAAATGATGGTTCCATCATTACTATATTTTGATATATTATGTGAAATTTTCTAATCCTGGAAAATTCATAGGTGATGCTTGATGATAATAGTGACCAGGAGGGATCACCAGATACCTTTATGAGTGTTACTTTCTAGTAGGGCTAGGAAGTGGAGTTCCTAGATGATCTTTCTGATTTACCCACCAGTAGGGATGGAAAATTGATTTCCTTGATTTTCCAAGAATTACCCTCGAGCAGGGCTGGGTAGTGGAGTTCCCCGATGTATTCTTCTAAGTGTTTCCCTCCAACAGGGCTTGGTAGTGGAGTTTCTCGATGACCTTTACCTAGTGTTACCCTCTAGTGGGGTTGGGTAATGAAGTTCCACATTGAATAGTAGAGTAGTACCATTATATTATACCAGGGCATGGGATCTTTTCCAAGATATTATATCCCCTCGATAGTGGAAAATAGTGTTTAGATATGGTTTGACGTAACTTTGAACTCATGAGGAAGATTGACACTTTACCCACTAAGATGTGTTTTTTATGAGACCTATAAATGTGTGGGTGAGTTAGTGCCACCCAAAGAGAATAATACCAAGGTGTGTTGATTCAGTTCTTTAGACTTGGGTATTCAAGGTTGAAGTTCGAGATGTTGGGAATTATTGATGTTTTTTTGGAACTGTTGGAAACACTTCTTGTTGGGATGAGTTATGAGATGGAGATCCCCTTAATCTATAGTTTGGGATTATTTGAATAACCTTATATATATATATATATATTATTTCTTTTAGATTCATAACTTTGATTAGGATAATGTCCTTCTATGAGTGGGGAAGGAACCAAGGGTATGCCACATGCTTTCAATTTTTTTCATTTCATTGTTAGAAGAGTCTACTCTCATATTATAAGTGGAAAAGGATAGACGTGTAGTTTATCTACTCACTATGTTTTTTACCTTGTGCTTGGAAGATATTACTTTCACTCTCCTATTAGGTTAAGATGTACTCTTTCCATGTACCTTATTCTATGTACTATTTTCCTTTTTAGTTTTATATCTTACTACCCCCCTCACTCCTTTCGGGGTGTTCTACTAGGTATGTATATATTCACCCCTGTATAGATTTTAGAAACACGTGTCGAGTATTTTGTAGATGACAAGTAGGTCAATCATTAGTTCAGAAGGGGTTATAGATACTGGGTTCTTGGACCATGTACGGTGGTCATAGATTTATATATAGAAGTTATGCTCTCTCATATATTTTATCATTTCTAGTTTTTTCATATCAGTACATATTTTATGGTTGGGAGTGTATTTTTACCCCTTAATTTTCAGTACACACCACCATACATTTTTACTATCTAGAGGTTCACGATTTCTTAGATTAATTTATAGTAGTGTAGAATCATTTCTTATTTCCCTATAAACTTTTTCATTGAGTTAGCAGTGTTCAGGTGTATAGGTTTTTAGTCATATGCCTACCTAATTTTTTTATGCATTGGAACTAGTTTCCACCCCCTGGCCTATGATGGCGAGCTTGGGGTAGTTTCCTCTTGAGCCCCAGCTTGGCTCAGTTCAGGAAAAATAGGTATATGGGTATGTTCATTCCTTAGGTCATTGTTCGGACATTACCCTTTAAAAGGATTTTGTTGGGTTTAGAGAAAAAAAATTCCAATTGTATCAAGTGCGGCTCTCAGGCTAGGGACTTCAGTGATGGTACGAGCGGCTGACATATCCATTCGATATTACTTTGACTACCTGCTTGTCTACTCGACATGATGAGACATTTGTAGCATGTATCAAAAGTACATAAATCATATTGGATCAAGTATTTTACTGTCATTCTTGAGTCAAATTCCCATTATTGTTGACACATGCATATATATTTATATATATATGTGAACATATGACAGTGGTACTCCTTGATAACTTTCAGGATCCCTTTGTAACAACAACTAGCCTGGATACCAACTCCGATTCGTGAAGAATACCCTATGAGTGAATAGGTATCAGTTCAAGGTACATCATTTGATCCCCTTATTCCATGTGGGTAGGTAGAAGTACCTCCACCTATTGAGTAGCATATTGTCCCAATAGAGAATGCTTAGGATTCATGTAGTCTTAGCACACTCCGTGAGTTCCAACACTAGAGACTCATATGGTTCCACAGTGAGCCAGATTATCATGAAGCATAGAATTGGATAGATTTATTGGTCTATATCTTCTGGATTGTTTGGAAACCAAATGATTAGGTGGTGGAATTGGTATCTATACATTTTCATGGAGTATCTGGGAATTGGTGCAACCTCATTAGATAGATGCATGATGAGTTTACACTCTTGTGGGATGACTTCCAATGACTATTCATTGAGGATTACTACCACTCCTGCGTATGCTTAGCCTAGATATAGGAGCTTATTGATATTCATTATAGAGAGATGACAGTGGATGAGTTTTCATTGAAGTTCAGATACCATACACACTACTCAATTGACATGATCTAGGATGGCTACTTCCGACCAGGGACGTTCGACCATAGACTCCATAAAGGAATTTGGGACAATGTTGTGCCCTTATGAATCCCTAACTATTTTAGGGTGTTAGATTAGGAACTTATTATAGATAGATTTCAATCAGAGGGATTCTAGACTATTGGAGATGGATGTGGGAATTCCAGAGCATAGTCATTCGCGACAGCTAGAAGGCCCAATCAGTTGGATTTGCGCATGTGAAACCCTTTCGGGAGTAGGATTAGTGATGTATTCATATGGGGGTGAAGTAGAGTGGATGATAAAATTATCCTATGGGGGGAGTGTTATTTTTTATTATGAGATGTCACATAGTGCGTGACAACCTGACCGTATGTGCTAAACTGCCTAAGAAGATAGCCGATGAACTACCATGGAAGAGGCAATGTCATGATTTGGGATCTCCCATTTGTGGATAGGGTGGTCCTTAGAGAGGAAAACCAGAAGGGGAGTAGGAGGAGGTAAAGGTGGAGGAATATGCGACAAGATCCTTCCACCACCACCTCCAGGCATTCCATGTTAGGCTCCGAGAGTTGATAGTTAGGGCTGCTGACAACTGCAAGCTTTGTAAGATTATGACCCCACAACACATGAGATGATCATAGGTATGATATGTGTTTATTATAATCTTTATTCATTGCTATTAGAAATATATTATAGTCATTCTTTAATCGATATAATATTGGTATAGGAGTCAGAGTTCCTAGTTAAGTTTATAGAAGAGCAACTCTGTCTTGAGGTTCCTTTATAGAACACTACTTCTGTATCTATCATCATCCTACAGTTAAAGATATTTCTTGGTAGAGAGAGGTTCACATGGGACCATTTGTTAATAATAATCGAACCATAAGACATCATCTAGGAAATGAATTGGATTTCTATGGTCAGAGACCATATTGAATGTCACCACGGACAAGTCAGATGCCTACGCACTGATAGGACACGATTCTGTTTTTCCTAAGAGAGAGATCTCATGGTTAGATAGGTGGATGATTTGAGATAGAGGTTAAAACCTATCACCCATCTGTTGGATGGCTTATCCAATGGTGTATCTATCTCTTCTGGTATCGGGTTTCCTTCAGTTGGGGAGGATTATACAGATGTATTTTTTGAAGATGTTTAAGGACTACCTCTTAGGTGGTAGATAAGTTTTTTCATTGGCATACATCCTGGGAGTACTCTGATATCTTCTATGGAATATCAGATGGCACTTACAAAGATATTGGAGCAATAATCGCAGTTCGAGGACCTTGGTGAAAAAGGTTTCATTATACCTAGTGTGTCCCCCTAAGTAGATTCAGTCATGTTCATGAAAAAGAAGGATGGGTGCATACAACTTTGTGTGGATTTTCATCACTAGAACCAAGCCACAATAAAAAAGAATTACCCCCTTTTAATGATTTATGTCCTCTTTAACAAGTTTTTGGCATGAGCTTGTTCTCAAATATCGATATTTGGTTTGGCTACCACCAATTAAGGTTTTGAGATGATGATATTTTAAAATTAGAATTCTAATTTCACAATGATCTTTATGAGTTTCTAGTGATGCCCTATGGTATGAAGAATTCCCCCCGCAATTTTTATGGATTTGATGAACTATGATTTCTATATTTACTTGGAATATTTTTTCATCATCTTTACTAAAGACAAACTATTGCACTCTTCATCATAGGAGGATCATGAAGGGAACTTTATTATGCTTCATTATATTTTTTAAGAGGAACATATTTATGGAATTCTCATAAAGTAAAAGTTCTAGACACATAAGGTTCACTTTTTAAGGAATGTCATTTCTGAGCATGGATTAACCCTGGATCTAGTGACAATCAATATAGTGATTTCTTGGGAGCCAACCATGAATGTGATATAGGTGTGGAGCTTTTTGGTTTTTAAGGGTACTATAAGATATTTGTGGGGATCTTATCCAAGATCAAAGCCCCTTTTACCAACATAACAAGGAACGAGAATCTGTATACATAGTCTGAGTCGTGCTGGAGGACCATGGAGGAGTTGAGGTAGAGGCTGTAGAGTTCTTTAGTGTTACGATTTCAAGAGGAAGGCATTGATTTCATAGTGTATTATGATACCTCAGGAGATAGGATCAATATAATATTGACACAACATTGGACAATCATCTTATACAGGTTGAGGTAATTGAGAAACCATGAGAAGAAATACACGATTGATGATGTAGAGCTGGTAGTTGTAGTTTTTCCATAAGTATGTGGATATACTATCTTATGGGAGATCATTACATGGTTTACTCCTACCACCAGAGTCTCATGTACATCTTCACTCTCAGATACCAGATCTCGAGACAATAAAAATGGCTAGAGTTCCCACATGACCATGAATTAGAGATATTCGACACTCTAAGGAAGGAAAACATTGAAGTATATTCAATTATTAGGAAGTCCCAAGATCACTTATTGAAGGAATACGAAAGAAGTCAACATCCCAATATATGAACTTGGTGGTGTTGGTGGGTACTTTTTTTTTCTTTAGTTCAAGGTATTGTATCCTTTGAACCTTGAGCATGCGTGAGATTCCTAGCTAGGAGACATCTAACATGAGGTCTTACATAGTGAGATATCCATAGGAAAAACACCATATGTGTATATAAAATGAGGGAATCACAAAATCTTTTTCAAAGGGTGAACAATGGTTCCAGTCACATTGTGAGGGGAATTGATGTGGGAGTTCCGCACTTCTCCCTTAGCTATACATACTGGTGTGGGAAATATATATAGAATTTTTTTGTGGAATTTTTTGTGGTCTCTTATGAGGAAAATTTTAGATGAGTTCATGTCTCGATGCCTCACTTGTCAGTAGGTGAAGGTTGAGCACTATGTTTTGGAAGGTTTTTTGCAGGATCATGAGATCCTGAAGTAGAATTGGGATGAAATATCCATGAAATTCATCAAAATTATTCCATCCATATATAAGAGACATTACTCCATCTGGGTGATAGTAGAATGAATCATGAAGTCATCACACTTCCTTGCTATCAGAGAGCAGAGTTCAATGGAGATTTTAATGCAGCTGTATATACAGGTGATCATTCGTCTTCACAGGGAACCCTCGAAAATTGTCTCTGATCATGATGTATGATTTATATCATATATTTGGAGAGGATTGAAGGAGGAATTTTGGACCCATATTTGGATGATTACAACCCTTCATCCCTCAGCCGATGGTCTCACTGAGTGCACTTTCCAATTACTAGAGGTTATATTGTGGGCTTGCGTGTTGGACTTCGGTCAAAGATGGGATGATCAATTCCCCTTGGTAAATGTTTCGTACAAAAATATCTACAAATATACCATCATCATGGAATATTATAAGGCCATGTATGGGTGATCATGTACATTACACTCATTCTAAATAGAGATTGGTGAGTCATCTCTGGTGAGCCCATAGTTGGTGCATGCGACAACAGAGAAGGTCTAAGTCATCTATTAGTGGACGAGGACAGACTAGAGATGATAGAAATCCTAAAAAAAATTCCATCATAGGCCATTATAGTGGGAGTATGGTGACCACATATTCTTGAGAGTCTTCCCATGATGAGGATTGCAGAGGTTTGGCCAGGGAGGAAATCTATCCCTAATGTTTATCTGGCTGTTCGAGATCATGTAGTAGGTTGGAATGGTTTCTTAACACCTACCCATAACCCCATAGTTGGATTAGGTGCATCACATATTCCATGTATCACAACTAAAAATATGTGTGTATGATCCTATAAATGTCATTGAATCAAGAGATCTATATATCTATAATGGATCTACCTTTATAGAGAACCTGTTGGTGATCGAGGACTAGTAAAAGTAGACTCTGCGTGGACAGAACATTCCTTTGGTTCATGTGTTGTGGCCATAAAAACACATGGATGAGAGTTCTTGGGAGTGGGAGATCCATGTTCTGGCTCAATATCCTGTGTTTATTTCTGAGTTTTACTTTTTTTGGAAAAAATCATGATTGATAGAATTATTTAAATACTAATTTTTTCATGATAATAATTTTAGATATTTATATATATATTTCCAGATCTAGGTGCTAATTGGGTGTACGATTCTGATACACTGTGTGGACAAAATTAATTTTATAAAAATATTAAAAATTTATTAAATTTCACACACATAGATTCTTAATTAAAATTAGATAACTCTTAATTGGTTGAGAAGATAAGAAATTTGAGACCATGGTTGGGTTAAGAATGCAGTGTTTACCCTTAGCGTGACATAAAACGAGTCGGTATGTGACCTTGAAAACCCTTGATCATTGGGGGTTTTTATAAGTGGATTAATAATTAAATTAATTAATAAGATTCATTTAAGATAAACTAAAAATTATATAAGTTCATTGTTATGGAATTTTTCCCTGGGTTGGCCTCAAAATTCTAGTTTTTCCAAAAATATCTCTCCTTCCTCCTTCATTCAGCGAATCAAAATTGATTGACGATGGATCATTAGATCAATGTGAATCAAAGAAAGATGAATGAAACCAATCTACCATATGTATTGGTGATCATGTTATTCATCAGCGAGTGATCTAATATGATGTAGGACTTCTTATATGTTGTTTTCAACCCTAATAATTAAATGTTTGAGCAGGTTGAACGTTGTTCTTTGATCTTTAACTTTGTGAAACCTTCACATGTGCCCACGTATAATAATTTTTTTGTATAAGTTTTTTCTAATATGAACTTCCAATTCATGATTGATTTTCCAATAATTTTTGGCATTGATTAATTAAACCGAGTCTTTTGTTTCTTTTCTCCCCCGTTCTTCGTGTTCCTCAGCAATTGGAATTCTTAGTCATGGTTCAATGATTTCCACACTGTACAGAGCTTGATTATACCCCCCAAATCCATGAAGTATCTATGACATGTGAATTTTTTGATGTTCTAAGCATATATTTTGATATCTTGCGACCCAAGGATTCTTGATCTGGTATTTTAAGTTCATGAAATTGAAACATGATGCCGTGGGAGTGTGAAAAATGAATGAAAGAACCCTTCATAGAAAAAAGATATGATTTCCAATGATTGAAATATGTAATTCCAAAATCTTATATAGATCTGTACACCACAAAAGGATTAAGCACAATATCTATTATGAAACAAAGTGAAAAAACCAGAATCTACTAGGTGGATCATGAATCTTATATTCTGTGAAAATATCAAATACATGTCGTGTTCCCGAATGAACACATGAAATGTATCCTCCCTCATCAACAGATCTTGGGTTTTGGAAATTTGATGGATGAAACAATGTCTATTACTCTCCTACACACCATGTACCCACAACCGGATAGACAATATATGTGGATAATGACACGTGTGGGAGTCAGTGTAGAAGTACACATACATGGGTTAACCACATGAGCATCATTTCATGTGTCCCAACATGCCACGTACCATAATTCATAGACATGGGGTCTAAGTATATGTACACAACCAGAAGCACACAGACCAGTCCCTAGATAGGTATGACATTCCATATAGTCCAACAACACCACATGAACCCCAACACGGATGTGATTTACGTACTTTCCAGCGACATGACCAAGTTTTGAAGTGGGTCCACATGCTGTGTGGGACCCCTCACACACCATGATCTACTTTATCTCAATTTATAAATCATATAACCTTCATCTCTACTTCATTTTAACTTATATTTTGGATCCCCGTGTATCCTATCCTAATCATTATTCCCACAGGATGTGATGGTTCCCTTTAGTGTGGCTTTCATGATATGAGGTGAAATGTTCCTAGCTCGAAGCATTCTTAGGCGATGATCGATAAAAATAGTGACCAGACATGATCACCAAAGACCTTTCCATGTGTCACCCTCTAGTATGGTTGGGAAGTGGAGTTCCTTGATGATCTTTTTGAGTTACCCTCTAGAAGGGCTGGGCTGTGGAGTTCCTCGATGTTAAAGGCATTACCCTAAAGTAGGGCTAGGAAGTGGAGTACCTTGATGACTACTTCCAGGTGTTACCCTTCAATAGTTTTAGGAAATGGAGTTTATCAATTACTTATTTCAATCATCACCCTATAGTAGGGATGAACAATTTTGTTCTACAATGACTTCATGTAGGAATTATGCTTCACTAAGGCTAGGTAGTGGTGTTCCCTGAGGAAATTTTGAAATCATTTCCCTCTAGTGGGGATGGGTGGTGGAGTTACTTGGGGACTAAAATATTAGGATGCTTTTGTTTTACCAGGGCATGGGATCCTTACCTATATATTTTGGAACCTCGAATTTGTGTAATATTGATGAGATGTGGTTTTACATAAATTTGGACTCATGAGGGATATGGATGATCTTTCCGTTGAGACAAAATTTTTTGAAGCACCCTAAAACTGTGTGGACGAGTCAGTGCCACATAATGGAGATAGTATCAAGGTTTTGTGACTATGTTCTATAGACTTCTATGTTGAAGGTTTTTGTGTTTGATTTTGGGAATCATTGATGGACTTTTAGAACTATTGGGGGCTCATCTTATTGGGATGATATGTGTGATGGAGATCCCCTTACTCTCTCATTTTGGATTATTTGATTGAGAATATATATATATATATATATTCTTTATTCTGGTTTCATACCTTGTATTTGGATACTCTCGTTCAAGGAGAGGCAATGATGCCTCAGGTATTATATATACTTTCCATGTATAGCTTCTCATGGTTGGATGAGTCAACTCTCCTGCTACAGGCAGCAAAGGTTGGATGGGTAGTTTATGTACTTACCATGTTTTTCCCCTTATGCTTGGATGATCTTACTTGAAATATATTGTTAGGTTGAGATATACTCTTTTATTTTTCCTTGTTCTATCTACTTTTTTATCTTTAGTTGTATATCTTAATACACCCATTCAACCCTTTCGGGGTGTTCTACATGCTATGTATATATTCACCCTTGCATGGGATTCACCCACACGTGTCATGTATTTTGTAGATGACGGACATGTCAACGGTGACATGAGAGAAGATTTTGGATACTAGGTTCTTAGACCGCGTATGATGGTCACTTATTATGATATATGAGATGGGATCGCTCATCAGTTTACTCTTTTCTAGTTTTGTCAGGTTGCTACATTTTTTTGGTTGGGAAAGCATTTTTTCTCTTTACATTTCATTATATAGTATCATACTGTTGTTCTGACAACAGGTTCATGCATGTCTAGTTTACATTATAAAAGTGTTTCATTTTTCCTCATTCCCACTACACTTTTTCATTGAGTTCGTTGTGTGTGTTTATAGGTTTTTAAGAAAAGGCCTTCCCGAGTTAGTTTTTCCTACAGAGTTAGTCGCCACCAGTGGTCTATGGAGGTGCACATAGAGTAGTTGTGAATCGAGCCTCGACTTGGGTCAGGCCATGATAGGTCCGATGTTATTCCAATCATTGAAGTGGAATGATTGATGTGTTTATGCATTTAGATTTTAGAAATATGTTTCATCAATGATATTCTAATTATAAGAGTCATGAAACATCTCAGTATTGGTTTAAAATAGTTTTACATTAAGGATTTGCAAGAATATGTTGAATGACACTAATAACCTGGAAAAGTGATTTCAAGGTAATGTGATATTTTTTTTTGCAAAACAAATGATAGTGGAAAAAAGAACCATGAATATGATCCTATTGTTAAGATTATAATTTTTATTTTCATTAAAGATATAGTTTTCATTGATATAGTAATTTGGATAATATTTTTGACCATCAAATTGGTTAATGAATTTATAATAAATTGATTTATGTCATCAATGATAACGTTTATTGAATTTTTTAATTTGTTGAATATATTTGACAGTCTGTGGTTTTATTTAAAGAATATGGATGGTGTTAATTTTTTTTAAACCTTTATATTTTTGTTGAAGTTTTATAGTGGTTTAGGTTAATTTGATAAAGGATCAGCATGTTTGAGGAGAATATATTATCTTGGTAATCATGTGTTTGGTGTGTGAAATTATGAGCTACATTATGTTATTTACGGATTAAAGACATGTTTATATTAGATATTTGGTGACCTACATTCATTTTTTTTGTGTTTTGAATATTTTTAGGAATATTTTGGAGGAGTCTTAAGGTTAACTACTTTTGGAATTTTTATGATTAAATTTGTGTTTTATTGTTAAGGTTTTATAGAGTAATGTGTTATTTCATTATATAACTATTTATCTATATTAGGTACCTTGTGCTAAATTTTTTTGTTTTGGTAAATATCTAGAGACCGGTTGAATGAATTTTAATTATTTTATTGATTTTATGATCCATTAATTGTTATGTTTAATGCTTAAAGTAAGAAACAATCATTTTGAATATTTATTCCATGGAGTAATGGATGAAGTAAAAATTGACCTAAGAACAAAAAAAGATGAAATTGGTCTTATGAAATGGGAATAAATCAAGTCATTATATTTTATTATGTTCACTATACTCATAGAAAAATAATCCTTCAACATTAGGAAATGTATCTTGAAATAAAAATGTTATGTAAGATCCCAGAATTTTTGGATGTACGTTCTTGTTTAGGTTTTGGTTTAAGATTCTTTATTTTGGTTGAAGGAATTTTTTCCGAATGTATAATGAGTCCCAATAGTGTTTTAGGGGTTTGAGACACAATAGAAGAAGAAATAGACAACTTGTTGATGTTTCTCGATTGACACCCAATTAGTAGTAACTGTGTGCCCAAACAATGCATTCCGAGAGGAGGGGTGCATGATTTAAAAAACCATTAAAGGTGGAAGAAAAAACCATGAAACCATGTATAATGATATCTTACATTTTCTAAACATGGATTGTTATACAATTCAGGATTACCAAGTATGCGTGCGGTCTAGATCCCTCTTGATCAATGTGTAGTGCATAGTTGGCACAAACTCTGGCTAACCGTGTGGCCAACTGTAATCCCCATTAAAAGTGGCAATTTACCACTTTTACCTCTTAGGAACTAAATGTTATAACTCACTATTTCTCTTATTTCTTCCTCCTATATCCCCAGTCACAAAACCAAATTACCCAATATTCCCAAGGATAAATTTCATGCATTTCAAGGCCTTTTGGAGTGAAATTGATTGCGAATTGAATCTCCAAGTGATTCTAACATTGATATTCCTTCTATTTTTGGATTATAGATCGTGCAGTTTCTAATATTCTTCATAAATCCTAAATACTTTTTTTTAGTGGGTCTTAGGTTGGGGCTTTGTAGGCTGTTCAAATCCAATTCAAAGACCAAGATTAAGCGAGTGTTCATATTCAGAATCTAGGTAGGTGGTATAGAATTTATATGCCATAGCCTTGTTGGTTACTTAAGTGTGTGTGTTTATACTTTGGAGTTTTTGTGTTTCCCACTTGGTTTCCATGGTAAAAAAGATAAAATGATTTGGTAAATATTTTATTGAACCCCTCATGATCAACATGGGATGTATTAAGTTGATTTTGTTGCGTAAGGGCTACCCTTGGGGTGTGTTATACCTTGAAATTGAAAATTGGACTATTCAGTGTAGAAATTAATTGTTATGAAATAGATACCCAGGTATATGTGTAAACATCTCAGCTTGGGAATGAAATGAAACTCATGGTAGTTGTGTCTAATTTGTGAAATGACATTATGGGTTACTGGGAATATTGTAAACAGATTAAATGAGATAATATTTGTGTTTTAAATGAATTATATTTGGTAATGGAAATATGTAAGTGAGACAAGGAGTGAAAATTAGAATGTGTAAATGGGATAAGGCAAGAAAATGATTACCATATTAAACAAACAATGGATTGTAAATGTTATATGTTCTTATTGACTGTGGTTGATTGAAATGGTTTATGTGATGAATGGTTAATAATGCATGTGCACATGGATTGGTGGTTGTGGGGTATTGAATTGAGTTTGTAAAGCCATGGAGCAGATTAGACCGGTACTCTAAACACCACCCCTAGAATTTCTAGGTTAGGGAGTCAGATTGAGGCTCTATTCCCCTAACGTTTTCATTGGTTGAGACAACCTGGGATGAGGCTCCAAGGTAAGTGTGATGTGATTTTTGTAAAAATTTGTGTCTAGTGGGATATGGAAATTTACTTATCTACTTATTCATAGTAGTTTACCGGATTAGGATATTATTTTATAATTGAATTTCCTAACCCATGGATTAAATTACGAAAATGGTTAAGTAAATACTATTAACTAATGCCACTTAGTTTATCTTTTTTTATCTTTTTATTCTTTTAGTATATGCATAAAATACCCTTTTTAGACTATAGATTTTCTAGACACAATTGGTGGTGGACTACTATGTTGTACCCACACCCTACTTGGGCCACTATTTCGTACCTAAGCAGAATTCATCATTGCAGGTCAGGAAAAGGGAAAAAGCCTGATGCTTGAGTGTTGAATTGGGTATGGTATGTGCATGGATGAAGGAACTATAATTGGTATCAAGAACCATTTTGTGGATTATTGATATTGTCTCTATTCTTTTTATTTTCCTAACACTTGGAACTCTATGACATGACATAACATATTTATTTTTTGGTCGTGGGTTTGTACCCAATTTTAGGAAATGTTGGTAATGCATGTTTATCATTTATCATTGTTTTTATTCGTTATTGTTTCCTTATTTCGAATTTATCTATTGCGTATTACTCTAATAATGAATGTATAATATACCAATGTGATTTATTTTACCCTAAACACTATTAAGTAGCCTCTAACATATTGAGAGGTGTGCCTGAGGTCATGCGGTGACCCGAATTGGGGCACCGATTTCTGTCTTTTGGTTAGGGATGTTACAAATTGGTATTAAAGAGGTTTTTTATCTGGTACTACTATTTTGGGATGGTATAAGGGATGTTATGATGGGTTGGGACTTAGAAATGATCACTTTCGTGGGAGTATCCAACCCATGTATAAGGGAAATCCCATGTTCCTAGGGTGGAATTGTTGTTTTTGATGTGTTTTGTTATAGTTGAATGATATTTCACCATTCTATAATGTACATACTGTGTTATGAGACAATTTTATGATATTTTTCTCATATATGATATGGTATGAGGATTTGTATTCCTGAATCATCTTAGGCACCAAGTGATATAGATGGCATGTATCGTAGTAGGCACACATGGGGAGGGTATGTGGGACACCATGGAAATAATGATCATTAATTTACTTGAAAATTTTATAGAAGTGGTTCATAATAAAGATGATGAAAATGGGTAAATGGAATGAATGTGAATGTTTGGTTAAGTAATAGTTCATAATTAAAAGTGATAAATGAGGTAAAAGATTGGTGGTAATAAGTTGAAAATATGGAAATGTGTCTAAAAGATAAATATTTATATTGTGAAAGTGAGAATGGTTAAAAAGAATGTGATAAAAAGGGATTTTAGTATATGTGAGTTCATTTTCCATATGTTAACCATAATCTATGTAGGGATGAATAAGTGAAGTGTTAGAGATGTAATTATAACCACTGAGATGATGTTTACAGAATAGTCCATTTATGGCTAGTGGGGAGCATTCTTTTGTGAAAACTGGGGATGTGTAGTGTTATGTGATAAAATATGCGTGTTTAGCATTGTAAAAATATGCCCTCATGACAACATGTCCATGTTGGGAGTCAATAATATTTTGATGAGAATACTCCTTCAAAAGTGGAGTAGTAAAAATTGATAATCCAGAGTAACAGGGTAGAGGAGCAAATCCATGAGAACATCGCCATTTTTAGGAAAATGGTGCAATGGGGACAAGGGATGGCTGGGATGAAAAGGTTCGAGCTAGATAGGGAGTTTTAGCTAAAAAAACCGCCGAATTTCATTGGATTGGGTGGACCTGAGATATTCGAGTTCTAAATTGAGTCCATATAGATGATTCTTGATCACTTAGAGAATTCTCCAGAGAGGAGAGTCAAGTTAGCGGCTTACATGTTGAGATGTCAGGAAAATCGCTGGTGGGATATCTTTGTTCAGACTGAACAGACTAAGGGCATGTTATGGAAGGATATATAGGGGAATTTTCTAGAACATTTCTATAAAGATACCTTGAGGTGGTTTAAGGAAGCCTAGTTTATGAGTTTTAATTAGGGGACTATGATAGTGATGTATTATGCTGGTAACTTTATTGACCTACAACACATTTTCCCAGTCTTAGTATGAGATGAGGCCACTATAGTCCATCAATTAAAGGATGAAATTAGACATAAAATAAAATCCCAAGTGAATATATTTCATTTGAATAGGTTTTCTGATGTGGTGGATCATGCCCTTATTTTAGAAGGGATTCTTAAGGAGGCTTTTGACTACGGGCATGCAATTCTAGTTGGGTAGTTCAATGGTGCCACTTCTAATTGCAGGAAGCACCACATTTAATTTTTCCACTAATATGGTGGTGGATAGAGATTCTGTAAAAGAGAAACCACCTATTAGGGTAGTGATCGAGTTTTCTTCTATTAGTGTGGAAAGCCAAGAAACATGTGGGGTTAGTCCCCAACCCCTATTTGAGTTCCATGGGTGTGGTTGGTTAGGCCATGTGTATAAGTTTTATAGGAACCCAGGATAGATGAGTGATAATGGAGGGAAAAGGCCAGTACAGAGTATGCGTAGGGGTTGTTTACCCCATACCATGTAGGAAGTTAGAGCGATATCATTCACATAAGTTGGGGTAGTAGACGTGCTGTTCTAGTATATGTGATTCCTTATCCATAGGGTAGTGTAGCACAAAGAAGTCATACTAAATCCAAGGGAAGAGGGATATTTTACATTAATGCTATTAACTTTTCATGAGGAGGTGGTGTGGCTAGGCCATCAACAATTTAAGGTATGATTCTTGTAGCTTCCATGCTTTTCCAGTTCGTTATTTGATACAGGTTCCTCGTATTTTTTTATATCTTCATAATTTGTGATTGTTTTGGGTATCATGGTAGAAACTATAAGTGGGGTTATATCTATTGATATACCAATGGGAGTTCGAGCAGAAAATATATGCAAGTGTTAGGGGTGTGCCCTCGAGATTAGAGGTACCATTTTTTGGGACTTGTTTGTGCTAGATATATGAGGGTTTGATATAATTTTAGGAATATATTTGATAGTGTTGTACCAGTCCCATATTGACTGTTATTTGTAAAGGTAAATGTTTATGTCCCTTGAGGGGAGTTCATGTGTTCACTATGGGCAATGTGATATCTAATCAGACCATGAAAGGACATTATGTCAACAAATAAGTAAAATCACATCCAAAGTGGATTGTATTCTTCCTGATGATGGGGGAGTGGAGAACCTTGTCATTCCCCCCATGGTGAATCAGTTTTATAATGAATTTCCTGAGAACTTATCAGGGCTACCACCTGAGAGAGAGTTTGAGTTCAGGATAGAGTTGCCTTTAGGATAAGAACTTGTATCTATCCTACCATATAGAATGGACCTTATAGAACACAATAAAAATAAAACTCAGTTGTAGGAACATGATAACAAGAGGTTCATTCATCTGAGTACATCACCTTGAGGATCTATATTGTTGTTTTCCAAGAAACTTAATAGATCCTTGTGGTTGTGTATAGATTATAGGAAGTTGAATCAGATGAAGGTTATGAACTGATGCCATATTACATGATTTTGTGATCTTTTTAACTAGTTTAGGGGTGCTTCTGTGTTATTTAATATTGATTTGAGATCTATTTATCATTCACTGAGTGTGAGACATTCTAATATGTTGTTGTATACCTTCAGGATTGAGTTTTTTCTATATGAGTATGTGGGGATTCCTTTTTGTTTTAACAATGTGATGGTAGTGTTTATGTCCCTCATGAACCAAATGTTTCACTCGCACCTAGATCAGTTTGTAGTTGTATCTTTTAATGACATCTTGGTAAAATCCAAGACTCAAGACCATCGTGAAAAAAATATTTACCTTATACTGAGTTTAATAAGATAGAATAGTCTATACAAAAAACTATCCAAGTTTCATTTATGGATTTAAAAGGAACATTTCATAGTTCATATAATCTTTGTGGAAGGTGTGTCAGTGGATTCTGAGAAAATGAAATCCATTTTATCTTGGGAGAATCCCAAGAATTTTGTGAACATTTGATGTTTTCTAGTTTTGGTGAGGTATTATCAGTGGTTAGTTGAATAATTTCCCAATTTAGAAGGACCAATTAATTCTTGACCAATAATGAAATCAAGTTTCAATGATTTCAACCATGTGAGAATGCATTTTATGAGTTAAAGAAGCGGCTTAATTCTGCACCAATTTTTATACTTCCCAAGAAAGGTAAGGAGTATAACTTTTTTTTCATTAAGTATTGGGATACAGGTAGTGTTCATGAAATATGACCAGGTTGTGGTGTATGGCTCATTAATGTTGAGGTCTCATGAACAAAATTTCCCCATGCATGATCATGAATTGGCCATAGTGGTTTATTCCTTAATGTGTTGGCTTTATTACTTGTTAGGAGAGAGGTTTATTTTTGTACTAATCATAAGATATTTAAGTACATCATTTCTCAGAGTGATTATAATATTTGGTTGTAAATATGGGTTGAGTACATGAAGTCCTTCAATTTTGAACTGGCATACACACCAGGAAAGGGAAATAGTGTTGAAGAATCTTTGAGTCGAAAGACTCAAAATCAGGTTGTTCCGAAATCCTATTCAGAGTAGAGGGAAATGTATTTTTTTATTGAGATACACTTAGAGGTGAAGGATGGACACGGGAAGATGACCATTGCATCCTTGGAAGCTGAGTCTACCCTTCTGATCCAGATTATGGAGAGGTAGTATGATGATCCTCAGTGTTTATCTATGAGGGAATGTATTGAGGGTGGGGAGTCGCCTTCTGAAAGGACTATCAGTGACTATGAGACTATTTAATTTTGTGGTCATGTTTTCGTGCCTACATGTATATGATAATAGTTGATACAAGAGTTACATACATTGATGCAGGTGGTGCACCCTAGTTTAACCAAGATGAATCACGATCTTCATAGATAATATTGGAGTCTAGGGATGAATAAAAAAGTTGCAAGTTGTGTGACATGAAACTATACTTTCCAATAGGTGAAGGAAAATCATTATAGACCAGGTTATTTGTTACAGCATTTTCCCATTTCTGAATGGGAGTGGGAAGACACGACGAAGGATTTTGAGCCAGTTCTTCCACGGATGCCTTAGTGGAATGATGTATTCTGAGTAGTTGTGGATAGGTTGACCAAGGTAGAAAATTTACAACCAATTTGAGAGAAATAAACTATAGATCATTTGAGTGAGGTGTACATTTGGTGAATAGTATGTTTTCATGTAGTTCTATGAACTATCATTTCAGATCCTGATCTGAGGCTTACTTTGTACTTTTTGTTAAGGGTTACATAAGTCAATTATTACCCTTGTTTTTTTGTGTAGGGATTCCCACCCACAAATGGAAGGGTAGTCAGATCATGGTATTCAATTAATAAAGGACATGTTAAGGGAATTTTTCATAATATTTTTTAGGTCTTAGGATAAGTAGCTAAGGAATGTTGAGTTTTCCTATAACAACAATTCCCAGATGATGATTTAGATGAAACCGTAATAGGTGCTCTATGGTAGGCCATGACGATCCCCATTTTATTGGATGGAGGTTGGGGAATAAATTTTGTTGGGGTTATGTATCATGAAGGGGACATCATAACAATATTAATTAAATCAAAAACCAATGGACATGTCTTTGAGTTGAGAGAACTCGTATATGGATTAGTTTCATCAAAATCTTGAGTTTATGGTGGGTGATGGAGGGTTTCCAAGAGTTTCATTGAGGTTGGGTCACCGTTGGATTCAAAAGCATGGAATGTTGGTTCCTAGGTACATGGGGCCATTTTAGATATTGGAGATGATTAAACAGGCGACATATCGATTGGATATTCTATAATAGTTCAGTGGCATGCATGATATTTTTCATGTTCCATAGCTTCAACAGTATCACCCTAACCTATCTCACCTAACTGATGTTGATGATGTCGATCTTGAGGATAATTCATCCTTAAAGGGGCATCTAGTTCAAATTGTTTTTCATTTTGAGAAAGTCTTGAAGGTAAAGAATATAAATAAATTTTATTTTTTTTTGAAATATGGTATTATTCAGGAAGATACTTGGGAGAGGGAAATTAATATATAGGCTAAGTTTCCCAATCTATTTTATTTGGAAGCTTAGTTATTCTTGGAAGTGAGGCTCAAGGACAATACATTATAAGGTGGGGTGATTGTAAGATCCCATACTTTCTTGAGGATCATTATTGTTTAAGTTCTAGTTTAAGGATTTTTATTTTGGTTAAGGGAATATTTTTTGAATTTATTAGGAGTCTTAGGGGTGTTCTGAAGGTTTGGGACATGAAAAAAGAAAAAAAATTCATCCAATTATTTTTTTATAGTTGGCACATTTTTATTAGTAACAATGTTCCCAAACTATGCATTTCTAGAAGAGCGTTGCAAGGGTTTAACAAATCATGAAAGGGGTAAGAAAAACCATGCATGCTTGGACAAATCCATGTCACAGACTCTGAGCATGGTTTGTAAAATTGTGCGGGATTCCTAGGTAATAGTGCAGCATATCCCTCTCTTAGACAGAGTGTGGTGCATGGTTGGCACACAATTTGGACAACTATGCAGCCAAATCATGTTCACCATTAAAAGTTTGAATTTAACACCTTTCCCCCTCAAACATTAAATTTTCTAACTTTGGTTTTCCCTAATTGTTTCTCCCTATAAACCTAGTGATGAAACAAAACGTCCCAAGCATCCCAAGGATCAATCTCCCTTATTTCTAGGCTTTTTGGAGCACTGTTTTTTATGAATCGAAGATCTATGTGATTCTAAACCCTCATCTTACTTCTCTTTTATTATTAGGGATTTTGTACCTTATCATCTACTTTCAAATCCTTAAAACTGTCTTTTTTTCTATAGTAACATAGGTGGGATTTAAAAGGTGTTCAAATCTAAGTCAAATGCCATTTTTAAGTGAGAATTCATCTTAGAAATTGAGGTAGGATTATAAAAGTTAAATCCCAATGTATTTTTTTTTTATTTAAGTGTATTTGGTTGTGCTTTGGAGTTTTTTATTTCCCACTTGGTTCACATTATTAGAAAAGATAATTTTATTGGGTAGATTTTTAATTGAACCCCTCATGATCCTTGTGGGATGTCTAGAGGTTGATTTGGCTAGGTAAGGTCTACCCATGGGGTGTACCACTCCTTAAATAAGGAAATTATAATGCTAAGTGTAGAAATTAATTTTTTTGACAAAGATACCAAGGTAATTGTGGAAACATGTTAGCATGAGAATGAAATGAATCTCCTGGTAGTTGTGTCTAACCGTTGAAATTTCATTAGGGGTTGTTTCGAATGTTGTTAACGAGTTAATTGAATTAATGTGTATGTGTTAAATGACTTATGTTTGGTAATAAAAATATGTAAATGAGACATGGCACGCGAATGAGAATGTTTACATGGGTAAATTCATGAAGATGATTACCATATTTAGTAAACTATGAATTGTGAATGTTATGTGTTCTGAATGACTTTGGTTCATTAAAATGGTTTATGTGATGAGTGGTTAATAAATCATGTGGACATGGCATTGTGGTTGTGGGGTATTGACTTAACGTTCTATACCCAGTGGTCAGGTTGGAATTAGGATCTAAACCCAACCCTTAAAATGCAAGGGTTAGGGAGTTTGATTGAGGCTCTATGCCCCTAATGGTTTCATTGGACGATACTACCTTAACTGAGGTTCCAAGGTAAGAATGATGTAATTATTGTAAATTTTTTTTCATAGTGAGATAGGGAACATAACTTATCCCCTAATACATATTATTATATGAGATTAAGTTGTTGTGTTATAAATGAATTTCCTAACCAATGGATTAAATGATGAAAATGGTTAAGTCAATATTATTAACTAATGGATCCTAGTTTGTATTTTCTGTATCTTGTCATTATTTTAGTACATGCATGCACTACCTACATAGACTGACTATTTTGTAGACATTGTCAGTGGTGGAATACTATGTTTTACTTACACGCTACTCAGGTCACCATTGGTATCCCAAAAAAAATGTGTGGTTACATGTCAAGATAAGGGAAAAGGCTATATGCTAGAGGGTTGACCTGGGTATAGGATGTACATAGAGGAGGGAATGCGACTTGGTATCACAACCCATTATGGGGTTTCTTCAGTTTTTTTGCATTTTTTTTGGTTTTCCTTAGAATGGATGTTTATGGCATGGTATAGCATATTTATTTTTTGGATGTTTGTTTGTACCCAGTTTTGGGAAATGCTTGGTAATTCATGTTAATCATTTATCATTGTTTTTATTGTTTATTTTTTCCACATTTTAGAGTTATCTGATAACATGGGTATAGTCTCCCCATGTGACCTATTTGACCATGGCCACTAGTTGGTAGATTTTGGCATATGTGGAGGCATGACTGATGTCATGTGGTGACCCAACTCGTGGCATTGGTTTATTGGCTTCAGGTTGTGGAAATTACATGTTATTGTTTTACCTTAATTTGTAGTTAATTGGAGGTTTTTTCACCCATCACTAATTTATGGTTTAATGGTCATTAAAATTATTAAGAACATGTTTTATATAAATTTGTATTAGTTTTTGGAAGTTATTTTTCTCCTCCATGTCAATATTTAATTTCTCACCAATTTTATCCTAATTTGGGAACCCGATTATGTGTTACTTAATGTAAAATTTATGTTTCCCAATCCATTTTTTCAAAGAAGTTTTAGCAACCCATTATATGATGCGGGGTTCCAAAAAAGGTATTTTTAAATATTTAATCTTTCCTGACTAAGATTAGATTGTGAAGAGAAAATATATTTAAAGGGCTCAGAATATAAAACTAAAAAATTTTCATTTAAAAAAACACTAATCAAGATTTTTTTTTCTTAAAATGAGATAATTAATGTTAGGATAATTTCAATTTATTATATAAATACTGTTATTTAAATGTTGTAGTCATTACCTAATAGTATAATTGGTGGATACGAATATGAGTAACAAAATTTCGAACAAAATTTATAGTTGTCCAAATCAATAAAAATTTATTGAATAATTTAATTTTTTGATATTTTTTATCTATTTCTTTTGAATATTTATAGAAATAACTATGGATCTAGGCATTAAGACAATGTGAGATTCGACGTCCCAGTTAGACAAAAATTCATGTTTTAACTATATTAAATATATTAAGATCTCACAGACACAGACTTCTTAAAAATGAATAATAACTCACAAATTTTGTATTACATCATAAATATGAGACCTCAGTTGACATCATAAAATGTTGATATAAACTTTTCTTGGGTCGGAATTTTTGGTAAAGTACTATCGCTGGTGAAAAAAAAATAAAAAAAAATAAATTTAATAAGTTCAATTATTTATTTTGAGGCAATGATTTATAATCCTATATTTAAATATAGATATTCATAATCCTTAGTATTATCCATATAACCTAGGGAATGAGTGTAGTTGTTGGATAGGATCCTTTGGAGAATCATTGACATACGACATTGGATTTTGGATCAAGCACCAACATAGCTTATAGATATTGTTAATGAAAATTACCTTCAATAATTATTCATTATTGATTGATCAAAATCAAGGTGGGGTTTTTTGTATGGATTTATCCCAAATTGATTTAGCTATGATGAACACGAATTAATAATCTAAAAAATTAAATCATCGTTTGATTTTTTTCATTTGGGTAATTTCTTTATCTCCCAATCGTATAGAAATTCTTATTATTTTGATTTAATTATACCTGTTTGTTTTTTAACATTTAACTATGAATCGAGGTAATATGAACATTGATTATGGTGAATTACTATTGTTTTTATTTGTGCATTTTTCTTCCCTGTTCAACATGCAATCATCATTGTAATTTTGTTGGGCTAAAATTCTGTGAATAAATTCTGAACAATCATTAAACATTAGGTATTTGTCACAATGGATTGATACCATGAGTTTGGGATGAAAATTTGGAATCCTTATTGTAGTAGATGAATATGGATGAAGATCCATGGATGGATCCGGAGTTTATGACAGAGATTTTGGTATGCGACACCGATAAGGTGTGGCGACAGGTGTTTCCCAAGTAGCACATTTGACCAGAGTCATGTCATCATTTTATAGAGGGTATTGTAAAGCCCAAATCCTTGATCTATGTCATAATTTTTGGTGAAATCAGTAATTATGGAGGCTCGGATGAAGACACATGAAAAATCCCATGGGTTTGGTGAAAAATCAAAAAACACTGTTTCTGGTCCTCTGAACAGTTTCCATGTATTACCTTAAGTCTGTTTTTAGTGATTCATCATAGAGATAAGTATCACATATTGCGTGTCACATGTCATATATGTTGTGATCCTTATCTAACTATATTGGGATATATAGGGGATACAGCCCAAGGAGGCCATTTTGTGTTACACATTATGTGTTCCTAGTGACACACAATGTAACACGTGGAAGATGGCTCATAATGTACAATTAGTACATGGATAAGTGGCCATAATCCCCCCCACATCGTGTACTTGGGATGTACATATTCTATCTGGACTATATGGGAGAATATGTGTACTCAGACACATACAGGTACACATGTACAACCCTACGTTCACGGGAACATGAATAACATCACTCTAAGTGAAAGGAAAACATCTAAATTTTTTATACGTAAAGGGTCATGTCATGTATTTTGTAAATGTGATAGTCATGTGAGAATAATTAATAGGTATTTACAAGTATTGAGAGACACTTCATTTACTCCTTGAAGAATATGTTAGAGCCCTATTACTTCTCAACTCAACATTATTATGATCTCGTGTGAGATTCCATAGACCAGTATCAGTTGAGTGTGTTACCTTGGTCCATTACAATGATGGTTCATTTCATCATCTCGTTCTAATCCTATACAGAGATCCCTTGGTAGCTTCTTGATTATTATTATAGGGTGTGAATGGTCCCTTATTCTATAGTTAGTTGTCTTAGTCCTCTATGAAAGATCCCTCTCCATATTGGATCATGTATCCCTCTGAGAGACCCAGAGTGATCCTAATTTCCTTCATGTTAACATAGACTGGGTTTGTTGAATTGGAATGTCCAACATATACCTGGGAATATGTTCCCTATCTAGGAGGATATTTCTAGTATTGTCTGGTGTCCCCCTAGTGAGGCCTGGGCTTTGACCCCTAGATTTGTATCATGATCTGATCTTCTCGATGGTGTATTATCCTGGTGGAATGTGTATCCCAGATGAACACTCTCTATTTATTAGGTGCTTATTCATCGATATACCTTTTTATCGTTACCCCTGGGAAAAGAGGACGTTCCATCAGCTTAGAGATACTTGATTAGTGATTTCTATCGTTTGAGTTTCATCAATGAAAGGGCTTGTGAAGTAAGATCTCCAGGAAAAACATTCAATTGATACCTCAAAGAAGATGTATAGATGGTGGTGATTTAATCCTTTTGTGACTCTGATTCATTTATGAGTATATCTACGTTTTATGGTTATATTTATGTCTCATTTCTTGTTGAAATAAATTTTATTGTTGATATGACTACTCTTAATTATTTTTATTTGGTTTTTATGGTGTACTACTAGGTATATTTATACTCACCCCTACATGGTATTTTCATACACATGTTGTGTCTTATACAGATGAAAGTCCATTTTATGGAGTCCATGGAAGACCAAGAGTAGATGGATCTTATATTGGGATAGACAAATCAATGTGTATTCTAGTGTATCATTTGAAAGCAGTCCCCTCCCTCTATGTAGGTTATAATTTATTTTCTTGTTTTGGTTAGGCTTTTATTTTACCCCTTTTATGTTTTCAAGTACATTATATTATACTATGATTGTGGTATTATATATGTATATATGCATTTTTATTAGTTGTTTTATATTTCATTATTTTATGGGATTAGAGATGTTTATGTGTGTATAGTTACATAGGCTAATTCCTCCCATGTGTGTGATATGCCTACTCGGTGCTGGTCGCTAGCCCATGGCCTATTGGAGGTGGACATGGGGTAGTTGCGGCTTAAGACCCATCAGGTCAGGATATGAGAGATTGGTATCATAGACGGTTCATTATCCAGTCATTGTTTGGCATTTGAACCATGATGGGGATTTGTTTGCGATTTATGGAAATAGTGCTAAGTGTTTTGAGTTCATATTTTAGGGTAATTACCCCATCATTGTTGTGGAAGATGATGGATAGTGACACTATTCTTTTATGCATATCATGACATGATTTTAAGCATAATTTAACATAGAATTACCATCCAAGGATCATAATTTATAGTGTATAAAAAGATTGGGTATATAAAATTGAAAACATGGAACCAAATAAAACATTTCTTTATTTATCATCCAATATGAGATCCTACCATCCTTTAAGACCATAAAATTTCATAGGATATCCTTGAGATAACACAAAAAAATGGATGAGCTAAAAATCATAGTATGGAAAGAAACATTAAAATAATTCTTAGCCCATGGGTATAATGGATAACATAATTATATAAAAAGGAATGGAACATGATTAAGAATAAGGAATAATAACATGGGATCATATAATCTTGGATTTATAGTAGTGTGGAAGCACCATAAAACATGAATTTAGTAGTAGTAAAGTCTTCTTGTACATAAAAAATCATGAGTGACTGATCATTGCACATAGTGGAGCATGACTCACGACTCATTTCACATAGTGGAGAATGAATTAAGGTTAACCACGAAGACCATTGCACATAATTCCTAATGAGACTAAACAATACCCAATGAATTTGAGCACTATCTGGGAATAATCATTAAAACATGTTCATGAATATGTTTTCCATGTAATGAATCATACATAAGCAATCGAAAATTAACATAAGGGTTACCCTCGGAAATAATTATGTATCGTAATTATGTCAAAAGGCATATAGAAAGTGAATATAATAGTGGTTTCCATGAAATGATGGATTTAAATAATAAATGGTCATTAAAAAGTTAATATAGGCATATATCACAATATGTGGCTGATGAAGCTTACATTTTACTATATTTCATACTGTAAATAATTGTTTATAATCCCACCATATTGTTATTGAATGGGTAATTGTCACGTTTTTATGTTTTAGTGTTATTTTTGAGCATAAATGTGAAAAATGACTAATTCTGGATTTTTGATAGATTTTTACGTCCATGGTATTTTGGTCATTTACTGAAAAATATAATTCCAAATTTTATGATTAAACTTTTTTTCTAATCCTTATTTTATTTCCTTCATTTTTGTCTTCTGGACCAGGAGCTGATTCGGCCATCTAAAGGGTTTGAAAATTCATTGAAGTTGGACATTTTTTCGGGAGGACAACGTGGACACCACCAATGCAACAGAACCCAAATGTGACCTACACACATCCAAATTAGGTTTTTATACCTGGGATCGGATGAGAACATCTCGTAACGACCATAAAAGAAATTTGGGGAATTTTGGAAGTCATTAAGGCTAAACTGAAATGACATACTTTTGGAGGAACCATCCTGGAAGCTTCATCAAGAAATAGAAACCGAGAATTAAAAATTCATAACTCCTTCATATTGATTCCATATTATCTGAAATGTGAAGGCGATATAGAAAAGATATTTATGAACAAAATTTATTAAGGGTGGAACGCTTGAAGAGGTAATTTATGGGGTCTACATCGCGTAAACATTCGGGGGTCGAATTCTGCCTATAAAAGGAGGCCCTCACCTCCTCCCCAAATCATCCCATTCTCCATCTGTTCCTTCAAGGCACCAATGAGGAGATCTCCACTAAGGGAGGATGACCTCAAATATTCCCCCTTTATTTTTAATTTATTTATTTTCTTTATTTTTAGTTTTCTATTGTAATTTAGATTTCTAATAAATTCATGTATTGTTTTTATTTTTGTGTCCACCGATTCACCCTCTTTTCATCCTCTCATCTTTCCATTGTGAACTATAATACTCATGATCAAGAGTAACTAATATGAGGAATATCCCGAGGGAGTAATCAGGTTCATGAACCCAAGACCATGTTTTTAATATTCTTTGAGTTAATTCTAAGGATAATTTATAGTGGGTGTAATCCTCATAGTGGTTGTCTAAAGATTAACTTCTTAATCTACAACCATTTTCCATCGATTGAGGAGGTGGATGGAGGGTGTGATTGGAGATCACTAAGTAGACTTTTCAATAATAACCGGTTTATAATAAGGTGTGCACACATACTATGGATTGTGTACACTAAGAATATTTGAAACTGGCTAATGAAGGTGCTCCATGAAAATTCTCTCAGGAGAGCTTCCTTTCTTCCATAATTCCATTCTGTTTAGCATTGCATGGTAATTTATAATTGAATATTAGTTTACTATTATGTTTTCATTTCAATTGTTTTATTTATTTCATAAAACCTAAAACAACAAAAATAATTACCTCTTAGGTGAATTACATTAAGTGAGTGAATAACTGAAAAGACTCCTCAAAAGAACGACCTAGGTCATCCCCTTTGCTGCACTTAGTTGTAAATATTTTTGAGAGCGTGCATGACAATGCTTTTTCAAATTGGCGCAGTTGCTGAGGAGCTAATTGGTTGTTTACATTAATTTTTCTATTTTAAAATTTTAGATAGTTTCCATTTTTTTTGATAAAACTTCAAAAAAAAAACTTTTTTTCATGATGCATCCAAATTCAAATTATTCTGCATGGAACAATTACTCACAGGTTCAGGAGGAAGAAACATACTATACTGAGGAGGCCCTCCAACGAAGAGATGATTCCCTGATAATAATGTTCAAGAAGGTGGAAAGAGGCATAACAACATGGATCTCACTGGAAGATTTGATGGCCATGGTCAATGAGCTCCAAGTTGACTTAAAAAGATTCAAGGCCATGAAAGAAGTGCCACTGGTCTTCCTAGATTTCACTAAAAACATCCATGATGTTGAATCCAAACTTGAGGTGGAGGATCCTGACTACCTACCTCCATCCATTGATGATCAACTCCAAGAAGCACTTTCAATTGAAGAGGATATTAATGTCGAACCAAATCAGGGAGATGATACATTCTTAAACTCAAATTATTGAAATTTTGCTGAAACTAATTTTAGTGTCTCTCCCAAATCTATTGAATTTTCAGATTCATCAAACCCATACTACACCTTGGAGGATTATGTGAAAAACAAAGCACCTATTGAGGAAATTCTGTAGCTCCCTAAAGTTATTGAATATCTACTAGAGAAGACCCATCATGAAGAGATCCAAGTTGCTGAGCCTGAGGAAAACAGACAGGTGGCTGAAGCCTCCTTGAAGCTGGCACTGGAAGACAAGATGGTTGCACAAGTAGCAACAAAAGAATAAGTGGTTCCATACTTCATCCTACCCCCACCATTCAAGCTATACAAAATTGTGAAGGGGGTGGATCTGGTGTACTCTATCCATGGAGTCCTCATCAACAAAAACAACAAACTTTAAGCTGGGAGGAGCCACATGTGGTGGTTCAAATCAAAGAAGCTTCATCCACTGGCTGATAATCGATAAAAGCTGGTACTGCCCTCCGGTGGCAGTAAAAGATGTCGGGGCCCACTTGGGGGATTAAACCAAGATTTATCCTTCTTTTTTTATTCATATTCAATTTTCATTTCTTTTAATAAAATTCTCTTGTTTATTTTTTTAGGTTTCCAAAGAGTAAAAATTAGGATCCTAACTCAATGTTGCATTTCCAATAAGTTAGTCTTAAAGTGGCTACTTCTAAGAGCTTAACTCAAAGAATCCACTTCTAAAATAATGTCAGGTTGTATCTTTCCTTCCCTTTGATTTTCTAAATTTATATTTATATTTTGTTTAGTTAAAATAAGGGGTAGTTAAATTTAAGTGTTGGGGAGTGTCAATCTACTTAGTTCTTCTTGTGTGCTTTTCATTTTTTTATTATATTTTTAGGAATGTTGAGATTTAATGAATATTCTTATAACTTTTCACACATAAATTTATTTTGAAATAGTTGAAATGATTTTTGAAATAATGTATTTTAAATGGTTGTTGATGTGAAAACATTTTTCATGAATTGGATTATCAATCATTTTTATGAGTTTGACTGATTTCTAAAATCTATGACCATGAAACACTGACTTAAAATATTTTTCCAATCCTGTGAGGTATTCCAGACCACTTTTTCATATTCTTCCTAAAACCAACACTTTCTTGAGAGAAACATGAATTTTGTGTGAGAACTAGAATTTGTGAATAAATCTCATTCGATGATTTGGATTTCATGGAATATATTTGAAATGATTGAGGCATATCTTTTTCTAGCCACATTTTATCTTGAGACCCACCTTTATATTTATCCTTTGTAAGATCTTATATGCCATGAATTGGCTTATAGGTTTAAGCCACATTACAAGCCAATTTTTCCTTACCTACCTGCACTTTTAGTATTTTTGCATGGATATTTCAAGTTTGAGTGTGGAGGTAGGTCCTTTTGTGGCTTTCATTGGGATGTGTATCATTTATTGGTGATTCGAGGTGTTTGTCAATACTTTGGGAAGTGGACAATAAGAGAACTGGGCATGTTTCGTCATTTCATTGTGCTTTATTTGTTTCGTCCATTTATCCTTCAAAAAAATGGAGATTAGCTTGAATTACTCATTGTACATTATTTTATGACTCATGTCCCTCCCAAGAATAAAGGGCATGAATTTTCATTCATTCATTGTATTCATTTTCAGCTCATCCCCCATGAAAAAAAAAGAAAAAAAATAAAGATGTGACTTTCTGGAGCTTTGAAAACAAAGAAGAACGTAGATGATATCATTCATTATAATAACTTCTTGGATCATGTCCCATATCATTAAAAGGGGGGGGGGTGTTATGTTTCACATTTTCAAGTGGGATTGAGTGAGGAATTTCCTGTGTTTTTACTTGATTTAATCATGAATTGTACTTAAAAGTCCAACCTCCTCTTTCTAGCATGGAACTTTTTTTCAATAATTTTTCCACCAACCCTAAGACACGGAATCCTTTGAACCTTTAACTAAAGACCTCATGATTAAATTCATTTTCATGTTTCATGCTCTGGATAAATGATAATTTTCACAAACCTATTGTGATACATGTGATTTTCAAGTATGAGTATAACTCTAGATTCAATTTCTCTTGACTAAAGAGTGACATAAAATTCAATGTGAGGTAGGTTGTGATTCAGAAATGGATTGATTTATGAGGTTGAAAAAATTTGAGTGATTGAAATGAAAATAATATAGAATTATTATTCATATATGAGACATGATGGAATTCTATTTTGGATAAAATCGTTGAGATTTTCTCATTTTTGATTGTTGTGTGGATTTTGATTTGGATGTAAGATGATTTCCCATGAGTGCAATGTCTATGTGTGAGGGAGTGATTAATCTTACATTTTACTATATTTTATACTATAAATAATTGTTTATAATCCCACCATAGTGTTATTGAATGGGAAATTGTCACGTTTTTATGTTTTAGTGTTATTTTGAGCATAAATTTGAAAAATCACTAATTCTAGATTTTTGGCAGATTTTAACATCAAGGGTATTTTGGTCATTTACTGAAAAATATAATTCCAAATTTTCTGATTCAATTCTTTTATAATAACTATTTTATTTCCTTAATTTTTGGATTCTGGACCAGGAGCTGATGAGGCCATCTAGAGGGTTTGAAAATTCATGAAGTTGGACATTTTTTCGGGACGACTGCGTGGACACCACCAATGTAACAGAACCCAAACAGCATCTTACACACATCCAAATGAGGAGTTTCTACCTGGGATGGGACGAGGACATCTAGGACCGACTCGAAAAAAAATTTGGGGAATTTTCTAAGTCATTAAGGCGAAAATTAAATGGCATACGTTTGGAGGAACCATCCTCGAAGCTTCATCCAGAAACAGAAATGGAGAATTAAAAATTCATAACTCCTTCATCCGGCATCCAAATTATCTAAAATTTGGAGGAGAGATGGAAAAGATATTTATGAACAACATTAATTAATGTTGGAATGCGTGAAGAGGTTATTTAAGGGGTCTACATCACGAATCTTTTCTGGGGTCGAATTCTGCCTATAAAAGGAGGCGCTCACCTCCTTCCCAAATCATCCCATTATCTATCCATTCCTTCAAGGCACCAAGGAGGAGATCTCCACCGAGGGAGGCCGACCGAAAATCTTCCCCCTTTTTTTAATTTATTTCTTTTCTTTTTTTTAGTTTTCAATTGTCATTTAGATATCTAATAAATTCATGCATTGTTTTTATTTTTGTGTCCACCGATTCACCCTATTTTATTTCTCTCATCTTACCACTGTGAACTATAATACTCATGATCATGAGTAACTAATACGAGGAATGTCCCGAGGGAGTAATCAGGTTATTGAACCCAAGACCATGTTTTTAATATTCTTTGAGTTAATTCTAAGTATAATTTATAGTGGGTGTAATCCTCACTATGGTTGTCTAAATATAATCTTCTTAATCTACAACCATTTTCCATCGATTGAGGAGGTGGATGGAGGTTGTTCTTGGCGATCTCTAAGTATAATTTTCATTAATAACTAGTGTAGAATAAGGTGTTCACACATACGATGGATTGTGTACACTAAGAATATTTGAAACAGGCCAATGAAGGTGCTCCCTGAAAATTCACTCAGGAGAACATCCTTTCTTCCATAATTCCATTCTGTTTATCATTCCATGGTAATTTATAATTGAATATTAGTTTCCTATTATTTTTTCATTTAAATTATTTTATTTATTTCATAAAACCTAAAACAACAAAAATAATTACTTCCTAGGTGAATTATATTAAGTGAGTGAATAACTGAAAAGGATCCTCAAGAGAATGACCTAGGTTAGCCCCTGTGCTGCACCTTGCTATAAATATTTTTGAGAGTGTGAATGACAATGCTTCGTCAAATTGGCACCATTTTCAGGGATCTAATTGGTTGTTTACAATAATTTTTATATTTTAAATTTTTAGATAGTTTCCATTTTTTTTTAAAAAAAAATAAAAAAACATTTTTCCATGATGCATCCAAATTCAAATTGTTTTTCATGGAACAATTACTCACAGGTGCATGAGGAAGAAACATACTATACTGAGGAGGCCCTCCAACGAAGAACTGATGCCTTGATAATAATGTTCTAGCAGGTGGAAAGAGGCATAACAACATGGATCTCACCGGTAGATTTGATGGCCATGGTCAATGAACTCCAAGTTGACTTAAAAAGATTCAAGGCCAAGAAGGAAGTGCCACTGGTCTTCCCAGATTTCACTGAAAACATCCATGAAGTTGAATCCAAACTTGAGGTGGAGGAGCCTGACTACCTACGTCCATCCATTGATGATTGACTCCAAGAGGAACTTTCAATTGAAGAGGATATTAATGTCGAACCAAATTAGGGAGATGATACATTCTTAAACTCAAATTATTTAAATTTTGCTGAAACTAATTTTAGTGTCTCTCCCAAATCTATTGAATTTTCAGATTCATCAAACCCATACTACACCTTAGAGGATGATGTGAAAAACAATTCACTAGCTGAGGAAATTATGGAGCTCCATGAAGTTATTGAATATCTACTAGAGGAGCCGCATCATGAAGAGATCCACGTTGCTGAGCCTGAGGAAAACAGACAAGAGGATGAAGCCTCCTTGAAGCTGGCACTGGAAGACAAGATGGTTGCACAAGTAGCAACAAAAGAAGAAAAGGTTACCTACTTCATCCTAACCCCACCATGCAAGTTATACCAAATTTTGAAGGGGGTGGATCTGGTGTACTCTCTCCATGGAGTCCTCATCAACAAAAACAATGAACTTATAGCTAGGATGATCCACATGTGGTGGTTCAAATCAAATAAGCTTCATCCACTGGCTAATTATGGATAAAAGCTGGTACTGCCCTCTGGAGTCATTAAAAGATTCCAGGTCCCACTTGGGGGATTAAAACAACATTTAACCTTCTTTTCTTATTCATATTATATTTTCATTTCTTTTAATAAAATTCAAATGTTTTTTTAGGTTTCCAAAGAGCAACAATTAGGAGCCTAACTCAATGTTTCATTGCCAATATGTTAGTCTTAAAGTGGATGATTCTAGGAGCTTAACTCAAGGCATCCACTACTAAAATAATTTCAGGTTGTATATTTCCTTCCCTTTGATTTTCTACATTTATATTTATATTTTTTTGAGTTAAAATAAGGGGTAGTTAAATTTAAGTGTGGGGGAGTGTCAATATTCTTAGTTCTTCTTGTGTACTTTTCATTTTTTTATTATATTTTTAGGATTTTTGAGATTTAATGAATATTCTTATAACTTTTCACACATCAATTTATTTTGAAAGAGTTGAAATGATTTTTGAAATAATGGATTTTAAATGATTATTGATGTGATTTTTTTTTCAGGAATTGGATAATCAAACATTTTTATGAGTTTGACTGATTTTTGAAATACATGACCATGAAACACTGACTCAAAATATTTTTCCAATCCTATGAGGTATTCTAAACCACTTTTTCATATTCTTCCTAATACCCACACCTTCTTAAGGGAAACTTGAATTTTGTGTGAGAACCAGAATTTGTGAATAATTCTCTTTCGAAGATTTCGATTTCATGGAATATATTTGAAATGATTGAGGCATATCTTTGTCTAGCCACATTTTATCTTGAGACCCACCTTTATATTTATCCTTTGTAAGCCCTTAGATGCCATTAATTTCCTTATAGGATTAAGCCACATTAGAAGCCAATTTTTCCTTACCTACCCCACTTTTAGTATTTTTACATGGATATTTCAAGTTTGAGTGTGGAGGAAGGGCCTTTTGTGTGCGTTCATTGGGATGTGTATCATTTAATAGTGATGCGAGGTTTGTGCCAATACTTTGGGCAGTGGACAATAAGAGAATTGGGCATGTGTCGTCATTTCATTGTGCTTTATTTGTTTCATCCATTTCTCCTTCAAAAAAATGGAGATGAGCTTGAATTCCTCACTGTAAATTCTTTTATGACTCATGTCCCTCCCAAAAATCAAGGGCATGAATTGTCATTAATTCATTGTATTCAATTTCAGCTCATCCCCCATGAAAAAAAGAAAAAAAATAAATATGTGCCTTTCTAGAGCTTTGAAAAAAAAGGATAACGTTGATGATATCATTCATTATAATAACTTCTTAGCTCATGTCCCATTTCATTAAAAGAGGGGCGGTGTTATGTATCACATTTTTACGTGGGATTGAGTGAGGAATTTCCTGTGTTTTCACTTAATTTAATCATGCATTGTACTTAAAAGTCCAACCTCCTCTTTCTAGCCTGGAACATTTTTTCCAATAATTTTACCACCAACCCTAAGCCACAGAATCATTTGAACCTTTAACTAAATCCCTCATGATTAAATTCATTTTCATTTTTCATGCTGTGGATAAATGAGAATTTTCAAAAACCTATGGTGATACATGCGATTTTCAAGTATGAGTATAACTCTAGATTCAATTTCTCTTGAGTGAAGAGTGACATAAAATTCAATGTGAGGTAGGTTGTGATTGGGACATGGATTGATTTATGAGGTTGAACAAATTTGAGTGATTGAAATGAATATAATGTAAAATTATTATTCATATATGAGACATGATGGAATTATATTTTGGATAAAATCATTTATATTTTCTCATTTTTGATTGTTGTGTGGATTTTGATTTGGATTTAAGATGATTGCCCATGAGTGCAATGTTTAAGTGTGGGGGAGTGATGAAGCTTACATTTTCCTATATTTTATACCGTAAATAATTGTTTATAATCCCACTATAGTGTTATTTAATGGTTAATTGTCACGTTTTTATGTTTTAGTGTTATTTTGAGCATAAATGTGAAAAATGACTAATTCTGTATTTTTGACAGATTTTTACATCAAGGGTATTTTGGTTATTTACTGAAAATTATAATTCCAAATTTTCTGATTCAACTTTTTTGTATAATCCTTATTTTCTGTCCTTCATTTTTTTTATTCTGGACTAAGAGCTGATTCGGCCATCTAGAGGGTTTGAAAATTCATAGAAGTTGGACATTTTTTCGGGAGGAAATCGTGGACACCACCAATGTAACAGAACCCAAATGAGGCCTACACACATCCAAATGAGGTGTTTCCACCTGTAACGGGACAAGGACATCTAGAAACGACCATAAAAGAAATTTGGGGAATTTTCGAAGTCATTACGATGAAAATGAAACGACATACGTTTGGAGGAACCATCCTGGAAGCTTCGTCTAGAAAAAAAAACCGAGAATTAAAAATTCATAACTCCTTCATCCGGATTCCAAATTAACTGAAATGTGGAGGAGATATGGACATGATATTTATGAACAACATTCAATAATGGTGGAACAATTGAAGAGGTTATTTATGGGGTCTACATCGTGATAACTTTCTGGGGTCGAATTCTGCCTATAAAAGGAGGCCCTCACATCCTTCCCAAATCATCCCATTCTCCATCCATTCCTTCAAGGCACCAAGGAGGAGATCTCCACCGAGGGAGTCCGACCGTAAATCTTCCCCCTTTATTTTTAATTTATTTATTTTCATTATTTTTAATTTTCAATTGTAATTTATATTTCTAATAAATTCATGCATTGTTTTTATTTTTGTGTCCACCGATTCACCCTCTTTTCTTCCTCTCATCTTACCATTTTAAACTATAATACTCATGATCATGAGTAACTAATATGAGGAATATCCCGAGGGAGTAATCAGGTTCTTGAACCCAAGACCATGTTTTTAATATTCCTTGAGTTAATTTTAAGGATAATTTATAGTGGGTGTAATCCTCAATGTGGTTGTCTAAAGATTAACTTCTCAATCTACAACGATTTTCCCTCGATTGAGGATGTGGATGGAGGGTGTGCATGGCGATCTATAAGTAGAATTTTCATTCATAACTGGTGTAGAATAAGGTGTGCACACATACGATGGAGTGTGTACACAAAGAATATTTGAAACTGGCCAATGAAGGTGCTCCCTGAAATTTCTCTCGGGAGAACTTCCTTTCTTCCATAATTCCATTCTATTTAGCATTTCATGGTAATTTATAATTGAATGTTATTTTCCTATTATTTTTTCATTTAAATTATTTTATTTATTTCATAAAACCTAAAATAACAAAAATAATTACTTCTTAGGTGAATTAGATTAAGTGAGTGAATAACTTAAAAGGCTCCTCAAGAGAATGACCTAGGTCATCCCCTGTGCTGCACTTAGATTTAAATATTTTTTAGAGCATGCACGACAATTCTTCTTCAGTGACATCAAACTAAAGTGAAAATAGTGTCTAAGAAACTTTAAAAATGAAGAATATAAGTATGGTATAAGGAAAACATTCAAGGGTATTTAAAATAGAAAAGGGATAATTGTTTTTATAAAACCAGAATTAAACCAAGGTTGAATTTTCATGATAAAATGAGTGATTTTAAAAAAATATTTGTGTCTCAAAATAAATTATTTAGCACACATAAAAAAGGGTATGAATTTGGAATGTTCCCTTAAACCGGGCTTTGTTATCGGGAATAAATGAGTAGGGAACCCTTTAAAAACAAGTATATCCCCAAAGAATAAGGATAATTGGAACTTGATACATTATTTTAGAGAATATTCAAATCATTTATAATATTTACATAAAAATAGAATTTAATTTCATTGGGGTAAAAGAGAGAAAGTGTAACCTGAAGGAATAAAGGAGGTTCAGGTAGAATCACTTACCTTAGTTCTGAAACGATTCTTCTTGTGATCTTAATGTCATGAGAAATCCAATAATAATCGTTAATTAATAAGTATAGAACCATTTATATATGAATTTTATTTATTATATCTTTACTAAGTTCATTTATGTACTTTTTATGGGTTAATTGATTCAATTTTCTCATTTCAGAGCATTGATTTCCTTGGTTTTCATGATCAGTTTACTTGTATAATTCAATATAAAATCTTGTAAAATTAGGATATTTGTCGACAAATGAAAATATATGTTATTAATTAACTTATAGAATATTAAAATATAATTTTTTCTAGGTGTGAGTATGATTAATTATATAAATCATTATTGATAATCATATAGATTAATTTATCATTTTTATCACAATAACTCATTATGTCTTATAAATTATTATAATCTGTAAAAAATGATTCCATAACATTTTATAAGATGTAATACATATATTATTATATGTTTCAACCATAAAAATAGTTTGATGGCTAGACCAAAAGACAAAATTGAATGATGAATGCATGTCATCCATAAGGATGATACATCGACACCTCACAGATGATGTTTTCATTCTTAAAGTAAAAGAGAGAGGAGAATAAATTGGAGGAATAATTATTCCAACCACATGATAAAATTGAAGTATATGTATGATACTAGATTTTTTATTCCACTTAGATTAGTGGATGTTAGGTTATAATAATAAAATAAAGGAACTTGAAAAGAAATTGAATGAAAATGAAAAAGAGTATAACAATCCTACTCTTTATTAAAAACATAAACATGATTTATTACATTAACCTGCACTTAGGTAAAATCTGAAGATATAAAAGCATAGTTTCATGGTAAATTTGTAACATCACATAACTACTTATAACCTAAAACACAACATCTTTATAGAAAACATCTTTTACATGAACACAACATTCCTTCGTTCTTAGCATTGCATGGGACAACCTAAGGAAACACATAAGAAAAGGGTGATCTATAAAGCCCAGTAAGGTAGTATATAAGGAATAAAATAAAAAGTAAAGTACATGTTTGGAAATAGTAATATCAATGGAGTATATGAGAAAAATAAACCTAAAGGCATGATATAGTCTGATTATCATAACTTGGAAATGTGGAAATAATATTTAACATGATATTAGCATGAGCCAAGGCTCATTGCACATGGAGCATGAGTAAACCCTCATTTCACTTGAATTATCATGAGTAAACCCTCATTTGAAGTGATGCATTAGGATACTAATATTTACCCAATGCATTGGATCTCTATCGGGGTGCACCCATTTTAAACATTTCATTTCATGCATATGTGTGCCACATAGATAATACAACATGGATTCATTAAACATCATAAATTATTCCATGAAAAAAGACATGGAATACCAAAATTTAATTCCTCAATCAACATGTACATGTTCATAATGGTCAATAAACATTATATAAAAATGGGCATGGTATTCACTTACATGATGATTTTGGAATGGGAAATTTTTGTGTATCTTTGGCAGCATAACAACGTCAAATAAAAATCATAAAATGTGTTGATGAGAGAGAAAGGGGTCTCTCATCATTTATAAATGAAATGGATAGTAAGGGGGTCATGGAATATAATATACCAACATATTTAGGGGAATTTAGAGTCTTAATATAAAATAATTTCTTGAATGTAAATGAGAAGAGAGAAATTCCTTACATAATTTTTGCATTGTAATAAGTGTACTTGGGAGGAGTTAATTTGAGAGAAAGAGGCCTCTCATCATTCAAAAATAAGAAGGGATGTATGGGGGAGGTGTGAAATCATACCCCAACATTTTTATTTGAAAAATTGTATAACAAAATAATAAATTTTGGACAAAAATGGGAGAGGAAGAAATCCCTTTTGAAATTTCAGCATGGTAACTGATGTACATGGGAGGCATTTATGAGAGATAAATGGGTCTCTCATCATTAAAATATAAGGAGGTATTTACAGGGGAGGTGAGAAATCATACCCCAAAATTTTTAATTGAAAATAAAAGGGAATTACAATATATGGAAACTCATACAAAAATAAGGAAGGAATGAAAGTGAGGATCACTTACTAGGAAGTGTGATCCCAAAGTCTTGGAAGAGGCTTGAGATAGGCTTCTTGGGAGCTCGGGGTGCCTTGGGAGGATTATAGAGAGAGGATGGAAGAGTTTGATCGAGCTCCAAATGGGTTGAGTAAATAGAAACGGTATATTGAGTGGGTTTACATAGGGAAGGATGGAGAATTATTTATTATTTAGGTTTTGGACACCACACATTAAACTAATCAGAACCACAAACCAACCCATGGTTTTTACCCAAGGTTTATCGCAAAGGGGAGTGGAAAATAATATTTTATAAGGCCAGTTTAGAAACATATTAAAATATTAGGCTTTCTTATTTAGTGGTGATTCACACTCTCAAGGAAATAATTTTAGTAGTTAAAATGTTTTATAAGTAATGTAGGGTCCCCTAGGGAACCATAAAATTAATCAAACAAATGTCAAATAACATTATTTTAAAATTAAAGCATATATTAGTTGAAAAAACATTTTATAGTTTTTTATTACATCAATATTTGGTCTTTATGAGGTCATAAAACAAATTATATATTTATACAATATTTAATTTTTACCCCAAAATTCGACTGTCTTAGAAAATCACTAGTACAAAATCCTTTTTTACGTCGATTTTTTAGCTTTTTAACGTCGGGTTTGAGGCAAAGTTATTGTGAGAGACATTAAAAATATAATTTTACATCATTTATTTAATAAATGATGTTAAAAATAGGGTTTTATGGTTTTCAACGTCATTTTTAAAAAAAACTGACATGAAAGACCTTCAGGAAATGACGTTACGAAGCCATTTTTACGCTGGTTTAAAAAAAACAGACATTAAAATTCATTTTTACGTTAGTTTTTAAATAACTGATGTATAAAATGTTTTTCATATTTTAGATAACATCCTAAGATTTGATCTGATAGGTCGTAGAGATCAAATGGAATTATGGATCAAAAGATATGGAAATCAGAAGTTTGATATATATTTTTCAAGGAAAGATCAGATGAGCCAACTGTAGCTTCGTATTAATAAGAATTTTAGAATCCAAATGAGTATTTGTATTTTAACCATGATATAAATAATTATTCATCATTATAATAAAATATGAATCATAAAATGGTATATCAATTCAAGAAACTACTCATAAAAAATATAAATCATGGAAAAATAATGACAAATACCTTTACAAGATCAGAGAAAGAAGAAATAGTGGATTCACGTGGAATATAAAAAAAGTAAAGTCGGGGTAATGATGATGGTTGAAAGAAATGATAGTCAAATGGTATATCAATTAAGAGAAAAAATCATAAAAAAATAAATCTTGTATAAATAATAACAAATACCTTCAAGAGATCACATAAAGAAGAAATAATTGATCCACATTGAAGATCAAATGAGTAGAGTTGGGGGAACGATGATGGTTGATTCATATGATCATTAAATTAGGATATGTGTATAATTAAAACATATAATTTATATAATAAAATAAAATGCAGAATTCAATATTTTACGTGGTAATTGGAAATTTCTATACTACGATGTAAAAAAATTAAAATTTTTCTTTGGCGGGATAATAAAATTATCTTTCTCATCGGTTTTATGATAACCGTTCTGAAAAGATATTAAAATTTTCACTGATTTTTCACATCAGTTCTTATATAACATACAAGAAAAATCTATTTTCATCATCTTTTCACATCAGTTATGAAATAATCGATGAGAAAAATCAATTTTCATGACTTTATCATGCTAGTTATTTAATAACTGACGTTTAAAGGTATTTTTTCACGTTGGTTATTTAATAAACAAAGTGAATTTTTTTACAAACATGTAGTTCATTTTTGAAGCTTCGATTTGATAAGTCACAGAGCTCATTCAGAGTTACAGATTAAAAGTTATGGCTTTCAGAAATTGGTCTTCCCTAAGACTTCATTTAGAGACGATCAACTTCCGATGACCACAACTTTTGATCCATAAGTCCGTTTGGGATCTTTGACCTACCAAATGGAATATTGAGAAATTAACGACTTTTCAGAAAACTTTTTTCATTTCATAAGTCAAATAACGAATGTAAAAAAACCTTTTATCATCAGTTATTTAATAAATTATGTGAAAAAGTCATGAAAATTGATTTTTCACGTCGGTTATTTATAACCGAGGTGAAAAAGTTAGGAAAATAGATTTCCCACGTTGGAAGAAAAGATGTGAAAAATCCGTGAAAATGGATTTTTAGGTCAGTTATATAATAACTAATGTGAAATATCAATTTTTATAGATTTTCACAATGTTTCTAAAAACCAACATGAAATAGGCGAAGTTAAAAATAGTTTTTCTACTAGTGAATTATGAAAAATTCACCATTAGATAATTTTTAAGTCTTGATTCCAAAAATAATATTCATTTTTTCTTAATAAAATTTTAAATATGTAAAGTTTTACTTTTATAATAAAAATCAATATTTATCAAAAATTGATGGGTTTTGACAAAAACTGCATTCAAACCTTAATAAAAATTTCAATTGCATTCATCAAAAATATAAAATTATTTATATTTAGAAAAAATTAATTTGGTAATAATATTTTATTAAAATATTATTCAATTTAAAAATCCATTAATTAATAAAAATAGATTTCCCAATTGAATATTTACTAAAAATACTAATTATTTTTTAAAAATTATTTACAAAGTAAAAATAATTAAATAAATGTTTATTTTTATTATTTTAAATAACAATTCACATAGTCCTAGTGATAGGGTCTTGTTACATAACCCCTTATAACACCTGCATAAGACCTAAGTGTAACGTCTGCGATGGTGACAGACCCTTGGGTGGCTTAGATAACATCGCTCGGGTGGTAATCTCTATCAACTTTAAATTCTCCTGTAAGAGGTTCCATTCAAGATTAACGTGTTGAAACATGGCTTGTGATTGGTCAAGAGTGAATCCTAGTGATGCCACCTTCTTTACATGATAAAAAAATGGTCTTCGTACGGAGCAATCCTACTGGATGAGGCCATCACTTCCTTTGTCTATGTAAAGTGGATTTGTTAAAGACCAATATTTATACTAATCATTTGATCATTTTTCAATGAATATATTAGGAAATGTAACAATTCTTAATGGTATTTTGAAATCAAAGATCATAAAACCATGGATGTGAATATGTTTTATTAAACCATTTATATAATTAGACAATTAATTAGATCAAGATAAATTTTAATTATTAAAAGTTTGGGTCATTAAAATCTTCCCCCATTAAGAAATTTATCCCTTGAATTTTTTTCCGCACAATAAATTAGATGAGGATAACTATGCCTCATCACTACCTCTGATTCCCACATTTTATTCAAAATTTTGGTTTCAACATAACACCTTGACAAGGTCCATTGTATTATTTCATTGAAATTTTTCCCTACGATCTAAGATATTCACCAGCTTCTCTTTATAGGATTGGTCATTATCCAATGGTACCACCTCTGGATAGAGTACATTTGAGGGATCTTGTATATACTTCCTCAATAGTGATACATGGAATACATCATGTACTTGAGAAAATTTCGGTGAGAGTGCTAGTTGATAGGCCATTGTCCAATGCTATCAAGGATATCAAAAGGTATTATGTACAATGGAATATGATTTACCTTTTTCAAAAATATCATAACTCTCTTCCATGGTGATATGTAAAGTAATACCATGTCTTCAACATCAAACTCTAGGTCTCATCGACGATTATCAACATATCTCTTTTGTCGACTCTGAGCAGCTTTAATGTGTTGTTGTATTGTCTTAAACTTCTCCACCATTACCTCGACCATTTATAGACCAAGGAGTTTTCACTCCCCAAACTCATCCCAATATGCCGGTTTTCAACACCTCTTCCCATAAAGGGCATCAAAAGGATCCATTTTGATGCTTGAGTGGAAACTATTATTGTAATAGAACTTAACCAGAGGAATATGTTGATCCCATTCTCTTTTAAGTCCACTGAGCATGCTATCAACATGTCCTCAATTGTTTGGATAGTCAACTCAGATTGGCCATAAGTTTTATGATGGTAAGCCATACTAAAGTTCATATCAGTATTCAGTGAGTGTGGAAGACTCTTATAGAACTTAGAAGTGAATCTTGGATCTCTATCAGATACAATAGATAGTGGTACTCCATGGAGCCTTAGCACTGCTATGATGTATATCCATTCTATTTTATCCAATGAGAAGTCCTCACAAATTGAAATAAAGTGTGCAATCTTTGTAAGATGATCCACAACAACCTAGATAGCATTCTTTCCTCCGGACATATTTGAAAGTCTAGTGACAAAGTCCATGGGGATGTTCTTCCATTTCCATATTGGTATAGTTAATGGTTGCATCATCCCCTTAGACTTCTTCATCTTAGTACTCACTTGCTGACATACCAAGAACATTGATGTATACTCAGTGATCTTATTCTTCATGTTATTCCACCAATAATGCTCTCAATGATCTCAATACATTGTTTTTTTTCCTGGGTGAATGGAGAAATTTGAACTATGATCATCATCCAAAAGTTATTTCTTTAACTCTGGATTCGATGGAACACATAGTCTTGTCCCAATCTCAAAATTTCTTCTTCATTAACATTGAACTATGATGATTTCCTTTTTCTAATAGTTTCCACTTACTTCTGAAGTCCCACATCATCTTTTTAAGCATCCTTTAACCTTTTCAAAAGAGACAGTTGAGTAATCATTTGTGAAAGGATTGATAATGTTCCCTTCTTTATGATTCCCATTGTCCATCTTCATCAAATCTAAAATGATTGGTTCTTTTTCAATTCACATCAATTATAGAATTGATGGGTACTTTATACTTAGAGCAACTTCCACCTTGTTTTCTTTCCCAAGGTGGTAATGGATTGAGAAATTATAGTCTTTGATCAGTTATAACCATCTTCATTGATGCATGTTTAACTATTTTTGTGTGAATATATACTTTAGGCTTTTGTGATCCGTATATATTTCATACTTCTACCCAAATAGGTAACATCGCCAAATTTTCAAAGTGAATATTTTTGCAGCCAACTCCAGATCATGTCTTAGTTAGTTTTTCTCATGAACATTATATTTCATTGATTCATAAGCAATGAATTTGTCATTTTCATCAACACACAACCCATGACCTTATTTAAAGCATCACTAAATACCTCAAAATGTTATCCACTTGTGGGTAGTGTGATCATGGGTGTAGTGATAAGCATCCCTTTGATCTCCTTGAATTTCTCTTCTTATTCATCACTCTAAGAAAACATGACTCCATTCTAAGTTATCTTGGTAAGAGGGTTTGAAAATCAAAAGAAAATTATCACAAATCAATAATAATATCCAACTAACCCCAGGAAGCTATGGATATCTATCATCGATGTTGTCCTCGACCATCCCTCAATTACAGCTATCATTGAGGGATCCATAGATTTCCCATTTCTTATGATGATATGACCCAAGAATGTGACTTAATTCATCCATAACTCTCACTTTCTATACTTTTCAAATATATTATCCTTTCACAGCATCTCTAGTATCGTGATTGGATACTCCTCTTTACCATCCTTGGTTTTGGAGTATATTAGAATATTGTCTATAAAGACTACCAAAAAATTTGTCGAGGTAATCACTAAAGACTCTATTCATCAAATCCATGAATATTTCAAGATAATTAGTGAGTCCAAAAGGCATTACTATGAATTCATAGTGGTGTATATTATATGAAAAGTAGACTTGGGGATATCCTCCTTCTCCACCCTTACATTGTAATATCCCGACCACAAATCCACCATGGAAAATTATTGTGCTTCACATAGCTAATCGAACAAGTCATCAATTTGGGGAAGATAACTCTTGTTCTTTATCATGATTTTGTTGAGCCCATGATAGTTAATGAAAATGCTTATTGACCCATACTTATTCTTGACGAATATGACTGATGAATGCCATGGTGGAGCACTTGGGAATATAAACCCTTTATCTATATTCTCTTGTAGTTGTTTCTTTAACTTCTCAAGATTCACAACATCCATTTTATATGGATTATTAGATATTGGAGACACCCTAGGTATAAGATCAATCAATAATTAAACATTTATTATATGGAGAAGACCAATCAATTCCTTAGGAAACACTTCAGAAAATTTCTTCACAATAGGAATCTATTCAAGGATGGTTGCCTCCCTAGACTCAATCATCTGAGAAAGATACACATGCTTATAGGGTAGAAATATCCATTCTTGATATGATGGTGCGAAAGAAGATTCATCTTCCTCCTTTCACTTGTACAGAATAGAGGGTCAATTATCTATATGAAGAGTGATTTATCTCTCACAACAATTTATGTTGGATCTATATATGGATAGCCAATCCATGCCAAGAATTGAATCAAATTCCCTGAGAGGGAGTATGAAGAGGTTCACTGGGAATTTCAATCCACAAATAGTGACTTGGAAGGATTTATATTAATGGGATGCAATGGTACCCCATTTTTTATTATAAAATACATCTATACTTCCATGATTTATGGTGGTGTTGTGATTTTTATACTAAACATTATATATATAAAAAAATGAATAGATCCAAAATAAAAATGTATATTTATTATTCTTGAATGAATAACTAGAATACCTATATCCACATTGTTGTTGGGGTTCACTTCGGAAGTAGTGATGGAAAAAGATTACCCTTGCTGTATTGGAGGTTATTGGTTTCCCCCAAAAACCCTTGTCTTGGGGAACATGTTTTCTAAGTGCCATGGTTCTTTGTAGTTGAAGAAATGAACAATGCGTTGAGAATCAAATGTAGCATTCGTCTCCTCTATCACAACATCGAGTTTTCTTATCAGTAGTTAATATCTTGGTGACCTTCTATTCTACACCTAATTTATTTCCTCGTCCCCTTCGGAAAATTTCTAGGGTGATTTTTTCTGCACCTTTGGGAAGTGGGGTGCTTGATTTTTTTGGCACCATTGGATTTATCCATCAGACTGTCATAATTAATGCTTGGTTTCTTCTTATTATCCCCATGATACCTCTGAGATTCTCTGATCTCAATTTCGACTTTGAGGGCACATCAAACAATTTTCTCATTTCTATCGAAGTCACGAATCGCCAGGGATTTCCAAATACTAGTTTTTATCCCACCAACGATGTAGTGAACCTTGCATTTAGGCCTAACGAAAAATCCAGAGGCATATTGTGAAATCCTTGTGAAGCTTTCCTTACACGCTCTGATGGATTCATCAACTTTTTTTTGAGGTCAAGGAAGCTACTTTCTATCTTAAGTCAGAGGGTGCGAGGAAAATATTTATCAAAAAACATTTTCTAAAAATACTCTTTTCCAACGCCTCGATCTATTCATTAGGCTTCATATTTTTGATTAATTTCCACCGTTGATTAGATCCACCCTCCATACGATAAACAACCAGAAGAACATTCTCCTGTTTGGAACATTGAAGGATGTAGAAGTTCATTTCAATGGAGTTGATCCATTGTTCGATGATTGAGGGATCAGATGATCTAATAAAAATAGAAGGTCTTTTCCTCATGAAGATATCGGCTGTGACTTGTTCTTTCTATGGGGGGTTGAACGTTCCTTTGGAACCATGTTTTTATTCACAACATGAGTTAAATAAGAGGGTATAATAAAAAAAATTGATTCCCACTCCCATCGGATTTGGAATCACCTTAGCATAATCATCACGTTGATCATTGCATCGATTGTTAGCTCGAGTCCTACTATTACTGGCCATTGGCTGGAATAAAATCAATGTTATGGGTAACACATAAAGGGAAATCCAAATAAAAAATGTATAACTTATAAATTACATTTATTTCCATAACTTATGAATTTATAGGCATTAATATATGTTATACATTATCTACTTCCCAACATATATTCTTAGGGGGAATTTTTTACCTTAATAATGGTTCATAGTAAGATTATGAATTTACCAATGCATATCCACCATGTGTTTCACAACCAAGAGTACAGAAAGGCCCATTGTCATGCACTTGTTCACATTCAAGTCTAGCTCAAAGTGCTGTTTTTGGGTTTTACCCATAGAAACATTTGTGCCAGAGAAACCTCTACCTTCTCGTATCTAGGATGGGATATATTTTCTTTATAAATTACTTACTCAATACTCACAAAAATTTAGGAATGTTTTTATTATACATTTTCATATCCCTAAGTCTTTTACTATGTTTTTCCAATCATAATTCCAAAAATATATAAACCTATCTTTTGATACCAACTATAACAACATTGCTCTTTATTACACACGTAAACCTGATTTATTAAAAAAACATTCACTTAAGACAACTCTGAGGATAGATAGGTCTAGTGTATTGGGAAATTAAGAACATGACATAACAAATTATAATATAAATAACAATATCTTTATTGAAAACATCTTTTACATGACCACATCATTCCTTCATACTTAGCATTTTGTTAGATAACCAAAAGAATTATATATGAATAGGGTGATCTATAAAGCCCATTTAGGGAGTAAAAAAGGTATAACATGAATATTATAGTATATTTTAGGAAATAGGAATATCAATGGAGTACAAGAGGAACATGAACATAAAGGCATGACATAGCATGATTATCATAACTTGGATATGTGGCAACAATATTTAACCTGATATTAGAATGATTCAAGGATCATTGCACATGGAGCTTGAGTAAAAAATCATTTTACTTGAATTAGCAAGAGTAAACCCTCATTTCACCTGAAATATCATGATACTAATCTTTACCCAATGCATTAGAGTGCTATGAGGGCGCACCCTTTAAAAACATTTCATTTCATGCATAAGAGTGCCACATAGATCATACAACATGGATTCGTTAAACATCAAAATTTATTCCAAGAATAAGGGATGTGGAATAAAAAATAATTAAGTCCTCAATAAACATGTACATGTTCATAAATCTGAATAACCTTGATGGAGAAATCTGTATGGTATTCACATACACAAAGATTTTGGTATGGGAAATTTTGGTGTATCTTTGACAACATAACGACCTCAAATATAAATTGTAAAATGAGTTGATGAGAGAAAAAGAGGTATTTCATAATTTATACATGAAATGGATACTAAGGGGGTTATAAGATATAATATCCGAAAATATGTAATTGAATTTAGTAGCAAAATATAAAATAATTTCTTGAATGTAAATGAGAAGAGAGAAATTCCTTACGGAATTTGGGCATTGTAACAAGTGTACATGGGAGGAATTAATGAGAGAGAAAGAGGTATCTTATCATTAAAAAATAATGAGGGAATTATGGGGGTGGGGTGTGAAATCATTCCCCAAAATTTTTAATTGAAAATAAAAGGTTATAAAAATGTAAATAAATTTGGACAAAAATTATAAGGGAAGGAATCCCTTACAGAATTCAAGCATGGTTACAGGAGTACATGGGAGGAATTAATGAAAGAGAAATGGGTATCTCATCATTAAAACATAAGTATGGAAGTATAAGGGATACTAAAAATAATACCCCAACCTTTTTAATTTAAAATAAAAGGGAATAACAATATAATGAAACATGGACTTCAATATGGAAGGAAGGAAAGTGAAGATCCCTTACTTGGAAGTGTGATCCCAAAGGCATAGGAGAGGCTTGAGAGAGGCTTATTTGAAGCTTGGGATGCCTTGGTAGGATTATAGAGAGAGGAGGTAAGAGGTTTTTCAAGCTCCAAATGGTTTGATTGAAGAGAAATGGGATATAGAGTGGGTTTATTTAGGAAATGAGAGGGAATTCATTATTATTTTGGTTTTGGACACCACAAATTAAAATAATCAAAACCCCAAACCAAACCATGGTTTTTGAAAATGGTTTTTTCCAAAGGGGACTGGAAAAAAATAATTTATAAGGCTAATGGCATAAATTATTAAAATATTATGCTTTCTTATGTGTAGGTGAGTCACACTCTCAAGGAAATCATTTTAAAAGTTAAAATGTTTTATAAGTATTTGAGGGTCCACTAAGGCACCATAAAATTAATCAAACAAATATAAAATCAAATTATTTTAAAGGTAAAACATATATTGGACGGAAAAACTTTATAAATTATATTATTACATCAATATTGGGTCATTATGTTTCCATAAAACACATTATATATTTAAATAGTATTTAATTTTTACCTAAAAATTGGACTGTCTTAGAAAATTATGGAAAATTCACCATTGGATAATTTTGACATAAATATTCCAAAAATAATATTCATTTTATCTAAATATTTTTTCTAAATATGTTAATTTTAACTATTAAAATAAAAACTGACATTTATCCAAAATTCAGGGGTTTTGACAAAAATATCTTTCAAACCTTAATATAAATTACAATTGTCTATATAAAAATTATACAATTATTTATTTTTAATAAAACGTAATTTAGTAATTATTTTATATTATAATATAATTTAATTCTAAAATTCTAAAATTCATTAAAATAGTTTTCTTATTTGAATATTAATTTTAAATACTATTTGTGCTTTAAAAACTATTTACAGTTAACAATAATAAAATTAATGTATATTATTTATTCATTAGAATAATAGTGAATATAATAATAATGCTAGGTTATTGTTACAAAAACCATTATAACACCCACATAATACCTAAGGGTAAGGTGTACGATGGTGACATACTCTTGGGTTGGCTCGGATAACATCGCTCGGGTGGTAATCTCTATTAACTACCACTTATCCTGTAGGCTATTCCATTCAAGATTAACGGGTAGAAGCATGGATTTAATTTTGTCAAGAACGAAACCCTGTGATTCAACCTCATTTCAAAGATCTGATAAATGGGATTTGTATGGAGAAATTATAATGGATGAGGACATCTCTTCTTTTGTTTTAGTAAATTTGACTTGTTAAAGCCCTATATTTATACTAATCATGTGATCACTGTTCAAAAACTATATTAGCAACGGTAACATTTCATAACAGTATTTTGAAGTCCAAAAACATAAAACAAAGGAAGTTCATATGTTTTATTTAACTATTTTATATAGTAATACATTTAATTAGATCAATATAAATTTTCATTAATAAAATTCTGGGTCATTATAGAGAGTTTTACCTCTTGATTCCTTCTTCTTAGGGATTATTTTTCTTTTTATTAAGAAAAAAATCTCATGTATGTGGGGGAGATGTTTGAGAAGATTATTGGGATGAATTTGGATAAGGATCAAGGCATGAAATGTGTGAGGATAAGAGGTAGTGAGAGGTGTTATTTATAGAGGAGGAGATGGGTGTCTTCTAATTATTTTACTCATGTTTATTTTTCTCAAGAATAGAAATAGTGTTAATTATTGAGACTAAATAAAGTAATTATATCATGTGAGTTCAAACAAGTCAGGTTTTTGTCCTCCATATTGGAATTAATAGTGTATTTAACTTATAATGTATATATACCATAAAGTACTATATTTTACTATTCATCAAAAGTTTATGTATTTCAAAAAAATCTACAAAATTATCCCTAACCATTTTTTGACATGTATAATTCAAAAATGAACTCCATTTTATTAAAATAATATTCTAAATATGAGAAATATAATTTTCACTTAACATCATCATTTTCTTGCAAAATACAAATTTTAAAAACAAAACTTATTTTCTAACAATTTGAAATATTAATTAAGGGCTCCTAAAATAAAATTATAATCTTAAGATATAAAAATATTAATTTATGAATACATTTTATGAAATTAAATTTTCTTTTAAATTATTAAATTAATCAAAAAATGCAATTAAATATTTATAACATATAAAAATACCAACACTTAACTAATAATTTTTAAAATATTAATTTACATATAATATGATATAATTATATCATATTATCACATTTAAGATGGATAAATTTTATTTATCTTTTCATTGGTGTGTTCATTATTCAATTGGTCTGTTTACTATTCATAAGGGTCACATTACTATTCCAAAGGTCAAGTTAGTATCTTATGGGTATATGCTTCTTAAGATATGGAAATTATTCTTATTTCATTAATTCAACATTTATAAAGCTTTTATTGTGTTGTATTATGTGTTTATACAATATGAAATAATTTAAACAAGGGTATTTTCATTAAAAAAAATTAGTGTCATTAAATTATTTCCACCATATGAAATTTCAACCTTAAAATTTTGTTTTATAGACTAAGGTGAAAAAAGTGTGGGTACTTTTCCATAATCACTTTCTTTGGCTCCAATGTTTCCTCTTTGTACTTATGGTTCTGCCAGAGTAATTTCACCAGTTGAGTAGTTTTGTTGCATAGAAATTCATCTCTATGATGCAAGATATTCCTTGTATGGTCCTCGTAAGAAAGATAATTTTCCAACTGTACCACCTTTAATGCTAGTACATGTGAAGGATAAAATATGTAATTCATTAAGAGGGATACATGGAATACATTATGTACTTAAGACATGGTTGGTGGGAGTGCTAATCGATAAGACACAACTCTGACAAGATCAAGGATCAAGAAGGGGCCGATGTACCTGGGAGTAAACTTCCCTTTATCCTATAATCTCACAATTGTCTTCCATGTAGATATGGGGAGGAATAATATTTCTGCAACCGTAAAATCCAAGTCCTATCGATGATGGTCTGTATAGCTCTTTTGTCAAATTTGGGATTACTTTATGCGCTACAAAAACTATTTTCACCTTCTCCACCATTTCATCGAACATTTCATGTCCTAACATCTTACGTTCACAGACTTCATCCAAGAATTATGGTGTTTTTCACCTTTTCCCATAAAGGGATTCATATAGAGCCTTTGGATGCTTGAGTGTAAACTATTATTGTATGAGAATTCGACTAGTGGAAGATGATTGTTCCATAATCCATTGAAGTATATATAATATTCTCTAAAATTTTTTTCAAGTGTTTGAATAGTCCACTTATATTGGACATCTACTTGAGGATGATAGACCATACTAAAGTTCAGATCAGTGTTTAGTGCATGTTGAAGAATTTTCCTTAACATGGAGGTGAATCTCAGATCTCAGTCTGATAAAATAGATAGTGTTACTCCATTTAGCCATACCACATCTTTGATTTATATCCATGAAACTTGATCTAGTGATAAGTCCTCTCAAATTGGGATAAAGTGAGATATATATTTTTAAGATGATCCACAAGAACCCATACAAAATTGTTTTCTAAGGATATATTTGGAAGTCTAGTGACAATGTCCTTGGTGTTTTCTCCCATTTAAATGTTGATTGTTACATCATCCCTTTATACTTGTTCCTTCCATACTTCAATTTCTAACATAGAAGGAACTTTGAGGTGTATTTTGTGATATCCTTTTTCATATTGTCCCACAAAATGTTCTCTCGGATATCATGATACATCCTTTTGATCCTTGGAAGAATAGATATAGTTGATCTATGTGTGTCATTCAGAATACCATTATTTATATCTAGAATGGATGGTGCACATAGTCGTGACCCAAATCTTACAACTTAATCCCCACTGATCTTTAACATGGAGGATTTCTCATTTCAAATAGATTCCACCCTTTTCTAAA